>OX411558.1:50849621-53344876 GCA_948146395.1 Fragum whitleyi
TCTAATAAAATCGCCAATAAGTGCGTCAATATGTAACCAATTTGAATTGTTTTTGATTGATTGATTGATTGAATGGAGTTAAACCCCGCTTTCAACATTATTTCTGTTATATCGCGGCTTGAGCACCTAACAATGGATTCCTGGTATTTCTCTCACCAGTACAACCATCACTTTCTTTCCTAGCCTCCAGCTGCTATCTCACATAGGTCTACGATTATCGACCCATTGGTGAAAGACAATAGTCGGAAAGAATGAGTGCCGCCGTCGGAGATCGAACCCGGGACCTCTATATTGACAGTCCAACGTGCTACCAACTGCGCTATGACGGCGGCGTTTTTGAAGCAGAGGAAGGAAAAATATATTAGGAATATGTTGCTGGATACGACAGATCTTTTAAAAGACTGTTGGTTTTAAATAATCTTTTTATCGGCACTTTTTTCAATAGATTTAGCAAAACCAGCAAACTCATAGTATTTTCCGCCTTCTCTACTTCAATTTTTTATTATTAGTCAAGATTCGTTTAGAAATATGGAAAATTTTGATGCACGAGATTCCCCGCCGTGATATCAGCGTCTGCATGATGAAAATTCAAAGGCGGATATTTGTTTATTGTTTTGGCTCCAAATTTTAGTTCAGTTCGGGGTACGGGCGTATGTCTTTTTTGTTACTCAATCCAAACTCGATTACTCAGCGCGAAACAGTTGTAACTCCATATGTGTTTATAGGGAGTTACAAATGTTTCGCGCTGAGCCATGAATTTCTGTTTTGCCTATTGTGAGCTTTTGCAATCATCACATGTCCCACTTTCGTTGTCTGTCATCCTATACGCTTATTGGTAGTTACAACTGTTTTGCACTGGACCCTCTAATTAAGCATTGGAATCGATAGGAAGTGTTCTTATTTAAGGTAGTGGACCCCCGTAATAGTTCCACATTTCAGAACTCATGAAATTTCAAAATGTTGACTAGGGTTTCCTAATGAAATCAATAGGAAACCTTGTTTAACACTGTTAAAGTCATTTATTCCAAAACATTGCAAAGCTATTACGGTCCCACTACCTTAAAACATATTGTGAATATTTTACCTATGATACATTCTGCCTCTTTACATGCCGCGAATTTGGTTCCCGAACCTTGACACGATTTCCCTCCATATTTCGGCGCTGGTTCCGAACATGTTCGTATATAGACTGCCACGCCCACCCCACATGTTTTACTGCATGGACGTGATGTATAGTTGGACCATCCACCGTCTGTGATTATATACATATGACACATCACGCGAAAAGGTACCATATGGGTAGTGCGTAAAGTGTCGACCCTTGTCAGACTGCGCTGATTGTGCAGACTGACTAGGGTAGAAACTTTTTGCACCATGCTTATTTTCTGAATCTAGAATGATTAATCTACCTTCCAGTGAAAGAATTCTTGAAATGCGACTTATAGTTGACCTATGGTTGATCAAACCTCATTTTCAATAATTCATTTTACAGAATTCCCGGATGGTCCCTTTTCGCATAACAGGTCACACATGTAAAGATTTACCATTAGTTCAAGAAGAAAATAATTGCGAGGCGTGTAATAAGCAAATAGCACCACGCTTTATTCGTAATATCGATGGCTCAGCGCCAAACAGCTGTAACTGCTTTTATCTTATAACTATATAAACATCCATGTGATAACATCCCGTATTATAATATTTTTAATGATATCACATCGTTATTTTTAGAACAATGATATAATGCGGTTATTTATAGAAACTTGCATTTCAGTTAGAAACATCGACGAAAACAAGACAAATATAGGTTATAAGATAAATATAATACATACTTAATGTATTGTATGAAAAAATATCTAACTAGGTTGTGAGAATTGATAATTGTCTCGGCAGAGCCTCGACAATGATCAATTCTCCCAACCTCGTTAGATATTTTTTCTCATACAAAACACTAAGTACGTATATTTTTTCTCATACAAAACACTAAGTACTTATTATATATATATAGGCAGTTTAAACTGCTTCGCGCTGAGCCACCGATATAAGCGTCATATAAACGCTAAGTAGAGAAATAATGTAAACATTCAGTGAAAATTTGTTATGCACGTATAGATGAACACTTTCAAGTAAGTGACCAAATATCAACTTTACATTTAAAATGATAGAAAATAACGATTTCTCGATACTCGCTCTTTCTTGCGGATCTATAGTTCATATAGTTTTGGAGGCCCATTGCAATAATTTGCATTAGCGTTATCTTCTAATGGCCCATTTGAATTTTAGTCTGAACACTTGATGTAACAATGTGATCCTTTATAAGACTTCAAGTAAATTGTTGACAAATCATTTTTATGGTGTGTACTTGTCGCAGGATATCTTGAATACAGAGTGCGTTTGACATTGCTTTGCCCCGTACACTAACTTACGTCTCCTATGTAAAACCTTGCAACAGTTTTAAGACAATATTGATTCGAATACTAGCTGTCCTCACAATAGCTCACCTGAGCACGAAGTGCTCAAGGTGAGCTATTGTGATCGTACAATGTCCGTCGTCAGTCGTGCGTCGTCCGTCGTCTACAATTTCTATTAACATATTCTCCCCCTAAACCAGTGGGCCAATCTTGATGAAACTTTGCAGGGATGTTCATTGGGTCAAGCTCTACCAAAGTTGTCCAAATAAATGAAATCGACCCTAAACCAACCCTTTACCTTTAACAAAAAGGATGAAAATAGGAAAATCTTCAAAAATCTTCTTCTCTGAAACCAGATGGCAGACAGATTTCATATATGGTATGAAGCATCATCTAGTGGACCTCTACCAAGTTTGTTCATATCAAGACCCTGGGGTCATATTTGGGCTTTGCCCGGGCGTAACCCTTTTTACATAGTGTCAAAGAGCTAAAATCCTTAAAAATCTTCTTCTCTGAAACCAGAAGGCAGACAGCTTTCATATTTGGTATGATGCATCATGTAGTGGACCTCTACCAAGTTTGTTCATATCAAGACCAAGGGGTCATATTTGGGCTACACCGAGGCACATCCCTTTTAGATCATCTGAGCACAATGGGTGTAAATGTGAAACTCTTCAAAAATTATCTTCTCTGAAACCAGACAGCTTTCATATTTAGTATGTAGCATCATCTAGTGGACCTCTATCAAGATTTTTCATATGAAGACCCTGGGGTCACATTTGGGCTCCACCTGGGTGTATCCCTTTTTATATAGAATCAAAGAGTGAAAAGGCATATTTTTTTTTGCTCTTGGCTGAAAACACTCAATGATTTTGATCCTATATAGAAATTATCTCCTTGATGATATCTGCCTATTTAATTAATGTGGTGTCCCAGGGGTCAGAGACTCAGGTGAGCGATCTAGGACCCTCATGGTTCTCTTATTATTGAATTTACTCTTCTTACCTATAGGACACTCGGTTACTTTACAATTCTTCATTTCTCGGCTATCCCCAGTACACTGTTTCCCGCCATCTTGTGGGGAGGGGTTATCACACAGTCTCAATCTAGCTTGAATTCCGTCATCACACGTGGCGCTACATGTACCCCAACTGGTCCAATCGCTCCATTGTCCGTCTGAAATCATTGAACAAATGAGGAGAATTTGATTGGATTTAATCGACGTATGAAACCTAGATAACCTGTATGAACTACAAGAAGCGCTTTAATTCATTGGTCTGGTTCGGTCTGAACAAACGAACAAACAAACAAAAAATCTTCATTTCTCATGATCAATCAATAGAAAGGTGAAAATTTGAAAAGAAATATTATCTTTTATAGAATGAAAGATAATCAATTTTGAGTGACGTGTCAAAGATCAAGTTTGTATTGAACACCAGGGGCTGATTACTGAATTTACCAACTTACGTTTTTATGTCTCAAGTTGCATATTTCCACTTTCTATAAGTTGATTAACCTAAACCTTAAATGCAACGTCCCATTACTTAGACTTCGCCCTGCCAGGACAAAAATCGTGGACTTAACGTTAAGCAATGAGAGCAGACAATTACAAAACAGCTATAATTCTTACCGACGACATTGAGGCATTTACTGGGAGTACATTGATCACTCTGGTATATATCTCCCACACAGTTTGTACCCCCTTCACAGTGACGTGCACGGAATCTCGTGCCCGTATCGCACGTGACCGAGCACGCGCTCCAGTTTGACCAGCTGGACCATACACTACCTGTAATGCCAAGAAGTTAATGAGGAATACCAGCACATTGTCGCTTGTAACAAAGGTGATTGTTTCAAAATACGATTTTTTTGCAGTTTATTATATATAGAGGATAATCGTTTGTTTCAGTGTAAGATCGATTTACATTTCATTGAGTGAACAACAAAAGCTATATTTTCACGAAAAATATAGCTTTTGTTGTTCACGAAATGAAATATCAATCGATCTTACTCGAAAAACAAACGATTATTCTATTTCTTTAATGCAAAAAATGAGACGAAATGTGAAATCTCTAGGACATATTTTCGTTTAGCGCGTCATTTTGCACGTGATTGCTATGCAACGTTCATTGTGACGTCACTTATTTCTCCCCGCTTAGATTGCGTCAGATAGGATGAAATGCACAAAAGCAGGGTATAAGTTTTTGATAATTTCACTGCTTTTGCGGTGAGCTTATTAAGTGATAATCTACCGTTATTTCTCGATAAACCACCGAAAAGCATTAAAGAAGATTTCGCCTTGCAGTTTATTATATTACCCTATAATAACCTGTGAGACAATCTTGAACGATTTTGAGACACCTATATGGATTGTAACCTTTGCCATATGGCAGGCCGTTTCAGATTCTAAATCGTCAATTGTGAGAAAAGTATATAATTTTGGACATAAAATCAAAAGGAAAGCCGTTGATTTGCGACCTAAACGTCGTAACTATAGCTTAATACCCCCCCCCCCCCCCAAAAAAAAGAAAGTTTTGGGTGTGTGTAGAAGTCATCTTGTCGATTGGTCCTTCCGTCCGTATGTCTCAGTCTCATTTTCGTGTCCCTTCCATTTCTCAGGAACTAATGGGCAGATTTCATTGAAACTTTACAATTGTAATAGGTATCAGGCAGAGAAGTGATACTTTGACTAAGATTAACATTTGACAGAGTTATGGCGGTTTGATGAAAAATGGCTTTCCATTATTGACAAGCACTTGTATGGTGTATTAGTCCGCTTTTCGACAGTCTAGTTCAAGCTGCAGTTGCAACGCTTTAATCGCCAATCACTGAAAATATTTTGAACAAAATGATAGAAAAAGGCGGAGGTCAACATTCATCGAGATACAGACAAGATATTTGATTATCTTATTGATTTTTCATTGACAACATCGACAGGTTAATTATAGCGATGGCCTTCGCTGAAAGCTTTTTGGCTTGTCATTGTGTTAAATTTGTGTAATCCTCATTGGTAAAAGACCTTCCAGAAAATATCTAATCAAATATGTTCTATCGTGAAACCAGAAACAAAAAAACTCGAAATACAAAAGCGATTTATATACGTGAAGAATGCGTCGTGGATCCGATTAGAAACCTCCTCCCCAGTTCAGTACATAGGCAACCTGCAAAATGTGGAATTGGATAAAGTACATCGTCGATGTTATTCTAAAACCTCGTAACTACAGCTTGGTTAAAGCTGCAGTTACGAGGTTTTTGAATTACAACGAGGACATTGAAATGAGGGTCCTCAAAAAGCGTTTATGAAAAATTTCTAGACATACTTTTTGAATTGCGCATCTACTTCTATTCTCCCTTTTTTCTTCTTCATATTCTTGTTGATTGACAAAGAAAGTTCATGGTAAAACATATTCTTTTACTTATAAATTAATGAGAAATCTATCTGTGTTATATGTATTAATTTGACTGAAAAACTCAAAAGTCATTTGATTTAAGACATTTTTGAAACAGATTCGCACAAAAGTATTATTTGGTTATCAATTTATTACTTCAATTACTGTAATTCAGAATATATTCTTAATGTATTCAGGAAAAGAAAAAATGAAAATAGTAGCCTATTCCTGATATTTTTTGTGTTAAACTGGTTTACACTCTAGAATACAAAACATCTGCGTGCTGATTTTTCCCCAAATCAGCAGGTTTAATTTTGAAAGACAAAACCTGTAAATTATATATCATTATTGCATAAAATGTGCGTTTTGGGGTCGTTATGGGCATACGTTAACAAACAAAACCCGGGCATTAACGGGAGAAAATGTGGATTAAAAATCAAATTCACGCGCCGTTAACGCCCGGCGTTTTTTACTTAATTATCCTCGACCTTGGGCCTGAATTTAATGAAACTTTTTTCTGCAACATTTGTTAATATAAATCAATGCATTTTGTTGATAATACGTCAAAGGTTCGATTTTGACGAGTATACATTTTGATAAGTAAAATGCGTCAAACATATTCATGGTTTACGTTAATTTAGAGCGTAACTAAAGTCGTCGATCTAATTCCCGCGTTAAATTTTGTGATGTAATGGATTCACCAAGCAATGGCGGTATAAACGAAAGTGACGATGCAATGCTTGACGCATTTTAGTCGGCGTTTTCATTGATTTGTGGCTCGTTTTGAACCGTTTCTATGAATTATTTCGCAATATCTGCTGAATAAATACTTGCAATGCAATAATAACATCAATTCACGGTTTTTTTTGGTTTTTTTTTTTTTTTTTGTTTTTTTTTTTTTTTGGGGGGGGGGGGGTGTTAATATTTGCAGAGACCCTCAAAATGCATTAACGCCTCGAACGAGGGGCGTTAAACCATTTTTCGGGTCTCTGCAAATGTTAACGCCCACAAAAACGTGAATTAACCCTATATTAATTTCTAATCTAAATTGTAACGAAAATACGTAAAGCTTACCTGTAACGGTTATATACCAGGCTACTAAGGTTATGAACCATGTATTTAATACAAGCATTGTTCGGTAGGCGTTAGTTGGATAAAAGGTCTGTAAAATATTTGAGAGTCACCTGGGAATGCGCGGATTTAGAGGGAAAAGAGATGTTTGGGGTCCGGAACCCCACGAAATTTGCAAACATAGAAATCTGGTTCGGAAAATTCTGAAATATGAGTATCATATGGTCAGTGGGCATTTTTTCCTACCCACTGACCATAACACTTTTCTTCAACCGATTATCAAGCCATGTACGATATGTAAACTGGATGCTTGAAAAGAATGTTGTGGTACTTTTTGGTGTGAGAAATACCGTGAATTCATGCATTGATAGGTGCTTTGGTATAAGACTAAATTGATTGATTGAATGGGGTTTTACGCCGCTTTTAACATTATTTCAGTCAAATCGCTGTGGTTGGAGTACCTAACAATGGATTCCTGGTATTTCTCACACTAGTACTACCATCACATCCTGTCCTAGCCTCCAGCTGCTATCCCACATAGGTATACGATTAACGACCCTTTGGTGAGAGACAAATAGTCTGAAAGGATGGGTGCCGCCGTCGGGGATCGAACCAGAATAAAACTGAAATAGCATACTGGTTTAGCCCTAGATGCAATATAATCAATCTAACAGACACTGTGTTCTCCCATCTTCTCTCATACTGTTTAATGTCGTTTTTCTTCAGATACAGTTCGGAACATCGTGAAATTGACAAGATTATTCATTTTGGCATGAATTTGAAATGAAATTGAACGAGCATGTCATGGGTTTTTTTAAGTGAAATTAAAGGGAAGTAATCCAATATCGCTAATTTTGTTCAAGATTAACAAAATTAGAGATATTTATTATCCCCCTTTAATAAAATATGTGTTCTTTTCTGTTTATGTCGTCGTGGATCAATCAGTCACTTTTATATCCAAGCAAGCGAATGCAATCGAAGAATAATTTGATCGATTTGAATTAAATTTCGAACGTCTTTAACGAACTCGAAATGTTTTCTAATGGTTTTGGAGCGTGTTAGATCGATTTGAGAGATTTTTTTTTCAAATTATTGAATTGAGCACTGATTGAATTTTAAGAATGATTTTGATCTGAACGAGTGTCAATTTCACGAAGATTTTAAATGTACAGAAATCAGGAATTGTCTAGGAAACCATTTGATAAATTAAATAACTGACCTCAAATTCAATGACCGTTTATATCCACATATTTGAATGCGTTTCACATTAAAACCTTTATCTCCGAATCAAGAAAGCGTTTACAACAACATTCCTTTTTGATACCGCGTCTCTGCTTTTGAATAAGATAAGAAAACTGAGCTTTCGTGATGTTTAAATTCTTCTTGTACTTTTTACGACGTATTTCTGCTTTACAAAAGCTGTAGCCGACCGAATAGCCGAAGATCATTCTACACAGACGAACAGTCTGATCTTAGCCTACATTACCTTCTGTCAACTTATTTTTTGTTGGAAAAACATGAGCAGTTTCGTGAAATGATCCGAGAACAAGTAGCTTGTTATGTACCAAATTATAATTAATGAGGGCAAGGGTTGATTCTTTTCCGAAAAAGAAATCTTGCGTGTATGACATAGTCCACACAACGCAAAAGGGACTACTAGGGACTTCAATAACATAAATTGGCCCGTGCATGACATTTCCAGCGATTTCAAATGTGCGTGAAGTTAAAACTATGGCCAGCCTGTGCTTGCCAATTCCAAACCATTTCAAATGTGCGTGAAGTTAAAACTATGGCCAGCCTGTGCTTGCCAATTCCAAACCATTTCAAATGTGCGTGAAGTAAAAACTATGGCCAGCCTGTGCTTGCCATTTCCAACGATTTCAAATGTGCGCGAATTAAACACTATGACCAGCCTGTGCTTGCCATTTCCAACGATTTCAAAAGTGCGTGAAGTAAAAACTATGGCCAGCCATTGCTTGCCATTTCCAACGATTTCAAATATGCGGTAAAAAAGACAATGGCCAGCCTGTGCTTGCCTTTTCCAACGATTTCAAATATGCGGTAAAAAAGACAATGGCCAGCCTGTGCTTGCCTTTTCCAACGATTTCAAATATGCGGTAAAAAAGACAATGGCCAGCATGTGCTTGCCATTTCCAACGATTTCAAATATGCGCTAAAAAGACTATGACAAGCCTGTGTTTGACATTTCAAACGATTTCAAATGTAAGTAAAGTAAAGACTATGGCCAGCCTGTGCATCTGCACAGTCTGACCAAAGTCTTCACTGTGCACTTTGTAGGCAGAAAAGGACTCATACATATTCACACGATTTTACACTTTAAGGTAGCAATGGACACATGGCGTCATTTTTTACCACCCAATGAATTTTTTTCTTGTTCACATATGTTGTAGATTTACATTGTCTAGGCATTATGTCAAAATTTGAAGGTACCTTTCCATGCTCGTTTTCGTGCTAGAGTTATCTGCCCTTGAGTGATATTGGCCATTTTCAGTAAAACGTATAAATTCGTTTTAGGTCTAGTATAAACTAAGGCTAGCCTAAAGCTATAAAACAAATACACATTGCTAGACCTTATACATGTACACAATGGCTGTTGCCAAGAAAATTTCTCTTTGATCATTTGTATTTGCACAATTTGCCGTCAAAAGTTAAAAATGGTGAAAATACAACAAAAATCTATTTTTTAAAGAAATTACCCAACGATTTTTTCTTGTTTTCCGATATGTTTAAGCCCAATATTTTTCCTTTATTTGGTAAAAAATTCAGCATACCTTTCCATGCAAATAAGAAAGTTTTTCGTTATTTTACAGTGACCTCTCCTAATTGAATAACGCTTGTAACGCATTTTTATTGTTAAATTGAATGATCCAGTCATTCAGTTGATATCAAATGTTGAAAAGAAGCTTAGTTATGATATTTTACAATCATTATTCTACGTTATTTCCATAAGCAGAATCTTACGAAAACCGGTCTTTTTAAACAACGCGCAAAAAGACCCGTAAAATAAACGAAAACCCACTTCCGGTTTAAAGAGTCCGAAGGCGGCTGTCCATTGCCACCTTAACCCCCCATCACCGAATTGTAGATCGGCTGATATCACATGGCGCCTTCGTCTGCCACATCAATTTGACTTACAGATCGTGAGATATACTAGGAATGTATTTCTAAGTGCTCTAGCCGCCGAGATGTGACTGAAACAAGGGCGTAACTCCCATTACGCAATTTACGCAAGTGCGTAAAAAAAGTAATCATTTGTGGAAAAATATGTTTGATGAATTACCATAACATCGAAACTACAGCTTTTTCAAGATGTAGCTACGATGTTTTGATTATTGACCAACGCACAAATCACAGAAAAGGGGAGTGGATGGAGGGTATTCATCTTTTTTCACAGTCCACATATCACATTTATCCTATGTATTCTTTGGTTGTCGCCTTCTGAGTGCGTATAAATTTCCAAGTCCTAGATACGCCTACGTGAAAGATTGTTGAAATCTGCATAAATACCTCATTCAAGTCCTTTTTGTCATAATGACTTGATGTAGGTCAGACAAAAAATAGAAAAAAGGGAATTTTCATTTAACACTTTTTAAGTTTTTACTATCAAAAATATAGAAGCAACAATTTGATCAAACTTAAATATGTAAAGCTTTGTAAAGTTATGTAAATTAATTAGACAAACCGATTCCTTGGGAACCGTTAGCTTTGCAAATTATGCGAAATGCACAAGAACAAATAGGCGTGTACGTGTGCTAAGATCGTGCGTAGAAACGTATAAAATATACGTGTGTCCATAAAATTTAAAAGCGCGCACATTAAATAAAGCAAACACCACTTCAGTTAGATTGATAAACAACTTAAGAATACCGTATCAATGTCCAAGTTCATGGCGTAAACTTTATGTACAAATAGTGTTGGCAGACAACATAGACTAAAATCAGTCCACACAGACGTGAAATCTGGGCCTGAGGTCATAAAACTTTTCTCATTCTCAATTCAAAATTTTCTCAAATTTCAGTTTGATATTAAAGCCACAATTCTGTTTTTTATACTCATTTAAGTGTATTGATATTATAGATAAAATTAATAAGTTGTTAAAAAATAACAACTTATCAATATCATCTTTTATTTTCATACTTTATTTAAATATGAAATTTGAGAAAATTCTCAGTTGAGCATGAGAAAAGTTTTATAACCTCGGGCCCTGATCTAAGTCTAAACACTCTGCTTTCTACCTAAATATGCGGGCCATTCTTGTGTCAAACTGTTTTGCATGTCTCAAAAAGCTACAGTTAACAACATCATGAAATTGACTCTTATTCCGATCAAAACCATTCTGAATCGCTCATCAAGCGCTCCTTTCATTCATTCCAAACACTCACTCAAACCATTCAAAAACGCTCAAAAAATCGCAAAAAAGATCAGATGTACTGCATGTACATTCATATTAAAAATGGCTAGGAAAAAAATAACAACGATTCCACTTACTTATTTATAATTGAATTTGGAATCGTCTGATTGGTACGAGAAGACAAAGATAGCTTTTTAACCCTTTCCTGTTTTACAAAATTTTTGACGTGTCCAAATTCAAAGGTTTTGCAGACGAAAATTTAAAGTGGATTTTATTTGAAAAATAACCATCCAGTAGGGTAGAAAATAGTATGGAAAAAGAAGAAATTGGTTGTTAGAAGCAATTTCTTCTTTTTTCACAATGTTTTCTCAATCATAAAATCACAGGCACGTAAAAAGCAGGGATTAAACAGTAAAGGGTTAAAGAATTCGCTTGTATATTTTATTAAAGGAAGGTAAAAATATTCGCTAATTTTGTTCGTCTTGATCAAATTTTCAATGAAAACTCGCTCCCCCCACTCACTCAATTTCATTCCGAAATCATTCCTATATTATCCATCTTGTCAATTTCACGATGTTGTTAACGGTAGCACTTCCTTTGAAACAACATTCAACTTCAGCTGGATAAGGTTTTCATCTTATAACTATGTATACATATTTGTTCGTGAAATAACATCCCGGATTATATCTTTATGATATCACATGGATATTTTTAGATCAATGACATTATGCGGTTATATTTAGAAACTTGCATTTTTGTAAGAAACATCGACGCAAATAAGGCAAGTAAAGATTATTAGATACAGTTATATAATCCATACTTAGTGTATTGTTTGAAAAAATATCTTTCGTTTGGGGGAATTGATAATTGTCTCGGCAGAGCCTCGACAATTATCAATTCCCCCAACCTCCTTAGATATTTTTATCATACATAAGACTAAGTGCGTATTATATATATAGGGGCCTATATAGCATACTTCTTTAAATTTCCAACCACACACATGCCTTATTCTTTGTTGTTATTGTTTTTTGTTTTTTTTTTTGTTTTTTTTTTGTTTTTTTGAGCGTCACGACGTCATTATGACGTCATAATTATAATTCATTTTCCTCCTCTTCCTCCTCCCCACCTTCCAACAATGAGAACTTTTCGTCCACCTGTTTCGCCGTTTGATAGCGTCTCGAGGGCGAGTCCATTTCAAACATAGTGTTCATGCGTATAAACGTGCCGCTTGATCCGCACTTTAATATTGTATATATCAATACTGTAAAACTGGTATTTACAAATAAATGGGCTCCAAATAGTGTGGCCATCACTTGCACGTTCATTGGATCGAATCTGTCCCATCGAGGGTTTGGATTTTCACCTTAAAGTATGAAAATAGAAATAAAGGATCAATGCAACTTCTTAAATGTTCTTAAATTAATCATGTGTGCTACGTCACGAGTTAATTAAGTTAAAGGTTTACATCTTAAAGTTGTTTTGGAAAGATTAATCACTTAGGACAAGACATCCTGTGAAAAATAAAGATATTTGTTATTGCAAGATAGTTCTCCTCCACCTGCCTATGGTTGAGCGATATTTTTTTCCAGGTCGTCAAAAAACAGAATTGTCTGTATCCATTAGTTAATAGGTTGAATAAGCTTCAAAAAGAATAACGCATTCCGAAAGGAACATAAGAATGTCGTATAGAAGTAATCTACTACACGGCTTCAAATTTGAACTAAAGATTATAAGTGTATATTCAGAACATTTTACCTGGAAAACTGTCCGTAGAGAACAATAAGAAAGGCGTGTGTATAAACCAGGTCCCTAGACACAACACCAGTAAGGCCCGACAGTAGTGGGGTAAGAACTTGTTTTCTGATCTGTATTCCCACACTAAAGAGAAGGCTATCCCTAAACACCATAATATAGCCAGTAGATGAACCATGTCCTTGAGAGGGTCCGACTCATCAGATTTTGTGTGGAAGAAGAAAATAGCCCCGTACCTGAAATTTTATCAATACCAATTGAATGTGTTTTAAGCGATGGAACATGGGATCTTGTTGTTGCTTTAGAGAATCTTCACTGAATGCAGTTTTAATGACGCAAAATGTGTATCACTTTAATTGAATATACAAGCCCTAAAGGGAATTTAAATATATGCTTACTTCCAAAATCCAAGTTACTACCTTGCGGTATTACAAAATGTCAGGTTTTGCACGACGAAACCTAAGCTTTAGAAATGCCTCGTAATTTCTCCGAAAAGGAGCACAGCTAATAAAACTTACCAAAAATACGACATGGCAAATGTAAGATATTCCAACCCGTCGATATATAGGAAGTGATAGTACCGTAGAAAGTCTAAAAGGGCATGTAGGAAAAACAAGGCAAATATGGACATGTGTTGCAAACCAGCCACATTTCGGAACCGACCCTCTTCATCAATGAAATACGGTGTGTCTTCGAATAGCTCGATCAAAAAACCTGCAATGAATAATTGATTCCAAATACATGTTGTTATACAAAACCGATCATGTTCCATCGATAAAATCCATTAATCGAGTAAGTGTCTTCAAATAGCTCGATCAAAAAGCCTGTAATGAATAATTGATTCCAAATACATGTTGTAATACAAAACCGACCATGTTCCATCGATAAAATCCATAAATCGAGTAAGTGTCTTCGAATAGCTCGATCAAAAAACCTGCAATGAATAATTGATTCCAAATACATGTTGTTATACAAAACCGATCATGTTCCATCGATAAAATCCATTAATCGAGTAAGGCGGTCGTGTTCTGAATAACCATTCCAAATTTCTCTTTACAACGCCTATTGGTAGGGGGTTATTTTTTTATTTTTCAATTAAAGTAGGACAAATCCTCAAAGAGGCGCTTCAAATCAGTACGTACATTAAAGGGTTTCTTTTAGAAAGAAAAAAAATAAGAATTGCGCCACGCCCACTCTACCTGCTCTATCTTCGCTAGCGAAAGGCGAGGCGTACCTTTAAACATGTATAGAAACGTAGAGTTACAGAAAACAAAGGATAGTCTTTACCCACATCACATTTGAATCTAGAATACAAAAAACAAACTTTTCTTCTGTAGCTCGTTACACAGTTAGGCGCAGTCGAGTTACCTCATCATGTATTCGACCAATTGAATTAAGTAGCCGTTTTCGAGATGACAATTTCTCAATCAAATCGTCCATCTTCGCTATATCGGCTCGAAGGTTGACGCCAACTACGATTAATTTTGGAAAAATTGAAATGCATGGGCGCAAATATGAGAGAATGATAACATGATTAATTGAATGATTAAATGGAGTTTAACGCCGCTTTCAACATTATTTCACTTATATAGCGGCGGCTGGAGCACCTTACAATGGATTCCTGGTATTTTTATCACCAGTACAACTATCACATCCTTTCCTAGCCGACAGCTGCTATCTCACATAGGTCTAGGATTATAAACCCATTGGTGAGAGACAAATAATCGGAAAAAATGAGTGCTGCCGTCGGGGATCGAACCCGGGACCTCTAGATTGACAGTCCGACGCGCTAGAATAATAACAATATAAAATCTTAATTTCTCAATAAATTCCACATGTCATTGTTTCATAACCTGATGTTTTTATCTGTATGACAAAATCAGATTAAGAAACATTTGGGTGTTACATAACCCTTTGTAGTGGGTACTCATTGGAATTGTAGATATGGCATCATTTCTCTTTTCTACAGAATAAAGAATTTTAATAAAGTTCAATAAAGAAACCTTCCCGTTCTAATCTACGTTTTATCTATCTTCCTTCACTAAATATAAAAATTACAGTAAATTTCAATGGACATTCTCGTACCCCTTTTACATCTGTCATATAATATATAGGCTTTAACATTACATTCTGAATGAATATCAACAAATTACGTTTTATCTACCTACAAGAGCTAGGACGAGTAATCGAGTATCGGCACGGAGGGTGATGTCCATAATCGGAGCCACCGGCTCCGCTTTCAAAATCATGTGTGGAACTTCCGCTCCACGTGTGGCTCCGATTATGTAGATGTAAACATTTCATATTTTGAATGAAAAATGGGGTAGGAGGTCGGGATTTCCTCATTTATCTAATATTTAATTCATCAATCATAAAAAAGTCGAATGCTATTCGACCAGTTATGCATTTTGCAACGTAAACATACTCAAAAAATGTAAGAACGCTCGTTGGTTTTTGTTAAAAATGATTTCTTCTGGGAGCAGTCTTGAGTCAGGAATGTCAAAACACGTGGTTTTTACCTCCAAAATGCAATATTCTGAACAGAAGTAATAACGCAAACCATTGTTTTCAGTGTACACGAGTTTAACAAAACAACCACAATACTCTAACCCAATGTACTTTTCTTCAATATGATATAGATCAAAGGAAATTGTTTTGTTCCGATTATGTGGATTGGCTCCGATTATGTTCCCTGGCTCTGAAGTTAGAAAGTGTCTTCATCTTCTTCCATATGCCCTCACAGCTTCAAAATGAAGTTTCTGTTAATTCCATGGGGCGCTGTTTTCTGGTCATTCCATGGCGCACGTTGTCTATTTTACGTCTCACCTTTCTCGTTTACTTTTATTACCTCCAAAATGCAATATTCCGAACATTATGTTTGGTGTGAACCCTTGTTTTCAGTGAGTACGAATTCAAGAAAACAACCACAATATTCTAGAAAATTGTTCTTTACTGAAATTTTAGATTGTTGAAAGAAAATCATTTGTCTCTAATTATGTACCAATGCTCCAAAGTCTTGGAGTGCCTAGCCTATAGGGACCGAAACTCATAATCACTTGCCTAAAAACTACATTTATTTATTTATTATTTTATTTATTTAGTTATTTATTCATTTATTTATTTATTCATTCATTCATGTATTTATCTATTTATTTAGTTATTTAATTAGTTAGTTAGTGAGAAAAGGAACGACACCGTAGTCATGTATGCATTGAAGAGTTGTAAGCGCGTGAAGGCGACTATTCCCAGGAGCAAATCCCAACATGGCTATGGATTCGATGTTCATGTTGCCTCGATCTCACTCAAAATCTTGGGTTTTCGCAACTTTTTTTTTGGACTCTCTTTGTAAACTCGTTTTCGATAAGCTCGAGTTTGAAATGAGTCCGGTCGGTGAAAGAATGGGCATTGGTCTCACTTTAAGGAGGTGTTCACGAATTAAATCCACAATGGCATGAGATGAATAGACCATAACATTGACTTGTTTACAGCGATTCACCCTATGGCTTTTGCTTTTGAAGGAGTCGACAAACGGCCCAGATACCTCATCTTTGTGGTTCACTGTCACCATGAGTCCACGATAACCTTAAAAACTGTGACATGAAGAGTAAAAAAGTTTCCGGTCATAACACAAATTGTAGTACAATCCGTCCTCCCCACCCAGTCAGCACCGAAGTTCGGCATCGGTAGTTGTTATTATCGGCGTTTTAATCTGGCAATGGTCGAATTATGACCCCTCAGTGTCCTTGATTTTAATCGCGTAAATGAATCAGTTTAATATGTCTATGCGCAATGACGTTCCGAAATTCATTTTTTCGCTACCACCAAACTCGAAAACTTGGCTTTATCTGATAAATGTTTTCACGGTTTGTCGTTTGAACCTTTATAAGCTGTATTACTCGACAAACTTGAGTTTCGTATGATGCATTCGATCTGCTGCATGAGAAAACATTGTTTATAACGAAAACCTTCTTTAAGTCATACCGATGCCTTCTCTTTCACCGACCAGACTTATCTCAAACTCAAGCATACCAAAAACGAGCTTGCAATGAGAGTTCACAATAGAACGAAAAATCGCAAGGTTTTGAGTCAAAATAAGGCAGCATGAAGAGCAATTGGATAGCCATGTAAGGATTTAATCTAGGTAAAATTCAGAAAACCACGTGTCGAACATTATTTGAGAGCAATATTGCACATGAACACACGCGCTATTGAATTTTACAGAGCAATGAAAACTGTCTTTGATTTCAAAATTTTGATTTTGGGGGTAGTCACCTGTAACTCTCCAATGCGTATGTCTTCGGTGTAATCCTTTTTGTCACAGATCAATAATTAGTTTACGTATTTTTTTTTTTTGGTATATCCAGTTTTCCAAACTCTAGATTATGGAAAAAGTTGTATCTTAAAATTTAAGTGATGCGTTATTTTTGTTGTTCAATATATATAAATAAATATATATATTATATACATGTATATATATATATATATATATATATATATATATATATATATATATATATATATATATATATATATATATATATATATATATATATATATATATATATATAACGTGTTTTCGCCCTTGTATATTGATCCGTTTTGCTAAATGTCAAATTTTTATACTTCTGTTTAATTTTCAACATCGCCTTCATAAAACGGCACCCCTATACCGAAAAAGCGCTCGGGACATTTTCAGCATTTGATTTTCATAGTCTTAAATAAGTTTTAATTTTATTAAATCTAGTTTAATTACTTTCCATTGAAAAGTTGACAAATCCGTAGATGAAGTAGTAAATTCTGACAATAATCGGAATTTATATAAATATGTTCAAAACTTTGCGAAAATTCGGAACTAAATGTTACGCGGGGCTTAAAAACAAGGGACCATTGGCCCTTAAGCGCTAACCTGAGGCATTTACAAGTATTTGACAAATGTGTCAAAGTGTCAAAACAACTTATTTGAAATTCATGACTAGCTCAACAAATGTCCAAGATATCAAAAAGACAATCATTCCGATTACATTTCAAAACAGTTGAGTCAAATATGTTGCCTCTAAAGTACTGAAGGATTTTTAAAGATTTGAAGAGGTGTCCCAGTTTTTGACCCTCTTTCTAACTAGTCTAAGATTTCAAGACAAAGATCCTGACAATATGTTAAAACAAATAAATGTTCTCTAGATTTTCCTTAATTTGACATATCGACATCATTTTTGGTCCCACTTAACAAATTTTTGGACTTAATGATATTTCACGAAGGCAAATAATCTAACCAAGTTTCAAGACATTTTAGTAAAGGAAGTGGCCTCTAGAGTTCACACAAGGTTTTATCAAGAATTGACCAATTAACCTAATTTTCGACTTCACTTGATCCAGTTTAGGACTTGACCAAGATTAGATTGATGGGATCCAACATTCTGACTAAGTTTCAGGACATTTGGGTCAAGAATGTGGATTCTAAAGTGAACAGAAGGTTCTTCTAAGATGTGACCCATTGACCTCATTTTTGACTCCGATTGATTTGATGCAGTCAAACATTCTGGCAAAGTTTCAGGACATAAGGGCAAATTATGTGGCCTCTAAAGCGAACAGAAGGTTTTTCTCAGATATGACCCCTTAACCTCATTTTTTACCTCACTTGGCCCAGTTTACAACATGGCCAGGATTTGATGAAGACCAACATTCTGACCAGGTTTCATTATATTTGGGCCAAAAATGTGACCTCTGAAGTGAACAAAGGGCTTTCTAAGATATGACCTCAATTTTGACCCCACTTCACCCAATTTCGAACTTGTCCGAGATTTGATGGAGACAAACATTCTGATGACGTTTAAAGACATTTTGGCCAAAATATGGCCTTTGAAGTGCACACAAGACTTTTGCTAAAATTTGAACCCATTTCACATACAGGTCCCCATTTTTTACCCCACTTGACCAAATTTGATGGAGACAGACATCCTGACCAAGTTTAAGACTTTTTGACCAAAACAGTGGCCTCTAGAGTGCACACAAATTGGTGATGGACGACAGACGAAGGACGCCGTGCACAGCTTGATCACAATAGCTCAACGTGATGATGAGCACTTCCTGCTCAGATGTGCTAAAAATCGAACAAAAAGGGAGTTTAAATAATCATTGAGTCCTTTTTTAAAAAAAGGATCAACTTCAGAAAAGAATTGAAGACTGTTTAAAACAGTCTTCAACTCTTTCCTGAAGTTGATTTCCAGATGGTACTACAGACTAACATCAGATAGTTTTTAGAGTTCTGGCTACTTATTTTCGAGTAACAGACTCGAAACACATTCGTCCCGAAAACAGATATCGATATTTGTATCTGTGAGCCCACTTTACAGATATTCTCGATCTGCCTTTGCATGTTGTTTATAAAATGAATTTATCGACTGTAATTATCGCGTACTCGAGTACCCGCGTGTAACGAGATCTCGGATACCCGAGTACAAAGTTTCTACTCTACTACCCACCTCCAACAGATATAAAAAGCTTCCAGTATATTTCGATGGGGATTCTTTTTCCTCTGATACTGCAGTCATACGATATAGGGGCTTTAACCTTGGCTATTGAACCTCCACACTGAAAAATTAAAAGACAGTTTATCATCCTCCGATACTTATCAAAAATACCATCCAGATAAATATTCGAGGAAACTCTACCCTGCGTTCAGGATATCAAAACGGTGCAAACCGTTTGACAATTATACCCCGCTTTGCACGTAAGTGCGCGTGTAAAGCGGGCTATAATTGGCAAACAGTTTCCATCATTTAGTCATCCTGAACGCAGGAAAGAATAATCGTGATTTTTTTTAATTATTTTCACTTTTTGTTTATTGTTTGTTATCTTTTTATTAAATTATTTATTTATTTTAAATTGCCATGATATTGTGTTTTAAAACATATTTGTGTAACATCAATTTGGAAAACAAGTTCTCAGAACTTGAATTAATTCTTATTAATTCCGCTCACCGATACTGGAAATCAACCATTACTCGACCCGAATGTATGAGGAAAGAACAGTGATTTTTTTTCGCTTCCGGCAATCGAACCTGAGACCTCTTGATCAAGAACGGCTAACGCTCTCGACCACGGATACAAAATACATGTATCATCTTACGCACGATGGACTGAATAGAAATCGCGGACAAATGATTTGTCAAATTATAACATAATGCTAACGGAATCGTGGTGGGAAACTAAGAAAATACATAGAGGTAGAGATACGATGATGGATATCCCTCCTTCCTCTCACATCAGGGACCCGTTTTACTAAACATCTTAAGAAAAATTGATCGTGAGTCAAAATCATAAATCGTACCTGATGTTTTCATTTATTGTTAGATTCTGCCTCGCAATATCTCATATGAATCGTCTTTAGAAGACGATTCCAATGAGATGATGCATGGCAGAATTCCATATTAAGATACTTCTATAGAAGTAACTTTAATTTTTGACTTACGCGCGATTGATCGTAAGATGTTTAGTAAAACAGGCTCAAGGTTATCAAAGGAGGGATACGTTACCGTATCTAAAAGAGGTAGAGATAAGATGGGATAAAGCAGGTTAAAAGTAATTATTACTCAATGAGACCCAATATGAAATATTGATTCAAATCATGCAAATCAATATCGCCAATTCACGATCGATTTTGTCAGTATTGTTGATTGGCAATACTGAACTTGGCAATATAAAGGTAGTGGGCTTGTAATAGTTTCGCAATATTCCGGAAGTCATGATCTTTCACAGTGGTAACCGAGGTTTCCTTATCAAATTATTTAGAAACCTCAGTTAAAATTGTTTAAGTTATTGACATCCGAAACAATGCAGAATTATTACGGGTCCACAAAGGTAAGGACTGAGTTTAAAATTAGAGACTGATTTGATCACCATTTCCAAAACGATTTGATAGTTATTAAAACTAGCGCAAATCTCTGACGGCCGTGTTGAGCTGTTGAGTTTTATTGGATCTGCTATAAAAAATACATGAATGGAAAACGTACCTTGATATAATCACCGAACAAGTTAAAAATCCACCACACCGATATGACGAAAAACGCCACCCCTTCGTCGAGGTGGCCCCATAGTGACCCCATACTATTCACTGTTTAATTACTCCAAAAATGTCAGGATTGTTTCATGTCATTAAGTATTTTTAGCGTATAGCTGAAATAAATCAATTGTACACGGCGTATATGCCAAATTTTACCAAATATGGAGTTTCACATTCTATAATGTACACAAATCTGAAGTATATCGGTAAACAGGTATAAAGTGACCCTTCTCTGTAATGGAACACCTGCTGTGTTAGACTAGATGACCGATCCAAGACAGTTCGAGGGCGGTTTTCAGTCTAATTTTTAAATACAACTTTTCTCATATTGATGGACTTAACGCTACTTTCATAAGTATTGCACCTATATGGCGATAGCTAGTACACTTGGAGCCCGTTTTACTAACATTTTACGATCTTTTTTTCACGTAAGTCAAATATTAAAGTTGCTCCTACAGGAGTAAATAAATATAGAATTCTGCCATGCATCATCTCATTGGAATCGTCTCGTGATGACGATTTCAATGAGATATTGCAAGGCAGAATCTAACAATGAATGAAAACACCAGGTACGATTTGTGATTTTGACTTACGAATATTTTTTCGTAAGAAGTTTAGTAAAACGGGCCCTGTCAGTCTTCACACCTGTACAACAGCAAAATTTATCCCGGCCACCAGCCGCCATTAACGTTCATCGAAGATATTCCCATCAGACTTTGCGCTACAGGCAATCTTCCATGCGCTGGTTGATCCCCGACGGCGGCACTCATTCTTTCCGACTAATTTGTCTCATGTCTATGGGTTGATAATCGTAGACCCATGTGAGATAGCAGATGGAGGCTAGGAAAGGATGTGGTGGTTGTTCTGGTGAGATAAATACCAGGAAACCATTGTTAGGTGCTACAGCCGCCGCGATATAACTGAAAAATTGTTGAAAGCGGCGTTAAACTCCATTCAAACAATCAATCAACCATGCGCTGTTTATCGCAACTTCAGCTAAAACATATATTAACAAGTTGGAAATTTCATTTGATCAGTGAGCGAGTGAACTTGTGGAAGGTACGGCTTCGAACTACGGAAATTTTGCCAACCGATTGTAATAATTGAAATTGCATCTTTAAAATAACATTTTCGATTGTATCCCTCCCCCATATAGAAGATATTCTTTTCGTGTGATCTTCGATTTAGCAATATCTCTCAGGTAGGACCCGACCGAAAAACGTACATATTGTGTAATGTCGTATGACCCTTTTTATTTGCACGTGTAGTTGTGCAGATTGTGGTGAAAGATAGTGCTTTTTGAAATACCATATGACTCGATTTATTTGCGGTACATTTTTGCAAGTTTCAGCTAAATGTGAACTAATTTTCAAATAACTTGCGCGTGTGTACCCATTTTGCAATGCCGTATTACTTTTTTTTTTTTTTTTTTTGGAACACTCATTTTCTCAAAAGTGGAAAGTGTACTTAGTATGCAATACCGTATGACCTAAGTTTTATTTGCATGTGAATTTTTACAGATTAAATTAAAAAAATGAACTAATTTACAATACCGTATGGCTAGTTTAATTTTAATATTCATTCTAAAGTTTCAATTTGAAGGTGTCCTCATTTTTCAATACCGCATACAATGTAATTAAATATTTGAAGGTACATTTTCGGCAGATTGCATCAACTAGTGAACACTTTTTGCCACACCGTATAAAAGTATACATTGTATTATCTCCTGCGCATTTTTGCAGACTAAGTGAAAGGGGTACTTATTTTGCAATACAGTATGACTAGTTTTATTTACATGTGAAATCCTGGCAGAATTAAGTGGGAGTAACCAATACTCCTTATAATTGGATTTATTTGCGAGTGCATTTCGAGGGTTCAGTGCAAGACTGTAGTAAGTGTATATACAATGTATATACACTTAGGACAGTCTTGCACTAAACTCTCGCATTGTGTCTTACAAGCAAGTTCTTTTTTTCCCACGCCGTTTCTATTGATAAACAGAGATCGTTAACGTTACCTTTGGTTTCCTTTTTTGACATACACAATTTCTTGGGAAGTGTAAAGGAGTATTAAAAAATACTGTTCGTCAAGCCCACGCCAAACCAACAACAACAAGGTGACCTCTGTTTTATTTCAAAACAGTCGAGCTACAAAAAAGGATATTTTTGTAGTAAAAATCCTTTAAATGGAATGACCTAATTGTCTGAAAGTTAATAAATATGCTACGTTTGAAGTGAATATCTCAAATAATGAAAAAGCATTCTTCATTCAAGATTTAAGGTAGTGGACCTGTAAAAGTTCCGGAACCTTTTGGAATTAATGAACTTTTACTATGTTAACCGTGGTTTCCTAATGAAAATCATTACCTCCGAAATATTGCGGAACTATTACGGGTCCACTACTTTAAGTTTATTACGCCAACATGGGGGGGGGGTCCAACCTCTACTGGCGAACAAAATGATGTACTGTAGTTAAACAGCTTGCTTGATGAAGAATTAGGTAGAGCTGGGTTTAAACCACTGCCTTTTTCTTAGGGACATGAAAATAACTAGGTTTGGTGTACAAGAGCAACTCCTTTGCATAATTTTTTGTCCCAATCGATCTAAACGACATAAGTATAAGTTGATTTGATCGGTCTATGGCTCAACCTTCTGTCCCCCAAACAACCAAGATAATACAATCAACGGCTTGAAAAACTCCAGGGATTGACATAAACACCAGTCCTCGGGCCCGAGACTTTGGATTAAAGGGAGGAATGGTATAAACTATCATGTTGCAGGTCCTTAAGCCCTTTAGTAAATGACCAGATTATTCCTAATCAGTCCATCAATATTTTTTTCATGTAACCTCTTTGAAAATATTGTGTAAAAACAAGAGGCCCACGAGGGCCTGTATGGCTCCAATGGTTTCAACATCTCAACATTTGAAAGAGGGATATTGAAAATAGAAGGTAATTGTCACCATCATTCAGAAGGAACTCAAGCCCCACTCTGCCACGCCCATATGTATATGCCAAACAAAATTTTGCGAACATTTTTTGAAAACGTTCATCAGAGGGACATTCTGGTAAAGTTTCATTGAAATTGGCCCAGTGATTCAGGAGGAGATAACTTTCAAAGATTTTGGGGTCTAAATAAGCATCACCCTGCCACGCCCATATTTATATGCCAAACAAAATTTCATGAACATTTTTTGAAAATGGTTACCCAAGGAACATTCTAGTAAAGTTTCATTGAAATCAGCCTGGCGGTTCAGGAGTAGATGTTGTTCAAAGGTTTTGGGCTAAAACAAGCCCCACCCTGTCGCGCCAATATTTATGAGCCAATCAAAATTTTATTAACAACTTTTGAAAAGGGTCACCTAAGGAACATTCTGGTAAAGTTTCATTGAAATCGGCTGAGTGATTCAGGAGATGTTGTTCAAAGATTTTGGGCTCAAAATAAGCCCTCCCTGCCACGCCCATATCTATGGGCCAATCAAAATTTCATGAACAACTTTTGAAAGGGGTCACCTAAGGAACATTCTGGTAAAGTTTCATTGAAATCGGCTGAGTGATTCAGGAGATGTTGTACAAAGATTTCAGGCTCAAAATAAGCTCGCCCTGCCACGCCCATACCTATTGGCCAATCAAAATTTCATTAACAACTTTTGAAAAGGGTCACCTTAAAAACATTCTGGTTAAGTTTTATTGAAATCGGTCCAGTGGTTCAGCAAGAGATGTTGTTTAAAGACTTCAGGCTATAAATAAGCCTGCCCTGCTACGCCCATATTTATGGGCCAATCAAAATTTCATGAACTTTTTTTGAAAATGATCACCCAAGGAACATTCTGGTAAAGTTTCATTGAAATTTGCCTAGTGGTTCAGGAGATGTATTTCAAAGATTTGAGGCTAAAAATAAGCCCCACCAAGCCACATTTATGGTTCAATCAAAATTTTATGAACAAGGTTCAGGAGATATCGATCAAAGATCAGGCTCAAAATAAGCCCAGCCCTGTGACGCCAATATTAATGGGCCAATCAAAATTTACTGAACATTTTTTGAAAAGGGTCACCAAAGGAACATTCCAGTAGAGTTTCAATGAAATCAGCCCAGTGGTTTCAGAGAAGATGTTAAAAGAAAAAGTTAACAGACGGACGCATGGAAACATGCACTCACGACAGACACCAGGCCATGAAAATAACTCTGCCGGACTGAGTCCAGTGGAGCTTATTAGAAATTGCTTGTCTAAAACAATTTCTTCTTTCCCACACTGTTTTGCTAAAATTTACACCTTCAATTGCCTCGATATAGAGGGACAGAGGAGATGATATCAGGGAGCATTGTAAGATTTGAGACTTAAAGATCCTTTGCCCTGGTAGGAAATGGTAGTTCTTTTTTTTTGTTTGTTTTGGGTTTTAAATGGGGTTTTACGCAACTTTCAACAATCTTTCAGTTATATTGTTGCAGCTGGAGCACCTAACAATAGATTCCTGGTATTCATCTCACCAGTACTACCATTACACCCTTTCTCCAGCTGCTATCTCACATAGGTCTACAATTATCAGCCTATAGAGAGCGACAAATGGTGAGAAAGGATGAGTGCCACCATAGGGGATCAAACATGGGACCTCTAGATTGTAAGTCAAATGTGCTACCAACTGCGCTATGACGGCGGCACAAAAAGTAGTTAGTATCAAACCATGAATCCACTGGGTTTAAATGGATCCATTTTGTCAAAAACATATTCTGATTAAACTTGAATTAACACAGCCGTTGATAATGCAAGCAAAATCTTAATTCTATCAATAGGAAGGAATGGGAGTTCATAGTTATGAAAAATACCCCATATTCTTGTTTGCTTATTTTGTTCTTTATTTTCTTTTCTTTTTTTTTTTGGCAATAGCATTTGACAATTATTTAAACAACAATATTCAATACAGTTAATGACACATAATTATTTTGATATAACAATTTAATTTCATTTTGACCACAAAATGGCCAGAATACCAGAATAAAGTGTTGGTATTTTAACTTATGACATTTCTTAATATTCAAAATGTAAACAAGAGCACTGCCTACAGGTGCAATGCTAAAAAGCAGGTGTTGGCAAATGTTAAAGCTTTATTTTTTTTCACAAAGTTGACCTTGAAAAATGATCTTGACTGATGACCTTGAACTTGGTCCAAACAGAAAGGTCTAGTACAAAGCATTCATCATGTGAAATATGAAGGTCCTATCATTTACCATTCAAAAGTTATGACCAATGTTAAATTTTTAATTTTTTTTAAACAAATTTGACCTTGATAAATGACCTTGACCCAGGCCCTTGAACTTGGTACTGACAGAAAGGTCTTGTTCCAAGTAATTTTCGTGTAAAATGGGAAGGCCCTTTCACTGACCATTCAAAAGTTATGGCCAATGTTAAAGTTAATCCAAGTCAAAACTTTCAACATAATCAATGAAAATGTAGTCCAGTCTCTTGACGGATGTATAAGATTCCAAACAAAAATTCAGTTCTAAGTAAACGGCTTGACATAGTCAATCCAAACAGATCATTTCAGAGCATTTTTAATGCTGAACAGAGAAAATTTGAATCTCAGGGAATTTCGTATACAGTCTACAACAAGGAGACATTGCAACTGTCCTTCAAAACCTTGCTTAAGGTAATGGACCCGTTATAGTTCCACAACATTTCCGAACACATGATCTTTTACATTGTTAATCAAGGTTTCCTAATGCAATCATTAGGAAACCTCGATTACACTGTTAAAGTTCATGACCTTTACCCTTCTCATACTAAAGAAAAATTCCAGGGACCATTTTCGGGAGAGTTAATGAGACATTTTCTCAATTTTCAGATTGCAGAAATCTCATTGAATCTGACTTAATGAGAGAAAATCCCTTAGCATATTGTAATTTAGAGAAGGATTTAGTAAAATTTCTCCTCAAATATTTCAATATCTCATTAGATTTGGCAAAATGTGATATGTTTGCACATGATATCAAGAGCTAGAATTATCTCTGAATTTCTGTTAAAAAATTACCCTTTCCATGCTGCTCATGGCATGTCTAATGTTTGACAGACAGTATAGACAAAAATAAGCCTGCACAAAAGTGCAGTCTTATCTTTAGATTTTAGATTTAGATTTTAGATTTTAATTTAGGTCAAAGATACATGACACAGCCTACACTGTCTGTTTACTTATTGTGGGAAGACCAAAAACCAGACTGGATGAATTTAGTTGAGGAAAAATATCAATTCAGCAGGGTATTTGAACAACTGAAAGTACAAAAAGTTATTTTTTGAAAAAAAGTAATCTTGTTAACAAATCTAGTTTTGATTGGGCAAAAGGGTGTTGTTGACTGAGACTTAATCTTGTATCTATACAAATATCTTCGTGATAACATCCCATGTGATATTTTCTATGATTTCACATGGATATTATCAGAAGTTGAACAATGACATTTAGTTTTAGAAACTTGCATTTTTTAGAAACATAGACGAAAAAAGTGAAATAGAGATATAAATATAATACATACTTAGTGTATTGTATGAAGAAATATCTAACTCGGTTGTGGGAATTGATAATTGTCTTGGCAGAGCCTCAACAATTATCAATTCCCACAACCTTGTTAGATAATTTTATTCAGGCAGTCTATTTTGGGAAATAATTTGCTACACTTTTACCTGATTTTCTATAATTTTTAAGAGTTTGTTATAACTAAATGCTAAAAAATGAATGCATAATGAATAGAATAATGTGTGAGTGCCTTAAAAATCAATGTTATCTGATCTATGCTGTGAGATATCATAAAGACTCGGCAAAGCCTGGTCATGATAAATTCTCCCAACCTTGACACTAATATTATTCTCTATTTTAAGCATAACAAGGGTTAATCTTTTTTCCTCTGTATCAAATTTTGTTTCAAACAAATTGCCAATTTATACAACATTTCAAAAAGTCTGTCTCAAGTTTATCAAACAGAAACTAAGAAGAAAGTAGGCAGTGTAGACTAATATCAGATTGTTCTTAGTCTAGGCTGTCTTCAAAAATCTAGTGCACAAAAGAAATATATTATTTACTCTTGTCATGCTGAACCTCGAATATTCCTGCTTTGGCAGGAGCTATAGACAAACATCAGCCTGCACATATGTGTAGTCTGATGTAAGTCTACACCATCTGTTTCGCACTTTCAAACCAAAATTGTCAATACATTTAGTTTTTCAAATAAAAATTGTCCTACAGTTTGGACTTTCAGTGCTTTTTGCCCTTTGATTTTGATGGAAATTTTTAGCCAAAATTTATTAAGCATGACAAGGGTTAATACTATGAGAGTGGTTAAATTTCTATTCAATCAACCCATATGTAGTAGAAACCTGTCTTTGCAGTAAAATGAATCCTCCCAAATGCATTCAATTTAAATACAATGTACTCAACTTTAATGTATTGCACTAATTTCCCTAATAGCAACATAGCAACTCTTTGGCAGGTCTTTGCATCATGGAGACATCTACAGACAGATGAACTGTAGAATTAAATTTTAGGTAGAAGGCGAAGGAGTCAATCACCCTTGAATGAATGTTTATAATATGACCTAGAGAAACAAGATGTGTTTGTGAAACACGAATGCCCCCGGAACTGCATTTTTTTTCAAAGTTTGACCTTGACAGATGACCTTGACCTTGTCACATGACCTTGACTTTGGTACCAGCGGATGCCGATCATTGAGATCTATCATCATGCCAAATATCAGCTTTGTATCTTGAATAGGCTTGAAGATATTGGCAAGGTTATGTTTTCGGGTTAAGTTTTCGGGTTAAGTTTTCGGACAGACGGACAGACAGACGGACAGACAGACAGACGGACAGACAGACGGACACGAGTAAATGAAGTAGATCTTGTTAACCCTGTTTGAGTGTAAATGTTTGTACACTGTTTAAGTGACAGAAAATAGCTGTTCACTGGGCCTTGTTTGAGCCTAAGGGCCTTTTTGCCAACAGGAATTAGATTCTTTCTATCCCAACACGAAGATGTGATTGGATACATGCGGTAAAGGCTTTGATATTAAAGCTGTGGTTGTTAGGGATTCTATGCACAAGTTGGCTATGATAGGGAGAAGACAGAGAACAGAGTCGAATGAGAAAGGCACATTTTGGCCATTGATTGACAATGCGAAAAGGATCTATGCTTTCTCTGTGGAGAAGGAGTAGGTGTTTCATCTGTCTGCCAATGAACACGATAGTTACCATCTGTCTCCAACTGATCGATGGTCTACATATCCAATATGACAAAGGCTGTCATAAGTATATGATTTGTCTTGCTTCAACTTTCTTGAAGTGTAAGTGTGTTTCCGGTACTAGTTGGATGCTCGCTTTGTGTAGGAAACAAACAAGTCCCGAGTCCCAAAAGGTTGGCTGCCAAAGACTTGAGATATGTTCATTGATTGACTAGCCAATGACATCATAATCGATCTGCTGAACTCATTTTGCAGACAGTGTTATATGTTTTGCGGAAAAACATAAATCGATAAATATCGCAATTTCATGTTTATACCCGAATTTGGGTCATATTATAAATAGAATATCATATTTGTGGTTGTCACATACAGAGTTTAATTAACTTGTCATCAGAGCAGCCTTGTATTTATCTACTTATAGATGACTTGTTTAATAAATTCGGTATTCAATGACCACTCATTCAATATCCTCTATTTAATTGACCTGTAGGGTATTTTTGGAGTCAGAGTTACAAGTTATATATTCTTTTCCACCATTAGACTAGAAAGTAAATGTTAACCTTATTGACAAATCACTATTATCTCCTCTGGTTTCTATTCTGTCGTTGACCTTGTCCCAGTGACCTTGACATTTGATCATGACTAAACACAGCTATCTCCTAATGTTTCTATGCTGTAGTTGTTGTTGACCTTGCCTCTGCAACCTTGACACTTGACCTTGAGTATCCAATGTTATCTCCTCATGTTTCTATTCTGATGTTGTTGTCCTGGGCCCTGTGACCTAGGCATTTGACCTTGAGTGTTACCATGGGGTGGTCCCCTATTCTGACCCTGGTTAAAGTTTGGCCTGTTCTGTTGTCCTTGAGATCTTGGTTTAAATGATTGACCATTACCTGAAAATTTAAATGAAAGCAAACGATACAAAAAATCTTAATCAAGCAATACCTTCTACTAATTTTAAGCAACTTCTTTCATTACCAAAATTTAAATTTACCCGTATATGAAGTATGAAAGTCAACATTTTATCAGTAAAAATATTTCCAGAGGGTAAACAAAAAGTCGTTAATCAAGATCAACTCTTAGAATTCTAGCTTATTCAAGTTATTTTGGTTACCAAACAGGATTAAATTTCAATTCAACCCTTGTCATGCTGAATAAAAACCTTGACAAGATTGTATTAAAATCAAAATGACGAAAACACTGGATGCACTGCTCTTATTGTTTGTCAGTATTCATTTTGAAAATACCAGTTTTTTTTAAATATAAAAATCAAACTTGTCTAAAAAGCGACATCAAGTGGTATATACTAATATCAGCCTTCACAAATTTGCAGGCTGATCTTTGTCTGTATCTCCTGCCAAAGCAGGAATATTACTAGTTCAGCATGACAAGGGTTCATTGTATTAAAATCATTGTATTAAATAATTTACCAATTCTTCTCCTTTCAACCAGACTTGTTCAAGTTTTTCCCACAAACATTTAGCAGAAAGCAGACTGTGATCAGACTTCATGTCTATGCAGGCTGATCATATTCTATACGGAAGTCCAAAGCTCTCAATATGTCATGAGCAGAAGGGAAAGGTTTAACAAGAGCACTACCAACAGGTTTGTTTGTTTGTTTTATGCCGCTTTCAACATTTTTCAGTTATATTGCCGCGCCCAGAGCACCTAAGAATGGATTCCCGGTATTTCTCACACCACTACCATTTTATATTTTCCTAGCTTCCAGCTGCTATCCCAACTAGGTCTATGATTATCGACCCATTGCAGGGAGAAAAAGAGTCAGAAAATGAGTGGCCCTGTCGGGGATTGAACTCCGGACCTCTACATCAACAGTCTGTTGCGCTATGACGATGGCACCGCCAACAGGTACCAGGGCATGGTTACAGGTACTAGATAATGCAAAATCCTAGGTTAAATAAGGGGCATAACTCTTACAAATATGCTCTCAAATATCCCCCTTGATAGTCTGGATAGCTCTCACAATGGTGTCAGCATATATCAAGTTTAATGACATTGTCTTCAATAACAAAAGAGACATGACAATGGTTAAAGATTTTCATGCCAACACCTATGCCAATGTAAACAACAAACCCAACACTTATGTGACAACGCCAACATGATATCAACCCCTTGGGTTTTCAAAAAACAGCCGAGATAAAAGTAAGTGTTATAATGTCATCAGATGAGTTCTGAAATTAGACTGATCTCAAAATTTCTTATAGGAAGGAGAACCACCCTGTTCAAACCTCATATATTTGTTTGTATGGAAATTTACACCACTTTCAACAATCTTTCAGCCTGGCACACCTAACAATGGATTCCTGGTATTTCTCATACCTGTACTACCATTAAATTATTTCCTAACCTCCAACTGTTATTTTACGGTTATCAATCCATTAGTAGGAACACAAACATACCCATATGTCTATTATTCTGTGGCCCCTGGTTGGGTCTCACTGGGGGTGAACCTCTTCCACCTGGGTTGTTGAGAGAAGCTAGAGCATTCTGATCAGGGCCACCACTGTCAAGTTCTGTAGGAGATTTTCTCTTGTTGCCTTGTTGGTCCTGCAGAATGGATAAATTGTACTAGAAGCTAAACCCTTGTAATGGTGAACTATATAGTGTCAGATATGGATTCCCCCGTACCTGATTTTAACCCTTTGCTGTTTAATCCCTGCTTATTATGTGTCTGTGATTTTATGATTGAGAAAACATTGTGAAACAAGATGTGTTTGTGTAACACGAATGCCCCCGTAACGGCATTTTTTTTCAAAGTTTGACCTTAACAGATGACCTTGACCTTGTCACATGACCTTGACTTTGGTACCAGCGGATGCGGATCATTGAGATCTATCATCATGCCAAATATAAGCTTTGTATCTTGAATAGGCTTGAAGATATTGGCAAGGTTAAGTTTTCGGGTTAAGGTTTTTTCAAAGTTTGACCTTGACAGATGACCTTGACCTTGTCACATGACCTTGACTTTGGTACCAGCAGATGCCGATCATTGAGATCTATCATCATGCCAAATATTAGCTTTGTATCTTGAATAGGCTTGAAGATATTGGCAAGGTTAAGTTTTCGGGTTAAGTTTTCGGACAGACGGACGGACAGACAGACAGACAGACGGACGGACAGACGGACATGAGTAAAACAATATGCCCCGATCTCTCAATACGGGGGCATAAAAAGAAGAAATTTTCACACTATTTTCTGTCTACTGAATGGTTATTTTTCAAATTAAATCCACTTTAAATTTTCGTCTGCAAACCCTTTTAATTTGGGCAGGTCCAAAATTTTGTAAAACAGGAAAGGGTTAACCTGTTACCTATTTGACCTTCAGTAATGACCTTGACCTTGGGTGTATCTGTATCTGGAATCATTAAGAAATCTCATTTATCATTGTGAAAGATTGTGAGTTTCAAAACTTTGCAGAACTATTACAGGTCCACTACATTAAGCCAACTGAAGACACTTGAATCCTCAAAATTAAAGGTTATCCCACATCTTTAAATTTTCAAAATTAAGAATATAAGGGAGACAAGACCAAATCAAAGGTTTAACAACACTAATTAATGCCCCTGGAATGGCAATCTTTTTAAGAGGTTTGAAATTGATATTTTACCTTGACAAATTTCCTTCAACTTCAAAGTACTGTTAGGTGAAACAAACCTTTTTGCCAAATAAGGTCATTTTAACTGGAATAGTGTCTAAGTTATGGGAAAAAGTTTAGATTGAAGTTTAAGTTTTTGGACAGAGGGACAGACTGACACCAGTAAAACAATATGCTCCTGATCTATCAATGCAGGGGAAAGGAGTGGGGGGAATTCCTCAAGGTTCCCCTACTATGGAGCCTTGTCGAGTCTTGATTAACTTACTGATTTCTGTGAGTTGTTTTGCATGTTTGCGTATTCTGGGTTTGGTTCACTCATATTCGGGGCTTCAGAAAACTGCATACAAAACCTACAAATACACAACTTTTCATATCAAAAGAAAAAAAAATGGTGGTTTAGAACATCATGGCGAAAATGACAAGTGTGTTTGATTTTAGAGTGATTTCAAAAAGAAGCTTAACAAGAGATGTTTGAAAAACATTTCTGCCCACCATAGAAGCAGCTCAATAGCATATTCTTTGTCAATCAACAAAGGGCAATAACTCACAAAATATGACGAGTAGAGTTATGGTTTTTGTGCACTGCATTTCTCCTCAATGAGTTCTATCCACCTGTGAAGTTTCATGATCCTGGCTTGCAATCTTTTTGAGATATGCTCCAGACAGAAAATAGTCTACAGATGGACCGACCGACAAGTGCAAAGTAATATACCCACTCTTCTTCAAAGGGGGGCATAATAAGGAGCAAGTTTTGATTGGATTTTTTTTACCAATTTGAATGTAGTTTTTGATGTTTTTCAAATGTTTTAAATAATATGAGTGATTGGTATGAATGCACTAAAGCAAGTCTAGAAGACCAAGACTTACTTTCTTGACAGTTCTCCTATATTTTGCTAGTTGGGGGCCCCATGCATTCGGAACATCACTCTGCCATTTCCGTAAACTGGAACAGACCTTGGATGTAAATAAGAAGGATGGGTATGTAACAAAACCGTGCATTTGGTTAGGCGGAAAAACTAGCACTGTAGATTAATATCTTTTACAGTAAATAACGGCTGAAAAATCTTAATTTTTGAGAATGACAAATCATTCTCAAAAATTAAGATTTTTCAGCTGTTATTTAAGATTCTTAAGATATTTATTTTAGGGTAAGATGGTTTCACGTCAGTTACTTAGATGAGTAGCGTTGACGACGTCGAAAATTTTCACTCACAGTTTCAAGGGCTAACGCCATTTAAACTGACGTCATCGAGTTTTTCCAAGGTTTTCCCGTAATTTCTAAAAATAGTCTGTCTATGTACATCCGAGGTTGATCGTGAGATTGGCCGAGTGATGTTCCGAATGGGGCCCCATGGTCTCCTTGATTATATGAGAATATTGAAACAAACAAATGAGTAGAGCAGTTTCATTTTTGCTTACAGATAATATGTTTGCAGAGAAAGATGTAAAAATGTGGCATAAAAAATAATACTCACTCTCCAATCTTATTAATTCCTCCATTCTTTCCAGCATACAGAGTCAGGCAGCTTTTGAAGATGTTTGTGTACCTAGAAATGAACAAAATTTATAATATGACCTACATTGTGAAATAACCCCGTTGAATATTTTGATATTACACAGGTGTTATAACACTAGTGGAATAACTATGCAAATGAGCCCAGAGCGAATAGCAATGTTTTTTTGTTACCGCAAAAATGATGTCATAATATATGTATTGTGACGTCATTTTTAAGGGGCGTTATAAGTTTCGGGGTAAATTGAAATGTTCAAGGTTTGGGCTATTTACTTTCCCAATGGGTACCAACAACAAAGTGTTTTTGATAAATAATAATATTAGACTGTAGCTTCCAAATTTTTAACCAGGGGCATGTTTTACTAAACATCTTAAGATCATTTTTTGTGTAAGTCAAAACACTAAAATTGCTTCTAGGTGAGTAACTAAATTTGAATTTCTGCCATGCATCATCTCATTGGAATCGAGATATTGCAAGAATCTAACAACCAATGAAAACACCAGGTATGATTTGTGATTTTGACTTACGATTCATTTTTGCGTAAGAAGTTTAGTAAAACAGGCACAAGATCTGTGTATAACAAAATGAAATTAGTCAGACCTATAAAGCAAGCTTCTAAATCTCTGCAAATTTTCATTCCCACCTCTTGAAAAAGAAGACAAAGTCACAGCAGAAAATGAGATTTAACATATTATTTACCTATCCCTTTTTTTGGTTGTTATTGCTGCTTTCAACAGAATTGCAATTGTATCACAAGGCTGGTGCACCTACCCATGGTTTCCTGCTGTTCACACACAATATTTCATCTAACACACCAGCTTCGTATCCCACTTTGGATAATAATTATTCCATTTGTGGGAAACAGATAAAGTTTCAATATAGATGTTTATATGACACCTACCCCTTTGTTAGACGACATATGTCCCCGGATGTAATCAAGTCCCCAATTTCATCCCATATTGAGATGTTTATACAGCCTGTCTTGTCAGCCACTTTACATGATCGTACAGTATGATTGTCCTTAGTTCTTGTAGGGGTCCCTGTAAAAGATAATTTGAGCCTTGGTGTGACATTTCAAACAATTGACATTTGTCAGTGTGTGAGAGGCAAACATTAAGAAACCTAGACAGTTACTTAAGTAGGATTGCCTAACTGTCTTCAGATACTTTAATACCTTATCTATCTACAAATCGCCTAGTGAAGACTATGGTCAGACTGTGCGGATGCACAGACTGGCCAGCGTCTTTGCTTTGCGCACATTTGATACTGTTGGAAATGTCACACACAGGCTCATTCCTTAATCATGAAGGTAAAGCAGGTGTGTGGAATTCCCATGCCCGACTTGTCCATGGGCTTTTCTACCAGCGGACAAGTACATTTTGCAAGGCCACTTATCTGTGGCCAAGTAAATACCAGGGCCACATTCTTAATTTCTCATTAGATTCAGCTAAATGAGATATTTTTGCAAATGAACCAGAATTATTCCTGTACAATAATGTAGCTATTTCTATTATAAGTTTATGCAGAGGTCTTCACAGCGGACTATCAAATGACGTATAGGCCATTGCAGCTAGTTGAGCCCTTGCTTTTGGACAGACAGGATTAAGGTTTGAATCCATATAAAGTCCAATTTCTATTTGTTATGACAAATAAATATTGGACTTCATATGATTTAAACTTATGATATACTCACCAACTTCCAAAACAATAAAGACAACATTTAGATTCTTCTGAGCTGGTTTCATGTCCTTGATGTGGATATACTGTAGTTCTGACATGATGGTTCCCTTACTTTATAGATCTGAAATATATTCATAAAACTCATGCAATCAGAGGTGTTCAGGGTTCCACACTAAGGGGAGTCCTGAAGTCTGAGACTCCTTGTTTACCTGTTAGGACTCCTTCCATTTGTAAGGAGTCCATGCACAGAGCAGTTCCCTTTTAGACCTTTTTCAGTACTATAGATCTTTTCACTACAACAGTTGTTTAGCATTTTCATGTATGCTTATGATAAGCATTTTCTTCTTTTCCACAATATTCTCCCATTATGAAAGTTCAGATTCCTTACTATGAGCTTGGACTCCTTGATTTCAGGAAAACAATGCAAAAAGTTTTCCAATTATACCCCTCTTTGCATGCAGGTGCAAGTGCAAAGCGGTTTATAATTGGAAAACTAATTTTTGGGGGACGTTTCTACGTCACCACGTGTAAGTACTATGTGAGAACAATCTTGTCAGTTGTTAATAGCTTTTCCAAAAAGTAGTACCGGCTTGAGTTCAATTTTCTTTTTTACAAGACTTACCTCCGCTCTACAACTGTGCATTTTGAAAATGGCATTATTCAAGAATTCTATACAATTAGAATATTTATCAAAGTCACCTCTTAAATGTGAAATCAGCTGCTAATCCTAGCCCACACATTTTTTTGTCTAAGAATGCTATTTATAGACAAGGCAGTAATTCGCCTTTTGGGTTTTTCCGTGGTAAAAGGGGGTAAAAACTATGTGGTTGAACTGGTAGCCCACATATACATAGTCAGATTTTAGGAAGATCGCTCTACGAGAGCACCAATTTGATGCAGAACTTCTTGTGTCTAAATCACCTCCGTGAACAATCCCTAACATTTCCAAGAATTTTACTTATTTGGGGTTTGTGACAAGAAGGTCTTAAATCGCTTGTATTACTTTAGCCAGTTAAGGTACTCTTATCACGAACACATTCAAGGCAATTTTTGACGCTCTCCGTGATTTTAACACTTTCACTACAATAGGAGCCTAATATTTAAGACATTTGCTCTCAGTTGAGGGGTATTCCAATAACAAATTGGAGATTTTAATATCTTTCTAGAATTTATTAAACTTTGTTGTCTGCTATCGACAATGTACATTATATTCTACATAAAGTCGATAGCCTACTCCGTCTAACTTGAGTTACCCAATAACCTGTGTTTATGGGAAGGGGGACATTGGCTCTTTCAAAGTTTTTTGCGAGATTTCATTTTTCTCTTATCAATATAATTGTTTGGTGCTATTTGTGGATATGTACATTAAAGTTACTAATCTAGCATGAATTCTTATTACCAAATTTTAAGTTACTTTTTAAATTTAGAGTCATTTTTTTATTAAATGTGAAGTAAACAGCTCATGCAAATTAAAGAGGGTTGGAAGTCCCTGATTATTATGTGACCCACCATTCAAAAAGGAACGATCTAAGTATTGCATAAATTTTTTTTTTAAATGCTACCTCTGGTTGACCAGTACTGGAACCAATCTATTTTTTTATTCGTTTTTTGGGTGCTCCCTTTTTTTTCGTGACGGGTCGCACATATTTCTTAATTTAAACCTAAAATGTTAATGTCATATTCCATTCGTATCTTGAACCGTAAACATAGGCTTAACAAAAAGAAAAACAGTGTAATTCCAACAAACTAACATTAACATTTAAACTTGCAGAACTTGGATCGAAACATTTTTACATTATCACATATTTACATGGATAATTTCTTTTTCGCCTCGTTTTAATTACACCACAATGCCACCAGAAACGTCCACCTCCAGTTCTTTCAGCACTTTGATTTGTTTTGTTATACCTTATACCTGTTATACCTGCAGCCACACCCATTGAGTGCAGCCTAGGGGTTAATCGATCTAGTCATTGAAACCATATGAACGTCTTGAAGGTCCAAAGAAAAGGGCATTTAGCCTAGATTCGGTCTCTAGGAACAGGTAAAAAGCATTTTTAAGACTATTAACTGTGTCCTTTTCAATGATACAACCTGGAAGTTTGAGATCCTGAATGCAGGGCAGGTCCAGCAGAGGCCAACCAAATGACGCATTACTCCCATGGGTCAACTGAGAAATCAAAATAATCATTTATGACATGATAGCGAGCGCAGCTCGCGAACGGCCGAAGGCCGTGAGCGCGAAGCGAGCGTTTATGGTAACGTGTGCTATTCTATTCTATTCTATTCTACTGTCAAACGAAACAAACATGTCATTTTCCATCCGGAGTGAATTCACTTGCAGGGCCGAAAAAAAAGTTAGAAAATGTATTGAAACTAGAAAGCCATGAATGGCTTGAGTCGCTCCACAGGCTTGAAATTCTTGTAAAAGCAAATAAATGTTTTGACTAGATTTTTAGGTATTTGGGGTTCTACTGATGTTGAAAATGATTCCATCAGTTACATTCTGAGAAAATGATTTTCATAGTTTCCACTATATAACATATTGAGGAATGACCTCTGCCCATAAAATGCATATTTTTCATCCAATCAAAATAATTTTGGTACACTGATAAAGGGTCACTCAAGGATCATACCAGTGAAATTTGGTTGATATTCAATGATTAGATTCTGAGAAAATGATTTGAAAATTTTCCACTATATAATATTTAGAGAAATGACCTCCGCCCATAAAATGCATATTTTTCATCAGATCACAATGATTTTTTGTGGACTGATAAAGGGTCACTCAAGGATCATTCCAGTGAAATTTGGTTGCTATCCATCCCTTACATTCTGAGAAAATGATTTTCAAAGTTTCCAGTATATAACATATAGAGAAATGACCTCCGCCCATAAAATGCATATTTTCCATCTGATCACAAAGATTTTTTGTAGACTGATAAAGGACCACTCAAGGATCATTCCAGTGAAATTTGGTTGCTATCCATCTGTAAAATTCTGAGAAAATGATTTACAAAGTTTCCACTTTATAACATATAGAGAATTGACCTCTGCACATAAAATGCATATTTTCCATCCGATCACAATGATTTTTTTGTAGACTGATAAAGGGTCACTCAAGGATCATTCCAGTGAAATTTGGTTGATATCCATCAGTTACATTCTGAGAAAATGATTTTCAAAGTTTCCACTATATAACATATAGAGAAATGACCTCCGCCCATAAAATGCATATTTTCCATCCGATTACAATAATTTTTTGTAGACTGATAAAGGGTCACCCAAGGATCATTCATGTAAAATTTAATTGGTATCCATTGATTAGAATCTGAGAAAACTCACTTTTAACCATATTTGGAAATTAGCCACGCCCATAAAATCCATGTTTTTCATTGGATCAAAATTTCTTGAACAACTTTGAAAGAGGGTCACCCAAGGATCATTCCTGTAGAGTTTGGTTGAAATCCATCCAGTAGTTTCTGAGGAGAAGATTTTTAAAGAAAAGTTTACGACCGGACGGACGCACGCACGGACGGCCGCACGGACGCACGACGGACACAACGCCATGACAATAGCCCCAGTGGCTTTCAGCCAGTGGAGCTAAAAAATACCTTAACGTACCCGTCGTAAAGGAAAGATTTAAAAATTGAAAATTAATTTAAGCTATCCCCAAAAAACTATGTTTCTTTGAAGATTTTATTTTCTACCGGAAGCAACATAAACAAAGCCAAAATCGAGGCCGACCGAAGCAATTCGCGCGGAAATTCCCACAAAATGTTTATTAGTTTTCGATATACAGAATGACAAGGCTAATTTCAACATCCCTACCTTTAGTCCTTACACATATACGGCCTTGGACACGTTTAAAACCTCAGATTTACATGATGCATGCAAGTTAAGATTAAAATGACAACAAATAATTTACGTCATCACTGATGGCTAATGACGTCACGAATACTATAGTCTAGAACTTTAATCAGTTCAGTCATAGACTGGTGAACTTGTAAATACATGCAACACTGTTCTCGCGATTTTTATCGAGTTTAATGTAGAAAATAGTGCCCCTATTTGTCTTGTAACATCCAAAACAAGAAATAGAACAATTAGTTGATTTTAGGTCATGAGAAAACATTGTGGGAAAGAAAACAAGAGGACCAAGATGGTCCTAGATCGCTCACCTGAGTCTCTATGACCCCTGGGACATCACATTAATTAGATAGGCAGATGTCAAAAAGAAGATAATTGCCTAAGATCAATACCATGGAACGTTTTCAGCAAAGAGCAAGACAGATATGCCTTTTTGCTCTTTGATTCTATGTAAAAAGGGATGCACCCAGGTGGACCCCAAAAGTGACCCCAGGGTCTTGATATGAACAAACTTGGAAGAGGTCCATAAGATGATGCTACATTCTAAATATGAAAGCTGTCTGCCTTCTCGTTTCAGAGAAGAAGATTTTTGAAGGTTTTCCCATTTTCACCCATCGTGCTCAGATGAGCTGAAAGGGATGCGCCCGGGTGGAGCCCAAATATGACCCCAGGGTCTTGATATGAACAAACTTGGTAGGGGTCCACTAGAAGATGCTACATACCAAATATGAAAGCTGTCTGCCTTCTGGTTTCAGAGAAGAAGATTTATAAAGATTTTTATATTTTCACCCTTTTTGTTAAGGGTAAAGGGAAAGTTTAGGGTGGATTTCATTTATTTGAACAACTTTGGTAGAGCTTGACCCAAGGAACATCCCTGCCAAGTTTCATCAAGATTGGCCCACTGGTTGAGGAGGAGAAGATGTTTAAAGAAATTGTGGACGACGGACGACGCACGACGGACATTAAACGATCCCAATAGCTGACCTTGAGCACTTCGTGCTCAGGTGAGCTAAAAATGCGTGTTTGTAAAGTTTATATAGTGGACCCGTCGCCAAAACCCTTTATTTCTGAAAGATGCTAATTTGATTCCAGTTATGTTAAAAAGGTTTATACATTCTTCTTGGCTTGAAAATTTGTTTCAGTGGAAAGTAGCCCCATAAAGAATTTCTACTTTTATTGATAAATCTTCACATTTTTGCAATTAAATCTAAGGTTATCTAGAAGTTATGTCTTGATTTCATAGTGGTGTAAAACTCAAAACTTAATCAAAATTGTGTGTGAATCTGCATCACATATTCATAAAGTCTGATTGGTTTTTCAGTTTCATACATCCGTGAATTTGAAAAATAAACTCTTCATCTCCTAAATGATGAAAGGATCACGAAGTATTTGAGGAATAGACTGTGCATCAGAAACATTTATAAATCTACTAAATACATTCGCAATAAACTATAAATTACATGTGCCCCCCCTCTCTCTCTCTCTTCTTTCTTTCCCTCTCTCTATCTCTTGTAACAAACAATATTTCAGCTGCGATCGCTTTTAAGGCTTTGCCTTATTTCATATTAACTGTAAAATGCCATCAATTTTATATGTTTTGTTTTTCGTTTATCTTCAAATTATTTCTTTCTTTATTTTGTGTGGGGTTTTTTTTGTTTGTTTTGTTTTTTTATGGACAACAAAATGATTTTTTTAAACAATGAAAGGTCCCCTTAAAAAATGTAAACAGTGATCAGCCAAGAATTTAAAATATGGATGACATTCATCTCAACTAAATAAAGAACACAGGCTATACTTAAAACATAGTCTATAAGTTCATTATATAAAAAACGAAAAAAACAAATGCCGTATTTTTTGCTCACCCCACCCACCTGAAGGCCATTTAAACAAGGGTTTTACCTTCACTCTATCAAAGATTATGAGTCAAACTTTCATATGCATGTGCTTATCACATTTTTATCATTAATTATGTTGGTTGCTTCTGTTATTAAACCTCTTTTTAAAGGATAACAAGGTTACTTTTGGATATTTCTATGGACTTAGATTTTTTTAGATCGTAAGTGTTTCACTTCCGGTTTAGGGAGCAACCATTTTATTTTTAGCTAAAATTTCGTCTGCAATCTAAATATATACTGAGTTCCATAAGAAAGTGTGAACTTCCACTTTTTGATTTTTCCTTATTTTTACAAAGTTTTGTAAACTCTTGTTTGTAACATAATTTGCATTTTTTAGGCATGGCCTTTTAGAAACGAGGCGTTTTCATGCGAAGAATATTGCTCCCTTTTAAGAAATGCAACGGAGACCGTAGATAGGTGAAATGAGCACTGGGACTAATGCCATAAATCTGACTTGTTATCCGTTAATAGCCATTACTCCCGGGGTTTGTTTTCTTTAGTCAGCTAGGGGTCGGGGCTTGATTCTTAATGTCCTGTTATATATCCACTGCACATCAATATCCAGGAATAATTGGTGTTAGTGTCTAGTTTGTCTCAAGATGTTATTTTGGAATTTTAATATGTTTTACTCCTTAAAGAAACTCTGTTAAACATGAACTTACAACACATCCAGACCGCTTACATTTTGAAGAAGATTCGAATGATTTATTTAATTGATAATATGCAATTGGCAACGTTGTATAGTAAAACCCAAACTTGAATTTTGAAGTTAATTACGTATTTTTTTCTTAACAAAATCCTTTTATAAATTTCGTCTGCCTTGTAACTTAAGTTTGTACTGTAGTTATGATGTTATGATTGCTTTTGTTTTAACTATATATGGTAGCCGGTTTATGTGTAAGGGGTTTAGTTCTGCCTTGTCGTTTAAGCTAGCTTTTTATAGCAACGCGGTATAGCTCTCGCTTTTGGACAAAGAGGTCCCTGGTTCGAATCCTAACGAAGTTGCATATTTATTTACCGGGGACATTACCTGTAAAAGTATTGACAGGGTATTGTTTTCTAGAACTCTGTGACAACTAAAGAGCTGCTTAGGGTTATAATTACAGCCTGCGATTTCTTTTATTTAAAAATAATGCATGTATGTCTTTAGGTCGAAAATTTATTTTTTTAAAGAGAAATAGTATTCAACAAATTATAATCATCAACTTTCATAGTTTGAAAAAAAAACAACTTAAGGTAGAGTGCTTCCATTCTATATGTACCGGCAAAACAGGTGATTATTTTACTGACACCTAAAGCAATTATTTATGTTTAAATTTTACGAAACTGGCATTCTTGGGTTAGTTGCCATGGTAATCACCATCAAGCATAGGAGGTTGTAATGAGCACACACATTTCAAAGACATAGACACATTACACGAACACTTTAGTTAAGAAATTTCTCATGTTTCAAAAATATTTCTTGACAACAAAAACATTAACTTCACTTCTATTTCAAACAACAACATTTGAATTGAAATTTGAAATCCGTGTTTTGACTAAAAGAAACCTCTATAATCATATTACTGACAAAACTGAATTTTGATATTTAAAGGATAGCAAATTTTCGTGTAATGTGATTGGCTTTCTCTATATGTATCAAGCACAAAGGATATCACTTTTTAAAGCACTAGCATTAAACAACATTGAGCTAGTGAATACAAAGTACAAGTTTATTGTAAAACGAAACTTAGTCATACACTAAGGAAAACTGACAAATCGAGATTTCCCCAAAATGTCAAAGTTTAGATTTTTGTCGTTAAATAAACCGACGTGATAATGAAGGACATGTAAGAAAATGTCGCTTACTTAAGTAGAGCCACCGTCGGAGCGCATCAGGCTCGAAATCATGGTGGGGATGGGGTGGGTGGGGTGGGGTGAGGAAAATTTTTCTTATATCCCATAGCTTCCGATATATGTATTACATCAGCGGGTTTAAAATCGTATATCTATGTGGAATGAGTGGCTGGAGATTTCGGAAAGCATATATCGGTAATTTGGTAAGAGGAATACCAGGAACTCATGGTCAGTAGCCCAAGCTTCCGAGATATGACTGGAAAATTGTTACAAAGCGATGTAAAGCCTAATTTCAATAAAAAAAATCAAATGTAAGTTAAGTTATAATTGCACACCCTGTTTACCTTTTGATTCGAAGCATCATGAAACCATCGAAGGAAGTTCCATTCGGTCTGAGTTAAAATAGTTAGTCTGCACAGCTGGTAAAGCCTGACTTGGATCGTTACTTTTCGCACTTCCAAGATAACCCCTTATTGCCAGACAGGTCACAATTCATGTAAAAAACCAGCTTCATGTACAGGATGTTAAATGCACTCACCGCGAGCAGAATCCAGGCTAGCGATCGTTCAATTTCGGACATACTGAGTTCGCTTTCAAAAATGACAGGCTGGTGGGCAACCCATAATTTAAATACAAAAAAGGTTTAACGTTATAAAGTTGTAGGTTAAAAATCGTTGAGAGTTAAAAAATCCATCGTCGATATTGTTATGCTAGTAAGGAAGCCCGCCGATCATCGTGAGTACCCCAAGTAGGCAATGTCTTCAATTTTGGAAAACATACATCAACATCGCTAATTGTGTTCATCCTGAGAACAAAATTTGCGATATAGGAATACCTCCCATTAAATTCACTCAAAACTCGATCCACACACTCATTCAATTTCATTCCTAAATCATTCGAAAACTTTTCACCTTTTCAATTTCACGATGTTGTTAACTGTAGAAGCAGATAACCATGGGTATTCTTGTAGCAAGATTGGAGTCCTCGCTAGCGCTCTTAATTTGGATTGCAGAAAAAAAGGGGAAAATAAACATCAGAATCAAGCCTCCATATTTGAATTACATACGGGGTTAAAAGATTCATTTATTTTTTTCTTCTTTCCCGTTAACATAAGGACATATTTTCATTCGCTTTCTTTCCAAGACAAACGAGTAAATATTAATAGAGATTGTATATTGACTTTCGACACAATAAAGCTTTGATTGATTGATTGAATGGAGTTTAACGCCGCTTTCAACATTATTTCAGCTATATCGCGGCGGCAGGAGCACCTAACAATGGATTCCTGGTATTTCTCTCACCAGTACAACCATTACATCCTTTCCTAGCCTCCAGCTACTATCTCACATAGGTCTACGATTATCAACCCATTGGTGAGAGACAAATTGTCGGAAAGAATGAGTGCCGCCGTCGAGGATCGAACCCGGGACCTCTAGAATGACCGTCTGTCGCGCTACCAACTGCGCTATGACGGCGGCTATAAAGTTTTGAACAAAGAAAGAAGGGCAAACTGGTGGTAAAGGAGAGCAAAAATATTTGTTGTCTACTTTTTCTAATATAGCCCATTTTTTGGTACGACAAGATGATAGGGCGCATGCATATGTCGTATGTTCCTCGTACGCTGAAAGGCAAAAGACAACGCAGATCAATAAATTTTAAACGATGAATACATACACATGTACGCTTACAAATCATCTTTTCGATGCATTGTAAGATTTTCCATACGCTTTGCATTCTCAATTCATCCGTTAGTGCAGTGGCACCGGGCCTAAGACAAAACCTTTGAATGAGAAGTGTTGTGCATAAGAACCACAACTTTTGGTTGCATAATTTTGGGATTATTGTCCTTTGTGTTATTATAATAACTCAGATTTTTTTCCAGAGAATCTCTGTATGTACATTTGCTATCAACTTCAAGCTTCAGTTGTGAAAAGATCCTTTAAAATGATATTACAATGCACAGGAACCATAACTATTCCCTGTTTGATTTTTGAAGCTATTGAAAATTCTATTTTGTATTTAAAATGAAAATATTTTATCGAAATTAAGGAATTAGTTTATGAAAGAAAGCGAGATGGAATAAACAATACTTGCATTTTATGTGTTAAGTAATGCAAAAATGACCTCCCGGGAACTTAGTATAATAAATATATTAGAGAGATATTGGTTCCAGTAGAGGTCAGCCGGTGTTCGAATTTCAAAGTTTTTCTTACTGGAAAGAAGAAAGATCATCACAGATTCATAAAAAAACCAAAGGCAAAATGTTACGCCTGTGAACAGTCCGCACAGTCTGGCTATGATCGACTCGTCACGCAATACCAAGAAGATTCCTTTTCGCCTGACGGGTCATATTTGCAACTCACTTCTCTTTTTACAAGATCATTTAGAATGATGTATTTTCTATTTTTGGTGTGAAAACGAAACATTTTCCTCGAATACATGTTATCCATGTAATCCAAGATTCTAAAGCTACATGTATATGGATTCAATACCAGCTGCCCTTATTAATGACCATTACATGTAATTAATAGTTCACAAATTTAGTGAGATATGTCAAAATACCTCCGTTACCATAGCTACAATTCATACTGGAGGCTGTTTTCAGTTTTGCCAAACATCTTAAACTTTCCAAAACTTTTATGTATGTCTGACAAAATCAAGAATCTGATATACCAATCGAGTAATCAAAATGATACACCTCACATGCATTTTGTTTTAAAATCCGATTTTAAAGTGTATGTTGCTAAATGTACTACCAAGACACTTTTTTATAAAAGAAATATTATGAAACAAATGTATGTGATGTAACCTTTAGTAATAATACTAATTTCAAAACGTTTTATTTTTTGCGTAATGGCGAGAAATTGAGAGATTGATATTTGAAGACTTTGATCAGAATGTGCGGATCTGAGTCTGGGTGTTGCGCACATGTAGAAATAAAAAAAATCAGGAAGGATTATGCATTTTTCAGACATGTTGACTTGTGAGAAAAATTTACTGATCATATATTTTTCTTGCTTTCCTTTCTTTTTCTTAATATTTCCATAGATTCGTTATTTAACCAATACATCGTGCTTAGGATTGCGTATCTTTTTAACCAACAGAGCAGAACAAATTTTGTAAGTCGACTAGTACAAAGCAGACAAGAGTCATATTAAAGAGGGTTCCTGGCACTTTATCCTGGCACTTTATCGGATAGTTTTGCGAGTCCTAATTACCATATGGGAGTCCCGGACTCGAAAAAACTGCTCATCTTAAAACCATGGTCATATTTAAGACATATTTCTATTTTGACAATTTCTTATACCGGTATGTGTCCGTAAAGCCTAGTTTACATTTGGATTAAGGAGCCCGTACGGCGCCCGTAACTCGCCACAATTCAAAAATCGTGCGACGCCCGTGCGGCGACATACGGTGTCCATGCGATCATCGCATGGTTTTACGGGTGTCGCAGAACCTTGCGATTTTTTATAAAAAATAGGAATACAAATTTTTAAAATTGCAAGACCATACGGAGAGCGTAGTCCGTGGACACGTCGTCTAGGCATCGCACGATCGCCGCACGAACATCGAAAGGCTACCGCATGATGTTTTGCCTATAAGTATAGAACGGATCACCCTAGGGTCCCCGCGCGGGTTCCGCACGATGGTTGTACGGCAGCTGTACTGTCTACATTGTATAAAGTTGTCAAATCGCACAATTCTCGAAGCGGGGGTTGCACATTTACCTTGCGATGGCCGCAAGGGTACCTCAATGATTCTTGTGACAGCTTAATGAAACCCGTGCGGACACCGCACGATTTGTGAATCGTGGCAATATCGTAAAGCGATCGTGGCAAATGTAAACTAGGCTTAAAGCGGAGAAGAAGAAATGCTTAAGTGTTACTCAGTTATTAAATGTAGAATATGTATTTGCAAATTCCGCAAACTTGAGAAAAAATGGGGATACCAGGTAATGGTTTGATGCCCCCTTATTCGACATCCATGTTCTTGCTGACCTGCATAATATAATTAACGGATCGCCTAACTATTGCAAATGCAGTCTATTTTGGTTATGTTATTTTAAATACCATATGAAAACCTTAGCATGATACTCAACCGGTTATTATCGGGACTCCAAAATCATATCGTCTGTGAGCGACCAAAATCTCATATTCAGTGTATTCAAGCCGTAAAAACGATGTTTAAGTCTCTAGCCGACGATATACCAAAATTTATTGTTACAAGAATTTAAACCATGATTTTGAACATTTCCGTGCAATAATTTAACTAAGTTTGATCGCTATTCTCTTATATGTTTTTGTAAACACTTTTTGTAATATTGTTTCGGTGGCCTAAATTGTGCAATATATATAAAAAATCTTATTCGTAAATACCCAAGTACTCACAGAAATTAGCTGATACCCTTTTTTAACCTTTTATAGTACTAGATCTCCTTTTTGTAGAAATATGCTCAAATAATTCGATTTTGTGAAATTTCCATTTCGGAAACAGTATACCTACCTCCATAGAAAAAATGGCAAATGAACATACATGTATAAGCACGAAACTGTATTATAAAGTCTCGAAAACAATATTACCAATGTACGACAAAAACCTCGTAACTCACGTTCTTTCCAGCTGTAGATACGAGGTTTAAGCCTTCCGCTTACGATATACCAATTTCACTACTTTGAGAATTGCAACATGGGTGGTTTTGAAATTTCCCAGGCAATGGTTTGATTTTATCTATGACTGTTACATTGAACTTGACACTATTCAGTGAAATGTAAACGGTAGTCTAAATATGGCCGAAACGGCGGCACATATTTTTTCTTACATTCATCTCCCATCTGAAGGCCAGGAAAGGAGGTAATTTTTAATGGTAGTGCTGATGGGAGAAATACCAGGAATATAATGCTGGGTGCTCCAACTGTCATGTTATACATGAAAAAAATACAAAAAAACACCCAACCTTAGTTGCACCGTCTATAGAAATCATATTTTCGAGGTAGCTTTTTCGTCCTTTGCAGAAAAAGTTCAATTACGACGACAGACATTCAATGATCAAAAAGGCTCATCCCCATGAAACACCATGTGCTCAGGTGAGCTGAAAGTTAGCTGAACATTCAGGAAATAGAAAACGTTAAACATAAACAGTGTTCAGGATAGCGTGTGGCCTATCTTGAACATACCGGACGTTGGCGCTTTAAAACTGATATTTTAAAATAAATAGACAAATGCTTCAATATTTCATCATAAAGCATGTCAGAAAAAAAAATCTGCCATATTTGTTTGCTATACTCAGCATGTCGCTCGCCAATCATCGTTTGCATTTCAATACATGAATACTGAATAGATTTAGAACATTTTCCAAAAGTTCAAAGTTTAATCTTGGTCAGTCCGATCATTTTGCACAGTCTAGTCAGGATTTGTATACATTTTTTTTTTTTAAATAAGAGCCTTCGAACGTTTTAAGTAACATTTTTGCGTAAATGATGAAATGTATAATCTTGTGTATGAAAGGAAGCGAGACATTGACTAATGTTCTGCATTATCATTTATCGAAGTTTAGGCGTGAAAGCATTCAACAACGCATCATCATATCTCTGAACCCCCACCCCACCCCCAACTCATCTTTTCAAAAAGAAAGATCGTAGAGCTTCCACGGGGCGCATTTCCTTCTATTTACTTCAAATTTTGTTTTCTTTCCAAAAGACTCTAAGGCCACATGTTTAATTCGAGCCGCAAACATGGTTCCAGATGTGTTATTTATGGGAATGAAATGACCATTGCATGTAATTAATTGTTGGACATATCAAATTTTGATTGCGTTGCTATGGTTACAATGGAAGATGCTTTTATTTTTCCCAACCAGTGTAACATCTTAGCTTGTTAAATAAAATACCGAACTTTTAAGAGAGTCGAGTCAGGCTAGCTCAACGGTAACGGTTTTGGCTGCAAATCCTGGGTTGAGAGTTCGAACAACGACTTGGCAAGATTAATACGGCAAAATTAACAAAAGTCGTTGTGACACGAGTCATTATTCTCCAACCTAGCACGTTTGATAAGTAGAATGCTTAAGAGGAATAAGCAGTTGATGACTCGGACGAGATATTGTGAATCTTCCGCTGGTGTGAGAAACGAAAGAAAATCATGTGATGGTCACCAGCCGCCGCAATATAACTGTGATAGTGTTAAAAATGGCATTTGACCTTATAAAAACAAACAAGTCAATTTCGTAGAGGATTCGTAGAGGATTGTTTTTACTCTATTTGTATACAATAAATCTTCTGTTTTATTTTTTTTTTATTTCTTGTTTTATAAAATAAAGTATAACTACATAATCGGAAACTTTCGAAACAAAATGTGGAGAGCGAGAGAGAGAGAGAGAGAGAGCGAGAGAGAGAGAGAGAGAGAGAGAGAGAGAGAGAGAGAAAGAGAGAGAGCGAGAGAGAGAGAGAGAGAGAGAGAGAGCGAGAGAGAGAGAGAGAGAGAGAGAGAGAGAAATAGAGAGAGATGAAAAGTGAGAGAGAGGACAAGAAAGAGAGAGGGCATGCAGACAAACAGACAGACAGAAAGTGAGACAGACAGACAGAGAGGCGGAAAAAGCAAGAGAGACAGAAAAAGAAAAGAGACAGGAAAAGATAAATTCAGACAGATAGAGGAGAAGATTGGTTAGGATATTTTTTTATTTTTTTCTTAACAAAACGATAGAAGATGACAAATTTCAAACCGAACGATCGATCCCGGATTGTTCCAGAAATCAGCATGGGAAAGAATAATGTTTAATCTTCCCTTTTACCATAACCCAATACCATATTACAATATTCCAATGCCTTACTGCTATAACATGATCTCTTTCGCAGAAATAGTGTTGTTGAAAAAAAAAATCTTTGCACGTTGTTAATTGAAAAAAAAAAAAGAATTTTGAAGATGGTATTTCCCGACTGCATTTCTAAACAACCTTTGATCGATCCAATCCAATCTTTTGAGCATTTTTTTTATTTTCTCAAATTGTCTTATTTTTAAGGTTTAATATAAAACTTTACATTTAAAGTTCAATACTAGACCTACGTATTGAAAAAGTTGTGACGAAAGCAAGAATTTATGGGGTTTTTTTTTTGTTTTTTTTTTTCTTTTTCTTTTTGATTTCTGTGTATTCCTGAAGTAATGTATAATTGTTATTTAAATAAGTTTAAGAAATAGAATCGAATACCATAAAGAAACAAAGTAACACAACTTTTTCTACTTTAAACTGGCCATTTGTAAGCAATGATAAAGTGAAAGACCAGGCAGACAATGCAAATGTGTCCAACAATCCGACTGAATAAATTTATGGCTTCTCGGTGCCCATCAGGGTAATTAAAACCGCAAACATAACAAAGACGAGACGGTCTACTGTTCTCTGACAATTTTAATGGGATATTAACGGACAATCAGAGAGATAGGGTCTTTTTGCTATTATTTCTTAAAAGGGAGTTTTGGTACAGGATATTCTTGGCATGTTAAAATCCGATTTTGATAAGTTGCGAATATCGGTCTTGCACATTCAATGTATGCAAATATGGTGTTCAGTTTTGCCCTTCTGAAATTTTTATCGTGTTCCGTTTTGCCCTTCTGAAATTTCTTTTGAAGTGAAATTTGCTTATAAGGCATCTCCGATTTTGACTAGGGAATCCCTAACAGTTCCAAAGATAAGGTTGAGTTAAACTTTAGACATTGCCATTGTGTCAACGCAAGAATTCTCTACGTTGACTTCAAGTGGACAGTAACGTCAGACAAAACAGTGCAATTGCGTTCTGCATTATCATTTGGTAAAGTGGGACTTGCAAGCGGGCACATAAAATTTCTATCGGGACATGAATGCTAATTTAATTTTTAAGAGAGTTTTCTTCGCACAGGGTTATTTTTTGTCCAACCACAAAATCTGTTGGTCAACTTGACTACCGTTGTTGCAGAGTTGTCGTTCGTATGTGAATTTACTACAAGGTAGGGCAAAAGATTTTAACTGAATGCGATTCCAAAATAATTATTCATCAATTGCGGGTTTAAAAGCAAATCTCTCAAAATGATAGGTCCATTTCTAGCCGAAAGCTCTCAAAATGATAGGTCCATTTCTAGCCGAAAGCTCTCAAAATGATAGGTCCATTTCTAGCCGAAAGCTCTCAAAATGATAGGTCCATTTCTAGCCGAAAGTCTTTTAGTGCCGTCCGCTTAATTTCTCCACTAGTATCTTTGGTCGATATAGTCTCGATGTTTGTCACGCAAAATGTATGTGACGATAAAAGGCGTAACTTCTTAGATACGGTAGAGTGGGGCAAAACGCCTCGAAATGATTTTTAGGTCATATTTTTTTTAAAAGAATGACGACAATGAGGCGTTTTCTGTAGCCTACTGTGATAAACATCATTCAGTATACCGGATATTATATTCCTTATGCAGTCACATCTTGATAATATTCATGAAAACATTTTTTTATGAGGGGCGTTTTGCCCATACCCTCGGGGCTAAACGCCCCCGTGTATGGGTCAAAACGCACCAAGGTGGGCGTTTTGCCCCTTGCCATTATTCAATGTTAAATGTATTCAAACGTTTTTTACCAACCCTTGCTATATCTCAAACACATACTATATATAATCATCATTTAAATAAGTTCACCTTAGTTTGGTTAGCCATTACTAAATAGGTCATGTTCAAACCAGCTTGTGTGCGATGGAGCTATGAATTTCAATGTTCCTTTGGGCGTTAAGCGATTTTGATTGTTAGTCCTCAATAAATGCTTTGGTCATTTGACCCTTTTCACGTCCATTTTTAATCTCTTATATATCAATTGTCTTTTTCTCAATAAAAACTTAATGATGACAAAAGGAAGCGATGCGAATGGTTACTAAGTAGATGGAACGAACGTAGAATGACGTAATTTCACAACATTGCTACTACTCTATTGTTAAATGGAGGAAGAAATTCCATTTACAACTTTGGGTCTCTTTAAAAACGTCTCTACAAGAATTAAAGCCCTTAAAGTTCGTTATCGATATTTTTTTACTTGACGTTTACAGATTTTAAAGAAAATAATACCGAACATTTAAACGTTCCGTTAGTTTTGGTCTCTAAGTCTAATTCCCCTTAACAATGGATGTTTTACTAATTCTGCAAATGGAAACGATTAAAGCAAGTGCACATACCCTTTCATATTTGAGAAAAAATGTCCCGGCAGAAAGAAATTATCTCCCTTCTTTTCGACCCTTGTATCTCAGAATTTCTTTTTTTATAAAATATCTATATATGCCTATATAGCAAATTAAGTAAACCTAAAGACCCATTGCAATATTGGATATTTTTTTTTTACAAAACACAACTTCAACTTACATTCAAATGGGGCAAAGGTTTGCCTCAGAACTAGTGGGGTATTTTAGGTATTTTACCCCAGAAGGAACATTCCGTCAAAATCGAGATATTCCGAACGTATCAAATGCGTTTACGAATTTTATGTAAATGATTAAAATCACAATATAATGCATAATAGATATATATGGGTGCTGAAAAAGATAACATTAACCCAGAACAGTATAACACGAACAAACGATTACACAGATATGTAAGAATAGTGTTCAAAACATTTTTTTTTTCACTCTATTTCTTGCTTTTTAATGACAGAGATTTATCTTTTTTATATGATTAACCTACTCGTGTTATGTTTTGATATTAAGGACCTTATAACGTTTCATATGCTGGAACTACAGAGAAATCGACGGGGTACGTTTTACACGTTTTGCCCTACCCTCCATGTATCTTAATTTCTAAAGTACCCACTTTATTTGGGACTGAATATAGATCTAAATTAAATCGCTAACCAGCGATATTGGTTTGTTTGTTTGAAAGGGATTTTACGTCGCTTTCAACAATCTTTCAATTATATCGCGGAGACTGGAGCACCAAACAATGGATTCAAGTTGGTATTTCTCACACTAGTACTACAATAACATCCTTTCCACGTTTACAGCTGCTATATAACGTACGTGTACGATTATCATCACATTGACTTTGGCACGGAAATAAGTAGACAATGATCAAAGACATAGTCTGATTCAAATAACTTGGATAAGTGACATTATAATATGACCTACGTCGCCGGAGTGAAATATCCCCGTTGAATATTTTTGATATTACACGAGTGTTATTACACTAGTGGAATAACTATGCAAATGAGCTAAAAACGAAGAACAACGTTATATTTTTGTTAGGAGAGTGACGCCATAATGGATCTGCTGACGTCATTTTGTTTCGCGGAATAAAATAGATAAATATCATAATTTTCTCGTTTTATCACAAAAATTCGGGCCATATTATAAATAGAATATAAAATTTGTGCTCATCAAATACCGAACTCGGCGTCTATAAACAAATAAAAACTCGGCACAGCCTCGTTTTTATCTGTTTAAAGATGACTCGTTTAATAAATTCGGTATTCCATGTCCACTCATTCAATATCCTCTATATCCTCTTGGCTATATGTCGTACAAATTAACCTACTAAGGGATTTCCGGAATACTGATCAACAGCGTATCGCTGCATTCAAAAAAAAGAAAATCGTTTGCTTTTTCTTTATTTACGTTTATTTATCGTCGCTACCGCAATATTTGCTCATATGAGCGACGCCCCAGGTGACGGTTAGTTGTTCGGAAGGATAGTGCAAGGATACATGATGAAATAACTGCTAAGATCCGCCATGGTTCTTTAACGTGCTCAGTGTAACGGCACCGTATCGCGGGACCTCGATTTAACGTCTTACAAGAAAGTCATTTAGTTTTGTCTGTGTGCCAGCCCGGGAATCGAACCCTAGGGATGGAACTTAATTAGTTTCGAAGTCCGGTGCTCTAGTCCAATCAAAATCTAATTCATGAGATAACTGAACAACGTTGAACTCATTCATTTTCCCAAATTACGATAGAACGACATTTTCGTAAATGGACGATTTAAACGTCGTAACTTTAGCTAAAGAAAATTACGCTCGGTCGCCCTCTGGCTAATCGACTTGTGTTTTACTCCAAGGTCGCGAATATAAAAGCCCCTACGAGGGTGGATAAAAAAATACGTGGAATTTTACTATAACTTTGGAATTTACCGACGGAAATATATGAAATATTGTACACGTCTCAAACCATTTAACGTTGATAAAATGCTCAACTTACACGAGTCTGCAATAACTATGATGTAAAAAAAAATCCAGCATTTGATATTCCTGGGGTGCCACCGGCGCGACCCATTCTGTAACGTTACTTCCTAGTGTTACTACCCGTAATTGTCCCCCCCCCCCCCCAATTTGGCCCAAACCCTTCCAAACTTTGCCCTTTTACGCGTTGATAATATCTGTGAAGATGTTTGAAATTTAAGCCTTAATCCATTCGTATTTTTTTAATTCAAGTCAGTAAGCTAAGGGCAAGCGTCAATCTTTGAACTTCGAAATGACGGCACCGGCGCATCAATAATAAACCGGGTAATAAAAAAGTTCTTTTGGACCTATGGAAAACGTAATCAAGATGTTACAATGATAAAATATGCTATGTAAGCAGATGCTTCTTTGTAAATGGCTTATAAGGGTTGTTCTAGAATGGAGAGCCGGTTTCTGAAGGATTACACTCGTAAAATGGAAAACGTCTCCTCGACGTTGGATCTGTAATTGTCACACCTCATCAGTTCAGTTTCTTTACGGCCGCCGCCATAGCGCAGTTAGTTGCGCGTCGGACTGTCAATTTAGAGGTCCTGGGTTCGATCCCCGACGGCGACACTCATTCTTTCCGACTATTTATCTCTCACAAATGGGTTGATAATCGTAGACCTATGTTAGATAGCAGCTTGAGGCTAGGAAAGGATGTGATGGTTGTACTGGTCAGAGAAATAATAGGAATCCATTGTAAGGTGCTCCAGCCGCCGCGATATAACTGAAAACATGTTGAAAGCGGCTTAAACTCAATTCAATCAATCAATCAGTTTCTTTACGACACGTTGCACATTTAAGTTCAACATTTTGAAACAAATGGATATGAAAATAGTACCTGGCAAATGGATAGGCGATACAGAAATTTTGTTTATTGTTGAGTCAAGTATTTTGAAAAATACTGACTTCAAAGGGAATTCATCAATACCGTAGCGTCATATGTACGTCGTTACCGTGCGCCGGTACCAAATGGCTATATGTTTTAGAATGGTTGCTAGAGGTGACTTACTATTTGGATTTCATCCAAATTTACAAGATATACAGAAAATGCTGCAAGTTAAAAACAATGTAGTTTTCTTTTCAAACTCTGACTAATCAAAATTTCTGTATCTCAAATCTACGTAATTTTTTATTCACCCTCGTATTTCACAGATAAATGAATTCTTAAGGTAGAGGGCCCGTAATAGTTTTGCAACGTAACAAAAGTAATGAACTTTGACAGTGTTAACCGAGTTTTCCTAATGATTTTCATTAGGAAACCTCGGTTTACATTGTGAAAGTTCATGGGGTCCGAAATGTTGCGGAACTATCACGGGTTTACTACCTGAATGTCTACGGGGGGTGTTGTGGCTGAGATTTAGGGGTGGTGTCAGCGATCCTGTAATCCACCAGGTTGTAAGCCTGACTGTTCAAATACCGCTGAGCGACGATCCATTTGGAAAGATACAAAATATTCGCGTACAACTGAGCCTCATAAACATGCGCACTATCATTTGGCTGCTCTTGTGACGGTGACTGTACACTCTAGACTGGTCCCACTGTCGACTATGAAATTCATAAGAACTATATTGAATTATCCGAAATGATTTTTTAATAAAAAAAAATAGGAAGTGCAACATCTCTGATTACTTAGGTCCTCAACTGATGGCGGGGTGTATCAACTAGCCCGGCCGGTGTATCAACTAGCCCCGGTCTCCCCTACTCTTAGTACACTCGGGATGAAATAATATCCCGGAATAATACATTCAAGCACGTACTTTTTCGTAGATGATTTGTTGCGTTTTCAATATACAGTGTAGACTTGCCGATGCATCCGGTTGTTTGGAATAGGATCACAGCAGTTCAGGCATTGACTGGTCAAACCGTCGACCCACGTAGCCTTCACCCATGAGTCGAAAGTAATACCATTCTACTGAACACTCATGCCAAGTTTCATCAAAACACACATGCGGTAGGTATCTTTGATAACCATAGAGTAATGATCTAGATTAAAGCCTGTTTAGTCGCGCCAACACCAACAAGGCCAATTGAAACGATGCAAGGTGATCAAAATATCTGGGGTTTTCTCCGGAAAAAAAAAATAAAAAAAAAAAAACACCCGAAGTATGAATGTAATGAGAAAAGTACACAAGGTCTCGTGACCGTTGTTCTCCCCTCTATGTCGCGGCAAGTTCCAATTTCCGGTCTTCCTTCGATAATTGACAAACCACGAATCTAGTTTTTTGTAGGCCTATGTTTTAATTTACCTTTTTGTGAATGTAAGTTGTAATTAATCTGTAATAAATCATTATATGATAGCGATGAACGTCAAGTGCTCTCACAGATTTACGCTCATTTGTTGGTAGACAAATATCCGAAGGATGTCCGCCGCGGTTGGGGATCGAACCAGAGACACCAAGTTTGTGAGTCCGACGAGCTACAAACTTCGCTTGTGGGCAGCAACGCCTCTTATGAGAAATGTTTATATTTTTTTACGGACAATAAGCCGCAACGCTGTATAGGCCGTAGCTGTCTTTTTTACCTTATAGGAAATAAAGATCAACAGATAGACTGCATCGGCGTATAAACCGCGCGCGCGTAAGTGTGTGTGTCTATATTCCCGTTTATTTATTGTCGCTATCGTACTACATGCCTATATGAGCGACGCCCCAAGAAGAAGGTTAGTTGTGACGGAGGATAGTGCAAGGATACATGACGAAACTACTGCTGAGATCCACCATGGTTCTTTAACGTTCTCGGTGTGAAGCACCGTCTCACGGGACCTCGGTTTAACGTCTCAGCCACGACAATTATTTGTTAGTGTGCGACCCCGGGAATCGAGCCCCCGCGGACAAACTTCAATGAAGTCCGGTGCTCTACCAACTAAGCTAATCGGGCTATAATAAGGTATTTATATCACCTTAATCTTAATTGATTGTGTCTGAAAGGCTTTAACACTTTGTAACACCTACGGCCCAATAATAACGAACAATAGACAATATCCTATAACCAAGATATGTTTTCAACTTTTTTGAACGAATGCCTGTCGCATTATTTAGGGCTGATATATCACGATTTCAAGACCGTTGTTTACCCTTTCCTGTCACAAGTGAGCCAGTGCGTAACATTCGAACAATTTGAAATGTATGTGAGGTGCAAACATTGAGCAGCGAAGACAGCCTCATGTAGAAATGCCTGATGGTCTACAGAAACATTGAGACCTTAATTATCTACAAAACGCAAACTTAAGACTCTGGTCAGACTGTGCAGACAAAATTTCGTCTTTTTTCATTTTTATTAAAGAATAAGCCGCGGCTTATTGCCCGGAAAATACGGTACATCAACATGTCGTCGGAATGACTTGGGTGACTTCAGTCGATGGAAAATGACAGTGGTCAACAGCATCATTAAATTCTTTGGACGTCGTTCTTTCGTTTTGGAACCAGCTTGTGTGTAACATTTCCCACAAATTGCCATGTGCACAAAGAAAATTTTCTCATCAGCCTGTGCATTCGCTTTCAATTTTTTTTTTTTTTTTTTTTTTTTTTTGTAAGTGAGAGAGCGTTACAACAAAATCTATTGATCTATTAAACCCGTCTAAAGTCTATTCATAAGCAATCAAATATCGAAGTTAACCTATGGATTGCTAGCGGCAGATAATAACAAAGTCATTTCGTCATGTATTACATAATCGAACTGCTTAAATGTACATTGTATTAGTACGTCATGCTACATATAGATGACGTAAAAACGGACACGAAGTAGAGAAGTATGGGAAGACATTAAATTTTGGTTTAACCAAATATTTCCGTTTTTCGCACATTCGAAATTGTTGGAAATCTCACGCACAGGCTCAAATTATTTTCCCTGAAAAAAAATGTCCATTACGAAATATAAAGTCGTCGTATACATAGACCGCACTGGCGTATAAGTAACTCCCATGTAATTTCTTGTCGGCTTCAAAATTCGAATTAGGGTTGTAATACCTACGCTCAAACTGTTTCTTTTCTCCTACCATCAATAGTGGTCCGAAATTACCCCCCCCCCCACCACCACCACCATATAGACCAATAATATAGATATATATTCTTTATGGTAGAGGGGGTATTTTCGGACCCCTATGCTACCACCTTATACAAGCCAAATTAGAAAGATAGATAAGATAATTAATAGGCATACTTGTTACCTTGTGAGATCGATTTATCTATATTGAATTCAATAAATTAAGAGAACTTTGATGGTCATATATCGCTCACCTGACGACCCTTGGGACATCACATCCTCGGATACACCGGGGTCTCCCCCTATTTGCTACGCTATGTCGATAAAGCTTACCGAAAAGGAAGAATCCGGGGCATCCGAGTATGGTAACAAGACAGATATAGGTAAAATGATCTTAAGGTATTGTGCCCGTAAAAGTTCCGCAACATTTCGAAATACATAATCTTCCACAATGTTAACCGAGGTTTCGCAATGAAATCATTCGGAAACCCTGATTAACACAGTTAAAGATCATGACGTTCGAAACGTTGTGGAAGTATTACGGGTTCATTACCCTTAATATCAATTATGAAAAGTGTACGCTCTTAGGTTTCAGAAAAGTAGATTTTATAGGGTTTTTAAATCGTACTGCGAAGCAGTAGATTTATATCTACCGTTTTCCAGAAATCCAGTCTGTTTGACCCACTACATTTTTACCATTATCTTCTGAGCAATGTGTTCAAACCAAATTATGTGTTTTCAAACACCGAAGAAACGGCCTTTTCAGTCACAATCTACAAACTTTGTTTATACCTTATTTACTTTTCGACAAATAGAGAAGAGGCTAATACAAAATTTGATGTAATTTTCGCTTTTAGTAATTACCAGTTAGTATTTTCAGTGTTTATAACAAGATTTTCGGTTGAGTAAAGGAGTTGAAACGTACAATAGGTTAACTGTATGATTAATTTGTAGCACTTACAATATTACTGCTCTGAACTTTCTCGAACGGTCATTTACCAGTTGTAGGGCTGACAACCAATCAAATTCTGTTATGATTATCACTCGGTCAAAACCCACGCGTAAATTCAGACCACGTGGTATAGTTGCAAATGGACATCGTCTGCTCGAAATGTGTCAATTAACTTGTTTATCATTAGTCAATAGTCGTCTGCACTCAAACAGGGAGCGTGGGAAGTTTACTTTCTTTTCGCATGTGTTAACAAATAGAAATGATTTTGTAATTTTGAAATATTTGATTTCAATGAGCACTCTGATCACGCTCCAATCCTGTTTTCATTAAATTCAAATTTGAGTATGAAGAAAAATTATTCAACAACAAATAAACAGACAAAAACATACGATAAACTGATATATGGGTAAGTTCATATCGGACTCGGTTTCGACCCGAGTTAACCGGGTTTCCATCAGAACGGCCTCGGTTTCGACACTAGTGATGTCATTGTAACCTTTCAACCTCGACGCTTCTGATCCTGGGTCAGGCCGGTGTTACTTGGGTTCCAAAATGGCGTCGAGAATAGTGCACAACAATTCGATTACAAAGAAAGAAATATTCTCTATTACTTTAAATAACAAATACTTTTTTTCTTATTTTATATAGTATTTTGCACGAGTTTATCACATTTCTTAATGGGATAACGATATTTCATGGTAAATTAATTATTGTAGCGGTAAATAAGAAGTTTGTTTATTACCACCAGTGGGTAACTCCGTTCACATGAATGTCTTTTCTGCGCATGCATATTACAGTCAATTTTAGATTATTACATAATCTCACGCGTCTCTCGGGCTGCCATTTGAATTTCCCCTAGGATAGCAGCAAGAGCGATCTATTTTTAGAACAACTCATGAATAATCATAGGGTAAGTTCATATCGGACTCGGTTTCGACCCGAGTTAATCGAGTTTCCATCAGAACGACCTCGGTTTCGACACTAGTGATGTCATTTTAACCTTTCAACCTCGACGCTTCTGATCCAGGGTCAGGCCAGAGTAACTTGGGTTCCAAAATGGCGTCGAAAATAGTGCACAACAATTCGATTACATAAAACAAATGTTCTCTATTACTTTAAACGACAAATACTTTTTTCTTATTTTCTTTAGTATTTTGCACGAGTTTATCACATTTCTTAACGGGATTACGATATTTCATGGTTAATTAATTATTGTAGCGGTAAATTAGAAGTTTGATTTCTACCACCAGTGGGTAACTCCGTTCAAATGAATGTCCTTTCTGCGCATGCATATTACAGTCAGTTTGAGATTATTACATCATCTCACGCGACTCCCGGGCTGCCATTTGAATTTACCCATAGAGTGCTGCTAGATTTAATCGATTTGTCAGAAACCAAAGATATAAATAGCATAGTTGGCGATTTCACGTGTTTCTTGAGGGAAAATGCATTTACAGTATTTGGGAAAATCCAATGCTTGAAATACAAACATGTTGGTAATCAAAATTGTAAATAGTTTAATGAAAAATGTTTGTTGCTAAACAGGCTTTTAGACTCTATAGAGAGAGGAATAATATTAACAGACAAGCTTTTAGCTTGGCGCGTGCTCATTTATCTGCTAAGAAATAATTTAGACCAGCAGAGGGCTATCGAATCAGCAAACTTTCAAAATCGGACCCACGAGGTTGGATGAGCTGGCGATGTCCTCGAAAACATGGAGTGTTAAGACAAAAACCCACAAATTTAAAGATTTTACCAACTTTTATTGTCCATTTGAGCCCTTTTGATTGGTGAACTATTGCACTATCCCAGCCTCTCAATGATGTACGATTTACAGTGCTGACAGCACTTTGATTTTTATTTGTTTTAAATATGATACGCCTTGTTTAGCTAATTTTGAATCCAAGTGTACGATATGAAATAACTTGGTTGAGGCCTACAAAATGATGTTAAAAAGCTGTCTGTCTTCCGTTTTAAGAAAAGAACATTTTTGAAAATGGACTTTGCCAAGGCGTATTCCATATCTTGAGCCATGGACATCTTATGAACCATGTGGTAAATGCATAATGATGTTAAACAAGGGTGTAACTACTATTACGCACATAGGGAAGTGCGTAAAACAAAAAAGTCCTCTTTGAAAAATATCGTTCATGAATAATCATAACATCGAAACTTATTCAAGCTGTAGTTGCGATGTTTTAATTATTCACCAACGCTCAAATCATAAGAATGGGAGCGGGTGGTCGGCTTTTATCTTTTGTCACAGTCCACATAGTCTTTTATCCCATACATTCTTTTGAGGTCGCCTTCTGACTGCGTAATCATTTCAAATTCCCAGTTACGCCTATGTTTAATTCCAAATTCGAAAGCTGCCTGGCCTAAGGTTTCAGCGAATGAGTTTTTAGAGAGTTTCTTTTCTTTATTTCGATGCTTGGGCAGGGCCAAGTCTTTACTATAGGGGCACGTTGTGAACAAACTTAGTTGAGGCGCACATGTATGGTAATGTGAAATACTAACAAGGTGCCAAATTGTCACAAGATACGCCCGTCACACTGCTTAGTATAAACTGGGGGTTTGAATAGAACTGAGGTTATTTTGAATGAATATTTTTTGCACCCATGTAGTTTCATTATCCTAGCTATTATACTTTTACAGATATACTCCGGACAAGATTCAAGTCTGAAAAACGACAAAGGGCAATAACTCAAAAAATAGGCCAGGTAGAGTTATGGTTCTTGTGCACTGCACTCCCCCTTGATGACATCTATACACCCATGAAGTTTCATGATCCTAGCTATTATACTTTTACAGATATACTCCGGACAAGATTCAAGTCTGAAAAAAAACAAAGTGCAATAACTCAAAAAATAGGCCTGGTAGACTTATGGTTATTGTACACTGCACTACCCCTTGGTTAGATCTATACACCCATGCAGTTTCATGATCCTAGCTATTATACTTGTAGAGATATACTCCGGACAAGATTCAAGTCTGAAAAACAACAAAGGGCAATAACTCAAAAAATAGGCCAGGTAGAGTTATGGTTCTTGTGCACTGCACCTCCCCTTGGTGAGATCTATACACCCATGAAGTTTCATGATTCTAGCTATAATACTTTTACAGATATACTCCGGACAAGATTCAATTCTGAAAAACAACAAAGGGCAATAACTCAAAAAATAGGCCAGGTAGAGTTATGGTTCTTGTGCACTGCACTCCCCCTTGGTGAGATCTATACACCCATGAAGTTTCATGATCCTAGCTTTTATACTTTAAGAGATAAACTCCGGACAATATTCTAGTATGAAAAACAACAAAGGGCAATAACTCAAAAAATAGGCCAGGTAGAGTTATGGTTCTTATGCACTGCACTCCCCCTTGGTGAGATCTATACACCCATGAAGTTTCATGATCCTAGCTATTATACTTTAAGAGATATACTCCGGACAAGATTCTAGTATGAAAAACAACAAAGGGCAATAACTCAAAAAATAGGCCATGTAGAGTTATGGTTCTTGTGCACTGCACTCCCCCTTGGTGAGGTCTATACACCCATGAAGTTTCATGATCCTAGCTATAATACTTTAAGAGATATACTCCGGACAAGATTCAAGTCTGAAAAACAACAAAGGGCAATAACTCAAAAAATAGGCCAGGTAGAGTTATGGTTCTTGTGCACTGCACTCCGCAATGATGAGAAGAATATAATTGCCAAGTTTGAAGTCAATCGGACTTCAAGTGACAGAGTTATGCTCCGGACAAAGAAGTGGACGCCGCCGGACGCCCGGACGCCCGGACGCCCGGACAACCGGACGCCGGACGCCACGGGTGATCCCATAATACGTCCCGTCTTCGACGGGCGTATAAAAAGGAAAGTTGTCTACCTTCAGTATTTTGCGTTAACTATTAGCGGTGTATTACCCGGTTTACGTTAAAAAACAAGGTGAAACGTGTTTCCCGCTTTACTAAATACACATCCGCTAGCCATGCGAAAAAGACCGAAGACTTCTGATGAAATGTATTGACCAGTGGTGAGAGAGGACGTGTTTTTGGACGCTCTGATCTATGGTGTAAAAAATTGTGAATTTTTGCCAGATATATGATGAAGGTGACTCTAGTGTTTAAATTATGGAACTAGGTTGGGATTTAGTACATAAGTAGTGTTTGATAGGTATGTGGTAGACGCAGAACTTGCATTTTTCATACTTGAAGAGGCCAAAAGTATCTTAGTCAATGAGTAAAAGGATAATTAAGGATAAAACACTATAGCCTTTTTCGCTTGGATAAACAATTTATTCAACTGAAGTATGGTTTCATCGAGCGATTGATGATTTCTAACGGTGCATTTGAACAAAGCGTTCACTTTGACTTTGAAAACTTTAAAAGTATGGTGGCCTAGAAGCGATCATTTGGATAAAAGATATGAACTAAACTTGATACTACACTTCGACATTTTTGAAAGGAAAGGAGAACTCCGAGAAATACCCATATATGTATATGTAACTATTCAAAAGGGTTAATTGATATACTGTGGAAAATGGGAATAAGCTTAGCACAACACATGGCAAGAATCGGGGCCTTTGATCTTTGTCGAAGACCATACAAAGGTAAAAGAAATCAAAGCAAGGCATATAGTTCATACGTGAAGGGATCTAACATTCACCTTCGAACATTTTGTACGTGCATTGTTATCCTTGGAATACTACTGGCAATTAGAACAGGCCTAGAATTACATCATTCGTTTGTCTACGAGTGGTACCAGGAAGCAGAAAATAGTAGATACAATCTCAATGTCGACGATATACTCGGGGAAAAGTTTGGTATATTTGAGTCATACATCGAAAATAGATTGTTACTCTCTTCGGATGTCGAGCTAAATCCTGGACCGGTAGAAGGTAATGGAGTTGACCAGATATTGGAAGCGATCAAAAGTAGCGAGACACGAGTCCTAAACGAGATCTCGCTCGTTAAAGAGGATATAACAAGTCTTAAAAAAGATGTTATCAAAATAAAAGAAAATTGTGAAAAAGCAGACAAAGAAATCACTTTGATCAAAGAAACACAGTCTAATATGAAAGCAGAAATAAGGTCGAACAAATATGATGTGAATGTGGCTTTAGAGCAACAAGAACATCTCCAATTGGATGTTGAACATTTAAATGATATGATGGAACAAAAAGAAGCCGAAATAAATCTTATTAAAGCACACATGGATAAAATGGAGCGTTTCAGCAAACGGAATTCAATGAGAATATTTGGTTTAAGCACAACTTTTAATGAAAACAGGACTTCCCTGGAGAACCAAATAGTGAATGAAGTATTAAAAGTTGCAAGTCCCGAAAATGATTGGAATAGATCTATTATAGAGAATGCATACAGAGTAAATGGAAGTGAAGGACCCTACATGACAATACTAACATTAAAAGATGAAGAATCAAAGTCGAAAGTTTTTGCGGGTCGGGATAGACTGAGAGAGAATAATATAAGGATAAGTGATGACCTCACAACGAGACAAAGAGATGAACTGAAAAGATTAAAAGAGCGAGGTCAAATAGGCTATTACAGAAAGGGAGAGTTACATGTTAGAGCACCGAAACCATTATCTGTGCAAAAAACAAGAGTGTTTAAAAAAAGTGTAAGAAGAATAAGTAAACCTGAATTCCAGGAAATACAAGATGAACAAAGAGAAGTAAGCGAAAACAAACATAATGATAATGATTCAGATATGTCAATCAACCCATATGAAATTTCGACAGACAATGAACAAGTTGTAGATGATCACGACATTTGTGATATAAATAGGTCAGGATCGGCATAGCAATTAATACCCATCCAGGAATCAAACGTTAAAATCGTCGCATGGAACATCGAAGGCATTAAGACAAAAGCAAAGGATCTAGATGTGTTGCGCTTTATAAGAGAATTTGATATTGTTGCTCTATTAGAGACGTGGGAAGAACGTGTCGATGAAATAAAAAATCTTTTGACAAACTTTTCATGTTTTCATCTTAGCGCTTCTAAACGATCCAAATGGGGTAGAGCGATGGGTGGTATGATTGTGTACGTCAAGAACTATCTAACACGATTTATTACACGAATGAATAGTGATTCTAAGTTAGGAATAAGCTTTAAAGTAAAAGGTGAATTATTTAATCTCAACAGGGACTGCATTATTTCATTCGTATATATCCCACCAGAAAAATCACCATTTTATGAAGATTTTATGAGTAGCGGAATAAAATTAATGGAAGAAGAATTCGTAGAATATGGTCTCCTTGAAGGGTTGCCGATAATAATAATGGGCGATCTTAATTCTAGAACAGCAAAGTATCAATCCAAAACGGTTATCGAAGAAAATGGCAATTTTGAAATTGACGAGGAAAGTTATCCACGGCAGTCACTAGACACAAAGACCAATAAATTTGGAAAAGATCTTCTTGAGTTTTGCACTGTGCACAATGTGATAATTTGTAATGGTGCTATTCCTGATGACAATGATAACGGGAACTTTACCTACATGAGTTCAAATGGGGATAGTGTGATCGACTATATGCTATGTTCCGAGAATATAATCAACATAATTGATCATTTGAGCGTGGGAATAAATACCGAATCATCACACTTCCCGATAATTTGCAAAGTTAGAAGTACATTGAGTTACAAAGAAAACAAACGTAGGAAGGTTGATAAGATAATAAACAACAAAACAGTTAGATTTGAATTTAACTATGACAATGTAATACAATATAAACGTAACCTAACATTTTCATTTTCAGAACAATTTATAGCTTTCTTTTGTTCTAAGATTGACAATGTAGAAAATGACATCAGTGAAATCATAAACGATTTAGATCAATCTTTACTAAAGTGTGCAGATATATGTAGAAAAGAATCAAAATCACGTGTTAATTGCAACCCGAAATGGTTCGATTCAGCATGCCAACAATTAAAAAAAGACAAATATAGAGCTTTAAGACGGTACAGGAACGTAAGTTCAACCCTTAATCTTGAACAATTTAAAAAATCAAAACGCGTCTTCAAAGCAGAATGTAACAAGAAAAAGCAGGCTCACCTCAAGCAATCACTTGATGAACTCATTACTTCTCATAATGATTCAAAGTCGTTTTGGAAACGTCTGAAGACTATGACAAAGAAAAGTCGACCTGATAACACTATAACTATGGAGGAATGGACGCGACATTTTGAACAACTGTTCAGTACAGGACAAAGCGTTACTAATAATACAACCAATGCAGATGAAACACAAAATGGTGAATTAAATGCACATGTTGATCTAGATGATGTAAAGAATGAAATATTTAATGCAGATATTTCAAGTGAAGAAGTATTAAAAGCAATTAATGATCTAACCAATGGAAAAAGTGGAGGTATAAATGGAATTACGCCAGAATTCTTTAAATACGGTGGAGAGGTGCTGTTAAATATACTCGTTCGACTTTTCAATAGAATCTACAATACAGGAGAATACCCGACTGCTTGGACTATTGCAATAATCGTCCCCTTATATAAAAAAGGTAACACCAATGAACCCGAAAATTATCGAGGTATTTCGCTTCAAGACATTCTTAGTAAGATATATTCAAGTGTCCTAAACAGACGTCTAACCTTCTACATGAACATGTACAACATCACAAGTGAAGGTCAGGCAGGTTTTAAAGCGGGATATTCAACTATAGTTAACGCCTTTATTTTAAATTCAGTAATATCCAAGGCTCTTAATAGACAGCATGGGAAAGCATATGTAGCATTCGTAGATTTCAAACAGGCATTCGATACGGTCAACAGGGAAAAATTATGGTCAGTTCTACAAAAAAATGCCATAGGTGGAAAATTATTTAGGTCAATCAAAAGTATGTACAAAATTGTCAAAGCAAGAGTACGATCGAACACGTTACTCTCAGAACCACTTACTTCGTACAACGGACTTAAGCAAGGCTGTAAGTTATCACCGGCCTTATTCCTACTTTACATTGATGAGCTAGCGCACGTGATTAATGAAAGTGGAGATCTCAGGGGAATACAATTATTTCCGGATATAGTTCAAGTATTAATACTCCTGTTTGCGGACGATATAGCCTTAATTTCAGATACGATTCACGGACTACAAAAATTACTAGACAAACTATACAGATTTAGTGTGACAAGTGGACTAGTCGTTAATATATCAAAAACAAAGGTAGTTGTGTTTAAAAGGGGAGGTAATCAGTCAAGAAAAGAAATATGGTATTACGGACAAGAGAAGCTAGAAGTCATTCGCAAATTTAGTTATGTTGGACTATTATTCTCACAACAAAACTCGTTAAAGATAATGGCCTCCGAGCAAGCAATTAAAGGCAAAAAGGCATTAATTTCAATTTTGTCAAGTCTTTATGAATATGGGCAAATACCTGGCCATGTATTTTTCAAAATATTTAATACTAAAGTTTTACCAATCATATTATACGGGTCAGAGTTATGGGGCTGTATGGACCATACGAGTGTTGATAGAGTACAATTATACGCTTGCCGGAGGTATATGTGCGCTAAGAAAACATCGCCAGTTGCAGCAGTACTCGGTGACTGTGGCCAATATCCGATACAAATTGAATATCAAAAACGATGTATAAAATACTGGTTAAAGGTGTTGAATATAGAAGAAAATAGATTGGTCCGAAAGTGTTATGAAATGTTAAGGTGTTATGACCAATCAGGATGTATAAACTGGGTAACGCATGTTCGATCAATTATCCAAAAATGCGGATTTGGTTACATATGGGAGAGTCAGACGGTCACAAATATAAATCTTTTTATCACGGAATTCGACCAGAGATTGAAAGACCAATACCTACAAGGATGGTCTGCTAATCTCATGGAAAATCAAAGACTTCAATGTTATAAATCATTCAAGACAAGTTTTCTTCATGAGCCCTATTTAGACATTTTGAATATAAGAAAATTTAGGAGATCGATGTCGAACTTTAGGTTTTCCTGCCATAATTTGAATATTGAAAAGGGTAGACATTTGAATATTCCAGTAGAAGAAAGACTATGTAAAATGTGTGGTTCAGATATAGAAAACGAATACCATTTTCTTCTTAAATGCAGTGTTTTGGAAGACATAAGACAGAGATTCCTACCTAAGAAATTTGTGGACAACCCTTCACACCAAAAATTCAAAATTCTAATGTCTTCAAACAAAGAAAGTATTATAATCGCTGTCGCTTCATTTATTTACTATGCGAATATGAAGCGCACAGAAATGGTCGGAAATCAGGCATAATAGATATAAAACCCCGTAGCATCTTTTTTACAAACAGATTGATTAGATGTTTCTTTAATGAATCTGTATATAAAAAGCTTGCCACTGTGAGCAAACTTCATATTGCCTTTATTCTATTAAACTGATGATTTCGGGTGTATATATCAAGTAACTGACATTTTGGTTGCTGAAACCTTATATTTCTTTTCGATAAGGGCATGCGACCACCATTGACGTAGAATTATTCTTACATATGCTTCATATATGAGTAACATTATTTTCAAAAGTACAAATGTCAAACTGGTTCAACTAAATAAAAACTGTATTTGACCGTTTTGCATAAACTGTAAATTGTCAAACGAGGAGAAATTAATTACTTCATTCATATTTTATGTTGAAACAATGTTTTTTCGTATAACCTATCTTAATGAATGATTATATGTTATCCATTTGAAAGTTATGATGAAGTTCATAGTAAGGTATACATTAGCTGATAAATTTCAATTAGTCATTCCTGTTCAAGGTACCTAGTTTACTAAGCGATCAAGTTTATTGATCGACCGTTTTAAAAAATTCCCTTCTGTAAATTAAAATATCTTAAAAATAGATATATTTTGTCAGATATATCTTGCAAATATATAAATCGTATGTGGTTAAAACTCATTGGAGTCGTCTCATGGAGAGAATTCTTTTGAGATTTAACAACATAGCATTATTGAGAAATTCACAATAGCATAAATATTTAGTCGAAAAGATGCTGCTAATTTATGAACAAGAGTGTACTAAGCGACCACCCCCTTTAAAGACCGCTTTAGCGTGGTCCTGTATGTGGGCACGTAAGACCCATTTAACTGTAATCAATTATAATTGTTTTTTTCTATAATCAATCTAAATGAATGATATTATCCATTTAAATGCTTTAATTTAGTTCATAGTTAGTTTTATAAACGCTGATATTCGACAATTAGTCAATCTCACTCAAGTGACCAAGTCTACTATGCGATCATTTTTATTGGGCGACCGTTTAAATTTCCCTTCCTTCAATAAACATTTCTTAAAAAGGAGATGTACTTTGTCGAGAATATTTGTGCAAATGAATCCTGTGTGGTTGAAATTCACTAGAATCGTCTCACGGAGTCGATTCTTTTGAGTTTTAACAACATAGCACTATTGAGAAATCAACAATAACATAAATATTTAATCGAAAAAAAATATTTTTTTTTCTTATTTGTGAACAAAGCATGTACTAAGCGACCACCCCCTTACGGGACCGCTTTTTAGTGTTCCCGTATGGGGTTGATTAATACCCAGTTTTCTGTATTTAACTATTAATGTTGCTATGAACTAAGTTTAGAAGCTTTGACTTAAAGAATCCCACGGATATTATTTAAGGAAAAGTAGATAAAATAATTTTGGGAGAAATATTGTTGGATGAAAAACGTTTGCTTCAAGCGTTTTTCAAACTTTCAATATTGTTCCCATTTATATACTCTGCTTAAATGATAGTTTTTAGGACTGATTAAGAAAAGATATTATTCAAACGAAATTGCTAATATTAAACATGATATTTATATAGACATTTATTCAAATAATATAAGACTAATTCTTCTGGGTAAGTTATTAATATCACCACTGTAGTAGATTGTTTTGTAAATGTATGTTTTGTAATTTGTATTGGGCCTACGGCCTTACATCAATAAACTATTTGTATTGTATTGTATTGTATTGAATAAGATTTCAAGGACAAGGAAGTTAATAATAAGAATATTAATATATATATATATATATATATATATATATATTTTTTTTTTTTTTTTTTTGCAGTAATTGGACTTAATTTTATAACCGCTTGTAAGTTTTTACAAACTTTTAATTCACAAATTCAGTATTTCTTCTCTATTAACTTGTGGCTATTATAGTAATGATAACTTAATAATTGTATTTGTTTATAGATGTCTACAAATAGTATTGTCTTGAAATTTAAACATTTCATAGCTTCGAGAGTCGGTCCTTTTATAAATCAAACCCCAATTCGCTCTTCAAATGTAAACCAATGGAACTGAAACAAGCGAAATCTTGAAATTGTAACGTAAACCTTTTTCTCAATAAGGCCTTTCGTTGTCAGTACAGTGACTTTAAAATCATTATCTTTTCAGCACCATGGCGAGTGGATCGCGATCCATTTCTAAAGGATCGGAGGAAGCCTTTCTCTACGAGTGTGACCCATGCAAGTATCAGGAAATAACATCAGAAGCAAAAGCGTATTGTACAGTTTGTACTGAATATTTATGTGAGAAATGCAAAATATCACATAAAGGGTCAAAATTGTCACGTGATCACAAACTGCTGAAAGGAAATGAAATGAAATCTGTTTCAATGACAACCAAATCTAATGAGACAATTTTATGTGATACACACAAATCGATGTGTATCAACACATATTGTAAAAACCATGATGACGTCATTTGCGGCACGTGCAAAATAACCGATCACATGAAATGCGCCACAACTGACGTAAGCGATCAGAAAAAGAACGTGAACATAGCAAAATCTATTGACAAAGTAACTAAATCTTTCATGGATTTAAAACACCATATGAAAAACTAAAAGAGACACGAAAAGCAGATATAAATGAACTCAGGGCTCAACTCGGTAAATCCCTTGAAGATATGAGAAATATGCGTAAAGAGATCAATCAAGCTTTGGACAAATTAGAAAGAAAGTTTGAAAAAGAAATTAAGGAAATTGAAGCACGTATTAGAAGTGATATTGAAAATCACGTGACTATAGCCGAAGACGCTCTGCTTCAAATTTCGAATCAATTGAAATATCTTGGAGATTGTAGAAAAACAAAAAATGACGACGTAAAGTTTGTTTTCATGAAAAGGGCTGAGAAAATCGTAGATAAATATGATCGCACTTTGTCAACGGTTCGACAGACCATCCATCCAATCCAGATACAATTCCGAGCAAATGACGTCATAAGTGACGTCATACAACAACTTAATTGCATTGTCCAGAACTTTAGAAAGCCACAAACATCCTCAACATCCTCCCACAACAAGTGTACAAAGATCATCGTCTCTGTTACAGATGTCTGTCGTTGATAAGCGGGAGATTGATGTAGGTGTGGGACGTATACTTGACTGTACGTTTATGAAGAGTGGACATCTAGTACTGACATGTAGAGAGGAAGGGCTTATATTACTGGATGAAAGTTTTAAGGTCCAGTCTAAGTTATCCGTTGAGTCATCGAATGTAGCCGCCATCAATGAGAATGAAGTCGTTGTTACACAAGGTGATGATAAACTACTACGAGTACGACTGTTTCCAAAGATGGTTGTCGTGACAACAGTTAAGATGGATAGACAGTGTGATGGTGTAGACGCGTTTAATAATGAGATCTATGTGGTCTGTGATGATGGTGATGCTTATGAGGAAGTACAGGTACTCAATATGGAAGGGAAGATACAGAGAAAGATTGGTGTCAACAATGCTGAATGTATACAAGATATGAAAGTAAGCCGAGATGGAAGTAAAATATTTGTATCTGATGTTGGTACTAACAAGGCCACGTGTCTGAATCAACATGGTCACGTGATCTACGAGTACTCAGATCCAGACTTAAAGAAACCACGCGGACTTTACGTGGACGAGGATGACACTCTATTAGTGTGTGGGCAGTACTCCAACAATATCCATATGGTAGGACGTGATGGTAGTAAAATAAAGGTTTGGTTGACAAAGAAGGATGGTATGGAGTATCCATGTTGTATATCTTATAGACAAAAAGATGGATGTCTGGTTGTAGGGTTGTATGGTAAAAACGCCCTTGCTTTTAACATCAAGTTGGAATAGCTTAACCCACAGTATTCACATGGTAGGACGTGATGGTAAAAAAAGATCCGTTTTGTTTACAGAGATGGATGGAGTGGTTGCTCCATATTGTTTATCTTACAAATTTATAATATATAATTTATAAAAAAAAAAGCACCCTGTTCTACAGATCCTCGAGTGTCTTTCAGGTTTTACAAATACACTCAATACAGAAAGTAGTGCGATATACCCTGCTGTCTTAAAGCTATTACAGAAAATGTTGTAATTATACAAACAACGAATAAATGTGAACGGAATGTATTATGTAGACTGTACCAGCACAGGTAATATCAGGTTATCTTATCGATCGTCCAATCAATCAATCAATTATTTGATTTTTCATTCGCGATCATTTAGTCAGTCCACCAAACTGTCAGTTCATCCACCATCCATCCATCCATCCATCCATCAATTCACCCATCCGTCCGTCCGTCTTTCCATTCATCCATTCATTCATCCATCTATCCATTCATCTATCCATCCATCCACCCGTCATTCATCCATCCATCCATCCATCCATCCATCCATCCATCCATCAATCAATCAATCAATCAATCAATCAATCAATCAATCAATCAATCAATCAATCAATCAATCAATCAATCAATCAATCAATCCAAATATAAATACATCCATCCATCCCAACATACATCCCTCCATCCCTCATTCCATCCATCCATCGGTCCATCCATCCATCCATGATCCATCCACATACATACATATTAATTTCTATTCGTACACTGTATGGTATTGCATTTCGTTTCGGCAATATCATGCGCAATTGTAAATCTGAGGTTTCATGCGGATGTTTTCATCTGAGTGTAAAAAACTTATCATGACTTCATATTTATAGTCAAATATGTTTTGTAGCACTTTGATGTATTTATGTCATGTGAGTTTTATGTTTCTTTTAATGTTTGTTTCTTTCATTGGAATTATATATGCTTATCTTCTTTAAAGGAGGAATAATAAAGTATATTTATCAACTAGATATCGGATTTAAAAAATTCTTTCACGCGAAGGTAGATTGATCATTCTAGATTCAGAACTTGAATAAGGAAAGTGCGAAAAATTCGATCCTAGTCAGTCTGCGCAATCCGCGCAGTCTGACTAGGGTCGATACTTTACACACTACCCAGATGGTACTTTTTCGCATGACGGGTCACAAATGGTTTCCCTCTGTTGGCGCGTAAATGCAAGTGCAAATTGGTCGTTTGGTCACGGACGTAAAATTTTATGATGAAATTTTCACAAGCCAATAAGACTTTACAACCAATGACTGGACTTGAAAATGTACCCTATAGTTACGACGTTTTGATCATTCACCAACGATAGGCTATAGGCCTATAGATCTATCTATAGGCCTACTTTTTAAAGCGAATTTTTTTTTTTTTTCATCTGACACCGACCGTACGGGTAAGTGCGTATACCGACTGTGCGTAGTTGATGGCCGCACGTAGTTGATAATGTTCTATTTCACCGTCTGAATACACCTGTGCGTAGTGTTTCAGATGGTAGGATGACTGCATGCCGCTGACGGTGGTCCTTGTGAAAATAATTTCATAATTTTACCGAGCCTGTATTTAACATTACCACGACTGGATTTTCTTGTTACCTCCCTTTAATTATATATACTACAAAGATGTAAATAAATGCACTAGATATGAAATATGTTATCTACTTAAAATTGAAAAAAATAATAATAACATAAAAAATAGGGTAAATTTTCTACAAAATGATTTTATGGCAAAATAATTTGAATTATTTACGTGTTTATGAATACATTTAGAAAAAAATACATATATTAAATTTCCGTCTTTTGAGTCTTTTCCACGTCGTGCTTCGGCGCGACAACAATGTTTTCTCTACCGACGCGTCTCGTGGAATTCGTGAGATCGCGCTACTCTTTTATGAGTCCAACCGCGGGTTCGTGACTCAAATAATTTCCGTGGCCTCTTACATTATGATGAAAGAAAATCTCGTTGATGTTACCATAAAGTAAATATGGAAGATAAGTTATGCAAAAAATAAACTGATCGGAGGATTTTGTATTGCATATATATATAATACGTACTTAGTGTTTTGTATGAGAAAAAATATCTAACGAGGTTGGGGGAATTGATCATTGTCGAGGCTCTGCCGAGACAATTATCTATTCCCACAACCGAGTTAGATATTTTTTCATACATTACACTAAGCATGTATTATATTTATCTTATAACCTCTATTTGCCTTGTTTTCGTAGATCGGTTTCTAACAGAAATGCAAGTTTCTAAAACTAACCGCATTATATCATTGTTCTAAAAGTAACTATTTGATATCATAAAAAATATCATACGGGATGTTATCATACGGATATTTGTGTAGTTTTGAGATAAAATTCCGCCCCAATCAGACTTTATTCATGGATACACCAACGCGAAAATGAAATTATTTCCTATGGAACATGATTCAATTCTGAAACTAGTTTTATTATCCTTCTCTGGGTGTAAAAAATGTTTATTACATTTTTCGGGTGTAACCGTGATTACTGAAAAGTCAATAATGATTTAGAGATAAGAATTTCACATTAAAACACGTGACATGTGAATTTTATTGCGAATAAAGTCACTCTATGTAATTTCTTCGTTTTTCATATAGACCAATCGTGTAATGATTAACATTTCATATTGTGGCGATATTAAAGAGAATATTAGCGATTGATGATTCGTGTAGTTATGAAATTGAAAGAAAAAAAACACCGTAATCACGGCGATTAGTGTGACTAGCCTTTTAGTTTCATACATCCATGAATTGAAACAATAATCAATAATCATATGTCATAATTTACTCGTACGCGAAAATGTAAAAAAACAAGCAATCCATAATCAGGAGACAAACTGTCAAAAAAACGTGGTTTATTTGAACCGAACTTGACCAACTACTCAATGACGTCATTTATCCGCCAACTTAAGCAATCTCAATGAAACTATCGAGTCTACGGAACAACTTCGCTATCACTACAGACAGGGGCGTAACGGTAGGTTTATATAGTTGATCTGATTTCAGTTATCAGATTGCAATTTACAAAAAAAAAAAAAAAATAGTATACTGACGTCAATTAAAAAGGTCTCGGCCATATAGAAATAGGCGATTATTTACAAAAGACACATCACACGTTAGAAATTCTTTCTTCATATTGAAGACAAATTTATTGCAACCCATTTCACACAATAACTGTTTGTGAATCAGGCTCAGGGCCCAAGGTTATAAAACTTTTCTCAGGCTCAGGCTCAATTTTCTCAAATTTTAAATTAAAATAAATGTATGAAAATAAAAGATAATATTAATAAGTTGTTATTTATAACAACTTATTAATATCATCTGTTATGTTAATGCATTAAAATGAGTAATAAAACAGAATAACGGCTTGAATCTAAAATTGAAAATTGAGAAAATTTTGAATTGAGCCTCAGAAAAGTTTTATAACCTCGCGCCCTGAAGAGGATTAATTCAGCTTTAAAGATGGGTGCTCCCTATTTCGGGACATTGTGGTGCTGATCAAAATGACTGAAGATCAAAGCATGAGCCATGAATTTTGTTCATAGGGTTTGGTAGAATACAACATCTTTTTTCTGCGCGATTCACAGCTCGTTCCTGAACAGTATAAGACCTATGAAAACGTCTACGGTAACGTCATCCACGGAATACCAGACGCGTTCTCTATGGCAAATTAACCGAAAAAACGGAAGCTGATAATGGTTTTGTTTGGGCTCAATTTTACTTGAAAATTGATAAACTCTGTAACTCGAAGTCCCGCAAACGGATTGGCTTTGTCTGTATTTAAGAATAGTCAATGACGTTGAGCTACGAAAGTTATGTGAACTCAGGTGAATCCGAGATCTGGCATGGCGATTTCTCAAAATACTTCAATTTTCTGATTGGCCTTGAACCCTTATTAATGCCTTTGCCAGAGATTTGGAAAGCAAATACTGCCCGGATGATTCAGTACGTCAAGCGGACGTTGTCAGGTGGGATTGCCTTGTCGTACAGACGTCACAAGCGGCCTACATTGACCTTGATCAACTTCTAACATTCATAAGACGCACTAATTTAACAATTGTCAGACCTAACTCAATTTAAGACTTAAATACATTTTTATGGATACGACCCTATTCCAAGAGTTCAATTTTACTACCAATAATCGTTTTATCGCATTTGCAATGAAAAAAGTCGGAAATTTTTAAATCTTCTAGCGTGAATCACTGGCATATCGAATGCTTAAAACACGTGTGTTAAGTTTTGTTTCGAGGCAAAAATGTCTAGAAGGCGCACGTAATCATGGCTCGAAACTAGTGACCACTACTCATGTTTATGCATAAAAATTAACAAAGTTGAAATCTTTTCATTTTGACATATGTAAAGGAAGTTTTATCATAGTTAGCCTTTATTTTTCACGATGTAAAATTCCACACAGGAAAGGAAATTCCAAATTTTCATTGATGTCGCGTTTTTCTTGACGTCAGTATAATTATATTCAATACCGTTTCACGGTAATAAATTGATATGAAAGCCTGTGTAAAGCCGAGTAGAAATGCTGATCAGATTTTTGTACACTGAAGAAAGAAATGTTTGTTTGTTTGTTTTTTTTTTTTTTTTTTTTTTTTTGGTTTTTTTTTTTTTTTTTTTTTTTTTTTTTTTTTTTTGGGGGGGGGGGGGGGGGTTGGACCAGTGTAGAAACATTTTTCGAAACTCACAGTGAAGACGCATGGTTTGGAACCGTGTAGAGCAAGCAGAACGGCTTTGTTAAATAATGACTTTGTCGTTATCTTTTGAGAGTAACCGTATTCTTATTTCGTCTATTGACATTAGAGGAATGTCTCATCATGAGACGTTCAGGCTAATTCTAAAATTGTATCGAACTTCAAGGATTCGAGACCGTACTCGTGCTGAAAATGTCGTGGACAAATTATTAGTTCTAGATTTTTTTATCATTACAATTTCATTTCAATTAATTTTGCCCATGGATTTCAATGTTGTTTACTATATTTTTTACAATGATATTTACGTCGTAAAAATTTTCAATGGGAGACTTCGCAGTGAACTGATGCTTTAAAGCGTAACGTAAGTGAAGTTACTTTTTGCAGTGTAAAATCGGAGAAAAAAATATACGCGTTTAATTTGAAACAACCATATGTCATATTCTGAATTATATTGGAAAAGGTGATTAAAATGTGAATAACTTTCATGTTTGAGTTCGCATCAAATGTTTTCAGGATGTAGAATCTCTAATTACAAATAGAAATCAATTTTGCATAAACAAAAGCATTGGATTTCCGAATAACTTATAAAATGTACATGTATATAAAAAAGATAAAAAGACTTGGTATTGTTGGTCTTCCTATACTATAAACTCATCAAAACCGAGGAGAATTTCTTACTCAAATTATATCGATTAGTATTTCATTTTTCTGCCAGTAATTTTGAAATAATCGATAAAACATGAGACTCGCAACGTAAAACGTCCTTAAAATGAGGAAGCGTGACATTTTTTCAGACTCTTTAAGCATTCTCGTATTTAGCGTTTAATTCACAAAATATACATTGTTATTCATGTATATTTTTTTTAAAAGAATGGACTGACCATTTTTTCTAGTTTAATTTTCATTTGATTGAATCGACATTTTAAAGGAGTTTAGTTACTCCTCGCTTAAATGGTGCGAAAAAAATGATGTAATTTCAAAAAGCGTGACATTCAGTTTGCAGACTTTTTCACACGAAAATTTTGTAATTAATTAAGACACGCATTTTATCCAAATTCAAACTGAAGAAATAAAAATCTGACTATGTTATGTTAGCATCCTTCTATGGAATGTACAAGGTTTGAAGAATAAACTAACAGATAATGATTTTTTGACAACGTTAAGACAGTATGACTTTACTTTTTTCACAGAAACATGGGGCTCAAACATGAGCAATTTTAACGTAGAAGGATATGAATGTATAGCATGCCCGAGGCCTAAAACTAACAAAAGGGCCAGGCGAAATAGTGGTGGAATAGCGGTACTTTATAAGAGTACTCTTGTAAAAGGAGTAGAAGTGTCAAAAATAAATTGCAATGGTATAATGTGGTTAAAACTTAAAAAAAGTTTTTTCAATTTTGATAGAGACAAATACATTTGTACGTGTTATATCCCCCCAGAAGAGTCTTCTGTATATAAAAATGTTAACTCAGTATTACATGACTATGATTTCTTTGAAACATTGAATTCTGATATAGGTTATTTTAGTTCGATCGGCGATATTATTTTGACAGGTGATTTCAACGCGAGGACGGGGAACTTGTCCGATTGTATACTTAATGAAGATTTGAACAACTTTATCGATATACCCCTTAATACATACTCGGGGAATATACAGTCAAGACAGTCACGTGATCAAACAGTCAATGCGTAGGGTAGGAAGTTATTAACCCTTTGCAAAAATAACGATTTATCAATTTGCAACGGTCGATTAGATCGCGGTGAGTTCACCTGTCATAATACTATCGGTACAAGACTAGGACAAAGTGTCGTAGACTATTTAATTGTAGAAAATATTAGCTATTCTGATATTATTTCAATGCAAATAGGGGAAATAACCGAATTTTCAGATCATAACTATATTGAATACCGGGTTAAATGCGGAAATGATTATTCGAAAGGTAACACATGTTTTCAATCCAATAATAAAGAAATCAAGAAGATAGTTTGGGACAGCTTAGATAGAGAACAAATGAATAATTTGCTTCTTGAATACAGTCCTAAATTCAAAAATGTAACCGATCGATTACATAACACAGATATTAATATCAACGAAAGTGTAGAAGCTTTTTCAAACTTAATTTACGAGTTATCTTATGCCATTAATGGCAAAACTATTTTCACAAGCGGGACAAAATTACGCAAAAAGTGTAACCCCTGGTTTAATGAAGAATGCAAACTTTACAAATCTAAGTTCCACGACGCCAGGAGACTTTATAAAAACTCGCCAAGCGAAACAAACAAAACAAATTTTCTTCTGCAGCGTACGCTTTATTAAAAACAGAAACGGAAAGCCAAATCAAGATATTTCACAAACGAAAAGATAAAATTAAATGAAATGTCTTCCAAAGATCCTAGAAATTTCTGGAAATATATAAATAGCATCAAAAATAAAAACATATCCGATAAAAACGATATAAGTCTATCCGATTTCAAAACTTTTTTCGAGACGTTAAGTACGAACAAAAATCAAAGTACTGACAGAACCGATATCCAAAACCATGATATCAATGTTGATTACCTAGATCGCCCTTTCAGTGCAGAAGAGATATCTAACACCATTAGAACACTGAAGCGCAATAAAAGCGCAGATTTCACGGGTAATATAGCCGATTTTCTCATAGATGCTAATGATTTTATAACACCACACCTTGAGATTATTTTTAATAAAATATTTGAAACTAGCAATTACCCTGAGTCATGGGGTAAAGGTATCATAAATCCTATATATAAGAAGGGTGACCCAAACGATCCTTCAAATTATCGAGGAATAACATTGGTTAATGTTACTGGGAAACTTTTCTCCCTAATCCTACGCAATCGAATTAATAAATGGTGCGAGTCTCAGTCAGTTTTTGATGAAAACCAATTTGGATTTAGAGATAAGAGGAGCACAATGGATTGCGTATTTTTATTACATACAATAATCCAGAATGTGCTATCGAAAAAGCAAAAGCTATACTGTGCATTTGTAGACTATGAAAAAGCTTTTGATTCCGTGGACAAAAACATATTGCTAACCAAACTCATAAAAACAGGAATAAGTTCCAAAATGATAAAGATTATCAAGTCAATGTATAGCCAAGTAAAGGCTTGCGTTAGACATAGAAGAACGAATGTTCTCTCAGATTTTTTCGATGTATCAATAGGTCTTAAGCAAGGTGATCCTCTGTCAACGACATTATTTTTACTCCTCGTTAATGATATAAGCGAAAGCTTGAAAGACGATAATCAAAATAACTTAAATGAAGAACTCTTACCATTTTTTAATCTACTTTTTGCTGATGATATAGCGCTATTCTCGACAGAACCCGATGCTTTACAGGTGAAATTAAACTGCTTAAACGAATATTCCAAAAGTAGTGGGCTGAAAATCAATGTTAACAAAACTAAAATTTGTATATTCGAGAAAAGAAAAAGTAACTCTAACTATACCTGGAAAATTGACAGTGAAGCTATCGAAATTGTCCCTTCCTTTTCTTACTTAGGTGTACTTTTCCATTACACGGGAAATATGATTCATTCCGTGAAAAACTTAATAGAAAGAGCAAATAAAGCCTATTATAGTATCCTAGCTTTATTTGACAGACTTAGCCTAGATTTTAAAACAAAACTAAATATTTTCGAAACGATGGTTATGCCGATCTTATTGTATAGTTCTGAAATTTGGGGAATATATGGTTACAAAGATATAGATAAAATTCAAATCAAGTTCTATAAATATTTACTCGGAGTGAAGAAACAAACCCCAAACTCTGCAGTGTTCGGGGAACTTGGAAAATACCCACTTTCAATATTAGCAAAAGAGAGGGCAATTAAATATTATTTGAAAGTCATGAATAACCCGAATTCATCGATGAGCCATTTGTTTAAAACACAGATCGAAAAAAAAATACAAAAATTCCTGGGCTGAAAAGATCATTTATAATTTACAACATTTAGGTCTCAACACTTTAGTTTACAATTTCAATCCCGAGATAAATTACTTCAGAATAATACAACAGCGCATTAAAGACCAATATTTACAATTATGGTCTAGCAATCTCAGGGAAAGCAATAAACTTGCCTTATATAGAAATTACAAAACAGAATTCAAATTGGAAAAATACTTAGAATTAAACATAAGCACCAAACTTTTAAATCAGTTTGCTAGATTTAGACTTAGTTCACACGATCTCGAAATAGAAAAGGGTAGACATTTAGGCATTGATAGAGAAAATAGAAAATGTAAATTATGTAACCTCAATTCGCTAGAAACCGAGTATCATTTCTTGATGTGTTGCACAAAATATACAGAATTACGCAAAAAATATTGCATCAAACAGTCGTGGCCCAGCTTGAACAAATTTAACTCCTTAATGTCCACACAAAAAGAAAAACAACTTTACTCACTTATGAATTTCATATATCATGCAATGAAGATAAGAAAAGAAGTTTTATCTTAACATGTAGTATTCTACATACAAAACGCAACTGCTATAAGTAAAATTCGCTATTGTGACTCGTCGATTGCATACGAATGTATTGTAATCACAAGTCATAGTAGCGTATTCGAGTTATACCTTGCATATAAGACATCATTAAAACACAGTATTTAAAACTTGTTTCACACATGTTTATTTGACTGCATTTGTATATTGTTAATCTGTTTTTTGCCTATTTAATTGTATATGTTTGCCATATTGTGTAAATGATTTATGGCCAAAGGCATTATCTTTGCCGAATTGCCGAATAAAGAATAAAATAAAAAAAATAAATAAAATAAAGATTTGAAAGTTGACCTTTCTTAAATATAGTTAGATTTAACTATTTCCTTCATTTTGTTTTATCAATTTTACGTTGAAAATTTTTAGTCGTCTTTTTTTTTTTTTTTTTTTTTTGCTTCATTTTAGCAGCGTTACACTTTCGGTAATTTTATTCACGTGAAGAGATCTTTGCAAAATTTTATCTGATGATAAAGAGCGTATCCGTATTATGCGGCATTTTTAACATGTTTTAAAAGAAAAGCATGTTACGCGTTACATCCGCTTTTTGCGATTTTTAATCAAATTAAACTTGATGTTATTTTTTTATTCACAGCCATGGGTATTAGAATTTAGTGTCTATAAGATCTAGCTTTCTGAAAGCTTCAAAATGATCATGTACACTCATGAATATGCTGTTTTAGGCTGTCATGACAGCGATATCAGTTTAAATTAAAACAAAAATACGACTGAATTTATAAAATAGCCCGACGTTACTGTGACGTCTCATGCGAATTTGAACAATTAAGTGATCGATCGCGTCGACGTCATTTTCTATGGCCTAGTAAACGTCATTTTCATGATAAATGGCACATGCAAAAATTATTTTATCAATGTTATTTACGTAACGACATCTACGTATTTGCCAGATCTTTTTATCCATAACTTTGTTTTTGGCGTAGGCCATATCGATATTGGCGTCAACTTTTATTTTATCATTCATTGAAAAAAAACTTTATTTTTACAATTGAAATTCAATGAGGCTATGTCCTCGCGAGCATTACTGGCAGACACTGTATTTTTTTAATTTTTTTTTTGTTGTTATTGTTGTTGTTATGTTCTAGCAAAAGCATTACAGCTACATCTATTTATGGTAACATTACGTATAGCTCCTTGTTATTTTAATAAATACATTGTCCGGTCCTAGTTAGTTAGAGTTTGTTAATAAAGCAGTAAACACCATCTATGTGTTGTTCTACATCCAACCCTAGGTTATAACATCTGGCGACGAGGATTAAAACGATTTAAATGTAATTAAGGATACATACGGACTAGCGCAATACGTTAACTTTATAAAGTGGATGGATTACGATACTTTATAATAAAATACGTAAAAGGATGGCCCTTAGTAATTTACCGAACTTTCCGTCATTTGAGGTGGACGCGGATAAGTCAAATTGTGGAACAAGATGGGAGAAATGGGTTTCGAGGCTAGAAAACCTGTTTGTTGGATTAAATATTACGGAAGAGGCACAAAAGAGAGCTCTGTTACTTCACTATGCGGGTGAGAAAGTCTTTGATATATATGAAGCTCAAAAAGGCGACGACGACGGCACGACTTACGATGGAGCGAAAGAGGTTTTGGACACATACTTCGCCCCACAAAAGAATGTCCAGATGGAAATTTTTACGTTTAGGTGTCATAAACAACAGGAATACCAGAGTTTAGATGAATTTGTCATGGAATTAAGAACTCTTGCTAAAAACTGTGACTTTGAAAATGTGGATAAAGAAATATTACAGCAAGTTATTCAGAATTGTCGTTCTAATCAGTTACGGAGAAGGGCGTTAAGGCAACCCGACAAAGGTTTGCAAGATATTTTAACTTTAGGCAGAATGTTAGAACTTTCCGAAAAACAAGCCTCAGAAATTGAAACAGAGAACTCCAGTCAACTCTGTAAATCGAGGTAAGGGAAAATTTCGCAAGCCTCTCCCGAAAAGCAAGATGACACCAAATACCAAAAAAGGACATAGGACAACGCCTAAACATAAGTCACGTGATGATGCCGCAAATCTATGTAGGAATTGTGGGTACGAATTTCCGCACACGAAAGCGCCTTGTCCAGCTAAAGGGAAAACCTGTAACCTATGTAAAAGGATGAATCACTTTGCTCGCTGCTGCAGGAATCGTGGGAAAAAAGTAAATGAGGTGACAGACCCAGAACTACAGTCAAGTTCGGAAGACGAGTTCAGTTACAACATATCAGTTAACAGTGTTTGTAATACCAAGTCACCCAAAACAGAAATAATACTTAACAATACTCAGATTAAGGCGACTATTGACACAGGATCGAGTGTTAATATAATCGATGAAAGAGCCTTTGCTACTCTAGGAAAGCCTAAGTTGCAAACAAGACACTTACCGAAACTAATTCCTTACGGTGGTGGACAAACTCTCAAAGTTCTCGGAAGTTGCAAACTCACGATAGAGAAAAATAATAAAATGATGGTTGAGAAATTTTTCTTAGTTAAAGGAAACTATGGCACTCTTTTGGGTTACGAGACGGCTAGTGCTCTCGGAGTTGTGAAAATTGTGCAACCTATCAATACGTCTGACTCTATCGAAACAAAATATCCTGGCATATACAAAGGTATAGGAAGGTTAAAAGGACAAACAGTTAAACTACACATCAATAAAGATGTTAAACCGGTAGCCCAGAAAAATCGAAGGACACCCTTTCACTTGAGGCACAAAGTTGAAAAGGAAATTAAGAAGCTCTTGGATGACGACATTATTGAAGAAGTCAAAAATCAATCGACACCATGGGTCTCAGCAATTGTAACCCCGCCGAAGAAAAATGGAGATGTTCGCATTTGCATTGACATGCGCGAGGCAAACAAGGCTATTGAAAGAGAAAGACACCCCATGCCGACGATCGACGAGCTAATTCACGATCTGAATGGAGCTATGGTCTTCAGTAAGCTAGATCTTGCTTCGGGATACAATCAGTTGGTCTTAGACGAAGAATCGAGACCGATTACTACATTCATTACGCATCTTGGATTATTCAGATACAAACGACTGAATTTTGGTACAAATTCAGCTTCTGAAGTATTTCAGAAAACAATAAGTACGGTGATACAGGGGATAAACGGTGCGAAAAATATCTCGGATGACATTCTGGTGTACGGAAAATCGAAAAAGGAACATGACATTGCACTTGATATGGTATTCAAGGCATTACATAACAGTGGTCTAACGTTAAACAAAAAGAAGTGTGATTTCGACAAATCAAACGTTACGTTCTTCGGAGTAGTCTTTGGAGGTTCCGGAATATCTCCAGACCCAATCAAAGTGGAGGCAATCAAACAAATGGAAAGACCCTTAAATGTGTCAGAATTACGTAGTTTCTTGGGCATGACAGCTTATTGCTCTAGATTTATTAAGAATTACGCTTCAGTTACGGAACCCTTACGGAAGCTAACGCGTAAAGAGGTCGAATGGTCTTGGGAAGAAAGTCAGCAAAATGCTTTCGAAAAACTGAAAAACGAACTTTCCAGTGAAACGGTTATCACATACTTTGATCCAAATCGGAACATAGAACTCGTTACGGACGCATCGCCAGTGGGACTATCTGGTATATTAACTCAAGAAGGCAAAGTCGTAGCATACGCTAGTCGCGCGTTAACTCAAACCGAGACGAGATACAGCCAAACAGGAAGAGAAGCATTTGCAATTGTATGGGCATGTGAACACTTCAGCATGTATCTAAAAGGTGCGCCATGTTTTACAGTTGTCACCGATCATAAGCCATTGACGACTATTTGGACAAAGAAACAACCGCCGTTACGCATTGAACGTTGGGGATTACGTTTACAACCGCTTAAACTAAAAATTGAATATAGGCCTGGAAAAGACAATCCATCAGATTACATTTCACGACACCCTTTGAAAATCGATCAGGAAACTCGAAATCTAGCCGAGGAATATGTTGCATTTGTTTGCGAGGAATCGGTCCCAAATGCGATGACTATGGACGAAATCAAAAATGCGTCAATCAATGACCAAACAATACAAAAAGCTATTGAATACACGAAATCTGGGAAATGGTACGAATTAAAGACACTCGAGGTCAACGATGACATTAATTTGGAGGAACTACTTTCTTTGAGAAATGTTAAAGACGAACTTACTGTTCATTGTGACACTGTTCTTTTGAAAAACGACAAAATCGTTATGCCAAAGTCGTTACGATCAAAAGCAATCAAATTAGGCCACGAGGGACATCAGGGATTATCGCGAACAAAAAGTTTTATACGATCAAAGGTATGGTTTCCGAATCTCAACGCTGAAATCGAGCACGCGATTCAGGGATGTATGGCGTGTCAGGCTAATACAAAGGAGTCGAAGCCGAGGGAGCCGCTTAGAATGTCTGAAATGCCTTCTGGTCCATGGCAAAACCTCAGTGCCGACTTCTGTGGTCCGTTAGATACGGGGGAATATCTGTTGGTGATAATAGATGAATATTCGCGATACCCAGTGGTGGAAATTATTAAATCAGTTTCTGCTAATTCTGTGATTCCGGTAATAGATAAGGTTTTATCTGTGTTTGGTGTGCCGGTAGTGATGAAAACGGATAACGGTAGTCCGTTCAACAGCTATCAGTTTAAAAGTTATGCTAAGAAAATGGGTTTTGTGCACAGGAAAATTACACCATTGTGGCCAAGGGCAAATGCTCAGGCAGAGTCATTTAATAAGCCTTTAATTAAAAGTGTGAGATCTGCAAAGTTAGAAGGAAAAAAGTGGAAAGAAGAAATGTTCAGATTTCTCAGGCAATACAGAGCAACACCTCATACTGTAACAGGTTACTCTCCTTTTCGTTTATTATTTCAGCGTGAGGCAAGAACTCGCTTGCCACAGGCAGTTGTAGCTAACGAAAAAAGGGTTAACATTGATGAACACGCAAGGACAAATGACGAAAAAAGCAAATCCTATAGCAAATTATATCAAGATAACAAAAATCGAGCGATCGATAAGAATATCGCACTTGGAGATAAAGTCTTGCTCTGTAATGGCGATAAATCTAAAATGAATACAAGTTTCAAACCAGTTCCATATAAGGTCATAAATAAAAAGGGTCCGATGATTACTGTTGAAAATAATGGTCATAGGGTAACTAGAAATTCTTCATTTATGAAAAAGGTTTCTGATAAACTCTCTGGTCCGAAACATTTCACGGTGGAGGAGAATGACTTAATGGAAGACGAAGGATTTGACAACGTTATAGATACTGGAACTGATAAAATCTTGAATGAAAGGCCAATTCGAAATCGACGTTCGCCAAAGTATTTAGACGATTACGTGTGGAAAGGAAAACGTTAAAAACAGACATACTTTTATTTGTTTCAAGTTAAGAAAGGAATAAGAAAATACTAGTGTTCATGCGAAGAATATTGCTCCCTTTTAAGAAATGCACCGGAGACCGTAGATAGGTGAAATGAGCACTGGACTAATGCCATAAATCTGACTTGTTATCCGTTAATAGCCATTACTCCCGCGGTTTGTTTTCTTTAGTCAGCTAGGGGGTCGGGGCTGATTCTTAATGTCCTGTTATATCCACTGCACATCAATATCCAGGAATAACTTGTGTTAGTGTCTAGTTTGTCTCAAGATCTTATCTTGGAATTTTAATATGTTTTGTTCCTTTAAGAAACTCTGTTAAACATGAACTTACAACACATCCAGACCGCTTACATTTTGAAGAAGATTCGAATGATTTATTTAATAAATTGATAATATGCAATTGGCAACGTTGTATAGTAAAACCCAAACTTGAATTTTGAAGTTAATTACATATTTTTTTCTTAACAAAATCCTTTTATAAATTTCGTCTGCCTTGTAACTAAAGTTTGTACTGTAGTTATGATGTTATGATTGCTTTTGTCTTAACTATATATGGTAGCCGGTTTATGTGTAAGGAGTTTTGTTCTGCCTTGTCGTACAAGCTAGCTTTTTATAGCAACGCGGTATAGCTCTCGCTTTTGGACAAAGAGGTCCTTGGTTCGGATCCTAACGAAGTTGCATATTTATTTACCGGGGACATTACCTGTAAAAATATTGACAGGGTATTGTTTTCTGGAACTCTGTGACAACTAAAGAGATGTTTAGGGTTGTAATTACAGCCTGTGATTTCTTTTATTTAAAAATAATGCATGTATGTCTTTAGGTCGAAAATTTATTTTTTTTTAAAGAGAAATAGTATTCAACAAATTATAATTATCAACTTTCATAGTTAGAAAAAAACTTCAGGTAGAGTGCTTCCATTCTATATGTACCGGCAAATTTTCTACCATACATGCATAGACAAGAAACAGGTGATTATTTTACTGACACCTAAAGCAATTATTTAAGTTTAAATTTTACGAAACTGGCATTCTTGGGTTAGTTGCCATGGTGATCACCATCAAGCATAGGAGGTTGTAATGAGCACACACATTTCAAAGACATAGACACATTACACGAACACTTTAGTTAAGAAATTTCTCCTGTTTCAAAAATATTTTTTGACAACAAAAACATTAACTTCACATCTATTTCAAACAACAACATTTGAATTGAAATGTGAAATCCGTGTTTTGACTGAAAGAAACCTCTATAATCATACTAGTGACAAAACTGAATTTTGATATTTAAAGGATAGCAAATTTTCGTGTAATGTGATTGGCTTTCTCTATATGTATCAAGTACAAAGGATATCACTTTTTAAAGCACTAGCATTGAACAACATTGAGCTAGTGAATACAAAGTACAAGTTTATTGTAGAACGAAACTTAGTCATACACTAAGGAAAACTGACAAATCGAGATTTCCCCAAAATGTCAAAGTTTAGATTTTTATCGTTAAATTAACCGACGTGATAATGAAGGACATGTAATAAAATGTCGCTTACTTAAGTAGAGCCACCGTCGGAAGGCATCAGGCTCGAAATCATGGAAGGGATGGGGTGGGTGGGTTGGGATGAGGATCATATTTCTTATATCCCATAGCTTCCGATATATGCATTACATCAGCGGGTTTAAAATCGTAAATCTATGTGGAATGAGTGGCTGGAGATTCGGAAAGCATATATCTTCGTAAGAGGAATACCAGGAACTCATGGTCAGTAGCCCCAGCTTCCGAGATATGACTGGAAAATTGTTACAAAGCGATGTAAAGGCTTATTTCAATAAAAAAATCAATTGTAAGTTAAGTTATAATTGCACACCCTGTTTACCTTTTTGATTCGAAGCATCATGAAACCATCGAAAGAAGTTCCATTCGGTCTGAGTTAAAATAGTTAGTCCGCACAGCTGGTAAAGCCTGACAGGGATCGTTACTTTTCGCACTTCCAAGATAACCCCTTATTGCCAGGTCACAATTCATGTAAAAAACCAGCTTCATGTACAGGATGTTAAATGCACTCACCGCGAGCAGAATCCAGGCTAGTGATCGTTCAATTTCGGACATACCGAGTTCGCTTTCAAAAATGACAGGCTGGTGGGCAATCCATAATTTGAATACAAAAAAAGGTTTAACGTTGTAGGTTAAAAATCGTTGAGAGTTGAAGAATCCATCGTCGATATTGTTATGCTAGTAAGGAAGCCCGCCGATCATCGTGAGTACCCTAAGTAGGCAATGTCTTCAATTTTGGAAAACATACATCAACATCGCTAATTGTGTTCATCCTGAACAAAATTTGCGATATAGGAATACCTCCCATTAAATTCACTCAAAACTCGATCCACACACTCATTCAATTTCATTCCTAAATCATTTGAAAAATTTTCACCTTGTCAATTTCACGATGTTGTTAACTGTAGAAGCAGATAACCATGGGTATTCTCGTAGCAAGAGTCGTCGCTAGCGCGATTTGGGTTGCAGAAAAAAGGGGAAAACATCAGAATCAAGCCTCCATATTTGAATTATATACGGGGTTAAAAGATTCATTTTTTTTCTTCTTTCCCGTTAACATAAGGACATATTTTCTTTCGCTTTCTTTCCAAGACAAACGAGTAAATATTGATAGAGATTGTATATTGACTTTCTTTGATTGATTGATTGAATGGAGTTTAACGCCGCTTTCAACATTATTTCAGCTATCGCGGCGGCACGAGCACCTAACAATGGATTCCTGTTATTTCTCTCACCAGTACAACCATTACATCCTTTCCTAGCCTCCAGCTACTATCTCACATAGGTCTACGATTATCAACCCATTGGTGAGGGACAAATTGTCGGAAAGAATGAGTGCCGCCGTCGGGGATCGAACCCGGGACCTCTAGAATGACCGTCCGTCGCGCTACCAACTGCGCTATGACGGCGGCTGTAAAGTTTTGAACAAAGAAAGAAGGGCAAACTGGTGGTAAAGGAGAGCAAAAATGTTTGTTGTCCTCTTTTTCTAATATAGCCCATTTTTTGGTACGACAAGATGAAAGGGCGGATGCATATGTCGTATGTTCCTCGTACGCTGAAAGACAAAAGACAACGCGGATCAATAAATTTTAAACGATAATTACATACACATGTACGCTTACAAATCATCTTTTCGATGCATTGTAAGATTTTCATACGCTTTGCATTCTCAATTCATCCGTTAGTGCAGTGGCACCGGGCCTTAGACCTTTGAAGGAGAAAAGTTGTGCATAAGAACCACAACATTCTTGTTGCAAAATTTTGGGATTATTGTCCTTTGTGCTATTATTATGACTCAGATTTTTTTCCGGAGCATCTCTGTATGTAAATTTGCTATCAACTTCAAGCTTCAGTGGTGAAAAGATCCTTTAAAATGATATTACAATGCACAGGAACCATAACTATTCCCTGTTTGATTTTTGAAGCTATTGAAATTTCTATTTTGTATTTAAAATGAAAATATTTTATCGAAATTAAGGAACTAGTTTATGAAAGAAAGCGAGATGGAATATACAAGTCTTGCAATTTATGTGATAAGTAATGCAAAAATGACCTCCCGGGAACTTCGTAAAATAAATATCTTAGAGAGATATTGGTTCCAGTAGAGGGTCAGCCGGTGTTCGCATTTCAAAGTTTTTCTTACTGGAAAGAAGAAAGATCATCACAGATTCAGAAAAAAAGCCAAAGGCAAAATGTTACGCCTGTGAACAGTCCGCACAGTCTGGCTATGATTGACTCGTCACGCAATACCAAGAAGATTCCTTTTCGCCTGACGGGTCATATTTGCAACTCACTTCTCTTTTCACAAGATCATTTAGAATGATGCATTTTCTTTTTTTGGTGTGAAAACGAAACATTTTCCTCGAATACATGTTATCCATGTAATCCAAGATTCTAAAGCTACATGTATATGGATTCAATACCAGCTGCCCTTTTTAATGACCATTACATGTAATTAATAGTTCACAAATTTAGTGAGATATGTCAAAATACCTCCGTTGCCATAGCTACAATTCATACTGGAGGTTGTTTTCAGTTTTGCCAAACATCTTAAACTTTCCAATACTTTTATGTATGTCTGACAAAATCAAGAATCTGATATACCAATCGAGTAGTCAAAATGATACACCTCACATGCATTTTGTTTTAAAATCCGATTTAAAGTGTATGTTGCTAAATGTACTATCAAGAGACTTTTTTATAACAGAAATATTATGAAACAATCGTATGTGATGTAACCTTTAGTAATAATACTAATTTCAAAACGTTTTATTTTTGCGTAATGGCGAGAAATTGAGAGATTAAAATTTGAAGACTTTGATCAGAATGTGCGGATGCAGAGACAGATCTGAGTCTGGGTGTTACGCACATGTAGAAAAAAAAAAAACCATCAGGAAGGATTATGCATTTTTCAGACATGTTGACTTGCGAGAAAAATTTAGTGATCATATATTTTTCTTGCTTTCCTTTCTTTTTCTTAATATTTCAATAGATTCGTTATTTAACCAATACATTGTGCTTAGAATTGCGTATCTATTTTAACCAACAGAGCAGAATAGATTTTTGTAAGTCGACTAGTACAAAGCAGACAAGAGTCATAAAAAAGAGGGTTCCTGGCACTTTATCGGATAGTTTTGCGAGTCCTAATTACCATATGGGAGTCTCGGACTCGAAAAAACTGCTCATCTTAAAACCATGGTCATATTTAAGACATATTTCTATTTTGACAATTTCTTATACCGGTATGTGTCCGTAAAGCCTAGTTTACATTTGGATTAAGGAGCCCGTACGGCGCCCGTAACTCGCCACAATTCAAAAATCGTGCGACGAACGAGCAGCGACATACGGTGTCCATGCGATCATCGCATGGTTTTACGGGTGTCGCAGAACCTTGCTATTTTTTATAAGAAATAGGAATACAAATTTTTAAAATTGCAAGACCGTACGGAGAGCGTAGTCCGTAGACATGTCGTCTAGACATCGCATGATCGCCGCACGGACATCGAAAGGCTACCGTATGATGTTTTGCCTGTAAGTATAGAACGGATCATCCTAGGGTCCCCGCGCGGGTTCCGCCCAATGGTTGTACGGCGGCTGCACTGTCTACAGTGTATAAAGTTGTCAAATCGCACAATTCTCGAAGCGGGGGTCGCACATTTACCTTGCGATGGCCGCAAGGGTACCTCAATGATTCTTGTGACAGCTTTATGAAACCCGTGCGGACACCGCGCGATTTGTGAATCGTGGCAATATCGTAAGGCGATCGTGGCAAATGTTAACTAGGCTTAAAGCAGAGAAGAAGAAATGCGTTAGTGTTACTCAGTTATTAAATGTAGAATATGTATTTGCAAATTCCTCAAACTTGAGAAAAAATGGGGATACCAGGTAATGGTTTGATGCCCCCTTATTCGACATCCATGTTCTTGCTGACCTGCATAATATAATTAATGGATCGCCCAACTATTGCAAATGCAGTCTATTTTGGTTATGTTATTTTAAATACCATATGAAATTCTTAGCATGATACTCAACCGGTTATTACCGGGACTCTAAAATCATATCGTCTGTGAGCGACCAAAATCTCATATAGCCCCAGTGTATTCAAGCCGTAAAAACGAGGTTTAAGTCTCTAGCCGACGATATACCAAAATTTATTGTTACAAGAATTTAAACCATGATTTTGAACATTTCAGTGCAATAATTTAACTAAGTTTGATTGCTATTCTCTTGTACGTTTTTGTAAACACTTTTTGTAATATTGTTTCGGTGGCCTAAATTGTGCAATATATATATATATAAATCTTATTCGTAAATACCCAAGTACTCACAGAAATTAGCTGATACCCTTTTTTAACCTTTTAAGTACTAGATCTCCTTTTTGTAGAAATATGCTCAAATAATTCGATTTTGTGACATTTCCATTTCGGAAATAGTATACCTACCTCAATAGAAAAAATGGTGAATGAACATATAAGCACAAAACTGTATTATAAAGTCTCGAAAACAATATTACCAATGTACGACAAAAACCTCGTAACTCACGTTCTTTCAAGCTGTAGATACGAGGTTTAAGCCTTCCGCTTACGATATACCAATTTTACTACTGAGAATTGCATCATGGGTGGTTTTGAAATTTCCCAGGCAATGGTTTGATTTTATCTATGACTGTTACATTGAACTTGACACTATTCAGTGAAAATATTAACGGTAGTCTAAATATGACCGAAACGGCGGCACATATCTTTCTTAGTAGTGCTGATGGAAGAAATACCAGGAATATAATGTTGGGTGCTCCAACTGTCATGTTATACATGAAAAAAATACAAAAAAAACCCAACCTTAGTTGCACCATCTATAGAAATCATATTTTCGAGGTAGCTTTTTCGACCTTTGCAGAATAAGATCAATTACGACGACAGACATTCAATGATCAAAAAGGCTCGTCCCCATGAAACACCATGTGCTCAGGTGAGCTGAAAGTTAGCTGAACATTCAGGAAATAGAAAACGTTAAACATAAACAGTGTTCAGGATAGCGTGCGGCCTACCTTGAACATACCGGACGTTGGCGCTTTAAAACTGATATTTTAAAATAAATAGATGAATGCTTCAATGTTTCATCATAAACCATGACAGAAAAAAATCTGCCATATTTGTTTGCCATACTCAGCATGTCGCTCGCCAATCATCGTTTGCATTTCAATAAATGAATACTGAATAGATTTAGAACATTTTCCAAAAGTAAAAAGGTTAATCTCGGTCAGTCCGATCATTTTGCACAGTCTAGTCAGGATTTGTATACATTTTTTTTAAATAAGAGCCTTCGAACGTTTTAAGTAACATTTTTGCGTAAATGATGAAATGTATGTTCTTGTGTATGAAAGGAAGCGAGACATTGACTAATGTTCGGCATTATCATTTATAGAAGTTTAGGCGTGAAAGCATTCAACAACGCATCATCATATCTCTGAACACCCACCCCACCCCCCAACTCATCTTTCCAAAAAGAAAGATCGTAGAGCTTCCACGGGGCGCATTTCCTTCTATTTACTTCAAATTTTGTTTTCTTTCCAAAAGGCTCTAAGGCCACATGTTAAATTCGAGCCGCAATCATGGTTCCAGATGTGTTATCTATGGGAATGAAATGACCATTGCATGTAATTAATTGTTGGACATATCAAATTTTGATTGCGTTGCTATGGTTACAATGGAAGAAAAAACAATATTTTTCCCAACAAGTGTAACATCTTAGCTTGTTAAATAAAATACCGAACTTTTAAGAGAGTCGATTCAGGCTAGCTCAACGGTAACGATTTTGGCTGCAAATCCTGGGTTGAGAGTTCGAACAACGACTTGGCAAGATTCATACGGCAAAATTAACAAAAGTCTTTGTGACACGAGTCATTATTCTCCAACCTAGCACGTTTGATAATTAGTACGCTTAAGGTTCATGTAAAGTGTTTGAGACCCAATATTTAGGGCACTTCATTAGCCAAGAAAACGCAGTATGTCCAGGTAAATTATATATCAAAATGAAGCTATTCGTGAGCACTAGCAGTTAGGCAACATAAGACCGCCATAGCTATAGCGGTATAGCCAAAACATTGTGGAAAAGGGTCATTTTGTACAGAACAAGCAACTGCATGACGGTTGCATAATATTGCCCCGTATTTTAACAAAGTACAGTCTGAAGTACCACCCAGGTAGTGCTACAACCTTAAATATAAAACTCAGTCTCAAAATGCTCTTTTGAAACAATCAATTTCCATTTATTTTGTCAACATACATGTCAAACCGGTTTGGTCTGTTTTCAAAATAGATGTAAGGTATGGTGCAACATCACACCATAATAACGTGAAATATTTTCTGCGATTTATTTCAAATTATATTTTTTTTAAATTCAATGATCTACAATATTACTATATATTTATAATTCTGTGAAATAGAAATTGATATATTGCTAAACAACCTTACAGGTATATAAACAATTAATGTCTATTTATGTTGTGATAACACACCATACCCTAAAAAGCTCTACACGTTTACAAAATTAGAATGACATATATGACATATGTGTTTATAAAATAAGCCAAAATAAATTGCTTGCATAACTACGTTTTGGGGCTGAGTTTTATACCAATGGTTGTAGCACTACCTGGATGGTACTTTAGGCTAGGCTTTGTTAAAATATGAGCCAATTTTATCCAACAGTCATGCAGTTGCTTGCTCTGTACAAAATGACCCTTTTCTACAATGTTTTGGCTATACCGCTATAGTTATAACAGTCTTAGGTTTTTCAACTGCTTGTGCTCATAAATAGCTTCATTTTGATATATAATATTCCTGGACATATTGCTTTTTCTTGGCAAATGAATGCCCTTAAAATTGGGTCTCAAACACTTTACATGAATCTTAAGAGGAATAAGCAGTTGATGACTCGGACGAAATATTGTTAATCTTCCGCTGGTGTGAGAAACGAAAGAAAATCATGTGATGGTCACTAGCCGCCGCAATATAACTGTGATAGTGTTAAAAATGGCATTTAACCTTATAAAAACAAACAAGTCAATTTCGTAGAGGATTCGTAGAGGATTTTTTTAAATCTATTTGTATACAATAAATCTTCTGTTTTAATATTTTTTTATTTCTTGTTTTATAAAATAAACTCTACTACAAGTATAACTACATAATCGGAAACTTTCGGAACAAAAATGTGGAGAGTGAGAGAGAGAGAGAGAGAGCGAGAGAGAGAGAGAGGGGGAGAGAGAGAGAGAGAGAGAGAGAGAGAGAGAGAGAGGGAGAGAGAGAGAGAGAGAGAGAGAGAGAGAGAGAGAGAGAGAGAAAGAGAGAGAAAATAGAGAGAGATGAAAAGTGAGAGAGAGAACAAGAAAGAGAGGGCATGCAGACAAACAGACAGACAGAGAGTGAGACAGACAGAGAGGCGGAAAAAGCAAGAGAGACAGAAAAAGAAAAGAGACAGGAAAAGATAAATTTAGACAGATAGAGGAGAAGATTGGTTAGGATATTTTTGTAATTTTTTTTAACAAAACGATAGAAGATGACAAATTTCAAACTGAACGATCGATCCTGGATCGTTCCAGAAATCAGCATGGGAAAGAATTATGTTTAATCTTCCCTTTTACCATAACCCATTACCATATTACAATATTCCAATGCCTTACTGCTATTACATGATCTCTTTCGCAGAAATAGTCTTATTGAAAAAAATCTTTGCACGTTGTTAATTGAAAAAAAAAAAAAAAGCATTTTGAAGACGGTATTTCCCGACTGCATTTCTAATCAACCTTTGATCGATTCAATCCAATCTTTTGAGCATTTTTTTTATTTTCTCAAATTGTCTTATTTTTAAGGTTTAATATAAAACTTTACAACTAAAGTTCAATACTAGACCTACGTATTGAAAAATTTGTGACGAAAGCAAGAATTTATGTTTTTTTTTTTTTTTTTTTTTTTTTTCTTTTTGATTTCTGTGTATTCCTGAAGTAACGTATAATTGTTATTTAAATAAGTTAAAGAAATAGAATCGAATACCATAAAGAAAACTAAGTATTACAACTATTTCTACTTTAAACTGGCCATTTGTAAGCAATGATAAAGTGAAAGACCAGGCAGACAATGAAAATATGTCCAACAATCCGACTGAATAAATTTATGGCTTCTCGGTGCCCATCAGGGTAATTAAAACCGCATACATAACAAAGACGAGACGGTCTACTGTTCTCAGACAATTTTAATGGGATATTAACGGACAATCAGAGAGATAGGGTCTTTTTGCTATTATTTCTTAAAAGGGAGTTTTGGTACAGGATATTCTTGGCATGGATAATTTGTTTTCTAAAGTTTTTGTCTGGTAACGATCTAACTCATTTAATTGATAAACTACAGTACGTTTTTATTGCCGTTCTGAAAATATGACATTTTACAGAATTTACCTTATTTCTAGAAAAACGAAAAAGTGAATTGACTGAACATATAAAGTTTTATGATATAATGGACAATTATTAATCATGTATATTCATATCATATATTCATAAAATAAGGTGTTTGTTTTATTCGAAAATGTTTAGTCTTAAAGTAATGTTAAGAAATTGGTTCGTTCAGGTAAAAGTACTGTACAATATTTGTTAGGCGTAACACCCAGTTTACTCAGGATTGGAATGTTTTGTTTATCAAATTAATTGTCATTAATGGTATCATATTGCATTGTCTGCTAAACAATAAGGTGCTCAGATTATATAGGCTAGTTCATAAAATGTATTCCACAAATTGAGCCGAAACTTTTGTGTTGGGTTACACAAACATTTTGGTAGAAATTGTGTTTATTATCATTTTCAACAATTTTGCGACTGTTTGCAATTTAGTCAAATTTTATCTAACTTGGGGATGGATGTTATGTTCTAGCAAAAGCATTACAGCTACATCTATTTATGGTAACATTACGTATAGCTCCTTGTTATTTTAATAAATACATTGTCCGGTCCTAGTTAGTTAGAGTTTGTTAATAAAGCAGTAAACACCATCTATGTGTTGTTCTACATCCAACCCTAGGTTATAACAGTTGTTATTTATGTTCGCCATCATGCTTGTTTCTACACTTGACACTTTTTAACTACACTGTACCAGATGAGCGACACATGCCCTTGGGCCTCTTGTTTATTCAAGGGAGGCAACTACATTGAACCGGAAGTACGCCATTTATGCCGTTTTGCCACGTTTAGGCCGGTCAATGTTTACATATTGAAAGTCAATTTTCTCGTTTCCAGATGGGTGGATCACAGAGTTCGGAAGTGCCCGGTGGTGGTACAGAAGGATACCATGTGTTGAGGGTAAATTGTCCTTCTTAGCACTCATACTTGTATCAAAATTGCGCTTCCAGTGAAACTGTCAAAATGTTTTTTTTCAGAGAAAATGTGGGTGGGGTAAGAAGTATTTAACGCCAGACCTAATGACTGTTTTTTTGATAAGCATATTTCTTTCTTAAATTTGAAAAATCTTTAAGTCTTATTATGTTTGTTTGTATATATGGCTATTTTTGTATTGTCTTTACTCAGATTTGTATAAAAGACAACTTTTCTACATCTGATCATAAGGGCTTCCATTACCTTAAGTTATGAGGTTTTGGTAGCTTAACACATTAAAGTTGTTGCTATGTCCACATGGTCTAAAATGACTTCAGAAATTTAATGACATGTATGGAAACAATTGTGCAAATTCAACAGCCCATGGTAAAACAGTCCTAAATACCAATACACCCTGAGCCATGCAGTTTCAGCATATCATACAGTAGATGAACCAGACATGTGATATCTCCCGATCTTGGCGTATCCTCCCGATATTTTACCCTTCCCCCCGCTCTCCTGATTGGGAGACCATTTCTCCCTACCTGAAAAAAATCGGGGGAGCCAAAAATGCAAAATCTCCGGTCTGAAGGCGCGAATGGAGAGGGAGAAATCCATTATCGGGTAAAGCGTTGTTTTTATGCCCCCGATAGGGAGGCATAATAAATTTGACTTGTCCGTCTGTCCGTCCGTCTGTCCGTCCGTCCGTCATTCCGTCCAAAAACTTTAACATTGGCCATAACTTCCTTATTACTATCAAAGCGGTGTCGGGGGCATTGTCATCTTACAGTGACAGCTCTTGTTTCTGTCTGGAAGCGTCATCGTATATCGTTGTCAGTTAGATAGATCATTGCCAACAAAGAGGTGCTACTGTACCAATCACCCTTCTCATCATTATGACGATCAACAATATTGACCTTTCTTAGAAACAAGATCTAAACCGGTATTACTTGAAAACATAAAAATGGAGTGGAGACAAGTTAAGCTGTGATTAGATTTTACCACCTGTTTTGAAAATTTAAAATAGCTGTAAACACAGTAAATTTCCGCCTTATTTTAATATCCTATTCCAATAAGCCTCTAAAAAGTTCCACTTTACGCGATAAGGGTCATGAAGGAAAAGGTGGAACATGATATGCAAAGCGACGCGTCACACGTCCTTGGTAAAATTAGGCGGTATCGCAGAAAAACCCTTGTGTCGTAACACGTGATTGAGTAAAACGAGAAGCGGTCATGCTTTAATTTCAACGCAGATAATTATTCAGTAGATCTACGTATGTTTTATGGTCAATTTTATAAAAAATAATTGAAAGTAAAACTGCCTCAAACGTTCTCAAATTGTCATTAAAATTTAATATTTGATATTGAAATTAAAGAAGCATCAGACATTCGCTTTTTAAATGCAACTGCGATTTCACCAGATCCTTGCTGGGGTCGTTTGAGAGTTTACACACAATTTATAAATCTCGACCCTCTTTCTCCAAATTTGAATCGAATCAAGTTATTTGTCAACACAAATGTTCCAGATTTGAGAATAGAAAATTGTGGTTTGGCTCTTTACAGCTCACTCAGAGCTTCTCAGAAAGCTAATCAACATGGATTAATATGCCGAGAGGTAGCTCTTTCACATCCCGATTTCTACCGTGTTCGTCTTTAACGTTCGCGAAATCTGAATCTGTCGTCCGTCATTTCATCTTTTATCGTCATTTTGCTATCAAATACATTTAATTTTAGCGTAGTTCAGTAGCAGTGAGTGCCAGTTACTATTAATTGGTCTGTCTTTTCGTCCGTCTATCCATCTGTCAACAAGTATAAATCACCTATCCTAGTCATCAGATTTCATACACAAACTACACAGAGATGATCCTTAGGACAAGGCCTTTCAAAATATTTCACAGAATAATGTAAATTATGAAGAACTCTGGTTGCCATGGCAACAGAGGGAATAAAACGTCTCCAAATACGAGGCCTAAAATTTCATACTTTACATAAAGCTGTATTGCACAAATGCAGTATTACCTTATTCTTTACTATCAAACCACTTGAAAGTTCTCTCAAATAAAGATAAGCCTTGTGTTTTGGGCTTCAAGATTACTCAAAGAAATAAAGAAAAACTATAACAATCTCCTCCTAAATTGCAAGGCTTGCATCTTTTAAATTTGGTAAGATATTTTTTTCTACTGATTATCTACTAAATAAACCCCTATATTGTGGGTTCCTGAACTTTGCATAGAAATGAAAAAATAATTTGTAACATCTATTTCTCTGAAATTATAAGACCAAATTCTGTAGCAATGCAATACTATCCTCTATCAAAACACTTTAAATGATAAACTTCTTCCAGTAAAAAAAAAAGAATCTCTTATGGAAGGTTTTATGATAAATTTTTGGTCCAGACATGCATTGCTGAAAACCCCTTTTTAGCTACAACGTGCGTTCCGCAAAATCTCCCTAAGCTTTCCTTTGTTTATTTCAACTAGTCTACATTTCACTGCAAGTCTTTCTTGCTAGCTGATTTAGGCTATATGATTTATAATGTATTAAGTGTGGTAATAATCAAATTTGGCGAACCCGGCTGAATTTCAAAATAATATGGATTCAGCTGCGTAACGCGTAAAGGCAGCTACGCGCCTGCTATTGCATTTGTCTCTATATGCATGAAAAGATCGGGTTTGAGTTAGGACTACAATGGAAATAAGATCCTTCCTGTCTTTCTCTAGTAGACGAATAAAAATCAGTACTGGGTTTTATTATTAACATCAACAAAATAGGGTCCAAAGAACTCAATCATTGGGATTTTAGGGTTCCTTTCTTAAATTTTGGGAGTCTCTCCTTTAGTTATAGACTTTTTTTAGGCTATAATCTTATATTTTGAAGATTTAGAGCTATTCCCTGATTTAAGGTAGAGAAATTGATAAAAATGTATAATTATTTGCAGTTAACCTCAGAAAAGAATTGAAGACTTATACAGCAACCTTCATTTCCTTTCTGAAGTGGATCCCAAAGAGCCTATGGGACTCACATCAAATAGTTTTGTTTTTTTTTTGGAGGGGGGGGGGCGCAAAACCTGTGTTCCTTAAAACCCTGCAGTATTTGCACACCCGAACTGCGAAGTCAACAATAATTTAACTCTTTATTTTAGGTACAAGAGAATTCCCCAGGTAGCACTGCTGGTCTTGAGGCCTTCTTTGATTTTATTGTTGCCATTGGCAACACTAGATTGGTGAGTAACACTCTTGTATATTTACCATTGTCATGTAAAATGAATTCAAAATTGTCCTGAGGCGCTTTTGTTAAAGTCAGTGAGATTTTTAAACTCACTAACAAAGATTTATAAGATAAAGTGTTTGTTACAGTGAGATTTTAAAGATTCTAATAAATAAATAAATAAAGTTGAAGCGTTCATTTGAGCAAGATATTTTGGATGCTGTATAAGAATCTTTCCAATGCTATATTCAGAAATGAAGCTTAAACAAGTAGTCTTGACAATGTTTAATGTTTTCAATCAAAATAATGAAAATCGTTGAATAAGATTCATTTTTGACGTCTTAAGAATATCAATTAGAGGGATTTTTAGTCTCGCTCTAAAGAGCAAACCTTCTTTGATAGGATTTGTAGACATAGGACAGCCTACACATATGTGAAATCTAAATTGAATCTGTCTGATCCAAGTCTATATCACCGGATTTTCCTTTTTAAACCAGAAAAGTTTTAAACTAACTTTTCAATGTAAAAACTGACTCGCCATTTGTGCATCCAGTGCTTTTAGAAATTTGTTTCTACTGCAAATTTGCAAAGGTTTAAAATTGTATTCCAGCGTTCGACACTAACTTTTGAGATAAAGGAGTCAAACGGACTCCCAACATATCAAATGAAGGAGTCCAAGCTCAAATTAGGGAGTCCAAATTTTCATATTTTGGAAAGAAAATTGTGAAAAAGAAGAAATTGCATGTGACAAGCAATTTCTTCTTTTCCACTAAAATTCCCCCAGAATTATAAGATGGGCTTCTATCCAAATAATAAGTTGATTCAACCAAATGTTATATGCAACAACTTTTGTATATAAAAAGATCAGAGTCTATGATATATAGAGTTTATAGTTAGAAACTAAGGACATTTCTCTGTTCATTTGTTTGAGGAAATATTCTGTGACCAAGGAGTCCTGACTTGCAAAGTAAAGGAGTCCTGTCCACAAAATTAGGAGTCTTGGACTCCCGGACTCCCCTTAGTGTCGAACCCTGTATTTTGTATGGTTTAATTTTCAATCCCAATTGCAATAAGTGAAAAAAATTTGTCTGTTGAAAGCTTTTTGACTGGTACTTGGTTAAATTTCAATTTATGAATGAGACATGTCATACAAAAAAGCTTTGTGAATAATTGTGATAATCCAGGGTGTAAACATTGAGCAAAATAGACAGCCACATACTGTAAATATAAAGTTACATGATGGTCTACAGATACTTTGACACCTTCTCTATCTACTTTATGCATAGTGAAGACTCTGGTCAGACTGTGCCCATGCACAGGCTGGTCAGAGTCTTTGCTTTTCGCATATTTGAAATTGTTGGAAATGTCACACACAGGCTAATGTTGGTGAGGTGTAAACATTGAGCAGCAAAGACAGCAATATACTGTAAATATAAAATAACCTGATTGTCTACAGATATTTTGAGACCATATCTCTAAGTGCATAGTGAAAACTCTGGTCAGAGTGTTTGCTTTGCGCATATTTGAAATTGTTGGAAATGTCACGCACAGGCTCATTTTGTTTTTCAGAATCAGGACAATGACACACTAAAAGAGTTGTTGAAGGCAAATATAGAGAAACCAGTACAGATGTCCGTCTATAGTTCTAAAACACAGAATGTCAGAAACCTTCAGATAACCCCTAGTCATAGCTGGGGCGGACAGGGGCTGCTAGGGGTCAGTATAAGGTAAATATCAATGATCTGGGGGGGGTGTGTGTTTATGTCCCCTATTGAAAGATTGGAATCCAGCTTGAGATTAGGAAAGGATGGTGAGAGAAATATCAGGAATCCATTGTTAGGTGCTCCAGTCGCCGCAATATAACTGAATAAATGTTGAAAGCTGCATTAAACTCCATTCAATCCGATCTCAGCCTACACTGCCTACTTTTACTTAATTATTGTCGGATAAACTTGAGCCAGATCAGTTGAAATGTCAAAAACAAAAGCTTATTTGTTTAAAACCAAATTTAATTTAGCAGGATATGACCTAACATATTAAGAATTGATTCACTTGTACATACATTATGGACATTTTCTATCTATTCCAGGTTCTGTTCTTTTGAAGGAGCCAATGAAAATGTTTGGCATATTCTGGTAGGTTGGCGTTGTTCATTTTCTACATATACAGTCGATATTGCTTGAGCGACCATGTCTATTAAGCAAACAATTTTATTAAGCAACCATCATAAAAATTCCCTTCACCGTAAGCAAAATCTCTGAAAAAGAGGACATTCTTAACGAAAAATTTGTAATTGCTGAATCTTATGTTGTCAGAGCCCATTAGAATCGTCTTAATAATGGGTTCGAACATCACAAGATTCAGTACGACTTGATCGACAATCTTTAAATGGTATCAAAAATGAACTGTCACATTTATCATAGTATTTCATATTAAGCGACCATTCCCTTAAATGACCGCTTTTTGGTGGTCCCTTAAGTGGTTGCTTAACACAAGTTTTACTGTACATCTATGGCTTAGCGCGAAACAGTTGAAACTGCCTATATGTTTATAGGCAGTTACAACTGTATCGGGCTGAGCCATCGATATAGGATCTATAATGAGATTTATTTGAGAAAAGCTGATCTTAACCCAGTCTAGAATTCAAATGTTTATATGGAGCAAGGCTCATCGCGCTTAATAACTTTTCTAATCTAGACAAGGTTAAGATAAGCTTGTCTCAAACAAAGTCAAGTAACAGATTCATTTTCTAGCATAAATACCTGTTTTGTTCGTTAAAATCTATGTTTTGAATGATAATGATATAAATACCACATATATAAATGCCTAAGATTGCATGATTTAGAATGATATCTTACACATGTGTAATTCAATATATGTAGGAACATAAAAGATAATATTAATAAGTTGTTCTTTATAGCATCTTATTGATATCATTTTTAGCTCCACTGGCCGAAGGCCAGCGAGCTATTGTCATGGCGGGGTGTCCGTCGTGCGTCCGTGCGTCCGTCCGTGCGTGCGTGCGTAAACTTTTCTTAAAACATCTTCTCCTCCTAAAGCAATAGGTGGATTTTGATGAAACTTGGCCAGAATGTTCCTTTGGTGACCCTCTTCTAAAGTTGTTCAAGAAATTTGGATTGACCCCCAAATATGGGCGTGGCAGGGCGGGGCTTATTTTGAGCCCGAAATCTTTGAAGGACATCTCCTCCTGAACCATTGGGCCAATTGTAATGAAACTTTACCAGAATGTTCCTTGGATGACCCTCTTTTAAAGTTGTTCAAGAAATTTGGATTGACCCCCAAATAAGGGCGTGGCAGGGCGGGGCTTATTTTGAGCCCGAAATCTTTGAAGGACATCTCCTCCTGAACCATTGGGCCAATTGTAATGAAACTTTACCAGAATGTTCCTTGGATAACCCTCTTTTAAAGTTGTTCAAGAAATTTGGATTGACCCCCAAATATGGGCGTGGCAGGGCGGGGCTTATTTTGAGCCCGAAATCTTTGAAGGACATCTCCTCCTGAACCATTGGGCCAATTTTAATGAAACTTTACCAGAATGTTCCTTGGATGACCCTCTTTTAAAGTTGTTCAAGAAATTTGGATTGACCCCCAAATATGGGCGTGGCAGGGCGGGGCTTATTTTGAGCCCGAAATCTTTGAAGGACATCTCCTCCTGAACCATTGGGCCAATTTTAATGAAACTTTACCAAAATGTTCCTTGGATGACCCTCTTTTATAGTTGTTCAAGGAATTTGGATTGACCCCCAAATATGGGCGTGGCAGGGCGGGGCTTATTTTGAGCCCGAAATCTTTGAAGGACATCTCCTCCTGAACTATTGGGCCAATTGTAATGAAACTTTACCAGAATGTTCCTTTGATAATCAGACCCTCTTTTAAAGTTGTTCAAGAAATTTGGATTGACCCCCAAATATGGGCGTGGCATGGTGGGGCTTATTTTGAGCCCAAAATCTTTGAACGACATCTCCTGAACCATTGGGCTGATTATAATGAAACTTTATCAGAATATTCCTTGGGTGACCCTCTCCTTAATTTGTTCAAGAAATTTGAATTGCCCCCCACCCACCCCCCAACCCCCAAAAAGCGGCGTGGCTGGTTGGGGCTTATTTTGAGCCCGAAATCCTTGAACGACGCCTCCTTCTGAACCATTGGGCCAATTTCAATGAAAATTTACCAGAATATTCCTTGGATGACGCACTTTGATAGTTGATCAAGAAATTTGGAATGACCCCCAAAAAATGGGTGTGGCAGGGTGGGGCTTTATCCGAATGTTCCTTGAATGACCCTTTTCAAAAATTGTTTGGGAAATTTTTATTTGCCCATAAACATGGGACTGGCAGGGCAGGCTTGTTTTTTTTATTTTTATCCACATTTTGCGTTGTTTGTCTTTTTATTTATTGGCTGTGATTTATTTTCGCACTTCTTACATATAGTGCAGAATTAAAACTCCATATATAATTTTCAAAACAAATAAAATACATTTTGTAAGCGTAATTTCAGTTTTCTACAATCTAGACCTTAGATTGTTTTCACACCTGTCATTAGAGATATATTTCGCGTACCAGTTTTTCACACATTTCACACATTTATGCCAGGTATATCAACCAAGGTCTTAAACATTGTCTAATACATCAAGCAAATCTGCCTTGCTCTCATGAGGAATGATTTTTTTCATTTTTTTATGACGAATATTGGCAGTGGATTAATTTTGGCTCATCTTGTCTTGACCGCCAATATAGCCAAAGTGAAACCAATGCCAAAATTAACCCGTTTTTGTAAGAACTTTTGAACTCATCATTTATCACTATCCAGCCTCTGTGGTGTCACTGAATTGCTGTGCTCTTCTTTTTATTTTCAGACATAAAACTACTAAATACAGATCATTATGAAGAGGAAAATTGGAAAGGAATCAACTGTCATTTTGGACATGTTCAAGCAGTCCATAACTTTGATTATACTCACGTACCTGAGTAGCCCCTTGTATAAAGTGTCCTTAAATCTATTTAAAGATTCTCATGTATACTTCTACAAAGAATTTTGTTTACATGTATATATGGTAATCTATAAATTTTGATAGATTGTACCAGGTGAGAGAGCAAGCAAATGTTTGGAGGTTTATATGAACTATATATCTTTCTCGTTTTATATCTGTGAATAAGGGAGAAAGATATAAACTAAATAACTAGAACAAACTTATAATCTATCAATAGTGTAATAGAAGGGCTTCAGACTGAGAGATACCGCCTTGTTGATGACGGAACAAAGATTTCTTTTGAGATCTAAATTCATAATAATTTTGAGATTTTTTTTACTTTTCTTTTTAAGATAAATTATATTTCATAACTATCTTCATACAATGAAAAGTTACAATTGCATAGTTTAAATTAAATAAATGAATTCAAATTAAAACTTTACATTTGAAGTAAATATTATGTTGAAGTAAGGCTTAAGGATTTTTAAAGATTATAACATTCAATTTTCAGAAAGTGGATTTTTTTGGAATGGGAAGCGATACAGCTTTGATATTTCACATTTGTATTGCTTATGATAACACCTTATAGTTGATACTAAAGTCAAGGCTATCAGTCAAGGTCAAGGTCATATTCTCAAAGTCACTTAATTTCATCATGAAAACTTTAATATGACCCTTTACTTTTGATTAGTAAGTGATATATCCATCATATTTCACATGTGCATTGCTTGTGACAAGAACTTTCTATAGGTACCAAATTCAAGGTAGCAAGTCAGTCATTTTCAATGTCAAATAAGTGTAAAATTAAAACTTAAATATTTCTTTGCAGTGGTAAAAGATACAGCTTTCATATTTCACAAGTGAATTGCTTGTTGCAAGACATTTCAGTTGATACCAAAGTCAAGGTAATCAGTCAAGGTCATATTCTCAAGGTCACTGTTTCAAAATGATTGGGGGGCATTGGTGTTTCTGAAACATTTCTTGTTTTTATTCTAATACTCTTTTTACCTAAGCTTAGACATTTTTTGTTTTTGTTTTACACATTTCAATATCAATTGTTCTTTCCTTTTCAGATCATAAAGAAGAAATTTAGTAATAATTTGAACACTATACTGTACTATTGAAATTTTGAATTTGTGAATTCCTGTGTGACTTGAACTGTTATGTCAATGAGCATATGTGCTTCTGACATTTATTGACTTAAATTGTGCTTGTTTGTGTAGACTTTTATATTATAGTGTATTATTTAAGTGTTATTTGAGTGATTTTTGATTAGTTGAATTAAACTCTTGACTTTGGGGATCAGTGTGCATCATTTGGATTAGGTCGATTGGATAAGGATTGGTTGGATGCTGAGGTAGACTGGAGCCTGGAGTTGTCGATGAATTAACATCAGTGATCTGTAATCCTGTAACATAATTTGTAAGTTGATTTTTAGCTTGGCTTTTAATGAAAAAAAAAGTCAAACTATTGTCACCACCTTGGCAGCAATGGTGTAAGCAGATAGGTTGATGTGAAAATTTTAATATCAGTCTTTAACTGTAGCCAAGCCTAAGCACACACATTTGGTACTCTTTTTTTAGTTTTTGATGAGAATATAGAATACTATTGTTTTATGAAGCACTGCAAACTGTTGAAAACAATCAACATTTTTTGAGGATTAGTCTTTAAAAAGTGCATCTTTTCATAATGTTTTTTACCATGAGAAATATTCTTGTTTATTTTTTATTGTTCAAACAGGTAATAACCACAGCTGCAAATAAAGTGGATGGTGGCACTCATTCTTTCTGACAATTTGGTTCTCAGCAATGGGTTGATAATCGTAGACCTATGTGAGATGGTAGCTGGAGGCTAGCAAAGGATGTAATGGTTTTACTGGTGAGAGAAATACCAGGAATCCATTGTTAGGTGCTCCAGCCGCTGCAATATTACTGAAATAATGTTGAAAGCAGCGTTAAACACCATTCAATCAATCGATCAATCTACTTGAATAAGAAATTATAGGGTTCTGTTATGGAAAAAGAGATGATATATCACTTCCTTGTTTTCTATACAACAATCTATACCAACACATTATTAAAACATCTTCTAGTTATGCCTAGACAACCCTTCTAGTTTCCATCATGAAGCATTTAAAGTAAAAAATTATTTTCACCAGATGGATTGGTATTGTCCTGATATGATTCAGCTCATTTTTAGCTCAACTGAGCACGAAGTGCTCAAGGTGAGCTATTGTGATCGTAGAATGTCCGTCGTCAGTCGTGCGTCGTCCACAATTTCTTTAAACATCTTCTCCTCCTAAACCAGTGGGCCAATCTTGATGAAACTTGGCAGGGATGTTCCTTGGGTCAAGCTCTACCAAAGTTGTTCAAATAATTGAAATCCGCCCTTAACTTTCCCTTTACCCTTAACAAAAAGGGTGAAAATATGAAAATCTTTAAAAATCTTCTCTGAAACCAGAAGGCAGACAGCTTACATATTTGCTATTTAGCATTATCTAGTGGACCTCTACGAAGTTTGTTCATATCAAGACCCTGGGGTCATATTTGGGCTTTGCCCAGGCCCAACCCTTTTTACATAGAATCAAATAGCAAAAATCTTTAAAAATCTTCTTCTCTGAAACCAGATGGCAGACAGCTTTCATATTTGGTATGTAGCATCACCTTGTGGGCCTCTACAAAGTTTGTTCATATCAAGACCCTTGGGTCATATTTGGGCTTTGCATGGGTGCATCCCTTTATCTCTTATGAGCACGAAGGATAAAAAAATGAAAATCTTCAAAAATCTTCTTCTATGAAACCAGAAGGCAGACAGCTTTCATATTTGGTTAGTAGCATCATCTAGTAGACCTCTACCAAGTTTGTTCATATCAACACCCTAGGATCATATTTGGGCTCCACCCGGACGCAACCCTTTTTACATAGAATCAAAGAGAGAAAATCTTTTAAAATCTCCTTTAATCAAAACCAGAGGGCACACTGCTTTCATTTTTGGTATGTAGCATTATCTAGTGGGCCCCTACCAAGTTTGTTCATATCAAGATCCTTGGGTTATATTTGGGCTCCACCCGGGCGCATCCCATTCAGCTCATCTGAGCACAATGGGTGAAAAAAGGAAAACCTTCAAAAATCTTTTTCTTTGAAACCAGATGGCTGACAGCTTTCGTATTTAGTATGTAGCATTATCTTATGGACCTCTTCCAAGTTTGTTCATATCAAGACCCTGGGGTCAAATTTGGGGTCCACCTAGGTGCATCCCTTTTTACATAGAATCATAGAGCAAAAAGGCATATCTGTCTTGCTCTACGCTGAAAACGTACCATGGAATCGATTTAAGGCAATTATCTTCTTTTTGACATCTGCCTTTCCAATTAATGTGATGTCTCAGGGGTCAAAGAGACTCAGGTGAGCGATCTAGGACCATCTTGGTCCTCTTGTCATTTTCTATTTTCAGTTTGAATATGCCTCGCAAGAAGAGCTGGAGAAGAAGTAAAGCAAGAAGAGATGCTCTGGAGAGATGCACAGCTGATCTGGGTGTCTTTGAACTATCAGATGGGGGCCCATCCCACCCTTTACCTGCATCTGTTTTGGATGAAACAGATGTAAGGCCATCTGTGTCTATAGAGGGCGTCTTTGGAATATCAGATGGGGGACTTGCCCACCCACAAAAACCATCTGTGTCTATAGAGGGCGTCTTTGGAATATCAGATGGGGGACTTGCCCACCCACAAAAACCATCTGTGTCTGGAATTTGTTCTGAAACTGTTCTTGATACTGTTCATGAAACTTTTTGTGATACTGGAGATGATAAACCTACTGACTCTTTTGCTGATTCTAGACCTAGTGCTAGTGATGATACTGTTCCTGTTACCCATGTTACTGTTGAAGATAAAGACTTAAACACAATGATTTTTGGAACATTTCATCAAGGTAATCAAATGTTTGATTCATCCTCACGAAGCTTTCAATGTACAGCCAATGCCTTATGCTCGTTGGTATACACAGACCTGAGACAATTTCAATCATCTCAATGTCTTGACAATGTTCTGATAGAAGGAGATAGATTACATAGAAGAATAGTGAGTAGTCTGAAAGCAAGGAATGAGTTTCAAAGTTTGCTTTTGAATTTAGAGGAGATTCCAGATTCAGTAACTGTTTTTGATAGAACTATTTCTATTGTGAAAGGAAATATTGTATCTGGTGTATTTATTCAGAATACTACCAACATCCACTTACCATCACTTCACTATTCTCTTAATGAGACTTTCAAAACAACTTCTTATCTTTTATTTATTATTGGTTCAGTTTGTTCTGCAATTTTCAGAAAGGATGGTAAATATTGCATTTTTGATTCTCATTCACATGGTACTGATGGATTGTCAACTGATGACGGAAAATCATTATTAGCTTCCTTTAGTTCATTGGATGATTTAGTTCTGTTCATGTATGCACTATATCAGAGTATGAACATCAATCTAAGTGAACAATTTGACATGCTGCCGATCAAATTTGTTATAAGAAAATTTCCTGAATCTGATTCAACGGAGAATGATATTGAATCTATGGTTTGTTCACCTGAGAATCAATCTATATCTTTGATTGAGAGTTACTTTAAGGACCAATCAGTAAGACAAAAGCGCAAACAAGAAGTTGATAAGTTAGATTATGAAACTGTACATGAATGTAAAAGACTAAAAAGAAGAGAATATATGAGAAATTATAAAAGAGAACAGCGTTTAGATAGTAAAAAAAAGCTGAAAGAATGTTTAATGACGAAAGAATCTATGAAGAAAATTAGACAGGATCCAAAGAGACAAGGAAAGGAACGTAGTATGACAAATATTTCAATGAAAAAAGCACGACAAGATCCAGAAAGACAAATTACAGAACGTAGTATGACCAATATTTCAATGAAAAAAGTACGAAAAGATCCAGAAAGAAAAATCATAGAACGGAACATGACCAATATTTCAAAGAAGAAAGCAAGACAAAATCCAGAAAGACAAGTCAAAGAACGGATCATGACAAATTTATCAAAGAAGAAAGCAAGGCAAAATTCAGAAAGACAAGTTAAGGAACGGAATATGACTATTATCTCGATGAAGAAAGCAAGACAAAATCCTGAAAGACAAGTCAAAGAAAGGATCATGACTAATATATCGAAGAAGAAAGCAAGACAAAATTCAGAAAGACAAGTTAAGGAACAGAATATGACTAACATTTCGATGAAGAAAGTAAGACAAAATCCTGAAAGGCAAGTCATAGAAAGGCTAATGACAAAGATCGCCAAGCAAAAAGTTAGAAAAAATGAAGAAAGAAACAAGAAAGACAGAATATTAACAATGAAATCTATGCACAAGTGCCGCTCTAGTAAATTATACAAAGACGCAGAAAGGCTTAAAAAACAAAATAAACGTGCATCAAGATCTTATTCAAATAAAGAAAACGAAAGAAATAAGGATAAACGCCAATGTTTGAGATCTAATTTAGATTATAGGATGAAAGAAAAGTGCAACAAAAGTTCAAAACGACATGGTATTGATATAGGAGATTGTGTTGAAAAGTTCCAGAAAAATATTTCAAAGGGTCCTGTTTATGTTTGTTCATGCTGTAACCAAACATGGTTTAAACATTCTGTTGTATCATTTGAAAAAATAAAATCAAAATGCACTTCTGATGCAGCTGAAAGGTTTTCTACTGGCTACATCTCTGTTGATGGCTGCGAATGGCTGTGTAAAACTTGTTATGAAAAAATTAAACTTAACAAAGTTCCACCAATGTCTGTTTATAACAAGAATGAATTCCCTGTACGACCAATTGAACTCAATTTACATCAGCTAGAGGAGAGGTTAGTGTCTTTGAGAATTCCATTTATGCAGATAAGAGAATTACCAAGAGGAGGTCAATTGTCTGTAAAAGGAAATGTTGTTAATGTTCCTGTGGATATTCAGCCTGTCATACATAGCTTACCTAGGACATTAGATAGTCACTATACAATACCTGTGAAGCTAAAGAAAAAACTTTCATACAATAAATGTGATTTCACAGAAAACATCAGACCTCTGCATGTTTTAAGTGCTCTTCATTGGCTGGTGAAGCATAGTGTGCTGTATAAAGAATCTGGCATTAAAATAGATGATGAATGGATACAATCAATCACTTCAGATTGTAGTGATACAGTAAAGGAATTTTTTGGTACTGCCATTGATGGTGAAAATAATGAAGAATTAGATTGTGGTGATGATGTGAATTATGACTCTGATCAATTCAGTGAGGTTGATGAGACTGAAAAGGTTATTGGTAATAGTGATACTTTGCTGGATGTTGCGGATCCTACGAAAGACAATGTTTATACTTTTGCTCCAGGTGAAGGTCAGACACCACTCAGTCTTTATCAAGATCCTGATGCTGAATACTTATCATTTCCAACTATTTTTTGTGGACAGAGACGAATTCCAAATGATGACAAATATGTTCCAATTCATTTTAGTGATACATGCAAGTTAGAACTTCGACATATTGATCGCAGAGTAGCATCCAATATTCCTAATATCTTCTTCAAATTAAAGAAAGTTCAACTGAAACAAATTTCAGACAAAGTTCATCTTGCTTTAAGAAGATGCAAAAAAGAAGGGAAAACATTTACTGCCTCACAAATGCTTGATTCAAATTATCTCCAAAGTGTCGTGAGACTAGATGAGGGATTTTATATATTCAGAAGTTTAAGAAATTCACCTCCATATTTTGAAGCACGTAAAAAAGATGTTTTTGCAATGATTAGACAACTAGGACTACCAACTTGGTTTACATCCCTTTCATCAGCAGATACTAGATGGCATGATCTACTGAATATGCTTTCTGAAATAAACGATGGAAAATCACTGTCTGAGAAAGATATAGATGGGTTGACTTGGATTGATAAAACAAAACTTGTGCAGAAGGATCCAGTTACTTGTGTAAGGTACTTTGACAACAGAGTACAGGAATTCATCAATACTGTCCTTCAAAGTCCCCATGATCCATTAGGGAAAGTAATAGATTATTTTTATCGAGTTGAATTTCAGCAGAGAGGTTCACCTCATATCCACATGTTACTCTGGATTGAAAATGCTCCTAGATATCACGAAAGTTCGTTAGAGGACATAACCTTATTTATAGATAAGTATGTATCTTGTGAGAAAAATCCTGATCAACAACTTGTAGAACTGCAAGTCCATAAGCACTCTAAGTCTTGTAGAAAGAAACAGAAATCAATCTGTAGATTTGGCTTTCCAATCCCTCCAATGAAAAACACAACTATATTAGAACCCTTGAATGACAGTAAAGACAAACAGCATTACAAAAATTTATTTGATGAAATTCAAAAGAAATTGGATGAAATGAAAGATACAAATATTACACACGATGAATTCTTAGCTCAGATCAAAGTTATAGAGGGTGATTATATGAAAGCAATTCAAAGCTCTTTGAATGCTCCAAAGGTCTTTCTGAAAAGAAGATTAAGTGAGGTTAGAATTAATGCATACATGAAACCTATTCTAAATGCTTGGGGTGCAAATCATGACTTACAATTTGTTTTAGATCCCTATGCTTGTGCTGTATATATAGTGTCCTATATTAGTAAAGCACAGAGAGGAATGAGCATTCTCATGAATGAAGCATGTAAAGAAGCTAGAAGAGGAAACATGGATCTCAGACAACAGGTTAGACATATTGGAAATAAATTCTTGAATAGTGTTGAGGTTAGTGCCCAGGAAGCTTGCTACTTACTTTTGCAACAATCATTGACAAAGGCCTCTAGGGATGTTGTTTTCATTAATACTTCTTTACCTGAAGACAGAACATTTCTACTTAAGTCTAAGGAATCTCTCAAAAAACTGTCAACAAACTCTACTGATATTGAAGCAGATAATATCATTAAAAGATATTCAAAAAGACCAAGAGCACTTGAGAATTGGTGTTTAGCAGATTATGTTTCTCAGCTTGATATCAAATACAATGAAAGCATTTCAACTTCAGAAAATTCAGGACAAGGTTATTCTGAATCATCAGTGGACAAAGCTGAAGCCGGGGAAGACAATGAAAACATTGGTATATATTGTAATGATGATGAGATACTAGACACAGTCACAAATAGCAGTGATTCAAATGAGGATAAAAAATATTCCATACCTGGAGGTAGACTTGTTCTCAAAAATGGAATTGTTAAAAGTGAAAGGAAACGTAGAAAAGTCATAAGATATGTAAGATTCACAAAGAAGACTGACATTGAACAGTTTTGTAGAGAAAGGTTGCTTCTATTTAGTCCATGGCGAGATGAAAGTATTGATTTGAAACAAGGCCATAAGTCTTACCTATCAAGATACAGATCTATTAAGAGTTCTATAGAGCACAAGGCTTTACAGTATGAACAAAATGCTGATGAACTAGATGATGCAATGGAACGAGCACAGAGTGAGGAAGATTTTGATAGTGTTGCCCCAGGTACAGAGCAGTCTGAACAGGATGATGCAGATATAGGTGCTAAAGATAGTGAAAGTTTCATGTTCTTTGACCCTGATAGACCCGAAAATCAGAGACAAGTTGATATTGCTGGAGAGTTTGGTTTAAGTGTTGCTTCTGTAGATATAAGTGTCCGTAGGAAAACAATGTCAGATGTTGAATACAGGCAATTGATAAACTCACTCAATACAAAACAGAGAGAATTTTTTATACACGTTTTCCAAACCATTAAGTGTACTGAACAAAAATTGAAAGTTTTTCTAACTGGTGGTGCAGGGGTAGGAAAATCTGTTCTTGTTAGTGCACTATTTGAAGCTTTGCAACGTTACTTGACATCTGATCCTGGTGATAATCCTGAGAATTGTAGAGTTCTGCTCTGTGCACCCACGGGTAAAGCTGCTTTTCATATAAATGGTGTAACTTTACATTCAGCTTTCCGCATTCCAGCTAGCCAGGGTTATGATTGTACACCGCTGAGTAGTGACACTTTAAATACACTTCGAACAAAATATAAGGACTTATCAGTTGTTATGATAGATGAAGTGTCCATGGTTGGAAATAATATGCTAAAACTGATAAATGAGAGATTAAAACAAATAAAGGGTTGTGATGTTCCATTTGGTGGTTTGCATATGATATTCATTGGAGATCTATTCCAGCTAAAACCAGTGATGGATGGTTGGATATTTGAAAATTTGAGATCAAGCTTTGGGCCTTTAGCCACTAATCTATGGCAGGATTTTGTCAAGATGCATGAACTGGATGAGATCATGAGGCAAAAAAATGACAAGCAGTTTGCAGAGATTCTCAACAGGTTACGAGAAGGAAATCACACAGAAGATGATATTGACATTTTGAAAAAGAGGTTGACTGATGTTACTAGTACGGAATACCCACAAAACACAACACATTTATTCAATACAAATGATAAAGTAAACAATTTTAATGTGAGAAGCTTTCTAAATAATGATAATGAAAAAGTAAACATTCCTTCCCTTGATCATGTACTAGGAGATGACAATGTGACTGTAAAACAACAACTTGTATCAAGATTACCGAATGATTCAACACACACTGCTGGTCTTAGTCAAATGGTAGGAATATGTGTTGGAATGATTTATGACCTGTGTCTTAATCTTGATGTAGATGATGGATTAGTAAATGGGTCGTCTTGTGTTGTAGAAAAGATTGAAAACAGACAAAAAACTACTACAAGACCAAGTATTATATGGGTTTCCTTTAATGATGATAAAATTGGAACATTATGGCGCTCAAAGTACAAGCATTTGTATCATAGTGCTATCAATCTGTTGTGGACACCTATTTTTGATTGTAAGAGAAACTTTGTATATTTGAGAAAGACTTTCGTTAGAATACAGATCCCTTTAAGACAGTCAACTGCAAAAACTGTCCATAAATCTCAAGGAGACACCCTGAGTCAGGTTGTAATAGATATGGATGGGAAACGTGTATTTCCACATGCCCATTATGTTGCTATAAGTAGATCAAGATCCCTAGAAGGACTTTACATTGTAAACTTGAATGAGAGTAAAATTTCTGTCTCTAGTAAAGTAAAGGAAGAAATGATTCGTTTAAGAGTATCACGAAAATTAGAATTGTGTTACACTCCTGTTTACATGATCAGTGACACTCATTTTTCCTGTCTTTTCAACAATGTGCAGTCGTTCAGAAGTCACAAGGACGAATTATTTTCAGATCCAAATGTAAAAGCTGCAGATTGTATATGCTTATTGGAAACTTGGTTAACTGCAAATGATTCTATCGATTTAGTGCAAAGAACAGGATATCAAATTGTTAGAGCTGATGGGAAACAAATAGGAAATAATCGCCCTCACAGAGGAATTCTTGTTTATGTTCGGGACACCATACATATTTCACACAGCTTTTCTGTTGTGAGAAGGAATATTGAAATGATAGTTGTAGAGCTTGTGGTTCAAAATAAAGAAATAGTGATTGCTACAGTGTATAACTCACCTGAATCCTGTATGGCTGACCTAAAGATATTCCTAACTGAGAATTTAAAGGCCTTCAAAGGAAAATGCCTTTTTATACAAGGTGATTTCAACATAAACACATTAGATAGAACTACAGTTGTTGAGAGTTTTATGCAGGATTTCTTCAAATGCAAACAGCTCGTAAAAAAACCAACCCATTATTCTGGGTCATTAATTGATCATATTTACAGTAATATACCCTTGGCTTTCACAGATGTTATAGAATGTGTCTGGTCTGATCATTCAATGGTTTATGCTGCTGTGCCCAAGTGAAGTTGACAACATGTTTCCATAAAAAATGAATAATAAAGTTACATCAGAATGATACACACTACCTGTAAATTGGTTGTTAAATCAGAGATAAAGGTATATAGATATATGTAAGCAATTCAACTTAATGATCATTTTGAAATTTCACCCGTCCTTGATTTTGCATTGTCTGCTGCTCTGGCAGACAATGCTGGTGGTGAATATAGGTATGGGTGACCACCATGGAAATAAGAAAGTACTAAAAAGAAAATCGCTGTGCTAAAGGTAGTCCAACCCAAGTGAAAAATTTTGAAATCGGCATGACTTTTTTGGGTGATTTCTTTTTCCCTTTACAGTGTTAGTTGAAGGTATTAACATAGTAATTTTTCCATTGGTTATGTTATTGCAGTGCTGAACTGTTTTTAGTACCTAAACATTGTATAGGAAATTAAGACATTTCAGTACATCTACAACAATGACAAAAAAAAGAACATTTCATCAAACCAAATTATAGTGATGCCTCCCAAAGATTTTTGACATTGTGCTGTTGTCAAAATGATTTATGAGGAGTGTACTACCATAACCAATGTAATTCATATTCATTTTTCTATCTTAATTGAAGAGAAAATCAAAATTGGTATAACTACCCTAACACTTGTCAATTTGCTGAACTGTTTGACAAGAGTTATTGGAATTAATTGTTTAGCTCATATGTACTGGCAGATCTAATGATCAAAACCACCTATCAGTCTTGAGAAGTCATGGTTTTTCATGAATTTGATTTACATAAGAATTATTGCTTAAGATACAAGATATTTTGTGAAATGCTTTTTATGAAATTAGTACTGCACAACAAGGTTTAAAATTCTTTTCTCTTTGTTCCCAAAATCAAATGGATCATTTGCATATTGTTTTACCTTTGTTTGTCTGTCTGTATGTCTGCAAAACTTAATACAACAACAACAACAAACATAAAATTGGGTTATAACTTCCAGCCTATTCAAGATAAACTACTCATTTTTGGCATGGTGATAGGTCTCATGAATACCAATCTGCAGATACTGAGGCAAAGTGTCATAATCAAAGTTTTTAACAAAATTCAGTTTCTTGGGCATTCAAGTTTCACTTATATTCGTCCAGGCGCTGGTGGGGGTAATTAGTCAGTTTCATGGCAGTTCTAGCTCTGCAGGACCATTATAAAAAGATAATGATACCGTGATGATTATATATGTAGCTGTGACATGAGAAGTACCATCTGGGTAGTGAATAAAGCATCTTGTCGAGCCAAGGGTTACGAACGTTTTACTTATCTTACCCTTGGCTGATTGAATGGGTAATTTCTGTACGCGTGACGTCACAGAACGGAAAACGAGAGGGACCAATCAGTTACCTTCTTACAAAAAGGTCCGACAGCGGGAGGTATGTTAGATCAATATACCCCGCGGCTACTTTCCAGATGTGATATTAACCCTTAGAATTGCGCTTTACCCCTTCAGTTTTAGGTAATTGTGACACTTAGCAAGACTGAAATACACAATCACAAATTCTGATCGAAATTCCTATATCTGTTCAAATGACAACATATCTTTTTAATAATTTGATGGTACATTGAAAGGTTCTCAAATTCTTCTTTTTCTACCCTTGATGACAGTGTATTACGATTTTTCAATATTTATTTGAATTTTCAAGTTATTCAATCAATCAATACCTGTTTAAGTTTTCAATGTTTTAGACCTTATCGATGGCATACTCCAATATACTAGAATGCATCTATATTGAAGTACGCGAAATTTAAAATTTGGAATAAATTCAATAATTAAGCCGTCTTATAAATAGAAATAATTTAGAAATGATAATTTACTTGTATTTTCATATGAATTCTTTTATTCGGGAGTTTTTCTCCTTCTTTTCCAGCAAACTTTTCTTTTAACACAAAAATGACAAGAGAAATAAAGAGAATAAAATATGAAAATAAATAAATAAATAAAGAAAATAATAGAACAATTTTTAGTAAAAATCCTCTATCTGTGTAAAATAAATCTCGTGTGAGAATATTGTGGAAGCCGAAGAATTAATCAATTTATTTGTTTATGTTTATAATTTGTCTTCATTATCTATTTGTTTGTTTATTTATTTGAATTAATTTTTATTTGAAAAGTACCCATATTGCAGGTAGTCCAAATGTTACGATAAATTAAAAACTTAGATTTGCTAGGAAACAACTTATTCACGACGATAAAAACAAAAAAAAAAATCACACGCAATGTCCAATCCAAATCGAATTGCACATGTATTTGTAATTAAAAAGGGGTTATTTGATTTTTATCTCTAATACGAGATATACGTGATTTAATGTGGGGTAGTCCAAAATCTCGTGGCTACAGCTTATTCAAGTTATGATTAAGTAGTTTTGCCGCCCGTTGACTATATTCTATGTAGTATAGAAATATATTTGCTTTCAATAAAAAAAACAACAAAAAAACCTGGCCATTAATTTCATTTATATTTATTTCATACATTTTTTTGAGGGGGGGGGGGGGGGGGGAAGAGAAGGCTTTCCAAAATGTTCTTTTATGGAACAAAATGGGGGATAGATTAACTCAAAATCATTTCATGTTATTTTTGTAAGTCGGCAAAAATACAAAACGTGTGAAAGATAATGTCTGAATTCCCAAACTCACATTTTTTATCTAATTTAGGGGGGGGGGGGGGGGGGGAGGGGAGAGCTTTGGAAACATTCACGGTGGACAATGAGGAAAATTTCGGCTTACTATTCCTATCATTCTGATAATAAGGAACTGATTTATATTTTGTTGATTTTATAAATCTATCTGTCACCGAATAAAAACGTACTAAAAAGCTAGCGTCTTCGATGCGACGTATTTTCTTTATCCAAGAATGAAGGGTTATCTACACAGTCGTCGGAATACAACAGGTTGCCATAGGGATTAAAAGGTACCGATGTCGTTTGTAAGAAGCTCTCTGATTGGCAGTCACAGAAATCGCGTTTGACCTTTTGATTGGCCGGCTAAAAATAAATCGTACAGAAAATACCTATTCATTCAGTCAAGGGGTATTCGAGAAGATCTTGTCGATTCGATACCCCTTGACTCGTGAAGATGTGAATAAAGTGTCAACTCCAGTCAGACTGCACAGACTGACTAATCTTTTTGCAATTTGCTTATTTTCTGAATCTAGAAGGATCCATCTTCCTTCCTGTTAAAGAATTTTTAAATTGCAACCTCTGGTTAACTTATGCTGGACCAAAACTTTTTTTTAGATACTTACTTTACAGAGTTACCAGGTCGTTTCTTTTCACATGACAGGGTCACATTTAATTCCCTGCATTTTGCTTAAACATTTGTTTCACATTCTGCTGTTGTTGTGTGTTTTTTTTTGTGGTAAAAAAAAAATAGTCAGGAGAAAATCCTGTTCAAATTTGTCTTGACAATATGTTAATTTGATGACATTTTATTATGTACCATATGATTAACAGATGAGCATTGTGAAATTAAAAATGTGATTTTAATGTTTAATGAGTGTGTGTGTTGTTTTTTTTTTTTGGGGGGGGGGGGGGGGGGGGAAGGGGTGTTTTTAGATGAATTGTACTGTTATGTCAAACTATGATTGAAATTTAGCCTTCTGGACAAAAGTTTTGTTAAAATAAATGTCAAAAACACATACTAGTGTAAACTAAAAGAAGACTATAAAAGTGAATGTCACTAGTGTAGACAAACATCATGAAGTGATATTTTCTGCGAAAAAAGGGATTTTTTTGCCATAAATGAAAAATCCCCATTAGTATATAAATTTATAAACTATTACAAGGTAAAGAGTTTACTATTCGGCTGTTTCTTTATATTATGTGTTACTTGTTTTATATATTTTGATAGAAGCACTGCGAAAATTCTGATAGAGCCTCATGCTCTTTTACAACCACATCCTCCTTTTTGATTGTCAAGATCAACCATTTTTTGCAAGAGTTTCTGAAATCTTGAAGCCTTTTAAACAGCCCACTATACCCACTTAATTAATGCTTCAAACACATCCACCTTTTGTTGACATGATTGCAGCATTGATTAAGTGGCATCAGTTCAAATCTATTGTAAGTGCCAATAGATTTGCACTGAACCCTCAAATAAGAGCTACAGATCAGGTATAGAGAAGTCAATTATCTATGTTTCACCTTCAGTTTTGGTCTTGATATGTACTGGTACTAAACCTCCAGTATATAGTGTTTTTAACATTTTTCAACTAAACAAATCTGTAGCCTCTAAATAAAGTCCACCCCTTCTTATAGAATTTTGATTATTGTAATAAACCCTAGGCTTATATTAGAGGTTTTATGGTATATATAGTATTGTTTTATTCCCACTTCCTTAAATACAAGACAAGAATGTGCAAGACTTTTGTCAGTGTGCATGCATTGATGCATATTTATGTAAAAATGAAACTTGAAAAAAACAGATTTTATTCTATGCTATATTGAATCAGAATTACATGTTTATGTTTACAGTGAGTGGGTCTTTTTTATCATGAAAATGAATACTTATAGGGTTTTTAAACTGTAATTAATGCATATTGCACTCAAAACAGGTCAAGTCAAAGCAGAAAGGTTTGGTGGCCTGTGCAAGATAGAATGATGATTGGACACATCAAATATTCTATTTTGAAAAAGGGGTCCTGTCTGGCATGGTAGCGAGGATGCCTAACTCAATACTTGGGAGAAGTCCCAAGTATTGGGATCGGATTCCATCCAAGCTGCAAGGCATGCGGGTATAGCCTTTGGCAAGCTATTTCAGAGCCCCAGCCTAGTGATAAATAATTATGTATAGAAAATGCATAAGTTTGCTTAATTCTATTAACATATACTCAATAATTATACCTACCTTAATGTCAATAAAAGATATAATGAACTGTGGTTGTGCATGTCAAAAAATGAGAAAATTTGGATGTAACACATGCATCATACAAATAAAAATGCCACATGCTATGTGTTTTATAAGTTCAGTGTATTAATGACCTATTTGGATTTTATATTGTACATGCCTCTTTAAAAAACTGAAAATATATTGATATTAAACTTTTGATGTAACATATGCTTGACATTAATAACAATACCACATGTTATGTGTTTTATAAGTTCAGTGTAATAATGACCATAGTATTTGGATTGTTTATTGTACATGACTCTTTGAAATACTGGAAACATTTCCATATTAAACTTTTTAATGGTAACCTGTGTTTTGTTGAATATTATATACCAGAATCAGCAAAATAAAAGCATTGTAACTATACTGTAGCTTAAAGCTCAAGGCCATGTTGTGAAAATTCACCAGTTCCCACGCCAAATGTGTTGGCCAATGAAAGAACCGCGATTGACAGCCGCTCCTTGGAAATCAAACTCATGACCTTTGGGCCAAGAGGCAGATACTCTACCTCTAGACCACAGACACCACAAATGTAAGGCATCCTTAGGTAGAAATAATATTCACATTACACAAAATTGTTGTCATTCTACCATGCTATGTTATAGTGTTTTTTCAAGGATTTATATCCATTAAAACTTTTCTACCTGATATATTAAGAAAGTTTATCTATTTAGAATCAATACTTATATTCTGAAATAAGGTTTTCCATTTTAGATTTAACATACACTAGTATCAGCTTTTCTGACCATCTCTTGGCTTCTTCACGAATTTTCTTGTAAACTTCCCAATATGACGAGTTTCTCACCAATAGATATATATATGCCAGTGGAGCGATACAGGCCCTCTTGGGCCTCTTGTTATGTCATTACATTTATAACACTATAACAGCATAGTTAAAGCTTTAATCTCAAGTTTAAATTTGAGAAAATATTCAGTTGAACATGAGAAAAGTTTAATTAAGTTTGTTACGATACCAGTTGCCAAAATATCTGTAATCTCTGTAATAATTGAATGTGGTGTTTAGCTTTATACAAACCAAGAATTTGTTTATCCAGCCTAATTCCCCTACTGATCAAGCTGGATTTAAGTCAAACGGCGTGTATATCAGGGAAGAGAATTCCTGTGACACAAAATTTTTAGACCTGTCCAAATTCAAAGCTTTTGCAGACGAAAATTAAAAGTGGATTTAATTTGAAAAATAACCCTTCAGTAAGGTAGAAAATAGTGTGGAAAAAGAAGAAATTGCTTGTTACAAGCAATTACTTCTTTTTTACAATGTTTTCTCAATTATTGAATCACAGGGACGTAAAAACCAGGGATTGAACAGGAAAGGGTTAAACATGACCAAGTTAAATGCAGTTTAAGGCAGAGAAGGTGAAAAAATGTCAGGAACTTGGTTGGTGTGTCATTTCTTTTAAAAAATCTGCTGATGAAAAATTATTGTCAACCAAGAAAAAATTAACTTGGCCGTCAATAACTTTTTACCGGCAAACTTATAAAAGATCTACCGCATCTAGCTAATTCCTGGGGCTTTTCAGTCTTTTCTTCAAACCATTTTCAAATCAGTCCAGTTTTTACAGAATTTTCAAAAAATGTCAAAAGATTTGTGTCACATGATAACCTGTTTTGTATACCATTGGTGTAGACTGGGATTCTGTATGTATAAACTAACAAACTGTAAGTGTTGAAAGTGATGATGAACAACTAATAAATAATTCATCATTTTACAGGAAGTCCAGCCAAATTCCCCAGCAGATCTGGCCGGTTTAAAGTCAAACACTGATTATATTATTGGTGCAGATTCTGTTTTACACGAGGTATGACTTATTTCACCCCGTATCTTGCTGAATTCAAATTGTGGCCAGTCATGCCAAAAGAGACCATATGGGACCCCTGAACCCTTGTCATGCTGGACCTGGAGTATTTCTGCTTGAGGTATCTATACCTCCATATGGCAGGAGGTATAGATAAACATCAGCCTGATGTTAGTCTCCATCACCTGTTTCTCACTTTCAAACCAGAATTGTCAATAGCTTTAGTTTTTAAAATGAATATTGACCAAAAGTAGGTACTTTCATTGCTTTTTGCCTTTTGATTTTGACGAAAAATTTTAGCCAATATTTATTCAGCATGACAAGGGTTAAAATAGATATTTGAAAAATGAATTGGTTCCTGCAGAGGTCAGCTGGAGATGACATTTAGATGATTTTCGTTTCATGAAAAAGCCAAATGGGAAAATTTTCAGCCTTAGTCATGCTGCCCATTTTGCGCAGTCTGACTTGGATAGACATGTTACACACATATCAGATGGTCTCTTTTTGTGTGACAGGCCACTATTTATTTCAAACAAATTACAAAATTATGTTGCATTTCAATAGATCTTAGTCTATCCTGTGTGCTAGAGCTTTGTGTACAGCCGAGCTTTAGATTGGTTTTGCCTATTGTGGGCCGCATGACCCTCACCCAGGAAATTGAGGGGCCAATTTTTCAGAACCATGGGTCACACTTTATTTCTTTGTTTTCTATTGATATGGTGATTTTGGTTGTCAGATCGAAAGAATTGCATTCATATCATATCAATAGATATTGCAATGAATATGGAAATATGTGTACTTCTATGCCTATTGGAAGCTGCCTTGGGATAGGAAGGTCCAGGGATTGAATTCTGACCAGACCATGAGAATTTTTGAATGTAAAAGAAAAAAAAAAGACTTGTGCCTCTCAATAAGGTGTTTAAATGAGAACTTGTGAGTGTGGTTAATGCTGTTGCCATGTCAATGGATCAGTGCGAAACAGTTGTAGCTGCCTATAAACATGATTATAGGCAGTTACAACTGTTTTGCGCTGAGCTATTGATGTGTAAACAGTAGACTTGCAATAAAATTGTTAGGGTAAAAGCATCTAGTTGTGTGAGTATTTATAACTTTTAAAATTTTACTCTTTCTGGACAATTAGTGTTTCTCAAATCTGGATCATATCTTGACAATTTTTCAATCTATCCAATTTGTTTCAAACAATCGAATGATGAAAGAAATTTAGAAAAAATACGTCTAAAAAATAGCATGTTCGCAGGATTTGCAGATCAGCAAATGCTAAATGCACCTGTTACTATATTTCATGTTTCAAAGGCCAGATCGGTGAGTGATTAATCAACATAAAATAATCATTCCTGAGGGTTTTAATAACACAATCATAATCTACAATCTAATATATGAATCTATTGTTTGTATCTTATAGTGCTTATTAAGTGGCTTTTATAAAGGGAATTGGCTTTTTCAGATGTCATTATTAGTCTATTTCCTAATAACTACCAAAGTTTCACATTAAACCTTTTGTCACATCAAAAATATTTTGGACTTTTTAAACGCCCGTCGAAGACGGAACATATTATGGGATCACCCGTGGCTTCCGGGTGTCCGGCGGCGTCCACTTCTTTGTCCGGAGCATAACTCTGTAACTTGAAATCTGATGGACTTCAAACTTGGCAATTGTATTCTTCTCATCATTGCAGAGTGCAGTGCACAAGAACCATAACTCTACCTGGCCTATATTTTGAGTTATTGCCCTTTGTTGTTTTTCATACTAGAATCTTGTCCCGAGTATATCTCTAAAAGTATAATAGCTAGGATCATGAAACTTTAAGGGTGTATAGATCTTACCAAGGGGGAGTGCAGAGCACTAGAACCACAACTCTACCTGGCCTATTTTTAGCTCACCTGAGCACAACGTGCTCAAGTGAGCTATTGTGATCACCTTTTGTCCGGCGTCCGTGCGTCGTCCGTCGTGCGTCGTCCGTCAACAATTTCTTTAAACGACATCTCCTCCTAAACTACTAGGCCAATTTTAACCAAACTTGGCAGAAATGTTCCTTAGGTGGTCCCCTTTAAGAATTGCTAAAAGAATTGAAATCGGTGAAAAACTCTGGTTGCTATGGCAACCAAAGTTAAAAATTTAAGAAAATCTTTAAAATTCTTCTTCTTCTGAACCAGCAGCCCTACAGCCTTGAAATTTGGTATGGATGATCAGCTCATAGACCTTAATAAAAAAAGCTAAAATCATATCTGTTGGGCCACCAGGTGCGGAGCATCAGGGGGGAGGGGGTAGTACTTTGGGTAAATTTTGTAATCTTTAACCTTCTTCTTCTTCTGATCATGAAGGCCTACAGCCTTAGAATTTTGCATGTATCATCACCTCATAGACCTTAATAAAAATAGCTAAAATCATATCTGTAGGGCCACCAGGTGCGGAGCATCAGGGGGGGAGGGGGTAGTACTATGATGAAAATTTTGTAATCTTTAACCTTTTTCTTCTTCTAAACCAGGAGACCTACAGATTTGAATATTGGCATGGATGATCAGCATATGGACCTTTATAAAAATACCTAAAATCATGACTGTAGATTCACCAGGTGCGTAGCACCAGGGGGGAGAGGATAGTACTTTTGTGAAATTTTTGTAATCTTTAACCTTCTTCTTCTTCTGAACCACAAGCCCTACAGACTTGAAAATTGGCATGGAGAATCAGCTTATAGACCTTAATATAAAAAGCTTAAATCATGACTGTAAAGCCACCAGGTGGGGAGCACCAGGGGGGAGGGGGGAGTACTTTTGTGAAAATTTTGTAACTTTAATCTTCATCTTCTAATGAACCAGGAGCCCTACAGACTTCAATATTGGCAAGGATGATAAGCATATGGATCTAAAATAAAATAGCTAAAATCATGAATGTAGGGCCACCAGATGCGGAGCATTAGGGGGCAGGGGGTAGTACTTTGGATCAATTTTGAAATCTTTAACCTTCTTCTAATGAGCCAGGAGTCCTACAGACTTGAAAATTGGTATGGATGATCAGCATATGGACATTAATTGAATTAGCTATTGAATTAGCTAAAATCATGACTGTAGATTCACCAGATGCAGAGCATCTTGGGGGAGGGGGGAGTGCTTTGTTGAGAATTTTGAATCCCTACAGCCTTTATATTTGACATGGATTGATCAATTCATTAAAGAAAACTTTAAAAGTTTCAGCCTGTATATCTGGCATAGATTAGCTGATCACAGACCTTTTATGGAAAAAGCTTAAACAAATAATGTCCAGGGGAGGAGCAGAGGGGGGGGGGGGAATGATTATTTCAAATGTTATCTGATTGAATAAGTGAAAAATCCCTTTTTCTGTGGTTGCATGGACATACCTAGGTAATGAAGCTTTTTTCTCAGGTGAGCGACCCAGGGCCAACGGCCCTCTTGTTTTAGCTCACCTGAGCACAACGTGCTCAAGTGAGCTATTGTGATCACCTTTTGTCCGGCGTCTGTGCGTCGTCCGTCGTGCGTCGTCCGTCAACAATTTCTTTAAACGACTTCTCCTCCTAAACTACTAGGCCACTTTTAACCAAACTTGGCAGAAATGTTCCTTAGGTGGTCCCCTTTAAGAATTGCTAAAAGAATTGAAATCGGTGAAAAACTCTGGTTATATATTGTTATCCCTCTCTCCAAACCATTGTGTGTAGCTATCTGTGAGCCAACGGCAATGTGAACCTAAATGTGTTATCAGTTGACATGTTCATTTGTTTGATGTTTTGTTAAAGTTTATTGGTTGTAAAATTTTCTGCTCATACTTGGGCGCTTTCAATAGCAAATAAAGATTTCGTATTGTCGGTTGCTATGGCAACCAAAGTTAAAAATTTAAGACAATCTTTAAAATTCTTCTTCTTCTGAACCAGCAGCCCTACAGCCTTGAAATTTGGCATGGATGATCAGCTCATAGACCTTAATAAAAATAGCTAAAATCATATCTGTTGGGCCACCAGGTGCGGAGCACCAGGGGGGGGGGGTAGTACTTTGGGTAAATTTTGTAATCTTTAACCTTCTTCTTCTTCTGATCATGAAGGCCTACAGCCTTAGAATTTTGCATGTATGATCACCTCATAGACCTTAATGAAAATAGCTAAAATCTTTTCTGTAGGGCCACCAGGTGCGGAGCATTAGGGGGAGGGAGGTAGTACTTTGATGAAAATTTTGTAATCTTTAACCTTTTTCTTCTTCTAAACCAGGAGACCTACAGATTTGAAAATTTGCATGGATGATCAGCATATGAACCTTTATAAAAATAGCTAAAATCATGACTGTAGATTCACCAGGTGCGTAGCACCAGGGGGGAATGTGTTGTACTTTTGTGAACATTTTGTAATCTTTAACCTTCTTCTTCTTCTGAACCACAAGCCCTACAGACTTGAAAATTGGCATGGAGGATCAGCTCATAGACCTTAATAAAAACAGCTAAAATCTTATTTATAGGGCCACCAGGGGCGGAGCACCAAGGGGGAGGGGGTAGTACTTTGATGAAAATTTTGTAATCTTTAACCTTTTTCTTCTTCTGAACCAGGATTCCTAGATTTGAATACTTGCATGGATGATCAGCATATGAACCTTTATAAAAATAGCTAAAATCATAACTGTAGATTCACCAGGTGCGGAGCACCAAGGGGAAGAGGGAAGTACTTTTGTGAAAATTTTGTAATCTTTAACCTTCTTCTTCTTCTGAACCACAAGCCCTACAGACTTGAAAATTGGCATGGAGGATCAGCTCATAGACCTTAATAAAAACAGCTAAAACCATGACTGTAAAGCCACCAGGTGTGGAGCACCAGGGGGGAGGGGGTAGTACTTTAGTGAAAATTTTGTAACTTCATCTTCTAATGAACCAGGAGCCCTACAGACTTCAATATTGGCATGGATGATAAGCATATGGATCTAAAATAAAATAGCTTAAATCATGAATGTAGGGCCACCAGATGCGGAGCATTAGGGGGCAGGGGGTAGTACTTCGGATCAATTTTGAAATCTTTAACCTTATTCTTCTCCTGGATCAGGAACCCTACAGACTTGAAAATTGTCATGGGTGATCAATATATTGACATTAATAAAAATAGCTAAAATCATGACTGTAGGGTCACCAGGTGCTGAGTGTCTTGTGGAGTGGGTAGTACTTTGGATCATTTTTGAAATCTTTAAACTTCTTCTAATGAGCCAGGAGTCCTACAGACTTGAAAATTGGTATGGATGATCAGCATATGGATATATATTGAATTAGCCAAAATCATAACTGTAGATTCACCAGGTGCAGAGCATCTTGGGGGAGGGGGGTGCTTTGTTGAGAATTTTGAATCCCTACAGCCTTTATATTTGACATGGATTGATCAACTCATTAAAGAAAACTTTAAAAGTCTCAGACTCAGCCTGTATATCTGGCATAGATTAGCTGATCACATACCTTTTATGGAAAAAGCTTAAATAAATAATGGAGGAGCAGGAGCAGAGGGGGGGGGGGGAATGATTATTTCAAATGTTATCTGATTGAATAAGTGAAAATCTCTTTTTCTGTGGTTGCATGGATATACCTAGGTAATGAAGCTTTTTTCTCAGGTGAGCGACGCAGGGCCAACGGCCCTCTTGTTTGAGTTATTGCCCTTTGTTGTTTTTCAGACTTGAATCTTGTCCGGAGTATATCTGTTAAAGTGTTATAGCTAGGATCATGAAACTGCATGGGTGTATAGATCTCACCAAGAGGGGGTGCAGTGTACAAGAACCATAACTCTACCTGACCTATTTTTTGAGTTATTGCCCTTTGTTGTTTTTCAGACTCGAATCTTGTCCAGATGATATCTCTTAAAGTATAATAACAAGGATCATGAAACTGCATGGATGTATAGATCTCACCCAGGGGAGTGCCGTGCACAAGAACCATAACTCTACCTGGCCTATTTTTTGAGTTATTGCCCTTTATTGTTTTTCATACTAGAATCTTATCTGGAGTATATCTCTAAAAGTATAAAAGTTAGGATCCTGAAACTTCATGGGTGTATAGATCTCACAAAGGGGGAGTGCAGTGCCTAAGAATCACAACTCTACCTGACCTTTTTAGCTCACCTGAGCACAAAGTGCTATTGGGATCGTAGAATGTCCGTCGTCAGTCGTCCGTCGTGCGTCGTCCACAATTTCTTTAAACATCTTCTCCTCCTAAACCAGTGGGCCAATCTTGATGAAACTTGGCAGGGATGTTCCTTGGGTCAAGCTCTACCAAAGTTGTTCAAATAAATGAAATCCACCCTTAACTTTCCCTTTATCCTTAACAAAAAGGGTGAAAAAATGAAAATCTTTAAAAATCTTCTTCTCTGAAACCAGAAGGCAGACAGCTTTCATATTTGGTATGGAGCATCATCTAGTGGACCTCTACCAAGTTTGTTCATATCAAGACCCTGGGGTCATATTTGGGCTTTGCCCAGGCGCAACCCTTTTTACATAGAATCAAAGAGCGAAAATCTTTAAAAATCTTCTTCTCTGAAACCAGATGGCAGACAGCTTTAATATTTGGTGTGTAGCATCACCTAGTGGGCCTCTACCAAGTTTGTTCATATCAAGACCCTTTGGTCATATTTGGGCTTTGCAAGGGTGCATCCCTTTATGTCTTATGAGCACGAAGGGTAAAAAAACGAAAATCTTCAAAAATCTGTTTCTATAAAACCGGATGGCAGACAGCTTTCATATTTGGTATGTAGCATCATCTAGTGGACCTCTACCAAGTTTGTTCATATCAAGACCCTAGGATCATATTTGGGCTCCACCCGTGGGCAACCCTTTTTACATAGAATCAAAGAGCGAAAATCTTTAAAAATCTTCTTTAATCAAAACCAGAGGACACACTGCCTTCATTTTTAGCTCCACTGGCCGAAGGCCAGCGAGCTATTGTCATGGCGGTGTGTCCGGCGTGCGTGTGTGCGTGCGTGCGTGCGTCCGTGCGTAAACTTTTTCTTTAAACATCTTCTCCTCCAAAACCTATGGGCGGATTTTGATGAAACTTGGTAGAAATGTTCCTTGGGTGACCCTCTTCTAAATTTGTTAAAGAAATTTTGATTGACCCCCAAATATGGGCGTGGCAGGGCGTGGCATTTTTTGACTTTGAAATCTTTAAAAATCTTCTCCTCCCAAACCGTTGGGCCAATTTCAATGAAACTTGGCATGGATGTTCCTTGGGTGACCCTTTACCTAAATTGTTCAAGAAATTTTGATTGACCCCCAAATATGGGCGTGGCAGGGCGGGGCTTATTTTGAGCCCAAAATCTTTGAATGACATCTCCTCCTGAACCACTGGGCCGATTTCAACCAAACTTTACCAAAATGTTCCTGGGGTGACCCTTTACCTAAATTGTTCAAGAAATTTTGATTGACCGCCAAATATGGGCGTGGCAGGGCGGGGCTTATTTTGAGCCCGAAAACTTTGAATGACATCTCCTCCTGAACCACTGGGCCAATTTCAATGAAACTTTACCAAAATGTTCCTGGGGTAACCCTTTTCAAAAATTGTTCAAGAAATTTTGATTGACCCCCAAATATGGGCGTGGCAGGGCGGGGCTTATCTGAGCCCGAAATCTTTGAACAACTTTTCCTCCAGAACAATTTGGCTGATTTCAATGAAACTTTACCAGAATGTTCCTTGGGAGACCCTTTCCAAAAGTTGCTCTCAAAATTTTGATTGGCCCATAAATATGGGTGTGACAGGGTGGGGCTTATTTTGAGCCCGAATTCTTTGAAGGACATCTCCTCCTGAATCACTGGGCTGATTTCAATTAAATTTTACCAGAATGTTCCTTCTGTGACCCTTTTCAAAAATTGTATGCGAAATATTAATTAGCCCTTAAATATTGGCATGTCATGGTGTGGCTTATTTTGAGCCCAAAATCTTTGAACTACATCTCCTGATGAAGGTTGGGCCAATTTCAATGAAACTTGAGAATTTTGGTGCAATGTGAGCCGTACCCAGTTAATTAATATAAAATAGGTCTTAAGAGAATTCAAAATGTTGTTTTCATTCAAAGAAAGATTCATTTAATGCAAGTCTAATGATGATAAAGCCAGTGGAGCGATACAGGCCCTCTTGGGCCTCTTGTTTGGTATGTAGCATCATCTTATTGGCCCCTACCAAGTTTGTTCATATCAAGACCCTTGGGTCATATTTGGGCCCCAACCGGGCGCATCCCTTTCAGCTCATCTGAGCACGATAGGTGAAAATAGGAAAACCTTCAAAAATCTTCTTCTCTTAAACCAGAAGGCAGACAGATTTCATATTTAGTATGTAGCATCATCTTATGGACCTCTTTCAAGTTTGTTCAGATCAAGACCCTGGGGTCACCTTTGGGGTCCACCCGGGTGCATCCCTTTTAACATAGAATCAAAGAGCAAAGAGGCATATCTGTCTTGCTCTTCGCTGAAAACGTTCCATGGTATTGATCTTAGGCAACTATCTTCTTTTTGACATCTGCCTATCTAATTAATGTGATGTACCAGGGGTCAAAGAGACTCAGGTGAGCGATCTAGGACCATCTTGGTCCTCTTGTTTTTGAGCTATTGCCCTTTGTTGTTTTTCAGACTTGATTCTTGTACGGAGTATATCTCTTAAAGTATAATAGCTAGGATCATGAAACTGCATGGGTGTATAGATCTCACCAAGGGGGAGTGCAGCGCACAAGAACCATAACTCTACCTGGCCTACTTTTTGAGTTATTGCCCTTTGTTGTTTTTCAGACTAGAATCTTGTCTGGAGTATATCTCTTAAAGTATAAAAGCTATGATCATGAAACTTAATGGGTGTATAGATCCCACCAAGGGGGGATGCAGTGCACAAGAACCATAATTCTACCTGGCCTATTTTTTGAGTTATTGCCCATTGTTGTTTTTCATACTAGAATCTTGTCCGGAGTATATCTCTTAAAGTATAATAACAAGGATCATGAAACTGCATGGGTGTATAGATCTCACCAAGGGGGAGGGCAGTGCACAAGAACCATAACTCTACCTGGCCTCCTTTTTGAGTTATTGCCCTTTGTTGTTTTTCAGACTTGAATCTTGTCCGGAGTATTTCTCTTAAAGTATAATAACAAGGATCATGAAACTGCATGGGTGTATAGATGTCATCAAGGGGGAATGCAGTGTACAAGAACCGTAATTCTACCTGGCCTATTTTTTGAGTTATTGCCCATTGTTGTTTTTCATACTAGAATCTTGTCCGGAGTATATCTCTTAAAGTATAATAGCTAGGATCATGAAACTTCATGGGTGCAAAAAATATTCATTCAAAATAACCTCAGTTCTATTCAAACCCCCAGTTAATACTAAGCAGTGTGACGGGCGTATCTTGTGACAATTTGGCACCTTGTTGTCCTATGGTATAAATTCCATAAACATTTCCAGTTTTTCTGGTGAGAATTCCATTTACTTTCTAATATGCATCATAAGATGTTTGAAGATCTCATTTTCTGTCTGTTTGTCAATCAATCATCTGCAACTCCTGTGAAAAATTGCACTCTTAACATTAAGAGATGAATGTAGATGAAATTTTGGCAAACAATTCTAAACCCTTGTCCTACTGAACCTGGAATATTCCTGCTTTTGCAGGAGCTATAGACAAACATCAGCCTGCACATATGTGCAGTCTGATGTTAGTCTACACCACCTGTTTCTCACTTTCAAACCAGAATTGTCAATAGATTTAGTTTTTAGCTCCACTGGCCGAAGGCCAGCGAGCTATTGTCATGGCGGAGTGTCCGTCGTGCGTCCGTGCGTCCGTCCGTCCGTGCGTCCGTCCGTCCGTCCGTGCGTAAACTTTTTCTTTAAACATCTTCTCCTCCCAAACAAATGGGCGGATTTTAACGAAACTTGGTAGAAATGATCCTTGGGTGGCCCCCTTCTTAAATTGTTCAAAGAATTTTGATTGGCCCCGAAATATGGGCGTGGCAGGGCGTGGCATTTTTTCACTTTGAAATCTTTAAAAATCTTCTCCTCCAAAACCATTGGGCCGATTTCAATGAAACTTGGCATGGATGTTCCTTGGGTGACCCTTTACTTAAATTGTTCAAGAAATTTTGATTAGCCCATATATATGGGCGTGGCAGGGCGGGGCTTATTTTGAGCCCGAAATCTTTGAACGACATCTCCTCCTAAACCACTGGGCCGATTTCAATGAAACTTTATCAGAATGTTTCTTGGGTGACCTTTTACTTAAATTGTTCAAGAAATTTTGATTGGTCCATAAATATGGGCGTGGCAGGGCGGGGCTTATTTTGAGCCCGAAATCTTTGAACGACATCTCCTCCTCAACTACTGGGCTGATTTCAATGAAACTTTATCAGAATGTTTCTTGGGTCACCCTTTACTTAAATTGTTCAAGAAATTTTGATTGGTCAATAAATATGGGCGTGGCAGGACGGGGCTTTTTTGAGCCCGAAATCTTTGAACAACATCTCCTCCTGAACCACTGGGCCGATTTCAATGAAACTTTAACAGAATGTTCCTTGGGTGACCCTTTACTTAAATTGTTCAAGAAATTTTGATTGGACTAAAAATATGGGCGTGGCAGGGCGGGGCCTATTTTGAGCCCAAAATTTTCAAATGACATTTTCTCCTGAACCACTTGGCTGATTTCTATGAAACTTAACCAGAATGTTCCTTGAGTGTCTCTTTTCAAAATTTTTTTGCTAAATTTTGATAGGCCTATAAATTTTGGCGTGGCGGGATTGGGCTTATATTGAGGCCAAAATCTTTGAACGATATCTCCTCCGGAACCACTCAGCCAATTTCAATGAAACCTTACCCGAATGTTTCTTGGGTGACTATTTGCTTAAATTGTTCAAGAAATTTTGTTTGGTCCATAAATATGGGCATGTCAGGTTGGGCCTATTTTGAACCCGAAATCTTTGAATGACATCTTCTAAACCTTATGTTTTAATAAGATTGGTCAAGGGTTGCAGGTTCATTTTGATTGAGTATTTTGGTGCAATATGGACCAGAACCTTTTAATCATTACTAAATAGGTCTTAGGAGATTTTGGAGTATTAATGTAATGTGCATTTAAAGTAATGAAAGTCTAAAGATTTTAAAGCCCGTGGAGCGATACAGGCCCTCTTGGGCCTCTTGTTCAAATAAAAAATTGACCTACAGTTGGTACTTCCAGTGCTTTTTGTCCTTTGATTTGATGAAAAAATTTTAGCCAAAATTTATTCAGCATGACAAGGGTTAACAAAAATAAGCATTTACTTAAGATAAAACACACTCATTATTCTCTTTATTTTTACACCCTGACATTGGGGCTCATTGTTAGCTCACCTGAGCACAAAGTGCTCAAGGTGAGCTATTGTGATCACTCACCGTCTGTCCATCGTCCGTCCGTCCGTCCGTCAACAATTTCTTTAAACATCTTCTCCTCCTAAACCACTGGGCCAATCAAGCTGAAACTTGGCAGGGATGTTCCTTGGGTGAAGCTCTTCAAAAGTTGTTAAAAGAATTTCAATCTATAAATAACTCTGGTTGCCATGGCAACAGAAAGGCTGAAAATCGCGAAAATCTAAGAAAAAATTCTTCTCCTCCTAAACCATTGGGCCAATCAAGCTGAAATTTGGCAGAGATGTTCCTTGGGTGAAGCTCTTCAAAAGTTGTTAAAAGAATTAAATTTCATCAAAAACTCTGGTTTCCATGGTAACGGAAAGGTTGAAAAATGGCCAAAATGGTCGAAAATCTAAGAAAAAATTCTTCTCCTCCTAAACAACAAGGCCAATCAAGCTGAAATTTGGCAGTTCTATTTCTTGGGTGAAGTTCTTTAAAAGTTGTTAAAAGAATTTAATTTCATCAAAAACTCTGGTTTCCATGGTAACAGAAATGTTGAAAAATAGCCGAAAATGGCTGAAAAACTTGGAAAAAAATCTTTTCCTCCTAAACCACTGGGCCAATCAAGCTGAAACTTGGCAGAGATGTTTTTTGGGTGAAGCTCTTCAAAAGTTATTTAAAGAATTTCATTTCATGAAAAACTCTGGTTTCCATGGTAAGGGAATGGTTGAAAAATGGCCGAAAATGGCTGAAAATCTTAGAAAAATTTTTTCTTCTCCTAAACCACTGGGCCAATCAAGCTGAAACTTGGCAGAGATGTTCCTTTGGTGATGTTCTTTTTAAGTTGTTAAAAGAATTTAATTTTATGAAAAACTCTGGTTTCCATGGTAACGGAAAGGTTGAAATATGGCCAAAAATGGCTGAAAATCTTTGAAAAAATTCTTCTCTTCCTAAACCACTAGGCCAATCAAGCTGAAACTTGGCAGGGATGTTTCTTCTGTGAAGTTGTTCAATAGTTGTTAAAAAAATTTAATTTCATCAAAAACTCTGGTTTGCATGGTAACAGAAAGGCTGAAAAACGGACGAAAAATGCTGAAAATCTTAGAAAAACTCTTCCAAAACCACTGGGCTAATTAAGCTGAAACATGGTAGGGATGTCTTTTGGGTGAAGCTCTTCCAAAATTGTAAAAATAAATGTATTCAATTAAAATCTCTGGTGTACATGGTATTGGAAATGTCAAAATATTGCCAAAAATATCAGCGAAGGTTAATCTTCGCCTTAACTATTTGGAATATCTTAAACATGGAAGGGATATTCTTAATGTTTAGGTCTACTTAACTTTAATTCAATTCCATCATTGATAACTTTGTTTGCAATTAAAAAGAAAATCAAATTGCAATAGGAGGAAATTAAAGTCTGTTTCTTCTAAATCCACCCTAAATGTACATCAGACAATTTCTGGTATTATAACATTGTTGACAAGTTATGAGTTGACTTACTCAGGTGAGCGATATAGGACCATCTTGGTCCTCTTGTTAGTCCCCTACCGGTGTTCACACCGGAGGGGACTATAGGTTTGCCCTCCGTCTGTCCGTCCGTCTGTCCGTCCGTCTGTCCGTCCGTCTGTCCGTCCGTCCGTCTGTCCGTCCGTCCGTCCGTCTGTCCGCTCAAATCTGGATCCCGCGATAACTTAATAACTAAGCAAGCGTTTTTGATGAAAGTTGGTATATGACTAGATGACAATGTGTAGATTATGCACATCATTTTATTTTTGTTTTTCGACTTAAATTGAGGTTGCTATGGTTACAGAAATAGTGAAAATATGGCCAAAAATGGGATCCTGCGATAAGATAATAACTAAGCAAGCTAGTTTGATGAGACTTGGTATATGACTATATGGCAATGTGTAGATTATGCACATCATTTTATTTTTGTTTTTAGACTAAAATTGTTGTTGCTATGGTTACGGAAATAGTGAAAATATGGCAAAAAATATTGGATCCTGCGATAAGTTAATAAGTAAGCAAGCTAATTTGATGAGACTTGGTATATGACTAGATGGCAATGTGTAGATTATGCACATCATTTTATCTTTGTTCTTTGACAAAAAGTGCGGTTGCTATGGTAATGGAAATAGTGAAAATATGGCAAAAAATGGATCCTGCAATAACTTAATAACTAAGCAAGCTAACTTGATGAAACCTGTTTTAAAATGTAAAAAAAATTATAAGCCATGTTTGTCAGGGTGGTGATGCAGCAGTATTAATCACCTCCAGTGAAAGTTCTCATTTCTTACCAACAAGACTGAAGAAAAACATCTTGGATCAGACAAGGTAACTGTTATTGATACTATTTCTTGCATCTGTCTATTGCTTCCATGAATTGTATAGTGGGCACAGCAGAGACAACAACTCATGTAAGTCTTGTTTAACCCTTTAAAAAGACCTGGTTTTGACGTCCCTGATAGAATTGGCGTGGGAAAACATTGAGACAAACAAAGCCGGTAGGGGACTTATGCCCATGTCCAACATGGCTCTTGTTTTACCTGTGTCTGTCTGTCTGTCAGCAAAAAAATTCAACCTGCTTCACCACTATTCATTTTACAATGCTCATATTCGGCATAAAGGTTCATCTCATCAAAACAAATTATTGAATGTCAAGGTAATCTGACAAGGTCATTGCCAATAATCAAGATCTTTAAAAACTTCTTTAAAGAATGCCTTTTCAAGGTATTAGTGTTCCACAAACAAATCTGTTCATGGAAAGTGTTTCTACTCTAACATGCTTCATATGATATTATTGCTAATTCAAATGTATTCACATGCTAGAGAGCTAGCTGTCTTTCATAGTCTTTTTGAAAAAATCTAAATACTAATGTTAGATTAAGTCAAATATATATTACAAGAACAGAAACATACATAGATTAGTTATGTATTTAATTGTAGGAAGAAAAAGAACTGTGTAGGAATATAAATTTTGAACAGGAATTAAGACATTGAATGGAGTCAATGAATGATCTGTATTTATTAAAGTGCTTACTACAATTTTTGAATAATCATTGTTAGTATGCAAGAAGAAAATCAAATAGTTTTTAGATAGGTTTGTTTTAATGGGTGTTTAACAAATTCTTATATGCCAGTCGCACATATTATGGGAACTTCCATAGTGTACAATGGGCTATGTTCACTTCTATGCCAGAAGCATACCTCTATCTCCCATGTCTGATTGACTTTAAACATGGCAGTTTTTTTCCTCTCATGATTATGAAGTGCAGGGCGCAGGTACCACTACTCTACCTAGCTAAATTTTTATATGCCGCCTCAGGAAGTATATTGGAGTGATCTTCTCCGTCTGTCCGTCCGTCCATACATCTGTCCATCCGAACGTCTGTCCACTTTTCCTGTAAACGCAACTCCTCCTAAGTTTCTGGCTGGATCTTCTTGAAACTTGAACAATGTTATCACCTCAATTGGTAGATGTGCATGAAGGAAGGATTTTATGGTTCATTGATTTTTGCCTGAGTTATGCCCCTTAAAAACTTAGTCTGTGGGGCTTATTGCCTCAGTTTTTTCTTGTCAACGCAACTCCTCCTAAGTTTTTGGCTGGATCTTCTTGAAACTTGGTCAATGTTATCACCTCAATTGGTAGATGTGCATGAAGGAAGGATTTTATGGTTCTTTGATTTTTGGTGGATGTTTACGTTCACCAGTGTTATATACCGTGTAAGAACAATCCAGTCAGATGTTAATAGGTTTTCAAAAAAGGGGTGCTCATTTAGATTCAATTTACACTTTTTCAAGAATTGTATCCGTCTGACAACTATGCATTTTGAAAATGGCATGAAACAAGGATTCTACATAACTTGTTGATACCGCAAAGACAACTTTTAAATACGAAGTCATATGCAATTCTGAGATCGGGCGAATTTTTTGTTTGCGTAGATCTACTTTTCAGACCGAATGAGTAATTTGCCCTTTATTTCCCTATGGTCCACGGGAGATCACTCGTGAAAATTTGGTAAATTGAATTACCGGAATGGTAACCTCCCCTGAAAATACTCCTGTATATGAAACAATTCCCGAAAATACATTAATACGCATGAATATCGATGCAAAGCGAGCAGGTAAAGAAAAGGTGTAAGGTCGTGCGATAAGGGTTTATGCAGTGGGATTTACATTAATTTTCAACTATCGCCAGTCTGCAACTTTTGTACGTGTTTATATAAACACTTACCTTTTCTTTTTTTTATTTAAGAATAGAAATCTAAGAACAATTAATTGATATCCTTTAATAGAATTTTTCAACGAGATAGCAACATAATGTTAATTGAGACAACGAAAAATCGATAAGTGTTGCAAAAAAAGAATAATATTTAGATAATGTAATTGTCTATTCTTTTATTTAATGCACAATAGAATCAGAAACCTTGTAATTACAAGGCTTTGGTGGACGATCTCTCTCTCTCTCACTCTCTCTCTCTTTCTCTCTCTCTCTCTCTCCCTCTCTCTCTCTCTCTCTCCTTCTCTCTCTTTCTCTCTCTCTCCCCTCTCTCTCTCTCTCTCTCTCTCTCTCTCTCCTCTCTCTCTATTCTTTCTCTCTCTCCTCTTTTTTCTGCCTCTCTGTCTGTCCGTCAGTCTGATTGTCTGTCTATATCTCTCTCTTTTTTTCTTTCTTTAGCATAGGATAAAACCAGACAACGACTCACTAGAAATCTGCATTGACAAATAACTTCATTAGATTCGAGGTACCTCAGAAACTGTTTTCACAAAACTCACAAAAAGATGAACTTTATGTTACTCAGTTGTGAAATTGCGGCCTGAATATGCGATTTTCATAATTGAATCGGTCTCACTCGAACAAGACATCTCTCTTTTTATAAATGTTTATGTAAAACAAATCTTTTTCAAAAGTTGCCGTTAATTTATTACAGGACCGTTTCAGCTTGAAGTAACTACCATCGCGCCAAAGTTCGTTTTGCAAAAAAACCCTCTACTTATTACAATGAATCGCTACAACATCTGCAATTGAACGTATTTCAAACCTTTGCATCGAAAATCTCGTTCATAGACCAAAAAAAAAATCTCGAAAACTCTTCTCATTTTCATTTGAAAGTGACATCAAGTACACGATGACGTCTAGTTTAAAATTCAAAGTTGTTTCTCCTTTTTTCTAACTTTATTCGGGTAAACCTATGCTAAACGTCTGTGAGATAAAGACCCCGTTATGGTGAAAATGGGCGTCAATGTTTTCCGTTTTTGGGACATACAGGTTGACGTAAAGCACTTGACTTTCAAATGTAACACAATGCATAAAATTACATCGATTCTACTTAAAATTACATGTTTTGCATTACATATTTATTTGACGAAAGGGAAAAATAGGAAAAATCAAAATTTTCAAGTTTTCATTTTTGCTAAGTATATGTACAGCAAACATAAAACTAGAAAATAATATAATGTATAATTGTAGCGTATTCTACCATTTTTTTCTTCTGTAATGTAATATTTAAGAACTATTTCGAGGAATTCACAAAATTGGGTCAGGTCCGTTTCCTTTTATCTTAATTTTACATGTACAAATTCTCTTTTCGCAACGAATGAAAGAATCACTCTTGTATGCCAACAGAAACGTCCACCATCAGTACTTTCAGTGCTTTGATTGCCTGAGTTATGCCCCTTAAAAACTTAGTCTCTGGGGCTTATTGCCTCAGTTATGCCCCCTTAAAATTTAGTCTCTGGGGCTTATTGAAATTGCAGCCTTGTGAATGCAACTCTTCCTTAGTTTCTTGCTGGATCTAAATGAAATGTTGATTTTTGCCCGAGTTATGCCCCTTAAAAACTTAGTCTCTGGGGCTTATTGCCTCAGTATTTTCTTGTCAACACATCTCATCCTAAGTTTCTGGCTGGATCTTCTTGAAACTTGGTCAATGTTATTGCCACAATTGGTAGATGTGCACGAACGAAGGATTTTATGGTTTGTTGATTTTTGCCTGAGTTATGCCCCTTAAAAACTTAGTCTCTGGGGCTTATTGCCTCAGTTATACCCCCTTAAAATTTAGTCTCTGGGGCTTATTGAAATTGCAGCCTTGTGAATGCAACTCTTCCTAAGTTTCTTGCTGGATCTAAATGAAACTTGGTGGATGTTGTAACCAAAATTGGTAGATGAGCATGAAGTAAGGATTTTATGGTTCATTATTTTTACCCTTAAATATGCCCCCTTAAAACTTAGTATCTGGGGCTTATTGAAATTGCAGCCTTTTGAACGCAACTCCTCCTTACTTTTTGTCTTTATTTAAATGAAACTTGGTCAATGTCATCACCATAATTTGTTGATGTATATGGATCAAGGATTTTATGGCTCATGTATTTTTCTGAATTATGCCCCCTTAAAACTTAGTGTCTGGGGCTTATTGAAATTGCAGCCTTGTGAAGGCAACTCCTCCTAACTTTTTGTCTTGATTTAAATGATACTTGGTCATTTTGAATTTGGTACTGTCAAAATTAGTAGTGTCTACAATTATTTTTATGAAACAGCAGCAAAGTGGCGGAGTATTTTGTGACTATGACACTCTTGTTGAGTTATTGTCTTTCATACTTGAGTTCTCAGCACTGCAATAGGTATCTTGTGTATCTTGTGACAATTTGCCATCCTATCAGTCAAAGTGGGACATACATTACCTTTGTTAGCTCACTTGAGCACGAAGGTGAAATCTTCGAAAAACCTTGAATGCACTTTAGAGGCTACATTTTTTGCTCGATCAACCTGTAATTTTGTCAGAATGATTGAATTGATGCAATTTTTTATAAGTATGAAATTGGGTCAATTGGGGTCAAAAACTAGGTCACAGAGTCAAATCATAGAAAATCCTTTTAAGTAAACCTGAAAATTGTAAAAAATGAATTCTCAAATTGTAAAGAAGCAGAAGAATATAGAAAATTTTTAGAAAGTTCAAAGCGATTAAGGGCCACTATGGCCCTTTTGTTTTTCAAAGCAGCACTACTTTTTTAGCCTCCACCAGCTCAACCTCTTTAGGTTAATGATTATCTTACAATTGGTGGGATGCAAATATTGTAAAGAATATCTGAGAACAGAATAGTCACCAATTATTTACTATATCCCCCACCTACGAAGTAAAGGGGGGTATATTGGTTTCACCATGTCTGTCCGTCCGTCCAGCCATCCATCCATTGGTAGACCTTTTAGTTCCAGACTCTAACTCGAGAACTAAGTGACCTAGAATTATGAAACTTTATATAAATACTGCTTATGACCCAAGGAAGTACCCTATTGTTTTGGGGTCACATAGGTCAAAGGTCAAGGTCACAGTCAATTTTTGTTCAATTTTCGTTTTCCGACTCTAATTTAAGAACCAAGCGACCTAGAATCATGAAACTTCATGCAAATGCTGCATAAGACCTCAATATTTGTTACAAACACATCCTGCACTAATAGCACATACGTTTTGAATAGGCGCTGGGGGGGGGGAGGAGTTATTATTCTGCTTTGGGACAATTCTAGTTTATTTTTGTCTTATTGATTGCAATGTTTAGCTCTGATATTTTGGGCCTGAGAATGCTAACAATTTGTGTATGTCCAAAGTTAAGTTGTAATTGAAAATCATAAATAGGTTTAACGAGCAGTTTTACCTTTACCGCTTTTCCTCCACAATTATAACATGTTAAATGAGTGTGTTTTTTTATGCTGTCCTGGCTTTCAAGTTTTTATGCATTTCTAATTGCAGTCTGAAGATTTATTCACGTTGATAGAGTCTCATGAAGGTAAACCCTTGAAGTTGTATGTCTATAATTCGGACACAGATTCTTGTCGTGAGGTCACAATAACTCCTAATGGAGCATGGGGCGGAGAGGGAAGGTAAGCGGTATTGTCTTATGTTGATAGAGTTACACAAGGGTATACCGTTAAAGTTGTATGTCTATATTTCGGACACAGATTCTTGTCATGAGGTCACAATAACTCCAAACGGAGCATGGGGGGAGAGGGAAGGTAAGTGTTAGTACATGTTTGTCTATTCGGACACAGATTCTTGGCGTGAGGTCACAATAACACCTAATGGAGCATTGGGTGGAGAGGACAGGTAAGTGTTGGTACATGTTTGTCTATTAATCGAACACATATTCTTGTCATAGAGTCACAATAACTCCAAATGTACCTTGGGGTGGAGAGGGAAGGTAAGCAGGATCCAGAAAGTACATCCACAAAGGGCAACTAAAATGTCATAACTACAGCTTGAATCAAATGTGTGTGGCTTGAATCAGTATTTTCTAACTTACTCAAAATCAGCCCAGTATTCAGGATTATAAAATGCAGATGCCCCAGAGATGGTAGCCTGATACACTAGGAGAAGCATATCTAAAACATGTTTTAACCCTTGTCATGCTTAATAAAAATCTTTGCAAAATAAAAGTAGAATCAAAGTGCTAAAAGCACTGGAAGTTACCAAATGTGAGTGAGTATTGATTTTGGAAATGCATTGTATTACACCTTTCTGGTTTAAAATGAAATTCAGGTGGTATGTACTAAAATCAGACTGCACATAAGTGCAAACTGATCTTTGTCTATACCTGCTGTAAAAGCAGGAATATTCCGGGGTCAGCATGACAAGGGTTAAACTTGGGGTGCTTTTTTGCTTGGCTGCTTTTGAAAAAAAAAAAAAAAAAAATAGGTATTGTGATCACCTTGGCATTGTTGTAGGGGTTGGCGTGACAATATTTTACCTTGATCATATCTCTGTTAGTTAAGATATCTTTATGAAACCTGTGTTCACCATCACAAGAGCTATCAAGGGGGATAACTCTGAAAGCAATTTTTATGCCCCCGTATCGAGAGATCAGGGGCATATTGTTTTACTCATGTCCGTCTGTCTGTCTGTCTGTCTGTCTGAAAACTTAACCTTTGCCTTTTCTCCAAAAGTATTTGACATACAAAGCTCAAATTTGGCATGATGATAGATCTCAATGATCGGCATCCGCTGGTACCAAAGTCAAGGTCATGTGACAAGGTCAAGGTCATTTGTCAAGGTCAAACTTTGAACAAAATTGCTGTTACAGGGGCATTAGTGTTTCACAAACACATCTTGTTTTAATGAGTTATGGCCCTTTTCAACATGGAAGTTTTGGATAATCCAGCACCTGCAGCAAAGCATTGGCACCTGTGTACTCTTGTTTATTCTTTGTTATCCTGAAGGGGGATCTGAACTATGGTGTCCGTGGTCTAGAGGTAGAGCGTCTGCCTCTTCACCCAAAGGTCCTGAGTTTGATTCCAGTGAGCGGCTATTGATCTTCGTTCTTTCATTGGCCCACACATTCAGTGCAAGTACTGGTGAATTTTCCAAGAAGCAGAATCGAGATGGGTTAATCTAAGCTGTAAGAACTTGTTTCCCAATCAATGTAAAATAAATGGGTTTAAAATGACTATGAAGTTTGGACCTCACCAATGCCTCTGTCAGCCTAGATGATGTGAAAGTATGTTGACTGGCACAATAAAAATCTGTTTTACAGTAATACAGTATTTCAGATACAATGCTATACAAAATTTACAAGTCAAAAAACAAGACTTTTTATGCCCCCGTATTGAGAGATCGGGGCATATTGTTTTACTCATGTCCGTCTGTCTGTCCATCCGTCTGTCTGAAAACTTAACCCGAAAACTTAACCTTTGCCTTTTCTCCAAAAGTATTTGACATACAAGGCTCATATTTGGCATGATGATAGATCTCAATGATCCGCATCTGCTGGTACCAAAGTCAAGGTCATGTGTCAAGGTCATCTGTCAAGGTCAAACTTTGAAAAAAATGCTGTTACGGGGGCATTCGTGATTCACAAACACATCTTGTTTGATAGATGAAATGTTGTAAACAATAGCGTCCCGTAAAGAAATAGTAATATATCCTTTATTGAATTGTTGTGATTGCCATGGAAATGTATGGAATTGTATGGAAGTCTTCACACTTTGGACAGTGTTTGGTAATGGGGTGAACTAAAGGGCATTCATTCTTTCCGACTATTTGTCTCTCACCGATGGGTCAAAAATCGTAGACCAATGTGGGATAGCAGCTGGAGGCTAGGAAAGGATGTAATTGTAGTACTGGTGTGAAAAATATCAGGAATCAATAGTTAGTTTACTCCAGCAGCTGCAATGTAGCTGAAAGATTGATGAAAGGGCTGTAAAACTCCATTCAAATAAAACAAACAAAGCTTTGGCAGACTTATAGACTAATATTAGCCTGCACAAAAGTGCAATCTAATCTTAGGCTACACTGCCTTCTTTCTACATAATTATATTGGGAATATTTTTAGCTATACTGGTTGAAATGCCAAAAGAATTGGTAATTGTGTTGAAACAAATTTTGAATTCACAATGTTATGGATCAATATAAGGAGAAATATAGTAACTTTCTACATAATTATATTTAGAAAAAGTTTAGGTAAAATGGTTGAAAGACCCAAAAAATTGGTAATTTGGATGGAACAAAGTTTGAATTCGCAACATTAAGGGTAAAGGAATAAGGGGTTATATAGTAAAGGCGTAGTTTTGAGTTGCTTAGAATGAATCTCTGTATATTTCAGTATGGGCTGTGGTATAGGCTATGGATATCTACATAGAATACCAAAACGACAGTTTCCGTCCAACGCCCCTCCTTCTGTACAAAAAGTACCAATCAAAGATGCTGTATCGGTGGTAAGATTCAATTTGCTTATTCATTGATCGCTGTTAAAAATCTCGATCAAAGCAGTGGTTTCTGTCCAAGGCCCCCTTGTTTTACAAAAACAATAAATACAAAATGTTGAATCGGTTGTAAGATTCAATTTGCTTGTTCCGTACCATTCAATTCGCTTGTTCAACAAGGTTCAATTTGCTAGTAAGTAAGGCATGTTGGTGGTAAGATTCAATTTGCTAATCAATAAGGTTTTTATTTTGAGGGTTCAGCGCAGGATTGTACTAAATGTCCATACATGTTTAGACTCTTAGAACAGTCTTTAGCTGAACCCTCAAATTGCTTGTTATAATAAGATTAAATTTGCTCTTCATTACGACTTGTTGGTAATAGATTCAATTTGCTATTACGTTATTCAATTAGATTGATAAGCTTTTCAATATGATGTATTGGTGGTAAGATTCGATTTACTTATGCACCAAGATTCAATTTACTTATCAATAAGATTCTATTAGCTTATTCAATAACATTGATTTGCTTTTAAATAAGATATTTTAGTGGTAGGATTCAATTTACTTATTCATTAACCTTTGTCATGCTGAAATAACTCCTGCTGAAGATTTGAATCAAAGTCAAACAGCTGAAAATACTAGATTATTAACTTATTAAGGCTATGCGGGACATATGGTGTATCAGGGAAATTATCAATAGATATTCTATAAAATTGAAAAATGAGCCTGTGCGTGACAATTCCAACAATTTCACAAGTGCGCAAAGCAAAGCCTCTGGCCAGCCTGTGCATCTGCACAATCTGACCAGAGTCCTCTCTATGCAAAATATAGCTGGATAATGTCTTAATCCTGCTTGGAGCAGTAAGAATATATTCTTGTTGCATTTGTGTTGTTGTCTAGGCAGTTCAACTTTTATGCCAGGGGTACATGTGAAATTGTTGGAAATGTCACACACAGGCTCAAACATTATATTAATTTCAGCCATCTACAGTTGCCAACAGTGCAGTTAACCCATTAGCAACTACACAAGGAATAGCAAATATGTCTTTAAATACTGGTAAGTCATTATTCAGCTGAAAATTATATTATACAAACATGGGCTTGTGATTGTTTTTCAAATTCACGAGTCATTGACTTATTGAATGTGTTTTCTAGGGGTCAAAACTACTGTTAAATGGTCAAAGAGTAATAAGTTATTATGGCTTGGTTATGCTGATTGCCTTCCTTCAAGAGATTGATTTGAATCACTTCCAAAGATATGAAAGAGAAGATTGATTCTAATGCATATTTAATTTCCAGCATTTATTGGGACAAAATTACCCCCTCCTGTGTACAGTCTGATCGTAGACTATTCTGCGTGCTTGCTTCTTAATTGTTTTGAGAAAATAGAGGATATTGAATGAGTGGTCTTGAATACTAATTCTATTAAACAAGTCATCTATAAATAAATAAAATCAATGCTTCGCCAAATTTTTATCTGTTTTAGATGATGAGTTTAATAAATTCAGTATTTAATAAGCGCAAATTTGATATTCTGTTTATAATATGACTAATTTTTGTGACAGAACGAGGAAATTAAGAAAATCGATTCAAGTTATTCTGCAAAGCACATAACGCTATTTGCAATATGACATCAGCAATTCCGTTATGATGTCATTTTCACAGCAGAAATATAATGTTGATGTATGTTCTTAGCTCATTTACATAATTATTCCACTGGTGAAATAACACTTGGGTAATATCAAAAATATTCAATGGGGTATTTTTACTCCTGCAACATTGGTCATATTATAAAAAAACTACTTCAGGTTGGTTGAAATGTCTGAAAATTAATGATTTGTTTTATACAAACTTTGAATTCACAAGGATAAGAGAAGATCAAATTATTGATGTTAAACAATAAAATGGCTCACTTATACTGATAACACAATTATAACAGGTACCACAACTATCCCTGTTAAACCACAAGCATCAACCACATATCTTGTGTTACTCATTCATTTAATATGGCAACCAATTCCCTTACCTAACTTTACTCAATTACATATGTAATTACAGGTACCCCAACTATCCCTGTTATACCACAAGCATCAACCACAAGTCATGTGTTACCGGGTCAGTTGCCAGGGCAACCAGCTCCCTTACCTAATTTTACTCAATCTCCGTTACCTAGTGCACGTAAGTATAAATATTTTTTAAAACACACAGTAAAATTTTTGAAGTATTTAATTCTAGTTGTGTTCACCAAGATTTGTTCATTCTGATTACATGTATTTATTAGGGATGTGAATGAATATTCAAATATTTGTTTTTCCCGCAAATATTCGAATACGATTTTCGAATACGAATACGAATATTCGTTTTTATTACACTGAATTTGAGCATTTGCCCTTTATTCATGGAAAGAGAAGTAAAAGAAGTGGAAAGTAAATTCTCAATATTTAATCGATTTTCTCACATTTATCTCCAATCGTATGTATTTACCGGTAAGTGTCAACAAGGTTCCAGGAAAATCAATAATCATGACAGGTTGCAAATCTTCTTATCAGCAGTCTGTCAGTGAAACATCGACCAATGTATAAATGTGTTAATATAACACCTTTGGAGAGTTGAAACCTATTTGAAAATTTTCGAATACGTCCAAACAATTGATGTTACGCCTGAACAAATTTTTTTTGAAAGCCGACGGCCGCGCTGTGTTTATTATATTTTTTTCTCTTGGCTCGTTTTTAAAGATAAGTAATTTTTTGTCTTTTATACTGGCAATTAGTCAAGTGCACAACCATGAATGATTAGCAATATTCATCTGAGCAACCGATTTGTCTTTTCTACTCATTATATGTTCATAAAAGTCACGTCGTAGTTATGATGCTTTGATTGCCTACAAGTATTCGACGTATTTTTCGGATTCGGGTAAATCTAACATCAGTTTAGAATACATCACCAAAAAGTGTTAAATGTTGTAAAGTCTCAGAAAACAAATTCCAAAATATATGTTCTGGCCTGTCGACGCCAAATACATCGCAATCAAAGCTTGAATCACTATGTTTCACGAACTCTTTATACTTTACACATTTTATACTGTACTAATTTATATTGTCACATGAAAAGGTAAGATAAGGTAAAAATAAGACGAATAATTTAAATTTTATTGGATGTGATTGGATTCTCCAAATAAGTTCACCATTCCACCGAGTGTGAGGAACGCAAGGCAACCCTACCTGGAGATTCAATGACTTCTCAAGTCGCGCCTTCGGAATTTAGTAATATTTAAATTCATATCTGTTAAGCATATTTTAACGTAATATTTTTTCTGAAAATGAAAGTCGGAGAATTAAAGTTAAAGTAAAATTTAAGTTAAATTTAGTCTCTTTTCTTATTATTCATTATTTGAAGAAGTTAAAGTAACCTTGTACAAGAAAAGGAATAGTAATAGGATATAAACAATACTCTGATATTCAATTTTGAATGGAACCAAAACTAATATTTGAATATGAATTTTGCTATTCGTTCCCATCCCTAGTATTTATTATCTATTACTCAATGAAATCAATTTTGATTTTTTTGTAAGCTTCCACGGAAAGTAGTCCCCAACACATTCAATATATTAAAATTCATTTCAATAAATCCAACTGCAAATTTAAGACTGAAATAAATTCAAAAGTTGAATGACACTCGAATTAATTATTCAACCAATCAATTAATCAACCAATCAATATATCTGGTTACAATAAGGATATTTCTCTCCACAGCCATGCCCCCTGTATCAGCCAACTTTGGAACGTTACCTGGCAATTTAGCCCCCATGCAGGCACCTATAACAATACCGGGAATGCCCCCAATACAGATGCCCCCTTTTAACCCAGGTAGGTAAATTGTAACTCTTTGTCACATCACAGGGTTTTTATGTCCCCACATCGATAAGAACAAGAGCATATGAGCCTGTGCACGACATTTCCAACAATTTGTTCTAAGCAAAGACTCTGGCCAGCTTGTGCACGACATTTCCAACAATTTGTTCTAAGCAAAGACTCTGGCCAGCCTGTGCACATTTGTAGATAGATCAGCTCTACTTGACTGCCTCCATGGCCTAGTGGAAAATGCACTTGACCAATGACCTGGAGGTCCCTGTTTCGAGCCCCACTGTCGACGAGGTGTGTTTATGGGCAAAACACTTAATTTGGTAGCATTGGGTTTAATCATCTGCCTCCCTCTCAGGGATGGGAATCATCAGGATTGAGTGTTCGAGAATGATTCCATAAGCTAAAGCTTTTGTTGCAATCAAACTAGAATAAATAAGTATAAACTAAATTAGAAGTGTCTTCAGACAGACAGCCAATATTCCTACTGCTATGTGGAACTGTAAACGCTGCATAATGTTTGCACCTCATGTGTGTTTTAAATTTGTTGGAAATGTCACGCACAGGCTCAAATCGTTTTACCATAGCTAATCTGTCTGTCTCTCTTTTTGCAAAACTTAACAAAAAATATTGTCAATAACTTTGTGCCTATTCAAGACACCATGATAAAATATCTCATCAGCATGTATGGCGTGGTTTTATTGATCTGAATCTGACCCCTGCTATTAACATGAATAAAAATATGATTATTCCTACTCGGCTTAGCACATGCTTTCATAGGAATGAATAACAAACGGTATTGAATGTATTATACATTTTGTTAATTGATAAGATATGTCTGTAATTGTTATTTAAGCATTTTTTCCACAGAGGTCAAATTCGGGTCAAACAAACCAAAGTATATCTGTTGATATGAAGTTCAAGGTCATATGACAAGGGCAAGGTTATCTTTCAAGGTCAAAGTTATGGACAATTTGCTGTTTTGGAGGGAGTTGTGTTTTACGAGCATATTTTGTTTCCTTGGAACAGCAGGGTTTTAGCCTGACATCAACAAAAAAGGGTCCAAAGAACTCAATAATTGGGATTTTAGGGGTCCTTTCATAAATCTTTGGAGTCCCTGCTTAGGTATAGACTGTTTATTTTTGGCTATAATCTTGCAGTATGTAGAGCTGTTCCCTTGTTGAAAGTAAAGAATTTGATTGAAGTATATTATCATTTGGGGCTCAACTTCAGGAAAGTATTGAAGACTGTTTTAAAAAGTCTTCAATTATTTTCTTAAGCTGATCCCCAAAGGGCCTTTAGGACTAACAACACATAGTTTTGAGAGTCCTGACTCCTTATTTATGCATCTAAGATGCGCAAAACCTGCATCCCTTAAAACCCTGAAACAGAAAAGAAACCAGGAATATTAGGGAAAATGGGTTGTCTACTCAAATTTGAGAAGAATGATAGCATCATGGTATTTGCACACAAAATATTCTGTGTACAATTTGCTGTCATAATAAAAGCTCCTTTCCTCATGTAGGTCATAAACAGAGACTTTACTAAGAGGCAATATCTATGATTCTTTATTTTGTAACAATTATTTAGTAAGACTTTTTACTTTTGTAAATTGTGAATTTGACTTCCTTATCTAATATAAAATGGCATTTTTCCCATTTTGGGTGGGTCCTTTCTGAGAAGGAAAAAAAGGCTTGAGCTTCTGTAAGGCAAGATCAATTTCAAGATGGTTTTTTTTTACCATTCAAACACTATGATGTTGGTACTCAAAGAAAAGTGTTGTTTCTATTACAGCCCTAGCCCCACAGCTACCTGCTAGCGTATCATTACCCATGAGTTTACCAGGACCAGCCCCTCTACCCAACTTCTCAACTGTATCGGCTGACTCTAGTTTAGCAGGTGAGTATAAAATAGTAAAGAAAACAATCAAGAGGCATGAATCCATAAATGAAGAAAATAGTTCATATCATTTAATGTTTTTGATAATTTTTAGCAATAATGGATGATTTTCACTTGATAATCTCACTGCCTAATTTGTGCAATTGTCAAAAGATTATACCCTGCTTGCTTTCATCACATTCTATTTAACATTATCTAAGTGGAGTCCAATTATCAAAACTTTATGATGTAATGATGACATTGCCTAGTAATCACATGCAATAAGATTAGGGGTGTAACAATAGGTCAAACTACCGCTGTATATTGATTGTTTACCTTGCAATAGCAATAGGTCGATGGCATTTTTTCAAGTCAATAGATATTGCAATAGTTCCTCTGACTATCGATAGTTTACAATATTTTTTTTTTTGAAAATGAAAGTTGAACTAAATGTAGTACCAATGCTGCCTTTCTGCATGTTTTTTATCAGAGAATGAGGTCAAATCCAATTCTTTTTAAGGAAATATCTGTCATTAAATAATTTGATAATTTACTCGCCATTGACAAGGTAAACAGCATCTTACAAGACCAATATAAAGTTACTGTCTAATAAAAGGATGCTTTATTATTGATTTTTATCTATTTCTTCTGTAAAAACAACTATTGTGATAGTATTGCAATAGTTTTCTGACTATTGCAATACTATTCCAATAGCAACTTTATTATCGCAATACTATCGTGATACTAATTTTGAACTCAATAATAAATAATATGATATAATATGATGCACTTTATGTAAATTTGGAAAAAAAAAAAGATCATATTTTGTTGTGCTTTTTTGCTTAAAGGAAATAGAATTAATTGTTGATTTCCATGGAAGATCAATTGATCTTTTATTTCTTGAAAACAAAAGCTTTATTTTTACTTGTGGCTACACGTCTCGTGAGAATATAGCTTTTGTTATTCACTCAATGAAAGTTAAATCTATCTCATACTTATACAATCAGTTATCCTCTATTTAATTTACCTCTCTTGCTAATATATAGAGGATAATTGTTTGTTTCAGTACAAGATCAATTTTTAGCTCACCTGAGCAAGAAGTGCTCAAGAGAGCTCAAGTTGTCCGGCGTCCATCTGTCCGTATGTCCACCACGGCGTCAACTTTTTCTTTAAACGACATCTCCTCCTAAACTTATGGGTCAAAATCAACCAAACTTTGCAGAAATATTCCTTGGGTGGTCCCTTATGAAAATTGCTCAATGGAAAGGATCCGTGCCATATCATGGGAAAAGGGGCCTTAATGACAAATATATTGTTTACACTCTAGAAGCCACAAATATGGTCCAATCTCCATGAAACTTGGTCAGAATGTTTGTTAGGTCATGAGGATGAAGTCTATTGGAAATGGGAAGGATCCGTGCCATATCAAGGAAAAAGGGGCTTAAATGACAATTTTGTCAACAATTTCTTTAAAAGACATCTCCTCCTAAACTTATGAGTCAAATCAATTAAACTTGGCAGAAATATTCCTTGGGTGGTCCCTTAAGAAAATTGCTCAAATGGAAAGGATCTGTGCCATATCATGGGAAAAGGGGCCTTAATGACAAATTTCTTGTTTACACTCTAGAAGCCACAAATATGGTCCAATCTTCATTTAAACTTGGTCAGAATGTTTGTTAGGTCATGAGGATGAAGTCTTTCGAAAACGGGAAGGATCGGTGCAATATCATGGAAAAAGGGGCCTTAATGACAATTTTGTCAGCAATTTCTTTAAACGACATCTCCTCCTAAACTTATTGGTCAAAATCAACCAAACTTGGCAGAAATATTCCTTGGGAAGTTTCTTATGAAAATTGCTCAAATGGAAAGGATCCGTGCCGTATCACGGGAAAAGGGGCCTTAATGACAAATTTCTTGTTTACACTCTAGAAGCCACAAATATGATCCAATCTTCATTTAAACTTGGTCAGAATGTTTGTTAGGTCATGAGGATGAGGTCTATTGAAAATAGGAAGGATCAGTGCCATATCACAGAAAAAGGGGCCTAAATGACAATTTGGTAACAATTTCTTTAAACGACATCTCCTCCTAAACTTATGAGTCAAAATCAACCAAACTTGGCAAAAAAATTCCTTGGGTGGTCCCTTGTAAAAATTGCTAAATTGGAATGGATCGGTGCCATATTACGGGAAAAGGGGCCTTAATAACAAATTTCTTGTTTACACTCTAGAAGCCACAAATATGGTCTAATTTTCATGAAACTTGGTCAGAATTTTTGTTAGGTCATGAGGATGAGGTCTATTGAAAATAGGAAGGATCAGTGCCATATCACAGAAAAAGGGGCCTAAATGACAATTTGGTAACAATTTCTTTGAAAATGGGAAGGATCGGTGCCATATCACGGGTCTCAATGACAATTTTTTTGTTTACTCTCTAGAAGCCACAAATATGGTCTAATCATCATGAAACTTTGTCAGAATGTTTGTTAGGTCATGAGGATGAACTCATTTGAAAATGGGAAGTATCTGTGCCATATCACTGGAAAAGGGACCTCAATGACAATTTTCTCGTAAGAGCTCAAAATGCCACAAATATAATCCAATCTTCATGAAACTTGATCAAAATGTTTGCGAGGTCACAAGAATGAACTCTGTTGAAAATGGGAAGGTTCATGCCTTATAGGAAATGGAGTCTTAATGATAATTTACTTGAAATATCAGGTGAGCGATTTAGGGCCCTCAGGGTCCTCTTGTTATCTTATGAATATATAAATATCTGTGTGATAATATCCTATATGATGTTTTTTATGATATTACAAGGATATTTTTAGAACAATTACATAATGCAGTCTTTGTTAGAAAAACTGACGAAAACAAGGCAAATAGGGGATAAAAGATAAATATAATACATACTAATTGTATTGTATGAAAAAATATCTAACTCGGTTGTGAGAATTGATAATTGTCTCAACAGAGCCTCAACAATGATCAATTCTCCCAACCTTGTTAGATATTTTTTTTCATACAAAATACTAAGTATGTATTATATATATCTGTCTTGAGTAAACAAACGCAGCCATTTTTCATGATTGGTGAATCTTTTCAAATTGCACTCTCTGTTAACATCGTCTGCACGCATATGAAATTTCCTTGAGTCTTAGCCTTTCTCATCCTGAGAAAAGAATATTCCTGCATTTGCAAAAGATATATACAGTCTGTTCTTTGTCTAGTCTATATGACCTGGGTTTTTATACGCCCTTGCAGTGAGCAAGACATAGCCACATATGCTGTAAGTTTGTCCAAATTTGTTGGGAACATAGCTCCAATAGTTATGGATGGATTTCAAATAACTTGAGACAATTATTCCCCATTATATGTAGATTAACTATTTGAAAGGAAATTTCAGATAGATCCAAGGTCAAGGTCACAGCTCATGGTCAAATGTTACTTTTTGGCTCAGAGCCAGTTGACCTGGGCTAGCAATCTACATTTTTTGTTCAAATTTAAAAAATTAAAAAATTATTTTTTTCAAAAAATATTTTTCAGGTTCATCATCTGCGTCCATTCCAAACAGTGTTCAAGCTCCGGTTCCTGTTCTGACAGGAAACAGCCTGGCACAAGCTGCTGGTGCCCCTCTCACGGCAACAACAACAACACCTGGACAAGGGACAGAACTCAACTTAGCAGCTGCAACAGGGGAGGTCACTCCACAAGTCAAAACAAACACAGAGGCCTCAGGGGCCTCATAACATTGGACATATCTGTGTATTTATTTAGGTTTGTGCTCATAGATCTAGAAATTAATGCAATATGAACTGTTTTAGGGGTGAATGCAAGAATACTAAGTGTCTATTTACTTTCTTTGTATGTAAACTACATAGAGGATATTGAATGAGTGGTCATTGAATACCGAATTTATTAAACTCTTCATCTAAAAACAGATAAAAACTCTGCGCAGCCTCATTTTTATCTGTTTTTAGATATCGAGTTTAATAAATTCTGTATTTCATGAGCACAAATTTTATATTCTATATATAATATGACCAAAATTTTTTGGAAAAATTATCAAAATTCTTGAAATTCAACATTTTAATTTTCAGCAAAACTTATAATGCCGTCTGACGGCACAATATGTACATTATGACGTCATTTTTGCGGTAAAAAATAGCGTTGCTATTCGCTCTGGTCTCATTTGCATAGTTATTCCACTAGTGTAATAACACCCATGTAATATCAAAAATATTCAACAAGGTTATTTCACTTTCATAACGTAGGTCATATTATAGAAAAAAATAAACTACACCTTAATTGGGGGTCAGATGTCCTAGCACCAACACAAGTTGCACAACACCCTTGAAACTTCAGTAGTAATAGAGGATATTGAATGAGTGGTCATGGAATGCCCAATTCACTACTGAAGTCATCTCTGACGTCAATTTCATATTTACAAAATTCAATGTATTGTTGCTAGATGCTATAAGCTCAAATGCATTGTTATTCCACTAATGAAATAACACCTGTGTAATATCAAAAACATTAAACAGGGTTATTTCACTTCCGTGACAAAGGTCATATTATGAAAGGGGTAAATGAAAGCCATAAATTTGAGTATCACATGAATGATTGACCAGGACAAGAAGAATTTGGTTGAACATACGCATTACCTCAAACACACATATGCATGTGCAAGTACGTACATGCACCCACTCTTTCGCTCACTCCGTCACACTCTCTTTCACACACTCAATCCCCCCCACACACACTCTCAAAGTCTAGACAATAATATAGGCCAGGGATAACAAACTTCCATGTCAATTTGTCAGACATGTGCTTTTCTACCTGCAAACAAGTACATTTTGTTAGACAACTTGTCCATGGACAAGTAAATACCAGGGCAAATCTTGAAATTATATATATATGTGAAATAGACACTTTGTTTAGTCTTGCACTCGCTTCTATATTTTCTCTGAATATGAGAGCTGTGATGGGTTAAAAAATTGGGGAAAAAACATTGAAACTACAGTTGGAAGAAGGAAGCTGTTAATGAAATACAAATAAAGAAAGATTGTATATGAATTTATTAATTGTACACAATTTTTCCATCCCTACAAGATGAAATTGAAGAAAGATTGTTGATGAATTTTTTAATTGTACACAAGGTTTTCATCCCTACAAGATTAAATAAAGCTAAAGCTGCCTTGTATCAAGCTTATGGTGACCATACATTGAAGGCTCGGTGCTAAACAGTTGTAACTGCCTATAAAGTACAGATTGTTATAACTGTTTAGCACTGAGCCTTCGAGCTCATAGTGACTATACATTGAATGATCAGTGCTAAACAGTTGTAACTGCCTATAAAATATAGGCATTTACAACTGTTTTGCGCTGAGCCATTGACATGTATTTGTTGGACAAATTATATTTATTCTACTTATTATACACTGCTGTAGATGGTTATAAATCAGTATCGACTCTGGCTGTTAATCCATACAAATATCCAGTTCATGTTAATGCAACTCTTCCATCAGCTATGGGCCACTTTGTATGAAACTTTCAAAGAATTTTCCTCATCATGTGATCATACTCAGCATTTTGTGACCTTTTGCTATGTCGCTGATAAAAGGGTATTCTTTGAAAAAAATTACTGGAGATGCGTATTAATATCAAATCATGTTAATTGTGATCACAGAAATACATTTGTGTAAATTAATGCATATAGTTCTGAAATAGAATCTTGTTTACAATAGTCTATACAGAAGTATTGTTATGTTCAATTAAAATTCGGTCCCAGGTTCAATCCCAAGAGTGGCACTGATCCTTTCCGACAATTTGTCTCTCACCAAAGGGTTGATAATCATAGACCTATGTGGGATAGCATCCTGAGGCTTGGAAAGGATGCGATGGTAGTACTGGTATGAGGAATGCCAGGAATCCATTGTTAGGTACTCTAGCCGTCACGATATAACTGAAAAATTGTTGAAAGCGTCGCAAAACTCCATTCAAACTAACAAACAAATCCATCAGCTATTGGCCAATTCGCATGAAACTTGAACAGAGTTTTCCTCATTATGTGACCATGTCCATATAGTCAGTATCTAGTGATCTTATGCTTTCTCACTGAAAAGGGGCCGTTGTTGAAAAAAATTCTGTAGAGGCGTATATTTTGACTGTCAGTCTTGTAATATCAAATCATGTTTATCGTGATCACAGAAAATACATTTTTGTAAATTCATCAAATCATCCATACAGTTTTGTAGTAGAACCATGTTTATCATAGTCTTTACAGAAGCATTGTTATGTTCAATTGGCGTCTCTGAAATTTAAGACTTGAACCCAGACTGTACTTATGTACAGACTGATCTAAGTCTACACCACTCAATACTTCAGTTTGAGCAGCTGAATTTTGGCAATGATTTTTCTATCACTGTTTATCTTTTCACCTGTTTGGACTTTGATTGGTTTCTTAATAAACCTCTGTAAATCTGGACCTTTTGCAGTGGTTTATTGCATTTCTTTGCATCTGACAATGGTAATGGTATGATTTATGTATAAGTGAGGGAATATAATACTTTAATTTTTTTCTATATCATACTCAACTTAAGCATTATTCCTAATTTGCTTCGTCTTCAAGCAGTTGTAACTAAAACATATGATTATAAATGCCGAAATACAGTACTTCGTGCATAAGAATACAAAAACACTATTTTCTTATGTTCATGGAGATATAAATATTTCTATGAAGTCAACAGGAATGCTTGTTTTTGAAAGACAAATCTGTAGACTATAGAATTTACGTTTAATGAGATAACATAATTGCTATTAACTCGCATAATACTGCTTCTTTGTCTAGGTATTTATTTCAGATTTTTCTTCAGTTGTTGACAAAATAGAAATTTCATTAAGTTACAAGATTAAAAAAGAATTATGACTCTTGTAAGTCATGGTAGACTTATTCATATAATTCAATAAAAAAAAGTATATTCTTGAAATGAAAATAATGTATGGCAACAAAATGCCAGTCAATTTGAGACTTATTGTTTACCATTTTTGCTTTGAACTATAAAAATTATTATTTATGACACATTGTGTTAACATTTTCTTAATCCCTCATTCTCTTGTCTCTCACATATGAAAGGATATTCTTATTCGTGGGATAGCAGCAGATGACTAGGAAAGGATGAAATGGTAGTACTAGTGCGAAGAAAACTTGGAGCATTAAACCCTATTCAAACAAAACTCCTGGTCCAGGATGAACTTTCTGAGAGTCGAGTATCAATACAACTTGAAATCTTGAAATCTTTTACGAGATATGTGTGTGTATTTCCGTTTATTTATCGTCGATACCGTAGCACATGTCCACATGAGCGACGCCCCCAGAAGACAGTAAGTTGTTACGGGGGATAGTGCAAGGATACATGACGAAACTACTGCTGAGATCCGCCATGGTTCTTTAACGTGCTCGGTGTAAAGCACCGTCTCACGGGACATCGGTTTAACGTCCCATCCGAAAGACAATTAGTTTTTGTTAGTGTGCTAGCCAGGGATTCCACGAGATAGACTGGGTTATAGCCCCTAAATTATCGGATTGAGCGTTGTTTGTTGTACATGGGGATAAATGTGCCACTCGAAGATAAAGCTCATACGGAGATCGGGGCTCAGTTTAAAGTTTCACCCCACAGACTAGAGAAGCAAGAGGTCGTACTAGGTACCACTGACACTGCAGGGTTACCACTGCACCAAATCCGATCCCAGATTTTGTTTACAGGCCATAGATACTGAACAAGTCTCTAAATCCGTTCCTATTCGGTCGAGGGATTTTTGCGACCCTGGGATTTTATTCCTATGAAAATATTATGGAAAAAGAAGAAATTGCTTCACGCAAGCAATTTCATCGGTTCCCAGATTATTTTCACAAAGATAGAGTCATGTCAAATTGGACCCACTGTAAATATTCGTCTTTAATTTTGGACCAGTCAAAATTTAGAAAATTTTGGAAGAGTTTAATTCCACGAGGAGCTTCAACATAAAATTTTGATGTCATACGCTGGACTGACGACGCAAGCTATAACGAAAAAAGAAACGTTGAAGTGATGAAAGCAGTAAATATTATTCTTAAGGAAGTTCGCTCGGCTTTTTCCTACTATTAAACTTTTCTTTAAACTTCTTTTAGGAAGATCTAAATGTTTTATTTCAATTTTTGAAAAGAAAAAATGGGATCACCATGCTTATTTCTATTGTCAGAGCCGTTTGAAAATAGGCACCAAAAACATTTAGTGCACTTAAGGAGGGCCCGGTTACAGTTTCGGGGGATTTCCAGATATCCGCGAAACAGATGTATGTTTTAGAGCATTCATATGCACAGATATATTGAAAATATCAACATAGCTTTCCACGCATATTTTGAAAATATTTACATTTTTCTTAAGGTGGCCATGTTTTCGAAAATATCAAAGAAAACTGTTTATTACACCGACCAATCACAATGCTGGTGTGCTAAATTAACATATATTTATAGCCATAGATATGGAAAACATAAAAATAAAATAAACTTTCTAGTAAGGGCATAAATAAGTGACAATTGGACATTTTGCTTTAAATGCTCCTCAAAGATAAAAAGTGAATATTTTTTTTGAAGGCAAAAAAAGTAAATACTTATATTAAATAAAGTCGAAATATGTCAATAGAAAATTAGCCCAACTATCGTTCAACTGAAATTAATTAAGAAAAGTATATGTATCCAGGCACTTTTAGTCAATTTCATAAGTTTGAAGTACAGTCCCCCCCATAATTTACTACTCTAATTTGATTTTGTCCAGGCATTGTTATGTCCCCTGATTTCCTAATCAACAATAAAAACCATTTGTAAGTTTGATACACTTGGTAACGCCTTTGGCAGTTATAGGATTTCTGTAACGGGGTTTAAACTACAATTAAGGGGGGGGGTAGTCATTTCGCATCATTACCAAAGTTTTGCCGAATTACCCAGTGAAAGACTGAACACCCCATTCCCTCTGGATCCGCCACATGCACAGTCATTATCCTGATCAAAACACGAGGTTTTCCTCCATGAACTCATTTTTATTGAAGACAGGGTTACCTGTCTTTCAATATAGGGATCGTCGCCATCGGATTCTGATAACAAACCTACATGTGTCATTACGCTCAAAAAAGTAGACCCATTCATAAAAATAAACGCGGCAAAAATAATCAATAGTGTAGCAATATACCGTAAAATTTTGGTGCTGACCTAAATTCTGGCCGGGACCTCAGGGGAGTGAACACGTGATCTATGCAGAAGTTGCCTGCAGAAACGTGTTTAACATTATTCGTAAATGGTGCTGTTTTAGGGCGTTTTCGGCTGCAATCTTTTGCATTTGCTCCAAATTTTCAATTGCATCCTACAACTGTTTTTATACATAGCATTGGCAAGCTATTTTCAGTTCCCCATTTTAGACTCCCTATTTCTCGTTAAAATTGTGTGTTTGTGTGTCCTTAAGGTTGCTTTATTTATCCGTCTCCCGGGCCTGTCGTAGTGTAAATGGATAAAAACTAAAATAGCACAAGGCTATTTGAATAAACTCGTAAACCCTTGGAATTTCCTAGGTTTGAATTTTTACTTGGATTTACGGAGAAATTTCGATGGCTTATCAAATTACTTTATTATAAGGCTTGTTTTGTCTATCCATATTGTACAGCATTTGGAACATCACTCGGTCATTTCCGTAAACGGCAACAGATCGTGATCGGGCTCTCGGAAACGACAGTAGTGTCGTCTGAGACGACAACTTTTCTCAGCGGACGACAAAAAATCCTATCAAAGGATTCCACCGGACGACAAGTTTTTCTAAGGCACGCGTCCCGACTTATAACCTCTCGGTTGTGTTTGATTGTTTGCGTAAGTTAACTGTCGCGTGAAAAAATCGATAATAGCCATATCTGAAGTCCGATAGACGGGTGCGGTAGGCGTGGCGTTAATTGATGCAAACAGCCAATCGTAATCGGTTATTCGTAGACCTTGTAGGCGGAGCTTGACTATCAATGAATGGAATCTAGACTCTGCCCGGCGATGTGTTTTGGCGATTATGCATAAACGAAACATGTGAACCATTTACATATTGACTGAAGCAGTTGATTCACTACTTATATAACGGTAATTGAATTCGAGCAGAGCCCCAATGCGACGAAGGTTATAGTAAGACAACATAATCGACCCGATTTATTCGTAACAAGTAAATGATTAGCCCGGTTCTTCGAACTGTCCCGAACCTTTTTTACCTTTTGTAAAATCGGTAATTCGAGTAAAAACAATTATTAAATTAAAGAAATGTTCCGGAAATTTACGAAATAAATTATCACTAGCGGAGAATCTCTGGAACGCCGTGCATGTGCGTAATTCCGTCGGATAACGAAAATGGAAAGCTCCGGATCAGCCTACTGATCAGACATGTGTTGAAGTAAAAAAAAAAAAAAAAAATGAACACAAATCAAAAGATAGGTGGTTCGGAAAGTTTAATTATTTCAATCTTAAAAAAAAAAAAAAAAAGAGATAACCAATGCAATTCAAACATACAATCTTTTTTTAATGAATATCAATTCTGAACCTTTTCCTCTCAGTTGACAACATCTGCAAAGAGAATCATGGCATAGACTTACCGGTATATGTTGAGATTTTTTAAAGTCTAAATAAATATAATAACATTTTTTTTACTTCTTTTTAACTTCTGGCAAAAAGAAGATATAACTGTTTCAAAGACTTGCTTCTGTACAAGTCAATGGTTTTAAACTGAACGGGGAAAAGTTTTGTCATCTACTGAGCCCATCTCCAAAAATGAATAAAAAAAATGTAAAAAGCATTGGAAGAAGAAGAAGAAGAAAATTTTTTTTACAAGCAATTCCTTCTTTTCAACCAATGTTTTCCTTTAGATAACCATCCTGGTGAATAAAACATTGGAATGTGTAGTAAAGGGTTAATAAATTGTAGTTTCAATATCATAGTTTTGCACGGTACAAAATCCATCCTCATAATGATGGAATCCAACTTTTTTGTGTGGAATCCAACTTTTTCTGAAGTTGGATTCCTGGAATACTACTTTCAAAACCCTAGTGAGAGCCCTGGCGCCGTCACAGATATTCACTCGGCAATCATCGGGCGATCTCCGAAGTCTCAGATAAATGTAGGTTACATCGACCGAGTTTTGACGAATGTGTTAGATTGGCCGAGTGGTGTTCCGAATGGCCTATACGGTAGTACCACGCATGCGCGACCCCGGTTTTGAGTTTCCGCTTTTGTTTTCGACAATTTTCTGACAATAACGGAAACTGATTTGGAAACTGGAATGGATTTATTTGTAACATTCTGGAGAGGACTTTGAAAGAATTCTACTCAAGGTGATAAATGCTGTAGCTCGGGATTTCATTTAACGATCTGTCATTTTGGCAGTTTTGTCAAAATTGATAGTTCACCGGATAGTTCAATCCGAATCTTGATCTAGAAAAGCAGTCCCGTGGAAAAGGCCTGAAAGGTTGGTTGTCTTAACAGGTTTATATATTATTTTGTAGTAAAATAATTGTCTACTAAGTAAGACCATATGCAAGGAGAATAACCTGAAATGGAGATCGAAATATCTCAATGGAAAAATAGAAATAGAATGTTTCACTCCTGGAAGAAACTTAAACGGTATTCATAAAAAAATTAAGCTACAGCTATTGTACGGGAAAATACTTCTTCTTAGTATTGACTTTGACTAGTAAAAGTATAAGAATATTGGTATTACTTTCATTGCTTCTTCTATGTGGAGATAATTAGTCAAATCCTGGATCAGATAATAAATGTAAAAGAAATTTGAACATATTTCCAATTCAGGGCAATATTCACCATGGCAATGAAATGTTCAGCTCTTCATCAAGGGGTGTGTCATGTGGATTAACATTTTATTTAAGATTTTTACACATCCGCTTAATAAGTTTGACTGGAAAAAAATCGGGATTTGGATCATATTGGATTGCTGGGGATAATCTATACAATTTTATAAAACAGGGTTGCAATAATTCATATGAGTTTTTAGAATACAGGAATTTCCACCATATTTCTGTTGGTTAAATGAATATTTTTCATTTAGGATATTGAAAACTTACACTTGGGGATGAATAGCGATTATGAAGGCAAATAACCCTCTTGTTAAGCTTGAATTGGCTAGAGGGATAGGTTTATCTGGAAGTGATGAGTCTTCAAAGTAAAGCATATTCATTTGTTAGGAAGGTGCAGTTTCCATATGTAACCATCAATGATTGTTTTAAATTTTTGATTCCCACTCAAGAGATCTTCTCAAAACGCCACTATTTTCATTCCAATTGTTAATGTTCAGTCCTGTCTTCAATTCAGGCCTTTCAGGCCTTTGATTTATATGAGGCAATTACATATAGAAATAATATATTATTTCAGTTGCCACGGATGATAAGATGGCTTATTACTCGATTGAAACAAAAAAGAAAGAAAACATGACTTTCGATTGATTTTAAAGATTTAAGAATTCTGTGATTGTGTTGATAATTTTAATCTTATTTATTTTACAATGGTTTGGAAACAATTTCCTAATTTTACATTGATTCCTCTTGAATCTGTGGATTACAGAAGAGTTCAACAGTCTCAGGGCCAAATAAAGGAAAAAGTACAATCGCCGGTATTTATACCCGATCTCGGGACTTCTTGGTCAAGGAGTAGACGCAGTAACTCTCGAATACATACGCTCTTCGAATAATACGAAAGCTTTTTAAAATCATTTACTTATTGAAATACATGTATTCAATGTTGAAAAAGCTATTGGTGGAATATTAATAATTGTTATCAAATTATCGTCTTCACTCTTACAAACACACCTAAAGGGAATCAAATAAAGATGGAAATTTAGAGAGAAGAAATGAATTTTTCAAAGGTTGAAATTATCCTTTTTCTACGTTTTCTCCTTTCCGTTTTTACGACGTTTAACATACGTAAGGAATGGGATCTTTTAATAGTGAAAAACGAACAGACAGTTAACAGTGCAGAAAAGTAAACTGAAAAGGAGAGAAATCGCATCCAAGTGGCAAAATCTTATTATTTTGGGATATGATTCGTCATCCCGTATCAGTTTTTACCGAAGTTGTAAATAAAAATGCATATTTTTTCTCCTTTTCAAGCAATGTTCAAATAACTGAAAGACGACTACCTTTTTTTACCTTCCATTATATGATAGTTTTATACTTACAACGATATGACCCGAACTCAAACATTCCCTTTCGGTGATGAAGAGAACGTGACAGCCCTGCGTTCAGGACAACAAAGCGAAGTAAACGTTTAGCTCATGCACATGCGAGCAATGCAGGGTATAACTATCAAAATGTTTTTCTCCGTTTTGTCATCCTGAATGCATGGCTTGTGATAGGTCTATCAGCGTCGCCCGTACTTCGTTGGAATAACGAAGCACAAGTATGAAACACTTATTAGATATACTTTACACGGTAATGCAGACTACCATTTTTCGGATGATCGTTTTTGATTCGTTATTCTGAACGCATGACCGGATTTCATTTTGTCCCTCGTAATAATTGCCAAGCCCTGTAGTTCAGGATGCAAAACCATTTGCAAACGTTTAGAAAGTGAACCTTTCTTAGCATTCGTATGTTTCTGAATTGTTTCGAGAACGTTTTTATTTTGAATTCAGGACAATCCTGCGTGTAGGTTGACAAAATTACGATTGTTTGAAAAAAAGGCCTTCCACTGTGCACGCGCAACTTCATATAAAGATGATTTTAACAAGGCCTCCTCACATTTTTTTTTTTTTCTAGGCGAGTTGTCTCCCCAAAACTGTAACGTCCCACTTAAGTTCTTGCCTTTGAATTTCTTTGAAAATTACACCCTTGATTTGAAGCTATCACTTTTGGACAAAAAAAATTCTGAAAGCAAGTCATTTCACTATTTCCTACTAGGAAAAGTGACTTGTGTTTTATTTAAAAACGACATTTCATTTCACTAATTTATTAAAGGAATATGAAATTTTAATGAAGCAAAAGAAAATTATGACATCTTTATTCGGTCTTTAATAGATGTATTTTTCCTTTTAAATTAAGAGCTTCTAATACATGCTTCACAGCAAAAAGATATAGTTCTACTATTAAACTTTTTCTTATTCTCCCAATACAAATTGAGACATAATGAGGAATATTTTGACACGAAAAAAAAGTTGGGGTCACAGTCTTACTTTTTAAGATATTTTGACTCATTTGTTAAAATGAGGGAGGTAATTCACAAAAATAATTAAATTTCAAAACACAATCTTTGATATTGGAAGTAACAAATTTGTTGTTATTTTTACCATATTCATTAGTATTATTTGCTTACTATCCGAAAAATAGGCAAGGAGTAGCGTTGAATACTGGCTTGTCGTTTTCTCTGAATACTCTAAAATCGGGAAAAATGCCCCGAAAAATTAGGTAAAAAATATTTTTTGAATTTATACAATTTTTTACATGTTGTGACAACCTTAGATACAGCTCTAACCAAAAACATAGTTTGAATTTCGATTTATAGTTTCATAACGAATACAGAAATGCACATATTTTTTTAATTGCGGAAAATCCAAAACCGGATGTGTGGACGTCCTTAAAGCAATGAATACCCCTTTTGATAGAACATATCGTCCTTTTGGTAAAGAACTCATCGTCGATAGGCAAACCAAATTATTGTAAGTACAGCTAGATTATTGCATTTCCTGTTTAATTTAAAATTTTGTTTCAAATAAATTGCCATTTTTGGGAGGATATTCAATCAGTCTGATTCAAGTTTTCATTTCAATAATGCAGAAGAAAGCAATTCATGTAGGCTAAACTTGATCTGTACTATCTGTCAAGGATTTGGGTAAAACAGCAAATTCCAAACGAGAACTCTCGGCGATTCTACGGAAAAGACCTCTGGAAGAATTACAGCGCAGCCATGAAAGCGCGTCATCTCGCACGTGGGTTTATTTGACGTCACAAATATTACTAAATATTACGTGAAAACCAAAATAAACGAGAAGTTAAAATTGGACATGTTATGATTTGATAACAAAACGCGGTGTTTTATTATGTCTTGTTTCAAACTGACATGTCAAAAATATATCTTCAGACGACCAGGGAGCATTAAAAGAAATTTGTTTTTCTTCAATGACCAAAGTACAACCAGAAAACAACCTGTAAAATGACCAAAAACTAATACACTTGTTTTCAGTTTACGGAAAAGCCCGAGTGACGTTCCGAAGGGCAGCAAAACACTTAGAAGAGCACTTTTCATTCATTCATATGAAGAGGTTTAAACTACAGGGTTTAAACTAGGCGTAACTAGGATTTTGAAATTTATACGCACTCAAAAGGCGACCACCATAGAATATATCTAGAGGATAAAGGCGATATTTGGACTGTGACAAAAGATGCAAGTCCTCTGCCCGTTCCCCTATTCTATGATTTGAGCATTGGTGAATAATCAGAACATTGTACAGCTTAAGTAAGCTGTAGTTTCGATGTCATGATCATTCATCAAGGACGATTTTCGAAAGAGGATTTATTTCTATTACGCACTTGCGTAATGGTAGTAACGCCCTTGCTACCTCTCCTGGATCCGCACTTGTATGGAGTAACTTCGACAACGTATAACATAAAGGGTTTGTCATGATTTTGTTTTCGTATAATGAAGACATTATCAACAAATCACACTCATAATACGTTTGAGGGTCGGTCATTAAGTATCGATGATCCGTGTAATAACTATGAACAACTAGATAAGATCGCTGGAGTCAAAATATGTATTGTTTAGTTTACCCTTTTTGAAAATATGGTGATAAATGATATGCCAACACCATTTTAATTACCAAAATATTATTTGGTGACTCCATTTGCGGATCCAAAGCGGGGTTTAGTTGAATCCACTCTGTAGCTTAATTTATTTTATTGTGGAATTTTATCAAAACCGCTGTGAATTTATTGGGAAAGTAAACCACTTAATTGTAATTTCGAACACATTTTGCAGAAATCCTCGATCTGCCATTAGAATTTCTTGATGAATTGGTTACCTAATATCTCTCTTAGAATTTGAACTTACGGGATTGTCGTATCCACGTAGGTTTAAATCCTGTAGGAATCGTACAATATTACGAGGGGTCAGTGCAACACTTTTGTTAGTGCTTATAACCCCTCGATTATATATCCACTATGGCAATGAAAATTGATTTTCAGAATAACTGTATTTAAAGATTTGTTAATAGTTAAGAACTGAACTGAGCGTATCGTGAGCAATTGAGATCAAAGAGTGTCCGTCGTGCATCGTCAATAATTGCTTTCTTAACATTCTAGGAGCGACAATTTTCACGAAACTTTCTTCGATTTCTTGTCTGGTTACAAGAACCCTGTTGTAAATGGAAATGTTCCATTGGAAAATGTTTCAAAATGTCCCAGGAAAAAATTAGGCTTCAAAGATCATTTTGTTCTGAACACTTCAGTGCAAATGTTTTATCATTTATTTCCTAATGCGTTTCGAGAATGGAAGTAATGTCTTAATGATAATTTCTATCTAAAATAGAAACGTTTCATTTGAAAACAGGGAAAGTAGCATAAATGAAAATTCCCCTGTTAACAATTCTAGGTCAATATTCTTGAAACTTGGTCAGATGCTTGTCTGGAAGTATAAACCCCTGTCGATAATGTAGAAAATGGGTGTCAATGAAAAAAATCTTGGTAAAAGTTCTAAGTAAAATCTCTATCATTTACAGAATTTGATCTTTAGTCTCATCATGCTTTATCTGTGTCAATGTGAATTCGGACCTTAAGTCCACATACGAGTAGGCACTATAATAGATATTTTTAATTTAAAAAAATGCTAACTTATCTTGCATACTGAAAGTTTGTAAATAGGAAATTGTTTCATGTTCATTTTTAAACTAAGTTGAGCGATCTAAGGCCGTATATGTCCCCTTTGTTTTTTTTATTACAATCGGCGATACGTTAATCAAAATCTTTCACGCATGGTAAGGGTTAAATACCCTTATCTATATAATTAGGTCTCTTAAGACAACCCGGTGTTGGGTTACCAATCAGGTCTCGTCTTGATCCTACAAACGAATCAGATATGCAAATTGGATCATTTAAAAAACAAAGTTCAATAAAATATAAGTTTTGTGAGTGTTCTTACTAATAAATTAAAGTTTGGGGTTTTTAACGCGACCTTTGAAAGTAGAAGAATAGGAATTATTGGCGAAATTCATTGAATGAACAAATCGGTTGTACATGTATTTCATTGAAAAAAACAGCCTTAGAGAATTCATTGTGGAATAAGGAATATATGTGTAAAAAATAATAGCTGTGTTTCAAACATTGGATTATACCTCAGTAAACCTTTAAGTGTATGTGTCGATTATTCCCTAAGATATTACGAAAGAAGCGTTTTATTAAAGTGAATTGGTGCATTTTTTCGGTTTCAAATACTTATTAGAGCAGATCACGTTTTTAAACTAATGAAAATGCAAAGATACGCACATGTAGCTTTCTTTAAAGATTAAATTTGAAATGAAGGGGTACGATATACTGACATACAACAAATAATTGTAAGGAAACGGGAAAAGGCTTTTCAAATCCAAATTTTCCTTTTTATACGGAATTTGGCGAGGACTTTTTCTCTTTACTTGCATATCAAAATACTGAATTATGTTGAAAATGATAAATCTACATATATCTAATTGTTTGTCATCAGTTCACGTTTTTCATTGTGCTGTATGTCGTTTTGCTGCTACAGTTTCAAAAGATATATATTGTTCAGAGCGTATTAGAAAAATCTACACGAAAAATTGGCCTTTTTTTCAAGTTCTGATAATGTATTATTTTTGTTGTTGTCCTCTTTAATCCGGATCACTCGTATACAGCATTTCTCAATCAGTATTCAGCCGATTTCAAATCAAGGTTTACCAGAAACAAAAGAGAGGAAACATTTAAATGTGTTTTGTTTTTTGTTTTTTGTTTTTTTAAGGTTCAACAAACTTATATAAGGGCCGCAGTGTCAATATGAAATAAGGACCAAAGTATTCTATTTAAATGTCAAAGATTACCAATATTTATGTTAAGTTTAAAACATAAAAGTGTTAATAACAAGTTAATTCTCCTTGATTCTCACTTTTAACCGTTTAATCTCACCAAAGACGATTAGTTTTATAAGACCTTTGGTTTCATTAAATTAGAATAACTAAATTCTCAAAGTAAACCAAGTCATGAAAATGAGTTTAAATAGTGATGACAACGCCTTGAACTGTCCATATACAATCAACAATTTTAGCAGATATATTAAATCAAAATAATGATCATTATTCTATATCGCACATACACGATCATTGATATCTTCATGGTTTACGAATTTTTTTGTAATATTATATATATTCTATTTCTCCGCGAGCTTTTTTTTTTAACAATAATAACAGAAAAAAGAACAAATTCGAAGTTGAATTAGACAAAGATGCATCTTACAACACGCTCGCTAGCACACACAAGCAATCACGTACATATGAGTTAATAACATCGCGTAATTAACAAGTTGAATGACTTTGGAATGACTTTAGGGTGATATTGAATGAGTGTGTGGAGCGACTTTTGAATGACACGATCGGGTAGGGGGTCACTTTTACAGGATCTAGCGCAACTCTAAAAATTAGAATGGTCAGTACAATACTTTTGTAAGTGCTTATATATTAATAGGCACTTCGAACATTTTTCATTACAATTTTGCCAATCAGAGTTTGAGTGTGTCCCCTAAACTTAAGTCTTGATCCTCAAAAAATATTCTATTTTGACCATTAGAAATTTCTCGTAATGGGGGTCAAAATGACCCCTTAAGAGAAATCTCTAAGGGTCAAAAACAGGAATTTATCAATCAAATTTTCAATGATGTATATTCTATACTGGTTTAAGAATTCAGCAGAGTAATTGCATCTTACTTCATCGGAAAAGGAAAGTTGACTCTGAAACCTGCAGATTTTCTTCTCACAGTTTGCTTCCTCTGCAGTTTTGACTCCCTAAAAAAAGTTTGGAGCCCTCGAATTTAATGGTTCGTGAGTCAATGACTCTTTAATTCAAGTACGAGCACTATCCCTGTTAATATTAAGGGTAACAATCTACAAGGTCAAGTTAATAAGGAATAGCACTGACATAATTATCATAGTTCAGAAATATTATGTTTGAAAACATAATCACGTGTTTTCATATTTTGTTCATTGAATTCGATAGGAAACAAAAATACGTGAGAAAATTGATAAATTGTTGACAATTCGAAGGTCGCTAGACCTACGTTATCTGCATATAGTAAATATGCAAAATTTGTCGAAGTTTAAACAGGGATTAGAACAAGTCTGCTAAAAACGCTTCCACTTTTGAAACACACACACAATTAAAGATTACATTTTCACTAGCATGTATTTCACAGATGTTTCAATGATAATTTTGAATTGTGATAACATTTTGATAAAGGTCATCAGTAAACGATATAATTTTACCGTCGCCCATGAAAATCAGGGAGGGGGAAATATTGGTACACCATATCTGCCTATGTGTCCATTCATCCGTCCGTCTGCAGATTATAAGTCAGGGGAGGGGGTATATTGGTCCACGATATCTTTCTCCTGTCTGTCCATTCATCCGTCCGTCTGCAGATTATAAGTCAGGGGAGGGGGGTATATTGGTCCACGATATCTGTCTGTCTGTACATTCGTCCGTCTGTCTGTAGATTATAAGTCAGGGAAGGGGGGGGGGGGGTAAATTGGTCCACGATATCTGTCTGTCTGTACATTCATCCGTCCGTCTGCAGATTATTAGTCAGGGGGGAGGGGGTATATTGGTCCACGATATCTGTTTGTCTGTACATTCTTCTGTCCTTCTGCAGATTATAAGTCAGGGGAGGGGGTATATTGGTCCACGATATATGTCTGTCTGTCAATTCCATAGACTAGTTGTCAATGCCTATGATGAGTGTTAGAGGGGTTTCAAAGGGCTAAATTGAACTTTACTTATATACCGAAATACATGTCATTAGTCTTATTCATACGCAATTTTACTTAATGCGGCGAATTATCTACCTATTCTGCGTTATTAATGAACTGGCAGGGCGGGGCTTAGCCGTGACGTAATTTGGCAAGTTTACTTTTCAATAGTTTGGGTTCTTTCAAATTTTAGTCGGTTATCATCGTTAATGCGTGCAAATAACTGTATCCTCAGACCTAAAGGATTCACGTGCTTTGAGAGAGTGAACATATTTCATCGTTTGGTTACCAAAGCCTCGTAACTTCAGCTTGATTAAGCTGAAGTTACGAGGATTTGGTTACTAACCTACGATTTAAGGTCTCGAGTTATTTATGTCGACTCTCTTTAGAAGTAGGTTATCTTAGATAAAAGCTGATTTCCCTTCACCTTAAGTGTAACGACCCGTTACTTAGGCTCCGCCCTGCCAGGGCATTAATCATGGATAATACCAATCACCAAAGAAAATGCTCCGTAGGTTTTTTTGGTTTTTTTTTTTTTTTTTTTTTTTTGGTGACCTATGTCAAATGTCAATATCCGAATTGATTTTTTGGTGGAAAGCGGTAGCCAATGACCGAGAACATAACAAATATTGTTCTAAATTTTGGTTGCAACTATGGTTTACCGAAGACAATTTTTTTGTCAAGTTTAAATGATTCAGAAAATTGACACTAAACCTCTAAATACTTCACACTTTGCCGGGTTTTTATCGTATTAATATAACGCTAATTTTAACCTTATTTGGCAAATCTGCAAATATTAATTGGATTTAGGATTAATTTTGTTTTGGGTTTTGCTTATCATTTTGGCGACTCGACCGACTGGATTAAACATGGCCATCATTATAAGTTTTACAATGCTGACAGATTGCAATGGTTCAACAGTGTGCAGATTATTTTTGAACCTGTGCGTGATATTTCCAACAATTTTCCATCACGGTGCGTGAAGGGGAACAATGATTAGTCTGGACTTCCACAAAGCACATTTCGAAGATTGTTTGACCGTTGAAATACATTAAATTACATCGTGAAATTGACATTTAACTCAATCAAAACCATTCTAAATCGCTCACTCAGTGCTCCCTTCATTCATTCCAGACACTCACCCAAACCATTCAAAAACGCTCCAAAATAACTGAAAAAATATAACAACAACTTCTTTCAAAATAAAAATAGTTGGCGAAAAAATCGGGATTTCACTTATTTAATTGAATTTGTTAGCGTCTGATAGGTTCTTGAAAAAATAGGGAGCTATCTATAGACTTGTATGCAAATTTTATTAAAGGGAGGTAATCAATTTAGCTAATTTTGTTCATCCTGAACAAAATTTGCAATACTGGATTACTTCCCATTAAATTCACTCAAAAGTCGCCCCACAACATTCATTCAATTTCATTCCTAAATCATTCTATAATTATTCATCTTGTCAATTTCACGTTGTCGTTAACTGTACACTTTGAGACCCTTTCTATCTACAAAATGCACACTGAAGACTCTGGTCAGACTGTGCGGATGCTCAGGCTGGCCTTTGTCTTTGCGTTGTACACATTTGATTTGTTGGACATGTCACTTTGTGTAACAGTTTAACGTCGCTTTTAAAATCCGTTAAGCTATATCACGACCATATTAAATGGTGTTGGTATCAATTGCGTATTGCTTTGCATCCACAACACTTAACTGGGATTCTGAAATGGTCGCCCATGGACACGTAGGTGCACGTGCAAAGCGGGGTATAATTGGAAAACTGTTTGCACCGTTTGGTGATCCTGAACACAGGACTGTACTGACGTCGCGCACGCTAATGCTTAAACATTTTGTAACGTCGATTTTGCCATTTAGACGTTATTACATCATATTTTTCTAAAGCGCTTCTTGTTTATCGTATGTAGATTTTGTCATGCATATTTAGATTTTTGGTGGACGTTTACGTTCACCAGTGTTAATACCACGTTTGAACAATCCTGTCAGATGTTAATAGGTTTTCAAAATAGTAGTACTCATTAAGATTCAATTTACTCTTTTTGAAGAATTGTAACCGTCTGACAACTATGCATTTCAAAAATGGAGTGAAACAAGGAGTCTACGTAACTTGTTGCAACCTCAAAGATATCTTTTAAGTGTGAAATCATATTCAATTCTGAGATCGGGTGAATTTTTTCCCTGCGTAGAACTACTTTTCTGACAGAGTGAGTAATTTGCCCCTTATTTCCCAATGGTCAATGGGAGGTAACTCATGAAATGAAATTACTGGAATGTTAACCTCCCCTGACACTACTAATGTATATAAAACAAAGACAAATTAATGGAAATATCGATATACACATGAATACGGATACAGTCTGAGCAAGTAAAGTAAAGCATTCAGGCCATGCGATAAAGGTTTATGCAAAGGTGTTTTACTTTACATTTCAACACACGAAAGCCAAACTCGATACGAGTGTCTGCAATTTTTTACGCGTTTATATGAACACTTACCCTTTCTTTTCTTTGAGAATGAAAATCGCGGAACAATCAATTAATATCCTTTTATAGAATTTTTATCTCCACTGGCCGAAGGCCACTGGGGCTATTGTCATGGCGTTGTGTCCGTCGTCCGTTCGTGCGTCCGGTCGTAAACTTTTTATTTAAAAATCTTCTCCGCAGAAACTACTGGATGAATTTCAATCAAACTTCACAGGAATGATTCTAGGGTGATCCTCTTTCAAAGTTGTTCAAGAAATTTAGATCCAATGACAAACATGGATTTAATGGGCGTGGCTTATTTCCAAATATGGTTAAAAGTGGGTTTTCTCAGATTCTAATTGATGGATACCAATTAAATTTTACATGAATGACCCTTGAGTGGCCTTTTATCAGTCTAAAAAAAATTATTGTGATCGGTTGAAAAATATGTATTTTATGGGCGGAGGTCATTTCTCTATATGTTATTTAGTCGAAACTTTGAAAATCATTTTCTCAGAATGTAACTGATGGTTTTCAACCAAATTTCACTCGAATGATACTTTAGTGATCCTTTATCAGGCTACCAGGAATTAATGTGATCGGATGAAAAATAATTATTTTATGGGCAGAGGTAATTTCTCAATATGTTATTTTGTGTAATCTTTGAAAATCATTTTCTCAGAATGTTATGGGTGGATATCAATCAAACTTCATTGTTATGATCCTTACCCTTTATCATGTAGCCAAAATTATTGTCATTGGATGAAATAAATGTTGTTTTTTTATTATTAGCGGAGGTCTTTTCTCTATATGTTATATAGTGGAAACTCTGAAAATCATTTTCAACATCAGAAGAATCCGAAATATCTAAAAATCTAGTCAAAACTTTTCTTTTTCTTTTACAAGAATTTCAAGCCTGTTGAGCGACCCAAGCCATTCATAGCTTTCTAGTTTAAACATATAACACCATAATTTTAACAATGAGATTACGGAGAACTGATTAGGTAATACAAAATAAGAATAATAACCTAGATCATCTAATTGTCATATCTTTCCTTTAATAACAAATGGATCGGAGAATCACTGCTTAAACTACACGGGGAATAATTCCGAAAGTTATCGAAACCTTGTAATTATAGGACTTTGTTGACATTCGACGATATGTGTTGAGAAACGTATATCTGAAGCAAGATGCGAACTTGGGTCAGGTCATTTTCCTTCTATCGTAATTTTACATGTAAAATTTCTCTTTTCTCCACAAATGGAGAATTCACTCTAGTATGCCAACAGAAACGTCCACCATCAGTACTTTCAGTGCTTTGATTAAAATTGCTATATAAGTTATATTCCGAAAAAGAAAGAATAAACTTTTTTCTGCTGGAGGCATTTTTACTATCAATCGGCTTAAATCATTTTAATACGCCGCCGGAGGCGGACGTATATTGGCGTCATCTTCTCCGTCTGTCCGTCCGTCCGTCCGTCCGTCCGTCCGTCCGTCCATCCATCCGTCCGTCCGTCCGTCCGTACGTCCACTTTTCTTGTCAACGCAACTCCTCCTAAAGTTCTGGTTGGATCTTCTTGAAACTTGGTCAATGTTATCACCTCAATTGGTAGATATGCATGAAGGAAGGATTTTACGGTTCGTTGATTTTTGCCTGAGTTATGCCCCTTGATAACTTAGTCTCTGGGTCCACTTTTCTTGTCAACGCAACTCCTCCTAAGTTTCTGGCTGGATCTTCTTGAAACTTGGTCAATGTAATCACCTCAAGTGGTAGATGTGCATGAAGGAAGGATTTTACGGTTCGTTGATTTTTGTCTGAGTTATGCCCCTTGATAACTTAGTCTCTGGGTCCACTTTTCTTGTCAACGCAACTCCTCCTAGGTTTCTGGCTGGATCTTCTTGAAACTTGGTCAATGTTATCACCTCAATTGGTAGATGTGCATGAAGGAAGGATTTTATGGTTCGTTGATTTTTGCCTGAGTTATACCCCTTGATAACTTAGTCTCTGGGTCCACTTTTCTTGTCAACGCAACTCCTCCTAAGTTTCTGGCTGGATCTAAATGAAACTTCGTGGATGTTATAACCGAAATTGGTAGATGAGCATGAAGGAAGACATTTATGGTTCGTTGATTTTTGCCTGAGTTATGCCCCATAAAAACTTAGTCTCTGGGGCTTATTGCCTCAGTTATGCCCCCTTAAAACTTAGTATCTAGGGCTTATTGAAATTGCAGCTTTGTGAATGCAACTCTTCCTAAGTTTCTGGCTGGATCTAAATGAAACTTCGTGGATGTTTTAACAGAAATTGGTAGATGAGCATGAAGTAAGTATTTTATGGTTCATTAATTTTACCCTTAATTATGCCCCCTTACAACTTAGTATCTAGGGCTTATTGAAATTGCAGCCTTTTGAACACAACTCCTCCTTACTTTTTGTCTTTATTTAAATGAAACTTGGTCAATGTCATCACCATAATTTGTAGATGTACATGGATCAAGGATTTTATGGCTCATTTATTTCCCTGAATTATGCCCCCTTAAAACTTAGTGCCTGGGGCTTATTAAAATTGCAGCCTTGTGAAGGCAACTCCTCCTAACTTTTTGTTTTGATTTAAATGAAACTTGGTCATTTTCAATTTGGTTCTGTCAAAATAAGTAGTGTCTACAATTATTTTCGTGAAACAGCAGCAAAGTGGCGGCGTATTTTGTGACGATGGCACTCTTGTTTATCTTGGATTGCTAAAAAAAGCACAGCGCGCAATGTTAAAACGTAAGACGTTAAAAATGATACGTTATTGAAAAGTATGTCCACACAGCCAAATCTAAATATTTTTTATATTTTTAAACGTATCTGTACGAAAATTTTCCATGCAATTGTACGAAAAATTAATATTTCAAAAATGTAGAATGATTTATAATAATCAATTTGATTATGAAATGCGGCAGTGAAGCATTTTGAAAACCGGCTATAAAATTCGCGTATTTAAGAAATTGTGTCCACACAGATTTTCTCTCTTTATTTTGTTGTATATGTTATTATTTTTAACCATATTAATGAAAACTAGAAAAAAATAATATTTTTATTTTCAAATTTCACAAAAATTCAGTTACTATTTACAAAGATATTGAGAAAACTTTTCCATTTTTCACGCCGATTTTTCGTTAAATTTTTACGTTTTAAAACTCTTGAATTTTAAAATAAATCTCTATCAATTGTTTGTTATTTTACTGACAGTCATTTTAGTTCACCTACTAACATGATATCACCTCTCGTGCAAATCTTAGGATTCTCAACATTTTTCATGAACTATTTAATGTATTTAGGGATTTTAAAGAAATCTACCCACACAAAATGTGTTACGTTTTACAAACGTAATTTAAGAGTTTTGATGACACAGAAACTTAATTAAACGGGAATTTTATTTTCTTCATTTCACCTAACAAATATAATTTTAAAGTATGTTTTCTTGTGGTTCATTTGGTATGAAGAATATAGAAATTGACCAACAGGATTGGAAAATATGACAGGTGAAACTTAACGGGAAACGTTCAATTTCAAATGTTAAGCATTACCGTGCGCGACGTCACTCCAGTGTTTGCAAAACAATGCCAGTCTATTGCAGAAGATGATAAAGCATCAGAAAATCACAATTTCCCTTTTTATATTTTCTCATATATTTTGACACAAACAGTACGAAAATCAGAGGCCGGTCCTTAACTTTAGTTCAGCAGTAAACATTGCAAACTTTACTGAATGATGTAGGATACCATTTGTTAAAAGATCCTTTTTCGCAGCAAACCTGAATGGCGATTTTCAGTGATAAAATATGATTTTTATAAACGACATATATAGGCTATGTTTGGTTTTAAAGATATGTAAAAATATTATCTCTACGATTGAAATTCGACAACGTAAGGATTTCAATTGATTTTAGAGTGATTAATCACTTAGAACTGGCTTATCTAAAGATTTATGAGCACTGTAAATTCAATTTTAGTTTGTCATAAAATATTTCAAGCTATCTAGAGCAATGCAATCCATCTTGAATTTGACTCTCTTTTTTTGTAGAACAGGAAGCCATGGGTATGCGCACCAGTCTACAAAATACAAATGAATTACGGTTGAAAGCTAAATATTCACGAGTGGAATGGCCATAAGTCAAAATATAGCCTTTGATGTTCACAAAATGAAATATCAATCGATCTTACTCGAAAAACGACCTATTATTCTATTCTTGAAAGCAAAATAATATAAAAAGTGAAAATTTGAGAACATTTTTTCTCAAAATGCGTCATTTTGCACGTTATTGCTTTGCAACGTTCATTCCGTTCCACTTAATTACGTTGGAAAAAAACAAAGCCTTGTAAGTTTTGATAATTTCACTGGTTGAAAAGTGAAAATCTACCGTTATTTCTCGATGTACTACTGAAAAACATTAAAGAAAGTATTTGTAAATTCTAGCTGCAATAAATCTGAAATCACTTAAGAATTTTGAAAAGAAAATTCATGCAATTGTTTTTCTTGTAAGGTTATGATAAAATAGAAATGCCATGCGCAACCCTCCATTTATAGTCATTCCATGTTCTTTTATGCATCCAGACGTTAAGTAGTGAGTGTGCGCGTGTCGAATTTTCTGCCCGGAACGTGACGTAAGGCGACGTCATGATCCTCGTTAGGCTTCATTATTTATGTCTGACTGAACTAAGACGGTAGTTTAGTGATTGACAAAATACACGCCCTCTGTGGGCCGAACACGAGAACTACAGGTCACAGGTCGGTTGCATTTTCCACACGCCCATCGAGGAAGCCAGAATACATTTTCAGCAAAACGTACTTAAATAGCATTTACTATGTTGTACAAAATTACACTCGCAAATAAAACAAAGCTTACGGTATTGCCGAATGAGCTAACTTCGTTTTCTGTTAGAGTTTCCTCTGAACTGAACGAGAATCTGGATTTACGGTTTGTCCTTTTGTATTCGGATTAAAACTTTGTAGTAACGATGTATGACAATTTTATTTCAAAAGTAAGATATCATCAGAAATATTCCTACTTTAATTAGATTTTTTCCTAAACAATTGTGCGTCCGCACTTAGATCCGGATTTATGGTACGATTATTTGCTCTGGATTAACAAAAAAATTGCATTTTTTTTATTTTCAAATTGCCGAATCGAAATGAAAACGGACTTTTTAATGTAATGATCGTGTAATTAGACAAATGAAATGATAATACAAGAAATATATATTTAAATCTTTATTTGAAATAGAATAAAAATATTTAACAAATCAGAAAAATAGAGAATAATATGTTAGTGTCTTAAAATATCAATGTTATCTGGTCGATGTTGGGAGAATTTATCATGACGAGGCTATGCCGAGGCATGATGATTTCTCACTGCCGAGACCAAACAACATTGATATTTTAAGCCACTTAGATGTTATTCTATTTATCATGCATTTTTTGCGCTTAATTATCAAAGACCCTCAAAAAGAAAAAAAATAGGTGAAAGTATATGCAAATTGTTTCTAAAAATAGACTGCCTGATATCATGTTATGTTATCAGATAGGTGATATCAGGCTTCATTGCATGATAAATAGGACAAGTCACTGAACGATATGTTCCGTTTTACGAATAATGTCATTGATTTCTGGTTTAAGATTTTCTCAAAACTTAATGATGCCGGAATTGTGATTTTAATAGGTAAAACCTGTACATGTGTGATTCTAGGCAGAGATTTTCATCTTTGTTGGAAAATGGTATTACAGACTGCATATTGAACTAATTTTTCATATTTCTAAAAACAAAGAACATACATTATTCAGTAATAGTTATAGTTCATTTCTGACAATTTACGCGATATAACCTAAGCGGAGCGTTAGCGGAGCGCAAGGTTATACGCGTAAATTGTCAGAATATGAACTATAACTGTTTTACCGATCGACTTATTTTTTCATCGAATAACGCTAGTTCAATTGAGTTGCACGTCAATCAATGATGTCATTCATTTTTGTTGCGTCATACATTCTTCAATCAAATCGAGGTAAACAAAATGTGGGAGGAGCTTATTTAATCACCGTCGGGTTTCTGTAATTGTTTTATCATTTGGCGAGACAATTCAGTTGAGAACGTTCGGTGAACAAAACCTCGCGATTTCTGCTAGTGGATTTTGTATTCCTTTTAGCTAGATTTTTTGCGGACATTATGCCACCCTTTATGGATTTTATATATTTAGAAAAATAGTTATCAACCACGGCGTATTTAGCTCGTCGGACTATCATTCAAATGGTCCCGGGATCGATTCCCGGCGGTGGCACTCATCCTTTCCGACCATTTGTCTTCCACCTTGGGGTTGAACATCGCAGACCTATGTGGGATAGCAGCTGGAGACTAGAAAAGGAATTGTAGTACTGGTGTAAGAAATACCAGGAATGCATAGTTATGTGCTTCAGCCGCCGCTATATAACTAAAGAATTGTTTAAGGCGGAGTTAAACCCCATACAAACAAACAAAACCACGGCATATTAATTATCAGCAATATAAAGTTCGCAACAGGACGTTAGTAAAAACTGTGCATTAAAAAGCTCTAGTTTCGAAGTTTTAGTTCCCAACCGATACGTCACAGTTAAGCGGGCCACACTGGCTTTCGATATTAGTCAGCCATCACAGGCCTAACATGCTTCGAATCACTTTATTTTTGCAAAAATCTGTATCACTAGAATCCTTTAAGTAGTCATTTTGTATTCTTTCTACAATTATTTTGCATACATGTACCTTCTATAGGAATATTTGATAGCATCTGTTTAGAGTGGGATCTTTGTAGAGCTACTAAATTAAAAATGTCGTTCAAAAGATCTATAGTATTCATTTTCAAGAGGAAAGGAGATTTTATATAGTTTCAATCCTGTCGTGTTTTTTTATGACACAATGTGAAAATGTGGAGTACAGAAAGACTTGGTCCGCGCCGATGTCATTCTAACTGCTCTATACCATGTAGAATAATATTTTATTATCAACATCAATGATTTATTCTCTAAATCTTGTCTTCATTAGTATGCAGACCAATTATTCAAGATTTTCTCCTCTGTTTAATGAGTATAAGCTCAGAAGAACATTCACAAAACTTTTTTTATTATAAATACTCGATAACAAGTTAAGGGTCTTTCGGGGGTATTTAACAGACAAGATAATTACGTCACTGTCTGGTTTTGAATGTCGTCCCCGCCCATTATGACCTAAAGTCACATAGCTCACTTATTCGAGCAGATCGTCAGGTTATGGAATATATTTTTTGAATTTCAAACGAAATAGCGGCCTTTCATTGGAGGGAAAAATAGGGCGATCGGTAATGTAATTTATACGTCATTCTCATTTTTACGTAAAATTTAGTACGTGAATGATTCACAATATAATCTGTGTTATTTATTGTGTAAGACAACATATCAAACGTAATTTTCTCATTTTCAAAAGGTTGAAATAAATAAGTGATTAACAACATAATATCCCTGTTTCAGAGATATTTACAAGTGAGTTCACGTTATGTTTGATATATAAAGGAATCGAAGTAACTGGATTATATGTGATTGTTTTAAGAGACAACAGATGAAACGTTATTCTCTCATTTTCAAAGGATGAAATAAATAAGTGATGTAAATAGGTGGTAGTTCCCATTTTCACTTTACATTTGATATGTGAATGATTCACAATGGCCGGATTATCAGTGTAATTCAACCTAAAGTTTTCACGTTACGTATGATATGTGAATGATTCACAATGACCGGATTATCAGTGTAATTCAACCTTAAGTTTTCACGTTATGTATGATATGTGAATGATTCACAATGGCCGGATTATCAGTGTAATTCAACCTAAAGTTTTCACGTTACGTATGATATGTGAATGATTCACAATGACCGGATTATCAGTGTAATTCAACCTAAAGTTTTCACGTTATGTATGATATGTGAAGAATTCACAATGACCGGATTATCAGTGTAATTCATCCGAAAGTTTTCACGTTATGTTTGATATGTGAATGATTCACAATGACCGGATTATCAGTGTAATTCAACCTTAAGTTTTCACGTTATGTATGATATGTGAAGGATTCACAATGACCGGATTATCAGTGTTATTCAACCTAAAGTTTTCACGTTATGTATGATATGTGAAGAATTCACAATGACCGGATTATCAGTGTTATTCAACCTAAAGTTTTCACGTTATGTTTGATATGTGAATGTTTCACTATGACCGGATTATCAGTGTTATTCAACCTAAAGACGGACGAAGCGTGTTATGTTTACGATCACATCAAGACGCACAGACAGGCGAACGAGGAGAGGTACTCGACCCTGCTCAGTCCGCACAGTCCAGGTAAGTCATCTAGTGGCTCTTGATTGACCCTAAACATTGGCCCCTCAAATAACACGAAAATATCCTACCTTAGCCCCTCAAAAAATACAAAATTATCCTACTTCCGTCCCTCAAAATATTCATCTTATTTTCGGTCATTTTAAGGTCGTGGACCCGTCATAGTTCCGCAATGGTTTGGAAGTAATGAACTTTAACGGTTTTAACCGAGGTTTCCTAATGATTTTCATAAGGAAACCTCGATCAATATTGTGAAAGTTAAGGAGTTCCGAATTGTTGTGGAACTATTACGGGTTCACTACCTTAAGCAATGCATATTGATCACGCTGAACCCTAAATATTCCCTAGCTTATACTAATTTATTTTAGTTCGATTGCGACGAAAGCTTTAGCTTATTGAATCGCTCTCCAACACCCAATCCTGATGTTTTCACGTCCCCGAGAGAGAGGCAGTGGTTTTTAAGCCACTGCTACCCAATTTTACAGCTGGGTGAACTGGGGCTGGCTTTTAAGTGTTTTGCCCATAAACACACCACGGCGACAGTGGAACTCGAACCACGGACCTTCTGCTTCCTGCTTTGAGAGGAAGTATAGGTTAAGATCAATCTGCAAATATGTGCAGTCTGATCTAAGTCTATACCACCTGATTTTCTTACAAAAACTAGAAAAGTGTAATAACTGCGTTTAAGAAATGAATAGTCACAAATTGTTCTACCAATGTTTTGAGCATTGACTTTAAAACAATATTACAATAAAATACAGTCAATCTTGCTCGAAAGACCACCTCTATCAAGTGACTAATTATATTAAACGACCGTTTTCAAAATTTCTTTTTTAAAACTAAATATCTGAAAAAGTACGTATTATTTGTATTAAAATTATTGAAAATGAATCCCATGTTATTAAAACGCATTAGTATCGTCTTGAAAGACGATTCTTATGAGTTTGAACAACATCTGAGTAATGAGAAACAAGCAATAATACAAACATTTGATCAAAATAATGTTTATTTATTTGAAAACAAAACTTGTACTAAGCGAACATTCTTTTTTTCGAAGCCGCAGTCATAGCGCAGTTGGTAGCGCGTCGGACTGTCAAACTAGAGGTACCGGGCTGATCCCCGTCGGCGGCACTCATTCTTTCTGACTATTTGTCTCTCACTAATGGGTCGATAATCGTAGACCTATGTGAGATAGCAGCTGGATGCTAGGAAATGATGTAATGGTAGTACTGGCGTGAGAAATACCAGGAATCCACTGTTAGGTGCGCCAGCCGCCGAGATATAACTGAAATAATATTGAAAGCGGCGTTAAACCCCATTCAATCAATCAATCAATCTGTTTTTCGATCGCTATATGGTGGCCCCGTTAAAGGTCGCTTAAAACAGGTTTTACTATATATAAATTTAGCATGAAAAGGGTTAATTCTACAGAGAAGTACACATGTCGCATTCACAGGTAGTTGTTTCATAAGCAGTTTTTACTGTATGACTCTATTATAAAGGAATTTTATAACAAGAGGACCATTGAACCTAAATCGCTCACCTGGGGCATAGGTTACTAAGGTTGCAAAATGCCAAAATTAATTGTCATAAAGTTCTTTTATACGACTGCTTAAGGTAGTTGATCCGTTTTAGTTCCGCAACATTTCGGAACTCATGGTCTTTCACAATATTAACAGAGGTTTCCTAATGAAAATCGCCAGGATTTTGCTGACACTTTTAAAGTCCATGACTCTTGAAACGTTGCGGAACTATAACGGGTCACCTAACTTACCCCAAATTTGAAAATTGATCCTATAAATTAGTTTTTTACCCGACTTGACCCAAATTTGCAACAAATAAAGTTATAATGTTTCGACAACAATCGAACCAATGTCAAAACATTTGAGCCAAAAAGTGGCTTATAGAAACATATCTTTTTTCCCTAATAGACTATAATAATCGACCTGCTACTGAGATTCTGACCTGACTTGACCTCATTCCAAACTGATCTGAGATATTATGTTGACAAACATTCTGACCGAGTTTCAATTCATTTGTCCAAACAATATGGCTTCTATAGTGCGCAAAAGGTATTTCAAAGATTTGATCTCGTGATCTTTTTTACACTTTATTCAATTTCTAATCGGTCACACAAACAAGGCTAAAGAAGCAAATGCGTGGATTTTTTCTCTGATAGCCCGTTCACTGAATAGTTAGCAAAACCAAAATCCATCAAAAATTCTCTGGGAAAAGCAATTTAATTTTCATGAGAACATGGGTACCCCCGATTTCAATTTCAACAATAATGGGTGGGGTAAATTTAACAAATTCACCCCATTTACGCAAATAAACGTCTGAAATAATGTTTTCTTTACATAATTCGAGTCAGCTACCTATTAGGCATCGAAAGCGTTGGTGTCTTTGTTTGTCTGCTACAACCATTCTTACGGTGCTTTTTACTCATTCTTTTACCAAAATACTCGAATTTAATTTGTCTTTGCATGAAAGTAATGTTCTATTCAATTTTTGTTCTTTTGTAAATGTGTAGAAAACATATAAACGTGCAGTGGCCGATTAGAAGTTGGTTTTGGTTAATTTTCGTGAAAGTAGTATGGATAAAATGTTTACGCGAGGTCGTACCTACCATAACGCAGATTACGCAAGTGCGTAATACAAAATAAACCTTCTGTCGAAATATATCGCTGATTAGTGATCAGAACATCGTAACTACAGCTTTTTCAAGCTGTAGTTACGGTGTATTGACCATTCATCAAATTTGAAGTCATTTAAATGATCCCTTGTGACGCCTTGCCCTGTCCTCCATATATAACCAAATGGAGCGGATGAGCATCAGTTTGGTTTTGTAAAATCCTAATGCCTTTAACGTGAAGCGAGAAGAACTCAAACAGACGGGCCCCAAGAAGCAGTTGTAGACTTACCAATGGCCTACGTACCGTCAGAAAGTAAGTTTATATTTTCGGGTAGTCGCCAATTTTGTGCATATGAATTTTTAAAATCTTATAGGCAAGCAATTTCAAGAGAGCGACCAAAGCCCAATTCTTCATTGAAAATGATAGTAGATAACAGTTTCTCGAACCTCACTCTTGGTTGCGGAACTATAGTTACGTTCATGTTTTAGCAAATCAGAACGTTTGTGCTTTGCTAGACAATATTGAGAAATAAATTTTTTTAGTCAATAAGGTGAAATAGGTTGAGATCTAAACTTCAAAATTGCGTCAAATTGTCAGTTAAACAATTGTTAAACAATGGCATAGATAATAATTGTAAACCATTGTATTTTGGAAACTATATGGTCAGATTTCAAATATGGCTAATTTTTCTTTCCCTATCCTTTAAGCCGATTTGTTCGTAAATTGTTCGTAATTCCGTAAAGATCAAAACGTCAGATATAAGTCCTAACAATAGACTAGGACAGTGATTATTTAAAAGTGTTCATTAAAAACAAAATCACGTAGTATGGATATCCGACCTGGTCGCAAGTCTTCGAAAAACGATTGATAATTTGACATGCTAAATTAGTCAAACCATTTGAAATGGTGATGGATTGATTGATTGATTAATTGAATTGATTTTTACGCCTCTTTCAACATTTTTTTTTCAGTTATATCGCGGCGGCTGGAGCAAAAATGTTGATGGAATAAGAAAAATTGCACGTAGCAGATGCATGTGCATATATCTATTTATGATATATTACGTGCTGAAGCGAGCATAAATTGAGCCAGTCCGTGATATTGTTAACAGTTTTGCGTGCACGTGTCGAGCAAACGTTGAGCAGCCTAGACAGACCCTTGGCGCTTCAAGACTATTCACTCAGATTGTCCTAGGCAAGACATTTTTAGTCAAAGAGCGCTTTAGGTGAAGACTCTGATCAGACTGTGCCCCTGCACAGTCTGATTTGAGAATTTACTTCGCACTCAGTTGGAATAGTTACCATGCACATGCGTCATAATTATTTGAGGAATTCTTAATTTCATACAAAACGAAAGCGGCATAACGCTATACTTATCGCGTTTAAAGGGAGCGGCATGAAAACCAAATGACTACAAAATCTTTCACCGCCGACGGAATATTGGAAAAGCGAGTTAACTCGTTTATTGACTGAAAGTTATAATCGTGATTGTTTCCCTTGAAATTTAGACTTCTTAGTTTGCTTGTTGAATTTAAAATGAACTAAACAAAAGGGGGTGTCGGGGGTTATTTCATAGCAAAAATTACAATATGTTCATCCTTTTTCTCACCTTTTTCTATGGGAAAAATGAGTGACTGGGCTTGCATAAGTGTGGTTCGGTGTTTGGTTATTCAAGGCTTTATGTTTTTTTCCTGTTCAATTAACTGAATAGACTTATTGTAAAATTGAAAATATCATTTCACTTAAACTATAAAATGAGCACGTGACAGGAGAAAGAAAAGCATACAACCAGCCTTGCGTTCAGAATGGCAAAACGGCTCGAACTGTTTTCCAATTTTACCTGCTTTGCACGCAAAGGCACGTGCAAAGCGGAGTATAATCTTCAAAACATTGTACCGTTTTGTCATTCTGAACGCAAGGCAGCATGGAAATCTAGGATGGTTATTTCCTATTTTATTGTGAACCGTCACGCGAATAAGGGACCATCTGGGTAGATCGTAAGGTGTCGATCCTAGTCCGACTGCGCGGATTGCGCAGCGGACCAGCTAGGATAGACATTTTTTGCACCATGCAAATTTTCAGAATCTAGAAAGACCAATCTACCTTCATGTGAAAGACTTTTTGAAATGCGACTTCTTGTTCATGTGTACTAGAACCAAACTCCTTTTCAACTATTTAGTTGGCAGAGTTCCCAGATGGTCCCTTTTCGTGTGAAGGATCACATATTATAACCCGTTACTGCCTGAATTCTTTTATCAAGTTTTGAAGAACCGCAAGGGACCTCGCGCTCTTTTTGGGTACTGTTTTTTCTGGTTTCAAACAGAGATCAGCCTTTATAGACTGAGATGAGACTAAATGTGCAGGCTAAGCTTCGTCCTTGCCTCCTGATATAGCAGGAATTCATCATGGGAAGATTTACGTCCTTAAATTGTTTTGACTAGTAAAAATGTCAACTATCAATATAGCCGGCTGTTGTAAAGTCGGCAGTTAGACTTGTCTACGAATATTTAAGGAAGTGGACCCTTCATGAATAGTTCCGCAACGTTTCGGGAGTAATGCACTTTAACAGTGTTAACCGAGGGTTCCTAATGACTCATTAGGAAATCTCGGTTAACATTGGGCCAACTTATTTCTCGCCCGCTTTCGGGTCGGGTGTAGACTGGTCTCACTGTCGAATATCTGAATAGCCTATTCTAGACTATTTTGATAGTCGATATGTGGATCAGTCTAGAGCTGGTATCCCGCTTTCTGAGAGATTTTCTGATGTTGCGGGCAACAGTACCCGCCCAGGGTCAGAAATAAGTTGGCCCATTGTAAAAGATTACCATCGGAGTTCCGAAATGTGGCGGAACTATTACGGGTTTAATACCTTAAGGAAAAAGCATTCTGATACAGTTATGAAAACAAAACTGACGAGTAAGAAGCGTAACGATATTTTACGCACGATGAATCGTTATTTAATTAAACGCGGGAGTCTGTATGTTCGTGCTGATTGAATAAACCCAGTTTCAAATGTCAAAGTGTTCAGTCAACTTTAACAACCTCTTACTTGTAAAACCCGCCATTTTTATTCACCTTTAAATATACTGCATAAAATTGTTTAGGGCTACAGAAGTTTCACTTCGTGAAAAAATGGTATCAACACCGATGGAATTGTGTAAATAATCCTGCATCTTTGAGAATATCTTTGACCGACCAGGACAGAAGCATAGCTACAGATTGAGAGGGTATTTTGGATTTCAAATTAAAATATTTCACTTGCCCTTGCTCAAACCCTATCCTCTGGGTACTCATTTGAATCGTCTCGAGGAGACAATTCAAATGAGTAACCACATCATAGGTTTTCATTGAGAAATAAAGATCTTTACTGGAGTTACACCCCCCCCCCCCCCTCTTACCTGTACCTCTGAGAAGTACCAGGATTTGTTATGGGACTGAGGTGATAATCTTCTTGTTAGAATTCAATTCCGAAACAATTTTTATTCCCTATTTTTCTAGAGGGGGGGACAAAATTTAACCCATATTACAATTTACGCCATTAAAATGATACTCCTCCATTAAAATCCCCATTACTTATTCAAAATTCTGCATGTATACAGTGTACAGGATATTTTCATTTGTCGGGTTCTATACCGTACCCTACAATTTTGTTCGGTATATTAAACCTTCAGAATTTTTATCATCTCCATCCATACATTAAATGAGGTGGTTTTACCCTTATAAGTAACTAATCATTTCAATTTGTATAAAATTGGTAGTTCTACACTGTACCTTCAAAATGGAATGTAGTGGATTTAACCTTATAAGTAATCATTTGTTATAGGGGCACAGGTTTGAGTGAATGATCAAAGGTCATTTTCTTTACAAAAGACAGAATTGACGTCTCATGACTCTCTAAAACTTATGCATCTATACGGAGTACAAGTTGTTTACATTTGTTGTTCTACACTGTACCTTAACAATTTTTGTTCTACACTATACCTTTCACATTTTTTTGTACATTAAAGCGCAATATACTTAATATCTATATCTATACATAAAATTATGGATTTACATTCATAAGTAAATGATAAGTTACTTTTTTTTATATTTTTTTCAAATTGGTGGTTTTACACCGTTCCTTCAAAGTTTGATGCGGATGATTTAACCTTATATGTAATTATTCGTTATAGGGACACTGGTTTGAAACAGTGATAAAAGGTCAATTTTGTCTATACTTTAGACAAAATTGTCAATTATAACTCATTCAAATTTGCCCATCTATGCAGTGTATAAGAAATGGGGGGCACAGGTTTAAGTGACTGATCAAATATAAATGTTCTTCACAAAAAAACTGAATTTACATTTGATCACTCACTCAAACTAGTGCATCTTTGCATTGTACAAGCTATTTACATTTGTGGTTCTTCACTGTACCCCAACAATTTTGTACGGTGTATTAAACCGTCATATCTTTTCATATCTCCATCCATACATAAAATAAGGTGGATTTAACCTTATAAGTAATTACTCGTTAAAGTTTTATAAAATATTTACATTGATAAGTTTACGCTGTGTTTTTTGGAATATTATTTTATGTGTGATGTGTAGATAATTGGTGTGTTATTTATGACATTTGGGTCTATTTACCCTTCCCGATTTTTTACTTTTAGATTTGTCCAAATTGAAAGAAGTTGCAGACGACACGGAAAAGATTTTGCAATTCCAAATTAACAAACCCGTGAGGCAGAAATCATTGTAAGGAAAGCAAGTCATTCTTTTCCCACAGAATTTTCTTAAAGTAGTGAACCCGTGGTAGATCCGCAACGTTTCGGCAGTAATGTACTTTAACAATGTTAACCAATGTTTCCAAATGACTTTCAGAAGAAAACCTCGGTTACCATTTTGAAAGACCATGCGTTACGAAATGTTGCGGAACTAGTACGGGTCCACTGCCTTAAGTTAAAATTATGGGGACGTAAAATCTGAATTTGGGCCAGTATCAAATAGTGTCCCCATGAAACGGGCGTATGGGTGTAACTCCCATTACGCACATAAAGTTCCGCAAGTGCGTAATACAAATAATTCATCTTTCAAAAAAAAAAAAAAAAAAAACGTTGATAAATTATCAAAACATCGTAACTACAGCTTATTCAAGCTGTAGTAACGATGCTTTGATTATTCACCGGAGGTAAAACCATATTATGAAGGGCATTAATCTCTTGTCACAGTCCACATATCGCCTTTATCCTATATATTCTTTGAGTGTCTCTTCTGAGTGCGTATTATTTTCAAAACACTAGTTACGCCTATGCTTATGATCTGGTCTGGTTCAAATAAAAGAAGTTTATCTAGGAAATGTATAATGGGCGCAATTTGGAAAGGAAACCTTCAAGTGTTATGGAAAATGTTGTATAAAGAGAGAATTTTCTTGTAAACAAGCAATTTCTTCTATTCCCACAACATTCTGTTATCGAGGACAAAAAACAAGGGGTCTTGAAATACATAGACTATACAAGAAAGAGGGTCGAGCGGTGTTAATATATTAAAGTTTCCCACGCATATGTAAAATTTGATGATACTATTTTGGGATAAGAATGGGAAATAAGTCATTCGTTTTATTGAATAGTAGGTTTTTAAATCTAATGAGTGTAAATTACAAAGCGAGTTGAAACTTTTCTTTTTCGGCCATCAAAACATCTTTTGTCAAACGAATTTCAAACAAGAAACCAAGCCAGAACGAAACTAAACTTGATTAGGTAAATCATGGTAAATTTAAATAATGCTGAAATTTATAGGCATGAATGGAAAACCTAACATTTCGGGCTTTTAAACATTTTTTTCTAAAACAAGCTTTGGCTTGAATTTGATTAATCAGTCTTCAAGAAATATTTAGTACAAAAACAACTATATCTTGAGGCGGTGTGCGTTTTTTGAAACTACGACAAAGATGTGGTTTTGTGAATTTCAAAACGTAGTAAATAAATAAAAATCAATCCTTTTAAAACACCGACGACGAAACCAACTTTTCAAACCTCGTTCTTTAGGGATTAGGTTCCGTTTCTGATTCATATTGATCTACCCATCGTTCACAGCATAAAATTGGCTACAAGTAAAACAATAAAAAAATAAAAACGAAAATACACAGTCTAAAACAAATTAATGGATGTGTTTTGATAGATGACTATAGGTAAATTTTATCTATATGTGACCCGTCACGCGAAAAGGGACCATCTAGGTAGTGCGTAAAGTTTAGATCCTAGTCAGACTGCGCTGGTGGCGCAGGCTGACCAGGGTCTAAACTTTTCGCGATGTGCTTATTTTCTTATTCTAGAGGGATCGACATACCTTCCAGTGAAAGAATTTTTGAAATGCGACCTCTGGTTAACCTTTGCTGGACCCAATCTCTTTTTCAAAAATTCATTTTCAAGAATTCCGAGATGGTCCCTTTTCGCGTAATGAGTCACATAAATGTAAAGCAAGTACAGACTTTAGTCACTCGATTCAATGTGAAGATCTATGAATAGAAAAACAAACAAACATTGACGATAAAGGAACGGGCCAGTCTCATTAACGAAATTAAAACAGTTAATGAATAAATTAAATGATAAGGTTGTCTCTTCAGTGGATGACAAGATCGTTGTAACAACTTATTTATTCAAGCAGTAGTTACGATATTTTCATCGTATTCTGAAGATGCGTTTTCTGTAGGCGAATGCATGTCATGTCATTTATATTGCGTAATAACATGTTTGTAACGTTTTCTTTACCTCATTGATTGAAGATGTCTTGCAAGTCCTGCGTTCGAATGAAAAAAAAAAATGCGTTTGCAAATGTTTCAAAATGGTACCAGTTTTGAACGTTAGCCCACCTACAAAGCGGGTATGATCATAAGACGTTCGACGGTTTAAAGTAGTGGACCCGTAATCGTTCCGAAACATTTCGGAAGTCATGTGCTTTAACAGTGTAAACCGAGGTTTCCTAATAATTTATAAATTCATGATACAAAAATGCCCTTAATTTAGTGGAACCGTAATAGTTCCACAACATTTTGGAACTCAGGAACTTTCACAATGTTGACCGAGGTTTCCTAATGGAAATCATTGGGAAAACTGGGTGAACATTGATTTCATTAGGAAACCTCGGTCAACAATGTGAAAGTTCATGAGTTCCGAAATGTTGCGGAACTATTACGATTCCACTTCTAAGGACATTTTTTTATCATAAATTTATAAATGTTTGTAGACTTTTTCTGCTCATTTTTCAGATTCCTACCTCGTATAGAATTCTTTTTGCTCTAATGAGATCTATAGTTTGTTCGTCCACTTGCAGTAATGTACATCATACAATTAAAATTCGGAATGATTTTGAAGTGAATTTTGAATTATGAACATTGGAGCATTCGAACGATTTCGGGGCGTTTTGCGTGAAGGGTAGAAAAAAAATTATATCTCTGAACGAGCGAATTAGAAAGGTTTTGATCGGGGGTCATAATATGTATCACTCCTGACCCCTTCTAGCGTGCTAGATTCAATGCAAACATGGAACCCAAGTCTACACCGCAAGGTTAAAGCGATTAGAAGGCATGCAAATCAAACAGTTTCATTCACAAGCCGCGATGCATAGCAAACGATTTGAAATAAGTTCTCATTTGCATTTATTTAATAAAACTTCAGCCGTGCGTTTAGAGAACTTGTTTAAATCGGAATAATTTTCTGTCTTATCGAGTTGAGTCAGGACAAAATCTTCCCTTAATTGATGATGTCATAACTGTGCAAAGTGTTTGCAAATTAAATCCCGCTTTGCATTCGACGAATACATTTTCCAACTAATTCTTTCTTAAATACTTTCGTTTTGTGGCGTGAACCTTAACTAAAGTCCGCCCACACAAACGTAGGCCTAATCTTGATTAGAAATAAAAGAAAATAAGGAATTATTTAGCAAAAAAAGTATCTTTTTGCGTGTTGAGTCTGCAATGTTTTAATATATTTTTTTTCACTTAAAACATGGGTCTATATATCGTTAATAAAACGAACGACCAAATATTGTAATCACAGCTCGTTCAGACAAAAAATGTCAGTTTCTGCCGCTGTTATTCTCTAACCGAATATATAGAGGATAACCGTTTGTTTAAGTGTAAGATCGATTTATATTTCATCGATTGAACAACGAAAGCTATATTTTCAAGAGAGTGAAAATATAGCTTTTGTTTTTCACGAAATGAAATATTAATCGATCTTAATCGAAAAACAAACGCTTTTTCTATTTCTTTAATGCAAAAATGAGACAAAATGTGAAGTTTCTAGGACATATTTTCGTAAAGCGCGTCATTTTGCGTGAGATTGCTATGCAACGTTCATTGTGACATCACTTACTTCGCCCCGCATAGATGACGTCAGATAGGATGAAATGCACAAAAGCAGGGTATAAAATTTTGATAATTTCACTGCTTTTAAGGTGAGATTATCAAGTGATAATATACCGTTATTTCTCGATAAACCACCGAAAAGCATTAAAGAAATTTACATTTTTTAGCTAGACTGTCAAACGAGAAAGGATTACAGAAAAAAGATTGTTCACTTTATCCGATTAGAAACTTTCTTTAAGCTGGGATACGTATGCAAATTTATATATATTAGTTTAATAGACTGACCTAAATATATATATAAAGGAAATCTATATTTTGAAAGGTTATACGAAAAGGCACTATCCAAGAATTCCATAGAATTAATATTGATGGCATGGATAATACCTATCAAACATAAAATCATACACATGCCGAATTTCAAGGTCAGGACGTTAACGAACGCTTGCAGTAAAGATTATATGGTTAACCATTTGAAAACGCTTAAAATAGTATCCCGCTATGCACTGAAGTAGACGTGCACGCAAAACGAATGCCAAATTTTTTAACGTTCGCGAATGTGTGGGGTTTTTTTGTTGTTGTTGTTGCTTTTTTTTTTAGTCCTGAACGCAAAACTGATTCACCATTTTGCAAACAAGTTGGCATGCAATCGGAGTTTCATTTTTCAATATTTTGAAAGTTATCATATTGAAAGTAGGGAACGCCCCATGTTTAGCTCTATAGTCTATTACCAAATGTAATTGTTTTATATTTAGACTTCTTTCATATAATAAGACATGTACGATAAGTTAATAACTGATATTGCTAAAGTGAGATTATAAAACAAATGCATGTGTCTATGACGTCTTCGCTAAATCAGAATGTAAACAAACGTTTACTTTACATGGGCCTTCGAGGGTAGTGTAAACAAAAACAGTCATATTTTAGGAAATTTACTTAATAGGTGAAGATATTCTTTCATTTATAGAGGTGTGAAACAGAAAACTAAAATACACTGTTTGAATACTCGAAGCTGGTTCACACATTGGACTAATTATGTTTCATACATCCATTAACTCAAAAAAAAATCTTTTCAAATCTTATTATTCAATATCATTAAGATAAAAGTAATAATTTCAAAGCAGTCTTAGAAGTTTTCTAATGGAACTTCCGTGACCGCTTACATAGTAGTTGTTTCCTAAAAAAAAATCATTCATAGGGGTATGAATACAACTTTCTGGCCGATCAGAATGCTCGTCTTTGATAGACGGAACCAAAAAGTTAGTTTTTATAGGCTTAAGGCAGTGGACACGTAATAGTTCCGCAACATTTCGAAACTCATGGTCTTTCACAATGTGAACCGAGTTTTCCTAATGAAATCATAAGGAAACCTCGGTTCACATTGTTAAATTTCATTACTTCCGAAACGTTGCTAAACTATAAGGGTCATCCACCATCTATTTAACTATTAGCCTTTTGCTCAAGAAATGTCCCATACACTTGGAATCAAAAAGTAGCAAATGTTTAAACTTGGCTTTACGATTAGAGCAAACTGGATAATGATAATGCGTTGACAAATTATGTTACCCATAAGCTTTTATGTAATCGTGGGAAAATATGTTTAGTTAAAATCGATTTAAAGCAAAATTACTCTAACAAGTCGCGAATGGATTAATAATTTGACTAAATTTTACAATGCGCGGTAAGGATATTAATTACAAGCATTCGACGTGCAAGAATACAGACAGGCAAATATACAACTTACTTTGGAAAGCAGGTTTTAAGGTTTTTTTCATAGTTTTTAGTGATTCTATTCTGTCAAGGAATCAACATATATGACGTGCTTACTACATGTGTATATATATTCATTTGAATCTATTTTATCGTTGAGAGGAATTAAGTGAATAGTGCACATTTAAATTTTACAGTTAGTTATATCATGAAATTGACATTCATCTCAATCGAAACCGTTCAAAATTACTCACTCAACGATCAGTTTATTCAAAACACTCACCCAAACCATTCAAAGCGCTCCTATTTAACTTCTACTTTTTTTTAAAAAAAACCGGTAGGTTAAAATTAACGATTTCACTAACATAACTAAATTTCGTAAGCGTATGATGGATTCATCCTGAACAAAATTAGCGATATTGGATTACCTCCCTTGAATTTCACTCAAAACTCAAAGCTCAACACACTCATTCAATTTCACTCCTAAATCATTGCAAAATCATTCACTTTTTCAATTTCACTATGTTACTAACTGTATTAAGATAAAAATAGTGTGAATTTAAAGCCGTGATATTATACATTCAAAAAGTGAAAGGATATATAATAAATGAACACGGATGTATTAGGAATACGAGGTAACGTTGAATTGACGTGAATTATGAACGGCGTTGTCGTTATACAATCGTCACGACGTCGAAGATCTCTCAATGAATTCTAAGTAATGTAATCATACATGCAAACGGTGAGAGGATAAATAATAAATGTACACGGATGTATTAGGAATACGAAGTAACGTTGAATTAACGTGAATTAAGAACGGCGTTGTCGTTATACAATCGTCACGACGTCGAAGATCTCTCCATGAATTTAAAGTAATGAAATCATACATGCAAAAGGTGAAAGGATATATAATAAATGTACACGGATGTATTAGGAATACGAAGTAACGTTGAATTGACGTGAATTATGAACGGCGTTGTCGTTATATCCTCGTCAAGACGTCGAAGATCTCTCAACGAGTTGCCGTCTTTTAGAGGTACGTATTTATATAAACGTGCCCCACAAAGCGAAAAGGAACCACCTTGGTGGTGCGTAAAGTGTCGATCCTAGTCAGACTGCACGGATTGCGCAGACTGACTAGGATCGAAACTTTTCGCACTGTGCTTATTTTCTGAATCTAGAGCGATCAATCTACCTCCATGTGAAATAATTTTTGAGATGCGACCTCTGGTTGACTTATGCTGGACCTAATCTCTTTTTCAAATATCAATTTTACAGAGTTCCGAGATGGTCCCTTTTCGTGTGACGGGTCACATACATATACGTGACCCGTCAAGCGAAAGGGGGCCATCTTGGTAGTGCGTTTAGTGTCGACCATAGTCAGACTGCGTGGTTTGTGCTGACTGACTAGGGTCGAAGCTACTCGCAATGTGCTTATTTTCTGGATCTAGAATGATCAAGCAACCTACCATTTAAAGAATTTTTGAAATGCGATCTCTGGTTGACTTTTTCCGATTAGGTCCCTTTTCCCGTGACGGCTGTCATAAGATTTGGCCTCTTCTTTTATAATACCTATTTAAGTTGGGGTGTTCTCCATGTGCGGATCTTTGTTTTGTTTCCAAACGGGCATGGGGTGATCGAAAATGTTATTACTTTATCAATAAACGTTTGCAACAAGTGGGCGATCATTTTGTTCGTAGACGGTTGAACAAAAATGCTCGCCCACTTATGGTGCAGCATCGTTTTTCGAATTACGACTTTCAAGTTCCTAATTACTAACCCCCCCCCCCCCCCCCCCCCCCTCCTCGAAATTGTACATGCAAAAAAAAAAAAAGGTGTGCCCAAAAAAATAAACAGTGTTTCTTTGGCTTATTTCTTTTTTTCCTCTGTCGTTTGCTTTATATGTGACAATAATCGGGTCCAAAGACGCAATGTGAGATTCAGTGATATAGTTTATCGATAGGGTTTTAAGTCGCTTTTAACTATCGTTCAGTTATATAGCGGCGGTTGGAACATATTATAATGGATTCCTTTTTTTTTTCTTTTTTTTTGTTGTTGGACAAGTAATACCAGTAATACCATTACATGCCGCCGCGATATGACTGCAAGATTGTTAAAAACGACGTTAAACACCATTTACCTATCATTTCATCCGTTCCTAGCCTCCAACTGTTTTATTACGATTATCAAGCAATTGGAGGTTGACAAATGTCGGAAAACACATTTGCCGTTGCTCGGGATCAAACCTATGACACGATGATTATTATTATAGGTTATTAATCATTCTAAAATGGGGTGTCTAATTTGGTAACATGGGGATTTTAATATTAGGAATTATTTCAATCTCATTAAAATCATCCCTACGAAACCACTACGCTATCTCTCTGTTACGGCAGAGGCGTAGCGGTAGGCAATATTGAGGATCTGATTTTAATGAGATTGGAATTATTTATACCTGTCAGAATGATTGGAAAAGTAGAAAGGCTTAAGCTTAGCTTTCCAGTTCCTTTGCGCATGTGAATTTTGCAAAGAGAGCTGGTTTCAAAATAACTTATAAGATTTAACTTTCTTGAAAGACTGCCTTGCGTTCAGGATGCAAAGGCGTTTACGAATGTTTTAAATAGATGCCCCGCTTTGCACGTATTTAACATGCAAAGCGGTGTATCAATTCCAAAACGTTTCGCGAGCGTTTTCGTCATAAATACAGTGCTGGATATTACCCACTCTATAATTTTGTCTGATCTAATTCAATTGGCGCCTTTGTTGAGTGTGCCCACTTGAAATGAAGAAAAAATAGCTCAGAGGCTAGTTAACTGTGACACAATTACTATAAGTAACACGAAACTCAAGCAATTGGCTCTGGTGACAAATTGGACCACGCCCGCTGAGCAGGATTAAAATTGTGGTTTTGACTGTCATATTATTTAGAGTCATGAATATTACTGATAACAACATCATGAAATTGATTCTCATTCCGATCAAAACCATTCCAAATGGCTCACTGGGCGCTCTGTTCTTTCATTTCAAACGCTCGTCCTAATAATTAAAAACGCTCCAAAATCACTACAAAGACAAGATCAACGCCTACATTGAACGTCTCTAGAAAACCTAAATTTCATGGACCATTGAATTGGAAGCTCCGGGTTCGTAGGGGAAGACAAAGATACCTATCCTATTAATAGAAATTGTTTGTATATCTTATTAAAGGGAGGTAAGATTCGTCGCTAATTCTAACGATGTTGCATTGTCTCCCCTTTATTTCATTCAAATCTCGCTCCTTCGACTCATTCAATTTTTATCTCGAAATCATTACTAAGATCATCGACTACATTGAAAGTCGCTAAAAAAGAAACCAAGGACCAACCAGGCGCTTTAATTTCAATCATAATAGTGAAATCACGATTTTTCTCTATCTTAATTTGTTTTGAATTAGTTGTTGATATTTATTTGAATATTGATTTTTGAGCGATTATGCGCTCACTCAAACCATTCATAAACGCTCAAAAATTAATATTAATTAATCGCTGAGTGAGTGTTATAAAATCGTTATAGCTGAGTGATTTAGAATCGTTTTAGCTGAGATAAATGTCAATTTCACGATGTAAATAAATGTAACTGGTTCGATCACCGACGGCGGCAAATGTGATTTCCGACAGTTGTCTTCTAACAATGGATGGATAATCGTCTACCTATGAGGGGTAGCAGTTGGAGGCAATGAATGGACAAAAGGTAGTACTGGTGCGAGAGGTACCAGAAAATCATTGATCGTTGTTCCGACGCCGCGATATGACTGGAAAATTAATAAGCGGCGTAAGATCTCATTCAAAATCAAAATACCTCATGGGCGTTTACAGTCCTGCGTTTAGAATGACAAAATGATAGTGAACGTTAACAATGGTTTCTCGTTTTGAACGCGTTGCGTGATGGTAACAATGATAATGTTGCGGTGATCAATTCATCGAAACTACAGCATACCGCGGCTATAGGTTCGAGGTAGGCCTAATGGCCATCTGTATCTTATATGGAGCATACTTTTTCACATTACGTATGAAAGTTTTCTGCGTAGTATGGGATGAACTGTTAATTAAGTTAGAATAGGTTTCTAAATGCAGACGTTAGCCTTGTTGAAGTTGTTGATTCAGAAAACTGGCGTTGTAAACTGGACGAAGCTCTACCATGTACGATTATAGGAAACCGTAATAAACGTTCAAATAATTGGTCACAAGTCATAAAATACTCGTTAACTACATGCAAATTGTTTGCAAATTGTTTAAAACGACCTTTAGCCCTATATTGATGGTGCTGTCTCCGTTCATGGTGAAGGAGAATCTCTTTTCGAATCATTGTGGAGTCCGTGGTCTAGTGGTTAGGACGGTGGCTGGTATCGAAAGGTTCCTGGATCGAATCCCGGCCTGATCACGGGAATTTTTCTGAGCAAAAAATTAACTCCACGTTGCTCGTCTACACCCAGGTGTATAAATGGGTACCTGTGAGAATGTAAGTCTAAGTGCTGTGCCTGCCAAAGAGCTCTGTATACTAACAGCCGACTTGCAATTCGATGATCGGGGTTAAGTTGTGAAGTCGGTTAAATATGCCTGGCAAAGCAACAGACTATAAAACCAACACTTTTAGTTTTTGTTTAGAAGTGCACGAACCATTATACCCTACTTTGAACGTGCACTTCTAAACGTAAAGTCAAATTTGTTCGAAATTCGTACTTAGATTGTTCTTTTTTTTTTCCTGACAATCATCCTGCTTAGAGTTTGTTTGTTTGTTTATTCATTATTTATTCTTTTCTCTGTTCCTTAGTTAAGTAGTGGTTCCAGTTTCTTTGACGATGTTTTTGCTTGACAATTAATTTTCAGGACCCATTTTCTGACAAAACGAGACCTCGATTCTTTCAGCCTTTGCTAGTGGTTTTGCTGACAAATGTAAAATATCTTTTCCATTGGTTTAAGAATTAAAGGGACAATGACCTTACGAATGTTAAAAAGCAAATAAACACAAATAAAGACGACGGTGTCACATGTCCCTAAATTGGTCGTGTCGTGAAGGGTGGAAAATCTGCTATTATAGACACAAAAGGCTGTCAATTAAATCTATCAAATTACAATACATTAAAATTTTAATAACCTGCCATGGCACTGAGTCATGGATTTTATTTAACCCTTATCATGCTGAATTTAAATTTTCATTTTTTTGCATGGACATTTCGTTTAATCTTGTCAAAGTTATCTCCAAATTCGTGAAGTGAAAGAGTTACCAGGAGCGTATGCTAAGATCAGACTGCACATATGTGCAGACTGATCTTCGTCTATACTTCTTGTCAAAGCGATGTATACATGAATCTTGAAAAGCATATTTACATTCAGTCTTGTTCAGGATTTTCCCGAAAAGTTTTAGTCGAAAGCAGCTTAAATCTGACTGCACATATGTGAAAACTGATATAAGTCTTTTCCTTCCTTTAAAGCACTGTAAACATGTATCTTGAAAAGCAAATTTTTATTAAATCTTTTTTAATTTTTTTCCCGAAAAGTAAGTACAAAGAAGAGAGTTTAGACTAAGATCAGACTACACTAATGTGCATGCTGATCTAAGTATTACAATCTGCAAAAGCCTTGTTTACACGAACCATGAACAGCATTTGGAGAGTAACAGGTAGATTGCAAAGGCAATTGTTTCATAATTCAATTTTTGTCATGTGGGTCCGGTTATAATATTAGCCTTATATTATCATCTATATGACTAAATTTTGATTACATTTGGACAATATTTTAACAATTGCCTTAGGTCGACAGACCTACTTTTTCGGCGACGTTTACCGCCACATTCGTCAGTCAAAATTTTTAATCAGTGATGTAAAATACATTATGTAAAATTCATACAGACAATACCGCGTGTCATAATTCATCATTGTGAATAAAAACTAATTTGATACGGTTGTACACCATATACATTAATATTAATGATTTGAAAAGCCGGAAACAACGACTTCCTATGTTAAAAAAGAGCTGGCAGCAAGTTTATGCTTTCAAAGGTACCCATAATGGATTAAGAAGAAATTTCAAATTGTGATAACCTTACACCCTTTTGAACAATATTAGCTTTATCTTTCCTTCAGGACTTGTATATAACTAAGCTTCCTTCAACTTTAAACCCAGTTTAATCGTGTATGGAATACGAACAACCGTTACAAGTCGCCGGCTATCTTTTCCCCTGGTTTTTCATTTTGCACTGTGATTTTTATATATATTTCCTTGTCTTCCCCCGAAATTTTGACAGAGATTAAGGCAGAAATTATAAACCCTTTAATTTCGAGTATAAATGGATAAATATTTCGTAAAAACACAGACAATTGTTTCATAGTCGAAATTTATCAATTCGATCATTTCACAGAATACATGTAGATTGTTTGTTTGAATGGAATTTTCGTCCGCTTTCGACGATTTTTCAGTTACATCGCGGCGGCTGGAGCACCTATGGATCCCTGGTATTTCTCTCACCAATACTACCATTACATCCCTTCCTAGCCTCCAGCTGCTTTCTCACATAGGTTTACGATATTTAAATAATTGTTGAGAGACAAATAGTGGGAAAGGATGACGGTCCCGCCGTCGGGGATCGAAATAATATTGAATGAAATAATCGCAATTTCTTTGGAACACTTTAATTAATCTGCCCTAAGTTTTGCCATAAAAGATTAGTAAAAAGAAGACAATGTAGGCTAAGATCAGACTGCATGTCTATGCAGGCTGATCATGGTCTATTCTGTCCGCCAAAGCTATGTTTACAGCAGGATTTTGTCGAGAACAGCAGGATAAGGGTTATTGTGAACAACATTGTGAAATTGACAAAGTGGATGATTTTGGAATGATTTTGGGATGAAATTGAAGGGGTGGGATGAGTGAGTTTTGATTAAAATTCAAGGGAGGCAATCAAAAATCGCCAATTTTGTTCAGGATGAACAAAAATAGTGATATCTATAAACCCCCCCTTTTCATGAAATATGCATACAAGTTCTATGAATAGCTTCCTACTTCTTCAAGAAACAACCAGACGCTTCAATTTCAATTATGTCATCGACATCGCTATTTTTAAAGCTTTATTTCTTTTGAATGCAGTTGTTGATTTCATCTTTTAATTGATTATTTATTGATTTATTGATTTTGGGGCGATCTAGAATGGTATGAGTGCGTGTTTTGAATGAATGGATGGAGCGCTAAGTGAGCGATTTAGAATGGTTTTGATTGAGATGCGTGAATGTCAATTTCACGACGTAACTTACTGTAAGAGTACAATTACATGTAGGTCTGTACTTACATTCTTTGTCTTCGACGTCTGGCAAACATGTCTAATGTATCGGTGATTCATTTACCTTCAAAACAAGGAAACATTTAACAGGTAGGTCTAGAAAAGTAGGTGATTCTTTACGATCAATGGTGTTCGATATGATATATTCCGTCGAATTCTCTCGGTCAAACGATTCATATGAGTACCCACAGCATAGAACAATTTTGTTTATAATTACTGTATATCAGTCAATTTTCGGGCCAGCGTATATTCGCGCTTTAGAGCTGACAGTTATCGGCGAAATCGTATTTTAGCAAGAGACTAATATTTGATCGTTATATTTGTATTAAAATGGAATTAAGAGATATTCATAACTTCTCGAACTAGTCGCTCAAATATAAGCTAAAATAAACAACAACAACGACAGACCGATTTATGATATTATTTTCTTACCCGACAGGCGAAGTAGGACAAATTGTTATCTTCGTGAAATTGATATACGAAAAAGAAATTGGTGCCTGATTGGTCAATCGGGGGTCGCATTTGAAACAACCTTGAACATGTGAGTTAGTACGAATATTTTACATTCAGGGGATCAGCGAAATACAAAAAGTTTCGCCTTCCGAAGTTCGTAGTCCGCACAGTCTGACAATGGTCGATATTTAAATTCTCATGTCCCAGATGGTCTCTTTTTGAAAGCCAGGCCACAGACATATTTGACATTTTTTTCAACAATTCTGACCGTTCAGCGAAATGGTATGGCGATATCAATTAATGGTCAGAGTTTTCCAATATCAAATGCTTTAAGCTGTTTGGATCGAACCCAAAGCTAGTATTACTTTCTTGGAAAACAAACCAACAACAACATATATAAATTATACGGTACAGCCACGAGGAAAGGTAGCATGAACGGATTATTAGATATGGAAATGACCCCGGTTTCTGAAACGAGAGGTCAGATTCCTTGGTACATGTATTTGGGCTCTGCCGGATTGGCTTGTGCCATTTTACAAAGAAGTAGAGAGGCAACAATTAAAGGCATAGTTGGGTTTTGCTCGGTCGCGATCATCTGACAAAATCTCTCCAAAATAGTCTTCTCTTAATCGATACTAAGGTTTTGAACAAATAAACTATGTCGGGGTAATGAAACAGTGGAATGTTACAAATTTGATATAAAATAATATTTATTTGTGACCCGCCACGCAAAGGGATCATCTCGGTAGTGCGTGAAGTATCGATCCTAGTCAGACTGCGCGGGTTGCGCAGACTGACTAAAATCGAAACTTTTCGAATCTTTCTGATATTCTGAATCTAGAATGATCAATCTACATTCCTGTACAGTAATTTTCGAAATGCGGTCACCGGTTGACCTCTACTGGAACAAATCTCTTTTTTTTGTAATTTGATTTTTTACGGAGTTCCGAGATGGTCCCTTTACGGGTGACGGGTCACATATATGACTCCGCACCACCCGTCTAAACATGACTCGACGGGGTTAAGTGGGAACATGATAATCGAGCTTGTAATAAGAACTCGTTTGAAGTCATAACTGACAGAATCCCTTATCATTCTGAAACAAAACGGTCCATGGGGTTTCACTGCTTCGTTTGTCCTAGACTGGCTCCCGTCCCATTGATCGGAAGTATTGTGAAATGAGCAAAATTCAATTAAAGAAAGATAATTTCTTATCAGCTTATATTCTCTGACTGGCTGATCACTGTCTGTGTTAGACAATATGGGAGGTAATTGGAAACTGATACAGTAAAACATGAGTTGTGTACCTTAATCATTTCTAATTCAACATTAACTCACAGCCTGGGTGCCAGGCTATGCTCAAGTGTCCGTGTCTTATAGTCACGGGTTCAAACACTGTTTGTGTGCTCAGCGGCTTGGCATAACAGAGGAACAGATAAGAGGGGGGTAATGCCAGTCTAAAATCAGTGTTTCTTAATAAAACCTTACATTGTAGGTACTCATTTGAATTGTCTTGACAAGACGATTCAAATGAGTACCCACAATATAGGATTTGTGAAAGTAATCATTGAAATAATCAAATTTGAAATCCAAAATACTCCCTCTATATAGCTTTGAATAAGCCTAGAGAAATCGCAATCTGCGTTAAAGATGGTATATCAGTCATAGTTCCTCTCGGTGAACTTTTCGGTTATTAATAAGCATCATCAATAGATCACAAGGCTCGGTCGATCCGTGCAGTTATTTTCATTCCCCGGATTTTTTCTTGTTCATTACTTCTCCTTTGTTTTTCCAGTTGATGAGGTGATGTTTTTATTTTCTAGGCCATGATTTTTTTCACCGTTCTGTGATTATGTTTTTGTTTCGTGGAATCGTAATGGAGTAATTAAAGGGGGCGTTTGGTTCTAAAGTTATTACTGAGTCAATGCAACCGGAGTATAATTTCGCGAGAATATCAAGTGACTAGCGTTGTGTTGTTATTATCATTATTATTATTATCATTATTATTTCTATTATTATTGATATCATTATTATCATTATTATTATTCATCATAATTATTATTATTATTATTATTATTATTATTATTATTATTATTATTATTATTATTATTAGAGTTCAGTATTATTATTATTATTAGAGTTCAGTATTATTATTATCATCAGTATTATTATGATCAGTATTATTATTATCAGTTTTATTTCTATTATCACTATTAGTATTTTCATTTCTTTTGTTTTTTTCTCTAACAATTCATTTATAATTTCGAAATTTCATATTAAGTTTGAAAAGGTTCAACTATAAATTTTGCTTTCTACCACTCTAAATCGTACAAAAATAATTTAATGTTCTTGTTTTCTTTTCATTCCTTTAAGCCTCGATGATAGTGGATCTTTAACGATTTTCGAATGTTCAGACATTATAACACTTGGATATATTTTTGTTGAGGCAATATAGGCCTACTCGTAAATTATTCACGTCGGATTCTAACTTATACCGTCCTACGAGCCCGACAGGAGATCATGTGGTGAATCAACGAGTTTTCGACAGAAAGTTGTACTTTTCTATACTTAGTGTATGTCCATTGTAAGTAAAGGATGCTTTTTATCATAAATTGCTTTGTTTGTTATAGTCTATTTCTTTATTCGTAACTCTATCGTTTTGTTTTATTGAAATTCACAGCATTCATCCGTTGTCTCTCAATTTAATGGATCCATTATACAAGATAACCTGTCTAAATGACAATGATTATCAATAGACTTAAACTTCAAATAAAAAAAGAATTAAAATGTAAAATTTCTTATTCATAAAAAAGAAAAATACATAAATAGTCTCAAATGAATTAGATGCTCTGTAACTTTTTATGGCGGCATTTTTACACAAACCCCAGAGGTGGATCTAGGATTTGTGTTAAAGGGATTCTACGGCAAATAGGGTGTAGTTCTTCTTATATTCTACATTTAAACTTTGTTTTAAAAAAATCCCCCTTTTTTACATATCAACGAGTCTGTCTCGAGAGTTTAAAAAAAAATGACAGAATTCAGACAGGATCAAATTTATACTGTGCACCGGGCTGATTTTGACTGCCAAACCTTTATTCAGTCGAATGTCGAAAACTGCATTTCCGAGTATGAAAATGAAAAAAAAAAAGGGGGGGCTGAAAAGGGGCTGCGTTTGAGCCCCGATCCCCACTGGATCTGCAGCTTTACCCGCGGATTTTGAAGATTACCTGTCAACTCGGCCCATCGAATAACTCGGCCCGGTCAACTCGGCCCCAACATATAGGCCAAGTCTTGAGTAAGCCGCAAGGATTATTTTTCATAATTTGTTCAAGTTTTGTCCAAATGATGCTTCTATAGGCCTACGTCACTGGGTTTATCTTCGTTATTTTATTTGCTTGATTTATACAATTTAGACCTATCTATTTTCAGTGATTTTTTTACATCATTTTACCGTCTCTTTTCAATTTAAACGAGCATCAAAAGAAAAAAAAAGTATGCGCCTTGGCAAAACTTTAGGATAATCAGGGTCTTAGCCTCTTTTCCGGGCTATGCTTCGTAGAAAATTGGTTATTGAGTATTCTCGAGGCTATAGTCCGGCCGTCTGAATTTTCTAAAGACTTTTTTGACCGTACACGTTGTTGTGTCGCATTTCAAGTCTATATCTGTCCAAAAACTCAGATAGACGTCCACCACACAATAACCACAAGAGGCTGGTAGATCCAGAGGTAGTTCCGAAAACGCGGGAGGTGCCCTGCTGTCATCTTGTCGAACCAAGGGTTACGAACGTTTTACTTATCTTACCGGTGGAAGAAGCTATCTTCTTCTTCTTCTTCTCTATGTATATTCCCCCGCTTTGTCGAGGCACCCTCTGAGAGGTAATCTTTTGAGTTGGGTTCAGTCTGAGTATCGTCACCTAGTTTTAAAAGATAAAAACTCATGCAGGATACTAAGTAAAAATCTTATATGCTACATAAAATGTGGATAAAAAAATTTTCACAAAATTAAAATACAATTTAAGATAAGATAATATATACATATATCAATTTGTATCTCTAGAGAAGATATGTTACTATGATATGATTGAGAGATTAAAGGAATTTTTTAAATCATAAAATGGGACTAACACAATTAATAAAAAATCAATAGAATTATGATTAGAAGAGAGCTCTAGATGTCCTGATTCAGTATATTAATACTATTTTATTTTGGTAATGTTAAATGCTTTTAAGTGAATTAGGGGTAATTAAGATTTTATAAGAGAAAGGTAAATATCAATCTATGTACATGTATAATCAGATGTGTTTTTTTTTTTTTTTTAGTAAATCGACTTTTTGAAAGCTTTTGTGTTAAAATATATCTGCTTTAGTTAAAAGTAATGGAGAACATTGTCACGGCTAGATCTGAGTCTCACTAGTAGAAATTAGATCTGCTTCGTGGTACAAGATCCGGCAGTGACAGAGTTTGATACCCCTTGACTCGTGAAGATGCCCTGCCGTAGACTTATTCAGTTTCCAGGTCGGGTGTCAGTCAACACGCACACACATAAAATGTAAAACAAGAAAAACAACCACCTGTCTAATTTCTAACCATATTTTCTTAAATCGTGGATTCGCAGCAGCACAGTTCTAAACGCTATGCTTGTGCAGATCTAGGGTTCGTTAAGAGGGGGTGTCAACTGACGGTTACTAATGGGGTTCGTCTTCAAAATAATGCAATATTTTCTTAGGATTTATACTCGAAAAAAAAATTTAGGCTGCACAAGTGTTTCCCTTGACACTCCTAAATCTCCTCTGAAAGAACCGTCTCTAAAAAAAACGAAAGACACAAAATGTAACCCTAACAAAAAGGTTAACGGAGTGCCCCTTTAATTTTGGCGGGTAACAACTCTTCATTGTACGAGGAGAGAAAAGTCTCTTATCGCAACATAAACAACAACCATCCTAACGGTATTTTCGCGTGTCAAATATCGTAAGTAAAGCTCTTTTGGCGATTTAAACCTCTTGGCAATTAAATCTAGTTATCTCTTTATAGTGCCAGATACACTTGCACGAGGTGTCACAAAATCTGGAAGGACAGATTTCATTTTCATCGTTTTCTGTAAAGTGTCAGTCCTGACAGACAGACAGACATCATTTGTCGCGCACTCGTTCTTGATAAAAAAGCAAATGCCCTTTCAAGGTATTTGGCTATGCGTTCAAACTAATGTATGGACGGTCGATTCGCTCCAATTGCATTTTTTTATTAGCTCACCTGAGCACATCATGCTGGAGGTGAGCTTTTGTGATCATTGAATGTCCGTCGTCCGGCGTCAATCTTCAGTGTTCCCACTGCTTTTTCAATCTGGGGTAAAAATGGGTATTTTACAGTGTGCATGTACCCCTAGATATAACACAAAGAAAGCATACTTGCAAAAATTGGGTGTACAAGCTTCAATTTAGGGGTAAATCACCTGCATTTGGGGTTTTTTGAACACTGATCTTAGTGTTTACACTCTAAAGGCCACAAATATGGCCCAATCTTCATGAAACTTTGCCAGAATGTCACAAGGATGAACCCTTTTGAAAATGGGAAGGATTCATGCCATATCACAGGAAGGGGGGCCTTAATGACAATTTTCTTGTTTACACTATAGCTCTAGGCCACAAATATGGCCAAATCTTCATGAAACTTAGTCAGAATGTTGGTCAGGTCACAAGGATGAACCCTATTGAAAATGGGAAGGATCCATGCCATATCACAAGAAAAGGGGCATTAATCTGCCTATTTAGTTAATGTGATAGAATTAAATTATATTATATTGTGTGTGTGTGTGCAGAAGGGGGGAGGTGCAGGGGGGGGGGGGGGGGGGGGGGCTAAAGGCATCCAAACTAACTCTTGAATCATCCTGACTAATAAATGCATTTAAAGAAATTAACAACTTTCCTAAAATGGCCCACTAACTCCATCATTCCATTTTTGAAAATAATGTCTGTGTCTGCAACTTATGCAAATCTTCATGTTGAAAATCATCATGTGAGCTTTCTTCATGTTAAAGATAGTGAAGAGAGATAAGAATGGGACAAATTCTTTGTAACAACCCCAAATGAGCTCTCTTAATCAGATGCATGAATCCAATGAGAAACTCTAGTCAGAATTAAACTGGCAATCCAAGAGCAATTTCTGATTTTCCGACATTGTTTTCCTGGCAGTTTACTACTTAATTGTTAAATAAGCAAAGCTTTCTTAAAGGACCTGTTCTTATCAGGGAGGACCTGTAAGGTTAAGGGCTAAAAATGCCACCAGGCTGTTGGCAAAATTTAGTTAGTTCTGACCTCTGATTAAACTGGCTGACTCCACTGATCTGAAGTATTGTGAGAGGAGCAAAATCAGTGTTCCCACTGCTTCCTCTAACTGGGGGTAAATAAAATATGTGTATTTTACAGCACGCATGTACCCCCTCTATATGAGAAAAAGAATGCTGCTTGCAATAAATAGGGGTACAAGCTTCAAATTGGGGGTGTATTACCCCCATTCGGGCGTTTTTGGGCACACTGAAAATACAAATAGAGAAAGTTTAATTTCTCTTCAGCTGATATTTTCTGACTGGCTGATCAGTTTTTGAGAATATGGGAGGTAATTTGGTTAGGATGAAATAGTAAAACATGTGTGGTGTTCCTTATTTATTTGAAACTGAACACTTACTGACAGCCTCGGAGCCAGGCTAAACCCTGATCTTTTACATGGCACTCATTCTTTCCGACTAATTTGTCTCTCACCAATGGGTTGATAATCGTAGACCTATGTGAGATAGCAGGTGGAGGCTAGGAAAGGATATGGTGGTTGTACTGGTGAGAAAAATACCAGGAAACCATTGATGCTCCAGCCGCCAAGATATAACTGAAATAATGTTGAAAGCGGCGTAAAACTCCATTCAATCAATCAATCATTTAGCAATTAGCATCAAGGCAGTGGTGTAGGAGGCAAGAGGTAACACCTGCCTCAAATCTTTATTTAGTCAATGAAACCATATGTTGTTGGTACTCATTGGAATCATCGTGATGAGATGATAATTAATTACTCAATGAAACCACATGTTGTGCAAGTATTATGGAAAAAAATGAACTTGAAGTTCACCCCCCTCCCCCACCACTCACACACACGCACACTCTTACACCGTACATGTCCTTAAGGCCTAAATTTTATGAAGATTTTATTTTCAATCTATCCAGTATTTGAAAAAAGTTGCCGTTACAATACCAATATTTTTTTATACTTACTGAAAACATTGTGGAAAAAGAAGAAACTGCTTGTCTCAAGCAATTGCCTCTTATCCACACTGTCTGCCTTACAATTTACTTCTTAAATTGTTCCAAAGTAGTTGAGTTTTCACTGAGGACCAGGGGCCCGTTTTACTAAAAACCTTACGATAAAATTAATTGTAAGTCAAAATCACAAATCGTACCTGGTGTTTTCATCACTGTTAGATTCTGCCTTGCAATATCTCATTGGAATCGTCTTCAGAATTCCATATTTAGTTACTTCTTAGGAAGCAACATAAATCTTGGCTTACGCAAAAAATGATCATAAGATGTTTAGTAAAACAGGCCCCTGTTCTTTTCAGAGAGGACCCATAAAATTTAAGGCTTATAGATCTTTTGGTAAAAGTAGTTAAAGTGACTGTCTGAACCCTGATGTTAATATAATTGACTCAATTTCATGGAACATACAGTAAAATCTCAGTGGTTCGCACGCGGGTGGTTCGTAGGTATGTGTTGGTTCGTATACATTCTTTGGTCCCGATTTTCTTCCTTCTTTATCTTTGTTTAAAGGCTCCAAGTAATTTGCACGTCGGTGGTTTGTAGTTCGTAGCACGTGTCAAGTCCTGAGACTTTCCAAATAACACAAATTAATGTGTTTAATCCGTAGGTGTGAATTGTGCGATCAATAGCTGTCTTAGGTGTAACAATAGACATATACCTTGATTTTCACGCCTGTTGATTGGTATTTATCAAAGTTATTGTTTTGCATCAATATTTACAGGCATTGTTTGATTTGTAATTTTTGGGGGGTTTAATCGAATTAAGTATCAGTCAGTGACCTTAATTATTGTATTTCATCTGGCTTTCTCATACCGATCATGCATAAATGAATGTGCAAATCTTCTTAGACTTAATTGTCTACATGCCTTCCACACAGATTCATCCTAATGCCGAGATTTCATCGTCCACTGAATAAGTAATCATAGTGATTTGATCCAAAGGGAAAACACTCTGATGTAGTTAATATTTGACATGTAAATAATTGCCAAAGTACTTTATTTAGGATTTTAATATGGACGAAACGAAAGATGATCATTGTTCAAGTGAGATTTGTAGCGTCCTTACTCTCTACAAAAGGGTCTCGTTAGAACTTGATTTAAAAGGTATTCCATAGAACCTTAGAATAAAGCCACAAATATAGGGTACCTTAAGACTTTTTCCGATCTGAGCCATCAAAAAAGTACCGACCCCTTTACTCTGGTTGGTTCGTACTACCTTTAGTTCATATAAAGTGTCCTGGTCCCTTGAGATATGAACTACCGAGACTTTACTGTAGTTCATGGCAGAATTCTGATGAGCATACCTCTTTTACATCAAAAACATTCCAAGATAAGTTTTCATGTAATATCCAACACTTTTATTGTGCTTTACTTATCATGATTATTGATGTTTGGAAAAACAGATATTTAACCCTTGTCATGCTGAATAAAAACCTTATTATCAAATGAGCCTGTGCTTAAGATTTCCATCGATTTCAAATAACCCCAAAGCAAATACTCTGAACAGCCTGTGCAATCGCACAGAATGACCAGAGCCCTACCTCAAAGTATCTGTAGACCATTAGGTAACTTTATATTTGAGCCTCAAATTTTTGACATTTCCAACAATTTGAAACATGCATGAGGAGCAAAGAACCAACAGCCAAGCCAGTAACACAGTGTGATTGAAAAAAAATGCTGTTTGTCTAAAGACAGCTCGAGACCTACAGCTCTATCTAGAAGGCGCAAAGTGAAGACTCTAGCGAGACTGTGCAGATGCACAGGCTGGCAAGAGTCTTTGCTTGGCAACATTTTGAAATTTTTGGAAATGTCACATACAGGCTCATTTACAGTATGTGGCTGTCTACGGTGCTCAATGTTTTGTCCTCACACACATTTCAAGTTGTTGGAAATGTCACACATAGGCTCAAATTACTCAAGGCACTAGATACGCTAACTGAGTGTGTTTTATTTTTGAAACATAATTCTTAAAATTATCTGGTTTTAAAAGACATCTCAGGTTGTATGGGCTAAGATCAGACTGAACAAATGTGCAGGCTGATCTTTGTCTATTACCTCATGCCAAACCAGGAAAATTCTGTTTTCAGCATAACAAGTGTTAAGGAATATAGACAATTTGATAAAAGTAGTTATGATTTCTTTGTGAACATCTTATGGGGGTTTATTCTTGCATTTAACATTAAATTATGTTTCAATGATTCATTGGTTAAGATATGTAGTAGATCCTGGATTTCTGTAATGGGCGTTTGTGCAAAGAAATAATATGTCAGTTTAAAACCCTGCTTTCAGTAGTAGGCCTATTAATTACAGGGTTCTATTGAAGATTAAATCAATATTATTGTCATAGATATTGACAATATATTTGCTGCTTTACAGCTGGGTGATGTAACATTCTATTAGAAGGGTGTTGATGATGCGGTTGTTATTTCTGAAAGCTCGTAACCACAGCTTTACTCAAGCTGTAGTTATAAGGTTTTAGAATTGAACCGACAGATATGTAATAAATACAAATAGTTACAATAACTCACCAGGTATGTAGGTAGCTTGTGGAACTAAGCTGTATATACCTGAGTTCGGGTAAGATAGAAAACTTTAGCCAGTGTAGAGTTTGTGTGTGATTAAGTACAGGATAGAAAACGAGAGCAGTATTACGTATTATATGGGAAATAGACAAAAGCGTTTGCGAGTGTCTATTTCCCATATACCGCGGTTCAAGATTTTCCATCTGACTTAGACCAGGCTTTTCTTACACTATCTGTATTTTTATAGTTTACCGACTGTAATTCGTACGTGCTCCAGAAAATTGTTTTGATGGCATTCTTTGTTAATGCTCGGCATCCATGCTAGTAATATTCTTTGAGGTATGACAAACCCTTCCAGGGTGGATGCCCAGTCTGAAACTTCGAATTAAGGTCACAGCAAGGTCAAAGGTCAAACAGGTGCACTTTCATATTAAAATTCTCATTGTGATATTTTTAATTGCTATACACGCTGTATTATTAATTCTTATTGTGCTAAACTTTTTGAAAACTGTATCAGAGACATTATTTTAAAGAAAAAACTAACTTTTTGTAAATACTTTGACTATTATGGGATAGAATAATGTACTTTCTGAAGCTAAAAACGGCTTATATCTGAATATTTGGACATTTTTTAGTCTTTTTTTCAGTGGCATTTGCCGTGGTGCCTCAGTCATATGCATTTCTTCATTTGTGAATGTGTCCTCTACGTTGTGTAAAGATCTGGGAATATTTGGATAATACTTTTGCTTTTATCAACTAAAATTCAGGTCGGTACTCCGACCATAGGCTAATGGAATCGGTTGAACATGCTTAGTACTTAACGTTGCGGTTAATCCCTCAAAAATTTTAGATTGGTTTTGAATTCTTTTAATATGAAGAAGTGTTCTAGATTTCTGTTCAAAAGGTTTGTCATATAATTTACACCATTTTAATTACCCTGTGCATACTGCTAGCCACTGAACCAGTAAATACAGCACTACAAAACGACAATTTGAATATATTTGTTTCGGACCTAGGTGACGTGTACTCATTCTACAAAACAAACCCTCTAACTTTCTTGAAGTCAAAAGATTTTTTATATTCTGACAAGGTGCTAAATATACAAACAGTTATGTTTTACGTGTAAAATGTATTACTGAGACTTGATTATACCATTTGTCATTATATCCTGCTGATTTATGCTAGTTAGTACAGTTAAGAACAGCTGGAAATTGACTAAATGAATGATTTTGAATTGATTTTGAAATAAAATTGAACAAGAGTGTGGGGCGAGTTTTGAGTGAAACTAAAGCGAGGTAAGTAATATCGCGAATTTTGTTCAGAATGAATAAAATTAGCGATATTTATTACATCTCTTTAATAAAATATGCATACATATTCTATGAATAGCTTGCTATGTCTTTTCGAACCCATCATATACTTTCGAAATTCATTTAATATAGTTGCTAATCTTTTCAATTTAAGTAATTTTTTTAATGGTTAGAGTGTTTGAAATGAATGAATGAGCGTCAGTTTCACGATGTTATTAACTGTAGCTAATCTTCAGTGAATTCAATCTTTGATTGTTTTGATTATAAGTCTTTATTTTATAATTCAGAAATTAAGTTACACCAATCATGGATGTTGATCCTGTTACATTGTTGAAACGAATATCTGATGTGTTGAAACGCTCTTTTGATTTTTGCATTATATGTCAGGCATTTAGGAGAGATCAGCTAAGGGTTGTTAGCGAGGATGGGAAAAAGAAAGTGAGAGAGTGTATGCGAAAGCGGAGCCTGTTCAGAGATGTTGCCAGTATTGACGTGTTAGAAAGGACTGAGTGACACTGAGTGGGCATCCTCAGAGATACAATTGCATGAGAATTGTTTCAGCTCATTTACAATCGAGATGCACATTCAAAGGTTGCAGAAACAAGAGCTTACGGGGAACAGCGAAGCTCGACTACTCTTGGTGCTGGATAGTAGCAGCAAATCAATATCGACATTAAAAATTCAATAAAATGAAAGTGAGTCTTTCTCTGGAGGATGATATGATAGCCAAAGAAGTATGTGTAAAGTTTCTAAGCAATAGCTTAAGAAGAAACAGAGATGTAACCGATACAAAAAGGTTGTTCGCAAAACTTAACAAAAAATTTCTAAGTCCAGAAAGGGTAAAAGTTCTACTAAATTAACTAATAGAGTAATGAATCTTTTTCTAGAGGCTGATATTATGATCATAGAAGCATTTACAAAGTTTCCAAGCTAGGCTTTAGTAGAACCAGAGGTACTATATACACGCATAAACATAAGATATCAGATTTATTTATCTTTGTTTGGGGGCTGATCATATGGTCACAGAAGCATGTGCAAAGTTTCAAGTTAAAGGTTAAGTAGAGGTATAACTGATAAACAACAGTTGCACGTAAAAACTTAACAAAGAATTTCTAAGTCTGGAAATGGTTAAAATTCAACTAAATTCAATATCAGAGTAATGAATCTTTGTCTAGAGGCTGGTATTAAGGTCACAGAAGCATGTGCAAAGTTTCAAAGCAATATCTTTTAGTAGAAACAGAGATATGACACATTTGCACGTAGTTACTTAACCAAAGCATTGCACCGACACCCGAGTGACCGGAATAGCCCCCATATTCTAGGAATAGTTGAGCTGAAAAGCAGATGATAAAAAGTTTCCGAAACAAAAGTAGCTGAACCAGCCTCTCGATTAGGGCGCCTATCAGTCGCTCCAGTAGACTGGAAAAGTGCATGTTTTGCCAAACAGATAAGCATGAAGAAGTGATTTTAGGCTGGTCAGATCTGCATGATTGAATTTGCATGCAATGCAGCAGGATGTGCTAATCCTGTAGGACTTGAAGTAGCCTTGGAGGCTATCGAGTACACAGAATCAGTGCAATTTCGACTGGCCGATGTTTCGGAAAGTAGTCACATATTTACATTTATTAGAAGGTGTGTGGTAATAGAAGCTGTATATTAGAAACTCTTAGAGCTTTAGAAGTGTCTTAAATAACATGTATAAGACAATTATGACAATTATATAAAGCATTGTGTTCCATCAATATCGACAGCATCACAGTATTGTTAGCTCCACTGGCTGAAAGCCACTGGGGCTATTGTCATGGCGTTGTGTCCGTCGTGCGTCCGTCCGTGCGTCAGTGCGTCCGTGCGTCCGGTCGTAAACTTTTTCTTTAAAAATCATCTCCTCAGAAACTACTGGATGAATTTAAACCAAACTTCCCAGGAATGATCCTTGGGTGACCCTCTTTCAAAGTTGTTCAAGAAATTTTGATCCAATGAAAAACATGGATTTAATGGGCGTGGCTAATTTCCAAATATGGTAAAAAGTGAGTTTTCTCAGATTCTAATTGATGGATACCAATGAAATTTTACATGAATGATCCTTGTGTGACCCTTTATCAGTCTACAAAAGATTATTGAGGTCGGATGAAAAATATGCATTTTATGGGCGGAGGTCATTTCTCTATATGTTATATAGTGGAAACTTTCAAAATCATTTTCTCAGAATGTAAGTGATGGATATCAACCAAATTTCACTGGAATGATCCTTGAGTGACTCTTTATCAGTCTACCAAAAATTATGGTGATCCGATGAAAAATATGCATTTTATGGGCAGAGGTCATTTCTCTATATGATATATAGTGGAAACTTTCAAAATCATTTTCTCAGAATGTAAGTGATGGGTATCAACCAAATTTCACTGGAATGATCCTTGAGTGACTTTTTATCAGTCTACCAAAAATTATAGTGATCGGATGAAAATTATGTATTTTATGGGCGGAGGTCATTTCTCTATATGTTATATAGTGGAAACTTTGGAAATCATTTTCTCAGAATCTAACCAATGGATATCAACCAAATTTTACTGGAATGATCCTTGAGTGACCCTTAATTTATTAGTCTACAAAAAATTATTGTGATCAGATGAAAATATGCATTTTATGGGCGGATATCATTTCTCTATATGTTATATAGTTGAAACTTTGAAAATCATTTTCAACATCAGTAGAATCCAAAATATCTATAAGTCTAGTCAAAACTTTTATTGCTTTACAAGAATTTCAAGCCTGTGGAGCGACTCAAGCCATTCATGGCTTTCTAGTGTTATTTCTTTGTTTTGCATTGCGCCGAGGCGCCTTTAAGTAGAAATATGGTAAAGTTTTACCTGGAAATATCAACTGAGAGGCTGCGGTAAGCTTTGGTTTCATTTTTACTTATTTGCATTTGGTTATGTTCCTATTGCCATAATTTTTAAGATAAATGACAATGTACAATGTGCAATATTTGCCAGTTTCCCACATTTAAAAGTACCTAACCTGTAGCCTCATTCTGACCTAAAATTCGAAACAAACATTGTTTGGAGTAGTCTAGAATATTTCTGGCATGGCTACCTTTGGTAACAAGAATGCCTTAGATTATATGTATGTAATAATAAACCTTTAACTAATATTCATTCAAAATTTTGTTAAGTATTGTGCTTTATTTTGGTATTGGCCTGAGCATTTATTAGCTTAAATATGGTAAAATACTGTTTAAAAATGACAAGATAGGCTCTGGGGTGAGACTCTGACAAATTCTGATTCAATTTATTTGATTTCGTTCACATTGCTTTCATTTTGTGTTGACCACAATAACTTTTTTTTAGCCACAAGCTTTTTTTTCTGCATTTTTGCACTCATTGACCTTTGACCTCACGGTGACCTTAAATCGAAAAATCATGCTGGGCATCCACCCCTATCTTGTTTGTAATTGTCTAAGGAACAATTATAGCATGAATGCCGAGCATTAACAAAGAATGCCATCAGAAGTCATCGTATGATTTAAGGGAGGCAGACTATTACCTGAACCTCTAAATAATGAAAAAGAGTATATCTCGCTGTAATATTACTCTAAGCAAATGTGAATATGCTGAAATCACTTATGAATCTATTTCAATTACCATTTTCAGATCTTTTTCACTTTTGCGACTGTCAAAAGTCTTTAGGAAAAAAAGAGCTTTATAAAATGCTTGTCATCTTTTTGAAATGACTCGGCCCCCAAAACCTGTCGAGATTCACGTGCACGACAAACTGCCATTGTATAACTAAAAATCAACACTCTGAGTTGTTTCTGTGATATATACTTTTGAAATACTGTTCTCTGATTGGCTGATTCGCTTTAAGTGTGGTCTAAGTATTGGTTAGAAAATAAGTGCTAAGGTATATGGGAAATAGTCAAGAGTGTCAGCAAGAGTCTTTTTTCCTTATACTGCAGCCAAAAGATTTTCTATCTGACTTTGACCACGCTTTTCAAACAATATGTAGCAGCCGTCATAGCTCAGTTGTTAGCACGTCAGACTGTCAATCTAGAGATCCCGGGTTCGATTCCTGACGGCAACACTGATTCTTTCTGACTGTTTGTCTTCCATCAATAGGTTGATAATCATAGACCTATGTGGGATAGTAGCTGGAGGCTAGGAGGAAAGGATTTAATGGTAGTACTGGTGTGAGAAATACCAGGAATCCATGGTTATATATATACTTTATTATTCCTCCTTTAAAGAAGATAAGCATATACAATAACAATTAAAGAAACAAACATTACAAGAAACATAAAACTCACATGACATAAATACATGGAACAGTGCTACAAAACATATTTGAATCAACATAAATATGAAATATACAAAACAAGTACACACATATTTACACTAAGACGAAAACATCCACATGAAAACCTCAAATTTACACTTGCGCTTGATAATGCCGAAACGAAATGCAATGCCATACAGTGTACGAATAGAAATTAATATGTATGTAAGTGGATGGGATGGGATGGGATGGGATGGGATGGGATGGGATGGGATGGGATGGGATGGGATGGGATGGGATGGGATGGGATGGGATGGGATGGGATGGGATGGGATGGGATGGGATGGGATGGGATGGGATGGGATGGGATGGGATGGGATGGGATGGGATGGGATGGGATGGGATGGGATGGGATGGGATGGGATGGGATGGGATGGGATGGGATGGGATGGGATGGGATGGGATGGGATGGGATGGGATGGGATGGGATGGGATGGGATGGGATGGGATGGGATGGGATGGGATGGGATGGGATGGGATGGGATGGGATGGGATGGGATGGGATGGGATGGGATGGGATGGGATGGGATGGGATGGGATGGGATGGGATGGGATGGGATGGGATGGCTAAATGACCGCAAATGAAAAATCAATTAATTTATTGATTGATCAGACGATCGATGAGATAACCTGATAATACCTGTGCTGGTACAATCTACATGAATACATTTTTGACATATTTGTTGTTTATATAATTACAACATTTTCTGTAATAGTTTTAAGACAGCAGGGTATATCGCACTACTTTCTGTATTGAGTGTATTTGTAAAACCTGAAAGACACTCGAGGATCTGTAGAGCAGGGTGCTTTTTTATAAATAATCTATAGGCATCAATATTGGTCAGATCAAAAATTGTTAACCACAATTGTTGTCTGATATGAGTATTTTTAACACAAAAATAAAGTTTATGTGTTATTATATTGTCAACAGTATAATAGCATTTATTGCAAGTTTCAATATAGGATCTTGAGCATAATTTAGCAAGAATATAAATTCCTGAGTAACACGAAATTTTATGAGAGGGGTGACTGTTTAGCATGCTCCAGATAACACATTTGTTACCTGCACTAAAAAGCCTATCAAAATAAGGATTTGGTAATTTTACAGATAGTTCAGATTTGTGACATAAAAGGTCACTTTCTCGTAGTTTACGACAAATAGTGCATTTCCACGTATACTTGGAGGGGAAAAGAGCTGATTTCTGAAAAGTTAAAAGAATATCGTATAGCTCATACTTACGCAATATTTTACAAATATCGGGGACGAATCCATGTGCAAACACGGAATTTTCCGAGATGTAGCGAGTCAGCCTTTGAACAAAAATTTGCTTTGCGAGGTATTTTGTGGTAAGGTGCTCCAGCCACTGTGATAATACAGAAAAATCATTAAAAAGCCATACAAACAAACATTAATCAAACAAATGATATTTGAATGCATAACAAAATAATTATTCAGGAAAATAAGGAAATGATTTTCTCTCTGGTTGACTCATAAGCAGGTATATACGGTAATGAGAAAGTTCTGTTATCCTCTGGCACTTTCTGTTTTTGGCTGTAACTTTCAGGTAAGATGGTTTCCAAGCATCTCATCAACCAGGATCTATTTTACCCATGCCTCTGCATGATTCTGATCGACTATTTATGATAAACTAATTATATTAATGGACATATTTGATAGATTTGGGAAATTCTTATCTAAATTAGGGGATTAGTTCTGTTCTGTAATAAGCCTTTATTACCTGATCTTACTTATTGAGGATGAGTTATCGATAGAAAAAGGTGAGTTCTATATTACATTTTGTTTTTTTCATTTTTTATTGTTATTTTTTTTTCATATTTTTCAAATTTAACCTTTATCTTGGTCAATGTTAATATTGTTTCAAACAACATACAAGTTTTTAGCTCGGCTGTTTTTCGTAGAAAACACAAAGTATTTTGATCACCTTGGTGCTATTGGTGTTGGTCAACTTGGTGTGACAAACTTTCACATTGGTCATGTCTCTGGTTTTATTGAAGCTATCTTCATGAAACTTGACATGTGTGGTCACCATTACAAGAGCTGGCCAGACTATAAAGGGGCATACCTCTGAAAGCTCTTTTTCCAGACCTACAAATATAAAGGGGGTATTTTGGATTTTAGATTAAAGTTTTTTTTAATAATATGAGCACAAACCCTATGTTGCTGGTACTCATTATAATCGTCTTGTCAAGACAATTCAAAGGAGTACCCACAACATACGGTTTCTTAAAGAAATGGAGATTGTAGATTAGATTTACCCTATCTTATCAGTACCTCAGTTTTTCGATTTAGAATTTTGCATTATCCATCATCTGTAACAAGTGTTGGTAGTGCTCTTGTCAGGGAAGCTACTATAAGTAAGTCCCCTTTTTCATCTGTGAGAACAAAGCTGTTTGTAATGCAAAATCAAACAAACTCAAAGCCGCCACCATAGAGCAGTTGGTTAGGCACAAGACTTCCAATCTGGAAGTCGTGGGTTTGATCCCCGGTGGCGGCAAATATCCTTTCCGATGTTTGTCTCTCACCAATGGGTAGATAATCTTAAACCTATGTGAGATAGCAGTCGGAGGCTAGGAAAGGGTGTAATGGTAGTACAGGTGAAAGAAATACCAGGAATCCATTCTTAGGTGCTTTGACCGCCGCGATATAACTGCGAAATTGTTGAAAGCAGCGTAAAAACCCATTCAAACAAAACAAACAAACTCAAAACTCCTTCAATCAAATTTTTACAAAAATGATATGTTGCTAGAGATGAAAAAGTGTGAGCATTTTAAGAAAAAGACTTATAAGTAGATTCAGTAATGTCAAAGCATTCTAAACCCTTGTCATGCTGAACCTGGATTATTCCTGTTTTGACTGGAGGTATAGACAAAGCTCAGCCTGCAACTATGTGCAGCCTGATCTTAGTCAACACCACCTGTCTGTCCCCTTTCAAGGCAGAGTTGTTAATGAATTTAATCTTCAAAAAGAAAGATTATCTACACCCTTGGATTCTAGGGCTTTCAGTACTTTGATATGAGTGCAGTTTTTAAAAAGGATTTTAATTCAGCATGACAAGGGTAATAATCCCAGCCAAAAAGTCCATGAACTAGTTCTTGAACATTTAAGAGCATGGAATGGCAGTTCAAGAACTCTGTTACAGTACTGGTTTTTGAACTTAAGTTTAAGAACTAGAATTTGAGTTCAATAACTTAGCTAAAAAAAACTGGATTAAGAACTAGTTCTAGAATTTCAAGAATTTCTTGAACCCTGCTTGAACCCCGAATCCCCTCTAGATACTGTTAACCATCCCAAAACAGAGTTCGACCTCCAGTTGTTCTCTGCTTCACCCTGGAGTCTCCATTCCGAATATTTGCCAGACAGATTTTATAGTTAAGGTAGTGGACCTGTAAAAGTTCCACAACGTTTCAGAAGAAATTAACTTTAACAGTGTTGACCGAGGTTTCCTAATGATTTCATTAGGAAACCTCGGTCAACATTGTGAAAGATCATGATTTCCCAGAATTTTGCCGAACTATGACGGGTCCACTACTTTAATCCAGTGTCACATGACAGGTTACATTATCAAGTTGTTTGTGTAATTTTATTTTCCGTGTATTGCATTTTTTTATCTGCTATGTGTTTAGGATATCTAAGAGCGCACCATCTTGAAGCAAACTCTTGAATTTTGATGTTCTGGATAATTTTGACAACATCAAGTAAAAAGGAGTAACGTCTTATGAAATTTCTTCTTTTCTCATAATATTTGTCACATTCACTGAAGTACAGACAAGAGGGGATAAAGACAGTATAAAATCTTTATTTCCAAATGAGCTCCTATGTTGTGGCTACTCATTTGAATCATCTTGACCAGACGTTCCACTCATTCGTTCCAACTATTTGTCTTTCTTTAATGCTTTTCGGTGGATTATCGATAAATAACGGTAGATTATCACTTGATAATCTCACCGCAAAAGCAGTGAAATTATCAAAAACTTATACCCCGCTTTTGTGCATTTCACCCTATCTGACGTCATCAATGCTGGGCGAAATAAGTGACGTCACAATGAACGTTGCATAGCAATCACGTGCAAAATGCCGTGCTTTACGAAAATATGTCCTAGAAATTTCACATTTTGTTTCTTTTTGCATTAAAGAAATAGAATAATCATTTGTTTTTCGAGTAAGATCGATAAATATTTCATTTCATGAACAACAAAATCTATATTTTCACTCGTGGCTCTGCCACTCATGAAAATATAGCTTTTGATGTTCACTGAATTAAATATAAATCGATCTTACACCGAAATAAACGATTATCCTCTATTTCATTAATGGGTAGATAATCGTAGACCTCTGTCAGATAGCAGCTGAAGGCTAGGAAAGGATTATAATGGTAGTACTGGTGTGAGAAATACCAGGAATCCATTGTTTGGTGCTCCAGCTTCCACAATATATCTGAAAGGTTGTTGAAAGCTGTGTAAAACCCCATTCAAACAAACAAAATTGTCATGCTGAATGAGAATTTTTACAAAATTTCATTTAAATCAAAGTTCTGAAAGAACCAGGATTTCACTGGATAAACTAATTGTGAGTCAGTATTTCTTTTAAAAATGTAAATGTTACCCATCAAGCAAAAAAGAGACCATCTGGGTAATAGGTAAAGTGTCGACTCTAGTCAGACTGACTAGGGTAAAAACTGTTCACACTTTACTAATTTTTTTCTGGATTAAGAATGATCAGTGTACCTTCTCCTGAAAGAATTTTTTGAAATGCAACTTCTGAATGACCTGTACTAGAACCAATTCTCAGATGATCCCTTTTTGTTTGACAGGTCACAAATATTAAACAGGAATATTCCAGGTTCAGCTTGACATGCAAGAGTTAATTACTGGTGTAAATCGGTAACTGAAAGTAACCTGCACTCCTAGGTGGAATTAATTAAGGCATCAGTAAGTTCTAATGGATTAATAGATTAATGATGGATAATGATTATATCCATATAGATAATACCTGAATGATAGAAATGGTTTATTCCTGTCCTCAGGTGAATATTATAGTTACATAAGGTTAAAATTATGATCGATAATTCTTTTTTCATTCTTTATTAGGGGCCTATAAAAGGCTAGTTCCCAATTCAAAAAAGGCTCTTTTTTTTCGCCACTTGTGGCAGACATTTTTTTAAAATTAAAAGATATTTTTGAGTTTTATTTGTTTATTTTCATCAAAATTTGTTTTCTTCAATATTTCTATTTATTATATCATAGACCAGACCATTAAATATAGTTTTTTAATATCATGAGATCTTGAAAATTTTGCATTAATCTTACTTTTAGTACTTTCTTTTATTAAACTTATGTTTCTCAATTCCTCTGAAAACAATGCTAAAATTTCCCAAAATGAACAGGCTAAGGCCCCTTCCCAATTTCTAGAAACAAGTCCTGAATTGTGACAGGTCTAATATTTTAATGAATTATTGGAAGTTAATTGATATCTGAAAGTTACCTGCACTCTTGGGTGGAATTAAGGTAGTGGACCCGTAATTTTTCCGCAACATTTCGGACCACATATTCTTTCACGATGTTAATTGAGGTTTCCCAATGAAAATCATTAGGAAACCTCGGTTAACACCGTTTAAGTTCATTACCTCTGAGAAGTTGCAAACCTATTATGGTTCCACTACCTTAATTAAAATCTAAGTCAGTTCTTATAGATTCATGAGAAGGATCAGATTGATTGTCTGCATCTTCTTTCAATTTTTTACAACTTTAAGATTCAATCTGATAAAGAATGAATGGATAAAAACAAGTCATGGTACATTGTAACAGATTAAACCAGACTCTCATTCATTGTTTGTTTGAATGGGTTTTACGCCGCTTTCAACAATTTCGCAGTTATATTGCGGCGGCCGGAGCACCTAACAATGGATTACTGGTATTTCTTTCACCTGTACTACCATTACACCCTTTCCTAGCCTCAGACTGCTATCTCACATAGGTTTACGATTATCTACCCATTGGTGAGAGACGAACATGGGAAAGGATATTTGCCGCCACTGGGGATCGAACCCATGACTTCCACATTGGAAGTCTTATGCCTAACAAACTGCGCTATGGTGGCGGCTCTCTCATTCATGAAATACTTTGGAAGTGTCTATAAACACAAAGATAGTTTTGTGCGTCACCCTCAATCTTATCTTAGACATTTAGAAGAATTAGCAACATATGATTCTGCTAATTATAAAGATATATTGGGATATCAGTGATTCATTTTGAAATTTGAAAGAAGCAGTCCCTAGGACTCGCATAAATTGAATGAGTCCCAACCTGCTCCCAGATTCACATAGGCATTAAGTCTGTAAGAATATTGCACATTGAGATAATAAATTCAGAGCTCATCCAAACTTCAGGTAATTTTATTTAAATGGTACTTATTTTAAATCACAGGTTCTTAGGTAACTTATTTTGGCTTCTGTAGGAGTAAACAAAATTCTGGTCATTTTCACGCTTCAATATGAAAGATACAACAAAAGTTTGCATCCCAGGGACTCCCATATTTAGAAATTATGAGTCCTTTGTGAAATAGGTGCATCATTGATGCAGGATGCACAGCAAAATGAATCACTGGGAAATTAGATACATGCATGGTGCACCAACTGCACTATTTTAGGTATAAAGATTTATTCAGATCAGGGGTATGGAAATACAACTTTTCTCCACTTGTCCATGGACAAATAAAAGTCAATTTTTTACTTGTCCAGGATTGAAATCAACTTGTCCTACAAAAAAAAAATGAAATGATAAATATTGAGAAAGACATTGTTTTTAATGAAGAAAATTAGCATTTTCTTCATTAAAGACAATGTTTTGTCCCCTTTCATACAAACAAAAGGATGTCTTTCCTCGATCTTTTTAGTGACTGTATCAATATTTGCTCTTGTATTTACTTGTGCATGTACTTGTGGCAAAAAAATGTACTTGCCAGCAAGTTGCAAAGCCTGTGTAGGACAAGTCCGGAATAGGAATTCCCCACCCATGCAGATAGTATGGTTGTTGGAACTTGCTTATGATCAATCCAATCATGGACATTAAGAATGCATCCATACTAAAGAAAACAAAATTAAGTAATTTTTTTTCAGTGTTCATGTACATGTAAAAAATTTTTATATTAGATATAATAAATTAGTGATTTATATTACATATTTCATGGGCCACCGCCGCTCATAAAAACAATGATCTATGTGATTAAAGGTTCATTATTTATTAATTTACAATTCATTTTAATATAACTGTGTATTACTGGACACATTAAGAAGTATTATTATCCACGATTTTTCCCCTGGCAGGGCAGAGCCTAAGTAACCGATCGATGCACTTAAGGTTAAGGTTAATCCGCTTTTATTTAATATCATTTACTTCTAAAGATAGTCGATGTAATTAACTTGAGACCGTAAAGCGTAGGTTGGTAGCCAAACCCCTGTAACTTCAGCTTGTCCAAGCTGAAGTTAGGCCTCGTTTACATTTGGCCTACGGAGCTCGTACGGAGCCCGTATCTCGCCGTAAGCATAAAATTGTGCGGTGCCTGTGCGGTGTCATACGGTGCCCGTGCGATCATCACACGGTCTTACGGGCACCGCAGACACCTGCGATCTCGTTTAAAAAAATGTTATACACATCTTTAAAAATCGCAAGCCCGTAGCCTTCTGCGGACACTGCACGGTCGCCGCACGGACATCGCACAGAAGCCTTGCGATGATTGCGCGGAAATCGCCCGATATCTTAACTATCAAACATCCAAAATTAAACCCGTAGAATCGTGCCATGACTGCACGGCATCCTCACGATATCCGTACAGAACCCGTAAGATGTCCGCACGGGAATCTCACGGTTACCTTGCGATATCGCACGGGACTTGTATGGTCTCATAATGGTATGACCCCCCGCAAATATTACTTAAAATCGCACGGTCACCGTGTGGCTTTATGAACACATACGCCGCAGCCCGTAGCTGTCTGCGATGTCCAAAAAATTGTAAGAAAAAATTCAGACTGCGATATTGTACGGCGACCGTGGCAAATGTAAACTAGGCTTTACAGGGCTTTGGTAACCCAACGATGAAATGTGTTCACTTTCTCTAAGCACTTGAATCCTTTTGGTTTTAGAATACCGTTATTTGCATGCGTTCACAATTATTGCCGACTAACTTTTCAATGAACCCAAAATATTTAAAAGTTAACTCGCCAAATTACGTCACAGCTAAGCGCCACCCTGCCAGTTCATTAATTACACAGAATATTCCAAAACAAATTGTTTAGTGAAAGAATGTCAGTCTGCAGGGGTGGGGAATTCTCATACCTTTCTTGTCAGACATGGGTTTTTCTACCTGCAGACAAGCACTTTTTAGCTCACCTGAGCACAAAGTGCTCAAGCTGAGCTATTGTGGTTAGGTGGATGTCCGTCGTCTGTCGTCCGCCGTGCGTCGTGCGATGTCCGTCTTCAACATTTGCCTTGTATGCACTCTAGAGGCCACATTTTTTGCCCGATCAACCTGAATTTTGGTCTGAATGATTGTCTTGATTAAAACTCGGATGAGTTCGAAATTGGGTCAACTGGGGTCAAAAACTAGGTCACGGGGTCAAATCTAAGAAAAACCTTGTATGCACTCTAGAGGCCACATTTTTTGCCAGATCAACCTGAAATTTGGTCAGAATGATTGTCTTGATGAAATCTCAGACGAGTTGGAAATTGGGTCAACTTGGGTCAGAAACTAGGTCACTGGGTCAAATCTAAGAAATACCTTGTAGGCACTCTAGAGGCCACATTTTATGTCAGATTAACCTGAAATGTGGTCAGAATGATTGTCTTGATGAAATCTTTGACGAGTTCAAAATTGGGTCAACTGGGGTCAAAAACTAGGTCATGGGGTCAAATCTAAGAAAAACCTTGTATGTACTCTAGAGGCCACATTTTTTGCCAGATCAACCTGAAATTTGGTCAGAATGATTGTCTTGATGAAATCTCAGACGAGTTCGAAATTGGGTCAACTGGGTTAAAAAACTAGGTCACAGGGTCAAATCTAAGAAAAACCTTGTATGCACTCTAGAGGCCACATTTTTTGCCACATTAACCTGAAATCTTGTCAGAATTATTGTCTTGATGAAATCTTTGACGAGTTGGAAATTGGGTCAACTGGGGTAAAAAACTAGGTCAAGGGGTCAAATCTAAGAAAAACCTTGTTTGCACTCTAGAGGCCGCATTTTTGCCTGTTCAACCTGAATTTTGGTCAGAATGATTGTCTTGATGAAATCTCAAACATGTTTGAAATTGGGTCAACTGGGGTCAAAAACTAGGTCACAATGTCAAATCTGAGAAAAATCTTGTAGGCACTCTTGTGGCAGCGTTTATTGCACAATCAACCTGAAATTTGGTCAGAATGATTATCTTGATAAAATCTTGAATGAGTTCGACATTGGGTCAACCGGGGTCAAAAACTAGGTCACAGGGTCAAATCTAAGAAAAACCTTATTATGTTCTCTAGAGGCCACATTTTTTGCTCGATCAACCTGAATTTTGGTCAGAATGATTGTCCAAATGAAATCTTGGACAAGTTGGAAATTGGGTCAACTGGGGTCAAAAACTAGGTCACAGGGTCAAATCTAAGAAAAACCTTGTAGGCACGCTTGTGGCCGCGTTTATTGCCCGATCAACCTGAATTTTGGTCAGAATGATTGTCTTGATGAAATCTTGAATGAGTTCGAAATTTGGTCAACTGGGGTCAAAAACTAGGTCACAGGGTCAAATCTAAGAAAAACCTTGTAGGCACTCTTGTGGCCGCGTTTATTGCCCGATCAACCTGAATTTTGGTCAGAATAATTGTCTTGATGAAATCTTGAATGACTTCAAAATTGGGTCAACTGGGGTCAAAAACTAGGTCACAGGGTCAAATCTAAGAAAAACCTTGTGGGCACTCTAGTGACCACGTTTATTGCCCGATCAACCTGAAATTTGGTCAGAATGATTGTTTCGATGAAATCTTGGACAAGTTCGAAATTGGGTCAACTGGGGTCAAAAACTAGGTTACTGGGTCAAATCTAAGAAAAACCTTGTATGCACTCTAGAGGCCACAATTTTTGGCCAATCAACCTGAAATTTGGTCAGAATGATTGTCTAGATGAAATCTCGGATGAGATCAAAATTGGGTCATCTGGGGTTAAAAAATAGGTCACGAATTCAATTATAAAAATCCTTGTTAGTCAACCTTATAATTGTAAAAAACGGATTCTCAATACAATACAATACAATACAATACAATACAATGACCTTTATTTCTCTCAGTTCTTACAAAAGAATACATGAGATAGAATATAATGTTGCAATATAACAGTGTGGTAAGGGAACATTTATATAATAACTGTAGAATCATATAAACAGTGTTAAAGATTAAGACGTAGCAATGGTGATATCAACATTTCCCAGTACATGATTATATCAGGATGACACGGTACCCTTATAGGTAAGATTGCCTGTAGGCATGCAAGGGTAACCTGGCAGTGTTTGCTTTCTGTAACGAGAAATTGTCTTTATGACAGTTTCTCGGTACAGAAGTCAACCAATTGTGTCTTACTATAATTAAATTTAGTGAGGTCTTCTTAATCTTAATCTTAATCTCAAGTTGTATAGAAGCAACAACTTTGTTTAGCTCAGTCATTCATCATTTTATCTCTCATTCTTCTTTTGAAAATTTTAGACAGTTCACTCAGGTGAGCGATTAAGGGCCACTATGGCCCTCTTGTTATCTATGCCACTTGTCCATGGACAAGTAAGTACCAGGACAAAAATCTAAACAGAACTAAACAGATCTAAAATATTGATTATCCTAATCTTATTATCAGAGGGTAGAAAACTATTGTTTTTAATGAAGAAAATGCTGGAATCCATGCTGATTTTCTTTTTTGATGACATTTTATGTTTGATCCAGGACAAGTAGAAAATCATCTTTTACTTATCTGGGGTCAAGTGGAAAAACTCTGTACTTCCACATCTTTGTCAGTCTGCATTATGCTCAGTTGTTGGAATGGTAGAGCTTTTACTTGTGGTCAATCCCTGATATAAAGGTTTTATCATATGAATGTTTTTGCCAGTCTTAGACTCCCCAAATAAGTAGCCAGGACCCTTAAACCTGTCTAATGTGAGTCTCTAAGACCCTCTGGAGATCTACTTTAGAAAAGAACTGAAGACTTTTTAAAACTGTCTTCAGTTCGTTTCTGAAGTTCAGCCCCCAAGGTTTTATGAATATCCAACATATTCTTTACCGATATAGCTTTTGGCTGAAATCTCCAATTGAAGATAGCTCTTAGATCCCTAGGCTTAAATATTGTGATGAAATATAGATTGGAAAGAAAAGGCATACCCTTGACTACAGTGGGAAACGCAGAAAAAGCATGACCATTTCAAAAGACAAGCTTCTTTTTCAACAAGGTCAATGCAAACAGCTTTGTTATTTCAGACATATACCCTTGCCTAGTACAGATTTCTATCCTTGGTATGCCATGCTTTTTTTGGACTATGAAATATGTAACATAAGAAAATTGAGGAAGCGGAATTGCGAGGGATTAATCTAAGTTGTAAGAACTTATTTCTCAATCGATGTAAAATAGGTTTAAACCAAACCAATCCTTGTCTACTATGGGAAACGCAGAAAAAGCATGACTATAATGACAAGCTTCTTTTTCAACAAGGTTAATGCAAACAGCTTTGTCATTCTAGACCAAATGTCACTAAAACTTTGTAGCACAAGCTGAACAAATTTTGGGATGACAAAGCACCCCACAGAATAAACTGTACTGAAGATATACCGAGTTCAAATGGATGACAAAAGAAGGGCATGTTATCATCAAACCATATCAGTTTTCGAACAAAACTTTTTCTCTACCCTAACAAACAATTTGGTCTCAATTAACACCCTTTGTTATTCAACAAATTGTCTAACTATTCAAACCTTTTACCTCATTAAAGTAATTTTTTATGCTCCTGTATCAGAGGGTTATTACAGTATATATTGCTCGATGCGAACATGTCTATTAATAGACCACTTTTATTAAGCGACCATCTTAAAAATCCCCTTTTCTAAAAAGAAATATCTTAAAACTAGATGTTATAGGTCTAAAAGTTAATGTAAACCAATTCTTTGTTGTTAAAACTTGTTAGAATTGTCTCAAATGAGACGATTCTATTGAGTTTTAACAACAATTCATCACTGAGAAGTTCGTATCAATATACATATTCAATATTATGTTTCTAATTTGTAAACAAAACATGTACTAAGCAACTGTTGTCTTTAATGACTGCTTTTTTTGGGGTCCTGTAAGTGGTCGCTAAATACTTTTTTTTGTATTGTATTGGTATCCATCATTCTGTCTATCTTTCCATCTGTCTGTCTGTATCTATATCTGTCTGAGGCTCTGCAAAAGCTTAACCTACAAACTACATGTTTCCGCTTACTTCAACACTATTTGAGTAACATTGCTCTTACTTGGCATGAAGTTAATTACTCTCATCAAAACTCATCGTTGAATGTCAAGGTCAAGGCCATCTAACAAGGCCAAGGTCAATTATTATGGTAAAACTTTTAAAAAAATGCCATTTTGGGGTTTTTGTGTTTCACTATCCCATCATGTTTACTGTGTTATAACAACACAATGGCTTAGATAGATTGATAGAACTTGGTAAGTCATGATGTCCTTGAGAGTTTATAAAAGTTCAAACCTGTTGAGGATTAAAGTAGTAGTGCTTCCCCTTTAACTACTGTATTTTGTGTTTCTGCAAGATGTGAACAATGCAAGTGTGGTATTACACTATTAAACATAGATAAGGCCTTGACTTTATTAAAGGGGTTAGATTGATAAACTTTGGTATTTTCTGTCAATAAAATTACCTCATACTTGATAACCCCACCTTGTCTGAGTCCCTTCTCTGAAATTGTTTTCTTGTCTATATTCAACGGCTCATAACCAGTGCAATGTTAACTTAGTGCTTTGATTTTAATGGACTTTTACTAGTTTTTCACTCAGCATGACAGGGTTTTAATAAAAGGGACATTATGATATAACATTCAGTTTCTGTGATCTATTGGAGCTTCAATATGGCATAAGAACTGGTATGATTTTCATATTACCCCAAGTATATTATGTATACTATTACTTGACCCTTATCATGCTGAACCAAGAATATTCCTGCTTTGGTAGGAGGTATAGACAAACATCAGCCTGCACCTATGTGCAGTCTGATCTTTGTCTACATCACCTGTTTTTCCCCTTTTCAAGACAGAGTTGTTCATTAGATTTTTTCAAAAAGAGAAATTGCCCTACACCCTTGGATTTTAGGGCTTTCGGTACTTTGATATGAGAGCAATTTTGAAAGAGGGTTTTAATTCAGCATGACAAGAGTCATATAGACTCTAAAAAAAAGTTAGATTCCCAGTTTATTGTCACATTGACAATGATTTTCTCATGACATAGTTTGAAATACCTGTAGTATGATAACAATACTGCAAGGTATTGGAGATTTCTCAGTGAAGACTGTGTATAATATATCCTATGATAAAGAGACTATTGAATTTTAATGAAATTGATATCACAATATTACTTTCTGTGATCAGTATTGGAGCCTAATTACGATACATACAGGTATGATTTTCATATATTTTTTGTCAGGGGATACTTTTAGAGAAATCAAGTTTGATTCCTAGGGTATTGCCACAATGGCCCTCTTTGTTTTCTAATGACATAGTTTGAAATACCAGCCGTATGATAACAATACTGCAAGGTATCAGGGATTTTTCAGTGAAGTCTATACTATACCCTTTGAAGCCGCCACCATAGCGCAGTTGGTTAGGCATAAGACTTCCAATCTGGAAGCCGTGGGTTTGATCCCCGGTGGCGGCAAATATCCTTTTTCGACATTTGTCTCTCACCAATGGGTAGATAATCGTAAACCTATGTGAGATAGCAGTCGGAGGCTAGGAAAGGGTGTAATGGTAGTACAGGTAAAAGAAATACCAGGAATCCATTGTTTGGTGCTCCGGCCGCCGCGATATAACTGCAAGATTGTTGAAAGCTGCGTTAAACCCATTCAAACAAACAAACTATACCCTTTGATAAAGCGTTTATTGAACTTTAATGAAATTGATATCACAATATTACTTTCTGTGATCAGTATTGAAGCTTAATTAAGATACATACAGGTATGATTTTCATTCTGTTGGCTCAGCGCGAAACAGTTGTAACTCCCTATAAATATATAGGCAGTTACAACTGTTTAGCTCTGAGCCAACAATATGTGTATATTGTCAGCAACTATAGGTAAACCATGCTATCTGAATGTTTATAAACAAACTTTCTACGAGTTTAATATAGAGAAATTGGGACCAACGATTTTTTTGCTATCACGGTCTTTTCACTATACTGAAGGATCACAGAAACACAAAACTACTGGAATTTTTTACAATTGCGTGCAATCTTTTGAACTACATCTGTAAACGTCATCTGTCATAGCGTAAAAGTAATATGCTTACGAAACCGACTCCATCATAAAGGAGCTAAAATTGAAACGACAAAAAGCATTTAATATCGATTGTGAGTAAAAAGTGTTTTACTTGATGAGTTTCTTTACTGTATCAGTATACAGGTGATTACATTTGTAATTAAGTACCGTTATCTCACGCTTGTTAAATTTCCGTTCAGTCCACCCCTACTCATGGCTATACCACATTTTCCCGCGTTTTCGAATACCCCGGTTGGACTATACTGTCAGAGTAAACATGAAGACAGGTTGTTAGTTGTGAGGGACCCAAGATGATTCCATTTTTTAACCCTTTGCTGTTTAATCCCTGCTTTTTAAGTGCCTGTGATTTTATGATTGAGAAAACATTGTGAAAAAAGAAGAAATTGCTTCTGACAAGCATTTTCTTCTTTTTCCACACTATTTTCTACCCTGCTGAATGGTTATTTTTCAAATTAAATCCACTTTAAATTTTCGTCTGCAAAACCTTTGAATTTGGACAGGTCCAAAATTTTGTAAAACAGGAAAGTGTTAATCCATGTAAGAAAAGATTGCAACCTCATTTAATTGTCATCAGGCTCTTCTTAAAATTTATTTGAATTTTGACCAGTCTAAAATAGAGAAAAAAACGCAAAATAGAAGAAAAAAGCAAAATAGAGGGGAAAAAAAAAGCAAAACAGTAGAAAAAAGCAAAATAGAGGGAAAAAAGCAAAATAGGGGGGGGGGGGAAGCAAAATAGAAGAAAAAAGCAAAATAGAGGGAAAAGAAGCAAAACAGAGGGAAAAAGCAAAATACAATGAAAAAAACAAAAACAAAATAGAGGAAAAAAGCAGGAATCTGTTAAGTTTAAGTTCAAAGTTTTCTAGTCTATAAACCGATATATAACCATGGTAACAGCTATTTTCACAAGTAGTTGTTTGATTTTCCATTATTTTCTCCTATAATGTTGGCATTGTTCCCTCCGACTGCTACAGACTTGTGAAGGTAGATGTGCCAAATGGTATTCAAGGTGTTTATTTTTTTGTGGCAGAAACTTTCTCTGTGATGAATTTTCTTCTTGTATATAATTCCCTTTGTTCAAATTTTTTAGTACAACAAGATTTAGATGTCTTTACATGAAAAAAAAAGAAGAAGAAAGAAAAAAAAATATGTGTATAGATTTACAAGTTTGAGAGAGTGGTCACAGTTCAATCTTGTCTTTATACAGGTACAATCAAAATTTATCTTTGATCACTGACTTTAACTTATGCATCTATAGCCTTGCTTATTTTGTTTTTCAAAAGTAAATCCTTTTGCCACTGTCATATTGCAGTTAGTAGCACATCAGACTGTCAATCTAGAGGTCCTGGGTTCCATGCCTGACTTGGGCACTCATCCTTTCCGATTTTTTGTCTTCCATCAATGGGTTTATAATTGTAGACCTATGTGGGATAGCAGCTGGGGGCTAGGAAAGGATGTAATGGTAGTACTGGCGTTTGAGAAATACTACTTATTCATTGTTAGGTGCTCCTGCAATCACAATTTAACTGAAAAAATGTTGAAAGCGGCATAGAACTACATTTAATCAATCATTCTACTTCATTATAATTTATTGAGAAAACTTGAGCAAGATGAGGATTTAGAGCAATATTAGGATCAGTGCAAGACTATTATAAGTGCCTATATATTGATAGGCACTTACAATAGTGTTGCAATGACCGCTCAAATGATTCTAGACTCCCAAACAAGAGTCGCAGTTAAATTTATCATGACCTACCCAATAAAGGTAGATCGACAAAGTACTCCATTATTTCTACCCAATAGATTGATAAAGCTGTCATATTGTGATCTACATTTCCTATTTAATTGGGGATAATCTACAAGTTAACTCAAATATTTTAATCCTCTCAGTTGGGCTTCACTGATTTCTCATTCATAATAAGTTAACAGACCTATGATAACGATCCTTTCCGTATATTATTATAAGTTTAGCCCTTGTCATGCTGAAAAAGGAATATTCCTGCTTTGACAGAAGGAATAGACAAAGATCAGTCTGCACTTTTGTGCAGTCTGATCTATGTCCTCACCACCTGAATTTATTTTTAGAACCAGAAAGGTTTATAGATTATGTTTTCAAAAGAAAAACTATCAATTTGAAACATCCAGTGCTTTCAGAACTTTGATTTTAATGCAATTGTGCCAGGGTCAGCATGACAAGGGATAAGTGAACAGACCTATGATAACAATCCTTTCTAAATTTATCAAAGCTTTTTAAGCCTGGGCATCAATATATTGGTCATATCGTTTTACAGTTTCTGCCTGTCTTAATCTCTACGCCTGTCTGTCTGTCTGTCTGTCAGCCATTATTAAGCCTGCAATCTAAACATCATACCATAACTGCAATACTTTTAAAGTTATAATGCATTGCTCTTATTTAGTAGAAAGGTTATTCTTATTGATAAGAATCTGTGGAGGTCAGTTCTAACATCTGATGGTGTTAAGGTTGGTTATCAAGGTTGCACTTTGAAAAATATTACAGTTTCGGAGGTTTGAGGTACCTGCCAGTAATAACGGAAAGGGGAGTAAGGCTACTAGTATGTTTAGATAGATAGGTAGGGGACATAGTCTCCTTACGGTTGAACAAGAAATTACCTCCCTTTATTTGTATTTTTCAGGACGTAGAAGTACAAGTTACAGTGACTATCGTAGTACAGGGAGCGTAGATCGGCCCCGTTATACCCCAGTTTACAGCGATCTCTCACCCAGATTTAGGCAGCACTATGATACAAGACTTCATGGTGGGTAGTTTAGTCTTGTTTAACAAAATTTTGGACCTGTCCAAAATTTAATGTTTTGCAGACGAAAATTTAAAGTGGATTTAATTTAAAAAATAACCATTCAATAGGGTAGAAAATAATGTGGAAAAAGAAGAAATTGCTTGTCAGAAGCAATTTCTTCTTTTTTCACAATGTTTTCTCAATCATAAAATCACAGGCACGTAAAAAGCAGGGATTAAACAGCAAAGGGTAAAAGCTTCCAGTCTTACAGAGGGCAATTAAACCCTTATCCTAATGATTTAAATTTTGTTTCAAACATATTGCTAATTATATTCCTCTAGCAACGTTCTGGGACAAAGCATTGTTTGGGGTATTAAGGGCTGATAAAAAAGTAAAACTGTTACTACATTAATAAAATCAGGGGCTGATAGGACACCCCCTCTTAAAAAATAGAAAAATGAATAAATAGAAAAATGAAATAAATTTAAACATCTCATATAACAAATTTTACATAAATTTGACATTGATCTATGACCTTGACCTTATCACGTGACCTTGACCTTAGTATCTGCAGATGCCTATCATTGAAAGCTATCATAATGCCAAACAATTAAGCTTTTTATCTTGAAAATAGGCTAGAAGTTATATGTAGTTTTGATAAAAAGAGGACAGGATAAAATAACTTATCAATGTGTGGGGGTTATGTGGCATAGTGCATTAGGAATCTTGCATTTAAATAGTTGTTTAAGGTCATTGTACTGAAAATTTTGGCTCCCTTTGAAGAAGAGGGGGTATATTGCTTGCACTTGTTTGTTGGTTGGTTGGTAAGTCTGTCGGTTGGTTGGTCAGTCTGTCGATTGGTTGGTCAGTCTGTGGACTGTTTTTTGTCTAGAGCATATTGCAGAAAGCATTCAATCTATAATCATGAAACTATCATAAGTTATTGCCCTTTGTTGATTGACAAAGAATAGGCAATTAACCTGCTTTTATGGGTGGCATAAATGTTTTACAAATATCTGTTGTTTACTGTTAAATTTTTTCTTTGAAACTACTGCATGAATTTTCACAGGAGATATTCTTATTTGACCCTGTATAAGCTTCATTAAAAGAATTATTGTTAGATGAAAACATTTGCTTATTTTCCATATTTTATAGACATTTTAGAGTCATCAAGTTTTACACATACATCACACATATGTTATCCATTAAACATGGAAGTGTAATATACTTTTGTCACAAATAATTTTTGTGTTGGGTTGTTTTTGTAAGATGTGCATGTATTTGCAAAACCTTGGCACAGATTTAGCTATGACCAATGATAATCATGTATACATTTACAGAGTACCCAAGAAGAGCGGACAGCTACTTTTCCTACCAAGGCCTAACCCCCACCCAAAGTGCTGATGGTCGTATTATGTCCAAATATACCCGACCTTATGACAGAAGCTACGATATAACGACACCAAAACATTACGAAGCATCTCGGTAAGTTACCTCTTTTTTGACAGTGCCCCCCTTTTAGGTGATGATTAAACTAAATTTCACATGTAAAATTATTTGTGAAATTAGTCTCCAACCAATCAATGGACAGAGCTTCAGATAGAGGAGGTATTTTGGATTTCAAATTGTAAATATTTCACTAGTTCCTGCTCAAACCCTTTATTGCAGGTACTCATTAGAATCGTCTTGATGAGACGATTCAAATGGGTACCCACAATATAGGGTTTCATTTAGAAATAAAGATTTTGGACTGGAGTTACCCCCTCTTATCTGTACCTCTTGTTGAATAATTGTAAATCTTTGTGTTTATTTTGGAGTGCTACAATGTCGATGTGACAATATTGATGGGAAATAACAACAGTTTTTACGCTTTCGTTCCAAGTGAGAATAAGTACAACATAGGTTTGTGGTTGTTGTTTTCCTCACAATGTTTAAATTTGTTACCTAGATTCTGTGTGGGTGGTTAGGTGTGAAGCATGGAATATCAGATAACTTTTACACCTGGAAATATGCAAGCTACAATACTGAAATCTGATAAAGGTACCCATGCACTTTTACACCTGGAAATACACAAGCTACAGTACTGTAATGCTATAAAGGTGCCCAGTACTGTAATGTTTTAAAGGTGCTGCTGCAGAATCAATGCAGTAGACTCCCATTCAGAACACCACTCAGCCAATCTCAAGATCAACCTCAGATGAACAAAGACAGACTATTTTTACAAATTACGGGAAGACCTTGAAAAAACTCGATGACGTCAGTTAAAGTGGCATAAGCCCTCGAAACGTTGAGTGAAAACATTTGACGTTGCCAACGCTACTTGTTTAAGTCACTGACGTGAAACCATTGTATCCTAATATATATATCTTTAGATTCTTGAATAACGGCTAAAAATATCTTAATTTTTGAGAATGATTCCTCTTTCTCAAATATAAAGATTTTTCAGCCGTTAATTACCGTAAAAGATATAAATCTACAGTGCTAATTTTTCTTACACTGTTTCCGGCTAACAAAATGCACGATTTTGTTACATACCCATCCGCCTTTCATACATTTAGAGGTCTGTTGCAGTTTACAGAAATGGCCGAGTGATGTTCCAAATGAGTAGACTCCTTATTATTGCAACCATTACAATAACAACTCACAATCATCCTTACAACTGACTTGCACAAATACATGTAATGGATTTGAAATACCATTCACTACTTTTTAGCTCAGTTGTTTTCGGTGAAAACCCGAGGTATTGCTATAGCCTCTGTATTGTTGTCGTCGTTGTCCGAAAACTTTGACATTTTGTTATATCTCTGGTTGTTCTGAAGGCATTCACTTGAAACTTGGCACACATGTCCACCATCAAAATAGCAACCTATACAATCAAGGGGGATAACTCTAGATGCATTTTGTGCAAATTATGCCCATTTTTTGACTTAGATTTTTTCCAACAATCCAGCACTCGACAGCCGAGCGTAGTCACCCGTAGGCAGTGCTCTTGTTGATGATAACTGTGAGTTATACCACCCACTTACTAGTTAGAGGGGGGTATATTAGTTTCATCCTGTCTGTCTATCCATCCATCATTTGAGCTTATGTGTGACATTTCCAACAATTTCACATGTGAGCAAAGCTTCTGGCCAGCTTGTGCAGCCGCACAGTCAGACCAGAGTCTTCACAATGCACTTTATAAGAGATAAGGCATTAATCCCTCTTCTGGCAGTCAGCATATATTTTAATGCATTGTGCCCTTTGCTGCTAAACATTTGTTCCTCACACACGAGTGAAATTGTTGGAAATATCACACACTGGCTCATTTGTCTCAAAATAATGAGCAAATGATAAGTTGTATGTCTAAGTGGGATGGGCAGATTGTGGCTTAGCTGAAATGTTGTGGTTGCCCTGGTGTATATTACAGGAAGATATGGGTAGGTGTACTAGCCACTGTGCTTTTAACTGTAACACCATTGAAAGTGGTGTTATTCAGCCTTTTTAGCTCAGTCCGTAGAGCACCAGACTTCAAAACAATGAAAGGTCAATTGCTTGGGTTTCGATTCCCGGGTTGGCACACTAACAAAACTGATTGTCTTTCGGATGAGACCTAAAACCGAGGTTGCTTGACACAGTGCTTTACACCGAGCAAATTAAAGAACCATGGCTGATCTCAGCAATAGTTTCATAATGTATCCTTGCACTATCCCCTGTAACAACTAACTGTCTTCTGGGGGCATTGCTCATATGGGCATATGCTACGGTAGCGACAATAAATAAATGGAAATACACACACACACAAATGGTTTGAAATGCTATTCAAACAAATTGATAAGAAATAAGTTTGAGGAAAAAAAAAAGGCATTTACTTGTGCACTGACTATTTTCCAGCATAATTGGCAGTTGCTTATCAGTTTTCATTTACTTTGTTATTAATGTATGGTGTTGAACATTTATGATGTTGTTATAGCAAGATTTTCTTTAGATGTAGACAGCTGTCTGAGACTTGATTTATCTTCTAAATGTCTGGAAATAATTCAATCCAGTATGTAGGTACAGTTTAAGTGAGGTATTGTGGATGTTAGATTTGAATATTTAAGGTAGTAGTTCCGTAATAGTTCCCTAACATTTTGGAACTCATGATCTTTCACAATGTTAACTGAGGTTTCCTAATGAAATCATTAGGAAACCTCAGTTAACACTGTTAAAGATTATGACTTCTGAAACATTGTGAAACTTTTATGGGTCAACTACCTTAAATATTACTTGCATAGATCCTGTAGTGTGGGTACTCATTGGAATAATCTTGTCAAGGCCATTCAGATGAGTACCCACAATGTATGGTTTATTTGAGAAATAAAGATTTTAGACTTGTTTCACCCCCTCTATAATCTATGCGCCTGTCAGACTTGGGCTTGAGTGTATAAAACTTTTCTCATTCTGAATTGAGAATTTTCTCAAACTTAGAATTTAAATAAATGTATGAGCTAAGAGATGTTATAAATAAGTTGTAATTTATAACAACTTATTATTCTTATTCTCAAATGAGAATTTCCTTACACTAAAATAAATTTGAATAAATGCATGAGCATAAAAGATTTTATTAATAAGTTTTAATTCATAACAATTTATTAATATTATCTTTTGTATTCATACATTCAGTTCAGTATTAATACAGAATTACAGATTTCATCTCAATTTAAAGTTTGAGTAAATTCTTATTTGAGAATTTGAAAAGATTTATAATCTTGGGCCTTGATAATATTACTCTTAAGTGAGTGAAATGAAAAGTTTACATTGAAAATGGCACAGTCTATAGATTTAAAATAAAAAAGAAAGAATCATGTGTTCCTATTTATAAAAATGTTATAAAAGTATTATTTTTCGTGAGAAAAAAAAAAGTAAGAAAGATTTTGCAATTTTGAAGGATCATTACAAAACAGAATGAAGCACTCATGTATGGATTTAACAGAAAAAAATCACATTTTTCTAGGTTATATTTACAATGAAGTTGCACTGTCTTAATTTATATGGAAATACAATTGTAAACTTAGTTCCATGTGGGTTGAAGCCGTAAATGGGAAGTAACTCTGTAAATTACTAGAATAAGAAATGAAGGTAGTTGCCTTTCTTGAATATAATTTCTCTGATCAGATTTTAGTTAGGGATAAGGTCAGTTTGGATTCGGAGCATGAATGTATTTGGGGGGGGGGGGGTGCTTTGGCTACATGTGATGATGTAGGTAAGGGTATAATGCAAAATAATGCACTTCTGTTATCTTTTACCTGTTAGATATTATATCATTGTCTATTGACTACAGCTGCTGTGGATCTGTAAAGATGTGGCTACTGATAATACATCTAGTGAGCTTAACTCTTCTCGTGCAATACATGACATTGGCAGACAGCATAGAATAAGATCAGTCTGCAGTCCGATCTAAACCTATACTAATTGTTGGTAAATTATTTCAAACAAAATTAAAGTTCAGAAGGATACTAAGGGTATACCCTTAGTGTCATTGTTGAATCTGGAATATTCCTTGTGAGTATTTTGTTTGTTTGAAAGGGGTTGTACTCCAATTTAAAGATTGTTTCAGTCTTATGGTGGCTGCTGGAGCACCTTACAATTGATTCCTGTTATTTCTCACACCAGTGCTACCATTACATCCTTTCCTAGCCTCCAGCTGCTATCCCTCATAGGTCTACTATTATCAAAGCATTGGTGGAAGTCAAATAGTCAGAAAGAATGAGTGCTGCCTTCAAGGATGGAACCTGTGACTTCTGGATTGACAGTCCAATGCGCTACCAACTACACTATGACGAGGCTAAGTAAGGAAAGGTCAAATGGGTACAAATTTAACAAAAGCTAAACATAATATTTTTTCCCTGTGTAAATTTATAACATAGCTTACTCAAGAAAATATATTCATTGGGGTATAAATTTTGATGAAGTAAATCAGAATGGTAGTCTTTAATGAAAGAGAACTTAGGATGAACAGAGAATTGAACAAGATGTCAAAATGAGTTTTTGACAGAATTCATCATGAATCTATCATGACATCGACTGTTGATTGAGACGTGTCATGGTTTGGAACATAGTGTGTTTGATGAAATCTAAATGTTAAAAGTAAAATTTTAAAAGATTTTTTTTCCACATTTCATAGGGATGTTGTTGTGGTGATTTAAACAATTATTTAATGTATTACGTCAATTAGAATTTTGTATTCTGTGATGGTTTCTAGTAGCTTTTCTAGAATTATTTGTGGATATCACTTGGAGATTTCTACTTTCAAATAGGATTTTGTAGAATTTCGCATTCTTAAGCTAAAAGTAGTTGCCTGGAAGTTTATTTGGTGCAGAATTTATATGGCTCAAGAGCATAGAATTAAAGTTCTTTCTTTTAGTATGTCAAGGGCTTATAAGTGCAAAACAGTTGCAGCAGTTACAGCTTATTCATGTTGAGCCAATTCAATGGGCTTGTTGAAATAACCTTCAAAATTTGATGAGTATTCAAATCAGAGAGCTAGTTATCCCCCCCTTGAAATAAAAAAACAAAAAAACAAACAAATTATTCGCGAAAAACAAATTTCCATCAACTGATTCTTTGGCTTTCATCTATGAAATGCACAAAGTGAACCCTAGGATATATACCCAGTGCTTAAGTTAAGGGGGAGGGATGCCTTTGAATCTTGAAATTTTAATCCCAAAATGTGCAGTGTAGGTACTCATTGGAATGTCATAGTAGAGACAATTCAATTCAGTTCTGACAATAAAGGGCTTGTATCATAATTCTGGATAATTTTATCTTCGAATCGTATTTTCTCCGTTCTACCAGAAGCTTTGGTACCTGTTCTTGATGTCTATTTTTGAACATCTTGCTTCTGGTTTTGGCTGCAGATAGGGAGAGAATTTTTTTTCTTAAATCTAAAATATCTTGGTTAATTCTCAGTCAAACCCTATGTTGTGGGTACTCATTTGAATCATCTTCACAAGACGATTCAAATGAGTACCCACAACATAGAGTTTCGTTGAGATATTACAAAATTAGACAGTCAACATCTTGGTGAATCTCGCTCTTGCTTCTATTCGGTAGTATATATCGCAACAGACAGCTGTCAGTTTGTCTGGAATTTACTGTTGTTGTTGTTGATTATCTCGGTGTTTTTTACGTGTTTTGTGGTACAGTGTGAGTGGTTAGTTTTGGTGTAATTATCTGTGATATTATTTGTTGGAATAGTTTTTGCTACCATGGGTCAAGTTTCTTCTTGGTAAGGAAGTAATTATTTATTACTTTATAGTTTGCACAAATAGTTTGCAAGTGTTGCGTATCATACTCTTTGTAAAATAATTTTAAGTCATTAATGCTGACATAAAGTTAACCATGCAACACAATGAGTAAATTTTTGGTTAAAATGTTAATTTCATTCTTAATTGATATTATTCAATTATCAGGAAAGATATTGCAACCATTGTCAAATATCTAATCTGGAAAGAAGATTAAGTATAATTGGTTATATTTGTCAATGCTGCATTACTTGGAAAATGGTTGTGTTATTATTGTTACATCTTCATTGCTGAATATTCTGGTATAACAGATTTTGCAGTCAATAGTTTTTTGATAGTTTTTATTAACAATTTGGCGGCATATTTTTTAGCTCGATTATTCGAAGAAAGGAGGGGAAGTTTGGGGGGGGGGGGTACTTTAGATACGGGTGTCAGCATCAGTGTACCATAATTAATGTTTTTAGCTCCACTGGCCAAAGGCCACTGGGGCTATTGTCATGGTGTTGTGTCTGTGCGTCCAGTCATAAACCTTTTCTTTAAAAATCTTCTTCTCAGAAATTATTGGATGAATTTCAACCAAACTTCACAGGAATGATCCTTGGGTGACCCTCTTTCAAAGTTGTTCAAGAAATTTTGATCCATTGAAAAACATGGAATTAATGGGCGTTGCTAATTTAAAAATATGAAAAAAAGTGAGTTTACTCAGATTCTAATTGATGGATACCGATTAAATTTTATGTGAAAGATCCTTAGCTGACCCTTTATCAGTCCACCAAAAATCATTGTGATTGGATGAAAAATGTGTATTTTATGGGCGGAGGTCATTTCTCTACATGTAATACAGTGTAAACTTTGAAAATCATTTTTAATCGGTCGAGTATCTACTCGAACGATTAGTTCTATGGCGTTTCGAGGGTAGCATCGAATGAAAATTTCAAAGTAGCCTTTATCCCAAATTCAGACACGAAAAGAATTTTCATAATTCTTTAAACAAATGTCGAAAAACGACAATTCTTACAGTTGGACATCTGAGTTTCTTTTAGATAAGTCATATGCGATTAAAAAAAGTCGAAAACTCAATAGTATAAGCCTAACAGCAAATTTTCCATGGCAAATTATCGCCGATTAAAAATAAACCCCAAAAAATCAAATGAGGGAAAACGATAAAAACAAGCCGCAGGAGCAAATCAAACTCTTCCATTCCTGTCACATGACTAACCCAAGGGTTGATTTTGAATATCAATGAGCCACGTGGTATAACCTGGCGCTGAATCATGCAAAAAGATCTGACATGTGATTTCAACAACGAATCAAATTTCCAAACTGCATCACGTGACTCAAAAGCCAATATGAAGAAATTGAAAACATTTATATGGGCGTGGCTCACAACCTAATTGATGGATATAATCCATGATTAATGCCCTGGCAGGGCAGAGCCTAAGTTACGGGTCGTTGCACATAAGGTTTAGATAAATCAGCTTTATTTTAAAATAACTAACTTCCGCAGAGAGTCAACATAAAAAATGACCTTAAATCGTAGATTGGTAACCAAATCCTCATAACTTGAGCTTAATTTAGCCGAAGTTACGAGGCTTTGGTAACCAAAAGATGAAATGTGTTCACTCTCTCTAATCACGTGAATCCTTAGGTTTAATGTTACAGTTATTTGCACGCGTTCATGATTATTGCCGACTAACTTCTCAAGGAACCCAAAATAGTTAAGGTTAACTCGCCAAATTACGTCACGGCTAAGCCCCGCCCTGCAAGTTCATTAATTACGCAGAATACCAACCAAATTTTACATGAGGTCAGACCCCACCCGAGTTTTTACCTTCTTTGTTCTATATAAAATTGCTCAACTTTCAGGTGCTGCAGCGCATTCCACATAGATACGTTTATATATTACGTCATTAGCGCTTCATCTACATTCATTGTTCTATCTTTTGAGACTAAAAAAATGGGTTTTTAGGTTTAAGTTTCGACCTGTTCAACCCAGAGTAAAGGAACCTTCTTTTTTTTCCACCTATGAAGAGGACAGTTAGTTCGGACACGCCTGCCGTTGCTCATCCGTCCGCCCGGAAAGGAAATCGTGCACAAAAAGATCGAGCCAAGCATTATATTTAAGAAGAGGTGCAAAACTGGCTGAAAATATCAAATAAATATGCACGTGTATCACTGTTCTCCTCTTCAAAATGCCATTTTCAAGCCTCACTATTTTTTCTTTAAGATCCACTTTTACCATACACCGACCTCTGGAAGTAAATTCCACTGAGGGCACTCCATGATTGATCCTTAGATGACCCTTTATCAGTGTACAAAAAATCATTGTGATCAGATGAAAAATATGTCTTTTAAGGCCGGAGGTTATTTCTCTAAATGACATATAGTGGAAACTTTGAAGATCATTTTCTCAGAATCTTCTTTATGGATACCAACCAAATTTTACTGGAATGAACCTTGAGTGACTCTTTATCAGTCTACCAAAATTTTGTGATTGGATTAAAAATATGTCTTTTCTGGGCAGAGGTCATTTCTCTATATGGTATATAGTGTAAACTTTGATTCTTTTTATGCCCCCAATAGGGAGGCATCATAAATTTGACTTGTCCGTCCGTCCGTCCGTCTGTCCGTCTGTCCGTCCGTCCGTCATTCCGTCCAAAAACTTTAACATTGGCCATAACTTCCTTATTACTTAACATATTCGCATCATACTTTACCACAACATTCCTTGGTACATTACCTTTCTGTAGGCACATACTTTGGTGACCTTGACCCCTGGATGACCTTGACCTTCAACATAGATTGGCCATAATTTAAAATCAAAGCGGTGTCGGGGGCATTGTCATCTTACAGTGACAGCTCTTGTTTCTTAGAATATAACTCATGGATATCAACCAAATTTCACAGGAATGTTCCTTTGGTGACTTTTTATCAGACTGCATAAAATTCCTGTGATTAGATGAAAAATATGTATGCAACAGACGGCGGTCAGTTTTCTATATTTCATTCACCAATCTTGATTTTTTCTTTGCAGAAATGTTTCAGCATGTGACACTTGAAAACAAACCATCTACTTGCAATAAAAATCAATTAATTCATCCATTCACTGAAATTCCTATAATATCAGTAGATTCAGGCCTATGGAGCAAATCAGCTGCTCAAGCAGCTCTAGTTTTGTGAGAAATGTACTGACATGAAATTTTTCATCAGGCAACACTTATCTAGGGAATTATAAATTTGTGCAAAAGAAGAAAATGCTTGTGTTTAGGTTCACCATGGGAGTTCATCAAGGGGGTAACTCTGGAAGAAATTTTGTAAGAGTTATGCCCTATTTTCGAATTAGAATTTTTTGCATTATCAAGCACTAAAGCCAAAGTTGCACATGTTGGTGGTGCTCATGTTAGCTTGACTATTCGTATAATAGAAAGGCTATTCTGGTCATCCAGGCGTCGGCAAAATGCTTTGGTTATGGTTTTACGTGCAACTGTGTTAAATCCTGTTTCTATTAAAGCTATTTCTTTAATATTTTGAATATGCTTCTGTGACCAAAATATCAGGATCTTGACAAAGCTTGTTACCTTGGTATATAGTGGAATAGAATTGAATTCAAATGAACTCCCACCCTTTTCGGACGCTTACCAATTTCTCAAATCAAGCTTTAAAATATCAACCCTGTCCACTTTTTCAAGAACGACCGATTACAGTGCTGTCAGCACTTTGATTTCAGAATATAGCTGATGGATATCAATCAAACTTCATTGGTATGATCCTTCGGTGACCCATTATCATGCAGCCTAAAATTATTGTGATTGGATGAAAAATATGTCTTTTATTGGAAGAGGTCATTTCTCTATATGTTATATAGTGGAAACTTAGAAAATCATTTTCAACATCAGTAGAGCCGAAAATATCTAAACTCTAGTCAAAACTTTGATTTACTATTACAAGAATTTCAAGCCTGTGGATCACCTCAAGCCATTCATGGCTTTCTGGTTCTCAGAATGTAATTGATGGATATCAACCAAATTTCACTCATGATATTTGAGTGACCCTTTTACTGTTTACCAAAAATTATTGTGATCTGATGAAAATATGTATTTTATGGGCGGAGGTCATTTCTCAATTTGTTATATAGTGGAAACTTTGAAAATCATTTTCTCAAAATGTAACTGATGGATATCAATCAAACTTTATTGTTATATCCTTGGGTGACCCATTATCATGCAGCCAAAAATGTTTGTCATTGGATGGCTGTCTAGTTGTTAAATTTCTAAATGCAGGTGTTGTAGCTATTTCTACAAATGCTATTTGCCCTGAAACTTTGCACATACTTTTGTGATAATTATACCCCCACCTACGAAGTAGAGGGGGGTATATTGGTTTCGCCATGTCTGTCTGTCTGTCTGTCCGTCCGTCCGTCTGTAGACCTTTTCGTTTCCGGACTCTAACTCAAGAACCAAGTTACCTACAATCATGTAACTTTACACAAATGTTCCTTATGACCCTAGGAAGTGCCCTATTGTTTTGAGGTCAAAAGGGTCAAAGGTCAAGGTCACAGTCAATTTTTGTTCAATTTTCGTTTCCGGACTCTAACTTGAGAACCAAGTGACCTACAATCATGAAACTTTACACAAATGTTTCTTATGACCGAAGGAAGTGCCCTATTGTTTTTGGGTCACAAAGGTCAAAGATCAAGGTCAAAGTCAATTTTTGTTCAATATTTGTTTCCGGACTCTAACTATAGAACCAAGTGACCTACAATCATAAAACTTTATTGAAATGTTGCTTATGATCTAAGGGAGTGCCCTATCGTTTTTGGGTCACATAGGTCAAAGGTCAAGGTCACAGTCAATTTTTGTTCAATTTTGGTTTCCGGACTCTAACTCATGAACCAAGCTACCTAGATTCATGAAACTTTATGGAAATGTTTCTTATTACCCAAGGAAGTGCCCTATCATTTTTGAGTCACATAAGTCAAAGTTCAAGGTCGCAGTCAATTTTTTTTCAGTGTTCATTTCTTGAATCTAACTCAAAAAGCAAGCGACCTTGAATCATGATATTTTATGCAAATGCTGCATATGACCTCAATATTTGATACAAACACATCCTGCACTAATAGCACTTGCATTCTGACAAAGTGCTTGTGGGTGGTATAAGTCCGCTCTGCGACAGTTCTAGTTATGTTAGGCTCAGAGTATAGATACATTACTTTGACATTCATTTTAGTGCAACTTAAACTGTTTTCGTAGGGCCAGCTTGCAGTCAGAGAGACATACATTGTCACTATAATACATTGTATGCAAGTGAATGTGCTGTTGCTTTAGTGCATTAGTTTCTCTGCCTCATTTTGTCTTAACAAATATTTCTACATTTATGGATGAATGTATTTTGTAAAAAGTTGGCACAATTGTTTCCTACCATGAGTAGAAATGCCATTTAAGGTAACTGTGGACAGATAACATTGTCGAATTTATGACTTTGTTAAAATCTCACAATTGCTGAGATATATATATATATAGCTAACACGCAATAAAAAGGGTTTGAAGCCCGTTCATTTGATGTCATGACATCATTAAGAAAAGTAAAAAAAAAAAACTGTGTTGTTGGAGCTCATTGAAACCGTCTTGTTTAGATGATTTCATAAGATTTTTAAAGCTTTAACAATTTGTTCAGTCAAGCGAGTGAATCAGGCATTCAAGAACCTCTTGCTGAAATAATCAGTCTAGGTTTTGGTGGTGATCCAAGAGTATCACTATAACTGGCACTAACTGTCACTATCTTATGATAAACAACATACATGACTTGACACAGGTAGATTGGTGTTGAATAATATTAATCATTAAATATTCCAATAAAATTGAAATGAATCCTATTTTGTAAGTACTAATTGAAATCAGCAAGATGATTTCAATGAGTTCCAAAAACATAGGATTTTATTAAGCGTAAACAATTTATTCAGGCCAGCGAAGCGAATCAGGAACCTCTTGTTATTATAATCAGTCTAGGATTTGGTGGTGATCCAAGAGTATCACTCTAACTGGCACTAACTGTCACTATCTTATGATAAACAACATACATGACTTTACACAGGTAGATTGGTGTTAAATAATATTTATTTATAAATATTCCAAGAAAATTGAAATAAAACCTATTTTGTAAGTACTAATTGAAATCATCTTTGTCAAGATGATTTCAATGAGTGCCAACAACATAGTTATTTTGTTCAAGAAAGCTTTAACAATATATTCAGGCCAGCTGAGCTATTCAGGCACTCAAGTGCCTCTTGTAATAATCAGGGTAGGTTTTGGTGGTGATCCAAGAGAATCACTCTAACTGGCACTTACTGTCACTATTTTATGATAAACAACATACATGACTTTACACAGGTAGATTGGTGTTAAATAATTTTTATTTATAAATATTCCAAGAAAATTGAAATAAAAATATTTCGTAAGTACTAATTGAAATCATCTTTGTCAAGATGATTTCAATGAGTGCCAACAACATAGTTATTTTGTTTAAAAAAGCTTTAACAATATATTCAGGCCAGCTGAGCTATTCAGGCACTCAAGTGCTTCTTGTAATAATCAGTCTAGTTTTTGGTGGTGATCCAAGAGAATCACTCTAACTAGCAGTAACTGTCACTATTTTATGATAAACAACATACATTGCTTACTACAGGTAGAGGGAAAAAAAATCAAATTTTAGATTGATATATTTCACAAAAATTGCAATAAACCCTGTTTTGTTAGTTCTTCTTGAAATTGTCTCCAAAGACTCAAGCAAGATGTTTTCATGTCTCTGGGAGAAACACAATGGCTGAAACCCATTGCTATCAGATTCTTCTACTGGCTTCTCTGTCACTTTTTCAGTAACCAATTGGCTGATTTCAACCAAACTTGACAGAAATAATCCTTCGGTGACCCTTCCCAAAACTTATTCATTAAATTTGAATTGACCCCCAAATATGGGTGTGGCAAGGTGTGGCAAATTTTGATCCAAAATACTTTACACATCCTCTCCTTTGTAATCAATTGTTGGATTTTAACCAAACTTAGCAGAAAAGTTCTTGTGTGACCTTAATCAAATTTGTACTTAAAATTTTGATTGACCCCTAAATTTGGTCATGGAAGAGCAGGGCTGTTTTTGATACTGAAAAATTTAAATATCTTCTCCGTAGTGACCATTGAGAGGATTTCACCTAAATTTGGCAGACCCATGAGTGAAAATAAATCTTTTATTGTTCACAAAATGAAATATCAATCAATCTTACTCTCAAAACAATCAATCTATTTCTGTAATGCAAAGGCGAGACAAAATGTGAACATTTTAGGACAAATTTTCTTATTGTGCGTAATTTTGCACATGATTGCTATGCAACGTCCATGATCACGTCACTTTTTTGGCCCCACTTAAATAACATCAAATATGGTGAAATAAAGTAAAGCTGGGTAAAAGTTTTTGATATTTCACTGGTAAAGCAGTGAGTTTATCAATTGATAATCTACCATTATTTCTTGATGAACCACCAAAAACCATTGAAGAAAAGCATATTTATATATGGCTTGTCAGTTATGAAAGTCTGGTAGAAATTGCTGTTATCTGATTCCTGTTGATGGAATACTCATGTGTTTTCTGAATTAACACTTTATCAGAGTTCCGAGATATGAGGGGGAAAATGCAAGACTTGAACCTCTTTTACCTAAGGAAACTATGTTGTGGGTGTTCTCTTGACATGACAATTCAAAAAGCCCCCACAAAACAGGTTTGTTAATGAATTTGTGAAAAATGAAAAAAAAGAAAATGCTGATAGCTGATTCTCTTGATGGAACACGCATGTGTTTTCAGAATTAGCTTTTTATTACAAGAAGGGGGACATACCAGTCTAAAATTTTATTTCTCAATTTAACCCTATGTTGTGGGTACTCTTTTGAATTGTCTTAATGAGACAATTCAAATAAGCACCAGCAGAAAGGGTTTATGTAATAATTTATTCAGCATGAAAAGAATTCCATCAAAAGCAACATATTCAACCAAAGGGTACATTAAGAATGAAGGAAGCTTATGATCCTTTGGTTCAATAGTGATCTATCTGATCAGAGTCTTTTATTTGGAGCACATTTGAAATTTTGGAATTGATTCAAACCAAGGGAAGTGATTTTCCAGGAAGAAAGTTATTCATATTACTTGTTTAATGTTGTTAATTGGTGAAGGTAGATACACGGTTATCTACCTTAAATCATAAAAAAGTATATGTGTGGTTCTTAAGAAATTGTCTAGCTTGTGTGCAGGGATGTGGAAATACAGAGTTTCTCCACTTGTCCCTGGACAAGTAAGAGCTGATTTCTTACTTGTTCTGGATCAAAATGAAATTGTCCACAAAAAAGTAGGAAGATAAATATTGAGAAAATATTGTTTTTATTGAAGAAAAAGCTGTACCCAGCATTTTCTTCATAAAAGTCAATGTTTTCTTCCCTTTGACACAAACAAAAGGATGACTTTCTTCAAGATTATTTTAGTACTGTTTCAAGATTTGCTTTGGTATTTACTAGTCCACGGACAAGTGGCCAAGAAAAAATGTACAAGCTTGTTGGCTTTATTAAAGTCTTTAAGGTGGAATGATACACAATCAATATAACAGAAATAATTATAATACTTTGTTGTTTAACGGTAAGTTGAGTTATGTGTGGGTGTCAAGATATAATCTGCTTGCTTGTGAGGAAATCCTGGGAAAAACTTTTCTATTACATGTATGTTAAGGTTCTTTAAGGTGGCATGATACACAATCAATATTATAGAAATATTGATAATGTGTTGTAAAGAGGTAAAGGTAGAGACATGGTTATCTACCTTACATCAATGAGTTATGTGTGGGTGTCAAGATATTGTCTGTTAGCTTGTGTGGAAAAACCTAGGAAAAACATGTCTATTACATTTATGTTAAAGGTTTAAGGCAGTTTTCATACACAATCAATATTACAGAAATATTGATAAAGTCTTGTAAAGGTTAAATACATGGTTATCTTCCTTACATCATTGAGGTAGGTGTCAAGATATTGTCTGGTAGCTTGTGTGAAATTCTTGGGGACAAACGTGTCTCATATTAAAGTTCTTTAAGGCGGCATTACACACAATCAATATTACAGAAAGAATTATAATACTTTGTTGTAAAGAGGTTAAGGTAGAGACATGGTTATCTACCTTACATCATTGAGGTATGTGTTGGTGTCAAGATATTGTCTGTTAGCTTGTGTGGAAAAACTTGCGAACAAACATGTCTGTTATGTTAAAGGTCTTTAAGGTGGTATGATACACAACCATTATTACTGAAATAATTATAATACTTTGTTGTAAAGAGGTAAAGGTAGAAACATTTTAGAGTGGGTGTCAAGATATTGTCTGCTAGCTTGTGTGGAAATACTGGAGAACAAACATGTCTGTTACATGTATGTTCAATGTCTTTAAGACAGTTTGATACACAATCAATATTATAGAAATATTGATAATTTGTTGTAAAGAAGTTAAGGTTAAATACATGGTTATCTACCTTACATCATTGAGTTATGTGTGGGTGTCAAGACATTGTCTGCTAGCTTGTGTGGAAATACGTGAGAACAAACAAGTTTGTTATGTTGTAATTCTCTAAGCATACATAGGCTTGGATTGGCATCTGTCCAACTGATCTGATATTATTATAAAACGAGCAAAATTCAGCTAATAGAAAATGTAGTTTGTGCCTGTGTGTGAGATTTCCACCAATTTCAAATATACACAAAGCAGATACTCTTACCAGCCTGCACATCTGCACAATCTGAACAGAGTCTTCGTTATGCCTTTAGTACATAGAAATGGTCTCCAAGTATCTGTAGACCTCAGGTAACTTTATGTTTACAGTATGTGGTTGTCAACACTACTCAATGGTTGCATCTCACTAACATGGCAAATTTTTGGAAATGTCATACACATGCTCATTACTCTGACTCGCTGATAAATGGTCAGTTTTTGAGAAATTGGAAATAATCTAATTGCTGGGCTTGTGCTACCTTTTTCAAATTCAGGAGTCATAGAGCCCTTGTCTACAAATTTCTAGGGATCAAACTTCTGTTAGACATCAAAACTATGAAAAAACTGGATAATAAGGAACTTTTGGTTAGAAATCATGAATGTATTATGTTTAAGGTCTTACATGTCTTTCATTTCTCTTTTCAGTTTAAACGAAAGAGCCCTTGCCAGACCTGCAGACCATGATGCCCCCAGTGAGAGGCCCAGACCCCTACCAGATTCTGAAGAATTACAGAGGGGTCATGTATCAGACCAACCTGGCAACACCGAAGATAGGTATGTCTAAATTTGGTAAAGAATATTATAGATTGAAAGGACCAGACCACAACCAGATTTGGATGAATTACAGAGGGGTCATGTGTCAGACTTACCTTGCAACACAGAAGATAGGTACCTCTAGATTTAGTGAAGAATATTATAGAGTGAGTAAAAGGCCCAGACCACAATAGATTGGAGGGGCCTGACCCCAACTAGATTATGAAGAATTACGGAGGGGTCATGTGTCAGACCAACCTGGCAACACAGAAGATAGGTACGTCTAAATAAAGTAAAGAATATTATAGAGTGGTGGGCCCAGACCCCTACCAGAATCTGAAGAATTACGGAGGGGTAATGTGTCGGATCAACCTGGTAACACAGATGATAGGTAAGCAATCATTGAATAAAGATTTCCCTGAGTAAGAGGCCTCAACCCCTAACAGATTCAGCTGTTATAGTGAGCAGTTGTCTGTCGGGCCAACCTAGAAATAATGAAGATACACAAAATTTATTAAAGAATGTTATGGAGTGAGGGGCCGTGGCCCTTACCAACCTGGCAATACAGAAGTTTGGTGAGTGAACGTTGTGTAAAGAATGTCTTGGAGTGATATCATCTATTTCTATCATTAAAAGACTAGACATTGTGAGAGGACTCTAGTATATCAAATTAATTAGCTTGAAACTTGGAATATAAGTTAATTTGTTTGAAAAGAAAATAATCTTTTTTTCTAGGGGATACATTTTAATACCTTTAAAAAATTAGAGCTCCTTTTCTGAATTTTAGCCACTATCCATTATCAAATGGCAGAGCTACAGATAGAGGGGGTAAAAATTCAAAATAAAATAATTTTAACTGTACTTGCACATATCCTATATTGTGGATACTCATTGGAATCGTCTCAATGAGATGATTCAAATGAGTACCCACATTATAGGGTTTCAATGAGAAATAAAGATTTTAGACGGATTGAATGGAGTTTAACACAACATTTTTTCAGTTATATCAAGGGGGCTGGAGCACCTAACAATTGTTTCCTGGTATTTCTCTCACCAGAACAACCACCACATCCTTTCCTAGCCTCTAGCTGCTATCTCACATAGATCTATGATTATCAACCCATTGGTGAGAGACAAACAGTCAGAAAGAATGAGTGCTGCCATCGGGGATCGAACCCGGGACCTCTAGATTGACAGTGTGATGCGCTACCAATTGGGCTATGAAGGCGGCTCCTTTGGCATCCACAGGCGTTGGTCTTATTCGGCATCAGTGATTGCCTCAAGTTGGCCTGGGGATGGACAGTGTTTATTCTAGGCAGGGGAATTGGTGGATTGCCTCACTTTTTTCAAAGATTCCCCATATTTTCTAGATTTGTGGAGATTTTTTTTACTATGAACAAAGAGTATGGAATACTAGTTATTTTTTGATTGCTTCAATTTTGTGCTGAAATCCCCCACAGTTAGGAAATCCTAGAGTAAACCCTGGATGGAAGTAAAAGTTTTCTTGACCCCCTTTAATTTTAGAAGGTTAAAACATCACAATTATCTGCTCTAAAAGTTCTCAACATTCCTCAAAACAAAAATGAATTAGGAAACTGTGGAAAAAGCAGGAATTGCTTAGGACAATTTTTGCATTTCCAACTATGTTTTCTACTAAAAAAAAAGTATAAGAATTCATCATCTTTTAATGTATCCTGTAAAGTCTTTCAATTTTGCTCTGTCTAAATGTTCTTTATTTTGTAATAGGTTAAGATTTGTTCATAAAAAATTGAATTTTCGACTGTAAAAATCTCACTTTTACCTTTTTCTCTTATATGGCTTTTCATGTGGAACTTCTTTCACTTTTGACCAGTCTACTGGGTATGGATTAAGTTTTTTGTAGAGCATAGATTGAACATTTGATAAATAAGAGTTCAAAGAGAAAAAATCTGGTGAGTTACCTTTACTTTTTCAGGGCTCTTTTCCATGCTCTAAAGAGTCGTTACCAAGAGAGTACAGAGAGGTCAACTAACGATCCTGGTGCAAGGACACCTTTTTCGACTTGGCGAAGGAGTGGCAATTTTGAGGATGCATCATCATCGAGAGGTCAGGATAACGGGAGAGATAATGTGCCATCAACTCAGGAGAAAAGAGACAGTTTAAAACGAAATTCCCGTTACGATGACACAACAAATGTAAAAGGTCAAGGTGAAAACATGTCTGTTGTGACGAAAGAACAGGTTGACCAAAACCCTGATGACCTTATTTACAACTTTCGTAAAGCCCTCCATCGTCACCGATTTTCGGAAAATGAGAAAAATGATTCTAATAGACTATCGGGAACCGTATCAGATAGCACGAATGTTACTATGGAAGAAGAAAGTGTTACAGAAAAATTGGAAAGACTAAAAGCAGCTAAGGCTAGAATTGAAGAACGTAAAAAATCAGAGCAAGTTAAATCTGCTAGTTTTGCTACTGAATTTAAGGTAGAACCTAATGTTTCAAATGCTGAAAAAACTGATAAAGAAAAAGATAACCATGAAAGTAAAATTACGGAGCAATCATCTACAAAGTCTATCAGACTGTCTCGTCAAAAACTGGTATCTGATGATCTCAAAGCTAAATATATTGAGAGTAAAAAAGAGGAGAGAGAGAAAACTCCTGAACAATCACAGTCCGATAAAACAGATTCTCTCAGCAAGAAAAGATCAAATCGTAAAAGTAAACATAAAGAACATATGGAATACTGGTCGAAAGATGACAGTAAATCAAAAACAGAAAGAGACAATGTGCCATCTGCAGAGGAAATGTTGCTTGGAACAACATCAATGGCAGTAACTGAAAAATCTTCCTCTTTACAAAGAAAACAAGACACAAGTGACAATCCTTTTCAGTTCTGTGCTGACTATTCTTCTAAGTCATCTAAACAATCTCAAGATAGTTTAAAACCATCTGTATCTCCTTCTATATCTAGGAAACTTGAGAAAGTTTCTAAAACTGTTTCTGATGAATCTACTAAAGAAACTCACAAAGTGCAACAACAAAGTGAACAAAGTGAAAGAATGAAATCAGATAAAACTAGAAAATATAAAAAATATACTAAAGCAAAATCTCATGAACTAGGTGCTCTGTCTAGTTGTGTTAAAGCTGAGCAGCCAAAGCCGGAAACTAAAGATGATTTAGCTGTGAGCCCTGGCATGGATGAACTATCAAGACTGGAGAGAATTGCTAAATACAAAGAAGAAAGGCGGAAACAACTTGCTACAATTTCCAGTAAGTTTAGTAACGAGGGTGGTAAGGATCTTCCCTCACTCTTCCTTGCTGGAACGTCTACGCAAGACAGTGACTCTTCACTAGGGAGATCTAAAAGTTTGAAAGTTGATGCTGAGAGACGATCGCCCTCACCACATGGTTCAGTGTCTAGATCCAAAAGTTTGAAACAAGACAGACATATAGAGCTGCATGAGGTGGATGACACCTCCCCTGTTGTTGTGTCCAAAATGAGTGGTTTAAAATTGGCAGAAATAGGCAGTGGCCAAGTTAAGGACAGTTCAGATATATCTGAGCCTCAGTATAATACTGACAATATTATTGATAAACTACAGGCACTCAGAAAGCTAAGGGAAGAACATTTAAAGAAATCTGGTATGACTGTTGAAGAGCTAAAGTCTAAACGTTCTTCCCGTGAAGAACAAGATTATGATAAATCATCACGAGGCAGTTCCGTTGAAAGTTTCGGTGTGTCGAGGACTCTTCTAGCTGACCGAGTGTTTGAAGGTAAAGAGAAACAGGATAGACCACCTTCAAGGGAGAGAAATAGGTCAAATTCAAGAGAGAAAAATGTGGAGGTTCGGCATAGTTTCAAAGCAAAAGACAGGGACTCAATCCCTGAATCAGAATCGGACAGAACTACAGACATGTCTGATGCTGATAGTGATATTCATGTTCGTGTGAAACCAAGAAAAAATTTTCAGGACAAATTCGGTAAAGATTCTGAAAATTCGAACCAAAGTATGTTTGAATTTAGTACAGTTTATGCAAAAAAGGATGATAGCATTAAAGAAAAGAAAGATTTAAGTAAACATATTAAGACTATCCCTGAGATAAGTGATGAAAAGAGCAGTGACTCAGGGAGAGAAAGCGTGGATTCTTCTGGAAGGGTCAGGAGAAAACTACCTTCTATTGAAGATGTTTTAGGGGCAAAAACTCTTGATGTTGAAAAAAGGGATTATAGTCGTGAAATTATGTCCCCTGACAATAGGAGTATTAGTGATTCCAGTGAGTATGAATTAACTAAGGATAACATATCACATCTTAGTGCTGCAGAGATAGAGAGACGTAAAATAGCCAGCAATATTCAAAAAGCAAAATCTAGATTCAAAAGTGACGATTCTGAATTTGATGCAAGTAGATTTGAATTTACAAGTTCTTTTCCGAATAAATCAACAGAGGTCATTAAAGTTAAAACTGCAAGTCTTGATCGTAATGTGAAATTACATGATTATGTTGAACCAGACCAGTCTGGTGACTCAAATACAAATGCTGTTAGTGATAAAATTACCGCCAAAGGTCTAGATCTGGCAAAATCCGGTGAAACTCAAAGTGAACCTAAGAAAGATAAAAAAGTAAAAGAACAAAAGTATGGTGGGGGTGGTTTCGAATTGGGCATGTCATATTCTAAAAAATCAGAGAAACTTGACAAAGAAAAGGTGGAAAAAGTTGAAGAAGAACAAGTTTCAATTGAACCTCAAAAAGAATCTGCTTCTGTTAAACACAAACCTGAGGTTAAGAAATATGGGGGTGGTGGTTTTGATCTAGGTACATCTTTTAGTCCAAAACCTGTAGAAACAAGATTACAGAAAACAAGAAAAGATGATAGTAATGAAGATGTAAAAGAGAAATTACAAGACAAAACGGAATTGCCAAAACAAAAACAAGCAAAATATGGTGGAGAAGCTTTAGAAATTGGAACTATGTTCATTCCCAGGAAAGCTGAAGAGATTTCTGTTGATAAAGATCTTATTTCTGAAACTAAATCTGATCCAGTTCCTTCACAATCAATGCCTAAACAAGTAAAAGAGGAAAGGAAGTATGGCGGTGGGGGATTGGATTTGGGTACCTCTTTTGTTTCAAAGCCTCCTGCTAAAGTGACACAAACTGTTCAAAAGAGTAGAGGATCTGATGACACAAATAAGCATACACATCCTGATCTTTTAGACACAAAATTATCTACTACTCAATATAATCAAATCAAAAAAGTAGATGTCAATGAATCCAAACCAGAAATTACCGACACAAAAGTTTCAACATTTACAATGAAGCCATCCCTGTCTGATGATCAACCTGTTAGCCCAGAAATGAGCCCTGCCGCTAAACCCCCTTCATCCCCTAGAGGGGACAGGCGTAAACTTGCTGAACAAAGATATGGAAAGGTTTCTCAAACATCTCAACCATTTGAGTTTAGTTCAGTTTATGTTAAAAAGGATTCAGATGTAGACAGAAAGGACAATGTTAAAACTCCAGACAAAAGTGAGGCTAGGCCGAGTGTTAAAGAGAGTATTTTGGAATCTGATTCTAGTAGAAATCAGGATAAGCCGTCTGAAACTAAAGCTCAATCTGAAGTTGATCACAGACAAATACAGAGTATAAGACCTCTTAGTTTTGCTGCCTTTGATTCTCGTGATAACTCTGTAAAGAGAAGGAGCAGTCTTGAGCATAAAGAAAGTATTGAAAGAAAATTATCAGACACAAGTGAAGGTTTCGTTGATAAATCTAAGTTTGAAAAATTGGACTTGAAGGCTCAAGCTGTGTCAACTGCTTCAGGTAAAATTGTTGAACACCCCTTGTCACCACGGCGACAGTCTCCAGTGAGATCAGAACCAGTCAAAATGTTCTCTAGTGAAATAAAAACTATAGAGCAACCAATCATTATGCCTAAAGCTGCTCCAAAAATAGAAACAAGGAAATTAGATTCAAGTCTTGGGGTTAAAGAAAACTTCTCTGTGATTAGTGATGCAAAAGAGTCTAAAAGCACACCTTCAGTGATAAGTGATAAGGCTTTGGATAAGATAACTGCTAAAGACGCTAAATCTGTGATACATACAGAAAAGCCTGAATCTCTTGCAACAAGCAGTGTTCAAGTAAAAGAACCTGTCACTTGTGAAAAAATTGGTGACAGTGAACATGAAAAACATACGCAAAAATATGTTGATCTTTCAAACATTGAGCTGAAATCTCCGGTGAAAACTGAACAAATAGAGGACACAAAAGTAGAACCTGAGGTTCCTCTGTTTCTTGAACAAGCTAGTAAAGCATTGCATGAAGAAAATATACCAGAAAGAGGAAGAAAAACTGAGAAAACTAGAAGCGGTAAAACTAAGGTTGAAAAAACTGTCATAGCTCAAGTTAGAAATGAAACAATTCTACAGGATTCTACATTAGATGATATTCTTGATAGAAATGTGGATTATTTAAGTGATATGGAACCCCCAGATTTCTCAGCAAGAGGAAGAGGGAGTCAGAAAAAGGGCCGTCCACAAAGTATCCATGAACCCCACAAAACTAAAAGAGCATTCAAAAAGCGAGCAGCAATGAGACGATCAAAATCAGAGGATAGATCTCATCATAAGGTAAAAATTTTTTTTAGTTAAGCTGTTTTAGTAGAAGCCCTAAGGTATTGCTTTAGCATGGGTGTCGTTCTTGTTGTTGTCCTCATGCGAAAACTTTGCCATTTTGTGAAGTCTCTGGTCTACTGAAGGCATTCACTTGAAACTTAGCACATATGTTCATTATCAAAAGAGCAACGATATACTACCAAGGAGGATAACTCTAGATGTATTTTGTGTCATGTGATAAGGGCAGGTCATCTGTCAAGGTCAAAATTAGAGAAAAAAAGTCATTGCGTAGGCATTATTGTTTCACAAACACATTTTGTTTGACTAAGATTTTTTATTTACTATCCAGTACCCAAAAGCCAAGCATAGGCGGTTCTCTTGTCATGCTTTCCATTGAATTATCAAGAAGTAACGGTATATTATCACAGGGTAATCTCTGACTTACCAAGATAAATCAATTTGAGCCTGTGTGAGACAATACCATCAATTTGAAATGCCGATAAGGTACAAACAATGAGCATCCTAGTCAGCTACGAAGTGCTATTACCTATTACCTGCCTGGTTTAAGATACTTTGAGACTATAATTACCTAAAAAACGCAAAGTTAAGGCTCTGGCCAGATAGTGCAAATACACAGGCCGTCTTGAGTCTTTGCTTGGCGCACATTTGAAATTGTTGGAAATGTCACACACATGCTCATTTTACATTTTAACAAACAATTTTCCTTGAAAAAAATTGCATTTGGAGAAGCTAGTTGCTTTGATGAAATCTTGTACTTATATTGGTCTGAGAAATGACATGAAGCAATGGATAGGTACACCAGTCACTGTGATAAAATTGAAATACTGTTAAAACTGATGTTAACCTCAATAAAAACCAAACAGAAAACATTTTAGTACCTTTATATTTGGTTATTTTATCAAAACGTGTGTCAGCTGCCTTGATTTCTTTAATGTTTTTTTGATGTATTATTGAGAAATAACTGTGGATTATCATTTATTTAACTCACCGCCTAACAAGTGAAATTATCAAAAACTTGTACCCAATTTTCATTCATGTCAATTCACCTTATTTAGTATCAGCTAAGCCCATCAAAGTAAGTGACATCACCATGAATGTTGCATAGCAATCACATACAATTTGACTGGCTTTAAGAAAACTTGATCCAGAATTTTCACATTTTGTCTCATTTTTGCATTAAAAAATAGAATGATCATTTGTTTTTTGAGTGAGATTGAATTATATTTCATATTGTGAACAACAGAAGCTATATTTTCACTCTTGAAAATATACCTTTTGTTGTTCACTCAATGAAATATAAATTGATCTTAGGTATTGCCATTGAAACAAATGATTATTCCTCTATATAAATGAAATGTTAAAACCAACATTATACCAAATGCAAACAACCAAAACTGTTTGAGCCTGTGTGTGAGATTTCTAACAATTTCTTATATGCCCAAAGCAAAAACTCTGACCAACCTGTGCATCCACACAGCCTGACCATAGTCTTCACTATGTGTTTAGTAGATAGATAAGGTCTTTAATTATCTGTAGACAATCAGGTAACTTTAAATTTACAGTATGTGGCTGTCTACGCTACCCAATGATTGCACCTCACACACATTTCAAACTGTTGGAAATGTCACACACAGGCTCATTTGGTACCTGTAAATGAGGTATAATTTTGTTTTCACAATGTTTATAGGTAGCAACAGAAGAAAGTATGCAGAGATCTACCGTGACGGATGAGCTGAAAAGATCAATTGAAAAAATCAAAGCAAGGTAGGTAATCTTATTCTAAGTTTTAAGTGAACAGTTCTTTCCCTTGATTGCGTTCCTCATAATACAGAGCTACAGATAATGGGCGTATTTTTGTTTCCAAATAAAATCATTTTAACAAAATTTACTCAAATCATATATTGTGGATACTCATTTGAGTCGTCTCATTAAGACGATTCATATGAGTACTCACATTATAGAGTTTCAATGAGAAATTAAGATTTTAGACTCAAGTTAACTTCCCTTTTCTGTATCTTTTGTATTAATTCTAATTTGCATGAGAGATTTAAAAAAAGAAAGAAATAGGAAATTTAGAGAAAAGAAATTATTTGTCAACAGTAATTAAAACCCCCATTAACTATGTTTGGGGGGTATGAAGGAGTCAGCTTGTTTGTTGGTCTGTCTGTAGCTTTTTTTTGTGCTAACTCAATTTCTCAGGAACTATGGGGTTGATTTCATTCATACTTTAAAGATGTGATCAGTATTGAGCAGAGATGTGCAAGTGATTTTTTTGGTACAATCAATTGACTTTTGACAGAATTATGGCCCTTTGATGGTAAAATGGCATTTCATAATTGTCAAACACTTGTAGGGGGTATAAGTCCCCTTTTGCAACAATCTAGTTTCCTTTTTTCCCAAAATGTTTCAAAACCCAGACAATGGTAATTATATTATCAAGGGACATTACAAAAATATTGTAAGTGCCTATAAATATATGGGCACTTGCAATAGTTTTACACTGACTTCTTGGATTGTACCCATAAACAGACAAATAATTGTTAAACTTAATCCAAATGAAAGAAGCTGGCACCTAATTGCAGTAGCAAATTTTTAGAAATCTTTGTCTCCTAGATAGAAAACATTCTCAGAAATGAAAAAAAAAAGAAAAAAAATAACACTAAAATTGTTGATTTTGTACTAATAGGTTTTAGTTAAAAAAGTTTTATTGGTTTGATTTAGCTTGTGTGATGATTAAAAGACCAGCAATTGGATATTACAAAATCAACACACTTTAAATTTTGGATAAAAACAAATTTCTACTCTCCTTATGTTTTCTTGGCAATTGAATTGAGTAGACATTTTTTTTGCAATTCAACATTTTGTACTCATTTTGATCCAGAGTAAGTTTTTGTTGTTTGGATATTAGTTAAATTCTACCTTACATCTTTTTCTTGCATCTCGAAATTCTATGTATACATTTATATAAAGGGGGTCAAATCGGGCATTCATGATTATAAATTTGTTACAATATTTTAGTCTACCCAAGGCTTACAATTATGCCTTAATCCTTAGCTTTAACGTAATGTATGGGTCGATAAGTTCTTTTCATCGCTTTTGACATATCCATTAAAACTCCGAAATACCTTAAAACAGTTTTTAAGCTCCAGATATGTTATAAAAAAATTTAACCCTTGTTATGCTGAATAAAAATCCTGAAAAAACTATAGTAAAATCAAAGTGCTGAAATGACAGAATGCACTAATTGTGTTGTCTGTGTTTATTTTGAAATAATTGTTTCAATCTTTTTTTGTTAATGTGGACCAAGATCAAACTGCACATATATGCAGGCTTATTTTTGTCTACTTCTCCTGCCAAACAGTCATATTTGGTATTCAGAATGAGGATGAGTAAAAGACCAGTGAATTTGAATTGTATACATTCTCTAATAACTGAAGGTAGTGGACCAGTTATGGTTTTGCAACATTTTGGAACTCATGATCTTTTACAATGTTAACAGAGGTTTGCCAATAATTTTCATTAGGAAACCTCGGTTACCATTGTGAAAGAATATGTGGTCCGAAATGTTACAAACTATTATGGGTCACTACCTTAAGTGCTATAGCCACTATGATAAGACTGAAAAATTGTTGAAAGAAGCATTAACCCTTGTCATGCTGAATAACTTTTGGCTAAAAATTTGCATCAAAATCAAAGGGAAAAAAGCACTGAAAGTACAAACTGTATGTTAATTTTTATTTGAAAAATTAAATCTATTGACAATTTTGGTTAGAAAGTGAGAAACAGGTGGTGTAGACTAACATCAGGCTGCATATATGTGCAGGCTGATGTTTGTCTATAGCTCCTGCCAAAGCAGTAATATTCCGGGTTCAGCATGACAAGGGTTAAAACAAAACTCCGTTATTTTATTGATCAACTACTCAAGTAGCATTAATCTTAGTTCTTATATCATATCTGTTTTGAGGATTTTTGTAAGACTTTTCTAATCCAAGTTAATTCGAGCAAGGAGATTAAAATAGGTACTGTACTGATCTTGTTGGACAGCTGTTTAAACTGCAAAAATAATGACTCTTTTTTTGGTAATGCAAAATTTCTGTAAGTGCTTATAGATATATTGGCACTTACAATAGTATTGCATTAACCTTCTTTCAAAACAAACTTTAAATCATGATTATATTTGTACTCATAATTTATACATAGTGCCATAAATATGAAAATAATTTCTATCGGTACTTTGGAGTAAAGCGTCAAAAACTGAATGAAATAAAGCGGTTATTTATTTGTAATTGTGAACGTTTTGTTGCAGATTTTTAAAAGGTGTTTAATATTTATGGCGATTTATTGTAAACCTTTCTTTGAGATGGAATTGAACTTTTGTGGTGAAAATGAATTAACATTTTTTTTCAATGGATTTTTGATGGTTTGACAAAATGTATTTGATTTCTTTTATGAAAGTTGGAGAAAAAAGTGTTGATGGTATTCATCTTGCACGGTTTTGCAATAATTTCTCACATAGGATAGTGTGGTATCATTTACACAAGTAATACATGGAAGTCATGGTTAGGTGACCAAGATACATGGGTATAATTGAAATAAACTCTCCTATAATACAAACAATGCTCAAAGTACTCTTTTAAAAAAGTCAAACTATATTGATGCAATCGTACTTGGGTTTTGTCTTGATAATATACTGTTCACAAAAAGTAGAGGATATTGTAAGTTTGACTTGTGGTATTCTGGTCAGCTTGGGCATCCATACATCTTCAGGGCCCTGTTTTTTAATCATCAACAAAGAAGCCAATTGTTTGATATCGTGACAATATCTGACTGTGAGACATAGGGTTTGACAGCAATCTGGACTCACGTTCTTCTGGTTTCCAGCATACAATTGAGACACTTACGGTGAACCTTCATTAGACCTCACATTATTCCAGCAAGATGTGATGCGAATACATGATAGAGATAAACACCAAATAATTTTTCTTGAATATATGCTGAACTAAGTAAGAATTTCCATTACAACATACGCCATGTTAAAATAAGCACTATACCCATCTCTTCTTAAATGCTGAATTTGCAGGACATGTTTAGCAGAAAAGGGAATTCCATAACTACCATTTTACCATGAGACAACTGCTAGTTGGCCAAGAATTAGTTAGATTGTCCTAAATTGTTTGCAGCCACAATAACGTTATGAATCAACAGATTATCCCCTACTTTTTGTGAACAGTATATGAATATACTGATTGCTTACTTAGTTTGCCAGATTTGATTATAAGGGAGGATTAAGTACTGAATTATTTGAGAAAGATGCAATGTATATAGCTGAGCTCTACAGACCAGCAATAAGATATTTGGCTTGAGTTGTGAGTTGGAATCAAAGCAACCCCCAACTCTCATCTGACATTTGACAAAACTGAATGTGACACAACCCATTGGCTCCCACCATTGTACACCCAAGAGAGATGGGTAGCTGGTGGCTCGGATGAAAGGTTGTGGCTGTACTGGTGTGAATAACAATGAGAAGCCATTTGTAGGTGTACCAGTCCCCATGATATAATATACAATAATGTTGAAAGTGGTATTAAACCTCATACAAAAGATAATTCTTTAGGACTTTATCTGGTGAATTATGGTGTTGAACCTGTAATAACCACTGCCTGGAACTTTCACTTTATTTATTGTCAGGTAGAAATAATACCTGGTGAAACAGTTTTTGAGAAAAAGTTTGTGTTTTGGTCTGGAATTAAGATCAATCTGCTTGTAGGTTTCTGAAGCTTAACCTTTGTTATGTGCAGGCTGATCTTAGTCTTTTTCCCTGCCATTGAAGAAGATATAATCTGCATTCTTTATGTGACATTAGTTAAAATTCAGAGCTTTTTGTATTAATCCTTGTCATGCTGAACCCAGAATATTCCTGCTTTGACAGGAGCTAAAGACAAACATCAGCCTGCACATATGTGCAGTCTGATATTAGTCTTCACCACCTGTTTCTCACTTTCAAACCAGAAATGTCAATAGATTAGTTTTTAGCTCCACTGACCAAAGGCCAACGTGCTATTGTCATGGCGGGGTGTCTGTCGTGCGTGCGTCCGTACGTAAACTTTTCTTTAAACATCTTCTCCTCCTAAACCAATGGGTGGATTTTGACGAAACATGGCCAGAATGTTCCTTGGGTGACCCTCTTTTAAAGTTGTTCAAGAAATTTGGATTGACCCCCAAATATGGGCGTGGCACAGCGGGGCTTATTTTGACCCCAAATCTTTGAACGACATCTCCTCCTGAACCATTGGGCCGATTTCAATGAAACTTTACCAGAATGTTCCTTGGGTGACCCTCTTCTAAAGTTGTTCAAGAAATTTGGATTGGATGAGATCTACTTGATCAATAAAATTCTGGTGAGCGGTTTAGGGCCATTCTGGTCCTCTTGTTTCAAAGTGATATCTAAATAGTTTTCTTCCTTGTAATTTTACATATTAGTAAAATAAATTCATTCCTTCATAAGTCAGTTTCAACCTAGAAAAAGTCGGAATTTCCTCTGAATGCTGTTCACTTTCATTACCTTCTATTTTCAATATCTCTCTTTCAAATCTTGAGATTTTTAAGTCAGTGGAGTGATACAGGCCCTCTAGGGCCTCCTGTTCAATAAAAAATTGACCTACAGTTGGTACTTTCATTGCTTTTTGCCCTTTGATTTTGATGAAAATTTTTAGCTAAAACTTATTTAGCAGTACAAGTGTAAAGAAAGGATATGTTCTTATTTCACAAGAGCAGTACATTGTTGTTTAAGAGCTCAAATGTATAGATTAAAGGTAATAAACCAGAAAATACCACTGCCTGGAACTTTCACTTTGTTTATTGTCGGGAAGCAATAATATCTGTTGAAAAAGTTCCTGAGATCAAATAAGTGTGGGTGTCTGGAATTAAGATTAATGGATGTAATGAGGAATTTTAGCAGTTTTATGTTCTTGGAAATTTTGTTTAAGTTGGAGCCACAATCTGTCCTTTAGAGGGGGTTCTGAATACATAATTCTTGGTTGTTAACCCTTTGCTGTTTTATCCCTGCTTTTTATGTGCCTGTGATTTTATGATTGGGAAAACAATGTGAAAAAAGAAGAAATTGCTTCTGACAAGCAATTTCTTCTTTTTCCACACTATTTTCTACCCTACTGAATGGTTATTTTTCAAATTAAATCCACTTTAAACATTTCATCTGCAAAACCTTTGAATTTGGACAGGTTAAAAAAAATTGTAAAAAAGGAAGTGTTAAATCAATCTGTTTGGGTATTGTGATTGTGATTTGACTGATCTTGAAGATTGAAGGCTTAAATCTGTGCCTGGTGGTAACTCACTGTCGTCTACAGTGTCTGGTTCCATCCGCTGCTTCTCTGGTCTTTCCAAGGAGCCTGAGACTTTCTGTCGCCGGGTTGAGTATACGGGGTGTTTGTACTGCCTTGCTGTACAATCTAGCTTTTATAGCAACGTGGTAGAGCACTCGCTTTGGGTTGAAGAGGTCCCGGGTTGGAATCCCAATTGAATCAAATATTTATTTGCGGGTTTCATTACGGTGGTTCCCATCTCTGTATAAGCCTAGCTATTGAATAGGAAGGACGTAAAACAACATTTAACCAACCAATCAACTGTGCTGCTAAGCCATATGGGAAGTGTATAGCATTCTCTGAGCCTATGACATTATAATATTTGAGGGGTCAGTACAATACCATTGTAAGTACCTATACATTTATAGGCACTAACAATTGTGTTGGGCTGACCCTTCAATGCTTTTAATCCTGGTAATACACAAATTAAAGAACTAATGAACATTGAAAAAATTACCTAAGGTAAAACAAGTTTGACAAAATAGTACCAGAGGAGTTAGGATTTGTCTCCCTTTGATTTGTAGTATTCTGGAAGGTAGTCAAATAATGTTTAATTGGTTGATTTAATGGAGTTTTACGCCCGCATTTTTTTCTCTCACCAGTACAACCATCACATTCTTTCCTAGCCTCCAGCTGCTATCTTACATAGGTCTACGATTATCAACCCATTGGTGAGAGACAATTAGTCGGAAAGGATGAGAGCCGCCGTTGGGGATTGAAACTGGGACCTCTAGAATGACAGTCCGACGCGCTTCCAATTGCACTATGATGGTGGCTAAATAATGTTTGAATAAGTAGATCAAAACTAAAAGAGTCTGTAATATTTTTCAGTCCTCTTTACTCTGAAACTACTTGGGGTGGGAAAAAGAATAGCGACCCTGCATTTTGATGGCTCAACATTAAACAGTTGTAACTGCCTTTATGTTTATTGGCAGTTACAACCATTTTGAGCTGATTCCAAAGGTCCCAGGTTTGGTTCAAAAATAACTTATAATGATGAAAGGGGCGTAAAAACCTATTCAAACATACAAAAATGTTTTAAAATTTGTGCTGAGACAAATTGATATATATATATATATACAAGTTACTATTAAGAAATTAACTATTGCCATAGAATTTAAGAAGGATGGATGCATAAACAAAGATCAACTTGATTGATTGAATGGAGTTTAACGCCACTTTCAACATTAATTCAGTTATATCGCGGCGGCCTGAGCACCTAACTATGGATTCCTGGTCTTTTTTCTCACCAGTACAACCATAACATTCTTTCCTAGCCTCCAGCTGCTATATCACATAGGTCTACAAATATCAACCCATTGGTGAGAAACAAATAGTCAGAAAGAATGAGTGCCACCGTCGGGGATGGAACCCGGGACCTCTAGTTTGACAGTTTTACACGCTACCAACTGTGCTTTTTCAAGATCAACTTAAGCAAAACATGATGTGCAGTCTGATTTTAGTCAATCATAACATTCTACTTGTTCGATCCTTTTATTCCAAAAGATTGTGTTTAGTATGGAATGAATTGATACTTCTTAGGCTAAAATTATTGACTGGTAAATTCTAACATCTTTAATATGAAAGCTATTATAAATTGTTTTTTGAAACCAAGTTCAGCTTGATGGCTCAGCCTGAAACAGTTGTAACTGCCTATATGTTTATAGGCAGTTACTACTGTTTCAATTGAGCCATGAAGTTGGTAGAAAAATATTGAAGCATGAAAAATGAAAGGATTTCAAAAATATTCCACCCTATAAAGTTTCAATTTTAAAATAGATCTTTCCCCATAAAAATTATGTTAGATACATAGAGGATATTTAATGAGTGGTCATGGAATACTGAATTTATTAAACGAGTCATCTAGAAACAGATAAAAACGAGGCTACGCCGAGTTTTAATCTGTTTATAGATGACGAGTTTAATAAATTTAATAAATTCTGTATTTCATTAGCACAAATTTTATATTATATTAGCTCACCTGAGCACAAAGTGCTCAAGGTGAGCTATTGTGATCACTCACCATCCGTCGTCCGTCCATCGTCCGTCCGTCCGTCTGTCTGTCCGTCCGTCTGTCCGTCTCTCCGTCCGTCAACAATTTCTTTAAACATCTTCTCCTCCTAAACCACTGGGCCAATCAAGCTGAAACTTGGCAGGGATGTTCCTTGGGTGAAGCTCTTCAAAAGTTGTTAAAAGAATTTAATTCTATAAACAACTCTGGTTGCCATGGTAACAGGAAGGCTGAATATCCCGAAAATCTTAGAAAAAATTCTTCTCCTCCTAAACCACTGGGCCAATCAAGCTAAAACTTGGCAGAGATGTACCTTGGGTAAAGCTCTTCAAAAGTTGTTAAAAGAATTTATTTTCATAAAAAGCTCTGGTTTCCATGGAAACAGAAAGGTTGAAAAATGGCCGAAAATTGCTAAAATTCTAAGAAAAAATTCTTCTCCTCCTTAACCACTGGACCAATCAAGCTGAAACTTGGCAGAGATGTTCCTTGGGTGAATTTCCTTAAAAGTTGTTAAAAGAATTTAATTTCATCAAAAAATCTGGTTTTCATAGTAACGAAAAGGTTGAAAAATGGCTGAAAATTGCTGAAAATCTTAGAAAAACTTCCCTTCCTCCTAAACCACAAGGCCAATCAAGCTGAAACTTGGCAGAGATGTTCATTGGGTGAAGCTCTTCAAAAGTTGTTAAAAGAATTCAATTTCATCAAAAACTCTGATATACATGGAAACATAAAGGTTGAAAAATGGCCGAAAATTGCTGAAAATCTTAGAAAAACTTCTCCTCCTCCTAAACCACGAGGCCAATCAAGCTGAAACTTGGCAGGGATTTAGCTTGGGTGAAGTTCAAAACTTCTCTTCCTTAACCACTTGGCTAATTAAGCTGAAACTTGGTAGGGATGTTCTTTGGGTGAAGCTCTACCAAAATTGTAAAAATAATTCCATTCAATCAAAATCTCTGGCCTCTATGGTATTGGAAATGTCAAAATATTGCCAAAAATCTCAGAGAAGGTTAATCTTCGCCTAAACTATTGGGCATATCTTAAAATTGGCAGGGATATTCTTAAAGTTTAGGTCTACTAAACTTGTTAAAAGAATTCAATTCCATCAATAACTTTGTTTGCAATCAAAAAGCAGTAGGAGGAAATTAAAGTATGTTTCTTTTAAATCCAAACTAAATGTACATCAGACAATCTTGGGTATTTATAACTTGGTTGACAAGTTATGACTTGACCCCTCAGGTGAGCGATATAGGACCATCATGGTCCTCTTGTTTATAATATGACCCGAATTTTTGCGAAAAAGCGTCAAAAATCTTAAGATTCAAAGTTTTTATTTTCCGCGAAACTTATAATGCCATTTAAAACTGACGTCACTATATACACATTATGACGTCATTTTCGTGGTTACAAAATAGCGTTGCTTTTCGCTCTGAGCTCATTTGCATAGCTATTCCACTAGTGTAATAACACCCGTGTAATATCAAAAATATTCAACGGGTTTATTTCACTCCCGCGACATAGGTCATATTATAAAATAGTTTTGCACAATAGAGTTTTTGCCATGTATTTGATAACAAATTTATTTGCATCATAAAATCAACCCAGGTGACCGTTACTTGAATACAAAATAGGTTTCAAATTTATGGAGATTTTGACACAAATTTTGAACTAGATATAACATATTTGATGAATATCCCAATATTTCAATGCATTTATGACATTTGATTTTCTTGTAGTTTACATGAATGTTTTTACATCATATTTGAAATTGGATAAAAGTGAATTCTGAAGATAGAATGTAAATGTATATGGAAGTATTTTAGAAAGAGGGAAATTTAATTAATATATAAAGTCTTTGAGTTTATTTATATGATATCGTGTAAGTGAGACATTAAGAATTAATGGAAACCTTATCACATATTGTGATAAGTTATTTCATTTTACTAAAATATTTTCTACCCAAAAATCATCGATTTTACAAATAACAATTACATGTATCTTCAAATTGTCTCCAGGAATTTCCTCCAATTAAGTGGAATTACTTTTTCTGTCTGTTAATGGCTTAAAAAATTAAAAACAGTGCTGATCTTGGCTTTTGATTTATAGTTGGATGTCCTATTATTCTTAAATAATCTTTAACAGAAGTTCAGATAAGACTAAGGGTAAAGTCAGTCTAAAATCTGTATTTCTCTATAAAACCCATATGCTGCAGGTACTCATTTGAATTGTCATCATGAGACAATTCCAATGAGTATCCACAACATAGGCTCTCTGTAAAAATTGTTGAAATATTTGAATTAGAAACCCACATTTCCCCTCTCTTTGCAGCTCTGCTTTTATTTTCGGATTGGTTGCTATGGAAACATGTTTTTATCACTGTATTTTTGTCATAATTATTTTGGTTTATTTTGGGTAATCACTATTTCTAAGACAGAATGACGTAATTAATTTTGGCAGGTAGACAGCTTTGAGTTTTCTCTATTCTATTTTGATACAATAATCTTCCCAAAGGATCTAATTCAGAAGTAGGAAAGCTTTTAAGAATGCTTGTAAGTTGTTTGTGACTTGAATTTTCTTCAGTTCATAATCACTACCATAAGACTTCCAATCTGGAAGTCGTGGGTTCGATCCCCGGTGGCGGCAAATATCCTTTCCGACGTTTGTCTTTCACCAATGGGTAGATAATCGTAAACCTATGTGAAATAGCAGTCGGAGGCTAGGAAAGGATGTAATGGTAGTACTGGCGTGAGAAATACCAGGAATCCATTGTTAGGTGCTCCGGCCGCCGCGATATAACTGAAATAATGTTGAAAGCGGCGTAAAACCCCATTCAATCAATCAATCATAATCACTACATGATATCCAGTAAAATTTGAAATTCCTGATTCCTTTGGAATTGATGAAGAAATAATGGATTTAATTATTTTATGCAATTATAGGACTTGGTTACTTTCAATTTTAATTCTGCATTCCTTTTATTGACTCTTAGTCTGTATGTTATAGCCTGTCAGTCAATCCCAATTTGTTAGGACAATTAATCCTACAATTTATGAATGGATTTCAGAATAACTGGTGCAATAGTTACCCAGAACTCCACCATGAGTAGATGAGCTATTTGGAATAAAAAAAGATAGTTCATAGCTCAAAGTCAAATGTGAAAAGAAGGCTTATCCTGAGTTATGGTAGAATTTTGTAGGTTTTACAGCAGTTGTCCTGGGGCAACCATTTAGTTCTATTTCTTATAAAGCCAAGCACTTGAATGAATGGTCTTTCTTCATGGTAGGCTTTTCAGCTCAGCTGTTTTAATTTGGAGTTTTTGCCATAGCCTTGATGTTGTCATCGGCATTGGCTTCAGGGTTTTCAAAAACTTTGACTCTTTGATATCTCTGGTATTATTGTAAGCATTCACTTTAAACTGGACACACATGTTCACTCTCAAAAGAGCAACCTATTCTCTCAAGGGGGAAATTTCTACATGCATTTTGTGCAAATTATGCCCCTTTTTGGACTTCTTTTCCTCCATTATCCAGCGCTCAACAGCCAAGCATAAGCACCAGTTGGTGGTGCTCTTGTTTTCTGTACACAACTGCCATCATCAAATCACAATGCTTACTAATTGAACTTGGCAGGTGCTCTGTAGAAGTAATTAGTAGAGGATGGACATTGGCAACTCTTACATATCTGCTTTCCTACTGACAATGGTGATTTCTTTTGAAGATTCTTGTAATGTAAATCTGAGTAAATAGGGGGGATGGGGGATAGAGTTTCTTTGGTATGAGTGAGTATTGAGGATATTGATATTTAGGAGGAATAAAGCTAATCTAAAATCTTTCATTCACAACAAAACACTTTGTTGTGGGTTGTCATTTGAATCTTCTTAATTAAACAATTTCATTGAGTACCCACAAAACAATGAAAGAATTTGAAATCTATAAAACTCCCTCTTTATCTGTAGCTTTGGTCTTTGGTATATGTTTTAAGAAGCATTTCAAAATCTTTAATTCTCAACAAAACACTATGTTGGGGGAACTCATTTGAATTGCCTCCACAAGATGAGTCCCATAAATTCCCACAACACATGGTTTGGGCTGATATTGTTGAAGAAATTGAATTCCTAAAATTGATATCCTCCCTATCTATGGCTCAGTTGTTGTACATGCTGAAATAAGCATTCCAAAATATTTTATTCTCAACAATTCAAATGAGTGCCCACAACACAAGGTTTGAGCCAATATTGTTGAAATATTTGAATTCCTAAATCCTCACTATATGTGGCTGAGTGGTTGAAAATGCTGAAATAAGCATTAAAAAATCTTCAATTGTCAACAAAAAGCCTATGGTGTGGGTAACCATTTTAATTGTCTCCATGAGACAATTCAAATGAGTACCCACAACACAGGGGTTGAGCCAATTTTGTTGAAATATTTGAATTCCTAAATACCCTCTCCACCCTATCTATGGCTCAGTGGTTGTACATGTTCTAATAAGCTGTTTTAGTATCGGTGGATCATTGAGTACCAGACAATGTAATTAGCTATTATTACCTGTAAAATATCTTCTCAGGAATTTACTTGGAATAAGAAACAGTGTGGATTGAGTGTGCTTAATTTGGGTCCGTCCATTCTAAGGGGATTAAAGCACAAGTTATCACGGTGTTATTGAAGTTGCAAATATGTGATCAATATTATTTGATTTGATTAAATATATGTCTTGATCAATCTTCAAACTATTGCCTACAAACAATCATTAATATTAGGGCAACATTCAAGATTTTTTCAATATTTTTGCAAATATTATTATCAATAATATTGAAGATGTAATATCCACTTAATTGTCTATACATTATATAGACACTTAAGTGCCTTATTGTGCAAACCATTGTTTTCCAAAGCAGCATAAGGATTTAATCAAAATTTAAAAAAAATATTGGAAATTTATCATGGAACATTCAGTGATTAATAAATGTGAATGTAAGATTTATGGGTGACATATCACAAGAAAGTGAAAATCTGCCTCTACAACAATGGATAAAAATAGAAAGTGTGTCAAATCATCAAGAACATTATCAGTGATTAAGACATTATGGAGTTATTCCTTTGGACTTCTTCTGACATACTTATTTGGATATCTGGGAGTGTTCAGAAGGTATGTTATTTTAGTCATTCACATGATTGACAACGATTTTTTTTTCACAGTACAGACTATGACTGATGTTTTGTTGTCCCTCTGCCGTTTGGTGAAGGGGATATAGTAATGGTCTCTGTCATTCTGTCATTCCAATTCCGTCTTTCTGTCATTCCATCACTAAACTTGTCCGGAGCATATCTTTTTAAGTATAAAAGCCACGACTTGAAACTTTATAGGTGGATATAAATCTCATGAAGGAGAAGTGCAGTGCACAAGAACTATAACTCTTGCTTGCATAATTTTGGAGTTATTGCCCTTTGATTAGGCTTCAGTTTACTATGAAGCTTTGATGGCAGGCAATGGTCAGACTGTGCGCATGCCCAGACTGCCAGAGTCTTTGCTCGGTGCACATTTGAAATTGTTGAACATGTCACGCACAGGCTCAAATAGAAGTGCATTGTTGTAAATACATAAAATAATGTCAATGTCTAGTTTCTAAATGCCTGATTTAAGAGGCCCTGTTTCTTTGAAGAGAAGATAACCTATTTTAATGTCTGAAGGGTTCAACTTGGTTATCTACCTTGTTACAAAATCCTGAATCTCAGGCTAACAGTATGATGATCCCAGTGTTACAAGGCAAAGGTCCACGCCATTCTCAATTCTTTAATTTTTCATGGGGAAAGCTGATACTTAATTCTAAGCGTATTGATAACTTTGCTCCATTAACTCAGGGGTGTTGAATTCCAATGCCCAACTTGTCCAACATGCGCTTTTCTACCTGCGGACAAATACTAGGCTACTTGTTCGTGGATTAGTAAATACCAGGACTCATCATGAAATGGTACTAAATGGACTTTATAGATTAATTTGCCTAATGTTTGTATCATATTGTAGAAAAATTGTTATACCCCCCACTTACGAAGTAGAGGGGAGTATATTGGTTTCACCATGTCTGTCTGTCTGTCTGTCCGTCCGTAGACCTTTTCGTTTCCGGACTCTAACTAAAGAACCAAATGACCTACAATCATGAAACTTTATACAAATATTCCTTATGACCCAAGGAAGTGCCCTATTGTTTATGGGTCATATAGGTTAAGGTCAAGGTCAGCCTTTGTTTAATTTTCGTTTCCGAACTCTTACTAAAGAACCAAGTGGCCTACAATCATGAACTTTTATACAAAAGTTCCTTATGATCCAAGGAAGTGCCCTGTTGTTTTTCGGTTACATAGGTCAAAGGTCAAGATCACAGTAAATTTTTTATCAATTTTCGTTTCTGGACTCTAACTCAAGCACCAAGTGACCTACATGCATGAAACTTTATGCAAATGTTGCTTATGATCTAAGGAAGTGCCCTATTGTTTGGGAGTCATCTAGGTCAAAGGTCAAGGTCACAGTCAATTTTTGTTCAATTTTCATTTCTGGACTCTTAACTAAAAACCAAGCGACCTAGAATCATGAAACTTCATGCAAATGCTACATATGACCTCAATATTAGTTACAAACACATCCTGCACTAATAGCACTTGCATTCTGAAAAAACGCTTGGGGGGGGGGGGGGGGGTATTAGTCCGCTCTGCGACAGTTCTAGTTTTTAATGTAGAAAATGTTGGGCTCCAGCATTTTCTTCATTATAGACATTGTTTTGCAATATTCATCTATTCTCTTCATTTTGATCCTGGACAAGGAGAAAATCATCTTTCACTTGTCCAGGGACAAGTGGAGAAAATCTGTATACCCACACCCCTGATAAACTGATTTTAGCAATATATTTCAATCATTCTAAATTATGTTTTTATGGCCCGTATGGAGAGATCGGGGGCATATTGTTTTACTCATGTCCGTCTGTCTGTCTGTCCATTCGGCTGTCTGTCTGTCTGTCTGTCTGTCTGTCCATCTGTCCATCCATCTGTCTGTCCGAAAACTTAACCCGAAAACTTAACCTTGCCAATATCTTCAAGCTTTTTCAAGATACAAAGCTAATATTTGGCATGATGATAGATCTCAATGATCCGCATCCGCTGGTATCAAAGTCAAGGTCATGTGACAAGGTCAAGGTCATCTGTCAAGGTCAAACTTTGAAAAAAAATGCCGTTACGGGGGCATTTGTGTTTCACAAACACATCTTGTTTAAACCTCTTTTTTGTCTGTCTCAAATTATAAGACCTTAAACATCCCACCGGGGATTTATGCAAATTTTTGCGTATCCAAATTCAGTGAAAATGAGTTTTTTTTACTACCTGCCAGGCTCAAAAACACACAGTTATATATAATACTTTATGATTCATTACATTACAATTGAGAATTTGGGATATATAAAAGAGTAATGTAGATTTTGTTTTTACCTGCTTTTATGGCTAAATTTTGTTTATGTAGATTTTATTGTTATGATGAATATAAGATATAAAACACTCAACATTACAATTACTCTGCCTTACATTCATTCAAGATAGCTCTTCCTATAGCTGCCATCATAGCACAGTTGGTGGTGTGCTGGACTATCAATCTTAACCCTTGTCATGCTGAACCCGGAATGTTCCTGCTTTGGCAGGAGCTATAGACAAACATCAGCCTGCACATATGTGCAGTCTGATGATAGTCTACACCACCTGTTTCTCAATTTCAAACCAGTGTTGTCAATAGATTTAATTTTTCAAATAAAAATTGACCTACAGTAAGTACTTTAAGTGCTTTTTGCCCTTTGATTTTGATGAAAAGTTTAAGCCAAAAACAATTCAGCATGACAAGGGTTTAGTCCCAGATTCATTCCTCTACTGCAGCTCTTGGTTTATGATCGCAGACCTATGTGAGATATCAGCTGGAGGCTTGGAAAGAATAGGATGGTTGTACTGGTGAGAGAAATACCAGGAATCAATTGTTAGGTGCTCCAGCCGTCGCGATATAACTGAAAAAATGTTGGAAGTGGCGTAAAACTACATTCAATCAATCAATTTTTCAACTATTTTGTCTCCCAATCACAATCATAATCCATATTGATGCCTTAGCGCAAAAACAGTTGTAACAGCCTATAAACATATAGGCAGTTACAAGTGTTTTGCGCTGAGCCATCGATATGGGATAGCAGCTAAAGGATAGGAAAGGATGTAATTGTGGTACTGGGAAGATAAATACCAGGAATTCATTTCAAGGTGCTCCAGTTGTGGAGATATAACTGATATAGTGCTAAAAGTGTTGCTAAAACCCTTTTCAAACAAACAAAAAACTGAACTTCTAGAGCCCCTTGCGTTGTGATGGGTATTTTAGTTTATTTATGCAGTCGGGTAAAATTTAACTATCCAATAAAAGATAGGTCAGTGGACAAAAAAAACCATAGTTGGATATCCGATATTCCTTACTTTAGTTTGTAACATATTTGTGTTAAATCGTGGATGAATTTGTGTTTTGAAACTTAAAAATTTCATATGGATTTAGTTGTTGTAAGGATTTTTAGCTTGGCTGTTTTCGAAGAAAACCAGAGGTATTATGATCACCTTGGTGTCGTTTGCGTTGTTGTTGTCTTTGTTGTGTGCGTTGGCGTGACAAACTTTAACCTTGGTCATAACTTTTGAATGGTAGGTCAAAGAGCCTTCATATTTCACATAATTATTGCTTGGGACAAGACCTCTCTGTAGGTACCAAGTTCAAGGTCATCAGCCAAGGTCAAGGTCATTTTTCAAGGTCAAATTTCTTTGAAAAATTTAACCTTGGTCATAACTTTTGAATGGTAAGCCATAGAGCCTTCATATTTCACATAACTATTGCTTGGGACAAGACCTTTCTATAGGTACCAAGTTCAAGGTAATCTGTCAAGGTCAATGTCATTTTTCAAGGTCAAATTTGTTTGAAAAAATTTAACCTTGGTCATAATTTTTGAATGGTTAGTCAAAGAGCCTTCATATTTCACATGATCATTGCACACGACCTTTCTGTACCAAGTTTGTATATTTGCATCCGCCTAAGAAATAATTAACAGCCGAGCGTTGGCACCCGCTTGCGGTGCTCTTGTTTAAAGAATAGATGAACCTGTGCATGACATTTTTAACTATTTCAAATGTGTGCAAAGCAAAGACTCTGCCTGGCCAGTCTGTGCATCTGCACAGTCTAACCAGAGCCTTCACTTTGTGATTTGTAGATAGATAACGACTTAACCCTTTGCTGTTTAATCCCTGCTTTTTACGTGCCTGTGATTTTATGATTGAGAAAACATTGTGAAAAAAGAAGAAATTGCTTCTGACAAGCAATTTCTTCTTTTTCAACACTATTTTCTACCCTACAGTATGGTTATTTTTCAAATTAAATCCACTTTAAATTTTCGTCTGCAAAACCTTTGAATTTGGACAGGTCCAAAATTTTGTAAAATAGGAAAGGGTTAAAGTATCTGTAGACAGTTAGGCAATCCTCTACTCACACTAAGTTACTGTCTAGGCTGTTAAATATTTGCAACTACAGAATGTCAAATTGATCAAATGTCACACACAGGCTCATATTATATAGATAAATATATGTATACAAGTTTGAGTGAGTGATCAAAAATCAATTTTACATTGAAAATGATAGAAAATATAGGCTTCTTGATACTCAATCAAACTTGTGCATCTATATGTGTGATAGCAAAGAATCAATCTCATGCACCAGTCATTCAGATACTGATTCTAGTATGGGTGCTGTTGGTAGCCTGTCTGACTACCTTTCAAAAGGTCCTGGGTTCAAAACCAAACTGATGGCACTCATCTTTTCCGACCAATGGGTCGGTAATCGTAGACCTATTTTGGATAGCAGCTGGAAGCTAGGAAATGATGTAATGTTAGTTCTGTGTTAGAAATACCAGGAATCAATTGTTAGGGGTTCCAGCTGCTGCGATATAGAAGCTTGATAGAAGTGGTGTAAAAACCCCATTCAAACAAACAAATCTAGTATCTTTTCATAGTTGTCATGACACAGTTTGTTAAGCATGGTGGACTGCCAGGCAGAGTGTTTGAGTTTGAACAACATAGGATTAATTTACAATAATGGAATATGTCTGTTTTAATGTGAATTTAAAGCTATTTCTTGGTTACAGATTAAGAAATTGTTTGATAAATGGCAGCATTTGGCACTGAACTTCAATAACAAAATTTGAAGACTGTTTAACCCTTGTCATGCTGAATAAAAAATCTTTGCAAAATTGAAACAAAATTAAAGTGCTCAAAGCACTGGATGCATTAATTGTGAGTAGGTAATCATTTTTAGCTCACCTGAGCACGAAGTGCTCAAGGTGAGCTATTGTGGTTAGGTGGATGTCCGTCATCCGTCGTGCGACGTCCGTCGTCCGTCGTCAACATTTGCCTTGTATGCACTCTAGAGGCCACATTTTTTGCCTGATCAACCTGAATTTTGGTCAGAATGATTGTCTTGATGAAATCTCGGACGAGTTTGAAATTGGGTCAACTGGGGTCAAAAACTAGGTCACAGGGTCAAATCTTAGAAAAACCTTGTATACACTCTAGAGGCGACGTTTTTTGCCCAATTAACCTGAATTTTGGTCAGAATGATTGTCTTGATGAAATCTCGGACGAGTTTGAAATTGGGTCAACTGGGGTCAAAAACTAGGTCACAGGGTCAAATCTTAGAAAAACCTTGTATACACTCTAGAGGCGACGTTTTTTGCCCAATTAACCTGAATTTTGGTCAGAATGATTGTCTTGATGAAATCTCGGACGAGTTTGAAATTGGGTCAACTGGGGTCAAAAACTAGGTCACAGGGTCAAATCTTAGAAAAACGTTGTACGCACTCTAGAGGCCACATTTTTTGACCAATCAACCTGAATTTTGGTCAGAATGATTGTCTTGATGAAATTGCGGACAAGTTTGAAATTGGGTCAACTGGGGTCAAAAACTAGGTCACAGGGTCAAATCTTAGAAAAACCTTGTATGCACTCTAGAGGCGACGTTTTTTGCCCAATCAACCTGAATTTTGGTCAGAATGATTGTCTTGATGAAATCTCGGACGAGTTTGAAATTGGGTCAACTGGGGTCAAAAACTAGGTCACAGGGTCAAATCTTAGAAAAACGTTGTACGCACTCTAGAGGCCACATTTTTTGACCAATCAACCTGAATTTTGGTCAGAATGATTGTCTTGATGAAATTTCGGACAAGTTTGAAATTGGGTCAACTGGGGTCAAAAACTAGGTCACAGGGTCAAATCTTAGAAAAACCTTGTATACACTCTAGAGGCCACATTTTTTGCCCAATCAACCTGAATTTTGGTCAGAATGATTGTCTTGATGAAATTTCAGACTAGTTCGAAATTGGGTCAACTTGGGTCAAAAACTAGGTCACAGGGTCAAATCTTAGAAAAACCTTGTATGCACTCTAGAGGCCACATTTTTTGCCCAATCAACCTGAATTTTGGTCAGAATGATTGTCTTGATGAAATCTCGAACGAGTTCGAAATTGGGTCAACTGGGGTCAAAAACTAGGTCACAGGGTCGAATCTTAGAAAAACCTTGTATGCACTCTAGAGGCTACATTTTTTGACCAATCAACCTGAATTTTGGTCAGAATGATTGTCTTGATGAAATTTTAGACGAGTTCGAAATTGGGTCAACTGGGGTCAAAAACTAGGTCACAGGGTCAAATCTTAGAAAAACCTTGTATGCACTCTAGAGGCCACATTTTTTGCCTGATCAACCTGAATTTTGGTCAGAATGATTGTCTTGATTAATTCTCGGAAGAGTTTGAAATTGGGTCAACTGGGGTCAAAAACTAGGTCACAGGGTAAAATCTTAGAAAAACGTTGTATGCACTCTTGAGGCCACATTTTTTGCCCAATCAAACTGAATTTTGGTCAGAATGATTGTCTTGATGAAATCTCAGAGGAGTTCGAAATTGGGTCAACTGGGGTCAAAAACTAGGTCACAGGGTCAAATCTTAGAAAAACCTTGTATGCACTCTAGAGGCCACATTTTTTGCCCAATCAACCTGATTTTTGGTCAGAATGATTGTCTTGATGAAATCTTGGAAGAGTTTGAAATTGGGTCAACTGGGGTCAAGAACTAGGTCACAGGGTCAAATCTTAGAAAAACCTTGTATGCACTCCAGAGGCCACATTTTTTGCCCAATCAATCTGAATTTTGGTCAGAATGATTGTCTTGATGAAATCTAGGAGGAGTTCGAAATTGGGTCAACTGGGATCAAAAACTATGTCTTGGGGTCAAATCTTAGAAAAACCTTGTATGCACTCTAGAGGCCACTTTTTTTGTTCAATCAACATGAGATTTAGTCAGAATTATTGAATTGATGCAATTTTTGATGAGTATGAAATTGGGTCAACTGGGGTCAAAAACTAGGTCACGGAGTCAAATCTTAGAAAAACCTTGTAAGTCAACCTGAAAATTGTAAAAAGGTATTATCAGGTTGTACAGAGGCAGAAGAATATTGAAAAAATTTAGACAGTCCATTCAGGTGAGCGATTAAGGGCCACTATGGCCCTCTTGTGAAAATATAAATTTTTAACTTTTAAGGATTCAAAAAAGGAAAAACGGGTGGTATAGACAACGATCAGAATGCACATATGTGCAGGCTGATGTTTGTCTATAGCTCCAGTCAAGGCAGGAATATTCCGGGTTCAGCATGACAAGGGTTAAAAGGGTCTTCTATTCTTTTCTTAAGTTGAGCCCAAAACCATAGTCTGTCGGACTCATATCAGATAGATTTGAGGGTCCTGGCTACTTAAATGAGAGTCAGACTCTCAAAAGCTACATCCCTAAAAGCCTAGGTATAGTGATTTGGAAGCCCCAGAAAAAGTATGATAAAGGTTTTTGATATAGCAATTATGAATGAATGAGCGAGTATGAATTGATAAACTAATTTGAAATGAAAGAGAACTGGACAACACGTATAACAGATGAATGAAGTTTTGTCAATATAGACGGGTCAGATATAGGTCTTATTTGGTTGTGTGCGAAGATTATTTATGAACAGTTGTGAATGGGATCAGTAAATGTTAAAATGTTTGATCAAAGTTATATAGGGATTTAAATTTGTATTGATGTCAAATGTTTTGATTGGTGGAAATTTAGTCTTGAAATACTGAATCCTGCCTTGTTGAAGGGTAAAGACAAAGATCAGTCTGCAAATATGTGCAGTCTGATCTTTGTCTTAATAATATCATTTTCCTTCTAAAAAAAATCAAAGATTTTTCTTTTCACATTAAATACTGTCTCAAAATAAGTGTCATTCCTTGCTGTCAGACCTGTGATTTTGGCTCAATTTTGCTTAAAAATTTTATTTGGCATGACAAGGGTGAATAGAATGTCTTGTATAATTTCTTATTGTCTTCGAACATTTTCTGCGATATTTCTTGTACTCTTTCTTGTATTCTTTTGTTTCAATATTTTCTGAATTCTTCTTTATTAAATGATACCAACATCAAGAGATTTAAAAATAAGACTTGTATACAAATGGTTCCAACTTTAACAAAACCAAATGTATATAATCCATGATTATTGCTCTAGCAGGGCAGAGCCTCACAAACAGATGGTTGCACTTAAGGTCAAGGTAAAATCAGCTTTAATTTAGAATTACTGATTTCTATAGATACTCAACAAGGAAAACTCTATACCTTAAATCATATGTTGGTTACTAAACCCTTGTAACTTCAGCTTGTCCAAGCTGAAGTTATGAGGCTTTGGTGACCATACGATGAAATGTATTCACTATCTCTATGCACGTAAATCCTTTTGGTTAAAATATATAGTTATTTGCATGCATAAGGGATAATTGCCTACTGACTTTTGAACGGACCTAAAATATTGAATAGAAAAACTTGCCAAATAAGGTCACAGCTAACCTACACCCTGCCAGTTAAATTAAAATGCAGTATACACTGCTGTAATAGAAGAGACAGAGCAGATAAGTGGTAAATAAGCATCTGATTTGTACCTTTTTTGCCAGGGTGGGAAGTGCAATTTGATGGCACAGCACAAAACAGTTGTAACTGCCTATATGATTATAGGCAGTTGCAACTGTTTTGCACTTACCCATCTTATTAGTGAAATTACTCTTCTTCTAAAATCAACTTTTATTCTTCAGTAAATAAGTGCATATTATAAGATTTATGATATATCATTTATCTTGTTACAGCACTGATAAACTTGCTGCCTCACCCAAAGATGTTCAGTCTATTGCCAAAAAGCAAGACAAACAGCCTAGTAAACCAGGTCAGCCTGCTACAAGCTCAACCACCAAACCCAAGTCTACATCAGTAATACAGCCTGGTAAGGGGTCAGTAAGTCAACAAGCGGTGCCTACAACAGTGAGCTCTGTGGGTCAACGATCTGGGGATGTAACAAGCTCTTCAAAATCTGTGATTCTTAAAACAGGATCTAGTTCTACTAAAGCTGAAACATCAAAGCCTATAATTGGTGCAATTAATACTAGTGTAACACCAGAGACAATTGTAACACAAAGGACAAATGAACCTGTAACACAAAGGACAAATGAACTTGCAACATCAAGGACAAATGAATCTGTAACATCAAGGACAACTGAGTCTGTAACAGCAAGGAAAGGTGTAACACCACAGACATTCATTACATCATCATCTCATATTTCAACAGAATCATTGAAATCATCTCCTCAACAATCTGTCTCAACTTTGACTCCGTCGATCATTAAACCACAGACGAGTTCTTCTCTGGAACTGAAACAAGCATCTGACAATGTTGGAGTATCGAAACAATCTCCGTCAATATCGGCCATGTTGTACGGAGAAACAGAAGATAAACTGTCAAGTCATATTGATTCTACGTCAGAACAAATAAGTGGCATCATGTCTGATGCTTCAGAAGTGTCGGAAAGACTTACAGTGGCAGCTAGTGAATCGGCTCGTGAATCGGAAACTTCAAGGATTACCACGGATAGTGATCATAGCGTGTCGTCTGCTCTAAGTGATGGCAGTCGACGGAGACGGAAAGATAAAAGTTCCATGAGGAAGTCAAAGCTGAATGAGGGTCAAGGTGAGAAATGCTTCCCAGTATTTAGCTCCGCTGTTTATAGTGAAAATCAGAGGTATTGTTATAGCCTTGGTGCCGTTGTTGTAGTAGTTGTCTTGTCATATTTGCCGTCTAATGGGAAATCTTTGACATTTTTTGATATCGCTAGTATTTCTAAAGGCATTCACTTGGCACACATAATCACTATTAAAAGAGCAACCTTTTTGATCAAGGGTGATTACTCTAGATTCATTTTGAGCAAATTATCCTTCTTTTCAACTTAGATTTATCCACTCTCCAGCACCCAACATTTGAGCAAAGGCTGTGCTTTTGTTTTCAGTACTTGTGGCTTGCAGCAAATTTTTAATTTGGTATGGTGAAATTAATCATCTTTTGGGAGATTCTAGTATTATCAATGATTAATACAATTCATGGGGCCCTCTACAATTTTGTTTTTCTTGGGTAAAATTTGGGCTAATTTATGACTAAGATTTGACCCAGATTTTAATCAATAGGATGATCTTAATCCCTGAAAGGTAGGAGAAAATCGAATGGTTAGTGTAAAACTATTGTAAATGCCTATAAATATATAGACTCTTAAAATAGTTGGGCACTGAATCATGGAAAATACTCTTTTTATATAGGATGAAATATGTAAATGAAGGAAAATGAAGATTTAATCAGCATACAGTTTTCATAATATATTAACACCATCAATGGGTTTAACCTGTAACATGTACTTGAAAATACTTTGAAATGATTTTTTAAAAGGCTTGAAAGCTTTTTATTCATTCAAGGTTTTTGTCTAGTTAAAAATCACTCTGCTTTTGTAATTTCATATAAAAACTTGCTGTTGTAGATATGTAATGGAACTTGTTCTAAGTTATGAAGTTCCCTACCAAAGGGAAGTCTGTGTAAAACTTCCGAAAACTTTAAAACAAAACAATGAGGGCATCCTTGGCTGTTTTCTGAGAAAAGTGTGGTATTGCTATAGCCTTTGTGTTGTTGTTGGCATTGTTATTGTTGTTGTTTTTGTGATTGGTTGTGGCTAGCAAAAACATTGACTTTTTGTGATATCTTGAATTATCCTAAGGGTATTCACTTGTAACTGGGCGCACACAATAGCTAATGCAAATTATGCCCCTTTTTTCGACCTAGATTTTTTATACACTTTCCAGCATCCAACAGTTCAGTACCCTGATGGTGTTTAATGTGGTGACTGGAGTGCCTAACCATTGTCCCCTTTTATTAGCTTGGCTGTTTTCAAAGCCTTGGTGTCGTAGTTGTTGTCGTCATCGTCGTGGGAAAACTTTGACATTTCGTGGTATCTCTGGTTCTACTGAAAGCAATTACTTGAAACCGGCACACATGTTCACCATCAAAAGAGCAACCTTTACTATCAAGGGGGATAACTCTAGAGGCATTATGCACAAATTATGCCCCTTTTTCGACTTAGATTTTTTCTCACCATCCAGCACTCAACAGTCAAACCACTGCTGCTACTGTATCTTTTTTTTTTAAAAAAAAAGGTTTAATTCAATTCTTCAGTTGGTGTCTAAAACCTTGTAACTACAGCTTTATTCAAGCTGTAGTTACAAGGTTTTGACGCCAATTTCACTAGTTACTTCAGGCAGGAAGATGGGAATGAAAAAATGCAAAGTTAACTCCCTTTCATTTATGTGATAAATTTTCGGAGTTGCTTCCCTTTTAGGCAGGAAGATGGGAACGAAAACTGCAAAGTTAACTCTCTTTCATTTATGATAAATTTCTGAGTTGCTTCCCTTTTAGTATGTTATATTTTTATGAAACCTTGGGGAAAAAAAGTTCGTAATAATTTACTCAGACAGTTAGGTGGGAATGTCACTCTAATGTAATAAAATATCAATCAACACAGTTTTTATCTAGATTTTACTGATATAACTGTGTTTATAATTTGAAGTTTAATGGCTCCCTTTATTTATATAAAAAAGTAACATGTTAGTGTAATATAAATTCATTCTCAAAAAAACCCCAAAAAAACATATGCCATGAATTTTTTATGTAATGCCCATGTTGTAAATGAATAAATGCCAATTCTAAAATTCATTAAGACAACCAAAATTGACCAATTCTAAACTAACACTTTGGAATGGAATCAAATGTTGACATTTCGGTGGCAATTATTTCTAATACAAAACACATTAATATACACTTGTATAATCATGTTGAGGTTGCTAAAGGCATTTGCCTTAGCACAGCTTCATTCAAGTGATCCTCTGAAATACTGTTAAAAGTGGCATAAAACCGATATATAAATTATAACAATCAATTATGAACAGAATATTTTGTAGCCAACCCAAGTCTTGCCTTATATTTTGTATTCACATAAATTTCATATCATCTCCAAATTGTTTAACACAGTTACCCTTATGAAATGATATATCCTATTTCCCCTGTTAATAGTGCCCTCCCTAGTATTAGCAATCCTACAATTTTTACCAGAAAACCAACTTCAAATGCCTAAATTTTAAGAACTTGTTGAGACTTCTTTTCTAATTTGATGTGAATTTCCTCTTAACAATTATTCATATGATTTTTAAGAGGAAATTTACCTCAAATTAAAGGGAAAAAGGCCTAAAAGGTAAAGTTTAATATTTTTTTTGTAATCAGAAAATGCATAGTAAATAAAATCTCCCTGAGCATGTTATGTATAGCTCCTAGGAGCATTTATTAGGCGAAATATGGTATTATTAACCCTTTGCTGTTTAATCCCTGCTTTTTACGTGCCTGTGATTTTATGATTGAGAAAACATTGTGAAAAAAGAAGAAATTGCTTCTGACTAGCAATTTCTTCTTTTTCCACACTATTTTCTACCCTACAAATTGGTTATTGTTCAAATTAAATCCCATTTTAAATTTTCGCCTGCAAAACCTTTGAATTTGGACAGGTCCAAATTTTGGTAAAACAGGAAAGGGTTAAATGTAAAACCAAGTAAGATATTGTTTAAGTTGTAATGAGGCAAAAGGATTACATGTAATTCATCATATGTAATGTGCTGTCAGATTTTCCCTTTGAAGATGTTTCTAAACTATTGCCTGGTGAGGTGAAGGTTAATGCAACAGAACATAGATAAAAATGATTGATCTGTCAATATCATGCCTCTCATTAATTGGATTCTAATTTGAAATTGTATGTAAATAGACTGGTAACTTTTTGTCTAGTCTGGGACTTTTAAGTTGTAGGAAAATAGACTGGTAGCTATTTGTCTAGACTGGCTCTAATTTCAGTGATATTTAATTACTTAAGTCTTGAAATGATATAAAAAATTTGAAAAAAAAATGTTTTATTAGTTTTTATCTATCTGACTGAATAAAAATCTAATTTCAATCTGAGAGATAATTTTGTAGTTGTTCCATTTGAAACATTTATTGGGGTTAGTTCAATGTCAAGAGTCAAGGCCATAATGAAATTTTAGCTGGACATTAACCATGATATTTATGGAGAGTTTCCAATGTTTTAGAGTGGCAATTTCATTTACCTCACAAATATAATTATCATTTTTAGTTTTTGACAAAGGAGTTAGCCAATATATACAAATGGATGGCTCAGCGCAAAACCAGTTATAACTGCCTATATGTTTATAGGCAGTTATATCTGTTTTGGGGTGAGCCAGTAATAATGTGGGAAGGCTTAATTAAATACAATAAAGTTAAATAAAGCTCTACTTACTTCTATTCAGAGTTTTACAAACCATTTTGTCTTAACAAGTTTGCATGAAGGGTTGAATTAGGTTTTGATTTCTTTGTAAACAAATATGAAATCTTGAATATTGTCTATGATTTTATTGAAAATTCTTGTTCAGTCTATAAAATCAAACATTTAAAACGATAAGTTTTTGCCTTACTTTGAGGTTCAACTTTCCCAGATGGCATTATTGCTAATTAAGGAGACTAATTGAGAGGGGAAGGGGATGGCCATGGGGGTGAATTAAGAATCAGCCTTTAATTGTTTTCACAGGGTCTTAGAAGAGAAGATTACAAGGCTTGAATAAAATGTTTATATCCTTTTGTGTGTGTGTGGGGGGGGGGGGGGGGGGGGAGGGGGCGATTGCTCTCATATTAAGAGAAATGAAGTGATTATAGATTCTTTCTTATTTGCTTTCTTGTTAGAGTAAATCATTTTGAATGTCTTCACATTTTGGTCAAATATCTTCACATTTAAGATGATAAAAAATTGCATCAAATATACAGCATTCAAGACAAATGTTATAATGTTTATGATTCTCATACAAAAGAAGAGATTGCTTTGCTTTCAATTAAAACACAAAAATTTGTCAATTTAGATTTCACTAGGTGAGTCATATTTCCCTCTGTTGACATGCACCTAACCTTAATGCAACAGAGAGGACAAAAAATAACATATTGGAAAGACTTGAATCATCTTCAATATTGAATATCTCATGTAACAAACTGTTGTAGAAACGAGAAAGTGACGTAACATTCATAGATAACAGTTATATCGGGAGTGATTCTGTTCAATGTTTCAGAAATTAGGGTGGATTAATTGTCGGTGAAAAATATGTTTCTTTCTTCTTCAATGCTGAAATTTTGGTGGATTTCGAAAAATGTTTCTAATTGGATTATCACTTGATAATTTCACTGCCATTACAGTGGAACCAGTGAATGTACCCAAGGGTCCAGAAAAGGGGGGGGGGGGGGGGGGGTAAAGCCAGTCTAAAATCTTTATTTCTCAATGAAGCCCTATGTTGTGGGTATTCATTTAAATTGTCTCAATGAGACGTTTCAAATGAGTACCAACAGTGTAGGGTTTAAGTTAAGAATAATGAAACATTTAAATTTGAAAACCAGTTTAAAAATTTTCCTCTTCATGATATTTTTCTGCTGAACACAAAGCTTTGTCAGATTGTATAGACCAAGATCAGCCTGCACAGACATGAAGTTTGATCTTGATCTACACTGTCTGTTTTCTTCTTAATCATTAAAAGAGAATTCAAATATATAACCAATCTTTGTTATAGTCTCTTCTCAAACGGTGAAAATGTGTTGATTTTAAAAATGTTTAAAGTGAAAAGTTGCTGAAAATATTGTAAAACGCAACAATATTAAGATATTTGAAAAAGATTGTCAAATTTTCACCAATCTTGTCATGGACTCTTCAACTGTTAAATGGGTTTACTCTAGAAATGTTAATTTTAAAAATTGTTGAAAGTAATGTTAAACGTCAATATGCAACATTTGAAAAAAAGATTGTCAAATTTTAACCGATCTTGTCATGGTCTCTTCACCAACTGTGAAATGCGATGACTTTAACCCTTTGCTGTTTAATCCCTGCTTTTTATGTGCCTGTGATTTTATGATCGAGAAAACATTGTGAAAAAAGAAGAAATTGCTTCTGACAAGCAATTTCTTCCTTTTCCACACTATTTTCTACCCTACTGAATTGTTATTTCTCCAATCAAATTCACTTTTCATTTTCGTCTGCAAAACCTTTGAATTTGGACAGGTCCAAAATTTTGTAAAACAGGAAAGGGTTAAAAATGTTTTAAGATGGATTGATAATGGATCGTTATTGTAAATATTGTTTGGGTTTTGTGAGGATGGTACGCTGAGCTTGTACAAGGAAATTAAATTTTGACGGATCAAACTGTTCAAATCTTTGTGAATCAGTAAAAAATGATGCAATGATAATTGGGATATAACTGTGTAGACTGTGATCAGATTGATAATGGATCATGATGATTGAAGATACATTGTGAAGTTTGTGTCTGTGATGGTTTGCTATAAGGAAATTAGGAATGATCGATTGGTGAAAGTCTTTGAAGAATTAATAAATAGGAATTTGTTAGTGTAGACCAAGATTAGAATGCATGTGATGTGCATCAATTTTTCTGATCGCAAAAATTGAGGGAAATTATATACTTGGAGATCAGTAAAGGAGGTCATTGAAATGTGGACAGATTGAAAATGTCATTACCTAAATGAAAATTACTAAGTGAATTATGGATTTAACCATTGGATTAACCCATTCTAAAGGTAATTTGATTACTGCTTTAAATTTTTATCACTCAATCCTACATTTTGAGCCAACCTGTTGTTAAATCTCAAAAGCTGGGGCTCAATCCCCAATGGCGGCAGTCAATCTTTCCACCTATTTGTTTCTCACCAATTGGTTGATAATCCTATACCTATGTGAGATAGCAGCTGGAGGCTAGGAAAGGATGTAATGATAGTACTCTGGTGAGAGAAATACCAGGAATCCATTGTTACGTGCTCCAGCCACGGCAATATAACTGAAAAAAATGTTGAAAGGGGCGTTAAACTCCATTCAATTAATCAATCAAAAGCTGATTGGATTGCTGGGTTGTTAACAATTGCTAATTTTGTAATATTACATGCTGTTGGTTCAAGCCCCACTAAAGGTGAGTAAATGTGCAGAGTTAACAGGAAAGCAAGGGTAGCTTAATTGGCCTATAATCTTTATTTCCAAATGAATCTCCATATTGTGGGTACTCAATGTTTATGGTATAATATTGTAAGCCTCATCTTGTTTAATCTCACCATGAAACGACAGACGAGAAATAGTGACTCAGCATGGAGAAATTTCATGGATTTTGTTTTTTGTCAGAGAAAAAAAAATCTGAATTTTTATTGATATTCATCTTTCATGATCCTTTACCACTGTCAGTGAAACATTTAGCATTTAGAATCCAGTTTATCATGCCTGTTGATTTTAATGTTTTAATGTTTAAGTCTTTGGATTTCATTGCAATAGCATTGTTTGGCTTACAGAGAAATTGAGAATATTATGTTAATGTTGGGTGAATTTGTCATGACGAGACTTTGCAGAGTGCTTTAATATAACTATTCTATTTATCAATGCAATCAGTGTTTAAATTCTATAAAAAATTTAAAATCAAAGAAATTCAGGTGGAGATGGGTTCAAGCTAAGCAAATATGAATATGCAAAGTATTCCTATAAATAGACTGCCTGATATCAATTTTTGTCATCTGGCAGGTGATATCAGATCATTATAAGCTTTATTGCATGATAAATTTAATTTATAATTGTGTAAGTACTGTTGAAATGTATCCAGTCAACACAATAACTTGTTGGTCACCTTGTGGTCAATTTGGAATGACCACAAGTATTTATGGAATGAATTACCTTCATTAATTCTACTTTAAGTGGTCAAGTTTTCCAAACAAACTGATTCATAAGAGTTTCGGTGTACAATACTTTTTCCAACCTGCTTTAGGCAACATGGGTGTCATTTGGCAAACTTATTTGGGGAGAGGAGGGGGGGGGGTCTATCCATCTGTTCATCCCTCCGTTCATCCAAAGACCTTTTTGTTTCGGGACTCTTACTTAAGAACCAAGTAACCTAGAATCATGAAACTCATGAAAGGTCATGGTCACTGTCATCCTTTGTTCAATTTTTGTTTCCAGACTCTAACTTGAGAACCAAGCAACCTACAATTATGAAACTTTATGCAAATGTTGCTTATGACCCAAGGAAGTGCCCTATTGTTTTAGGGTCACATAGGTTAAAGGTCAAGGTCACAGTCAATTTTTGTTCAATATTCGTTTCTGGACTCTAACTCAAGAACCAAGTGACCTACAATCATGAAAATTCAAGCAAATGCTGCATATGACCCCAATATTTGTTACAACACATCCTGCACTAACAGCACTTACTTTTTAACAAAGTGCTTATGGGGGTAATAAGTCCGCTCTGCGACAGTTTTAGTTGTTAAGACGATGCGCAGATTATGTTTGTTTTTGGTTGTTTTCTAATGCTGCTTTCAATAATCTTTCAGTTATATCGCAGCGACTGTAGTACCTTATAATGTTTCCTAGTATTTCTGTCACCAGTACTACCATCACATCCTTTTCTAGCCCCAAGCTTCTATCTCACATAGGTCTACGAATATTAACCCATTGGTGAGACGATTAGTCAGAATGAGTGCCGCCATCAGGGATCGAACTTTGGACCTCTAAATTGACAGTCTAACTGGGTATCAACCTCTTTCTAATGGAAGTATGGTGATCCTTATAGACTCTCGAGGTTTTAATAGAGCTTTTAGGGTATGTAAAGAAGCTGGGCAGGGAAGACTCCGATTAGCCTGTGCAGATGCCAGGGCTGGCCAGAGACTAGCTAAGCGCATAGTAAAAAATGTTGAAAATGTTAGGCATAGGATGCAATTGGTAGTAAAATTAAAGCCCACCATCAAGGTTGCTTACCTCTAACCCTTTGCTGTTTAATCCCAGCTTTTTATGTGCCTGTGATTTAAAGATCGAGAAAACATTGTGAAAAAAGAACAAATTGCTTCTGACAAGCAATTTCTTCTTTTTCCACACTTTTTTCTACCCTTCTGAATGGTTATTTTTCAAATTAAATCCACTTTAATTTTTGTCTGCAAAACCTTTGAATTTGGACAGGTCCAAAATTTTATAAAACAGGAAAGGGCTAAGGAGCATTTTTCAGGATAAACAAGGTAAATATATATCAAAGATTGCAGCAGGTCATAAGATTTTATATTCCATGATTTATAACTGACCTCAAACCTACAATTTTGGAGAGGTCTGCAAACAAATTGTCAAAGAACAAAGGTTGAACATTTAATTATACTGGCTTTATTCTGGTCAGTGTTTTTAATAAAATGGTGAGTTCCCCCCTCTTTAACATTACAAAAAGAATCAAAGCACTGAAAGTACTGATGGTGAACGAACTTGATGGCATTCTAGAGTGATATATTGAATTCAATTAGAAAAGAGAAATTGTGAATGTAAAAAAAGGGGTAGGAATTGTCTCGACAAAATTTCCGTTATTCGGAAATTTCACTGCAAATTCAAAGAAAGTGAAAGAGGGGAAAAATCCTGTTAGAAAAATATTTGTTAGAATATGAGTTGTTACTCTGTGAAAATTTCTTTTACACACTTGAAATAGGTACATTTATTAATTAAACATAAATGGAGAAAACGATTTAATCCTATCCAAAACTGTCTTCAACCTATATCCAATGGTATTTGTTTTTACAAAAGTAATTGTAATCATGTTTAAGCTTATTTCAAGTAAATTTGTTGTATTTGTTTACACTTTTTTTATCTATCTTTGTTTCTTCTCAGAGGATGAAAAGGTCTTTGAATCATAACCTGAGAGATTCATTTTTATCATATCTGAAGCCAAACCACTTCCGTGGTTGACACCTATTTCGTTATTCAATTTTATAACACTGCAGGATGCGAAATATTTAGGTATAGGTTAACTGTGTATTTCCGTTTATTTATCGTCGCTACCGTAGCACATGCCCATATGACCGACGCCCCCAGAAGATGGTTAGTTGTTACGGGGGACAGTGCAAGGGTACATGACGAAACTTCTGCTGAGATCCGCCATGGTTCTTTAACGTGCTCGGTGTAAAGCACCGTCTCACGGGGCCTCGATTTAACGTCTTATCCGAAAGACAAATAGTTTTGTTAGTGTACCAGCCTGGGAATCGAATCCACGCAGTCGAACTTCAATGGTTTTGAAGTCCGGTGTTCTACCAACTGAGCCATTCGGGCTGGTATAAAGGTTAAAGGAGGTCTAGTGCCCTATTAGTATAATTCATAGATAATTTCTGTTTAAGGTTTAGAAATTAAAGTATTACTTTTTATATTAAACAATTGCTTCAGAAAAAAAGTATTTAAAGTTATTTATAGTTATTATTTTTGTAACGTAATTTCTAGATCAAAAGCGAATAAGAATCTTATTTAAGAAGTTTTTTAAAGGGAGGTAATAATTGCATGACTATGTCTATGACTATGTTATAAGTATAATACAATGTTTTATTTCCTCCCGACTTTCTTCCCAATAAGAATTGAGAATCCTTACAATTGTCGGTTTATTTTTTGCACGAGAACCTATTGTTCACCTTCAAGAGTTTTGATGCTTGTAAAAGCACTCACTATCGATATCGTATTACAGTATTGCGGCTGATATTAGACTTTTCTGCTCGGAGCTAGTTTTTGCTTAAACTGTAGTTAACCAATTCTAAACGTATTATGGGAAGGATGGAGCCAGCTTTTATTCATTGATTAAGATTTTTATAATTTCTGTAAAAAACGCAATTACTTTTCCAGAATATTTTAACAACTAAACCCGCCTGTCGAATTGTAAACAAGTGCATGACGGATCTGGTCCCCCCCTTGACCACGGCAATATCTACTCGTCAATTGGAGTGGTATCTAGGGTTGAATATTTAGCTATCATTTATTTAATTTTCAAATAGAATTTTGAATTGATATGGTTTTACTATGATATATCTTCCATGCCTGTCGCATTTGGTATTCAGGCAATATTCGCTTCTGAGACAGACGAATACGAAACGTTTTCGCTGGGAATAAGTTCACCGAATATTCGAGTGTATCCTTACAAGCCCTACTTCAGCCAACGCAATTTTACAGAAAATCTTAGCGGCGTTCATCCCTATTCAAATAAAAGGTACAAGAAAGGTTGTACATGTAAAACACGTGTCCAATAATTCTTAAAACCTGTCTCGAGACAGACTGTCGCGTGTTGAAAAGTTATGTAAAACTGCGTTACTGTTTCTAATGACACAAGGTGTCTTGATGTGTCATTCGTATCAACTCGGCCGATTCCTGTAACCTACATTTAAATCAGAGCCGTCGGAGATCGCCCGAGTATTGCCGAATGTAAGTTCAAGAGGACATGACCTAAATAAACACGTATTTCCGGCTAATTACTACAAGTTGCACCAGCGAAGGCTTGGGTCAAAAACATAGTATCTGTCTCTACGGTGTTTAGACACAAACTTCGTTTTTGCTTTAAGCTCTCGACAAGCTTACGCCGAGCAAAAATTCCCTTGATAAACATTGCAAGATCATTCTGTGTTTTTCAAGGCGAATTTTCATTATCTTCACTTGACTAAGAATGCTAGTACCACGCCAAAAAAGAAATAAACAGTGATTTTGCGGAGAAAAATATTGAAAGATACTAAATTGAATTTTAAGAGGCGCTACTTTATTTCAAATGTATTAACATCCTACAGGATTATCCTGACATAGTATAACACTGGTGAACGACGTTCGTTCACCAAAAAGTAAACATATATTAACCCTTGTCCCGGAATATTCCTGCTTTGCAGGAGGCAAAGACGAAGATTAGCCTGCACATATTTGCAGTCTAATCTTAGTCCATACCACCTGACTTTACCATTTAAACCAAAAAAGTTTAGAAATTATAGGTTCAAAATGACTAACTCACATGTATCTATTGCATTCAGAGCTCTTAGCACTCTGATGTTAATGCAATTTTGTAATGTTTATATTCAGCATGACAAGGGTTAATCCATTCCCTGTCACTTCAACTTTTTGATGCCCATAAATAGAAAAGAAATTAGAAAATGACATTTGAAGTAAAACTTTGCTTGTCTGAAAAGCAAAGGGTACAGTCCAAACGTAGGTCACAGTACTTAGGTCAAGGTCATATGTTGTCAGAGTTACTCTTCTCATGGATTGAATTCAAAATAATGTGGCACAAATTGTCAATGTTATTCGAAAACCTTGTAACTACAGCTTGATCAAAGCTGTAGTTGAGAGGTTTGAGGAAAAACAATTACAATTTATTCCCATCATCAATATGAAAGTATACCTTGGATTATTTGCCCTGAATTTGACCTCTGTGGAAAAAATGCTTAAGATAAGAATTACCAACATATTTTATTAATTAACAAAATAAATATTACATTCAATACTGTTTGTAATTCATTCCTGTGAAAGCAAGTTCAAAGTCGTGTAGGATAATCAGATTTTTATTCATCTAAAAAGCAGAGACTAGATTTTATCGGGTCAATAAAAGCATGCTAAACCTAATTTCAGTGTGTCTGGATGAAACATTTGTAAACACCTAAAACAATGTAGGCAGTTTCAAGGGTTCCCCTAGGATCTGTTAAGGTGAAGCTGGTAATGTTGTATGTCAAAGGTCAAGGTTACATTTCAAGGTTAAATATTTGTTGGCTTGACATGTGTTGTCCCTCGGTAGGATAACCATTCTTGTTGGCAGTTTAGAGGTCAAAAATACTCCTTAAACAAATGTATTGAATTTTCAAGATAATTTACAAAACTAACACTGTTGAAACTCTATTCAACCATTTTCCCACAATAAGCCAATTGAAGAGAAATTATTTCAACTGGTTTAGTATGCATATTGATGTCTTTCAAAAGATGATTGTTGATTTGAAACATTAACTTTTCCTCTTTGAAATATGATCCCTGGGATGAAATTCTATCTTTATTGATAGAGGTGATCCCCAGATGAGAATATTGTCATATTGTTTCCTTCCAATTTTGTAAAAGCTCTAATGGAACCCATGGCTCTTTTTATCCCCCGCCGTTTTCGGCGAAGGGGATATAGTAATGCTCTCCGTCCGTCATTCCGTCATTCTGTCATTCTGTCCTTCCGTCATTCCGTCCTTCCGTCATCTGTCACAAATCTTGTCCGGAGCATATCTCCTAAAGTATAATAGCTATCAACTTGAAACTTTATGGGTGGATAGATCTCATGGAGGAGAAGTGCAGTGCACAAGAACTACAACTCTGGCTTGCATAATTTTGGAGTTACTGCCCTTTGTTATTTTAAAGTACTTCTTAAAGTAGAACCCTTAATCTATTAGGCTTCAGTTTACTATCATGCTTTCTCGGCGGGGGATGGCCATGCCGACATGGCTCTTGTTTAAAACATATTTTACAGAGTTCCAAGATGGGATCCCTTTTACCGTGAAAAGGTAACAAATTAAATTGTGAAATGACCATTTTAGTTTAGCACAGACATTGACTGTATTGTGGTGTGTTTTATGGTCCTGGCCTGAGGCTATTTGTATAGGTCAAAACCTAAATCAAAACAAACACTTCTGTCTGATGGTCATATAGTGCACACTGGGTCACACAGTGTAGATAATGATCAGACTGCTGTGAATTATCATGCACAGTCTGATAATTTGGTTTTGGTAATTTAGTGTTAGCCTTGCGTGTTTTCCTAGCTATAAATTCTGATGCATTAAATTGCGATCTTTATTTTGGGGGAGCTTATTGTTTGAAACAGCATTTCTGACGTATGATTCCCATAACTTACTGTTTTATGTTATTTCTATTTTAAGTAATATATTCAAAATCCATTATTAATTCTATTTCAGAGTAGAAGAGAGTATATTTTGAGTTCATGGAGGCATGAAGCTACAAAATTAATGTTAAACAAACCCCTTTGATGTGTGTGCATATGTTAAATGTCTCATTTAGAGGATTTTAATGAATTTCCGAAACATAGTGTTTGTAAAAAATACAAGAATAGATTAATATGTTTTAATCTAATATCCATCAAAGGAACCCCTTTAAATATCTGTTGAACTTGATATTGTAAATGTCATCAGGCAATTAATCTATCAAATTTTGGATAAGTATCATAAATCATGTTTCAATTCAAAAATGATCCGATAAACACAAAGAGGTATTGTCGATGATGATTGATGTAATTTACGATTGTCATTGACCAGTGAACAACGGCTCCAGGCTAAAATCGGTCAAGTTTCACTATCACCGCTAAAGATAATTGAACTAACTTTTGTTTTAAATTGCAAAACTTTCTTATTTGTAAATCAAATCCTATGATGTTGGTACTCATTTGAATTGTCTTGTCGAGACGATTCCAAAGAATACCACGACAAATGGTTTAACAGTGAAATAACAAATTTAGATTGACATTTTAATCGTGGACCTAAAGCCTATTTATTACCTTGCAAAAAATAACATTAGTGGGTGGGGAAGTGTAAATGTGGTCAGTTATTGTTGTGTTATTGAGCCATAGTGTGTTTTTATTTCCGATTAATTAATTAGATTTTGCAAAAAAAAGTATTTAATAGAATCTGAGTGGTACAGTGAAATTCACCTAATTATAAATGTTGAATGGAATTAGATTAATTGATTAGATTGTACAAGTTAATATTTCTAAATGAAATAAATTAAGTGTTGTAGTTGGAGTGGATTCAATTTAATTGCAACATTTATTTTGGATAACTTAACTGTTAGATCAGTATCTAGCAGAGATATGAAAGTGATATTTTTGTTATGATCCATTGACTTTTGATATAGTTATGGCCCTTTGATGGAAATGGCTTTTCATTTATAATCGACAAGCACTTGTAGGGGGAATATTTTGCTCTGCAACAGTCTAGTTTAATTTGAAATTAAAACTAATTGCAAACATACGAAATTTTATTGATAAAGCACACTATCTTAAAATTATAGAAAATACTGTGAAAAAAGTAGAATTGTCTGGCACTGTTTCTGAATAATGAATAATAGATATGATTAATGGAGATTGTGATGTAACTTAAAAACTTTCTTTCCTAAACTTAGTACTTATATTGCATGAAGTGTCAATAACAAAACAACAAGAAACAGATCCAAAATATTTGGAAAACTAAATTCAATAACATTGTGTAAATTTATGTATAAGTATAAAAGAATACAAAGTTTATGACCATATTGTTTATATTTCTGTGTTCAGAGGCTCATAAAAGTTGTGGTCAAGTGATAATTTGGTCTGGTCAAGTGTCAAAATGAAGAACAACAAAAGTTCAAACTGGAATAAATGGGCAACACCTTAATGATTATTATTTTCTTTCATTATGTTTGACGATAAAACCTAGAGCGTATATTTTATTCCCTTAGTATGTGCTTATAGTGTGCCTCATGATAGTGACATTTAAGGTGGGGGAACCTTTTGAAAGTCATGAAGTTTAAGGTAGTGGACCTGTAATAGTTCCGCAACGTTTCGGAGCTTATGATCTTTCACAATGTTGACTGAGGTTTCCTGATGAGAATCATAAGGAAACCTCATTTAACACTGATTAAGTTCACGATGTCCAAAAATATTGCAGAACTTTTACAGGTCCACTACCTTAACAGTGTTAACAGAGGTTTCCTTATGATTTCAATAGGAAACCTCATTTAACATTGCCAAAAATTATAAGTTCAAAATTGTACGAGAATATCATGGGTCAACTACCTTAATTGGGGAAATAGGTAGATCTGCAAGGTGCATAGCAATGACTCTGATCAGATAATGTAGATGCTCAGGCTTATATGAGTCTTTATTTTGCACACATGTACTTTCATTTGTATTCTAAGCTTCAATAAGTGGTATTTATTGATGTTGCAAGCTTCAAACATAGGTGCCCAGTGTTTTGGAAATTGAGACTTTGTTTGTGTTGTAATCGCTTCTTGGTTTAGTCAGAAATGGTTGAAAACAATGATGTACAAAATGCATGGAACTATTTATAGATCGACCTTCACCTTAGTGCTTACATCACCAACGTTTATAAAAGGTAAGATAACTCTGGTTTGAAGTTACATGTAATTGTAGAAACATGGAGCCAATTTTAGGCTATTCTAATAGTAGATATCTGGACCAATCTAGATATGGTAGCCAGCTGTCTGAGAGATACCCTGATATAGCTGGCAACAATAGCCACCCGGGGTCAGAAATATAAGTTGGCCCAGTGTCTGTTTATTTTGAAATCCGACTATAAATATATTCCATTAGCTCAGGTTGGAGGACCTGAAAAAGTAAAGGTTGCTATCATAGCACAGTTGGTCCAGAGCATCAGACTTCATAACCTCACACATGGCAGTCATAGGTTGAATCCCCAACAGTGACACATAATCCTTTCCAACATTTGTCTTCCTTCAATGGATGGATAATTGTTATCTTATGTGGGATAGCTACTTGGGTTTAGTATAGAGATGAGCGTCTTTTTCACTGCGTGCATTGGAGTATAAAGTGCAATTGCCTTAGCCATGTGCTACGGCAATTGCATTTTATACTCCAATAAAGGCAGTAAAAAATACACTCAGCCCTTATAGTTGCAATCCTTGAGCTCTAAGAAATCATTAAAATACTCGAACATTTAATAAAGGTTCAAGTCTTCTTTCTACTGCGTAGTCAAAATTACATAATCTATTTTTAAATTGCATATTAAATGTGTAATGTTATCTTGTTATTTAAGTTTGTTGGCATACAATTTTACAAATTTGAGTCAAAAAACCAACAACTGATAGAGCCTTCATATTTCAAACAAGGTTTTTTAAGCTATTTCATTTTTTGACCCTGGCAAATTTGAAAATTTTTTAGACTTGAACTGTATACTGCGGCCTTAAAAGGCAGTGTTATGCGGTGTCAAACCCCTTTCAAACAAACAAGCTAAATAAGTAAAAACCCTTTTATGTTGTTATAAACAAACTGTCCTCAACCAAAGCATAGCTGTAAAATAGCTGTTGCGAGCCGGCCTCCAACCCACACGGACAAGTAAAATTCAATTTTTTGGTTTACAAGTCCATTGGGCTGCCCACTGAGCCAAAGAAGGTCTTCGGTGACGCAGGTGTCAGACATTGAATTTAAACCGACCAAACTATGCAGGACAGTGGTGAGAGTGGTCTCCCAGAACACACTCCCCCTTAAGAGTTATCAAATATTGATGACGATAAGCTTATATTTAAGGCAGTAATGTACTTTCTGAACTAACCAAGTCGCTACGTTTGCTAACATAAATGGCTCAATGGCCATGCAATCTCAGACGAGCCCTCATGTTATAAACGAACTGTCCTCAACCAAAGCATAGCTGAAAAATATCCGTCGTTAAGCCGGCCTCAAACCCACGCCGACAAGTAATTTTCAATTTTTGGATTACAAGTCCAGTGTGCTAACCAATAAGCCAAAGAAGGTCTTCCCTGATGCAGGTGTCAGACATTGTATTTAAACCGACAAAGCTATGCAGGACAGTGGTGAGAGTGGTCTCCCATAACAATGTCATTTTCATAAAAAGATGCATAAGACATGCAGTTTACAAAAGATTATAATGTTAATCCAAACTGTACACTAGATATAACATTTTAAACATGTACTATAACCAGTGTCTAGCAATTGCCAAAAAGAAGTTTAAAGATTTTCATAAAGAGTTAAAGTTAATAACCACGCCTGAGTGGGAGTGAGGCATCCTGGTGCATAAAACATGCAATACATAAATGTTTATACAGTAATCAAATGTTAACTAGATATTAACATTGCATTATTAAAATGTTCTAAAGCCAAAGTGTTGAAATTGTATCATTGCTATTAAGATCGATAGTTTAAGGATTTTCATAAAGAGTAAAAGCTTAACCACACGTCCACACCTGTGTTGGAGGATTGCATATGCATTTGTATTGGTGCACAATACATGTCTTACATAGATGATTGCATGAGAAATTGAATTTACATTTGGCAACCAAAATTGCATTATAAATACAGCATGGTTAAAGCTGTATTTATGGCAATTTGGTCACCATCGGGTGAAATGTGTCAACCCTATTTATCATTATAAACCTGTACTGAAGTACCAGTGTTTAATTGTTGCCATTAAGAATATTCATAGAGAGTAAAAGATTTTAACCACACCTCAGTACGTTGGTGTGGCACCCTGGTGCATAAGACATGCAATACATAAATGATACCATGGTAATCAAATATAAACTTTATATTACATTATAAACATTTTACAGTTCTTTAACAAGCAAATGAAACTGCTTGTGAGCAATTTTCAATACTTAACTTATACTAATATATGACATAAATCATTGTTCTTCTGCATGGAATAAATCGGGGGGGGGGGGGGGGGCATATTGTTTTACTGTTGTCTGTCTGTCAGTTAGTCAGATGCAAAACATAACCAAAAACCCCTTACCATTGCCATTTACTTCAAGGCTATTCAAAATTACAAATTGCTCATATTTGGCTTGAAGATAGGTCTCCATGAAGGGCATCAACAGATACCGAGGTCAATGGTATTAGAAAAGGTCATCTGTCAAGGTCAAAAGTTAAAAGATTGCAGTTTTGAGGGGCATTACTGTTTCACAAACACATCTTGCTGTCTTAGGTAGTTCCAATTGATAAAAGAGGAGTAGCATGAGTTTTCAACTGGAGTATGACAAGAATCAGTCTCATGAATTCAATTTTACATTTGGAGAATGAATGAAGGTTTTGGAGTCAGTAAAGACTATGAACAGCCTGCACAGATGTGCAGTCTGATCTTAGCCTATACTGCTTACTTTTTAGCTCACCTGAGCACGAAGTGCTCAAGGCGATCTGTTTTGATCATCCAATGTATGTCGTCCATCCTCCACAATGTCTTAAAACATCTTTTCCTCCTAAACCTGTAAGCCAATCTTGATGAAACTTGGCAGGGATGTTCCTTGGATCAAATTCTACCAAAGTTGTTCAAATAATTGAATTTTATCTGGTTTGTTCACTTCATGCTCCTATATTCAAATAAGGTCTGTGCCAAGTATTCCCTTTTTAAAAATAAACAAAGTAGGAAACAATTCAACTGAAGTCTTTGTTGAAAAAATCCAATGGTATTAATCAAATGTAAAAAATCATCTCCTTGTTGACATCTGCCTATTTAATTGATGTGATGTCCAAGGGGGTCAAAGAGACTCAGGTGAGTGATCTAGGACCATCATGATCCTCTAATGTTCAAATTACAGGAAAACATAAACTGGACTGGTTGAATGGTTGAAATGACCCCAAAATTGTCAATATATTTGAAACAAGTCAGATTCAGGTTAACATTATACCATCTAGTAATGGGTGATGAGACTCGGGTTTAGTCACCCGATGTCTTAATTATAGTCTTGAAATTGTCATCAATAAGGTCGATATCCCCGATATTCTCCATTACGGCTGGATGTTGTGTCTGGTTTTGTGTAGTTTGAAGTCGATGAGCGTGAAAGCATGTCGATTTATTAGCGTGACAGCTGTTTGAGTGTGCGAACTTGTTCAATAGGATTTGTATTGATGATTCATTGATGGAAAATAATGTGGGGAAATTTTATTGTGTTTCATCTTATATGTAGCTGTGAAAAAAAAACAAAAAAACAAAAAAGCAAATCAAAAACATACTTATGTGTTTCAAATTATGTAGATTAAATTATGTTCTAACATATTTTGGTGTACAATAAAACCTCAAAACCTCATCAAAATTGCATTAAAATCTAAGTGCTGAAAGCACTTGATGGGCTTATTTTGAATTAGTATTTATTTTGAAAATATGTTCAAGTATAAATTTTCTAAAGTAGAAGGATAATCAGGTCGTATAGACTAAGATCAGATTGCACATATGTGTAGGCTGATCTTGATCTACACCTACTGTCCAAACAAGAATATTCTAGTGTTTAGCATGAAATGGGTTACGTTTTCAAAGGAATCATTTTTACTGAGAAAATATATTTGAAAATTTGGAAGTTCTTTGCCAGTATGGTTTTTCAAAATTCAAAACAATCCCTTATGTATTGACTTAGTAATCCTTAGTTAAACAATCCCTTAAATTTACAAAGGATTTAAAAGTTAGGTGGTCGTTCTGTCACGAACCTATCATTGGGTGCTCCAGCTTCCGAAATATGACAGGCATAAGTGTTAGATCTCAGAGGGCTTTAACCTGGAAAAGACACAAATAAAACCACTATTGTTTAACATCAGTTATAATTTAAGCACTTTGAACTTCTACAATCTAGCATTAATCAATTCGTGTAATAGATTGATAATGGCTTAGCCCTAAGCCATTCAATAATTAGTGCTTTGAAAATAAAATGACAGCCTTTTAGTGCACTTCATTTTATAACTCTTTCATTTTATCAAAGCTTTGCTATTTCCAGAGAAAACTGGATGCATCAGGGCTCGTGTTTGACCCTTAAACCAGGGTTTTGACCCCCCAAAAATCTAAAAAAATATCTTAATATGACCCCTAGAATATTCTCCCAAGGGGGTCATTTTGACCCCCTTGAGAGAAATTACTAAGGGTCAAAATGTGCATTGTCATTATTTGTTGCCGTTGTTGTTGGTTCAAAGAATCCAATGTACTTTAAACTGAACTGATGACAGCAGTCTACAAAAAGCCCCAAAAATTCTGGGATGTCAACTTATGACGCAATTTTTTTTTTTTTGAAAGATTAGATTGATTGATTGATTGAATGGAGTTTAACACTGCTTTCAACATTTTTCCAGTTATATCGCGGCGGCTGGAGCACCTAACAATGGTTTCCTGGTGTGTCTCCCACCAGTACAACCAACACATCCTTTCCTAGCCTCCAGCTGCTATCTCACATAGGTCTACGATTATCAACCCATTGGTGACAGACAAATATCCGGAAAGAATGAGTGCCACCATCAGGGATCGAACCCAAGACCTCTAGATTGACAGTCTGACGCGCTACTAACTGCACTTTGACGGCAGCTTGAAAGATTAGAATATTGGGGTATACTGATCATGTGAAAAGCAGACGTAATGTTATTAAAATAATGTTGAAAGTGATATTAAACCCCATTCAATCAATCAGTGAATTGATAAAACATATTGCTACCACAAGTATAATACTATAACTGTACGTAATTTCAGTTGGATTAGTTTTGCCTAAAATTTGTATTGTGAAATTTGAATAAACATTTTGATTGACTCGAGGGCACAAAACAATTGTAACTGCCTATATGTTTATAGGCAGTTACAATCGTTTTGCACTGAGCCATCAATTTGAAATTGGAATATAAATAGGTAATTACTATGGTAACCAAATACTGATAATGGTCAATTAAAGACTAGAATAGAAATGATTGTATCAATAAAAGTTGATCATTTAGACAAAGGAGACTGACCCATAGTGCTAATTACAACTCAGATTTCTGGTGTGCGGGGTTGTGTGGAGATTGTGTGGGGTATTTTTGAAATGAGTCCCTTCTGATACGTTTATGGAATCAAAGCACTGAAAGTACTGATGGTGAACGAATCTGTTGGCATTCTAAAGTTATATATTGAATTCGTTGAGAAAAGATAAATTATAAATATAAAAACTAATCAAGGGAAAGTGTCTCGTCAAAATTCTAAATTCAAAGAATGAGAAAGAGAGGAAAAGAAAGGTAGAGAGAGTGACAGACAGAGACAGACCGATAGACAGAGAGCGATAAGCCTAGAGAAAAGAAAACAGGCAACTATAGTGTCTAGACTAATGATTCTTTTCTTAACTCAAAAAATAGCAGTCAGAAAGGAAATTCAATTTCCACATGCGGAACCCATATTGTAGCAGATTAAACAGCAGTCTTTCTGCATTTTGACTTTTAAGCGTTATCCGCTATGGCTCTGGTACGACCTGAATGCCCCCCCCCCCCATCCTCCGAATTAAAAGACCGCTGTTTCGTAATTGTAATTACAGGGTTTTGGTCTCTTTCGGTAATATTCAGTCTTGTGAAAGAATAATCATCTGATGCCAGTGCGTAAAAGTGAATTAAAAAACAAACAAAAAAAAAAAAAACAATTCGATGAAATCTATGTAGGAAGGTATTTTGTACAGCTAATGAATTGTCAAAATATAGTCGTTGTTTAAATTCTATTGCTCCTTCCAAACGGCAGATAATCGTAAACCTAAGAGGGTAGAAGATGGCAGCTACGTACGGATGTATGCTCATTATAGTTCTGGTGCGAGAAATACCAATTTCCATATTAAGGTAAAGATGCTCCAGTCCACAGGCGATTGATTCACAATCCAAGTTTCGTTTTCTGTAATATTTTACATACTTCCGGTAAAACAAATAGATGAATGATTGTATTGAGGAAATTCTAGAGCCTCCGAGGGATAGAAGCGCTACTATACAGTTGTAGTTACGATGTCAAGAACTTTGAAAAAAAATCCATTCGATGTTTAAATTTGAAATTAGGTCTATCGTGTTAGGATATTTATTCATTTGATTCTTTTATTTATTTATCTATTCACGACATTCACATATTAACAGTAAATCGTACCGAGATTGCTATATCCCCTGTTTTCCGGCCTTGTTTGAAACGAAAAAAAAAAACAAAAACAAAACAAAAAAAAAAAACCAGGAAATTGAATTTGGGTAATATGATACAAAAATACCCGTAACCGAAGATATTTACATTACACAAGTATGCAACAACAAGCCTTAAGATAAAAACGGGATTTAAGCAAGAGGTGTAAATTTGGTAGTTGAGAACATAAGTTGTCTGGTAATGGTTTAAATTTTATTTCATATCAACGTTGGTCACGGTCAAGTGGTGCGTGTTTATGTTTCAATGAGAATTTAGACGCGCCCTCCCTAATAAACGCGCTCCCCCATAAATACGATTCCCAGGCCCTTGATTATACGATCAACAGCATCCAACCGTCCATGGTCCGTGGTGAAAAATCCGGTCTCGAATTTAAATTCAAAAACTGCTACTCCACGACGTAATGTTCATTAGATTGTGGGTTAACTATCTTAAATTCCTATCAGGATAAGGCTGGTTGCGTCATTAAAAGATCGTTCAACATCTAAAAAACTAGCGCGTCCTAAATCGCGCAGTCTTCCGGAAGTGCGAAAGGTTAAAATTTAACACAAAATTAAAACTATTCTCGTTATTCTTCATAAGTCACATGCGAACAAAATCCCCTTTCGTTGTTACGAAAATGTTTCTGAAATCATTTCACCTTCTGCAAATATACAAAATATCCGAGTCAAATGATTAAATCCTAATCACAATTCATACTGTTAAAATAGGAAAAAACCCGTAAAATCTCGTGTGTGACTTATTTCAAAAGCGACGTCGCCGCTTGCAAGAATCTGGGGACTTCAAAGGGTGCCGACACGCGGTGACCCAGCTAGCTCCAGACGTTTTGTGTTTTCACTACGAAACACTTTCATTTCATGTACCGGGTGCATTTACACATCACGAAATTTTAGGATTTAATACAGGATTATTTATTTCATACGTGAATAGGTAATGATTTATTAGACCGCTTTGTCCATCGGTAGCGGAACATTGAATATTGCATCGTCTGGAACTTCCTACCTTGTACAAATAATAACAATAATAATAATCTCAGCTTCTGCTACCACAATCACTTGCTTTTGAAAGCTGCAATTAATGGTCGAGGGTGACCTTATTTCGATAGATGACTTAAAATGACAGAATTACAATTCATTAGCTAACATTTTATTTTATTTTTTAAATCTATAGCCTTAATAGATAAATAGAAAAGCGTATTGGGTAGCGTACGTATTTCAATCGATAATTACGAAATTGTTAACAGTTTGCTTCTCTTTGGTACCAAAATACGTATTTTTTTTAATTAAGTAAAAGAGTCTGAAATAATAGCGCCCCCACGACGTTTTGCATCGCGCTCGGGTGCGTTTAATAGGAGAAATACGACAGAAACATTTAATTCGTTTGTAAACTTGACCTTTCGTAACTTATAAGCAAAGACTTCATTCATAAGAAGGCAGGTAAAATCGTTGTAGGTCATCACGTGGGATATGGCCAATCAGGGGTGTGTAGAAGTTCAAGAGTTCACGACCTCAATAAACACACATTTCCGGCAAATTACTACAAGTTGCAATAGCGAAGGTTTAAATCAAAAACATAGTATCTGTCTATACAGTGTACAGACACATCCCATGTTTTTGCTCTCAAGTCTCGACAATCTTACGCCGATCAAAAATTCGCTCGTATAGACATTCCAAGATATTTTTGTGTTTTTAAAGGGTAATTTTCATTATCTTCACTTGATGAAGAAAGCTAGAATCATGCATTTCACGATACAAACAGTGATTTTGTAGAGAGAAGTATCTAGAGATACTAAATTGAATCTAAAGAGGTACTGCTTTATTTAAAACCTATTAAGATCCTACAGGATTTTCCATACACGGTATATAACACTGGTGAACGAAAATTTCGTTCACCAAAAAACTATTTTTTTATTGCAGAGATTAATACCAGGTACTTTTATTAATATGTGAGATGGGAAAAGGTAGGAATTTCTGATTTTATATACAGATTACATTAAAAATAAAATTAATGAATTAGTCATAGAATTGATTTAAGCCAGTGTGTGACATTTCCAACAATTTTATGTGTGCTTGCTGGACATACTTCGAACAGCCTGGACAATCACTCAGTGTATTTAACCCTTGTCATGCTGAATAAATATCTATGCAAAATAACACTCATGTCAAAGTGATAAAGGCTCTGTTACTCATATTTCTTTTGAAAATGCAGTCTTTATACATTTTTTGTCAACGTAGGCAAATAGGCATTTCCAACAATTTTATGTTTGTCTGATGACCAGTCTCCAAGAAGCCTGATCAACCCCTTTTTGATGAGGACAAAGGCGCCAAGGCTATAGCAATACCTTGTGTTTTCTCTGAAAACAGTAGGATTCGACACTAAGGGGAGTCCAGGAGTCTGAGACTTTTCATTTTCCTGGCAGGGCTCTTTTGTTATGCAAGAAAGGAGTCCAATGGTCTCCTTGACCCTATCCGTCTATCAAAATTTTAAATCTGCAAAATCTTAAATCTGTTTAATTGTTTTGAGGAAACATTTGCTTGCATTTAGCCATTTACAAATGAATTTGAAAGAAAAGGTTATCAACCTAACTGGTGAGCAACTATTGGGAAAAGAAGAAATTGCCTGTAACGAGCAATTTCTTCTTTTCCACAATAGTTTCGATCCTTACCAGTACAAAATTCAGACTCCTTACTTCTAGCTTGCACTCCTTGATTTCATGATTTTGGAGTCCCCTGGACTACTTGCTCTCAAAAGTAAGTGTCAAACCCTGAGCAGCTGAGCTGAAAATGCAGAAGGTGAAATACTTGATTGTTGATGGGTTAGAATATAAATATGTACGTCATTTAATAGACCTGGGATATTTCTTAAAATTATAAATAGATTTGATGACTCTTAAAACGGACTACACCTAAAATCAGGTGTAAATCTTACAATTTTCTATATACAGATGATGTAGCTGAAGTTTATATACAATGTCAGATTTGGATAAAATAGGAAATATGAGTTTTATGGACAGGTATTATTTTACGAATATTAATCCTCAGGGTTCTAAGGGATGCAAGTTTTTGGGCGTCTGAGACTCTTAAATAAGTGGCCAGCTCTCAAAATTTTCAGATATGAGTCTTAAGGACCCTCTGGGGATCAACTCAAGAAAAGCATTGAAGACTGTTTTAAACATGTTTTAAAAATGAAAAATATTGAGAAAAACATTCTTTTAATGAAGAAAATGCTGTAACCCAGCATTTTTATGCCCCTGTATCGAAAGTTCAGGGGTATATTGTTTTACTATTATCAGTCTGTCTGTCTGTCTGTCCGTCCGTTGGTCTGTCTGTCTGTCCGTTTGCAAAAGTTAACCAAAAAACTTGACATTGCCAATATCTTCAAGCCTATTCAAGATACAAGGCTAATATTTGGCATGATTATAGATATCAATGATCCACATCCGCTGGTACCAAAGTCAAGGTCATGTGACAAGGTCAAGGTCATCTGTCAAAGTCAAACATTGAAAAAAAAATGCTGTTACGGGGCATTCGTGTTTCACAAACACATCTTGTCTTCATTTAAGAAAATGTTTTCTCCCCATTAATACAAACTAAAGGATGACTTTTCTCTTAGATATTCTAGTACTGTTGCAAGATTTTATCTGGTATTAACTTGTCCACGGACAAGTGGCCTAGAAAAATGTACTTGCCCCAAAGTTGAAAAGCCCGTGTCGGACAAGTCAGGCATGGGAATTCCACAACTCTGGAGGTTTTAAAGTACCATTTCAAATAAATATTTTGAATCTTTATTTGTAAAATTCAACTTTTAATTGAAAATTCTTTTTCAGATGTGCCAACTCCAAACAGAAAACGTGACTCGGATGAGACAAGATCGTCCAAATCTGGTGTTAGACGTACATCCTCGTCTAGATTGGCTCGAGAGACAAAGGGAGATAAGCAGAAACAGAATGAGGAGGTATAGATTGAAATGAGTTGTCCCCCTTTGATATTGTCTTTGTTGTTCATTTTCCCTGTTCAAATGACTAATTCAATTAACACTACAATTTAAGAATAGTTTGTTTTAAAGATATGAATTGAAAGAGTTTTGATTTCTCTGGGTTTAAATTTTAAAACTACTTATATCTTTCTCAAGGAAATTATTAGAATTGTCTCAATTTTGGCAAAGGGGAATAATTGTTTTGAGATCAAAATGTGGAAACTTAGGTTAATACAAACTAACATACAGTCACTTATTTGCTGAGCAATGAATTCTTTGCTATAAATTTATGTAAGGTTACATTAAAGAAAGACATTATTACATGTAAGCAAAAGTCAGTGTCAAAATCTGATTTATTAAAAATAAAATTCAAAGTTGAATTTAGGTGCTCCAGCTTCTGAAATTCATTATATACCCTGCTACATGAATGAAAGTGATAAAATCATAATTAGCTAACTTTGCTTGCATTTTAATTGTTTATTATATGTCAATCAAAAGACAGGATGTATTATATGATTACCTGTGGCTTCCACTTCTTTGTCCGGAGCATAACTCTGTCACATTTCGTCTGATTGACTTGAAATGTAGCAGTTATGTTCCTCTATTGATTACAGAGTGCAGTGCACACAAACTGTTACTCTACCTAGCTTATTTTGGGGGGGGGGGGGGGTTCCCTTTGTTGTTTTACATACTTGGACATCCGGCAGTGTAACGTGCATATCTTGTGACAATTTTCCGCCTTATTTTGACTCTTGTCAATAGTTTATGTAGTTTGCATTTTGCTAATTTTTGTTTGCACAATGTTACATTGATAGTTGAAGTAGGTAAACAATGCATTTTGCTAAAGCAAATTTAGAAAAAAAAATCACTTCATGCAGAAAGGAACAAATCAGTCCTTAACCCTTTGCTGTTTAATCCCTGCTTTTTACGTGTCTGTGATTTTATGATTGAGAAATCATTGTGAAAAAAGAAGAAATTGCTTCTGACAAGCAATTTCTTCTTTTTCCACACTATTTTCTACCCTACTGAATCGTTATTTTTCAAATTAAATCCACTTTAAATTTTCGTCTGCAAAACCTTTGGATTTGGACAGGTCCAAATTTTTTTAAAACAGGAAAGGGTTAAATAACCTCAAACCTTATCCTGCTGTTTAAGAAACTTGCCTGGGGTCTGCAGACATGCGGTCTGATCCCTAAGTTTACACAATCTTGTTTCTTAGACTGCATTATTATGTGGAAAACTGTAGCCAAACTGGTTGGAAATCAACGATGTATAATTTGTTTCTAGTTGATTTCACTAGATTTTGTGGATTCTTAGAATTGGCTGAAAAATTGCTTTTATTTCTCAATGAAATTCATTTTGATTATGCAGCTGTTTTGTAAGCTTCCACAAAAATTAGTCCCTTAAGAAAACTGCTTCATTGTTGACAAAACTTTACATTTTTGGCTTCATGGTATTATATTATAAGATATGAAGAGATAATTTATTGATTTCATGGAGGTGTGAAGCTAAAAACCTAATCACACTTATGCGAAAGGAATCTGCTTCCTATATTCATACGTTGTGAAAATGGTTTTAGTTACACACCTCACTGAAATAAACAAATGATATCTTCATCACTAAAGTGAAAAACAACAACAACAACAAAAATAAGTTCAGCAGGATAAGAGTTAGATAGAAGATTTTCAAGTTTTGAGTTGAGATTTAGTATGCTGTAGATTAGGAACAGAATGAATTGAATTTTTAATTAATGGCTAATTTGATCGAAAACAAATAAAGATGAAAAGAAAAAATGTTGATTGATTACACTTCTTTAGATATATTGTTCTTTTGTGTAAAAGCAGAGGTCCAAGTTCAGAAAATACCATGAAATTTATTTTTCGACCTCTGCATATTCTGTTAGAATGAGTTGCAGTACTCAAATATAGTCCTAGGGGACTGTAAATATTAATGTTTAACCCTTGTCATGCTGAATAAAAACCATGGAAAAATCACATTTCAATCAAAGAGCTAATAGCACTGAATACACATATGATAATTGAGAGAAAAAAAAAAAGAAATTAAGAAAAATTCTGGTTTAAAAAGAAAATCTGGTTGTATAGACTAAGATCAGGCTGCATATATGTGCAGGCTGATCTTTGTCTATAGCACCTGCCTACGCAGGAATATTCCGGGTTCAGCATGACAAGGGTTAATATTTAAACGCTCTATGTTTTGCTCAATGACTGGACCTCTGTTTCTCACTGTTTGTTAGTTAATTAACATTTCACTGTTGTTTTCATTTACATTCACTGTTTGTGTTTTATTTGCATGTCCATTTGTCACAGGTCCTCGATGTTTTTAAACGACATGATCTCGAGGTTTCTAGGTCATGGAAGGGACTGAATCAATCATCTAGCAACTCCGATCAGATCCATGGCAAGCTCTCGCATGACAAGGATGCAAAATATTTAAATAATACAGATCGAACAAGTTCTAAATCCATTTTAGACAGTCATTCCGTTCTACCATCAAAGTTTTCAATACCATCGAAAGTAAGTGAATGTTTCAAGATCACAAAAAGCAACTCTGGAAAAAGGGAGATAAGTCAAAGCTTGATAGGATACTTTCTAAGCAAATATCTTCAATGACAGAGGTAAAAATACGAAAAAGGGGGGGGGGGGGTGTTAAAGCAGTCTGAAATCGTATTTCTCACTGAAACCATATGTTGTTGGTACTTATTTGAATCGTCTAAACAAGACGATTCAAATGAGCACTAATAACACAGTGTTTGTGTAATCATTATTTCAATACTTTGATATAAAAAGCAATGAAACTTAAGTGTTTTAAATACAGCTTGAACAATGGTTTATTTACAACATTTTGGTCCTTCAATTGAGAATTTTATTATGTAGCTTGTGATAAACAAAAATGCACTAGTTTGAGTTTTCATGCTCTCTTACTGATCCCAGACCTCAGCTCTCATCCTTTCTGATTTATTTGTCTCTCACCAATTAGTTGATAATAATAGACCTATGTGGGATAGCAGCTGGAGGCTTGGAGAGAATTTAATGGTAGTACTGGTGTGAGAAATACCAGGAATTCATTGTTAGATGCTCCAGTCGAACTAAAAGATTGTTGAAAGTAGCGTAAAACCACCTTCAAACAAAGGGGGGAGGGAAATTTGTTAAACAAACACACCTTCATTTCATATTAAACATGGTACATGTAGCTGCATAGCTAGATATGAAGGCTCAGTAGTTTAGGTGTGAATTTTCAGTTCTTTTTATGTTACAATTTTGTTTTGCTTAATATTTTTCTAATAACGCTATTTGTTTTCCTGTTATTTATTTCACTCTAACACTTTCTTCTGAAGAATATTAATTAAAATTATGTTACAGCTCTTTTATTTCCTATATGAATCTTAAATTAAAGTTGATTAAAGTTGCAGTGAATTTTATTATTGTAAGAAAACTTTAAAAATAAATTGTTCCAATGTTATTTATCTATAATTTATTAATTTTAATATGTAAATGCATCTGTAATGTCAAAGTTAATGTAATGTAAAATGAAAAAGATCATTCTTAGTTGAGACAAATTTTTAGTATTTAGCTCCACTGGAGAAAAAAATTCCACATGATTATAAGGTGACTCTTCATCAAAACAAGAAAAATATTATCATTATCACTATTATTTGTTATTAATATTATCATAATTGATGTTAAGAATGACCTGAACATGTAAATATCTGTTTTACAGGTATCAGCAGCCATATCCAAGCTGACGGAGGCTAGTGAGAGAAGCAGCCGAGACACTTCACCAACGATAAAGAAAAACAATGACTTGAATTCCCCGAGGGGTATCAAGAGGGGAACCAACTTTTCCCAGCTCCTTCAAAAATTCTCTGGTTCCGATGCGTCAAGTTCAGAGAAATCCGACACAGATACTCAGTCCCCTATAGGAAGAAAGACATTATTACGCAGACAGGAAGCGACCGCGCACAGTAGTGCAAGTAGCGATGATTCTCGTAGGACGCCAGAACGAACTCAAAGTTTACGATTAAAAATGTCTACCTCCACAAGTTCTGATAAGGACTCTAGTCTTCAGAGATCGTCAAGTTTTAAATCGGATTTCATGAAGCGACAATATAGTCCAGAACCCGAGGGTCGAAGGAGATTACCAAATACACCATCAGATGAACAGTCTGATAAGCCCTCGCCTGAACTCGCTAAAGTTCTCAACAAAAGAAGCCAAATTGTTGCTAAGCAACAAGAAGAAGGGGAAGATATTGAGAGGAGAAAAATTCATGACCGAAAAGTTGAAAAAGCTGATAGATTTTCTTCTGCAGGAAATGATGAAGTTATTGCAGATTCGGAAGTGTTACGCATGCTACAATCTCGTCGTAAAGAGACTGACTCGTCAATGGATTATTCATCTGTCTCAGAGGCGGAAAACAAGTCTCAAGTAGAATCTCAACAAATCTCACAATCTCAGTCTATAGAGGATATCAAACCAGGTGCCATTCAGTCTGTGAAATCCATGTTTGAAATAAAATCAGATGCTCCGCCCCCAGTCTTTACCCATAATGCTTCATCAGTAGGTCAGTCGAAACCTCAACAAGAGCGGCCTGATCTTCAAACACAGTCGTCATACGAGAGCAAGGCAACTCTTGTTCTTTCACCTACATCGAAAGAAATGAAGGACCCTTTTGTCTCTGCACCTCCGTTACAGTCTAAATCTGCCACAAGCGTGGCGAAATTAGACATGTCTTCCATAGATACTAGTTTAAATATTCTACAATCAGTGACTGACGATAAGTCTAATGTTCACGAACAAATGTCACAAGCAGTGTCTAATGTAAATATATCGTCACCACGGGAAGTTGTGCAATTCATTAAATCAGTTGAAAGCAATGTTAAACAATCAGAAAATAAACCAGTGTCTTCCGCCAAAATTGATCTGAAAACTGACTCGATCACACCAGTTCATGACAAACCAATCAGTGAAGAGAAAAGCGACGAGTACAAAGTGTTCCAACCCACTTTTGAAAAAGAGTTTCGACAATCAAATGCTTCGACCTCTACCTCTGGTACGATAGACATTACTAACAAAAGTGAAATAATGCGTAAAATCTCAACAAGGGAGATGACCCCTGAGAGACAATCCACCAGAAAGACTGGACCAATGAAAGTTCTCTCCCCTATGCCATCTTCACCCTCCACAGGTTTGTTACTTTTTATAGCTCTATGTAAAAAGGCATGGATAAGATGAAAAAGCCAACTATTCAGAGAACAGGCAACTTGTTTTATTTTCCAAAATTTGTCCAATATTACAAAAGACTTATATATAAGTCTTTATAACCTATAGCACTTTTTATGAAAAAATTGCCTGTGATTTATTAAGAGTAGAATCTGATCCAATACAAACAAGCCCTTCTGAGATGCTAATGCATTTTGATGGCTCAGTGCAAAACAGTTGTAACTGCCTATTAACATATAGGCAGTTACAACTGTTTCTTGCTGAGGCATTGATCAGTTGTTTCTATGACACCTCAGTCTAAGTGTGCTGCTGAGTTTGTGTGTCTGTACAGAATTTGTCTGGACAATAATTTGATTTAAAATTTAACTCAAACATTTTAAAGATGGATTTCATAAAGATCTCAAACAATTATTGATTTAAAGTTGAAGTCAAGTTTTTATCTGGAGCATAACTTCTATAAGCATTCACTCTCTGGTGGTTCTTTGGATAGTCATTTAACCCTTTGCTGTTTAATCCCTGCTTTTTATGTGCCTGTGATTTTATAATTGAAAAAAACATTGTGAAAAAAGAAGAAATTGCTTCTGACAAGCAATTTCTTCTTTTTCCACACTATTTTCTACCCTACTGAATGCTTATTTTTCAAATTAAACCCACTTTGAATTTTTGTCTGCAAAACCTTTGAATTTGGACGGGTCCAAAATTTTGTAAAACAGGAAAGGGTTAACACAAGATTTATGGTTTCTCTATTTTGAGCAGGTTTGACGCGCACAGAGTCTGTTGGTCGCACAGACTCTGAGAGACCGAAGGGCATCTTAAAACGGACACCGTCGTTAAAACACACGGGTGTGAGTGTCGATCCAGAACTAGCGGAAGTGTTGATGTCTCGACGGACGAAACATGACGAGATGGAGGAGGAAGATGCACAGAGAAAACTGACGGTTGAAGAAGAAATTCGGAAAGCAAGGTATGTAGAAAAAAACATTTTGTGGGATCAGCATGAAACAATTGTTAGTGTGAATTTTTTTTAAGTTGGTTTCATCACTTACGGTAGTGGAACCATAATAGTTCCGCAACATTTTGGAACTTGTGATGATTTCATTAGGAAACCTAAGTCAACATTGTGAAAGATAATGAGTTCTGAAATGTTGTGGAACTATTACCTATTTGTACCCAAAAACATCCAATATATATCCAATGGCTCAGCGGGAAACAGTTGTAACTGCCTATATGATTATAGGCAGTTACAACCAGAAATGCTCCTGACAAGTATGAAGTAATCTATTTGATTGGTGATATACAGAAATGCTCCTGAAAAGACTGTATTAAGCAATCTGTTTGAGATAGTAAAGTAAAAAAGGTTCATTAGCAGTCAGACATGTTCTTTCCTCTAAGCTGGCAATGTTATCTACCTGTACCAAGAAACAGTCAATGTTACATGGAACTATTGATGATTATACAGAATTGCTCCTGACATAACAGACTTATTCTTGTATTTAACTTATGGTGAATCTCTTTTTCTGACTGTATGTTGTTAGACAAAATAAATAATTCTTGATTTATAATTTATATCTCAGTATTTATTTTGAATTTTAACAATCAATGACAATTATTTGTACTGGGTGTACATTTTGAGTAAGTTCATTTGCAAAAATTATTGTCTTTTAACTATGGTATTGCCTTAAGAAATACTCTGGGAGACTCTGTGTTATTTGTGGATGGAATTTAATCTTAAGCTCACTACTGACGCTTATTGTCCCGTATTTACGGTAGTGCAGTAAGAATTATTCCTTTCACCTGGAGCCCAGCTTTCTTGAATACAGTACACAAATTTGAGACAGTATGGTGTATGTTATGTGTCTAGGTGGAACATTCTGTGAGGTGCTGTGTTATTTGTGGATGGAATTACGTTTTCTGGTAAAATGTTGTACACATGTCTAACAGGATGATGTGGAATTGTGTAAGCCAAATGTTTTTTGTCAGGAAATCTCTGTCTTACATGACATTGTGTTGTGTTCCAGACAGCCTTGGTCTGTTTAAAGAATCTGTTTGTTATTGGCCAAACCAGGGTTTTAGTTAGACTGGCCTCAGTCGTTTTTGTTAGCATTTTCAGATTTTTTTGTTGTTGTTGTTGTAGTTCTAATACATGCCTTGTAAGTGCTGAACAAAAATAATTCTTCTTTTCAGAGACAGGGGACATAATTTGAGATTTTGTAATGACTGTCACATTAAATTCATCTTGAAAAAAAAACTTTCTAGAAGAGTCTGGCGACCAGACGAAGTTCTAGTCTGTCTTCAATATAGTTTTTGATTAAAAAAACGGAATGAATACAAAAACTTTCTATATGGAAATTAATGCAATCAATGGATGATAACTCTTGAAGTTATCACTGTTTAAACTTATGATCTTTGAATTATCCTACAATGCATGTGGATGTATTTAGTCAATAGAAGGCAGGGCTATTTTTGTAAACAAAAAATAACAAAACACTTTCAATGTTGAAATTGATGAAATCAATGGAGGATAATTCTTGAAGTTACCAACATTTAAACTTATGATCATTTGATTTATCCAACAATTTATACAACTGTTTTTTTGCGCTGAGCCATCAATTTGAACAAGCATACTTATACTGAAATGAGCATCTTACCCTTCATCAAGTATGAAAGAAAATTTTTTTTTAAAAATTTGATAATGGGGAAAACATGTACATGTCATTATTCTGCTTCCATATTGAAACTTATATTGTTGCTTGTTGATTGTTTTGGTCAGTAATTGGAAATTAGACATATGGTATTAATATTGTGTGTAGGTAACTACCCCTTGTTAAGAATCAGTCACCCAGCTGTGGAGTCCTTCTGATTGTGATCAGTTACCTATAGTTATAACTACTTAGGAGCCCTTAATTAACTGGTTGTTACTTTCTGAATTCCCATGTTGATTTGGTATAAAATGAATATGAGCATGTGCATGACATTTCCAACAATTGGAAATGTTTATGGCATGTAAACATTGAGAGGCCAAGACAGCCTCAAACTGTGAAAATAAAGTTACCTGATTGTCTACAGATTCTTTGAAACCTAATCTATCTTCTAAGCACATAGTTAAGACTCTGGTCAGACTGTGCAGATGCACAGGCTGGTCAGAGTCTTTGCTTTGTGCATATTGAAATTGTTGGAAATCTCACGCACCGGCTCATATAGTTTTGTCAGTGGGTAGCCAAACTCTAGTAACTACAAATTCAACAATCTGTAGTTACTATAGTTTGGTCACCCTCAACAGATTTCCAGTTTCATAAGAATGAATTCTGTGAGATGCAAGACACAGAAGATTCATGACTGCCAGAGCAGGAGGTATTTTGGTTTTAAAATTTAAATATTCTTTAGTCCTTCATTTAGCCACAATATGACCCCCTTTTAAATTAGATAAAGAATGATTCTTTGACAATTTTGGGGGTCATTTAAAAAAAGGGGGGGGGGGAAATTCAAAGAAACAGGGGGTCATGATATTGATGCTCATTTGAAATGTGTCAAGATGATCCAAATGAGTACCCACTACATAAGGTTTCATTGAGAAACAAAGATATTAGACTGGATTTGGGCCCCTTTTCTGGATACTTGATAAGGGGAGTCTGTTCTCTACCACCTTTTGTGATTTGGCCAAAATATGATTTACAAGTTTCCAGAAATTAAAATGAATAATGACAAATTTGAACAAGCTGTAGATACAACATTTCTCTTGCCAACTGACAATATTATAGGCTGGACATCACCCGTATTGTCCACCTTGAAAAATAGACTGGATCTGGGCTTTAAAATTTTTAGCAATTTTATGTCTTTCCAAGTAGTTTAGCATTTTTCAACCTAAGCCAGAATATTCCTGCTTTGGCAGGATGTATAGACAAAGATTAGCTTGCACATTATGTGTCTTAATACCTCATTATATTCTCTTTACAACAAGAAAATGTAAATTAAAATAACAATATTTTAAATAAATGTTGATCCTCAATTAGAGTATCCAGTGCTTTCAGCACCTTGATTTTATAAGGCAAGTATGCCAGGTTTTTTGTTCAACATGCCAAGGGTTAAAAGAATGTCAATAGTATAATAATGATTTCTAGTTAGTGTAGGTAGACAGGTAGGTCAGATTCAGGTGTTGGCACCGAGATTTGGCACAAAGTCATCAAATAAGGGAAATAGTAGTCACTTCATTCAATAAGTTTGTGAGGAGGGACCAAAAATTTGTAGCTACAGTTTAGATTTAACCAGAACAAGGATAAAAGAATGTCAATAGTATATTTAATGATCTCTCGTTAGTGTAGGTAAACAGGTAGGTCAAATTCAGGTGTTGGCACCAAGATTTGGCACAAAGTCATCTAATACAGGAAATAGTAGTCACTTCAAACAGTATATTTGTTAGAGAGGCAAATCAACATGTTTTAACTACAGTTTGAAAAAGTTTTTATTATGATATTTTGGTTCCCTGCTTAATTATGACTTGGTTACACTCTGACTCAAAATGTCATCAGCCTAGTGAAACATCAATAGAAAAGGAAAATTTTTGTCGGATGACCCTAGTTTGCTAAATTCAGCAGTGTTAGTTACAGAGTTATTGAAATTCATCATTTGCATTTTTGATGATACAAGTAATTGTCATTTGATATCAATGTCAAGGTCACCTTCAAAAGTGAAATCTTTGAAAAAATCAGATTCGTGTTTCACAATCCTATCTTAATTGTCAATTTCAGGGAAGTGCAGAAAGAAAAATATGTGAGTGGGGAGACCAAGATCAATCTATTTGTTTTTCGTCAAATTTTGAGAAAGTTACTCAAGTGAGAATTTAAGACCATCATGGTCCTCTTGTTTCTATTTCAGAGAGTTGCAAGGAGAGAAACATGTGGATGGAGAGACAGATCGATCTGTGTCTGTCGCTGAGCGTATCTTTCAGATGACCAATAAGATTGAGGAGGCTAAATCATGTCCCATAACTCCGAGAGCTAGGTCAGGGTTTACAACTCCGAAATCTGTACTTTTAGGGTATGTATGAGATGGGATATTATATACTTCTTATGCTGTTTACTGCATATATTTCTGTTTTAAACAAAGCTTTGACGGACAGTTTAGACCTGAATTCAATCCCTAATGGAGGAACTTAGACTGGCCACAGTCCTTTTTGTTAGCATTTTCAGAAATGTTTTGTTGTAGTTCTATTGCAAGCCTCTTTAATCCTAATTCATATTAACAAGTGCTGAACTAAAACAAATCTTCTTTTCAGAGACAGGGGACTTAATTGCAACTTATGTAATGACTGACACATTTTATTCCCTTTGAAAAAAATAATTTAAAGAAGAGTCTTGGCGGTCAGACTAGGAGGGACACATCCTTTCCAACTAATAAATTGTCATCCACCAATAGGTTGATATTAAAGACTTAGGTGGGAAAGCAGCTGGAGGCTAAGAAAGGATGTAATGGTAGTAATGCCGTAGAATATATTGTGGGAAATGATGAAATTGCTTATCACAAGCAATATCTTCATTTCCTGAATTGTTTTCCCAAGGGGTGAAAAAGAAAGCGGGGGGGGAAAAAAGAAGGAAAGTCTTTGTCTCTGTAATAATAAGCTATTTGACAATCACTGTTATAATTAAATTTCTTAAGGGTAGTGGACCCATAATAGTTCTGCAGTATTTCGTCGGAACTCATGATCTTATACAATGTTAACCGAGGTTTCCTGATGAAAATCTTGTGGAAACCCATTAGTTAACACTATTAGATTTAATGAATTTTGAGATGTTGCCGATCTGTTACAGGTTTGCCTGTCTGTTACAGGTCCACTACCTTAAGACAAAGTATCTTCCGATCATTTAAAGAAAAAACTTTTTTAATATAAAAAACAAGAAATTTTATTGAAGGGCTTGATGGTATGAAAGTGATTTTCAGAGTTAGAATTTACTTTCACATATTTTAGAGATTATCTGTAATTTACCTGTACATAATTCAGGGTTTATCAGTTATTTACTTGATCATTAGAAATGTTCTTCTCCACCCTGATGCCAAATTGTGGAATTTTATTCTTGAATTAACTTCAACCTTTTAGTATAAGACATGATTTGAACAAAATTGATTTCAAGATGGCCCTTTTATAATTTGGAAAAAGCCTGACCCATATCAAGACTGAAGAAGAAATCAATTTTAATTCAAGAGGTCAGAGCATGACTATTGTAAATGCCTATTAATTCATAATTTTTGAAGGGCCATTGTAACACTTTTGTAAGTGCCTATATATTTATAGACACTTACAATAGTGTTCCACTGACCCCTCAATATAAACTTACAATAGTTTAGCACTGACCAATAGATTGAAACTAATAAAATTCTTGATTAAAGCTAAAGGCCTACATATTTAACTCACTGAATTAACTTTATCTGTTTGATTTTGAATTTTATTGAAACTTAGAATTTTATAGTCAGGACTTGACTTTACAAAGTAAACATGGTCTCTCTTCAACTCATATTTGTAGTTAACTATCAAAAAAGATAGCATCAGTCTGTGAATTTGTTGAAAGTTTGTTTGCCAAAGAATCTGGGATTTAATTTCAAAAATACTGTTGGTAGTTTTGGGTGAACAGTTTCGGATTTTTTCCATGAATTTCTCTATATTCCAAGGTATATACCTAAAGCTAGTTAAGCTATCAAGGAATTTTAAGGGTTTGGTTTTCAGGAACAGTTTATTATATATAGATCATTTTACGGTGTATGTGTGGGGGGAAGTGGGTATGCTTTCCAGTGTCTGTCTATTCACCTGTGTGTCTGCAAATTGAATATTTTATCGTAACTTTAATACCATTCAAGATACATAGGCATAAGGGTTCTTCCCATCAACCCGCTTCTTTAAGGTCAAAATACAGGATCAAGGTTAATTTTCCAGGTAAAATGTTTGGAAAAAAAAGCAATGTCAGGGGCATTAGTGTTTTATGAATTATGTATACATCTTGTTCAACTTGGAATTTTTGCATTATCCTGCACCTGCATTCAAATATTGGCATCAGAAGTCAGTGCTCTTATTCTATTTATCTTTCAAGGGTATAAAATGAATATATATGTCTCAGCCAATCAGAGCAGTTGTTTTGAGAATCTGAAACAAAATTGTCAATTTCTCATTGTAGATCTGGTTCTATCACACCTAAGAGCCAATTTAGTTTTGATGAGGGAACCAATAAACAACAACCTCTGTCTGGTTCCCAGCTTATAGAGAAACTAACGACTCTAGAGGATCAGCAGTCCCAGGGTGTGTCGCAGAAACGGCAGAAATTCCAGCAGCGTAAACGTAACGACCCTCGTACCAGGACTCAGCCTGTAACATTGCAGGAAATTCAGCTGGCTGATAGGTAAGAGAGTATTTCTGTATCTCTTGATTTATTATTAAAGCTATATTTTGATTTTTATGCCCTTGTATCAAAAGTTCAGGGTATATTGTTTTTAGCTCCACTGGCTGAAAGGCACTGGGGCTATTGTCATGGCGTTGTGTCCGTCGTGCGTCCGTCCATCCGTCCGTGCGTCCGGTCGTAAACTTTTCTTTAAAAATCTTCTCCTCAGTAACAACTGGATGGATTTCAACCAAACTTCACAGGAATGATCCTTGGGTGACCAACTTTCAAAGTTGTTCAAGAAATTTTGATCCAATGAAAAACATGGATTTAATGGGCGTGGCTAATTTCCAAATATGGTAAAAAGTGAGTTTTCTCAGATTCTAATCAATTGATACCAATTAAATTTTACATGAATGATCCTTGGGTGACCCTTTATCAGTCTACAAAAAATCATTGTGATCGGATGGAAAATATACATTTTATGGGCGGAGGTCATTTCTATATATGTTATATAGTGGAAACTTTGAAAATCATTTTCTCAGAATATAACTGATGGATATCAACCAAATTTCACTGGAATGGTCCTTAAGTGACCCTTTATCATTTTACAAAAGATCATTGAGATTGGATGAAAAATATACATTTTATGGGCGGAGGTCATTTCTCTATATGTTATATAGTGGGAACTTTGATAATCATTTTCTCAGAATGTAAATGATGGATATCAACCACATTTCACTTGAATGATCATTGAATGACCTTTAATCAGTGTACCAAAAATTATTTTGATTGGATGAAAAATATGCATTTTATGGGCAGAGGTCATTTCTCTAAATGTTATATAGTGGAAAATTTGAAAATCATTTTCTCAGAATCTGATATTTGGATATCAACTAAATTTCACTGGAATGATCCTTGAGTGACCCTTTATCAGTGTACCAAAAATTATTTTGATTGGATGAAAAATATACATTTTATGGGTGGAGGTCAATTCTCAATATGTTAAATAGTGGAAACTATGAAAAAACATTTTCTCAGAATGAAACTGATGGATATCAATCAAACATTTTTCGTATGATCTTTGGGTGACCCATTATCATGCAGCCAAAAATTATTTTGATTTGATGAAAAATATGTCTTTTAATAGCAGAGGTCATTTCTCTATCTGTTATATAGTTGAAACTTTGAAAATCATTTTCAACATCAGTAGAACCGCAAATATCTAAAAATCTAGTCAAAACATTTGTTTTTACAAGAATTTCAAGCCTGTGGAGCGACTCAAGCCATTCATGGCTTTCTAGTTAGCTCACCTGAGCACGAAGTGCTCAAGGTGAGCTATTGGGATCGTAGAATGTCCGTCGTCTGTCGTCAGTCGTGCGTCGTCCGTCGTCCACAATTTCTTTAAAAATCTTCTCCTCCTAAACCAGTGGGCCAATCTTGATGAAACTTGGCAGGGATGTTCCTTTGGTCAAGCTCTACCAAAGTTGTTCCAATAAATGAAATCCACCCTTAACTTTTCCTTTACCCTTAACAAAAAGGGTGAAAAAATGAAAATCTTTAAAAATCTTCTTCTCTGAAACCAGAAGGCAGACAGCATTCATATTTGGTATGTAGCATCATCTAGTAGACCTCTACCAAGTTTGTTCATATCAAGACCCAGGGGTCATATTTGGGCTTTGCCCGGGCCCAACCCTTTTTACTTGGATTCAAAGTACGTAAATCTTTAAAAATCTTCTTCTCTGTAACCAGATTGCAGACAGCTTTAATATTTGGTGTGTAGCATCACCTAGTGGGCCTCTACCAAGTTTGTTCATATCAAGACCCTGGGGTCATATTTGGGCTTTGCGCGGGTGCATCCCTTTATCTCTTATGAGCACAAAGGGTAAAAAAATGAAAATCTTCGAAAATGTTCTTCTATGAAACCAGAAGGCAGACAGCTTTCATAATTGGTATGTAGCATCATCTAGTGGACCTCTACCAAGTTTGTTCATATCAAGACCCTGGGGTCATATTTCGGCTTTGCACAGGTGCACCCCTTTATTTCTTATGAGCACGAAGGGTAAGAAAATGAAAATCTTCAAAAATCTTCTTCTATGAAACCAGAAGGCAGACAGCTTTCATATTTGGTATGTAGCATCATCTAGTTAACCTCTACCAAGTTTGTTCATATCAAGACCCTAGGATCATATTTGGGCTCCACCCAGGCGCAACCCTTTTACATAGAATCAAAGAGTGAAAATCTTTTAAAATCTTCTTTAATCTAAACCAGAGGGCACACTGCTTTCATTTGTGGTATGTAGCATCATCTTGTGGGCCCCTACCAAGTTTGTTCATATCAAGACCCTTGGGTCATATTTGGGCTCCACCCAGGCGCATCCCTTTCAGCTCATCTGAGCACGATGGGTGAAAATAGGAAAACCTTCAAATATCTTCTTCTCTGAAAACAGAATGCAGACAGCTTTCATATTTAGTATATAGCATCATCTTATGGACCTCTTCCAAGTTTTTTCATATCAAGACCCTGGGGTCACATTTGGGGTCGACCAGAGTGCATCCCTTTTTACATAGAATCAAAGAGCAAAAAGGCATATCTATCTTGCTCTTTGCTGAAAACGTTCCATGGTATTGATCTTAGGCAATTATCTTTTTGACATCTGCCTATCCAATTAATGTGATGTCCCAGGGGTCAAGGAGACTCAGGTGAGCGATCTAGGACCATCTTGGTCCTCTTGTTATCCTGTCTACTTGTCTTTCAAATTGACTGCCTCAGTGGCTGAAAGGTATATAGGCTTGACTTGTGACTTGAAGGTCTGTGGTTGCTTGGGTGTGTTTGTGGGCAAAATACCTAATCTAAAGCTCCAGTCAATCCAGCTGTAGAATTTGGTAGCAGCGGATTTAAATGTAACTGTCCCTCTCTCAAGGATAAGGAAACATCAGGATTTAGGGTTCAAGAACAACTCTATGAGCTTAAGCCTTAGTCATGAACTAAGATAAATAAGTGCAAAAAATTGGGAGATTTGGACACCAGTGGAGCAATACAGGCCCTCTATGGCCTCTTGTTCATTGTTAAAAAAGAACTCACAAACACTTGTGCTGCCAGATTTACTCTTTAAATTCTAATTAGGGCAGTGGAGTTATTTTCAGCTATATCATGATAGCAATGGCTCAGCAGAAAACAATCGTAACTGCCTATATGTTTATAGGCAGTTACAACTGTTTTGCACTGAACCATCACTATTTGATCATACTGCAACATTAGGTAAATAGCTTAACATCTTGCCCTACAAGTAGAGTAATTTCCTGCTATATCACATATTTATTAGCTCATCACAGAATATTTGTAACTGCCTATATGTTTATAGGCAGTTACAACTGTTTTGCACTGAGCCATCAATATTTGATCATACTGCACCATTAGGTAATAGCTTAACACCTTGCCCTACAATTAAGTAGGGCACTACAGTAAGTTCATGCTATATCACATTTTCAATTGCTCGACTTAAAACATTTGTAATGCCTATATGTTTATAGGCAGATACAACTGTTTTGCGCTGAGCTATCAATATTTGATCATACTGCACCATTAGGTAACAGACTACCACCTTGCCCTCCAGGGTCGTCACAACTATAATGTTTTGTCAATTTGACAGCCTTACTTGATACATGTAACCTGATTTACTCCACTTACCTTTAACAAGAAGCTACCAAAAAATGTCAGCTTGCGTCAAAGCACAGTATGTAAAGTGTCCGTCTTTCAATCTAGAGGTCTCGGGTTTGATCCCGGACAGTGGCAATTATCCTTTCTGATTATTTGTCTCACCAATGGGTTGATAATTGTAAACCCATGTGTGATAGCAGCTTGAGGCTAGGAAAGGATGTGATGGTAGTATTGGTGAGAGAAATACCAGGTATCCATTGTTAAGTGCTCCGGTCACAGATATATAACTGAAACATTGTTGAAAGCAGTATAAAACCCAATTCTAACAAAAACAAACAAAATATAAAACTGCCTTGAACCTCCTGCAGTTTCACGGGAATCAAGCCATGGTCTCTGTCTATCCTTCTGTCATTCTTTCTTTCCATCCTTTCATCATTCTATCTTACTATTCTCGTCACTAAACTTGTCCAGAGCATATCTCCTGTAGTGTTAATGCTATCAACTTCAAACTTCAAAGATGGAAAGATCTCAATGTGGAGAAGTGTGTTACACAAGAACCATAACCATTGCTTGCAATAATTTTAGAGTTATTGCCCTTTGTTGTTTGGAGGACTAAGATTTTGTCCATAGCATAACTCTGAAAGTGTAATAGCTTTCTACTTGAAATTCTTTAGGAAGATAGATCTCAGTGGAGATTTGCAACTCTTGATGTTAAATATGGGATTTATTTCCCTTTGCCATTTTAAAAAAAATAAATCATAGATATTCAGCAACTAAACCTAGGTTGATTATAAATCTAAAGCTCTACAAAAATCTAGTAAAAATTTCAACATAGATTGAGCAATACTTTCGAATTCATTGATTCAATCATTATTCAGTCTAAAGGGTAAATTCATTACAATATAGGTTGCAGTGCATAATACTTGTTTATTACCTTGCATAAGAAAATAAAACTCAAAAGAAATGATTGTGGTCATTCGGTCATTCCAGTACACCTTCACGAGATCAAGGGTCAAATCTTACAAACAAACCTTTCAAGTCCTATTTGTAGTTTCTAGCCTTAAGAAAGATATAATATAGTATTTATGTTAATTGATCAAGATGTTTGGGAAGTGGTGTGAATTGTACAATGTTTCATTTAAGCAATTTTTATATGGCAAATTTTAAGACAGAAAGTGTTTTTGATATTTATATTCACAACCAAATATTTGTGAATTTTGCTACAAGGGTATTAACTGAGACGCAGATAAGATGGTGTTATACCATTCTAAAATGTTTATTTCTCCATGAAACTTTATGTAGTGGGTACCCAATGGAATGGTCTCAATTAGACAATTTCAATGAGTTCCAACAATAATAGGTTTTTCTTGATATCATTGAAATATTTAATTCTAGAATATAAAAAAAATCCCTTTTATCTGTGACTTTGTATATTATCCTTTCTCATGACATTTATGACAATCACAAAGCTGGCAGACAGTTAAGACTAAAATCAGCCTGCACAGGTTTGCAGTCTGATCTTAGCCTCTCTGCCAATTTTCTAATTATTTTTTTTACTGTAAAACTTAAGTTTGGATGATTTTAATTGTCCCAAAAAAGCAGATTTTTTTAAACAAAATCAAATTCATCAGGATAAGTGTTAAGGTAGGATGTTTTTGTCCTATCTATATGGATGAGGACTTCTAATATACTTGTTATGGTCGTTAAAGTGAGTCAAACCGTGAAATGTGACATTATCATGTGAATAATGTAAACTTCTGTATATCGTCAAAAAAATGTAGAAAATCGTTCTGTATGTTGTGCATAGAGTAAAATTTATATATCTTCGTTGTGGACTAGTTGTGAATGATAATTAGCTCGTGAAATTGGATTGTTATTAATTATATTGAGTCTTCATTATCATTCTTTTGTTTGTATTGGAATATTTCTACCTTCAGTGATCTAAATTATACCAGGAATAAAGCAATGTTCATGAATGGTTTGTTTGTCTGAATGGGTTTTTACACCACTTTAAACAATCTTTCAGTTATATTGCGGTGGCTGGAGCTCCTAACATAGGATTCCTGGTATTTTTCACACCAGTACTACCAATACAGCCTTTCTAGCTTACAGCTACTATCCAACAATGGGATTTCAATAAAATTCTGATAGTGTCAATCAAATTTTGATTAGTAAGAACTTGATATCTTCGTAGAAATGATTATAAGCACAGGCCATTTACTGTTATTTAGGTGATGAAAAAAAAAATGTGGATTTCGAACTGGGAGGAAAGACAAAAATAATTTCATTACTCAATATTTTGTTCATGGAGTTTTGAAACGAATTCATCAGGCACGTGTTTTCACTGACATACTTAAGATAGAACTAATTGTAGTAAATAGAAGAAAAAACATAAGACCACTTGGTCAAAAAGTAAAAAGGTTATCATAAATTAGCCCATATTAATACCTATATTTCCTTTTTGGGTTGTATGGTCAAATAGGGTTCAAGATATATGGAAGGATTTTGTTTTCAAAACAAAATATTTTTTTTTCTCTGTCACTCAAACCCTATATTGTGGGTAATCAATGGAATCATCTTTTCAAGATGATTCCAATGAGTGCCCACAACATAGGGTTTGGATGATAAATAACAGATTTAGGTTGTCATTACTCGCTTTTATTTGAAGTGCTAGGACTGGTCAATTGTAATAACAAAACAGTTCAGACCTCCATGTGACCTTACCAACAAATAGTCAAATAATTATACCCCCCCACCTACGAAGTAGAGGGGGGTATATTGGTTTCACCATGTCTGTCTGTCTGTCCATCTGTCCGTCTGTCATGCCATAGACCTTTTCGTTTCCGGACTCTTAACTCAAGAACTATTGATGAGTGACCTAGAATCATGAAACTTAATACAAATGTTCCTTATGACCCAAGGAAGTGCCCTGGATTTTCTGGTCGCATAGGTCAAAGCTCAAAGTCACAGTCAATTTTTTATCAATTTTCGTTTCTGGATTCTAACTCAAGAACAAAGCAACCTAGAATCATGAAACTCCATGCAAATATTGGTTATGACCTAAGAAAGTGCCCTTTGTTTTTTGGTCACATAGGTCAAAGGTCAAGGTCACATTCAATTTTTTTTTTCAATTTTCATTTACGGACACTTACTGAAGCGACCTAGAATCATGAAACTTCATGCAAATGCTACATATAATGACCTCAATATTTTTTACAAACACATCCTGCACTAATAGCACTTGTATTTTGAGAAAGTGCTTGTGGGGGATATAAGTCCACTCTGCGACAGTTCTAGTTAAATTCGGTTTTTCTCCGCTTTTAACAATCTTATAGTCATATTGCAGAAGCTGAAGCACCTATTAATTGATTCCTGGTATTTCTCACACCAGTACTACCATTACGTCCTTTCTTAGCCTTCAGCTGTGATCTCACATTGGTCTATGATTATCTATCCATTGATGGAAGACAAATGGTTGGAAAAGAAGGATGTGGCCATTGGGGATCAAATCTGGGACCTTTAGATTGACAGTATGATGCGCTGCCAACTGCACTATGACAGTGGCAACGAAAAGACAAAGATAATTGGTTGAATGTATTGGGTTTAACATGACTTTTAAGATTGCACTTAATGCAGTTATATTTCAGCGACCGGTGCACCTCCCAATGGCCTCCTGTTGTTTCTTACACCAGTATAACAACAAAATTTTGTCCAAGCTGCCCATCAAGCTAAGACTTACAATCAAGATTAGATTAAAGTTTTAATTCCTCTTTGGTTTCTTTCATTTGAAATTTCAAATGGGTGCTCAGCAAGATTTCAGTAACTGCCTCCATGGTCCAGTAGAGCAAGCACTTGACAAATGATATGAAGGTCACAGGTTCACATGTTGAGTGTTCAGTGCAAGACTGTACTAAGTTGTATATACAGTGTATATACAACTTAGTACAGTCTTTTGCTGACCCCTCTTTGTCTCTCACCAATGGGTTGATAATCGTAGACCTATGTGAGATAGTAGCTGGAGGCTAGGAAAGAATGTGATGGTTGTACTGGTGAGAGAAATACCAGGGATCCATTGTTAGGTGCTCCAGCCGCCGCGATATAACTGAAATAATGTTGAAAGCGGCGATAAACTCCATTCAATCAATCAATTTGCTGACCCCTCGATGTACTTTTTAGTTCCAGACTTAACTAGACAAACACATGCTTTTGGAATCTTCATTTATTTGTCACTAATTCTGTTCTCTTTTGCTTTGTCATTGTCAATCTATTAGGTTAGCACAAAACTATTAGAAGTACCTACAAATATATAGGCATTTACATTAGTTATAGACTTCTACTCAAAAACATTATAATCCATGATTGATCAGACTATATACTTACTGCATAAACAGACAGACTTGACATATTTATGGATAATAAAGTAGAGAAAAACATTCGTATTGCGAACAAGTCGTAAGTCAAACAAATATGGATTATAGCAAATAGAAAACTGCTCGAGTGGTCTGTGTTATTCCTGTGAATTATCGGACTTAAATATAAGGGAAAAAAATTATTGGCATGAAATAATTGGAATAAAATATAAGGAGAAAATTTATCAATATAGAAACAGATTTAGTATAAGACCACTTTGGGCTAAAGCTAAAAAAAAAATACTTCTTTAAACCTTACAAAATAGCTGCTTTCTCAAATTGTTTTCATTGAGGAATAAATTTACTTTCAAACCTGTCAGAATTCAAAAATTTTGGTGAACACAACTAAAAAAAATATCAACGATTAAATACAATAGTCAGAAGGTCATATATTTAAAATAAAGGTTAAGGTATATGCCAAATGATGGTAATGGAAACTTAATCCTTGTCATGTTGAATAAATTTTGGCTAAAATTTTTTCCATCAAAATCAAAGGGCAAAAAGCACTGAAAGTACCAACTGTAGGTTAATTTTTTATTTGAAAAACTAAATCTATTGACAATTCTGGTGTGAAAGTAAGAAACAGGTGGTGTAGACTTACATCAGACTGCACATATGTGCAGGCTGATGTTTGTCTATAGCTCCTGCCAAAGTAGGAATTTTCCGGGCTCAGCATGACAATGGTTAAGAGAACAATAAAATGAGAGGTTGGTAAATTTTAATTGGGAGATTCTATTAAAGTGACTAAGGAAATAAGAAAAATGGAGGAAAGTGAGAGAAAGATGGCAATGTCTAGAACCAAAGTGGAAATCTTCTTGAAGTGTTGGATAGTGATACTGAAATATTTGTGGTTGATCTTATACTGGATATTGAAAATGCTGTGCAAATTGTTGAGAATTGTTCTGATACTATTGGTGAAGTTGTTACTGTGGTTGTTGGATTGGCTTAGTTGGCTTGTGTAAGTATTGTATAGTCAATCTTGCTCAAGTGATCACGTCCATTAAGCAAACATCTTTATTATCAGACCGTTTTCAAATTCCCCTTCTTTAAATCAAAATATTTAAACTCATTAAAATTGCCTCCATGAGATGATTCTTTTGAGTTTAATCAACAAAGTATTGTTGATAAATTCACATTAACATACATATTCCATCAAAATGGTGTTTCAAACCTGTAAACAAAACCTGTACTTAGTGACCATTCCTTTTAACGACCACTTTTAAGTGGTCCATTTAGTCGTGCCTTGATACACATTTTACTGTATATAGGGGATAATTGTTTGTTTGTTTCAGACTTAATAAAGTGGTCATCACATGATCAATTTCATTGACTTCAAAATGACAATTGTATTGAACGAGTCTCCAATATTACTAACATATCAATGGCTCAGTGCCAAACAGTTGTAACTGCCTATATGTTTAAAGGCAGTTACAACTGTTTCTTGCTGAGCCTTTAAAATGTAGTAGTCATTACATGTTCAATTTCATTGACTTCATTTTTGACTTCAATATTGAACCAGTCTCCAATATTGCCAACATATCGATGGCTCAGCACAAAACAGTTGTAACTACCTATATGCTTTAAGGCATTTACAACTGTTTTGTGCTGAGCAATAGGTATGACAGATCTGTATATTGACAATGTAATTGAAAATTTGTTGTCATTGATTAAGATTGACAACAGCCAGAGAGCCAATATTGCTTCCTTCTAGGGTGTAAAGCAGCTCAAATGCTTTCAATGTTAATGGCAATATAATTTACAATGAAATTGACTTTGTATTCAGAACTTCCAATAAATTGTCAATAATATTTATACAGATGATTGAAAATATTATTGATCAATAAAAGACCAATCAATATATCGATTCAAAAATATTCACTACTGCAAGATCAACCATGAATCAGCCATGAAAAATTCATGGCTTGAGCCATTAACCTCACCCATTAAAAGCGACATTGTGCTGGGCATTAATAAACCATCAAGATGCCATGAATTTAACATTAAATTATTTCAATGGGAGAGTTATGGCCATTAAAGAAGTCATTCATGGCCATAAATGGAGAAAGGACACCATTAGATTTTCAGGAGTAATTACTGGGGAAATAATGACCATTACAAAAATGAATTATTGATGGGCATTGATTTTTTAATGGTAGCCATTATTAATATTAATGGTAGCCATGAATTTGTATAATTGCTAAATTCATGACCCATTAATATATTTCATGGCACATTTTAATGGGCAGTGGCCATTAAAAGCGACATTGTGCTGGGCATGAATTTAAATTAATGGGCAAGAACTTTATTTTCACTGCTATACCATGCCCATTATCCATAAACCCTGAAATAAATGTAATGGGCATTAAAAATAAAATGACAAATTAATGGTCAAAATATCTGCCAAGTAATGGCCATGAAAAAGTACTTAACTTTTTTTAATAGACAAATTATGACCATTAAAGTTTACCCATTAAATGTTGTAAATGGGCATTAATTTTCTAATGGCCAAACAATGGGGAGAAAATACCAGTCATGGACCAAAAATGATGGCCATGGAAATTTTTTATGCCTATTATTTTAATGGCCATCAATACAATCCATGCCCATTATTGTTTCCCCTTCAATGTTGGTAATCTTTAGTTTCCTAGGGTTGAAAATTCATAAGTATGAATCTACAAACATTAAACAACTTGACAGATCTTATTCATACAATTCTTCTATAAAATTGATGCAATAATTTTTAATTGGGGTTTGAGAATATTTGCACAAATGATTTATTGCTAAAATCTTAAAAAAAATAAAATCTTATTTTCTTCAAATTTTGCAAATTCGAAGGCTTCATTTAAAATTTGTCTTATATTTTGTTAATCAATTGTTTTTAGTCCAACAGTACAAGATTCTATTTAAAATAATCAAATTTCAGCTTTTTACATACCTTCTGCTTGCTATTCTTCCCAATGTACAAGAGAATAAGGCAAAAAACATTTTAACTGGAAATTTTGTTTGAAAACAGCAGCCATGTTGGATTTCCATAGACTGGATTCACGGTCACTTTTAGACTGGTACTCTTGGCCATGACTTTGTATAACGACTTATTCATGGTTTGTGTCATGGGCATGAATCAAAATGAAAGAACTTAAAACTTTAATTCTGTATTTAATTTCTCATTAATTAATACCCATTTCAAATAATGTAAAGGGCCATGAATAAACTGATTTAGACTTCAACAGCATATGAATGGCCAGAATTAATTGTCAGAATTTTTTTTCAATGCCAATTAATGACTTGATTTTTTTTTATTATGGCTATTATTTATCATATTTGGTATTTAATTATCGTGATTTATATGGGTGATAACCTTTAATAAATGTTCATGATAGTAACTGGGCATGAATAAAAAGAAAAAAAGTTAAAACTTTTCTGTATTCCTTTCATCCCCATTAAATAAAGTTAATGATCATGGATTATCTGATTCATAATTGTATGATATATTAATGGCCATAAGTAATAGTCAAGATTTTTCTCATGCCAATGAGTTTTTTTTTTTTATAATGGCCATTATTTGTTACTGTTTTGTATTTAATTGTCATTTTCAATGGTTGATTGATGGGCATGAATAAATGTTCATGGTTGTTAATGGGCATGATTCAAAATTAAAAGAGCAAATGGTTTTTAGGAATTTTTATAATGGCCATTATTTGTTACTGTTTGGTATTTAATGGCCATCTTCAGTGGATAATGATGGGCATGAATAAATGTTCATGGTAGTTAATGGGCATGAATCAAAATAAAAGAACTTTAAAAAATTTCAGTATTTCTTTGATCTTATTATAATCAAAGTTAATGCCCATGAATGGTCTGATTCAGATTCAATGATATATTAATGGCCATTATTAATTGTCATAATTTATTTTAATGCCAGTGACTTTTAGCAATCTTTATCTTGGCCATTATTTGGCCTTTTTTTATTTAATGGTCATCATTCATGGGTGATTGATGGGCATGAAAAAAAATATTCATAGTAGTTGATGGGCATGAATAAAGCTAAAACAAGAAGTAATGACCCATTACTTTTTTAATGCCAATACTTTTATGCCAGCCTATTATATTTATCTGCATTTCATGGTTTTTTAATGGTCAAATCATGAATTAATGGCCATTAGTTAGCATTTTAATGGCTAAAAGTGTTACCCATTATTATTTTTTTACAAGGACTAATGGCTCATTTTCATGGTTTTCCTTGTTTTCATGGGCCATTAATGGTCTTTTAATGTAATTTTAATGGGACCCTTTTGCAGTAGTGATTGTCGATGAAACAAATTATGCATGATTTACCTAAAGACTAATTTGGGTGAACAACAACTGCTGGTTTTAATATTTCTTTAGTTGTTCACTTAACAATCATAATAATTCCTAATCTCAAAATGAGATGAATTGTAAACATTTTTGGATAAGATCTCTTTCTATGTGTGTCATTTTGCACATGAATGGTATTGACAATGTCTAGATTTAATAGCTCTTACTTAGACGACATCCAATAGAAATGCAATGACCAAAAGAAAATTCAGATGAAACTTATAAGCAAAGTTACCTACTTTTTGAGTTGAACAGATATCACTTATATATATGTCTTTTGTGGCTTATAAGTAAAATCTTAATTTCAGATCAATTTTAATTTCATAAAGTTAATTCTATGTAAAACCTTCCATTGTTATATTTTCAGCCTTGAAACCGTTAAGAAGTTCAGATCTGACATCCTGAAGAAAGCGTCGAAAGACACGTTTGATGTGATCCAGAAAGAACAACAGGAAACCGACAAGGCAGAGTTTCCGTTACATTTCCGTAAAGAACGGCGACCACGAGGGGATCGTCACAAAACTCTGCCTGTAACAGCAGCGGAACTTGGTGCAATACCTGAAGGTCAGGTATCGGAGACGATGAATACGCTCAAGAAGCGGTTTGAATCTCAAGGTGCCAGAGACTCGAAGGCCGATTCTGGAATACTTAGTGGTGGGTCAGATGGAGAGAATCTCGCATGCGATACTGACAGCTGGAGGAGTCTAAGTGTTGAAGAAAATATTTCCGCCGATGACCCTGTGAAAATGAGCGTGTCAGCTAAAGCGTCGATGTTTACACAAATACAAGAAACTCTGAAGGAGAAACCAGAGAAAAAATCGGCAAGTGGTGCTAAGAGGTACATAGATCGTAAAAAGCGTGAACGATCAAGAACTTTGCCAATTACAGAAGATGAAGTAAAACTCGCTGCCGAGATTGCTGATGAGGAGAATGGGAGGGAAGAATCTACTGATAAAGATGCTGGTTTAACACAAGAGGCCACCGAGAGTGATTCACCAGATGAATTGTCCAGGTGAGTAAAATTAGGAGTGACCTCACTGGAATTTTCTTCCGGAGGTCATTGTATGGTAAAAGTAGATCCTTTAGAAAAAGTAGTGCGACATTGAAACGTTATTTTTGAGGGTAAAATAGTAACCCGTGTGCTCATTTTTGTTCTTTTCACCTAGTTCTGCATCTCTTCTTTGATTAAACGCTTGATTTGACCTTCTCTGTGCACGATTTCCTTTGCGAAAGGACGGATAACGGGTGGGGGTCGTAACCAAAGTAGCTGTCCTCTTCATGGGTGGAAAAAAGACGGTACCTCTACTTAAGCTTGGGTACCCCAAAAGTTGAAGGGAGTTTCCCGAGGTTTTCTTTCACTTTAAGGTAGGACATTGAACAAAGATGAAAGGCTAAAGAGGTCAAAGGTCAACCCTTTCTGTGGAACCGACCACAGCACCGGAAAAGAGTGCAATTTTATATAGAACAAAGAAGGCCCAAAGTCCGGTTGGGTCACTCCATTAGCTTTCTAAAGTAGCCAATTTATATATTTGGCATCACTAGAAAAATACCATTCAAAAACACAACAGGATTTTTAGCTCGCCTGAGCACAACATGCTCAAGGTGAGCATTTTTATCACAATGTCTGTTGTGGGTCATGTGTCGTCCAGCGTCAGATGTCAACAATTTAGTGTTTACACCGTAGAGGCTACATTTATTGTCCAATCTTCTGAAACTTTGTCAAAATGTTTGTTAGGTCACAAGGATGAATCCTATAAAAAATGGAAAGGATCCATGTAATATCGTTGGAAAAGAGCCTGAATGACAATTTTCTTTTTTACACTCTAGAGCCTAAACTTTATGAAACTTGGTCAGAATGTTGCTACAAAAACTAAAAGTATCCTTGAAATAGACTTACTTTTGACATAGGATTACATGGATTATCAGGAAACCGCTAACTTCTTAAGAAAATATTTTCACTTTAGACATTTTTTCACTTGTCTATGGACAACCTAGCCATGAAAATCTGTTTGTCCATTCAACTTAATGGACAAGTCAGACAACTCGGACAGCTTATTTCAGAACCACTGATTTGGGAAAAATTGAAGATTGATTCTTTAATATGATTATATGTTGTCCACTTTCATTGTCAAACAAATAAAGGGAAATAACTTTGTAAAAAGTGAACATTTTTCAAAACAGTTTTGTCCCTTTATCACCTTGTCTATCAGTAATATGATGTTATGAAAACTCGTGCTTTTTACACTCGCTAGGCCTCAAACACTGTTAGTTTAAAGAATGCTTTACTATAAGATATATTTTAGTTGAAACTCGGTCAAGGCTGAAATGTAGTTTTCTGACTGTCAATCACGGGGTCCTGGGTAAAATTGATGACCGGCAGCAGTGGATATTTGACATTTGACAACCACTATTGGCTATATAATCTTAAACCTCAATGGGAATAGCAGTTGGACCCTCAGAAAAGATTATGTAGATAGATGGGGTATTTTGGATTTTAGATGAAAGTTTATTGATAATAATGCCCCCCATCATAGAAAAGGGAGGATATCGCTTTGCACTAGTCAGTCTGTTGGTCGGTCCATCCGTCGGTCAGTTGGTCCTTCCCTTGTCCGGAGCATATCTAAAAAAGTTTGCAAGCTAGAATCACAAAACTTCACAGGCGGATAGATATCATTGAGTTGAAGTGCAAGAACAATAACTCTACTCATCATATTATTTGAGTTTATTTCCCTTGGTTAATTGCCAAAGAATATGCCTTTGACCTGCTCTAATGGGGGGGGGGGACATGAATGTTTAAAAACATCTCTTGTTAAAGCATAAATACAATGTTGGTGGCACTCATTGCAATAGTTGAGTCCATCAAGACAATTCAAATGAGGACCAACAACATAGGAATTTGTTGAGAAGTAAAGATTTTAGATTGGCTTTACCCCCTCAAATCAGTCTGTACCTCAGTAAAATACTGATAGTGAAGTTGCATTACAAGTCAAATACCATATTTTAGGAGGTGTGATTTCTTACTAAATTAAACTTTTCAGGTAAGGATGAGTTAAGATGGGGATGTTATTTCACCCTAGATACTTGATACACAAAATCATCCAGTATGAAATGAGCATGTTTTATACACTGTCACTCATCCAAACTACCTACATATTCATATTAATTGGTTACACCTTGGGTGTCTATCTTCCTGGGGCTGGCTGTTGTGAAAGCAGACTTAGCCCTTTAAGCCTGATGATTTGTTAGTTAGAATGGGTTTTAACGTTGCTTTCAACAAACTTTCTCTTATATCGCAATGGCTTGAGCAACTAACAATGGATTCATGGTATTTCTCGCACAAGTACTACCTTTACATCCTTTCCTAGCCTCCAGCTGCTTTCACACATAGGTCTACAGTTATCAACCAATTGATGAGAGACAAAAAGTCAGAAGGGATGAGTGCCATAGTTGGGGATCAATCCCAGGACCTTTGGATTGACAGTCTGATGCGCTACCATCTGCACCTTGCTGACCTTATCCTGGCCAGTGATAATTGTGCTACCAATAAACAGGGATCGACACTAACATCAGTTCTCAGGCCCGAGACCTGTTGATTTTAGGGAGGACTAGTAGATGTAACCATGCTGCAGGTCCTGCAGGCCTATAATCAATGGCAGTGCTAAGCATTTGCATTCTATCATGTTTTGAAAAATAATTGCTTCTCCAATACTAAAGTTTGCAATACCAAATGGAAAACATTGTAGAAATAGAATCTAGAAATAGCAAAGCAATTTCTTCTTTACCAACAATGTTTTTCTTGCAATTATTCCCTTAAATTGCTAAAAATCAAACACAGTTTTCATACAGGACCGGTTGTTATCATGGAGGACCTGTAAAATTTATGTCTAACAGGTCCTTCAGGCTAATGACAAAAAGTAGTTAGTGTCAAACCCTGATAAATTGCCAATTGGGACTTTTCTTTCAATCAGTCTTGTATTGATTTCCCACAGTACTTTAGTGAAGAGTAGGCTGTGTAGACTAAGATCAGTCTGCCATAGAATTGAAAATCAGACCTAAAGATAGACGGAATAGATTGGTTTGAAAATGCTAATACTTGATCAATAATTAGAGTAATTAAACACTATGTTGTTAATCAAAATTATATCATGGAATTTCAATACCCAAAACAAAGGGTTTTGTCATTCATTGAAAATATGGTAAAGATATTCACTTGAAACTTGGAAACTTTGTTCTCTTTTCTATGAGATACCTATAATGTCATGAGAGGTAACTCTAAATGCATTTCTGTAAGAATTATGCCCCTTTCTATCATCAAGCAAAGGCATACATATTTCAGAATGATTTAGAATTAGAATGAAGTATAGCTTAAATGGGAGCTCAGTGAAACACATGGTCAAGTGAAATGAAAAGTCAAAGATAATGGAAAAATTCCCTTTTTGATAGGTTATCTGTCACATGTATCAATAGTAAACAATCATACAGGATCAATGTATTAGATAGGGGAAATTGTTTTATTTTCATTTTAATATTTAATTTTGATACTATAATATTTTACACTTAAATCCAAAAAATAAATCATTAATGGAATTACCTTAGTAACTGGACTATATAGCAAAATTGAGAAAGTCAAAGCTATTTGTTACAATGTTAAAATATTTAGAAATTCGGTTGTAATGTAATGTTAAATGTTTACCTCGATAATAAGGGTCTGTTTACAAATATGGGACAGTGAGTGAGTTAGATATCGGTTTTCATATTTATAAATGTTGGATTAGTTCCTGTTTTACAGGTAATGTTTGTAAATTGACAATAATATCTTATAAATAAGCTCTGCTTTTTAGAATGTTTTTTTTCTGAGAAAGCTGGTGGTATTGCTAAAGCCTGGGCGGCATCGTCATTGTGGTTTTGTCATGGGAAAAGTTTCATGTTTTGTAATATCTCAAGTGGTACTGAATGCATTCACTTGAAACCTGGAATGAATGTTCAATATCAAGAGAATAATCTATATTATCATCGGAATACCTCTAAATCCATTTAGTATGATTCTATAACCTTATAACCACAGCTTTAGGAAAGCTGTAGTTTTAAGGTTTTAGGAATAAACTGACAATATTGTCAAATAAATCAACATTTGAGCCTGTGTGTGACATTTCCAACAATTTCATATGTGCACCAAGCAAAGACTTTGGCCAGTCTGTGTATCGTCACAATCTGACCAGAATCTTTACTTTGTGCTTTGCAAATCGATGGTTCAGGGCAAAACAGTTGTAACTCCCTATATGATTATAGGGAGTTACAAAATGTTTCGTGCTGAGCCATCGAGATAGACTTAGGTGTCAAGGTATCTAATTTTGATCGTCTGAAAATCTTCTACCTACACTTGATGGTAGTCTGAGCTGCTTAACGACTGTACCTCATGCACATGTGAAATTGTTGGAAATGATACTCACAGGCTCATTTCTTTAGGTAGGTGTGTTCTATGCTATTGAATATGTGACCTGTCACCCTAAAAGGGACTATCTGGGTAGTGCGTAAGCTGTCTACCCTAGTCAGACTGCGCAGATTGTGCAGACGGACTAGGATTCATTTTGCACATTGCTTTTTTTCTGAATCTAGAATGATCAATTTTCTCCTGCTGATAATGGCATGGTCATCTAACAATGTCAACATGTCAATATAATGATGTTATGTTATAAGAATAGTTCAGACAGTTTTTCTAAAACTAAATTGTTTTCAAGCGTGAATAAAATCAAAAACTTAATTAAATCAAATATTTTACTAACTCATTACATATCAACCAATTTAATACTTTTGTAAAGATTTAAAGATATTGCCTTTGACAAGTTGTGTAAATTCTTTAATTAACTACTCATATTTTTAACACAAATAAACAGTCCTGCTTTTGAGGTGAATATTGGTTTCACCATGTCTGGCTATGTGTCTGTCCATCCGTCCGTCCGTCCATCCCTCTGTCCATCTGTAGACTTTTTCATTTCCAGACTCTAACTTAAGAACCAAGTGACCTAGAATCATGAAACTTTATACAAATGTTGCTTATGACCCAAGGAAGTACCCTATTGTTTTTGAGTCACTTAGGTCAAAAGTCACAGTTAGCCTTTACTCAATTTTCGTTTCCGGACTCTAACTCAAAAACCAAGTGTCCTAGAATCATGAAACTTTATGCAAATCTTGCTCATGACTCAAGGAAGGGCCCTAATGTTTTGGGGTCACATAGGTGAAAGGTCAAGTTCACAGTGAATTTTTTGTTCAAATTTCATTTCCGGACTCTTACTAAAAAATTAAGGGACCTAGAATCATGATACTTTATGCAAATGTTGCTTATGACTTAAGGAAGGGCCCAAATATATTAGGGTTACATAGGTCAAAGGTCATGGTCACGGTCAATTTTTGTTAGCTCCACTGGCTGAAAGCCACTGGGGCTATTGTCATGGCATTGTGTCTGTCGTGTGTCCGTCCGTCAGTCCGCCCGTGCGTGTGGTCGTAAACTTTTCTTTAAAAATCTTGTCCTCAGAAACTGCTGGATGGATTCTAACCAAACTTCACAGGAATGGTCCTTGGGTGACCCTCTTTCAAAGTTGTTCAAGAAATTTTGATCCAATGAAAAACATGGATTTAAGGGGCGTGGCTAATTTCCAATATGGTAAAAAGAGAGTTTTCTCAGATTCTAATGAATGGATACCAATTAAACTTTTACATGAATGATCCTTTGGTGACCCTTTATCAGTCTACAAAAAATCATTCTGATTGGATAGAAAATATGCATTTAATGGGCAGAGGTCATTTCTCTCTATGTTATATAGTGGAAACTTTGAAAATCATTTTCTCAGAATGTAACGGATGGATATCAACCAGATTTCACTGGAATGATCCTTGAGTGACCCTTTATCAGTCTACAAAAAATCATTGTGATCGGATGGAAAATATACATTTTATGGGCGGAGGTCATTTCTCTCTATGTTATGTTGTGGAAACTTTGAAAATCATTTTCTCAGAATGTAACTGATGGATATCAACCAAATTTCATTGGAATGATCCTTGAGTCACCCTTTATCAGTGTACCAAAAATTATTTTGATTGGATAAAAAATATGTATTTTATGGGTGGAGGTCATTTCTAAACAAGTTAAATAGTGGAAACTATGAAAATCATTTTCTCAGAATGTAACTGATGGATATCAATCAAAAAATTTTGGTATGATCTTTGGGTGACCCATTATCATGCAGCCAAAAATCATTTTGATTTGATGAAAAATATGTCTTTTAAGAGCGGAGGTCATTTCTCTATCTGTTATATAGTTCAAACTTTGAAAATCATTTTCAAGATCAGTAGAACCCCAAATATCTAAAAATCAAGTCAAAACATTTATTTGCTTTTACAAGAATTTCAAGCCTGTGGAGCGACTCAAGCCATTCATGGCTTTCTAGTTCAATTTCTGTTTCCAGACACTAATTCAAGGACCAAGTGATCTAGAATGATGAAACTTCATGCAAATGCTGCATGTGACCTCAATATTTGTTACAAACACATCCTGCTCTTATAGCACTTACATTTTGACAAAGTGCTTTTGGGGGTATAAGTCCACTCTGCAACAGTTCTAGTTTAAATAGAAATAGCATTTGCATTCTAGCGAACTGAGGAACATTTTCTAGCCTTCATGAATATATATTATCCTAAATGCAAGGCTGATATAAGATGTAATTTAGTAAAGGGATAACCTGAATACCAAAGATAGAGATAATATTTCAATATATACTATTATTCTGTATTCTAACAAATCATTGTCATAAAGATATATTTACATAGGTGAAAATTCACCTTGTTGTAATGTAGACTTTTGACATGCCATGCTAAATTGGACCATCTGGGCACTGATAAACAGAATTGACCTTGATCGTTTCTGACATGTGTCTTGGTAGGATAGTACACATTTCTGTCCTTGGAATGCAACGCCATTGCTGGACTTGTTGGTCCAATACAATGAAATATGTAACATCCATAATTGAGACTACTTAAGTGGATAATTATTAAACTAAGTCAGGGATGAGCAACTGGGGGAAAAAGATGCAGTGATAGAAATGTTGTGAGGAATGCTAGGAGTCTATGGTAAGGTGCTCCAGCAGCCACATAAAATGTATCAATTAAGAGATGAAGAGAGTATTTGTTGAATTCAAAGAGGTATGAAACTAAATACTTTATCACACTGTTTGAATTTGCAAAGCGGATTCATACAATGTGATTAGGTATTAAAATTCATGCCTCCATGAATTCAACAAATATTCTTTTCAAATCTTATAATTCAATCTGAGTCAAAACAGGAAAACTTTCTCTAAAATAAGCTAAGATTTTTTAAGGGGGAGCACTTAGTGTGTAAGTGTACAAAATAGATGCCTTCTCAAATTGTTTTCATTGAGTAATGAAAATATTTTTTCAGCCAATCAGATGGCACAAAAAATGATAAAAAAACACTAAAATTATATTATTTGTCTTAGATTCTATGGCTGATCACAAATTTCTCTCATTGTCTAAATGTATAAGGTCTATCAATATGCATGTGTTTTATAGCTATCAGCTGGTACTGACTTTTAGCTCCACTGGCTGAATGATCCTTGGGTGACCCTCTTTCAAAGTTGTTCAAGAAATTTTGATCCAATGAAAAACATGGATTAAATGGGCGTTGCTAATTTCCAAATATGGTAAAATGTGACTTTTCTCAGGTTTTAATAAATGGATACCAATTAAATTTTACATAATTGATACTTGGTGACCCTTTATCAGTCTACCAAAAATTATTGTAATCAGATGAAAAATATGTATTTTATGGGTGGAGGTCATTTCTCTATATGTTATATAGTGGAAACTTTGAAAATCATTTTCTCAGAAACTAACTGATAGATATCAACCAAATTTTATATGAATCATCCTTGGGTGACCCTTTATCAGTCTACCAAAAATTATTGTGATTGGATGAAAAATATGTATTTTATGGGCGGAGGTCATTTCTTTATATGATATATAGTCGAAACTTTGAAAATAATTTTCTCAGAATGTAAGTGATGGATATCAACCACATTTCACTGGAATGATCCTTTAGTGAACCTCTATCAGTCTACCAAAAATTATTGTGATTTGATGAAAAGTATGTCTTTTATTGGTGGAGGTCATTTCTCTATATGTTATTTAGTGCAAACTTTGAAAATCATTTTCTCAGAATGTAACTGTTGGATATCAATCAAACTTCATTAGTATGATCTTTGGGTGATCCATTATCATGCAGCCAAAACTTATTGTCATTGGATGAAAAATATGTCTTTTATGGGCGGAGGTCATTTCTCTATGTGTTATAATAATGGAAACTTTGAAAATCATTTCAACATCAGTAGAACCCAAAATATCTAAAAAATCTAGTCAAAACTTAGATTTGCTATTACAAGAATTTCAAGCCTGTGGAGCGACTCAAGCCATTCATGGCTTTCTAGTATACTAGACCTAAAACAAATATAAACATTTTACTGAAAAACAGCCTTTACCAACCAAGGGCAGATAACTGACAGTAGGATGAAAACGAGCATATAAGGTACCTTCAAATTTTAACATAATGACTGTACAATGTTTATCTACAACATATGTGAACATGAAAAAAAAAATCATTTGGCGTACAGAATGATGCCATGTGTCCATTGCTATCTTAATTTGCAAAGAAGGATAACATTTACTCCAATGTAACATAGATGTTTTCATTTTGAAACCCACTCCCAGAACCAGCTGTCACAATGATATGAATATTTTATGACCTTATATAAATGTATTAACAGTTAGTTTTGTAACTAGTGAGAAAAAATACATGAACCCAAAAGTAGTTTTGGTACCATCATATGGAGCTGTGGTCCTAGAGATTATGGTAGTGGACCAATAATGGTTCGCCAACATTATGGAACTTGTGGTCTTTCAGAATATTAACCAACTGGTTTCCTAATGAAATTAGAATTACTTAATTTAGGAATTATATTACTTAATTGATCAATACATTGATAATCTAGAGGATATTGAATGAGTGGTCATTGAATAACAAATTTATCAAACAAGTCATCGATAAAAAAAATAAAAACGAGGCTGTGCCAAGTTTTTATCTGCTTTTAAAAGATGACTAGTTTTATAAATACAGTATTCAATGAGTACAAATTTGATATTCTATATATAATATGACCCAAATTTTTGTGAGCAAACAAGGAAATTATTTTATTTATTTATTCAAGTTATTCGGCGAAATATACAACTAGCGTAACAACACCCATGTAATATCAAAAATATTCAAAGGAATATGAACTCCCTTGACAAAGGTCATATTTAAAATATTATTATTGTCAATAATATTGAAATAATATTGATTGTGTATAAATTTGCTTCTTTTTTTGGCAAAGAAAGAAATCTGTCATATTTTTACTGAATAACTCGAGCAGTCAACTTTCCCCCTAAGATTGCAAAATCATGCACACATCTTTTGAAAATATCTGCAATTTAATCGCCTCTATACAAGTGTATTTTATCATTTGGATTAAGTTGTCAAAATTGTTTACTTAGTTGTCAATTTTACAAGTTTTGGATTGGGCTTGATTCATATATTTGTGGTGAGTTAGTGCATATAGCCCTACAATCATGATAATACAGCCTATATTAGGATAGATTGTTTGATTCTTTGAAAGACAAAATAAATTTATATTTGAGCCTGAGGGTGACATTTCCAACAATTTCTAAAGGGCAAAAAGCAAAGACTCTAGCCAGCATGTGCATCCACACTGTCTGACCAGAGTCTTCTCTATGTTATAGATCTATAAATAAGGTCTCAAAGAATCTGTAAACAAAGTTTTAGCTATCTTTTATTTAATGTACACAACTGTCTCTGCTGCTACATGTTTTCACCTCAGACAGATGTCAAATTGTTGGAAATGTCACACACAGACTAATTTATGCTGTCTCAGCAGAGAGGAAGAGAACAAGAATGTCTAACTTTTTCTGAAGTACGGGCTTTTAATATTTTCAGACAAGTTAATGAAAAAATAACTCAAAAAGAAAAATATTCTTTAATAACCATGCTTTACTATTTTAAGACAAATTTGAAAGTCAAATTTAAGTTGTATTCAAGTATGCTAAAGGAGAAGAAAGAAGCTGTTAAATGTGTACTATGATTACCTCCCTTTAATATTTTCAGACAAATTTTGAAGGACAAAGTAAAGTTGTTCATAAATAAAGAATAAGAGTAAAAATTGCTGTCAAATGTGTTCAAAAATTACCTCCCCTTGAATATTGTCAATATTTTCAGATAAAGTTGGAAGGACAAAGTGAAGTTATTTACAAATAAAGAAAAAATTACCTCCCTTTAATATTTCAGACAAAGTTTAAAGGACAAAGTAAAGTTATTTACAAGTATAGAAGAAGAGAAGAAAGAAGCTGTTAAGAAGAAAGGTGTTCCTCCACCACCAAAGAGAAGAAAAGGAAGATTGGCTTCTAGATTTGCTACCCAGGTAACTTAATTAACTTCTAATTGAGCCTGTATGTGACATATACAACAATTTGAAATGTGCCTGAGAGGCCCAGACGGCCACAAACTGTAATTATAAATTAACCTTATGGTTTACAAATAATTTGAGACCTTGTCTAGCTACAAAGCCCATTGTAAAGACTCTGATCAGACTGTGCGGATGCACAGGCTGGTCAGAATCTTTTCTTTGGGCATATTTGAAATTATTTGTAAATATCACACACAGGCTCAATTGCCTTTCTCTCTTTCATTCTTTTCAATCTGTCCCATTAGCTCAGTTGGTAGAGCTTTTGACCCCAAAGCTCAAAATCCAGGTATAGTTCCCTTATAGACCATCAAACAAACTTAATGTTTGTGGGATGAGATGTTTAATTGAGGTCTCATTATAATTGCAATCCAATAAAATAAAGATTGAAGGTCCAGGGTTTGATCCCTTACAAAGGCACTCATCCTTTCAGAATATTTGTATCTCTTCAATGGGTTGTTTAGTGCAGACCTATGTGGGATAGCAGCTGTAGGCTAGGGAAGGATGTTATGGTAGTACTGGTGTGAGAAAGACCCGAAATCCATTGTTAGGTGAACAAGCTGCTGCAAAATAAATGAAATTTTGTTTAAAGCAGCATTAAACCCTGTTCAAACAAACAAAAAAATCTTTTCAAAATGTTAGTAAAACATTTTTGCACCTGTTGATATACAACAACAAACTGGCTAAACACAGGGCAAGTTTTAAGTATGCAATGATAAAATCCTGCCATACTAACAATTAGCAACTCCTGCGCAAAATCAAATATGTAAAAAGAGCTTTTTAAGTAAAAAATTACTGTCTTTCCCTTTTTTATACGCCCGTCGAAGACGGGACGTATTATGGGATCACCCGTGATGTCCGGCGTCCGGTGTCCGGGCGTCCGGCGGCGTCCACTTCTTTGTCCGGAGCATAACTCTGTCACTTTAAGTCCGATGGACTTCAAACTTGGCAATTATATTCTTCGCATCATTGCGGAGTGCAGTGCACAAGAACCATAACTCTACCTGGCCTATTTTTTGAGTTATTGCCCTTTGTTTTTTTTCAGACTTGAATCTTGTCCGGAGTATATCTCTTAAAGTATAATAGCTAGGATCATGAAACTTCATGGGTGTATAGATCTCACCAAGGGGGAGTGCAGTGCACAAGAGCCATAACTCTACCTGGCCTATTTTTTGAGTTATTGCCCTTTGTTGTTTTTCAGACTAGAATCTTGTCCGGAGTATATCTCTAAAAGTATAATAGCTAGGATCATGAAACTTTATGGGTGTATAGATCTCACCAAGGGGGAGTGCAGTGCACAAGAACCACAACTCTACCTGGCCTATTTTTTGAGTTATTGCCCTTTGTTGTTTTTCATACTAGAATCTTGTCGGGAGTATATCTCTAAAAGTATAATAGCTAGGATCATGAAATTTTATGGTTGTATAGATCCCACCCAGGGGGAGTGCAGTGCGCAAGAACCACAACTCTACCTGACCTATTTTTTGAGTTATTGCCCTTTGTTGTTTTTCAGACTTGAATCTTGTCCGGAGTATATCTCTAAAAGTATAAAAGCTAGGATCATGAAACTTCATGGGTGTATAGTTCTCACCAAGGGGGAGTGCAGTGCACAAGAACCATAACTCTACCTGGCCTATTTTTTGAGTTATTGCCCTTTGTTGTTTTTCAGACTTGAATCTTGTCCGGAGTATATCTCTTAAAGTATAATAGCTAGGATCATGAAACTTCATGGGTGTATAGATCTCACCAAGGGGGAGTGCAGTGCACAAGAACCACAACTCTACCTGGCCTATTTTTTGAGTTATTGCCCTTTGTTGTTTTTCAGACTTGAATCTTGTCCGGAGTATATCTCTAAAAGTATAAAAGCTAGGATCATGAAACTTCATGGGTGTATAGATCTCATCAAGGGGGAGTGCAGTGTACAAGAACCATAATTCTACCTGGCCTATTTTTTTAGTTATTGCCCATTGTTGTTTTTCATACTAGAATCTTGTCGGAGTAAATATCTAAAAGTATAATAGCTAGGATCATGAAACTTCATGGGTGCAAAAATTATTCATTCAAAATAACCTCAGTTCTATTCAAACCCCCAGTTAATACTAAGCAGTGTGACGGGCGTATCTTGTGACAATTTGGCACCTTGTTAAAACTTTGCATAAAAGAAAGCAACTTTTTTATTTCATCATTTTATGATGAAATGTTTTTTATGGAACTTCCAGAATAATATCCTGTTTACAATCTCATTTGTCTATGATGAAAGTATCTGTATAATGTTTGAATTTCAGCCTGTGACAATCGAAGAGGTAGAGACGGCAGCTAAGATATCACCGCTGGCATGCAGTCTCATCAAGCCACCTGACCCGGATATACTTTCTGGGCTGTCTGTGAAGGCTCAGAGGGAGTTAATGGTCCAACATGCTCAACAAACATTGTCACAACCCAGCTCACGGGCCGGATCTCGTGCGAGTTCACGTGCAACCTCTATTAGTGATCTTACTGAAGGTATGTTTCCATGTTATAGTCCAGGGGCCCGTTTTTTATGCCCCTGTATCGAGAGATCGGGGGCATATTGTTTTACTCATGTCCGTCTGTCTGTCCGTCCGTCTGTCTGTCCCTCCATCTGTCCGTCCGTCTGTCCGAAAACTTAACCCAAAAACTTAACCTTTGCCTTTTCTCCAAAAGTATTTGACATACAAAGCTGTACACCAAAGTCAAGGTCATGTAACAAGGTCATGAGACAAGGTCAAGGTCATCTGTCAAGGTCAAACTTTAAAAAAAATGCTGTTCCGGGGCATTCGTGTTTCACAAACACATCTTGTTTTTTATAAACATCCGATGATCATTTTTCGTGTAAGACAAATATTAAGGTTGCTTCTATCTTAGCAACTAAATGAGGAATTCTGTAATGCAATATGTTATTGGAATCGTCTTCTAAAGACGATTCCAATGAGGTTTTGCAAGGCAGAATCCAACAATGTATGAAAACACCAGGTACGATTTGTGATTTTGACTTACAATTAATTTTTTCGTAAGAAGTTTAGTAAAAGGGGCATCAGTGCCCTGGCAAGATTTAACAATTTTGAATATCAATAAGATTTGGACATTAGTGTTGTCCATCTCTCTGTCTATCCATCTTTCTGTCTGCAAAACTTAACTAAAAAAACTTTACATTGCCAATTACTTCAAGGTTATTCAAGTTACAGTGCTCATATTTTGCATGATATTAGATCCCTATGGTACTCCTCTGATGATGTCAAGGTCATTTGACAAGGTCAAGGTCAACTATCAAGATCAAATGTTGTGAAAATTGAAAAAAAAAAATTGTTACTTTCTATAAGGTAATTCAAAATACAAATTTTACAATATGCATGAATATAGCTCTTTATAATATGTATCTGCTAAAATCACAGTCAATGTTATCTTTCAAGGCTAAACTTGAAAAAATATATTCTTGGGCAATGTCTTTCACGAACACAACTTGATTCACAATACCGTCAATTTTGCTAGAGTGACCACGTCTATTAAGTGACCATTTTATTAAGCAACCGTCTGCAAAATCTCCCTCTTGAAATCGAAATATGTTAAAAAATAGATATTGTTGGTCTAAAATTTAATGAAAATGAATTCAGTATTGCTGAAACTCACCAGAATCATCTCAATGAGACGATCCTTTTGAATTTTCACAACATTGGATTATTGAGAATTTTGCACTTATTTGCATATTCAATTAAAAAAGTATGGAAACTGCTGTGTGCATTTGTCTCTCAATATATTCACATATGATCATGGGGGGCCCTTGGACTCCTTATTTGCAAAATGAAGGGAAGCCAAATTGTAGACAAGGAGTCTTGGACTCCACTTAGTGTCGAACCCTGAATTGACCAAAATATATCAATTTATTTTTCTTTTCAGACTTTCAAACAGTCATCAATACAGAAGTGAATGAAAGTAGGTCATCAGTCGACGTCGAAGAATCAGTAAGACCATCAGCATTCAAAGGAAAGACTTTCACTGCTTCAAAATCTTTCGACGAATCTCATTCTTCTCATACTGTTGAAACATTTAAAAGTGAGCTAGACACTCAGAAAAAGTCGGTTTTAAAATCAGAACTTGAACAAAAATTATCGCTACAATTACATCACGATTCTAAAGGAATACTCAAACCAAACACCAATATAGTGCCAACGATTAGTGATATAAATAAAGTGCTTAAAAAAGACGCTTCATTTGAAAAATCATCGTCATCATCGGAAGTGAAAAGTATTCTCAAAAAGGAAGGTAGTTTTGAAAGTCGGAAGATGGAAGTGGACACAAGTTTACGGAAATCGGATTCGTTTAAAAGTGAAGTTTTAAGTAGTGAGGTTCGTGAGGCAGACGAGTTAGAACAAAGTGACGATATGTTAGAATTGTCAGGTGATAATCTTGATAGTGACGAGGGACTTCTGGATTCGAATATCAATGCGGAAGAAAATGTGGATACTCCAGTACGACGGAGAGAAAAGAAAGCTAGACGGAGATTCAATAGACAGAAAGAAAGTGAAAGGTAAATGTTGAAAAAAGCTAAAGATGAAAGTGTACTAAAGAATTTAGATATTTAAAAACAAAAGCCACAAACCCATTTTGTAGGAGCAATATTCATTGGACTTGCCTCTGTATAAAGTCATTTATGAAATGTAGAATAAAATACTAATGGCTATTCTAAGAAACAACAGAACTCCTAAGCACCAAGATAATGGAACCACTTTTCTACTTGAATGAGAATTCATTCAAACTTTTAGATAGGGAAGTTATCTGTATACATGTATACCAAATACTTCAGAAATCATGAAAATCTAAAGATTAGGCTGCAAAAACTATTTAATTTGCATTTCATGTGATGTTTTTGCCATTAAAGATAAATTTGTAATTAGAATTTGAAATTACGTAGTAAATGTTGATAATTTTGAATTAAAAATCTTCATTAAATCTCTAGTGTCAATATGAAAAGTTTTCTCAAAGTTATGCAATTGTATAGTTTTATTGTCATGAATTGGATTGAAATTTTGAATTTGTACCAAAATCAATTAATTTGTTGTAAAGGGAGGTAAATCTTACTATCCATCTCAAAACTTTGAAAGAGTAATCTCCCATATTAATAATACACATTATTTGTTGCTAAATTCAATTTATAGCGAATATCTATACAATTTAGAGTTAGTTCAATTTAAAACCAAAATGATAGTTGATAACAGTTTCTCCATGCTCTCTTAAACTTGTGGATCTATATCTTGGTTAGTCTCAAGAGCAAGTGGGAAGTGAAGATTTATTACTAAAGTGTTTTATACAAGGGCACTTAGAATTGAATTATATTAACCCTATGAATGGTAATTCCAAACTAAAGAAAGTTTTTTGCACCTTTCTATAATTAATAAATTTGGTTAATTCCTTCCCATGCTTTTCACGGCATTTTTCGACTACACAGAAAGCTTTGGCAGACAGTATAGACTAAGATCAGACTGCACTGCTAAATGGTAATTAATGAACTTGAGCCACTCTTGTTGAAATGTACCAATTATTAACAATTCATAATGAAAGAAAGTTTTAACTTAGCAGGAAAAAAGGGGTCAACTCTGAATGATATATCTTAAACATCACCTGAGCAACAAGAATAGGATAACATATTTCTCCTTATAAACGCTCCCAGGAGCTATACATAATAAGTTCAGGGAGCTTTTATTTATTATGCATATTCTGATTTTAACATCATAAGAATTGATGTCTTTTAGGCCATTTTCCCTTTAATTTGAGGTGAATTTCCTCTAAACAAATCATTTAAATGATTGTTAAGAGGAAATTCATCTGAAATAAGAGAAGAAGTCTCAAAAAGTTCCTAAATCTTAGGCACTTTGAGGAGGTTTTTAAAAATGTAGGGGTGCTACTATAAGGGAGGGAGCTATTATTAGAGGAAATACGCTAGACATTTTTCTAAATGTAAATGTGGCTATAGGATTGTTGTGGTTTGTAGTGTCAAATTATTTTTTGTTGTCAACAGAGACAAGACATGAAATAATAGGGAAATTGAGGATGGCTAGACTTCATCGATACTTCAAATTTAAAACAAAATGTCAAAACTTTTATACAAACAATTGTCCATTTAATCTACAGCAGTTTAAGCTTAAAGCCTTTGTCATGCTGAATCCGGAATATTCTTACTTGCTCGCTTTCCATACCCCTGGTTAAAGGATTGCTGTGGTTTGTTACCTCAAATAGTTTACTGTTGTACACAGAGATGACATGACATGATAGGGAAATTTCATTTGTTTCTTCAAATATTAAAAAAAAAATCAAATTTTGTGTACAAATCTTTGTCCTTTTCAACTACAGCAGATTAAGATTACAATCCTTGTCATGTTGAATAAAAATCCTTGCAAAATAACACACAAATCAGTGATTTTGGGCAGCCACTGTCATAGGGCAGTTGATTGCCCGTCAGACTGTCAATCTAGAGGTCCCAGGTTCGATCCCTGATGGCAGCACTCATTCTTTCCCACTATTTGTCTCCCACCAATCGGTTGATAATTGTAGACCTATGTGGGATAGCAGCTGGAGGCTAGGAAAGAATGTAATGGTAGTACTGGTGTGAGATACTGATCCAAATTCAAAAGATTTAAAAAGCACAGTTTGTGTTTTTATTAGGGTGAGAAAAGAAGAAGTTATGTTTGACTGTAAAGTGGAATGGGTAACTGCAGGCTTGAAAAGATTGTCATGGTCATACTTATGAGAAAAACTGGAATCCATGGTTGAGTGCTCCAGCTACCAGAATACAACTGTATACAACTGAAATACTGTTAACCCTTGTCACGCTGAATAAATCTTGGCTAAAAATTTTCACCAAAACCAAAGGGCAAACAGCACTGAAAGCTCCAACCGTAGGTCAAATTTTATTTGAAAAACCAAATCTATCGACAATTCCGGTTTGAAAGTGAGAAACAGGCGGTGTAGACCAACACCAGACTGCACATATGTGCAGGCTGATGTTTGTCTATACCTCCTGCCAAAGCAGGAATATTCCGGGTTCAGCACGACAAGGGTTAAAAGCCGAGTGTTTAACTCTGTTAAAAATAGGCTCAAGTAAGGCAAAAAACAAAACACTTGAGTTGTAAGTTTATTGCTATAAAGGTTATATAGGGTTAGCTACCATAAGAGAGGTGATATTAATTATGTATAATATGGCTTCCTTCCTTTCTGTATGGAATGTAAGGCCAAGCTTACACAACATTACTAGATGGTACAGAATTATATTAACAATCCTGAATATCATGGAAAAAAAATCAAGATTGAATTTATATTGCATATTATGAAAATCAAGGAACGTTGGAAAATGAATCTTGTTAAGTAAATAAAATCAAATCTACACATATTTCATGCTGCCAAGCTAAGCAGGGGTGTGGAAATACGAGTTTTCTCCACTTGTCCCTGGACAAGTAAAAGTGGATTTTCTACTCGTCCAGGATCAAAATGAACTTGTCAACTAAAGAGTAAATAGAAAAATTTGAAAAAAAAAATGCCTTTTAATGAAGAAAATGCTGGTATCTAGCATTTTCTTCATAAAAAACAATGTTTTCTACCCTATGATATGAAAATTAGGATGATTTCTCTCTTAATTCTTTTAAGTAACATTCCAAGATTTGCCCTAGTATTTACTTGTCCTTGGACAAGTGGCTTAGAAAAATTCACTTGCCCTCAAGTACAAAAGCCCGAGTCGGACAAGTCGGGCATGGGAATTCCACACCCCTGCTAAGTCAGTAGCGGATCTGGTTCCCTGTGAGATTCCTGGTTTTGCTAAATTTATCATGACATTTTACTCAAGCAATACAACTGCAAAACTATTGAAAGTGACATTAAATCCCATACAAACTATGAGTGATAAAAGTATGTAAACTTAAGTGGGTTAGCATCTGGTTTGAAGTATTTATTTGACATTGATTGGGAAACTTCTTAGATTTATCCCTCTCGATTCTGCTTCCTATATAATTCCCCAGTACTCATGCTTAATGTGAGGGCCAATGAAAGAACCAAGATTTAATGCGGCTCCCGGGAATCAAACTTGGGACCTTTGGGTCAAGTAGTCGAAGCTCTATAACCTCAAGAACACAATAGCATCTGGAGGATAGGAGAGGATGTAATGGTAGTTCTGGTGCCTGAATTACCAGGAATGCATTGTTAGGTGCTCCAGCCACTACGATATAACACATAAATTGTTTAAAGTTGACATTAGACCCTTTACATACAAACACACAAAACAAAAATGTTTCTATTGAATTTAATCTCAGCACATATATATGTAGCCATACATACTAATTCAGGAGAAAAAGCACCTTTGCACCTTTGGTTTTACACCGCTGTCAACAATCTTTTCAGTTATATCACGCAGCTGGAGTACCTGACTATGGATTCATAGAATTTCTCTTACCAGTCCTTGCAACCCTTTCCTTAGTCTCCAGCTGCTATCTCACATAGGTATAGGAATATCAACCCATTGGTGAGAGATAAACAGTCAAAGCCAAATGTCCTAAAAAAGTTAAGCTAATTACTAAATGTTTTACAAAAAAAAAATATTACGTTTTTTTATTGAAAAAGAGGGTACAAACCTAACAAATAAAGATGAGATTTCCTGACGTTATACAGCTATTGGGTGCATAATTTTAATCTATGGCAATACTTAATTATGCTTTCATCAAACTGATGCACATTTGGAAGCACTTGGAACTGTCATTCTATAGGTCCTGGGTTCGATCCCAGACGGCGGCACTCATTCTTTCTGGCTATTTGTCTCTCAGCAGTGGGTAAATTAATCATAGACCTATGTGAGATAGCAGCTGGAGGCTAGGAAAAGATGTAATGGTAGTACTGGTGTGAGAAATATCAAGAATCTATTGTTGGGTGCTCCAGCTGCCGTGATATAGCTGAAAGATTGATGAAAGCAGTGTAGAACCCCATTCCAACTAACAAATCATCAAATAAATCTTAATATTATACTGTATAGACAAAAATAACTATTTTAGAAGAAAGGAGGGTAAAAACCTAACAATAAAGTTGCGATTTCCTGACTATGTACGGTTATTGAGTATATAATAGTTAATTGTGTCGCAGTACTCTTACCACATGTTGGGGACGGTCTCTCCAATATCTTATTTATCTTAATTTATCACGAGATCAAACAATAAACTGCCTTTTTGTGAGCTTTTTGTCAATATAGGATATTGTCAGTGTAATTCAAAAACCTCGTAACTACAGCTTGAGTAAAGCTGTAGTTATGAGGTTTTGGAATTACACTAACGATTTGTGTCTTTGTTTAGTATGTGATGTTTTAAGTGCTAAAGGAAACTTGTAATAGTGGTGCTGTCCAAATGGAAAGAGGAAATCTTAAATTGTGTTAACTTAAGTGTGAATAAAATCGTTCTTGTTAACCAGTTACAGACTGAAAAAAGGATTGTCGTAATTAGCTGATTGCTAGATGATTAAATTGCAAGCTATTTTGATTTGGAAAGTTCAAAGCCTTATAATTATGATATTTATTGATTGAAAATTGTTAAAAATAATATATAATTTTCCCCCCTTCTCTTGCAATGATTTTCTCAATGCCATTCATTAGTGTTAAATAAGGGAATATGGGAAAGAGCAAATTGAAGATAAATGCAAACATTGTGAACATGAAAAGATTACTCAGTAATTATAAGATGACAAAATTTGTTGCAGACCAGTAAACTTTTAAAAAATGTATAAACACCTTATAATTCAATTGCTCATGCAGTGCAAAAGAGTTGTAACTGCCTATAAACATAATGGCAGTTACAATGGTTATGGACAGAGCCATTAAATTATGATCTTAGAATCCCATTTCTCTCATGCTGCTGTTAGTAGATAAACAGTATATTCTTAGGCAAAGAATTTTGGGGACTTTTAAATTAAATAAAAATAATTTTAGGTCATATTATAGCTAGTCTAATTCAAATTTACATTGGAATATAATGGAAAATATTGAAAAATATTGGAAAATGATAGGAAATAACACATATATTGAAAGAGCAGGATGAGCTACAATAGATAAAGTACTTCCCCTCCGGAACCTAGTGTCAATTAGATTGATTGAAAACAATAATGATTGATATTGTAGTCTATATCATAGGAATGCTGGACTTGTTCAGGCAATTCTGTGCAACTAATAAAGGAGATGATTTGGAATTTGGGTTGAAAAATTTCAATAATTCTTCGCCAAACCCTATGTTATGGGTACAAATTGACTCGCCAAGATGATCCCAATATGTACCTACAACAAAGTGTTTTATTGAGATCATTGTAAATTTCTCAAATCTGCATCGAAAAGCACTGGTGATATGTCACATGATGATAGATCACATTGAAATGTTTCTGCTTATACCAAGGTCAAGGTCATCTATCAAGGTCAAACTTGTGAAAATTCTGTCTATATATCCATGACTCAGCGCCAAACAGTTGTAACTTCCTATATGATTATAGGGAGTTACAACTGTTTCGCGCTGATTCATTGATATGTGGCATTAGCATTTTGTTAAACTTGAAATTCAAAATTCTCCTCCATCAGTTAAGCTCTGTGTACATTAGCAGCAATTGACTATCCGAATCGTTGCTTTGACTCATCAACTTTCAACTAAACTCAGCGCGTGGAATGAGGTTTTCACCAATTGTAAGCTGTTTTCACAAACAGTATGACAGAACCCCAACTGGACGACCACATTCTGTTTACTTGTAAGTCTTTAGTATTATAGATGTATTTTCAAAACTTAGCTCTGTCATTGGCACCGAGTATTATCGCATAATATATCTGGTATATCTAGTATATTCAAAAAGCATATGATAGGAATCAAAGCTAATCCTTTCACTTCAATTATAAAAGTACATGTATTAGTAAATCTTACAATTTAAGACAAGCAATAACTTTTGTTTGAAAGATAAATTGTAACTTTTTTTAACATTTAGTTTTAACCTGTTCTATCAATTTCCAAAAAATAGCACGAGAATGTAACAGTAATAGGTAGATTTTCCTGGCTCGAAGCGAAAAATCTACCTAAACAGTAAAAATGTGTATTCTGTTTACTTGTAAGTTTTTAGTATTACAGTGAAATTTGTATTAAGAGACCATGCACTTACTGGACTACCAAAAAGTGGTCATTTAAGAGAATGGTTGCTTAGTACAAGTTTTGTTTACAAATCAGAAATGAAATATTGATTGAAAAATGCATGTTATTGCAAATTTCTCAATAATCTTTATTTGTCAAATATATGATACATACTTAGTGTTTCGTATGAAAAAAATATCTAACGAGGTTGGGAGAATTGATAATTGTCAAGACTCTGCAGAGAAAATTATCAATTTACACAACCGAGTTGGATATTTTTTTCATACAATACACAGTACAAGTATGTATTATATTTATAGTCCGTTTGAATTCTATATGGACCAACATTTCGCCGAAAATCTCAGAAATTAATTAATGAAACGCATATTTTTCTTGTCATATCATTTTTTCCGGCTAATACCATGGCGAATTTTGTTTTGCAGAATTTTTGAATGTAAAATAATGATTTTGTCCGTCCGTCTACATGTTAACTTTCAGCATTTCATACCTACTTGTGACTGTATTAAACGGAACAGCGAATTGTATAACCAAAAATAGCACTGATTTGCATAGGGGCCGAGTCAAAAGAGTAAGATTTTAAGTGAATTATATTAATATAAAATCAAGTTTTTCAATATACTTAAGTTTGTCTAAGATTTTTGCTACCGTTGGATATCAAATCTGTGTATATTCTCTCTTTCTTCAAAAACTGTATGACCAGATAATTGATAATAGATTTTATTCATTCTGAGATGAACCCTATATTTACATGTCAAGACCAATCAAAAAGCATTATTAAACAAAGTAGTTGGGAATTTCACGAGGAAAACTTGATGAAAAGGCGAGTACTAACGGTAAAAATCACGAGCTATTTAAGTTTAAGATGACATGACCGTCGATATGCTAATTAGCATGTCCAAATAAGGAAAAATGGACATTCCATCAGTCAAAAGTTTAGAATAAAACCACGTGTTTTTGCTATATATGTTGACATTTTCTTTCTATTGAACAGCCTCCATCACCCCTCGTGTTTAAGAGCGGAAAATGCGAAAATATTAACATTAACTAGATAGACAAAATCATTATTTTGAAATCATTTTATTTTCAAAAAAAATTTTTTTTAATGGTATTAAGCTGAAATTAAGATTTTACTACATAGAAATCCTTTATTCCAACGCAATTTTATATAATTGATGAAAAGGTTGGTCCATATAAGTCAAACGGACTATATCTTTTAAAAATAACCACATTATATCATTGTTCTAAAAATTACTATGTGATATCATGAAAAAATATAATACGGGATGTTATCATACGGATATTTGTATAGCTATAAGATAAAAGTCAATAGAATTGTCTCATTGAGATGATTTTAATGAGTTTTAACAACCTAGGGGTCAATTAAAATAATTTTCAGACTAATAATGCCAACATTTTGAGATATTTTGATATATAGAAGGAGATTTTGAAAAAGGTAGCTTTATAAAAATGGTTGGTTAATAGATGAGGTCGCTTGAGTGAGATGGACTGTACTTCAAATTCCATTAAACTTGGGAAACTATCAAATAAATATCTATCCTGTTGATCATACCCCATTTAGCTCAGCTGTTAAAGGATTAATTTGGCTCTCAATCCTTAAGACATGAGTTTGATCCAATTTTTGTTCCACATTTGAAAAGCATCATTTGTCTACCACCGATTAAAATGGGTGAAAATTATGATAAGTAGTATGTCTAGATGAAATGTGCATTAGGATGGCTTCAATGAAATATTTTGGTTGCACTACAGTAAACCATGGGATGTGCACCTGTTGCCACAAACAGCTGCAATTATGTTAACCCTTGTCATGCTGAATAAATTTTGTCTAAAAATTTTCATCAAAATCAAAGGGAAAAAAGCACTGAAAGTACCAACTGTAGGTCAATTTTATTTGAAACAAGAGCTGTCACTGTAAGATGACAATGCCCCCGACACCGCTTTGATTTAGAAGTTATGGCCAATGTTAACGTTTTTGGACGGAATGACGGACGGACGGACAGACGGACGGACGGACAAGTCAAATTTATGATGCCTCCCTATCGGGGGCATAAAAATTATACTAAATACATGTATAGACAATTCTGGTTTGAAAGTGAGAAAAAGGTGGTGTAGACTAACATCAGACTGCACACTTGTGCAGGCTGATGTTGGTCTATAGCTCCTGCCAAAGCAGGGATATTCCGGGTTCAGCATGACAAGGGTTAAAAGTGGTGTTTAACCTGATACCAATCATCAAAAAAAATACAAAATCAATGCTGCTTAAAGCAAAATTTGGGTATACTAGTTAATAAACAACATAAAAATGAAGAGAAGGGTTACAAAATAAGGGGTTGATTGATTACTCATTTACCCACATTACTCGGTTGCCAGATCAACATGTGATATCGCAAATTTAAATTTTCAAACTGTTTTCAAATTTCAAACAGCATTTTAGAACGAATTATTGTGTGTGAAAGTGGAGAAAATAGTAAAATTTGGATTATTATTTTCAATTATTTTAATCAGAATCATTTCATATTTTGGGCTTTGATAGTTGTGTAAATTATTTTATTGTAAGAAATACCAATTACATTAACTGATTTGCAAACTTACAATTTCAAACAGATTCATTGTTGGAGATCTGGTTAGCAAAATGAATAGATTATGATCAAACTAAAGCTTACATGGAAATTACAAATTGTTTCAAAAGATGACATAAACCCTCTTGCAGATGAAAAGCAAAATTATTGTATTAATTAAACTAATGCAACCATTGATGAGAAGGAGAAATTGTAAGCTTTACCCAAAATGTTTTCTATAGAAACGGATTGCTGTAAAATGTCCTTGCTCTTCCTTTAAACAAATTCCAGCCCTGAATTGATGATCATCATGATCATCACATCATTACTGTATTCTACGCCATTGTCAGTTTTGTCTTCTAGTTTGAATGGGGGTTTTACACTGTTTTCAAAAATCTTACAGTTATATCACAAAACTGGAGCATCTAAAAATGGATTCCTGCTATTTCTCACACCAGTACTATCAATACATCCTTTCCTAGCCTCCAACTGTGCTAGGTCAAGATCAGTTTTAATGTCAATCTGTAAAAGACATACTTTTTTGTGGGTCAATATCAACTAAATACATAGGCGTATCCAGGAATTTGAAAAATATACACACTCAGGAGGCGACAACCAAAGAACATATAGAATGAAGGCAATAAGCTGTAGTTTTGGTGTTATGATCATTCATCAACAATAATTTTCAACAGATGATTATTACTTTTACGCACTTGAGTAAAGGGTGTTTTCGCCCTTGGATTTGCCTTTTCATTGGGAAGAGATCACTTAGATTTGAATTTTGATTCTAACAAATTACACCTGGCTGAAATTGGAGGACCACTGTCATATTGCAGTTGGACTGTCAATCTAGAGGTCACGGGGTTTGATCCCTAACGGTGGCACTCATGCTTTCCGACTATTTGTCTATCACTGATGGGTTGATAATTGCAGACCTATGTGAGATAGAAGCTGGAGGCTGGGAAAGGATGTGATGGTAGTACTGGTGAGAGAAATACCAGGAATCAATTTTTTAGAGCTCAAGCCACTGCAATATATTTGAAAAAAATGTTGAAAGCAGCGTAAAACCCCATTCAATCAATCAAAACTGGGAATGGGTATGCCCTTAAATGTAATTGACTGCCTTAAAAGGTCAAAATTATTTCTTTCCAAAAGATAAGGATTAAGTCATACAATTGAGCATTGTGTAAAAATAGCTGTATTGTGTAAAATTAAAGTGTTATATGCAGTGCACTTCATACACAAGTGATTGACTTCCCGCAAGATTAGTATATATGGACAAAAACTGGGATCCGTATTTAGTGATACATTAATATTGAGCATGAAGCGAGCTTATTCAAGTATTTCCACTGAAGATGGGGCAGAAACCCCTTCATGTCAAACAGGATCTCCATTTGCTTTTTGGAAAAGCAAGGAGAAAAGGTACTTTGTTTATACTAATTCATTATTTCTAAATTCAATTGAAACCAAAGTTTATACTTAATTAGAGAGAGGTTTTCTCCCAAATCAAAATTAAACCTGGACCCTGCTTTAAGGATGTCAAAACAGGGAAGACTGTTTGCAAATTATATGGCACTTTGCAAGCAAGTGAAAGTGCAAAGTAGGGAATCATTGGCAAACAGATTGCACTGTTTAGTCAACCTAAACACATGGGCCATGCACAGTCATAGGACAGCTTATAGCATGTCAGAAGGTCAATCTAATGTTCTGGGTTCGATCCCCGACGAAGCTAGCACTCATCCTTTCAATTTATTTGTCTTTCAATATTGGGTTGATAATTATAGACTATAGAAACTTACCCCTTCTTTGATAATCTGATGATGACTGTCAGCCTATCAGAGAGAGGGGTAAATTATTTCAGCTAATTGTAGACCTATGTGAAATAGCAGCTGGAGGCTAGGAAAGAATGAAATGGTAGTACAGGTGTGAGAAATACCAGGAATCCATTGTCGGGTGCTTCAGACTGAAAGATTGTTAAAAGTGGTGTAAAATTCCATTCAAACAAACAAACCTGAATGTAGGGCTGTTTTAGTCCCCGTAAGTGAGACTGAGGCTTCAATCCACTGCTACCTAATGTTCTAAGTAATCTGCTCATGAACACACTTAGAACCACAGACCTGCAGGTTAGAAGTAAAGGACCTATATCAATTGGCCATTCCAAAAGTGGCCAATTCCAACCTCTGAAAAGGGGATGGGGTTTTATTAGGGCATAAGGCTCTATTAGAATTTTTACAGTAGTTATTTTAACATTCTTACATACACAGGGGTCAGCGCAAACATTTAGGTGCCTTAAGAAGTAAATGCACTTACAATACTTTTGAGCTTACCCATTGGTATAACTATATATATTATAAGGAACTCCGAAAAAGATGAATTTTGGTTAACCCTTGTCAATCAGAGCCTTCATTAAGTGAAGGAATGCTAATTGTGAGGAGAAATTGGGTCAAATTGATGCAGCGAGAATGTCAATTTATAATAAACCCCTGATAATGTATAGCGACAAATGATGTCATTTGTATGATAAATATGGGAATTCATTTTCTGATCACTTGTTATAGTGGTTGCTTTTCAAAATGTTGACAGGATATTAAGTTTCTTGGGGAGAATATCAAGGATTTAACTACTATTTTGAACAAAATGTACATGCATTAAAATAAAGTTAAATTTGTACACCCCCCCCCCCCGGCATGAAATCTGGAGGGGATATATTGTTTTACCTTTGGTCATCCATCTGTCTGTCTGCAAAACTTAATTTTGTGGGTATTCATGGACATGCTTTAGGTGAATGCCAAGAACATATGGTTTCATGGAGAAATGATTATATTCGTTATTTGAATTGATTCCATCAGATTTCATTCATTTGGTTTAGAAAGTGTTTTTATTTCTCAATGATATTGATATTGATTAATCGGCTATTTTGTAAGCTTCCACTAAAAACAGTTCCAAAAGAAAACTGCTTTAATGTTGACAAATATTACATTATTGCTTCATGATATTAAATCATAAATTGTAAAGATGATATTTGTGTGTTTCATAGAAGTATGAAACTAATAAACCTTCTCACATTCATGTATCCCCTTTGTATATTCATATAGTGTGATTAGGTTTTTAGTTTCATACCTCAATGAAATCAACAAATATTGTCTTCATCTCCTAAATAAAGATTTTAGCCTGTCTTTAACCCTTCTTATGTAGACTTCTGGACACATACAAAGGGCAAGAATTTGTAGGTGTAGTTACAAAACTTTGTAAAAAACAGCTGTAGGTACAAGATTTTAAAATAATACTGGCAAAATATTGGGATATATGTCAAAGGTTCAGATAAGAAGGGGTAATACCAATCGTAACCCTTGTCATGCTGAACCCGGAATATTCCTGCTTTGGCAGGAGCTATAGACAAACATCAGGCTGCATATATGTGAAGTCCGATGTTAGTCTACACCACCTGTTTCTCACTTTGTAACCAGCATTGTCAATAGATTTAGTTTTTCAAATAAAAATCGACCTACAGTTGGTACTTTCAGTGCTTTTTGCCCTTTGATTTTGATGAATTTTTTAGCCAAACTCTATTCAGCATGACAAGGGTTAAATATTTATTTGTAACTGAACCCCTATGTAGTTGATACTCATTTGAATCATCTCGACGACGATTCCAATGAGTAACCTCAAAACAGGAACTGTTTGAAAATTATTAAAAAATTACATTCCGTAATCCAAAATAGCCCCTCTATCTGTCGCTCTGTATTTGTCATGATTGTTAATCGTTTTCAACATTTTCTATTTTCAGATATAAGACACAACCAACTGACTCAAGCACCCCGGAGACAGAGGCGTCCCGTCTGAAAAAGAAATATGTTGGTCGACATCTCACACAGCCTGTTACGCCAGACGAGAAAAAAGAGGCGGAAATTGTGACAGACATGCCAGAAATTACAAAATCTGGTTCCATACAAGATAGGTAGGTTATAAACTGATGATTTATGGCAATATTTTTGACAGTTATCCTTATTATGTCAATAATATTGCCAATTAATATTACTAATTGTTGCTGGACAATATTGAATATTGATCTACATATCATTTTCATATTGCTGTAAATATCATAAAGTTCAGTTTAAGTTTATTTTATAGTCTGTTTTCAAACTGATCTTTTCCTAAAGACTTTACGCTTAACACACAACCATCAAGTCTCAAGTCTTTTGTTAAGGCTTTATGCTATTTTTAGCCATAGCACATATGTTTCCAACCCTCAAGTGTAGCCATTATACATCTGGGTGAAGAGGAGTGACATAGTGTTAATCTTTTGTCAGAAATATGCCGGTCGGGGTTCTATCCTGGGACTTTCGAATCCCAAAGCCACCTCCCTTATACCACTGGACCACAGAAACTGATGATTGTGTTGGGGCCCTTTTACATTGTTCATTTTTTAATGAAAAATTGTTCAGATCCTTGTAGAACATCAAATAGACAAAAAGAAAGATATTAGTGATTTGCCCAGGCTGGGATTTGTTATATTAAGGTAGTGGACCCGTAATAGTTCCGCAACATTTCGGACCACATATTCTTTCACGATGTTAACTGAGGTTTCCAAATGAAAATCATTTGGAAACCTCAGTTAACACTGTTAAAGTTCAATACTTATGAGATGTTGCAAAACTATTACGGGTCCACTACCTTAATGATAATTGGTGCATTGATTATTTTTAATGGATTAAATTGATTAGTAAAACAAATCTCATTAGAAGGGTCAATGCGAAAATGCAGTTTTGCACAAAATTTTGGATTTTATTTTCCAGATTAAGTGCCTTAAAAAAGAGTGGCGAGGAGGAATGGAGGAAGCGTGTTTCTCGTCCTCTAAACATGGACAGTATGGATCGACGGTCAATTAGTCCGGAAATGACTCCACCCGTTGTCAAAATGCGTGAGAAGAAGCAGTTGGACACGCCCCGCCCACACAGTATAGCCGATAGGCTGTCTCTATTAGACTCCGCCCAGGCTAACTGGCGGGAGAGAGTGGGTGAGACGGACGTGAAGAAATTTACGGTGGAACATAAAATATCTTCCTCAGGTTAGTTTAGTGTTCAAATCAAAGGGGTCCGAAATAACCCCCCACCACCATATATACTAATAATATATATATTATTAGTATATATGGTGGTGGGGGGTTATTTTGGACCCCTATGGTTCAAATTACCAGAAGTACAAAAAGGAGGCTCAAAACGCAGAACAAATAAATAAAGGAAGTGAATTAAGTATCACATGCAAAAAGAACTGTCATAGTGCAGTTCATAACACATTAGACTCCAAAACTTCAATCACTGATAGTTATGGGTTATATCTCTTGTGACAACTTTTATCCATTCCGAAACTCGAGCTCGAGGCTAGAAAGGGACGTTATTGTAGTACTGTAGAAGTTCTAACAGAGACCCAGCGGCTGTCATAGCGCAGTTGGTTGCGTGTCGGACTGTCAATGTAGAGGTCCCGGGTTCGATCCCCAACCGCAGCACTCATTCTTTCCGACTATTTGTCTCTCACCAATGGGTCGATAATCATAGACCTTTGTGAGATAGCAGCTGGAGACTAGGAAAGAATGTGATGGTTGTACTGGTGAGAGAAATGCCAGGAATCCATTATTAGGTGCTTCAGCCGCCGTGATATAACTGAAAAAATGTTGAAAGCAGTGTAAAACTCCATTCAATCAATCAATCTAACAGAGACCCATACTCTAATATAAACTGATCCCCTTCATCAGATGTCAAGATTGACAGTTTCATCTAGAATTTTGGAAAATTTAAAGCCTCTAATTAGCCTCCGTTCTCACCATATAGATGTAATACTAAAAAGATGAGTCTAATTTTTTGTTAAAAATTTCTAAGAGCATGCCACTTTGCATGTTAACTACACTCGCAACAAAATAACATCATCCTAACTAGTTGGCAACATTTTGTTGCTTTATACTGTGCTTGGATAAAACGGTTCATTCTGTTGACATGTGATGTGACAGAAATTGTTATAAGCTTTGAAACAGCTGAAAATTGTTAATACCGTATTTCTCCTAATAAACGCTCCAGGGAGCTATACATAACATGGCCAGGGAGCTAACATTTAGGATGCATTTTCTGATTTAACCCTTTCCTGTTTTACAAAATTTTGGACCTGTCCAAATTCAAAGGTTTTGCAGACGAATATTACAAAGTGGATTTAATTTGAAAAAAAAACCATTCAGTGGGGTAGAAAATAGTGTGGAAAAAGAAGAAATTGCTTGTCAGAAGCAATTTCTCCTTTTTTTACAATGTTTTCTCAAACATAAAATCACAGGCACGTAAAAAACAGGGATTAAACAGCAAAGGGTTAAAAAAAGTAATTAAAATTGATGTCTTGTAAGCCCTTTTCCCTCAATTTTTAGGTGATTTCCTCTTAACAATCCTATAAATGATTGTTTTGAGGAAATTCATCTCAAATTAAAGAAGAAGTCTCAAAAAGTTCCTTAAATCTAGGCATTTGATGTGGGTTTTCTTAGTTAAAATATGTAGGGGTGCTACTATTAGAGAGGGCACTATTATTAGAGGAAATATGGTATACATCAGGTAATAATACAAACTATTGTAAATGCATAAGGATATAGATACCCACAAGAGTTTCCAAACCTTTTGAAATACAGTACTTCTTAATTAAGTCAATTCAACTAAGATGTTATTTTGTTGTTTCACAGGTCAGTCTATAGGTGAGAGCCCCCTGGTGGCGAGATTGAAAGGAAAAACGCCGAGACGTGAACACAGTCGTGGTGAGTAGCTTTATAAGAAAGGGTTTGCGGGTTTTGTTGTGCTGTCAGCTAACTAGCCTATTCTTACATCATCGGTATCATTCAGGTTTGAGAAAAAGATAAATCATTGTGAAGCTAATTACAAGTCATGTAAAATAAGTACATGAGATACCTGTGCAAATTTTAAAGATATATCCATGGTTCAATGTAAAATAGCCATAACTGCCTTTAAAACAGGCAGTTACAAATGTTTGGCACTGAGCCATCAAATACGAGGGTTGATCCAGAAATTCGTAATAAAGGGTTATAAATCTTCAGAAAAAAAGACATTCAAAATAAAAATTATTCATCTCTTTAATGCAACACCTGTGTAATTAATGTGGAAATTTTCAAATTTGTAAGTTATATAGCGTCTATATAGTGACTAATCAGATACATAGACCCCACTCTTGGCGGGGGAGCAAGAATGTCGAATGCAACGTCATTATAAATTCTTTTCTACATAGTATCCATTTGCTCGCAAGCCTTTCTGCGCCTAATAATTTACTTGCATAAAGTATCTCCATTCCATTTGGGATTCAAAAGGAATCTACAATTTCACTATGAATAGTCTGTATAGTGAAGTGTAGACACAGATGCTAGGCTTTGATGTTTGGATAATATTGAGGATCAATTCAAACGACTTCGTTTGTTGAAACTCCAATATACCATTCTTAATCCTCTAATAAAGCCCGATTTTCTTTGAATATCCATAGTAACTTAAGACAAACTTCTCTGTTTGACATAATAATATTTTTTCCAAATTATCTGAAATGTATAGGGTGGTGATTGACTCATGATCATGACAAAATTCGAGAAATAAACGGAATTCATATTTTGGTGTTGACGTCAGGTCACTATTCACCCGCAAATAGTGTTTTTAAAAAATAATCCTGTCCGTAAAACCTCTTCCAAAAATATTTAAATTATGACAATTGATTCCCTAATTACGTCTTATTTTTTTCTAGTAAGAAGTTTCAAATAAAATTTACGAAAACATTCAGAAAATTTGATTTATGTAACAGATTTCTATTATTTTTTTACGCTCCCCCGCCTAAGACTTCATATGTAACCATAGTAACGAAATTCAAGGCTGCTTGATATAATTTTGCAAAAAATAATAACATTTGTACTCTTGGTAGATACTGAGCTTCACACACTGAAAATTTTACACTGAACAAGCTAGAATTGCCAAAGTTATGGGACAATTATACAAACTTCTGGATCATCCCTCGTATGTATGTGTGACCTGTCATGCAAAGAGGGACCATCGAACTCCGTAAAATAAATATTTGAAAAAGATATTGATTCTAGTTCAGGACAACAAGAGTTCAAATTTAAAAAATTCTTTCATAGGAAAGAAGATTGATTATTCTAGATTCATACAAGCAAAGTGCAAAAAGTTTCAATCCTAGTTAGTCCATGCAATCTGCGCAGTCTGGGTAGGATGGACTCTTAATACACTACCCAGATGGTCCCTTTTCACATGATGGGTCACATATATATTGCAAGGTTCTAATCTAATTCATTTATCAGATGACAAAATTTTGACTGGCCCAAATTCCAAGAAATTGCAGACAGCAAATTTAAGCCCATAGAATTTTCAAAGATCTTTGTCTTTTGGGCAAAGGAATATTGTGGACAGTGAAGCTTGTAGCAAAAATTAATATGTTTATAATGCCCCCCTTCCAATAAGAGGGAGTATATTGTTTTGCACTTGTACGTTGGTTGGTCTGTTGGTTGGTCCCACTGGTCGGTTTTTCTGGAGCATATCTCAAAAAGTATGCAATCTAGAATCATGAAACTTCACCAGGGGTGTGGAATTCCCATGCCCGACTTGTCCGACTCGGGCTTTTGTACTTGGGGACAAGTAAATTTTTCTAAGCCACTTGTCCAAGGACAAGTAAATACCGGGGCTAATCTTGGAATGTTACTTAAAAGAATTAAGAGAGAAATCATCCTAATGTTCATATCATAGGGTAGAAAACATTGTTTTTAATGAAGAAAATGCTGCATACCAGCATTTTCTTCATCAAAAGGCAATGTTTTTTTCAAATTTTTCTATTTACTCTTTAGCGGACAAGTTCATTTTGATTCTGGACGAGTAGAAAATCCGCTTTTACTTGTCCAGGGACAAGTGGAGAAAACTTGAATTTCCACACCCCTGACTTCACATGTGGATAAATCATATTGAGGAGAAGTGCAGTGCACAAGAACCATAACTCTACTCATCATATTTTGTGAGTTATTGCACATCGTTGATTGACAAAGTATAGGCTATTGACCTATTTTTATGGGGACAAACTTCTTTTGTTTCATATAGAGAGGAATGATTCTAGAATAGGGCATTTGGTTAAACTTTTATGAACTGTACCAGATGAATTCCAGGGGCAAAGTAATTGTCATTTTCTAGACAAATTATACATATATGCATATTTAATTAAGACCTATTATATGCAGATTTTATGATCACTGCCTTGCATAAATAGTGTCTATAACAGAACAAATGAAGGCTTGGTATTTGCTTCAAGATCTAGAAAAATGAATAATGCAGACAGTGAAAATTATAACATTTTCAGAATAAATCTGTTACAGCATATTTAGCTCGGCTGTTTTCAGAGAAAACCGGAGGTATTGCTATAGCCTTGGTGTCTTCATCGTCTTGGTCTTCGTTGTACGACAACTTTGACATTTTGTAATATCTCTGGTTCTACTGAAGGCATTTAATTGAAACTTGGCACACATGTTCACCATCAAAAGAGCAATCTATACTATCAAGGGGGATAACTCTAGATGCATTTTGTGCAATTTATGCCCCTTTTTCAACTTAGATTTTTTCCCACCATCCAGCACTCAACAGCCGAGCGTAGGCACCCGTAGGCGGTGCTCTTGTTAACAATCATTCCTATTTCAACATACAATCTGAGATTGTATGTTGAAATAGGACTGATAATTATTGAAAATTCTGTAAAAGATAAAAAGCTTTAACTATTTTACAGATTTGACTGTAGAAATAGTTTTATTTATGAATGTTTTTCTGCCCATACATTATCAATATATTTTGAAAATGATATTGACAATATTAAATCAATCTTCAATATTGCCCATACAATATAATTTTGTTTTGACAATACTGTAGAATGATCAATTTATTAATCAAGTATTATTGTCAAAAAAATAAATCTTGCTGAATGATTGTGAACTAAATTTTGGAATCAAGAATATTGAAATCTTTTTTTGCTTATTGTCCATATTTGCAGTTAACTCATTCAAATGTGTGTGGTGTTTTTGTTTTGCTTTTTTGTCACATTTCAAACTAATGACCTATTTTCATCATTCTTAGACCTGTCAAGCTAGCATTAGAAGTTATTTTTACTCTCTTCACAATATTTTAAGGTTTGACCATATTTTCTTTATTTCTTGTATTAAAGTTAACTGAATAATTCCACAACAAGCAGAAAGTGTTGACTAAAATCAGACTGCTTTCCTCTCTTAGTCAGTATTTTCTCTGAAAAACTGGAAAATTGAGACCCTTATAAAACAAATTTTAACTATTCATGTTTATTTCTCATTTGAAGTGGAGAAAAAAAGTTAACACCAAAATCAGGTAAACATTTAATTCAAGCTTTTTAGACATTTTGTTTTCCAATGGGGAATAAAACAGCTTGACAGGTCATGTGTGATTTTTTTCACGATTTTCTCATCACTTCCACGTTGGCTTACAGAGTCCGAGTCTAGCGATACTGACCTCACTTCACCGTCAACACCGACCAAAGACAGTAATAAAATTCCCTTCCCTCGTGAAGTTATCTGTACAGATATTCCAGTTGAGTTATTGAAGGAAGACAGTAAGTAATGTTTATGCTGTAGAGGAAATGTCTTAGATACCATAGTTACCCCAGGAGTTTTTAACGCCCAAACGTCGGACAATAATCATTTTTAAAATTCTAAGAAAATGGAATGGAAGCACATCCATGTGTCCAACTGAGGCTTAGCAAAAAGTAAACAATACAGACCCTTGCTGAAACTGCACCTTTAACAGCAGTTTGATCTGGAACTTCTATATTTGTTTGGATCTCTGTATCTAAAATTTTCAGATCAGTATGCGAAGTATTCTCTGTTCGACACAAAGGGGAGTCCGGTTGTCCAAGACTCCTGTTTTACCAGTTGGGACTCCTTCCTTTTTGCAAGCAAGAGTCAAATGGGCTCCCAGGATCATTTGTAAAAAAGCAGTAGATCTTTTCATTTAAAAAAAAATTGCTGGCATCATAAAGTATTTTAAAATAAAACACTGTTCTTTTACAGGAACTTCTGGAAAAGAAGAAATTGCTTGTAACAAGGACTTTAAGAACAATAATTGTTTGTCTTTTGGATGTCAAAAATCTTGGGGTAATAACGATAGCTGTAGAGAGAATGTCTAATGATATATTGAATGTCTAAAATGTGCATGAATTATTAACCCTTTATCAGATGACAAAATCTTAGACTTGTCAAACTTCAAAGATGTTGTAAATTTTCATTTTATTTAAAATCTTTGTCTTTTGAAAAAGAGCACTTTAACCATGAAGAAATTAGTTGTTACAAGCAACTTCTTAATTTTCAGCAATACTTTTAAAGCTCTTTAAAGGGGAATCAAAGAGTAGTGTTGTATGGGAAAGCATTAGGAAGTATAAGATCAAACTGCATGTCATTTCGAAGGCTTAGCGTAAAACAGTGGTAACTGCCTATATGTTTATAGGCAGTTACAACTGTTTTGCGCTGAGCCATAGATATATTAGCTTGTTTAAAGTCTCGCATCTGTCTGTCAGTCATAACATTTCTCTTCTTTCCTTTTAAGAAATAGCTTTAACAAGAACAACAACAATAACAACAAAGTTGGTTATTTCAGAGTCATGTTTAACTAAGAAATAGCATTGGGCTAACTTATCGATTTAATAGATAATCAATTGGTTTGGGCTTTACATGTAGTAAATCAATTAAGCCTTTAATTGGTTATTAATGTGTAAATTTCATCCAATTAATGTTATAAAAGATCAATGTCAATTATAAAATCTGGGTTACTTCTTACTTTCTGGTAACATCCTTTAACTTTGCAATTTCAATTTATTTTACTCCAAACCTCGGAATGGACCTACGCTTAACCATTGATGGTCTGACCACTTATGGTTGAGTGTAGGTCCATTTCAGATATGGTAGAGGAAACAACACATACAGATGTTTTGCTTTATCTTAAAAAAAACCCCAAAGGTAATAAGTTTTAAAACATACTTCATTATACCATAGTGTACTTTTATAAAAAATTGCATTGATATCTATGAATCTGATTGTAGTATCGGTCATTAGTTAATTGTGCTCTTTCAACTAAAAACCGATAATTGGTTATGATTTGAAACAGATTGCCCTCTGCTAAGAAAGTATATTTCTGATATTACTTTATGTAACAAATTGATAGTCTTACTAACTTTGAAGCTGTAGTGTATGAAGTGACTAACTTTTAACTATTTTCTTTTGTATAATTCTGTTGTTGAAAGATTGATGTAGGTTTGCATATATATTTGAATTTATTATCAAAAGGGCATTTGCTTACTGCTTGAATATGTATTTATTGAAGGAAACACCTAGCTCAAGATAAATTCTAATGTCTGAAGAAAGCTTTAAGTTTTAAGAAGGGGTAATTTCATTTGAGAGACATTATTTCTAACAAAATTTGAATTTATTTCTGATTTGAATTGAAGTGTCATTGACATTAGAAATGATAATGAAAAACTTATAAGTAATCATACGGTATTATACTTTGTAAAATGCAAATAATCAAGATAAATGAATGAAGTTATATTAATTTTGAATATCACATTGTGGGCTTTTAAGTTAGCTTACAGTTTAAAAATTCATTTATTTGTTTTTAAGAGTTTTAAGGGATGGAGAGTTAGACTATCACATTTTGATGGCTCAGTGCAAGACAGTTGTACCTCCCTATAAAGATATAGGGAGGTACAACTGTTTCACACTGGGCCATCAGTTTGTAGCCAGGACCCTTTGAATAGTCTCATGTGTATCCTTTGGACCCTTTTGTGCTCAACTTCAAAAAAGATAAAAAATCCCAAGACCCTTTAAATCGAAGACCTTTTAAAATGTCTTCATTTCCTATCAGAAATTTAGACCTGCTGTCAATTACTCTTTCTACTGCTATCCATTTGACTTGTTACTGTATCAGTGCTCAATTTTAGGCGAGATATTGAGAGATTATCTCATTTTTCTGCCAGAAATCTCATTGAAACTGTCTAAATGAGAGAACAAATTTCAAAGAAAAATTTAATTTAGTGAAGAATTTAATACGCTCAGCACGAAATGGTTGTAATTGCCTATAATCGTACAGGCATTTACAACTGTTTTGCGCTGAATGGTTGATTTGTCAAAATTTCTCTTCAAAAAATTCTTGCAGATTTAACTAGATGAGATATTTTTGCACGTGCTATTCTGAGCCAGAATAAGCCCTGCTGTATTATAAAACTAAAACCCTAATAAACATTTTTGTCATTACAGGTAAATCCACACAGTCAGTTATAAAACAAGTAGAAGAAGAGAAGAAGCCACCCTCAAATATAGAAGTGCCAAACATAGGAGCTGAGTTGGACACGTTCTTTCAAAGTAAAGAAAACCTTCCTGCCAGAACACCAGAACTCGATGTCACTGTAGACGATTTCAATGAGCTGTTCATGAATGCGAATGATATGTGAGTACATAATGCGGTTTTAAGTTATGGTTTTCTCTAATATAGAAGTGCTAAACATTGGAGCCTAGTTAGACATGTTCTTCCAAAGTAAAGAAAACCTTCCTGCCAAAACATCAGAGTAAGATGTCACTGTAGATGATTTTAATGAGCTGTTCTTGAATGCAAATGAAATGTAAGTACATAACATAAGTAAACCAAACCTCTAATATAGAAGTGCCAAATATTTGTGCAGAGTTGGACACGTTTTTCCAAAGTAAAGAAAACCTTCCTGCCAAAACACCTAAACTAGATGTAACTGTGGACCACTTAAATGAGCTCTTCATGAATGCCAACGACATGAAAGTACATAATGCGATCTTGAGTAATGATTTTCCCTAATATACAAGTGCCAAATATTGGTGCCGAGCTAGACATGTTCTTTCAAAAGTAAAGAAAACCTTCCCGCAAAACATCAGAGTTAGATGTCACTGTAGACAATTTCAATGAGGTCTTCATGAATGCCAACGACATGTAAGTACAAAGCAGGGTTTTAAGTATAAATTTCCTCTCACATTGAAGCACCAAATATTGGTATAGTTAAATATGTTCTTTCAAAGTAAAGAGAATTGTCCTGCCATAACACCAGAGTTAGATGGAACTGTATTATTTTGATTGATTTTGTTTGTGAATGCAAATGTCATGTGAGTAAATAAGGTACTTTAAATGCAGATGAAATGTAAATTACCAACTATTTAATATATGGAGAATGAAATGAACAATTTTAGAAAAACACAGCAAAACACTTAACTGAATTATCATGATTACTAGGGTAAATAAATCTCATAACATTAGCAAAGCATAGAAAACAATGTAATATGGTATTAATAATTATAGCCCCTACCTATGAAGTAGAGGGGGTTACATTGGCTTCACCATGTTTGTCTGTCCGTCCAGCTCTCTGTCCATCTGTCTGTCTGTGGACCTTTTTGTTTCCAGACTCTAACTTAAGAACCAAGTGATCTAGAATCATGAAACTTTATACAAATGCTGCCTATGACCCAAGGAAGTGCCCTATTGTTTTTGGTTCACATAGATCAAAGGTTAAGGTCACAGTCAGCCTTTGTTCAATTTTCTTTCCGGACCCTCACTCAAGAACCAAGCGATCTAGAATCATGAAACTTTAATTGCACTCATATTTAGACAAAGCGCTGGTGGGGGTACTAGTCCTCTTTGTGACAGCTCTAGTTTAACCTTTATTTTATAGGTTGGAAACTGTTCAGAAGGTCAAACCAAAGCGCAGACATGCAGCCAAAAGTCGTAACCCATTGAAAACTATGTCAGCATCACTAGAAGTCAGATCTGAATATACAGAAGTGATAACAGGTGTAGCGGACAGGGAGCTGAAACGGGTCAAAACTTCACAAAGTAAGTTACTTCACACAAGTGTTGAAGAAGCCCTTGAATTTGATATTAGCCTTGTAAATAAACTGACAATATTTAAAGGCCTTAAAAATCTTAAAAAACTTGAAGTGTGAACTTAGTATCTACAATTAAGGAAGTGGAACTCACTGTAATAGTTTCACTGTGCTTTGGAAGTAATGAACTTTAACAATGTTAATCGAGGTTTCCTATGATTTTCATTAGGAACCCTCAGTCAACATTGTGAAAGTTCATGAGTTCCTAAATGTTGTGGATTTATAACCGGTCTACCTTAAGAAAAGAATTTTAAGCTTGTCAAAGTATTTTTAGTCATTATTAAAGAAATGATCTCTAAAACCCCTTGATAAACCCTTTAATTTACTATCTCCTGCTGTTTGTCAAAGGGGATATAGTAATGGTCTCCATCCATCAAAACTTCATTCCACCATTGTTCCATCATTCCGTCACTAAACTTGTCTGGAGCATATCTCCTACAGTATGAAAGCTATCAAATTGAAAGTTTAAAGGTGGATAGATCTCAATGAGGAGAAGTGCAGATCTATAACTCTTGCATGCATAATTTTGGAGTTATTGCCCTTTGTTATTTTAAATACTTAGATTTTGTCCAGAGCATATCTCTGAAAGTTAAATAGCTATTAACTTGAAACTTTATTAGTAGATAGATCTCATATAGGAGAAGTGCAGTGCACAAGATCAGCAACTCTTGCTTGCATAATTTTGAAGTTACTTCCTTTTGTTATTTTAAACTCTTACTCTCTGTTGGGGGGTATAGAACTCTTGATGAGGAAGCTCAGTACAAAAGAATCCTTAATCTATCAGGCTTCAGTTTACTATCAAGCCTTCAGGGGATGGCCATGTCTGATATGAATGAACCAAGAATATTCTTTATAATATGACCTGCGTCGCTGGAGTGAAATAACCCCATTGAGTATTTTTGATATTACACAGGTATTATTACACTAGTGGAATAACTATGCAAATGAGCCCAGAGCGAATAGAAACGCTATTTTGTTACCACGATAATGACGTCATAATTTACATTTTGTGATGTCAGTTTTAAACGGGGTTATAAATTTCGCGGGTAATTGAAATGCTCAATTTCAGGAAGTTTGACGATTTTTCGCAAAAAAATCGGGTCATATTATGAATAAAATATAAAATTTGTGCTCATAAAATACAGAAATTATTAAACTCATCATCTTAAAAAGATAAAAACTCGGTGCAGCCTCGTTTTTATCTGTTTAAAGATGTCTTCTTTAATGAATTCAGTATTCCATGACCACTCATTCAATATCCTCTATTTATTTCAGTATCACAGAACTCGGGTTTTGCTGTAGAGGCTCTAGCTGGCTTGGCAAGTAAAGAGAATTTTTCCAAAGTGGAACTCCGCAAAACCGAGTCATTTGGTGCTTCCAGACTGGAACCATATCTTCCACTTATGTTGATACATATCAAAGGTAGATATTTATACCACTTATGTTAAAAAAGTATCTATGGAAATATCATGAAACTTATGGAACTTCTATATAAAATGTAAAATATATCATAGCGATTTACTTCTTATGTTGAAAAATAATGGTGCCACTAATTATTAAACTTGATACAAACTTGATTAAACTTGTGTATCACTTATGTTGAGACATATCAAAAGTAATTTTTCAAAGCACTTATTTTTAAACATATTATAGGTAACTATATACCACTTATATCATAGGTAATGTTGTACACCATTTATGTTGCTTTATATAAATGACAATTGTATATAGGTCTTATATTGATGCATATCGAATGCCATTATGATGAATACTGGTAAAAATGGGAATTGAAATTTTGATAAAGTGTTTTGATAAACATAAAAAATGCTAGCCTATTCCCTTCTTTGAAACTGACTGAGGCATAAATCAAGCTCTTATGCTCATCAATATTTAAATTAGCTACATTGATATATGTTTTTACTGACAGGTTGAATAAAGTTAGTATCAATGACTTATTTGTAAATGACTGACATATTTTCAGGCCGGAGAAAAGTGCAATGTCGATTAGTTGAGCCCAAGGCTGAATCTATAAATAGTGGTGACTGCTATGCTCTGTTAACTGCTGATAAAATTATCCAATGGCACGGGGAGTTCTGTAATGTCATCGAAAAGGCAAAGGTAATGTATAAATAAGATGTTGTCTTAATTTGATAGTGATTATTTGAATCCTTCTCAAACTCGTGTAGAAAAAATTGCCAAAGCCAGCTCTGTGTTCTGGATGGCAAAACAGTGCAAAGTGTTTGCCAATTATACTACGCTTTGCATGTACACTTGCATGAAAAAGGGGGCTATAATTTGCAAACAGTTTTACACTGTTTTGTCATCCCGAATTCAGTGCAGGGCCCAGATCAACTGGGCATCTATCACTAGCATCATTGTTTCAGTTAGATGGATAGTTTACCAACAAGCATTCTGCTCTCCCGATCCCAATTCTCAATTTTTTTCAAGTTTTATCATAGAGAAAATACACGATTTGCAGTAGTTGGATTTTGTAATATTTTGACAATTGAGGGAATACCCTTTGATTTGCTTAAATTCATTATTGTTTTTAGAAATGAGTCTTTGGCTAGTGTTTAAGGATCATTTATGGTTGATGGTCCTAAGTGAGTTGTATTAGTAAATCAAGATTGTTTTTAGCTCCACTGACTGAAAGCCACTGGGGCTATTGTCATGGCGTTGTTTCATCTTTTATGTGCGGAGGTCATTTCTCCATATGTTTATAGGGGTAACTTTTAAAATCATTTCAACATCAGTAGAACCCAAAATATCTAAAAATCTAGTCAAAACTTAGATTTGCTATTACAAGAATTTCAAGCCTGTGGAGCGACTCAAGCCATTCATGGCTTTCTAGTTTGATATTTTCATTCATTCATATTTATTACAGGCTGCTGATTTCTGTGATTTTGTGAAACAAAAGAGAGATATGGGATGTAAAAAGGCCCGTGATGTAATGATTGTTGAGGAGAAACAGCGTGGACCGGGAACTCGACATTTCTGGGAACTTCTTGGTGGACAAAAACCTTATATGGGTATGTATAGGATTATATCATCCTGTGAATGACATTTTCATTATTTGACCCACAGAGCGGTGCAAACTAGTAGTCCAGAGAGTTACGTAGTGTAATAGTAGCTTGTCTTATTTTCTGCAGATACTTTGAAACCTTATTTATATTAAAAAAAAAAAAAGAAAAAAAAAATTTAGTGAAGACTCTAGTCAGACTGTGCAAATGCACAGACTGACCAGAGTCTTCACTATGCATAGATATTATAGAAATTATTAGAAATCTCATGAACAGGCTCATTTGTATTGATGTTAAATCTTTGAGTGTCAAACCAATATAGCTTTCATTGAGTGAACAACAAATATTGAATGAGTGGAGATAAAGGTATGACCATCCTGCTGGGAAAATTATTACATTATTTGCTATACAATAAAGAAAAGTCTTATTCAATACAACAAGGTTTTTCATAAGTATTTCTTGTATTTTCAGCAAGTGGTTTGACAGAAGAAGATGAGTTATATGAAAACCACATAACTGAGACCAACATGATTTACAAACTGGAACATAATAAACTTGTGGCTGTACAGGAATATTGGGGAGCTCAACCTAAATATGAAATGCTCAATCCATATCAGGTAAATATGTTGTTCACATCTTTACTAAGAAAACAACATAACTGAGACCATCATGATTTACAAACTGGAACATAATAAACTTGTGGCTCTACAGGAGTATTGGGGAGCTCAACCTAAATATGAAATGCTCAATCCATATCAGGTATGTTGTTCAATATGAAATGTTCACTCTATGTTTGGTTTGTTGTTCTCATCACAAATGTATAAACCACATAACTGAGACCATCATGATTTACAAACTGGAACAAACTTTTGGCTCTACAGGAGTATTAGGGAGCTCAACCTAAATATGAAATGCTCAATCTATATCAGATTAGTTGTTCAATATGGAATATTCACTCTATGTTTGGTTTGTTGTTCACATCACAAACAAGAAAAACGCATAACTGAGACCACCATGATTTACAATCTAGAATATTACTAACTTGTGGTTGAACAAGAATAATGGAGTGCTCAATCCATATCAGGTCTGTTGTTCACATGTCTAATATGAGACGTTCTTTCTATATCAGGTTAGTTGTTTACACTGCAAGAATGAAAAGTTCCATTCTTATGAGGTGTATAAGTTGTTATTCACAAATATGAAATCCTACATACATAGAATTTAAATGTTCACCATAAAAGTGTTCTATTTTTATAGGATTTGTTGTTCGCCACAAATATGAACCACTTGATGTTCATTCTTTTTAATTAAGTTATTCACTACAGGTATGAATTATCCTTACTAGGCTAGTTGTTCACCACAAAGATGAATTGTTCTATTTACCTTGGATTATTTTTATGCCCCCGATAGGGAGGCATCATAAATTTGACTTGTCCGTCCGTCCGTCCGTCTGTCTGTCCGTCCGTCTGTCCGTCCGTCCGTCATTCCGTCCAAAAACTTTAACATTGGCCATAACTTCTAAATCAAAGCGGTGTCGGGGGCATTGTCATCTTACAGTGACAGCTCTTGTTTACTTCATGAAATGTTTTACTCATATTATATTTGTTGTTAACTCCAAATATAATTTTTTCCATAGTTTGTCAGTTATTAACTATAAATCATTATTTCTCATGTTAGTCAGATTTATTCTCATTGAAGTCATATGAATCAAGCAATATTTCAATATGTTGTTTTAAAATATATCTACATTGTAATTATTCTCTGTATATTTATAGGTTTATGTGTTTGACTTCGGTAGTGAAGTTTATGTATGGCAGGGAAAATCAGTGTCTCCCGCTCAACGCAAGATCTCCGTCAAACTCGCCCAACAGGTGTGGGATCGTGGCTATGACTACACACAATGTGATATTAACCCTATCTCCCCTCTTAGAGGTAGGTACAATGTCTAGTTATGCACCCTTTTGAAGAAGAGGGGGTATATTGCATTGTATTTGTTGGTCAGTTGGTCCGTCAGGTCAGCCTGTTGGTCAGTCCGTCCATAGACCGTTTTTTGTCCAGAGCAAATCTCAAAAAGTAAGCAAGCTAGAATCATGACACTTTACAGGTGGATAGATTTTATTGAGGAGAAGTACAGTGCATCAAGAACCATAACTCTACTTTTCATATTTTGTGAGTTATTGCCCTTTGTTGATTGACAAAGAACAGGCTTTTGACCTGCTTTTATGGGGAGCATAAAAGTTTTACAAACATCTCTTGTTTTAAATAAGAAAATAAAAGCCTTTAACATTGTCATTCGTTCACTCTGACTAAAGTCTCTGCTATGCTCTAGGCAGATGATTCAGACCATAATCGCTCTTCAAGTGTTCAGCAAATGTTTGTATTACATTGTGTGGTTGCCTTAGCTGCTCAATGTTTGTCATCTAGCACATAAAATGTGTTGAAAATGTCATGCGCAGGCGCATATTTGAGCCTGCACGTGACATTTCCAACAATTTTATGTGTTTGTGATGGTCAGCCTGGACAACCCCACAGTACATTAAAATTTTCTACACTTGTGAACAGCAACTTGAGGTCCATAGCTATATACAGAGTTCATAGTGAAAACACTCTGTACTAATTTATTTTATTTTCAATTGCATCTAAAGCTTAAGCTTATAGAGTCGCTCTTGAACACTCAATTCTGATGTTTTCACTTCCCTTAGAGAAAGGCAGTGGTTAAAACCGACTGATATCCAATTTTACAGCTAGGTTAACTGGGGCTGGCTATTAAGGTAGTGGACCTGTAATAGTTTTGCAATGTCACAAAAGAAATGAACTTCAACAGTGTTAACCGAGGTTTCCTAATCACTTTCATTAGGAAACCTCGGTCAACCTTGTGAAAGATCATACGTTCCGAAATGTTGCGGAACTATTACGGGTCTACTACCTTAAGTGATTTACCCATAAACACACTACAGCAACAATGGGGCTCAAATCACAGACCTTCAGGTAATGAGTCACCACCTTCACCATTAGACCATGAAGGCAGTTGTGGTTGCACTGGCTAATATGAGTCTTGAAGTTGTTCATGTTTAAAATTGTTGGAAATGTCACATGCAGGCTCAGCTTTGATTTTTGTTTACAGGTGAAGAAGATGGTGGGTTGGCCAGTAAGAGTGAGAAGCGACCAGACTGGGCACTGTTTGGTAAAGTCAACCAAAATATGGAAACCATTCTGTTTAGAGAGAAGTTCTCTGATTGGCCGGATACCTCCAGGTTAATCAAGGTCAAAAGTCAGGAAGAGGTCAATACAACTAAGGTAGGTCAATAAACAGGTCACTCCTGTAAATTGTAAAGATGATTGAAGAATCAAAACAGTTTACTCGACTTTAAGGTAGTGGATTTGTGATAGTTCCGCAACATTTCAGGATCCACAAGCATTCACAATGTTAACCAGGAGTCCTCCAATAAAATCATAAGGAAAGCTCGGTTAAAACTGTTAAAGTTCATTAATGCCGAAAAGTTGCAGAACTATTACGGGTCCACTACCATAAACTCTATTGGTCATTTAAGCAAAAACTGTGAAAAGAAAGATTTATCCTAATAAGAGAATATTTATATAGAGATATTATTTAAGGGATAATGAGAAATCTTGTTGGCTGTTGTAAGAATTGCCATATTAAGTGAGCTAGGCTATGAGAAAACTAGATCATTCTTTTTTAAAAACAAAGACACATTATCTGTGGAACAACTGTACCTCAGGTCTGTGAGCCGCCTTCATAGCGCAGTTGGTGGCGCATCGAACTGTCAATCTAGAGGTTCCGGGTTTGATCCCCATTGGCGGCAATCATTAATTCCGACTATTTGTCTCTCATCAATGGATTGATAATCGTAGACCTGTGTGAGATAGCAGCTGGAGACTAGGAAAGGATGTGATGGTAGTACTGCTGAGAGAAATACCAGGAATCCATTGTTAGGTGCTCCAGCCGGTACGATGTAACTGAAAAAATGTTGAAAGTGGCGTTAAACTCCATTCAATCAATAATCATTCAACCTCTGGTCTGTACTTTTTAATTTTTTTGAAAGATAGTTCAAAACAAGCGGAGGTACAGATAAGAAAGGGTAATAACAGTATAAAATTTTAATTTCTCAAGTTAACACTATGATTTGGGTACTCACTTGAATTGTCTCATCGAGACAATTCAAATGAGTTCCCACAACTTAAGGTTTGAGCATAAGTAAAATATTTAAATTTAAAATCCAAAATATCCCCTCTGTTTGTAGCTCTGAAACATGTACCCTATACTTTCCAAATCTAAATATTTACACTTCTCACGGTATTCTGTGTTTTTTGTCAGACCTAATCAAACTCTAAATGGTTGGGGGGTGGGGGTGGGGGGAGGAACTTGTCTGTTTTTAGAGAAAACCTGAGATGTTGTCATCAACTTTGCAGTATTGGCTTTGGTGAAGGCAAGAACAATGTCGACCTTGGTCATATTTCTGTTGTTATTGAAGATATCTTCTTGAAACTTGGCATGTGTGTTCACTATCACTAGAGCTATCCAGAATACAAAGGGGGATAACACTAAAAGTGTTTTTGTAAGAGTTTTGCCCCTTTTTTTTATTTTTTTTGCATTTTCCAGCACCTGCAGCTAAGGCACAATCCATTTAGAATCTGATTAGGTCTGACAAAATCAAGAGCTGTTGATATCGTCAGACTTAATCAGATTCTAAATGTTTGGTTTTATTGTAGCAAGATTTTAAATGACGTCTTTTTTTTTTGTCTTGTGTCTAGGTTGACCTTGCTGACCTGAAGGCATATGATGCCAAACTGATGGTACCCCTCGACACATCACCTGTCTCTCTGATACTTGAAGGTTCACATGTTGGACGGGGAAACAGCTGGTATGATTTTTTTATGTGATTTTTTTTCTCTTTCAGAAACTATGTTTTATTCTTAGAAAAAGGTATTGCACCTACCAAATACAGCAGTTAACTGATTCAAATGTAAACAGAGTAAAAAAAGCTGTCAGTTACCAAAAAACAACATTCAATTAGCAATATATAAAAGTGACTTAGACTAGGTTTATTTTATTAGTCCCCTACCGGTGTTCACACCGGAGGGGACTATAGGTTTGCCCTCCGTCTGTCCGTCCGTCCGTCCGTCTGTCCGTCCGTCCGTCCGTCTGTCCGCTCAAATCTTGATCCCGCGATAACTTAATAACTAAGCAAGCGTTTTTGATGAAAGTTGGTATATGACTAGATGACAATGTGTAGATTATGCACATCATTTTATTTTTGTTTTTCGACTTAAATTGAGGTTGCTATGGTTACAGAAATAGTGAAAATATGGCCAAAAATGGGATCCTGCGATAAGATAATAACTAAGCAAGCTAGTTTGATGAGACTTGGTATATGACTATATGGCAATGTGTAGATTATGCACATCATTTTATTTTTGTTTTTAGACTAAAATTGTTGTTGCTATGGTTACGGAAATAGTGAAAATATGGCAAAAAATATTGGATCCTGCGATAAGTTAATAAGTAAGCAAGCTAATTTGATGAGACTTAGTCCCCTACCGGTGTTCACACCGGAGGGGACTATAGGTTTGCCCTCCGTCTGTCCGTCCGTCCGTCTGTCCGTCCGTCCGTCCGTCCGTCCGTCTGTCCGCTCAAATCTTGATCCCGCGATAACTTAATAACTAAGCAAGCGTTTTTGATGAAAGTTGGTATATGACTAGATGGCAATGTGTAGATTATGCACATCATTTTATTTTTGTTTTTCGACTTAAATTGAGGTTGCTATGGTTACAGAAATAGTGAAAATATGGCCAAAAATGGGATCCTGCGATAAGATAATAACTAAGCAAGCTAGTTTGATGAGACTTGGTATATGACTATATGGCAATGTGTAGATTATGCACATCATTTTATTTTTGTTTTTAGACTAAAATTGTTGTTGCTATGGTTACGGAAATAGTGAAAATATGGCAAAAAATATTGGATCCTGCGATAAGTTAATAAGTAAGCAAGCTAATTTGATGAGACTTGGTATATGACTAGATGGCAATGTGTAGATTATGCACATCATTTTATCTTTGTTCTTTGACAAAAAGTGCTGTTGCTATGGTAACAGAAATAGTGAAAATATGGCAAAAAATGGATCCTGCAATAATTTAATAACTAAGCAAGCTAACTTGATGAAACCTGTTTTAAAATGTAAAAAAAAATTATAAGCCATGTTAGTCAGGGTGGTGATGCAGCAGTATTAATCACCTCCAGTGAAAGTTCTCATTTCTTACCAACAAGACTGAAGAAAAACATCTTGGATCAGACAAGGTAACTGTTATTGATACTATTTCTTGCATCTGTCTATTGCTTCCATGAATTGTATAGTGGGCACAGCAGAGACAACAACTCATGTAAGTCTTGTTTAACCCTTTAACAAGACCTGGTTTTGATGTCCCTGATAGAATTGGCGTGGGAAAACATTGAGACAAACAAAGCCGGTAGGGGACTTATGCCCATGTCCAACATGGCTCTTGTTGTTCATGGAAAATTGCAAGAAAAATGGAATTTAAAAAAAAGTAGCCAGCATTATAAAGATCACATTTATTTTAACAAAAGTGTAGCATAGACAGGAAAGTAAGCTACTGAAGGAAAAGCTGCTTTGATATTGTTAAATGGAATAAATACATTGCTAAAGCATATTACATGTACCAATTAAACATAATATCAATTTAATTTTTTATGCTAACCTATTGCCAATGATTTTCAGGGCCCAAGATATGGATGGTTTTATACAAGAGCAGATCATCGAGACATTAAAGATCCGTATATGGCATGTTTTAGAGTATGACCATTATGAGATAGAAGATCACAGCTACGGACAATTTCATGAGGGGGATACCTATGTTATACGCTGGCAGTATATGATCATGAATGCAGGTACATAATTGGCAGATTAAAGCCGTTGATCTAAAAATCATTTGACCAATGAAATTTTACAAAAATGAAAGTTCTTTTCTTGAGAATATATGCACAATAAATTTTAACACTAGCTCTTGACATCTCTGCCGCCTTCATTCACTTACTATTTCCATGTATAAATATTATCTGTTCAGCAGGGAAACCTGCCTAACTGACAATAAAAATGACAAAAATCCAATTCTCCAAAAATGCAATATTTTTATTCTTAGAAAAAAAAGAAAAATGAGCCTGTGCGTGACATTTCCAACAATAGGATGCATGTGTGATGGACAGACATTTAGCTACCTGGACATCCCTACACTGCATCAAAAATGTTCTATGATTGTTCACAGTCAGAATAGATCCATAGCCATCTATTAGACGCACATTGAAGACTCTGACCAGCCTAAGCATCTTCACAGGCTGGTCAGAGTATTAACATTGCACACTTGTGAAATTGTTGGAAATGTCACAAACAGGCTCAAATATGTTGTTTCCCAAAAAGAAGTAAATGCTTTGACCAGTTTGAGTTACCAATTTCCCATGAAATGTGATTTAATCACTAAAAGTAATCAGGAAAGAAAACATTGATATAAAGGAGAAATTGTTTGTTTCAAGCAATTTCTCCCTTTTCTCAATATTTTCTTATATTTAATGCAGTCAATTTTCAATTTTAACGCACATTGAATTAACCTCTGCAAATACTTTGAAATTGGATTGTTCCAAAGTTGGTTGTTTATGCAGTATAAGGGTTATACAACAGAAATGGCATAATGACATCATTTTGGCATGTTTCTTGGAGAACAGATCATTTACATAGCCTTACCTTTATTGTCAAGCCTGCCTGCCTGCAGTGAGTAAGACATAGTTGTTTCTATGACAAATCAAAGGTGTCTGTAAGTGCACAACCATCTGTCCGTCCTGTTTTGTCTTGAGCAGTCTATGGATGGATTTCAAAAACACTTCACACAATTAGTCCCGGAATAAGTAGATGTGCCTTTTGAAAGAACTTTTTTCGTTTCTGAAACTCAAGAGGCCAAGGACACACTGAAGGTGCTCCTCAAGATATAGAAGTCCGATTCAAAATAATTAAGGCTGCAGGTCGTGTCAAGGTTATATTTCAAAGTCAAATTATAGAAAAAAGTCAATGGCTGGGCAAGTGTTGTCCTAGTAGTTGTCCTTTTAGTTCATTTCACTTAAACAGTGCATTTTGCACTGTTCATATTGTTAAAATGATATTTACACATTCATTTTTTCAATGGTTTACGAAAATATTGCTTTTGTTCATTCAGCTTACGATAAATCAACCGTTTGTCATAATCAATTATCTATGGTATAAAGGCGCATGGCAAAATCTTACTGAACTATTCTTTCATATCTTTTGATAATCGTAGACCTATGTGAGATAGCAGCTGGAGGCTAGGAATGAATGTGATAGTTGTACTGGTGAGAGAAATACCAGGGATCCATTGTTAGGTGCTCAAGCCGCTGTGATATAACTGAAATAATGTTGAAAGCGGCGTTAAACTCCATTCAATCAATCTTTCATATCTTTCCTTGGGCTAATTAGCCATTAATTGACTCAAGCTATTTCTGACTTATCTTTTAACCTTTTATAGGTATGAAGAATCTCAAAGGTGAACTGTCTCGTCATTCCACTCGAGGTCGTGAGCGCTGCGCATACTTCTTCTGGCAAGGTAAAAGTTCGACGGTGAATGAGAAAGGAGCATCAGCTTTGATGACCGTCGAGCTGGATGAGGAACGAGGACCTCAGGTATGGTGCTCTATGATTCTTTAACACTTTCCTGTTTTACAAAATTTTGGACCTGTCCAAATTCAGAGGTTTTGCATACGAAAACTTAAAGTGGATTTAATTTGAAAAATAACCATTCAGTAGGGTAGAAAATAGTGTTGAAAAAGAAGAAATTGCTTGTTACAAGCAATTACTTCTTTTTTTACAATGTTTTCTCAATTATAAAATCACAAGGACGTAAAAACCAGGGATTAAACAGCGAAGGGTTAATAACGACATAGCAGTATCTTGATAATTTGAAACTGTTTTCAATATGATGAAGTTTCATTGATTAAATGCTTACAGCATTTCTTCCTTTTATCACTTTTATATACGTCTGTCAAAAAAGGAATATAATATGTGATAATCCATGCCATCCAATTCTTTGTCTAGAGTATTACTCTGTCACCTAATGATTGATTGACTTGAAACTTGGCAGTTATGTTCCTCTCATGAATACAGAGTGTAATGTGCAAGAACCATAACTCTACCTAACTTAAGTTTTGAGTTATTTCCCTTTGTTGTATTTCATACTTGGATATCCAGCAGTGTAACAGGCGTAACATATATATATAATACGTACTTCGTGTATTGTATGAAAAAAAAATATCGAACGAGTTTGGGAGAATTGATAATGCCAAGACATTTATCAATTCTCACAACTGAGTTTTATTAAGCGACCATTTTCAAAATCTTTAAGAAAATAGATGGTATAGAAATATTGTAAATGAATCCTATGCTGTTACAACTCACCAGAATCGTCTCAATAAGACAATTCTGTTGAGTTTTTCCAGCATATGATTATTGATAATTTCGCAAAAATACATATATTCGATCAAAATCACATTTCTATATTGTAAACAAAACGTGTATTAAGCGACCATTTTCTTTAACGACCGCTTTTGTTGGTCCCACTCCCGGACGCTTAATACAAGTTTTACTGTATATTTTGCTAAATGATCAATGTTCAAACAGATATTAATAGTCCTAACTAATCCAAATTATTCTCTGCAACTTATTTGAATTTTATCTGGTCTTATATTTCAAAAGTTTGGGAAAAGATGGGCTAACTAATGAATAACAGAATTACATATCTTCAAAATTATTTTCCAGGTGCGTGTGAGTGAAGGTAAAGAAATGCCCTGTTTCCTGAATCTGTTCAAAGGTCGAATGATTATTCACATCGGTAAACGCGAGGAGGAGGAAACTAACACGGAAGGGCCGTGGAAAATGTACTGCTTACGTAATGAATATGAAAACGAAATGTGTTTAATCGAAGTGAACTTGGAAATTAGTAACTTACGCAGTGTATCATCTTGTCTTTTATTAAACATTGAAACTGGAGAAATTCTCGTGTGGCATGGATGTAAATCTCCGGAACATACTCAAAAGCTTGCTAGAAAAGCAGCAGAGAATCTAAAGGAGCGCTGCCCCCTAGAGGTGGGGCTCAATAAGGGGGTTACAATAAATATATCGGAGGTACAAGAAGGGAAAGAATCTACTCATTTCTGGAGATTAATGGATGTCCAATCAGCAGACAGATCTGAATATCATTCATTGTTAAATAGTAAGTATATTACATGGTTCTCACATAGTGCTACAGATAAAGGGGGTATTTTGGAATTCAGATCAAAATATTTCAATCATTATTGAATAGAACCTTTGTTGATGGTACTTATTTGAATTGTCTCGTTGAGACACTTCAAATGAGTACCCACAACATAGGTTTTCATTGAGAAATAAAGATTTATGCTGCTTTTACACCCTGTTACCTGTGCCTCTGACACAAGACAAGAAGTTATTATTGTTGCCTTATAAAAGCCTTGAATATGACCTAGGAGCATTTTAAAACCATTGGAAGCTATTTAAATCCCTTGAAAAGTCCTTGAAAATTATTCTTTTGTTTGAAAGATATGATTTTATATCTGTCCTCAATGAAGTAAAAGTTAGCTTGTTGTCCTGTACTTTTTTCTCTTGGATGGAATAATATAGTGGTCTTCACCAGAAAAATGTGACACTTACCTTTTCAACGATTAACAGCCACATCTTAGTTGCCCCCAACATTTTGTATGTACAGAGTTTCCATACAGTGTAGATAACATTCACTAAATGAAGATAGGGCTTGGTCTCTTAAAACAGTCAGTTTATCAAATTGATAATTTCACTGATTTGTAAATGAATTTATCAATTTATGATCCTTTGCAGGTCCCAAGTCTTTCAACAACACACTCCGACTGTTCCACATGACAAGCGTGTCGGGTGTGTTTGAGGTCAATGAGATTTTAAATCCGTCCAGAACACCTGACCTGCCAACACGGTTCCCCGTCTTACAATCTGATCTCTACAACTTGTCGGTACAGCCGGGTCTCTTCCTCATAGATAATGGACATGAAGTCTTTTTGTGGCAGGTAAGTCTTGATAACTTTGTAGGATAGAACTATTACCCCCTTTAAATTGTTATTTTACAAAGGGCCAACTTATTTCTTGAACAAATCATACCCATCTGGTCTCAGATTCAACTATCAGAATATTATTTTCTAGGCTATTCCGATAGCCAATAAAGGAACCAGTCGTAAGGTGGTAGCCTGCTTTTTGAGAGACACTTAGATATAGCAGGCAATTACCTGCCTTGGGCCAGAAATAAGTTGGCCCAAAGTAATACTACTTCTTTGAATAATTAGAGTAGTGCCCCCTGTTAAGTCATTCCAAATCAATCTCACTTTCATGCCTAGGGGAATAAAAGGAAAACATTGTGGAAGATGAAAAAATTGCTTGTTACATGTAAATTTGGGTTCAATCCCCAACTATGGCACTCATCCTTTTCTGACTGTATGTCTCCCACTAATGAATTCAAAAAAGTTAACTTATCTGGGATAGCAGTTGGAGGCCAGGAAAGGATATGATAGTAGTACTTGTGTGATAAAATACCAGAAATCCATTCAATTCACTTTTTTGGGTGTGTTCACGCTTCACACTCAGGCTTTAACCATTTCTTGGTCTCTGCAAATGTTAACGCCCTCAAAAATGTGAATTATTCTTATATTCTTGTATATTTGTGTAGGGCTGGTGGCCAGAGGGTGATGAAGAACAAGTTAATGTAATAACAGGGTCAGCTCAGACCAGATTTACTGTTGATAGACGTTGTGCTATGGAAACAACTATACAGTATTGTCAAGGTAGGTTTTATGTAAGCTAGTGTTTGAAAGATATGTGACCCATCAAGCAAAAAGGGACCAACAGGGTTGTGCCTATAGTGTCGACCCTAGTCAGACTGCGCGGAATGCACAATCTGACTAGGATTGAAACTTTTCTCACTTTGTTCATTACCTGAATCTAGAATGACCAATATTCGTATCCATGAGAGATTTATTGAAATGGGACCACAGGTTGACCTGTACTGGATAAGATGTCTTTTTTTTTTCAAAATTTCATTTTACGGAGTTCCCAGATGGTCCCTTTTCAGGTGAGTGATCACATATTATTTGAGCCAATGTGCGAGATTTCCAACAATTTCAAATATGCGCAAAACAAAGACTCTGACCAGCCTGTGCACAGTCTGACCAGAGTCGTCACTATGCGTTTAGTAGATAGATAAGGTCTCAAAGTATCTGTAGGTCATCAGGTAGCTTTATATTTACAGTATTTGGCTGTCAACCCTTCTCAATGTTTGCACCTTGTGAACGTTTTGAATTGTTGGAAATGTCACGCACAGGCTCATTTAGAATTGACCAGTCCCTGAAAGATTGCTTTTGTTCATTGAAAAGAAAATAAAAAAAAAAAAAGACAAAATAGAATTGACCAATCAAATCATTCAAAAAGACAGAAGGTGCAATTTTTTCATCCTAAAGCATTTTTCAATAAATTCGTAAAATACTTTCACAATTTTCCAAAACTTGATTCCTTGTCAATAATAGGTCAGCCAAGTAGTGAAGTGACTATCCAACAATTTATTAGTCCCCTACCGGTGTTCACACCGGAGGGGACTATAGGTTTGCCCTCCATCTGTCCGTCCGTCTGTCCGTCCGTCCCTCCGTCTGTCCGTCCGTCCGTCTGTCCGCTCAAATCTTGATCCCGCGATAACTTAATAACTAAGCAAGGGTTTTTGATGAAAGTTGGTATATGACTAGATGGCAATGTGTAGATTATGCACATCATTTTATTTTTGTTTTTCGACTTAAATTGAGGTTGCTATGGTTACAGAAATAGTGAAAATATGGCCAAAAATGGGATCCTGCGATAAGATAATAACTAAGTAAGCTAGTTTGATGAGACTTGGTATATGACTATATGGCAATGTGTAGATTATGCACATCATTTTATTTTTGTTTTTAGACTAAAATTGTTGTTGCTATGGTTACGGAAATAGTGAAAATATGGCAAAAAATATTGGATCCTGCGATAAGTTAATAAGTAAGCAAGCTAATTTGATGAGACTTGGTATATGACTATATGGCAATGTGTAGATTATGCACATCATTTTATTTTTGTTTTTAGACTAAAATTGTTGTTGCTATGGTTACGGAAATAGTGAAAATATGGCAAAAAATATTGGATCCTGCGATAAGTTAATAAGTAAGCAAGCTAATTTGATGAGACTTGGTATATGACTAGATGGCAATGTGTAGATTATGCACATCATTTTATCTTTGTTCTTTGACAAAAAGTGCGGTTGCTATGGTAACAGAAATAGTGAAAATATGGCAAAAAATGGATCCTGCAATAATTTAATAACTAAGCAAGCTAACTTGATGAAACCTGTTTTAAAATGTAAAGAAATATTATAAGCCATGTTAGTCAGGGTGGTGATGCAGCAGTATTAATCACCTCCAGTGAAAGTTCTCATTTCTTACCAACAAGACTGAAGAAAAACATCTTGGATCAGACAAGGTAACTGTTATTGATACTATTTCTTGCATCTGTCTATTGCTTCCATGAATTGTATAGTGGGCACAGCAGAGACAACAACTCATGTAAGTCTTGTTTAACCCTTTAACAAGACCTGGTATTGACGTCCCTAATAGAATTGGCGTGGGAAAACATTGAGACAAACAAAGCCGGTAGGGGACTTATGCCCATGTCCAACATGGCTCTTGTTTCAACTGGAAGAAATATGCTGAGCACTTCCATCCTCTGTTATTAGCATTAATTCTCAGAGCTACAAAAAGAGTTCTGGATTCCAATTTAAAATATTTCATTAGTCCTTACTTAAACCCTCTGTTGTGGGAACTCATTTGTATTGTCTCTGAGAGACCAGTAAAATGGTTACCAACAAGATAGGGTTTCATTGAGATATATGTGACCCGCCACGCAAAAAGGGACCAACTGGGATCTTTGTAAAATGAATATTTGAAAAAGAGATTGGGTCCAGCATTTGTCAACCAGAGGTGGCATTTTAAAAACTCTTTCCCTGGAAGGTAGATTGAACATTCTAGATTCAGGAAAAATAAGCCGTTGCGAAAAGTTTCGAACCTAGTCAGACAGCGCAAACCGTGCAGTCTGACTAGGGTTGACACTTTACGCTCTTCCCAGATGTCAATCTAGTGGTCCTTGGTTTGTTTCCAGACGGCAGCACTCTTCCTTTCCGACAATTTGTTTACCACCAATGGGTTGAAAATCATAGACCTATGTGGGATAGAAGCTAGAGGCTAGGAAAGGATGTGATGGTGGTACTGGTGAGAGAAGTACCAGTAATCTGACATGATATGAGTGAAATAATGTTAAAAGCGGCATAAAAGCCCATTCAAACAAAAAAATACTGTAAACATTGTGAATGTTTAATGCAATAAACTTGTTGTATTGTTGTATTGTGTTTACAGAAATTAGCCCAGACAATCCCCGCCCAGCTTATATGGTTTACGCAGGACTTGAGCCTCTGTCTTTCACAAATCTTTTTCCTTTCTGGATCATTGAAGAAACTGTCAGAGAAATCAACATTAGGGTATGGACATTGTTATGATTTAAATGAAATATGTAAATATCTTTCACTTTCTATACTCATTCATGAGTGTGATTAGGTTTTTAGCTTCTTACCTCTATGAAATTTACAAATGCTTTCTTTATATCTTATAATTTGATATTATGACGCAAAAATGTGAACATTTCACCAAATGGAAAAGATTTCTTTTGGACTACTTTTTGTGAAAGCATACAAAATAATTGCACACTCAAAATTATTTTCTTATAATTATAAGTCTTCAGCCAATCAGAATGCACAAAAATTGAAGGAATCATCAGAAATTAAAGTATAAGTTGATGTGGTCAAGAATAAACATGGGAAAATATGCTCAGAGAGGCAGAAAGTTTTCATTTTCCCACAAAATTTTCATTTTCCCACATTTTTTCTGCCATGTATGCTTAATATGCTTAATACTACAACTGACATAAAACTTCCATATGCACCCATATCTTTTCTTCTACTCTAAAATTTGTTAACACCAAATAACAATGTAATAATATATAACTCATTTAAATTGTAAATAACTCAACTGTTTACTGAGAAAACCCTTGGTATTGCTATCTCTCTATTCTTCTTTCTATTATTTTGCTTTACTTTCTTGTAGCTTGCCACTGAGTTGGACTCTACTATAATACTCAAACTAAAGGTTAAAATGTTATATTACCATATTTCTCCTTGTTTTACTACTGAGTGTGTTTGTTAAAAAATGTAATTTGGGAGCTTTTAATATGGTTATTGTTCTACATAATTACAGTCAAACTTGTCTCGAAGACTACAAGTGTTCAGTGAGCTTCCTGTTTTAAGCGAGTGCCCACTGGGTTCCAAAGTGAAGCAATTGCACTGAAATTTACCTATAAAAAGCATACACCAGTCTTAATAAAGAAGTTTTTATTAGTTTCTAGGGGTGCTTACTTAATATAGTTTTGACAGTATCATATAAATAAATAAAGTTCATTTTTGAGTACTAAGAAGAAACCAGCCAAAAATACTAGAAACAAATGGTATTCTGAAAGAATTAAGGAGAAATATGGTTTGTTGTAAAGTTACTCTGTTGTTGCTAGAATGCTGGTTATATCTAGCACTGTGTCGTCTGTATGTCCACTGTTGGCAGAAAAATATCTGGTTGTTGGCATGGCAGTTTGAACCATTTGTATTCAGGCTGACAAATCAAACTTTGAAACATTTAATGTTTGTCGTGCTGAACCTGGAATATTCCTGCTTTGGCAGGAGATGTTGACTTAGATCAGCCAGCATGTATGTGCAGTCTAATCCAAGTCTACTCTGTCTGATTTCTTTTTCAATGATATATCAAACGTTTTCAACATGAACAGATGTGTGTTTATGTTTTTGCAGAAGATATCTCTTACTATTTGAATATGGACAATCCTAAAATTCATCAATTGGTCATAATTGCTTTTGTCCCTTGTTATCAAAACTTTAGTATTATTGTCAATTTGTCTATGTTGAGTTGATTATTTAGCATGAAATCTTACAGATATACATGTAGTTCTATATTATGCTAGTTTTTCCCAGTAATTGTAAAAATTACACTCTTACTCAGAAAAGAATGTAATACAGAATTAATTGAGTAAAGATACATTTTGTTTAAAACTTCTAGGCTGTTTCTCTTCAATTAAATTTATTTGCACATTGAGCAATATTTGCAAGACGTTGTTAGGTCACCTGAGCACAAAGTGCTCAAAGTGAGCTTTTGTGGTTAGGTGGATGTCTGTTGTTTGTTGTGTGTCATCAAAATTTACCTGGTATGCACTCTGTAGGTCACATTTTTGTCCTATCAGCCTGAATTTTGGTCAGAATGGTTGTGTTAACGCTTTGCTGTTTAATCCCTGCTTGTTACCTGCCTGTGATTTTATGATTGAGAAAACATTGTGAAAAAAGAAGAAACTGCTTCTGACAAGCAATTTCTTTTTCCACAGTATTTTCTACCCTACAAAATGGTTATTTTTCAAATTAAATCCACTTTAAATTTACGTCTGCAAAACCTTTGAATTTGGACAGGTCCAAAACATTGTAAAACAGGAAAGTGTTTAAAAAATCAATGAGTTTGAAATTGGTAAAAGTGGGGTCTAAAACAATGTTACAGGATGTTATCATAGAAAAACCTTGTATGCACTCTAGAGGTCACATTTCTGCCTGATCAACCGGCAAATGGGTCAGAATGTTTGTCTTGATTAAATCTCAGATGAGTTGGAAATTGGGTCAAGTGGACTCAAAAACTAGGTCAAATCTTAGAAAAACCTTAAATGCAATCTGGTCACATGCATGCACTTTGGTGGCTACATTTTTTGTCTGATTAACCTGAAGTAGGGTGAGAATGATTGTCTTGACAATATATCAGATGAATTCAAAATTTGGTCATCTTGGGTCAAAAAGTAGGCCACAGGATCATTCTGTTTGGAATACTTTCTATGCATTTGAGTGGCCACATTTTAAGCCCAATAAACATGAGAATTTGACAAAAAAAAACTTCAAAACCTGCTTTAAACAAGTTTTCGGCAGTTCACTCAGGTGAGGGATTAAGGGCCACTATGGCCCTCTTGTTTAAAGTTTTACTTTACCCTTTATAAATCAATTCTATTGACAACAATATTTTATTACTCCATTAATCAATTTTCTTTGTACAGAAACAATAATTTTGTCAAACTTTAGAATTGAAAATGTCAATGATTGTGTTTAAATAAGGTTTCATAGATAATGAGATTTTTAGCTTGGCTGTTTTCGGAGAAAACCCGAGGTATTGCTATAGCCTCAGTGTCGTCGTCGTGCGAAAACTTTGACATTTTGTTATATCTCTGGTTCTACCGAAGGCATTCACTTGAAACTTGGCACACATGTTCACCATCAAAAGAGCAACCTATACTATCAAGGGGGATAACGCTTCATGCATTTTGTGCAAATTATGCCCCTTTTTCGACTTAGATTTTTTCCCACTATCCAGCACTCGACAGCCGAGCGTAGGCACCCGTAGGCGGTGCTCTTGTTTCTCTTGACCAAATGACTTTAGACAAAGTACATGTATGAACACTTCTTATCAGAGTAGAAGATTTGATAGAAATTTGGAAATTTATAAAAGGGCCTTGACTGTTATGTTAGGGGAGCTCAGGATCAATACTGTACATGTATTCTGAAAACAAAATTGATGATATGAGCCAGTGCGTGAAAGCCTGTCCAGAATCTTCACTGTGCACTATATAAAAGATAAGGTATTAATCCCTCTTCTGGCAGTCAGCATGTACATTGTATTTTTATTGCCAATGTGTCCTTGTCTGCACTGCTTTAGGTTGTGCCGTAACCTCACACACTAGTGAAATTGTTGAAAATGTCACGCACTGGCTCATATATTAGTCAATTTTCTGCTAAAGCCTGGAAATTACAGACTCTCAGAAGCTGTAGTTATAAGGTTTGAGCAGAACACTGACTGATAAACAACATTTTGCAGGATGGTCGAGTAGAAGGAGAGCTTGTACGGGTAGAAGATTTATTGAAGAAATTGACGAAAACCCGTTACACGTTTGCCGAGCTAACCGACACCACACTTCCAGAGGGTGTTGATCCTATGAAGCTAGAGACATATTTGTCCGACACCGAATTTGAGGTAATTGTGACAAATCTTTCAGCCCTGAACCAAATCCTTTTGTCTGGAACAAATCACAAATCATGGGGACATTTAAACTAGGTCTGGCATAAGTTCTTCCCATGATAAAGTTGAAAACTGACAGTGTAGGCTAAGATTAGACTGCACATCTGTGAAGGCTGATCTCAGTCTATTTTATCTGCCAAAAAGCACTGCAAAAAAAATACTGTGGACATCATAAGAAATGTTAATTTATCAGGTTACTAGGCAAGTTATTTAGAAATTGCTATTTAAAGAATCTATTTGTTCTCTTGTTTTTGTACAAGGTAAAGCGTAATTTGGCAACTGATTTGTGTGCACCATTTAGGGAATTATGAACTTAAACAGTGTTAACTGAAGTTTCCTAATGATTTCTAACAATGTGAAAGATCATGAGTTCTGAAATGCTGCGGAACTATTACAGTTCTACTACCTAAAGTATAGATTATACCTACTAAAGAGTCACAGCTTTGGCATATTTTGATGGCTCAGCTGGAAAAAGTTGTAACTCCCTATAAACATATAGGGGGTTACAACTGTTTCACGCTGAGCCAACAATTTTGTAGTGATAATTGTAGACCTATGTGAGATAGCAGCTGGAGGCTAGAAAAGGATATGATGGTAGTACTTGTAAGAGAAATACCAGGAATTCATTGTTAGGTGCTCAGGCCACCCCGATATAACTGAAACATTGTTAAAAGTGGCATAAAACCCCATTCAAACAACTGATTGGGTAGTGCATCAGACTCAGTGGAGTTAATACTCTTTCACTCAATTGACACCCACAAATAGGTATATAGTTATAAAACAAAACAAGGTGGCAAATGGTAACAAGATACACCTGCTGCATCCCTGAATGTCCAAGTTTGAAAAACGATTTGCCAAAAAAAGGAAATAACCGCCTAGTTTCAAGTAAATGATACATAAGGTGACTGAGTTATGCTCTGGACAAAGAAGTGGAAGCCAGCCCATTATGGGTCAACAAACACCGCGGGTGATCACGTAATAAATCCCATCTTTTGACTGGAGTATAAAAACTGAAGAGTTGTAAAAGATCTAGTAAAAGTGTAAGAAGTACCTGGGGCCTGATTTACTAAACATCTTACAATCTTTTTTTGCGCAAGTCAAAATTTAAAGTTGCTTCTTCAGTAGTAGCTAAATATGGAATTCTGCCATGCATCATCTCATTGGAATAATCTTTTAAAGGCATAATCTAGCAACAAATGAAAACACTAGGCATGATTAATGATTTAACTTGCGATGAATTTTTTATGCCCCCGTATCGAGAGATTGGGGGCATATTGTTTTACTCATGTCCGTCTGTCTGTCCGTCCGTCTGTCCGAAAACTTAGCCCAAAAACTTAACCTTTGCCTTTTCTCCAAAAGTATTTGACATACAAAGCTGTACACCAAAGTCAAGGTCATGTGACAAGGTCAAGGTCATCTGTCAAGGTCAAACTTTAAAAAAAATGCTGTTCCGGGGGCATTCTTGTTTCACAAACACACATTGTTTTTATATGCCCGAAGGGTCGTATTATGTTATGGCCTCGGTCGTCTGTCTGTCTGTCCGTCCGTCCGTCTGTCCGTCCGTTAGCAATTTTTTGTGTGCGCGACTCCTCCTAAACTACCAATGGGAATAAGCTGAAACTACACACAATTACTCCCTATGATGTCTAGTTGTGCATAAGACCTTTGAAATTCAAATCGCTCCAGTCATTCCTGAGAAATCTTGAAATATCTGCCCTTGAATATAACAAAAATCACTGTTTTTTGTGTGCGCGACTCCTCCTAAACTACCAATGGAATAAGCTGAAACTACACACAATTACTCCCTATGATGTCCAGTTGTGCATAAGACCTTTGAAATTCAAATCGCTCCAGTCATTCCTGAGAAATCTTGAATTATCTGCCCTTGAATATAACAAAAATCACTGTTTTTTGTGTGCGCGACTCCTCCTAAACTATCTAAGGGAAAAAAGCTGAAACTACACACAATTACTCACTATGATGTCTAGTTGTGCATAAGACCTTTGAAATTCAAATCGCTCCAGTCATTCCTGAGAAATCTTGAATTATCTGCCCTTGATTTTAACGAAAATCACTATTTTTTGTGTGCGCAACTCCTCCTAAACTATCAACTGGAATGGGCTGAAACTAGACACATTTACTCCCTATGATGTCTAGTTGTGTATAAGACCTTTGAAATTCAAAATGCTCCTGTCAATCCTGAGAAATCTTGAATTATCTGCCCTTGAATTAAACAAAAATCATTGTATTTTGTGTGCAACTCCTCCTTAACTATCAATTGAAATGAGCTGGAACTAGACACAATTACTCTCTATGATGTCTAGTTTTGCATAAGACTTTTCAATTCAAAATGCTCCAGTCATTCTAAAGTTATCTTGGATTATCTGCCCTTGAGTTGATGAAAAACAAAATTTCTTGTTGGCTCATTTTCTCCTACATTTTGGATGGGAATGAAAGGAAACTTGCCATAATGACTCTTGTCTTTTTGTGCATAGGACTAAATATATTTTCATATTTAAATGTTATGGCACTAGATGTCTGTCTGTCTGTTTGCAATATTTTTAGCTATCATTCAAGCTCACGTTACTGACAAGCCAAGGTTACTGACAAGCCCCTTCGGGCGTATATGCGCCGCTCTGCGAAGCTCTTGTTTGTAAGATGTTTGGTAAAATGGGCCCCCGGATGGTAACTTAATCTAGCCCTTGAAGTGTGAATATAAAACTATTAGTATGGCATTTAACCCCAATTTTAATGAAATCCACTTCTATCTGCACTCTCTTTGAATTTGGACATGTTTCAAATTTTTCCTCCGGTTTAAAATTTGACACTTTCCAATTCATTTTTTTTTCAGGAGGTACTCCACATAACAAGAGAAGAATATGATAGCTTGCCAAATTGGAAAAAGACAAAATTTAAACAGGAGGCAGGACTTTTCTAGCAACTCTATTTAATCATATCTGTAGACCACTGACACCAATCATAAGATAGAGGCAACTCTAGTATGAAATTAGATCAGAAAACTCAAGATTTTTAAACTTGGGTTTGACTTTAACAAAGTACCACTATTTAGACAGAACTGTGAGAAATAAGGAAATTGCTCATTTCTTTACCCTCTGGTTCCAATGATACTTGCACTTTGAGAGTGTCAAAATGGGGAAAATATGAATTGTTGAGTGCATAGCTTACACTGCTGTTGGCTCCAAGAATCTACATGTGTTGTGTTAGGCCCTCACAATATTTGAAGACATGCTGACTATAGTGTCAGAGCCAAAGATTATTAAACTTTTTTCATAATCAACTGAGAAGTCACCCAATTTACAACTCAATATCAAAGTTGTCCAAATATCAATATTTATGCATAAAAATTATATTTGTAATTTGATATTTGCAACATTCATTGTATAGTTAAGTTTAGATGATATATTCATTGAAATTCAAGGTATTTGTAACTTACTAGTTGAGTAAGAAAACAGTTTTGTAATCTTGATCTGGGATGGCTTTGAAATTGAAGAGAAACACAAAAAGGAGAGACTTTAGTTTGAAAGAAAAAGAGTAATACAGGAAAAAAAGTCTTTTTTAAATCACTTATGACAGAAAATGAAATAATAAACTTTGAGATCTATACTTTTGCGCTTCTGAGGATTGACCCTTTTTGACTGTCTATGCATTATTGATGCGCTCATTAAGCAAATACTATAGATATTCATTGATTTAATACATTGATTTTTATTTTCAATGTTGCCTGCATTGTCAATCCTATCTAAAAAAGATGAATTGCCAAATCTGAATGAAGCTGCAAAGTATATTGATACACTGATGACAAGTTGAACAACAAGCAAACCTGTTATCTAGCCAAAGCATAATAGTATTTGTATAAATTACGATGATCTATTTTTAAGGTCAGGAGTTTGTTATCTTATACAAATATTCATATTTAGTGTTTTGTTATGAATATTTTTGTTTTAGTTTCATATCCCACCCACTCCATTTCCATACAAACATATCATTTTTGTGTAATCTGCAATCCCTCTAGATGCAATAGACTGTGTAGTAATATATGTACTGTGTAACCCTGACTGCCATACACATATTAATAACTGCTGGCATAGAAAAGCATATTTTTGTCACCAAACTTGATGTGATATTTTTGTATAATATTTGGATGATATTTATTCTCTGTGTTTTGTTTTGTGATGCATAAATGTAGTGTCAATATTGAGAACAATTCCATATCTGATAAGAGTGATTATGATTGGCTCACCCTAATGGTCTGAGCCAATTAAATACTTTGTGTTGGAAATTCAAATTCAAAATAAAATTAGACCTATTTATAAACATAATGACATGAGCCCTGTTTTATTCCATGTTTGTTTTTCCATATTGTATATCCATGTTTTATTTATTGTGGAAATTAAAAAAGATCATCCATGAATAAATACAATACCTTAAATTAGAAAAAAAAACAGTTACTACATTTTGTTGAAATGAGGAAGCCATATTAGTTCGGGTTTTAAACACAACAATTATCCCATTTCTAATTGTTCAATAACGGACTTTTGTTCAAGTTTTGGTAACAATCATTTTGGTAAGGCATAGATAATTTTGTTTTATTAGATAAAGCTATTTGTCATCATATCAGATAAGATAAATAGGAAACAACAATAAAAAATAGTTTAAGTTGGACACAAGGTGCTTTCATTTTTGATGACAATTTTTATTGTCAAAAAATTACATCATGAGTAACTGTTGATCCTTTCCCATCTTTTCTCCTATACTAATGTACATACAGTCATGTAATAAAGTGTAAACTCAATGTAGAAAGAAATATATATTAATATTTACTAGAGCTGTGTAAATAATTGTATAAAGAAAACAGAGCTATAGAAAGAGGGGGTATTGTTTATTTTGGATTCCAAGATTTCAAAAGTAAATGCATAAATTCTATGTTTTGGTTACTCATTTGAATCGTCTCATCAAAATGATTCAATTGAGTAACCATTACATAGGGATTTATTGAGAAATAAAGATCGTCATTGTAAATTTAAAACCTCGTAACTACAGCTTGACTCAAGCTGTAGTTACGAGATTTAAGCATAACATCGACGAGATTTTAGATTGACATTACCCCACCCATACCCTCTTTTCTGAACCTCTGAGAGCTACTTTGTATAGTTAAGTTTATTTGACCTGAGATTGACCTTTTTGTTAAAAGTTGTTTAAATATCAATAACTGATATTCTTCGTTAATGTACAAAATTAGCCTGTGCATGACATTTCCAAAAATTTCACATGTGCCAAAAAACCTTATCACACTCATGTATAAATTTGCTTTTCATATTCATACAATGTGATAAGGTCTTTAGTTTCATACTTCTATGAATTACAAAAATAAAATCTTCATCTGTTTAAATATATATGAAATCTTAATCTGTTGGTATATCAATCCTGTGACAGGGTGTACAATGCAGATTTGATTCGACAGATTTCTGGTTATTGCAAAACTATAAAGATCTAAAGATCAGTGCCAGGTCAATAAACTGCTACTATAAAATAAAGCAATTTTTGTCCCCCCTGTGCTAATGTGTTATATAGTTATTGATTATTGCTAGTACCGGTTACACCTTTCAGTATGAAAAAATAAAAGACAATGAAAAAGATAATAAAAGGATATTTCCATGATCAGTTTGGGTTTGTTTCTTTTTGTTTACCATTATGGTCGAGCCAGCTTGCTGTAGCAACAACTTCAACTTAGCTTATTTGAGAGATATATATAATACATACTTAGTGTTTTGTATGATAAAAAAATTCTAACAAGGTTGGGAGAATTGATCTTTGTTGAGGCTCTGCCGAGACAATAATCAATTCCCACAACAGAGTTAGATATTTTTCATACAATACACTAAGAACATATTATATTTATCTTATAACCTCTATTTGCCTAGTTTTAGTGGATTTTTTTTTTTTTAAACAGAAATACAAGTTTCTTAAAATAACACATTATATCATTGTTCTAAAAATAACTGTGATATAGAATATATCATATTGAATGTTATCACATGGATATTTGTAAAGTTATAAGATAAAATGCATCCATCCATGGCTGAGTTGTAGTTCAGTTGGCAGCTTGTCAGACTTACTATCATAAGGTACCAGATTCGATCCTTGATGGCACCATCAACCTTTCCTTTTTTTCATCAAAGGGTTAATAATCATAGACCTTTGTGGTATTGCAGCTGGAGGCTTGGAATGGATTTACTAGTAAATGTGGTGCTGGAGTGAGGTACAAGGAAATGCTTCAAGGGTGCTCTAGGTGCCGCGATATGACTAAAACTATCAGCATTAGTGTCAACGGAATGCTAAGGTTAAGCTTTATGTGTAAGCGTTGTATCTCTGTTTTTAGCTGACCTGTGCAAATCATGCTCAAGGTGAGCTTTTGTGATTATTTAATGTCTGTCATCCGTCGTGTGTCGTCCGCCGTCAACAATCTTAGTGTTTATAATAATAATTATAATAATAATAATAATAAAATCTTTATTTAAAGAAGGTAGCTCATTAAGCTGTCATCATACAAACAATACAATGAAGAACTTATTTACAATGAGGCCTTCTATAACAATAGGAGGTATTGATCATCATATATATTCATGCATTTGAAATGATATATGTAATGATTTAAAATTATGCTAGTAAACATGAATATGACGATAACGTGTAATGATTGGGAATGATGATGATGATGATGATGATAATGGTGATGATAATTATTGTGATTATAACAACCATCAGAAATGAAAAGGATATTAATTATTTATAAGACATACACAGTAATGAATAAAAGGAACCGTTCTGGTTAAATCCCGTTATTTTCCATCAAATAGTTTTTCAAATATCTTTTAAAGCAAGATACATTTTCAATCATTCGTAGGTTATGAGGAATAGAATTCCAAAATTCCATACCTGTATATGAGAATGATTTCTTTAAAAAATCTGTTTTGGGAGCACATTTATGAGATATTTGGTTGCAGTATTCAGATCGTAATTCATAAAATTGGTTATGACTAAGTGTTACAAATTTCGACATATAGGAGGGAGCTAACCCGTGAATGGTTTTGTAAACCATTAGAATCGTGAAATATTTACGTCTGTTTTCAAACGTTAACCATTTCAAAGAAAGGAAATTTTTCTCAGAATTAGACCGTTTTAGCTGGCAGAGAATAATTCGTGCAGCTCTTTTTTGAATCTTATGAACTCTTTGAATAGATGAGGATTTACAATGGCTCCAAAGAATACACCCATAGTCAATATACGGAGTAATGTAAGAATTATAAAACATTTGTTTCGTGTCGATTGTGAGAAAGTTACATATTCTTTTAACCCTTTGCTGTTTAATCCCTGCTTTTTACGTGCCTGTAATTTTATGATTGAGAAAACATTGTGAAAAAAGAAGAAATTGCTTCTAACAAGCAATTTCTTCTTTTTCCACACTATTTTCTACCCTACTGAATGGTTATTTTTTAAATTAAATCTACTTTATTTTTTCGTCTGCATAACCTTTGAATTTGGACAGGTCCAAAATTTTGTAAAACAGGAAAGGGTTAAGTAAGTATAACTGTGATGTCAATTTCCTACACAATTGATCAACATGAACTTCCCAGTTTAACGTGTTATCAATATGTACACCTAAAAGCTTTTGAGAGGAAACATTTTCGATTTGCATACCATTTATACTTAAGTTTAATGCAGAACTATTTTTTATTTATGTTTAGACCCTATTAGCATGCATGTAGTTTTAGTGGGATTTAGAATCATGTTGTTTTGTCTGCACCATCGTTCAATTCTTGTTTACACTCTAGAGGCCACAAATATGGCCCAATCTTCATGAAACTTGGTCAGAATGTTGGCCAGGTCACAAGGATGAACCCTATTGAAAATGGGAAGGATCTATGCCACAGGAAAAGGGGCCTTAATGACAATTTTTAGCTCCACTGGCTGAAGGGCAGCGAGCTATTGTCATGGCGGAGTGTCCGTCATGCGTCCATCTGTCCGTGCGTGCGTCTGGTCGTAAACTTTTTCTTTAAACATCTTCTCATCCCAAACTATTGGGCGGATTTTAACGAAACTTGGTAGAAATTATCCTTGGGTGGCCCTCTTCTTAAATTGTTCAAAGAATTTTGATGTTCAAAGAATTTTGATTGGCCCCCTAATATGGGCGTGGCAGGGCGTGGCATTTTTTCACTTTGAAATCTTTAAAAATCTTCTCCCAAAGCATTTGGCCAATTTCAATGAAACTTGGCATGGATGTTCCTTGGGTGACACTTTACTTAAATTGTTCAAGAAATTTTAATTGGCCCATAAATATGGGCGTGGAAGGGTGGGGCTTATTTTGAGCCTGAAATCTTTGAACGAAATCTCCTCCTGAACCACTGGGCTGATTTCAATGAAACTTTAACAGAATGTTCCTTGGGTGACACTTTACTTAATTTATTCAAGAAAATTTGATTGGTCCATAAATATGGGTGTGGCAGGGCGTGGCCTATTTTAAGCCCAAAATTTTAAATTGACATTTTCTCCTGAACCACTTGGCTGATTTCAATGAAACTTTACCAGAATGTTCCATGAGAGTCTCTTTTCAAAAATTGTTTGCTGAATTTTGATTGGCCCATAAATTTTGGCGTGGCAGGGCGGGGCTTATTTTGAAGCAAAAATCTTTGAAGGATATCTCCTCCGGAACCAATCAGCCAATTTCAATGAAACTTTACCAGAATGTTTCTTTGGTGACTTTTTTGTCCCCTACCGGTGTTCACACCGGAGGGGACTATAGGTTTGCCCTCCGTCTGTCCCTCTGTCCGTCCGTCCGTCCGTCTGTCGGCTCAAATCTGGATCCCACGATAACTTAATAACTAAGCAAGCATTTTTGATGAAAGTTGGTATATGACTAGATGGCAATGTGTAGATTATGCACATCATTTTATTTTTGTTTTTCGACTTAAATTGAGGTTGCTATGGTTATAGAAATAGTGAAAATATGGCCAAAAAATGGGATCCTGCGATAAGATAATAACTAAGCAAGCTAGTTTGATGAGACTTGGTATATGACTATATGGCAATGTGTAGATTATGCACATCATTTTATTTTTGTTTTTAGACTAAAATTGTTGTTGCTATGGTTACGGAAATAGTGAAAATATGGCAAAAAATATTGGATCCTGCGATAAGTTAATAAGTAAGCAAGCTAATTTGATGAGACTTGGTATATGACTAGATGGCAATGTGTAGATTATGCACATCATTTTATCTTTGTTCTTTGACAAAAAGTGCGGTTGCTATGGTAACGGAAATAGTGAAAATATGGCAAAAAATGGATCCTGCAATAACTTAATAACTAAGCAAGCTAACTTGATGAAACCTGTTTTAAAATGTAAAAAAATTTATAAGCCATGTTAGTCAGGGTGGTGATGCAGCAGTATTAATCACCTCCAGTGAAAGTTCTCATTTCGTACCAACAAGACTGAAGAAAAACATCTTGGATCAGACAAGGTAACTGTTATTGATACTATTTCTTGCATCTGTCTATTGCTTGCATGAATTGTATAGTGAGCACAGCAGAGACAACAACTCATGTAAGTCTTGTTTAACCCTTTCCAAAACAAGACCTGGTTTTGACGTCCCTGATAGAATTGGCGTGGGAAAACATTGAGACAAACGAAGCCGGTAGGGGACTTTATGTGTTGCATACAACACCAGATACTTGTTATTTAAATTATTCAAGAAATTTTGATTGGTCTATAAATTTGGGCGTGGCAGGCGGGGCCTATTTTGAGCCCGAAATCTTTGAACAACATTTCCTTCTGGTTCATTATGATTGAGTATTTTGGTGCAATATGGACCAGAACCAGTTAATCATTATTAAATAGGTCTTAGGAGATTTCGTAGTGTTCATGTATTCATTTAAAGTAAGCTTTATTTAATGAAAATCATAAAGATTTTAAAGCCAGTGGAGCCATACAGGCGCTCTTGGGCCTCTTGTCTTGTTTACACTCTAGGGGCCACAAATATGGCCCCAATCTTCATGAAACTTGGTCAGAATGTTGGCCTGGTCACAAGGATTAACCCTATTGAAAATGGAAAGGATCTATGCCATATCACGGGAAAAGGGGCCTTAATGACATTTATCTTGTTTACGCTCTAGAGGCCACAAACATGCCCCAATCTTCATGAAACTTGGTCAGAATGTTTTTCAGGTCACAAGGATTCACCCTATTGAAATTGGAAAGGATCCATGCCATATCACAGGAAAAGGAACCTTAATGACAATTTTCTTGTTTAGACTCTATAGAGGCCACAAAAATGCCCCAATCTTCATGAAACCTGGTCAGAATGTTGGCCAGATCACAAGGATGAACCTTATCCAAAATGAGAAGGATCCACACAATATCACAGGAAAAGGGGCCTTCATGAAAATTATCTTGCTTATGCTCTGGGGGCCACAAATATGGCTCAATCTTCATGAAACTTGGTCAGTATGTTAGTCAAGTCACAAAGATTAACCCTCTTGAAAATAGGAAGGATCCATGCCATATCACAGGAAAGGGAGCCTTAATGATAATTTTCGTTTTATAACTCCATTCAATCAAAGGTCGACGAAGCTTTGTACGACAAACGGAGGAATGCGGTTCCATTCGACCCACAAAGCCTGCTCCAGCTCCTGCAAATTGTTAACATTATGCATGGCTCTTACTTTTCGACTAAGCAGATCCGAAATATGCTCGATAGGGCTTAGGTCAGGGGAAACGGCTGGTCACGGCAACATTTCAATGCTATTTTTATTCAATTCGTGATCCGAGTCGTCGTGCATAAATGTGACAGGAACGTAAGTGTTGGCGGATAAATGGAATAGCTACAGGTCTCAGCACCTGATCAATTAACTCAGCAGTATTGAGAATACCCGGGTCGGTTTTCAAATTCCCCATCATGACGCTGCCCCCACCGAGCCTTTTTCTTTAAACAATGCAGGCGTTAGCGAATCGCTCATCCCTTCTCCTAAACACCAGCACTCCTAACACCACGGTAACTGAGGTTGAACCTAGACTCGTCGGAAAAGAGAGTTTGATTCCACTGACACCTTCGCAAACATAGGTGCTGCTGTGTACAGTGCAGACGAGCAGCGCGATGGGAGTTGCGTCAGTATGCTTCCAACGTAACGTCGTCTGGCTCGTATCGGCCTACGAGAAAGACGAAGTCGTCTGGAAACGGTGTCCCTGCATACGCCTACCTATAACAGGAGCCGCCTGAAACCGGTGTTAAGCGTGCGTCAATTCATGACGGTCTAATCTGGCGTCAGTAATCCGAGGCCTGCCTCTTCGAGGCCGATCTGCAACTATGCCTTTTTTCGGGAACCCTGCATGCAGATTATTGATATTTCTGTTGCAATTAGAGGCGCGGTCAACATCGACAAAAGTGGTACCTCCACTGAGCATTAGTAACGCTTAAATTCGATAACGTTCATATAGCCGTTGCATAGCAAGTTTTGAGTTTTCTTAATCGTTTTTGCGTTTTTCCTACTCCCGAAATGTGCATGAATAGAATGGGGGTTCATTTAGTTGATTTTTACATTCGACAAGAATTTGCATAGGAATAGCATACGTTTTGCTTTTTTTCGGGCGTTACGTTACATTGACCCTGATACTGACTGGGTGTTTCCATCGCTAGAAAAAGTTACACGCATTCTTCTCGTGGTACAAAAATGAAATGCCTATGGCCGATAAAACTGTAAATATCTTAACTTGAAATTGCCTAGTTCTTTGCTTGTGAGTATATATGTATATACATGCCGAGTTGACGGGACGAGTTATTCACAGGCCGAGTTGATTGTGAACAGTTGAAGAGAATGTGATTCTTCATGCGATTTATTTAGTGTGCACCAGAGTGAATTATGTCAAAGGTGTGTGTATATTCATCCGTTTATTTATCGTCGATACCGTAGCACATGTCGTAGCACATGCCCATATGAGCGACGTCCCCGGAAGACAGTTGGTTTTTACGGGGGATAGTGTAAGGATACATGGCGAAGCTACTGCTGAGATCCACCATGGTTCTTGAACGTGCTCGATGTAAAGCGCCGTCTCACACGGAACCTCGGTTTAACGTCAAACAATTAGTTTGTCAGTGTGCCAGCCCGGGAATTAAACCCACGCGGTCGAACTTCAATGGTTTTGAAATCCGGTGCTAAACCGACTGAGCTAATCGGGCCGACACATTTCATGGTTTAAAAATAGGTTATAACACTTGTAAGTTTTATATTTGAGGTAAAAGACGCCGTTGAGAACGTCGGATCCAATTGGACAGTTCATGGTTATTTTATTTGTTTTGTGAGCGGAGTTGTAGGCAGATTTCCACAAATGTAAATGATAAAGTGTTGAAGTAATTGATTTTAAGCACCTTTATTCATCAAGTTACATTCCATGTCAAATAAATTAGGCTATAGATGATGACTTCTTTTCTAAATCAAAATCCAACTGAATTGTTTCTATGGAGACGTCATTGATCACAGATTGTTTTGTGGGCGGAGTAAGAAGTGGTACAACGTAATTGCACAAGTGAGTACTACATGTATAGAACAAGCTGCCGTGTCTAATCGCAATTCCATCTTGGAAGACATTTTCAAGACACAGGTATGCTACCGCATCTGAAAGATACAAGGATAATCATTGAGAAGTCATTACATACCGAAATAATAATGATGTAATTTTGCAATAAGTTATTGACTTTTTTAAACACTTTTTTTCCGCAAAGCTCAATCCCGGGTCAGATAAGCCAAACAATAGAAGCATACTAAACATCGCTCGGACTTTCAAGTTCTGTAAACTGGGAAGTACCTCGGACGTAAGTGTAGAATTTTTGGGCAAATTTTTAGGTAATTCGGCTTCTTGCGGTACTTCAGTTATTTAATACGCTTCAAGAAAATCTCGTTTAATAATTCTTTCCAATCGTCCGTCTGAGATCTTTTGGATATGTTATAATTTTATGATTATAAAATATAATTTTATATTTTTGTTGCCAATTTAGTATGAAGACCACTTTAATTCTTTCGTCGATTTTGTTTTAGTGCAACGTCATCTTTAGCCGGATCGTTCGTGTTTGTCACCCGTCATAAAAACCCGGGGTAAATTCCGTAGAATCGTCGAGGGTTCCCGATTGCAACCGATCCCAGTTCCGCTACTAAACTCGAATTCAAATGCATTGTCATTCATTTGTTTGCGGAGTCAGAAGTAGTTAGCCATAATTGCAAAAATTAGTATTACATGTCTAGAACGTTATATTCTTTTTGCGCTCTTTTGTGGCCTCTCATTTCAAGCTCGTCTCTGATATGCTCGTGTTTGAGATGAGTCCGGTTGGTGAAAGAGAAAGCACTGGTATAATTTTAAGGGTGTATTTGCAAAGAAAGTCAATAATTGCATGAGCTAAATGGACAATAACTTGACTTGCTAACGGGGGTGGGGATTTTACCCTATGGCTATCGCTTATGAAGGAGTCGATAGGCCTACACGGCTCAGATACCTCATGTTTGGGGTTCACTATCATCACGAGGCAACGATGATATGAAAAACTGACCTAGAGAGTAAAGGGTTAGCGGTGATCACACAGTTCAATGCAGCCTCTCCATCCTTTCAACATCCAAAGTTTGGTACCGGTAGTTGTAATAATCGACGATTTAGGTCAGACCCCAACCGATTTTTGGCCTTCTTTGTTCTATATAAAATTGCTCAACTTTCAGATGCTGCAGCGCATTCCACAACACTTCTCTTATATATTACGTCATCAGCGCTTCATCTACATTCATAGATCTATCTTTTGAGTCTAAAAAGACTGGGTCAAATCAGGTTTAGTTTTGGGCTATTCAAGCGAGAGTGAAGGAAACGTCCTTTTCTCATCCATGAAGAGGACAGTTAGTTCGGGTACGCCCCCCCCCCCCGGCCCTTATCCGTCCTCCCGGAAAGGAAATCGTGCACAAATAAGAAAGAACCAAGCATTATATAAAAGAAGAGATTCAAAACTAGCAACAAATCAAATAAATATGCGCGTGGATCACTATTCTCCACTTCAAAATGTCATTTTTAAGCCGCACTATTTTTACTTTGGCTTACAGTCAACTCGTTCCTCAGTCAACTCGTTCCTCGGTCAACTCGTGGCGATTTTGGTCAACTCGTTCCCCTCAAAAAGTCAACTCGTTCCCCAATCGATTTTTCCTCGGTCAACTCGTTCCTAAAACATCATCGTATTTTTTTAAGCGATATTTCATTGGATTAGCTCTTATAGTATTGTTTGGAATGTTATGTTAATGCAAACTTTATCTTATCATTATTGAAGATCGTTATTCTGCGATTTATAAACCCCTTTAAAAACTACTAGAATATCTGTTTTCCGACTAGGTTCATTTCCAAGTTAATCATAATTTTAATGTCATTTCGTGAATATTTCTGTTTTCTGTTGGATTTATTTTGAATAATGGGAAATATTCTACAACGTATGCACGGGCTATGATGTCCCACATGTTTAAATGAAAATATTAGGCAAAGGAAAATCGCTTATTATGGTAAAGATACCCACGAATTAGACCTGTTGCAAATCAAGAGGTTCTTTCTGGCAGAGGGTAAAAATGAAAAAAAAAAAAAATAAAGGAAAAATGTTGACTGATATTAAAAAAATATGTTTAAGAAACGTTCTAGTAGTTTGGCGTCAGCCATAGCGTTAATTAGACTGAAATTTAGTATGCCTAAAGCGCGGTTCTGACCTCTGCTATTTAGATGAATAAAAATCTAATTATTCCTACTCGGCTTTGCACGTGCTTTCATAGGAATGACAAACGTCATCGAATGTAATATATTTTGTTAATTGATAAAATATGTCGGTAATTCTTATTTAAGCATTTTTCCACAGAGGTCAAATTCGGGTAAAATTAACCAAGGTATACTCATTGAATATTTTTCTTATCACTTGCGAAAACTTAAAAAAAAAATTCTTTAATTCTTGAGGAACATGATCAACTGAAACCTCTTTGAATATATTTAATTCTCTTCTTTTCACATGAAAGTCCTGCTGATACGGATGTCTAAGGAAGAAGAATCACAGTCTTGGACTTACCAAGATTACTACGACGCTCTTAAAATGAGATGAAAAAGCGTGTTCAACACCTTTAATTGATTTCACACTTCTATCAATTATCTTGTATACTTTCGTGCTACCGACAAACGACAACTCTTATATGCAGTCGACCATGCAGATATTTCTTGAAAGAGCCGTCAATATACAAGCAGCCACCTGGTGTTGATGATAAAATAATGGAAATAGACAAACCGTATCTCCCCATTTCCTCCTTATTTGCTTTTTGTAGAAGATTTATAAAGATGACTAGTAGAAATGTATACTCAACGTAGCTAAAATGTCGCAGATATATCTTAAATGCACTTTGGTTTTTAATGTATAATGATCTTTTTAATTTTGTAGTGTTTTGGTTCTCTCTTTTTTATGAAGGAGCAACATGTTTGAACACATTTCTCCTTTTCCCCCATTATTTTACCCAATGAGTTATCGTCATGAAATGTAGTGACTCGTTTAATGGGAAAATACATTTTTAAGAGAAAACACAGGGCATTTATTATAGGAATTACTTCTTTTATTTACATTTATTTAATAGTTCAAAGGTTACTTAAAATCTATTCAACACCCGAGAGAATACTTAGGCAACATTATAACACAGAGCGAGAATGGGTAATTTTGGGTATTTGAATTGTGTGATCCACGTCCAAAATAATGTAGCGACAATTTGAATGACAAGCTGTTATCACTATGTTGTCTGCGTTTCGCCAAACCAGAAATGCACTCCTTTTTTTAGATTAATTCAATGAAAAATAAAATAAAATACATTTTGTCTTTATCTCTTGATAGATTACGATTGAATTTCAAAATCAATGTTTTTCACATATTTGATATAGGTACATTTCTTAGTTCCTGGTGGTCATTCAAAAGTTCTGAAAAATGAAAATAAAACATCAAGAATGCGTTTTTTCCCCTTCAATTACCCTATACTTTTTCTTGTTCTCCATGATTATTTTATGTATTATTCCTTTTTTGTAAATTGTACATTGTTTTGACTTTTATTCAATTTTTCGGGTAAAAACGATTTCCTCGTTTTAGGTTAAAGGGTTGGTAATACTGTATTTATTTTATTATTATTATTATTTTTTTTTTTCATAAAAAGTATACAAATAATTATTTAAGAATATTCATAACATCTTCAAACAAAAAAGGGTGATAGAAAATTTACTATAATTTAGGGGGAACGAGTTGACCGAGGAAGAATCGATTGGGGAACGAGTTGACTTTTTGAGGGGAACGAGTTGACTTTTTGAGGGGAACGAGTTGACCAAAATCGCCACGAGTTGACTGAGGAACGAGTTGACTGAGGAACGAGTTGACTGGCACCCTTTACTTTAAGGTCTACTTTTTCCATACAATGACCTCCGGAAGTAAATTAAAGGAAGTAAAGGAGGTCTTTAACCTAACAATGGTCGAGCTATGACCCCTCATGGCAGGTGAAAATGTCAGTGATTTTAATCAAGTAAATGAATCTGTTTACCGCGTTGACGGTCCGAAATTCAATGTTTCGCTACTGCCAAACTCGAAACGTTGGCTTGATCTGATAAATGTCCACACGGTTTTTCATTATCACCTTTATATGCTGTATTACTCGACCAACTTTAACTTCGTACTATGCATTCGATCTGTTAAATGAGCAGAAAATATGTTAATCGTACTCTAGTCTCTGCTCAAGTGAGTATTGTCTCAGGAATAGATTTTACCACAATAATATACAATACGGTGGCTTGCCAAAATAAACTGGATGTATTATTAGCAAATAGGTCGATTTCCTGGCAGAATTATTTGTCATTCAAAGGTGATGCGTTATTTTTGTTGTTGAGTATAAATCATATTTACAAATGTTTATCAGAATACCTGTATGTTCCCCAGGATACATTCACTGAAATATGCTAACCTCAATAAATTCACGTTTACCAAAATACGTTCATTCATACATGTTCGCAGGAATGCATTAACTTACATATGTTCATCATAATACGTTCACGTATAAATGCTCGCAAAGATACATTCAAATACAGATATTAACAAGAAAACATTCACTTACATATGTTCACCGGTCCAGAATACCTTCACCTTTATATGTTTGCCAGAATACACTGACTTATGTATAGCGTGAAATCATTGACATGACTGACCGTAACCTCTATTAGCATATATTACGTGCTAGACTGATTGTCACATGGTTTCCCATATAGGTCTCGTTTAACTTCGTGAACCAAGTTCCATAGCAATTTCCTACGAAATGACACTGTGATGAGTAGACACTGGTACGTAGAAAGAGTAAAGCTTCAGAAGACGAAAGACAGTGGTTCGAGTCAATATGACAGCATCTTTATTTTTCCTCTAGGTTTCGATCCATTTTATAGATTTTTTCTTTTGAATAATCTTGAAGATCGCTCTGTTATCAAAGAGATTTGCGGTATTTTATAAATTATTTGTTTTGTCCGTTAGTTTCTTTTTGATTTATTTGTTTAAATGGGGTTTAACGCCCCTTTTATAATTTTTGGCCATATTGCGGGGCTGTAACGCTTAACTGTGGATGCCTGGTATTTCTCTTGCGAATTCTTCAACGACAACTCTTCCGAGATCCCAGTTGCTAATTCCATATAGGTCTTCGATTATTAACCAAATTTGTCCCTAGTCCATTTGACAGCGTCTTGTGATTTTCATGTATGAGTTCAGAAGATAGAATGCGATAAATAAAACGCGCTGTGCAAAACAACTACTGTTATTCAAACACGAGATAACTAGTCACATTGGACTATCAGGAAAAACAAAAAATAAATAAAAACAGTGGGATGAAAGCAGATTCGAACTCATGATCCCTGCACTCATACTCATCAGACTAGACCCCTCGACCACACAGTCAAACAGTATGATTTGCTACTATTACATTATGAAAATATATTTAAAACCTACGCGATATACGATGTTTTTCGAAACCTCGCCGCTACCCTCGATGATACATGTATTCATCGGTTAATTTATTCATTGCATACAAGTCAAATCATGTCAATAATTTCACACTATATGTTAGCATTAACTTACATATGTTAGCCACGGCACCGCATGTATTGCATCCATCGGTTATTGAGAGTTGGCCTGCAAATGTTCGGTAGCAAAGAAGACCGTCTGTTTAAATATATAAGTAGAAATTGTCCGTTAGTTTTAATCCGGCAGATAGTAGTGTAACAAGCGAATTAAAGGATTGCGGTAGTCCATCCCTATGAAAAAGGATGAAGTTAAATGATTTTTGATTTACATTTGTTTTTATTCCTTTTTTAAGCTCGTCTGAGCAATACGTGCTCAATGAGGAGCTTTTAAGATCATCCCGTCTCCGTCGTCCGTCGTGCGTCGTCATCAATCTTAAAATCATTTTCTTCTCTCGAACCACAAGGCCGATTTCAATGAAACTTTACCAGAATGTTCCTTGGATGACCCTCTTTTTGAAAACTGTTCGCAAAATGCTGATTGGCTCATGAATATGGGCATGGCGGGGAGTGATGTTTTTCCAATTTGAAATCTTTGAACAACATCAACTCCTGAACCACTGGGCCAATCAATGAAACTTTACCAGAATGTTACTTAGGTGACCATTTTCAAAATATATTCTGAAAATTTTATTGTCCCTTGAATATGGGGGTATCAGGGAGGGGCTTTTTTGAACCCGAAATGTTTGAACGATATCTCCTCCTGAACCACTTGGCCGGTTTCAATGAAACTTCAAAAATGACCATTTTCCACAATGACTTGGCTGTACCACTATAGCTATGGTAGTCTTATGTTGCTTTACTGCTTGTGCTCATTAATAGCTTCATTTTGGTTTATAATATACCTGGACATACTGCTTTTTCTTGGCAAATAAAGTGCACTTAAAATTGGGCCACAAAAACTTTACATGAATCTAAACATACATGTCTTGAGGAGAGTAACCAAAGAAACATTTCTTCCAAGTTTTGTGGAACTTGCACTGTCCGTTTCATAGAAGACATTTAAAAACGTCAATGTCAAAATAAGCCGCTGCCTGCCTTGTCAATGATAGTTACGAGCCAATAAGAAATTCACAAAACGTTTGAGAAAGGAGACCAAAGGAATATGTTTATCATGTTAGGTTTTAATCAAGCCATCGGTTACTGAGGAGAATTGTTAAAAGAATGGTTGACGACTTACAACGGACGAGACACGATGGGTAAACGGTGATCACAAAAGATTTGTGCTCAAGCGAGCAAGAATAAATGCTGAATGGCTGTTTTCTGACGCACGAAAAATACGACTTGTAAAGTAAATGAAAAAATAAATCGTACCTATTCTTTCAAAATAAGCTATGAAAACAAGTACCAATACAAAGAATAAGAACGCCTTTTCCATATTTGTAAAGCACATTTTTAACACCAAACAATAAAAGAACATTCTTTTAACAGGAGCTCTTGACCGAGGTAGTTAGGAAAGAATAATGGCTGATTTACGACGTAACCCTTCTGACGCTGTTCGCATCATATTCATGCTATATACAAATCTTTGGCAGACAGTATAAACTAAGATCAGTCTGCACAGACGTACAGACTGATCTTAGCTTACACTCCCTGCTTTCTACATAGTTTTGTGAAACAAATCTCAATCGGGCCGGTTGATATGTCAAAAAATTCCTCTATTTTTTTAAAGAAAGATCTTAATTTAGCATGATAAAGATACAACTTTTTATAAAAGACTATGAGTAGCATTCAAGGGTTGCTTTTAACAGAGATAACACATATTGTCTATGGTACTTCTGGAAGAAAATTTATGAAATATTTTTGTTTTCGTTTATCAAAAAAGAGCGGAGCAATCGCCAAAAGCGCATTTGGTAACGTACTGGATTCCAAATAGCCAGGTCAATTCGAATAAAATATCAAGAGTATCGCCTACGGGTACCGAAGCTTGGCTTGTAAGTGATGAAAAGTGCATAAAAATCTTATTCGAAAAATGGGTATAATTCGCATATAACGAATCTAAAGTTATACCCTCTGATAGTATTTCATGCTCTTTTGATAGGGAACATGTATATTAAGTTTCAAGTGACTCCCTTCAGGAATACCAGAAATAACACAAATTGTCAATGTTTTCGCATGACGTCAATACATCGGGTGTCCTCCGAAACAGCCGACCTGAAAATGAGCGTTCTAATTGTCCGAATGCTTCTGTATGCTCAAATATTCAGACAGTCAGACAAGATGTCGAGTTTGGGGTAAAATGGCATGTTTAGTATTTACTTACTTTCATGGAAAGTCGACATATATGACTGGAAGCGTGAAAGTTTGCTTGGACAAGCTAAAGTCTAAAGTACCGAGCTTTTCTCAACCCAACGATGAAATGTGGTCACCTTTGCTAAGCACGTTTATCCTTTTACTTTTATATAACACGCGTTAACGGTAATTGTCGACTAACCTTTGAATGAAAACCAAATCCTACAAGTGGACGCTTGTCCAGTAACGTTACCAGGGTATGTATGTATTTCCGTTTATTTATCGTCGCTACCGTAGCATATGCCCATATGAGCGGCGCCCCCAGAAGACGGTTAGTTGTTACGAGGGATAGTGCAAGGATACATGACGAAACTACCGCCATGGTTCTTTAACGTGCTCGGTGTAAAGCACCGTCTCACGGGGCGTCCGTTTAACGTCCCCCGCATTGCGCGTGCACTTGCGTTTAAGCAGGGTAAAATTTTCTAACAGTTTGCACCATATGTCAACCTTGCAATTAATTCTATCGGAACCAATACACTTATCTTAGAATCATTAAGATAGATAGGAGACTAATTTCTGAAAATAATGAGAATAACAAAACAATTTTCTTAAAATGATATGAACCGTTCTCCAGCAAATATGGTCCAATCTTCATGAAACTTGGTCAGAATGTTGGCAAGGTCACAAGGATGAGCTCTAATGAATGTGGGAAGGATCCATGCCATATCATGGGAAAAGGGGCCTTAATGACAATATTCTTGTTTACACTTTAGAGACCACAGTCTTTAAAGTACAATAACGACTTTTGCTGGAAAATTTGATCATGTATAGTTAATTTAGGCAAAGATACACAGGTGAGCGATATAGGACCATCATGGTCCTCTTGTTTATTTTACCCTAAACAGAATAAACACTTGCATTTTGGGGGAAAATGGACATGTCTTATATTGTTTGTTTTGTAATACCTGTGTAAGACATCTAAAATTAAAAAGTGACGGCATTTAGGTAGGTATTCCTGGAGAACGGATCACATATGTGACCCGTCACGCAAATAGGTACCATCTTAGAAAGCTGTAAAATGACTTTTTAAAAAAGAGATGTGGTACAGCATTGGTCAACCAGAGGCCGCATTTCTAAAATTCTTTCACTGGAAGGTAGATAGAACATTCTAGGTTCAGAAAATAAGCAAATTGCGATAAGTCTCGACCCTAGTCAGTCTGCGCAAACAGCGCAGTCTGACTAGGGTCGACACTTTACGAAGTACCCAGATGGTCTCTATTCGCATGACAGGTCACATATAATTTTCAGTGGTTAATAATGATTATCAATCTTGAAATGTTTGTGACATAGTTTTTTTTTTACATAATCAAATTATCCTCCAGAGGAAAAGTAATATCTAAGAGTTGAAAAGAGTATTTTTTATTTCTAATTTCATTGAGGTATTAAAGTAAATACCTACTCACACTGTTTGTGATACATTCATGAGTGTGGAAAGGTTTTTACTTTCATACTTGTATTGAATTTAAGAACGCACTCTAATCATATCTTCCGGGTTCGATCCCCGACGGCGACGCTCAACCTTACCGACTATTCGTCTCTCACAGATATAACAGCAGGAGGCTAGGAGAGGATGTGATGGTAGTACTGGTGAAGGAAATACAATGAATTCATTGTTAGGTGCTCAAGGCGCCGCGATATAATCGAGATATTGTTGAAAGACGTTAAAACCGAAACAAACAAAAACTCTTTATATCTTATAATTTAATAACATACATAATGTCTCCATTATAAGATATATTTCTTGCGGGAGTACCTTTAGGGTAAGCTTTGAAAAAAGCCTAGTTCTCAAAAGTGTTTCCATTGAGGAATAAAACCAATGTTAAAGCCAATCAGAAAGCACGAAAGTTGAAGGGAGCCAATAATATTAAATGCTTTGAAAATGAGTAGTAATATACTGTTCATGAAATTTTGTTCGCTTATGTCTAAACCTGTACGGCTTTATGACGAATCATCGCCCAAATGGTTTTAAAAAAAAGTTTGAATGAGCGCATTTTCCTTTGACAACAAAAGAAAGTGAATGAATAAGCTCATACTTTAGTTGTCCCAATTTTGCCAGGGGCAGGTGAATAAAACCAGGGGTAAAATTTTGAAACTGCCACAGGAAGAAAGTATACTGTTGGTGGCATTGCAAATAACCAAAGAAGAAAATATATTCTTGAACACGAACGGAATATTCCTTTTTAATTGACGATTACAAATTCAGTGAAGTGTCTTTATTTCATCACGATATGATGATGCGTGAATCATTATTCTGCTGTTCAAGACAAACATAGATATAATCAAAACTTAGACAGACTGTATGGACAAAGCTCATCCTACACAGAGGTTCAGTCTGGTCTTGCCCTACACAGCCTGTTTGTACTTAATCATTGTGAAGTAAATAAAATCCTTGTCAGGCTGGCTATGATATCCCAAAATTGGAACATCTTCTCAGAAAAAAATAAATGCGGATTAAGGTATCAAGAGTACAAAATGCAAACAAGGTTCATATATAAATGAGACTATGCGTGAGATTTCCAACAATTTAAAGAATTGCGCAATATAAAGAATCAGACCTGCCTATACATCCGCACAGTCTGATCAGAGTCTTCACTATGCGTTTAGTCGATATATAAGGTCTAAAAGTATCTGTAGGCTATCAGGTAACTTTATATTTTCAGTAAGTGGCTGTAAACGCTACTCAATGTTTGCACCTCACGTACATTTCAAATTGTTGGAAATGTCACGCACAGGTTCATATGTTATAATTGTATAATGACATGTTTACCAAAATACAACAAGTTGCACAGCCATCGGTGTTCCGAGCTGTCTGACTGGGATCGACACTTTATGGACTACCCAGATGGTCCCTTTTTGCGTGACGGGTCACATATAAACGTTACAATTATATATTGTGAAAGAACGGCTCCATTTTAAATTTTAATGATCATTTTAATTCGGTGACTTGATTTAACCGAAGACAAAAAAAGAAATTTATCAAAAAAAGATTAGATCTAATGAAAATCAAAGCACTGAAAGTACTGATGGTGAACGAATCTGTTGGCATTCTAGAGGGATATATTGAAATCGTTGAGAAATGAGAAATTATAAAAAATTGTAAAAAATAATCAAGGGAAAGTGTTTCGACAAAATTTCGGCAATTCTGGCCGAACTGTAAATTCAAAGAAAGAGAAAGAGAGGGAAAGAAAGGTAGAGTGACAGACAGAGACAGACAGATAGAATAGAGAGCGATAGAGAAAAGAAAACAGGCAACTATGATGTCTAGACTAATGACTCTTTTCTGAACTAAAAAAAAAAAATGTAGTCAGAGAGGTTATTCAATTTCCACATGCGGCACCCATATTTTACCAGATTAAACAGCACTCTACCTGCATTTTGACTTTTTTACCGTCATCCGCTATGGCTCTGGAACGACTTGAATTGGGTCCCCCATCCTCCGAATTAAAAGACCGCTGTTTCGTCTTCAGCCTACAGGATTTTGGTCTCTTTCGGTAATATTCTGTTTTGTGAAATGAATTATTATCTGCTGCCATTGCGTAAAAAGGATTAAATAAAAACAATTCTATTTATGTATGTAGGTATTTTGTACAGCTAATGAATTGTCCAAATAAAGTAGTTGTTTACATTCTATTGCTCCTATCAAACGGCGGATAATCGTAAATCTAGGAGGGTAGAAGATGGCAGCTATGTACGGATGTATGCTAATTATCGTTCTTGTGCGAGAAATACAAGATTCCTTGTTTAGGTGCTCCAGTCCATAGGCGATTGATTCACAATCTAGATTGATATTTGAAGTACTTCCGGTAAAACAAATAGATGAATGATTGGATTGAGGAAATTTTAGACTCATCCGATGGAAAGAAGCGCTACAGTACAGTTGCAGTTACTATGTCAAGTACTTTGTAGAAAATATTTTGTTATCAGTGTTAAACTAGGGGACAAAAAATGCCGTTGGGGACTTAAACATCGCAGCTGCAGGTTAAGTATTCTATAGTTACGACGTTTCAATCTCCATTCGATGTTAAAATTTGAAATTAGATCTATTGTGTTGAGATAAATTGTTTAATCTTTTATATATTTTTTTAAATTCGAAACAACAACGACATTCATATTTTAACAGTAAATCATACCGAGATGGCTATATCCCCTATTTTCCGTCCTTTTTGGAAACGAAAACAAACAAGGAATTGGATATGGGGATTATGATACAAAAATATCCGTAACCGAAGATAACACAAGAATGCAACAACAGGGTTTAAGACATAAACGGGATTTAGGTAAGAGGTGTAAATTTGGTAGTTCAGAACATAAGTCGTCTGGTAATTGGATAAATTTTACTTGATATCAATGTAGGTCACGGTCAAGTGGTGCGTGTTTTTATAATGAGAATTTGGACAAAATATGGGAACATTCCATTCGTTTGTAAACTGGACCTTTCGTAACTCATGAGTACAGATTTCATTCATAAGAAAGCAGATAAAATCGTTGTATGTCATCACGTGTGGTATGGCCAATCAGAGGTGTGTAGAAGTTCAAGAGTTCACGACCTAAATAAACACGTATTTCCGGCGAATTACTACAAGTTGCAGTAGCGAGGGCTAGGATCAAAAACATAGTATCTTTCTTTACAAAGTATAGACACAAAATTTGTTTTTGCTCTAAACCCTCGTTAAGCTTACGCGGATCATCAACACGCTTCTCTAAACATTGCAAGCCAATGTTGTGTTTTTTAAATGGTAATTTTCATTATCTTCACTTGATGAAGAATTCTATTATCACGCCATTAACGAAATAAACAGTGATTTTGAGGAGAGATTGCGAGGAGAGAAGTCTTGAGGTATACTAAATTGAATCTAAAGGGGTATTGTTTTATTGGTAGGCCGCAGAAGCGGCCTACCAGTATGAATGCGTTTTGAATATGACCATGGGGGATTAGGGATACATTATTATAAAACCTGTCCAATGTTTTTATTCAAAACATAGAAAAACATATAATGCAGCCTGGATCAAACAACAGTTTTTCAAAAACTGTTTTGTAATGAAAATTATTGAGCAATAAAATCAGGGTTTTTGGTAATGAACTTGATTTCACAAATATTGCACATTTCATTAAAATGACTGATCACTCAGCCATGTTTGACCTAGTTTTCTACTCTCTTTCCTTTCCCCCTGTTTTCTGCATTTTTTTTTACATCAAAGTGATTCTCACAGGAGATACATCTATGGTTACACTCCTGTCTGTTTTGGTCTTTTTACACATATAGTAAAATGACATTTTTGCGGTTTAAAAAAACCCACAATACTTAATTGTGCACAATTATCCTCGAATATCCTTTTGGTACAAAAGTGTGTGATGACTTATATCAAAGCTCTGGTCTAGAGAATAAATGTTTCTACCTTAATAAATCTAATCCTGTGTGTGATATGTAGCAGTTGTCATTGTTTTGAGTCTGTATTTTATTTCTTTATGCTCATTTCTTTGGATAACCCAGCATACATCAGCATGAAGGTTGAGTGAATATATTATTCTAACAAGAGCACCGCCTATGGGTGCAACCCTTGGCTGTGCTTGGCTGCAGGTGCTGGATAATACAAAAAGCTGAGTGGAAAAAGGGACTCTTACAAAAACTCTTTTACAGAGTTGTCCCCCTTGATTGTCTGGATAGCTCTTGAGATAGTGAACATACATGCTAAATTTTATAAAGATGTCTTCAATAACAACAGGTTAACAACAACAATGCCAACGCCGCTAAAATGATCTCCATACCTCAAGTTTTCTTAGAAAACAGACAAGCTAAAAAAGGCAATCACTTTACCATCATGTGTAATTCATTGTGCCTATGTTGAAATAAAGTACTCCTTAGTGTATTTAAGCCGGGTGTGCATGCTAAAGTAGAGCCATTATTGTTGTTAAAATCTTTTAAATCTAGATAGGTATTGTTTGCAAAAAAATATTTTTATATAAAAAATACACTAATCATTGATGATAACCAAATAATATTCGGCCTACTTTGATGCATTGCATCAAAATTTTGTCTTGTTTCTAATGTATTAAGATCCTACAGGATTTTCAACACACAGTATCACACTGGTGAACGAAATTTTTGTTCACCAATAATACTTTTCATATCAAACAATCAGTTCTATTGCACAGATGATTTAACTCAGTTTGATGCGTCTCTGCTCGTACAGGGAAATCAAGGATGTCCCAGAATGACTATCAATAGTCCCAGGATGGCTATCAATCGACAACATTTAGGCGCGGTATTGGTCACGTGATCTATTTTGTGGGCGGAGTCGGAAGTGGTAAACTGTAGTTGCACAAATCGGTATTACATTTGTAGAATAAGTTACCGCCCCTGTTCTCAAACCCATCCGGGTAATGTTCATACAGGCACAGGTGAAGTGACACATCTATAAGAAGAAGAGGTTATTGAATGAATCGTCATGAAATACCGAAATTATCAAACAGGTTAAAAAGATTCTCTTTTGGTCTTTATCCTGCGTAGGGACAAAAATCAAAGTACTGAAAGTACTGATAAGTTGGAATGCGTTCAAGAGACGGTGACCTCAAGCCACTAACAAAGCCTATGCCTCCCGCCCTCCACAGGTGATCACATAATACGTCGCGTCTTTTTACGGGCGTATGTAAATCAATGTATTTCAACAACGAGATAAGTGAAACCCCGCTAGCTAAACGGAGGAGCAATTGACCTGCAATAACGAAATTTTACACAAATGTTGCCCATGACCCAAAGAACCTTATTGTTTCGAGGTCATACATGTCAAGGCCATAAGTAAGCTCTAACTGTTAATAGTTTCCACTCTAACTGAACAACCAATTGACCCAAATCACAAAACTTGACACAAATGTTGTCAATGACCCAAGAAAGTGCCCAATTTTGGAGTCACGGAGGTCGAAGTCATAATTCAACTTCGTCCAAAAATTTTCTTGAGATTCCAACTCATGAAGTAAAAGACCATATTTTCAAAACATAGGGACTGTTTTCACCGGCATTGGATCACAAATGACTTTGAGTTAGTCCCAAAGACGTTGATGATATTTTTAACTTCTTATCACGCAGCAAACGGCATAGCATAGTAAAATTTGTACGAGAGCCATTCTTTATTTATAATCTAAAAGGAAATCACTCAAAAATTGGTAGAAAATTGGTTGGCTTTGAAAGACGTTATTTTCACTTAGGGTGTGTCATACTTTTTCGCAGGTTTGTCGTTGGATTGTGAAATAAAGACGTCTTCTGCTATTTTTTTCTATATTAACGAAACATGCGTTTAATTAATTTGGCATTGTTTGTGAAAAGTGATATCTTTATCTGAATTTTAGTGTTTAAAAGGCCGCGTATTAAACGACGTCAGTCAGAACAATTGAAACGACGTTATGATAACCCCTTTCATTTTTCTAGGAAAATCTATGCGCGATATCATCAACATATTGTGTACAAGCATGCATGATTTCTATTCATTTAATTTTATCCTAGCTTGGATAAGGCCGAGTCGTTATTAGACAATCTAACGCGTTTGTTTTATCGTAGTTTTATTCTTGGACTGTACATCAAAGTTTTACAAAACCAACGTAGATTGAAATGTTTAACTGTCTACTTTAAATAATACTTCATTCATTCATGTTCTATGTCTTACAAAAATGTTTTGCCTTATTTGCATATTTGCGAAACCGGACAAGACTTTTGTTAATTAGTATATATTGGTGCTCACTTTTAATCAATGCACACGCGGATGATATGATTACCATGCGCGAATCGAGGAGAAAAGAGTATAATTGTTCATTAGTATTGTAGGTATTCCGGTGGGAGTAGAACGAACTGGACCTGAAAGCAAAACAAGTGGGTTGGTAAACTCTTTCGGATATTTGAAAAAAAGGCTGTAGTGAACTTGTGATTATCTTAAATGATATTTAAAGGATTGGGCACGTGCGTATATTTGCACAAGTGAATTAATGTCTAGGCACTTTTAAAGAAAATGGACAAAGGCAGGAAGAGAAGAAAAATTTTTTGCTTATCTTCATCGATCCTTGCTGCGTCCACAATCAAGTGAAATTATCGCGCTATTTGGAAATGGTTTTTCGTTTTTATAAAACAGTACAGAAAAGAACGTATCTTTTATATTCATCCAAGTACAATGGGGTACAATATGGACAATATACATTAATAATGTTATTTGTAATAATTTAAGTACTTCCGGAAAAACAAATAGATGAAAACAAAAAATGGGATTTGGGGATTTTGATTAAACCGAAACAAAATATTAACATTACACAAGAATCGAATAACAAAGTTTCAGATATAAACGAGAGGTGTAAAATGCCGGGGCAGTTGAGAACATAAGTTGTCTGGTATTGGGGTAAATTTTACTTCATATATGTAGGAACATTCCATTCGTTTGTAAACTTGACCTTTCGTAACTCATGAGTACAGATTTCATTCATAAAAGGTCAGATAAAATCGTAGTAGGTCATCAGGTCGTGTGGTATGGCCAATCAGAAAACGGCTTTTGTTTACACATGCGTGAGTTCAACTCGTGTCATAGGAGAGTACACGGGAAAAAAGATTTTACGGATAGAGAAATAAGAGAATATTAACTGGAAAGGGTTTTAATACAGATAAATAATCTGTAGACGTAGCGCGTTTCTAAATATGATTTACGGAACAAAAAGGAACAAAACATTTGAACCATTTTGTCGAAGTGTGTAATAAGGTCGTTCAGAAAGAGAAAGTAGACCTCTCAAAGAAGCTAAAACATAATTCTACGAAAATAGGTTGCGAAATTACCAAATAAGCAGATCACGTGATTGGCTTGTGCTATTTCCGAAATGCAGAGAAAACAGATCGCGACATTACCAAATAAGCAGATCACGTGATTGGCTAGTGCTATTGTCAATAGCTGACATTATTGGACTTGACTTATCACATGATTTCCAAATATAGTAATGCAAACTTGTGATACAAGTAAATTCGTACGCAACTTTTAATATATATCTTTTAAAGCATAAATTAGCGTCTTAATAATATACACGAAGTGATAGTTGTGTAATTGTACAACATTATTTCTTATTGATATAAATAACTGTATGTATATGTCAAGTTAAGATATACAAAATAGGCCGAAGTGTATTCACATCCTGTTCACGTGATATGTGTTATCAATAAACCCGAAATGAAATTATCTTGTGTTCATTTTGCGGTTTTGTTAAATCTAAGTTGGAATTGCTCCGCATTCCAACTTAAAAAGGCAGATATTGTGCCGATTTAAGGCGAGCTATATTGAATAGTCGAGCTGTGTCTTAGCTTTAATTTGGGAGAGGTTTCCCATCTCAGATTATCGTCTAGTTTCTGTTAGTGGCGCCATCAAAATGGCAACGATATTACTTAATTGCCTACCAAGGTTATGGCTTAATAGAAGAGTAAGTTATCGTTGAAATACAAAAAACAGCATAATCCGTAGATAAGACATGTATACAGTTAACAACAACGTTAAATTGACAATGTGGATGATCTCGGAACGATTTTAGAATGAAGTTGATTGAGTTAGCTGAGTGAGCTTTTAGTGAAATTAAAGGAAGGTAATCCAATATCGCTAATTTTGTTCATGATGAACAAAACTGGCGATATTGATTACCCCCCTTTCATAAAATATGCAAACAAGTTCTATAAATGGCTTTATCATTGTTCGAGAACCAATCACTTTCACTTTCTCTTTCAATTATGTCAGAAAAATGGAATTTTTTCTAGCTTTGTTTAAATTGAATGTTGTTGTTGATTTTACCTATTTAAGTGATTTTGGAGTTTGTTGTTTTTTTAATGGTTTGAGTGGCTATTTTGAATGAATAATTGGGGCGATGAGTGAGCGATTAAGAATAGTTCTAACTGAGATGACTGTCAATTTCATTAATAGTAATCGCCGACGTTCAATGTTGTGGCTCTAATATTTACACACCTTTTGTTTCCTATTTGCAAAATGTCTCTATCGCCATACAAAATTGTTAGAAACATGAAGTTAAAGTTAGATTCACCATGTTAGAATTATAGCGAAAAAAAACTTAATATGAAATAAGGCAAAGCCTTAAAAGCGAGCGCAGCAATTTGTGTACTGGTTGACAAATTATTTGTTACTAGAAAGAGAGAGGGGAGAAAGAGAGAGAGAGAGAGAGAGAGAGAGAAAGAGAGAGAGAGAGAGAGAGAGAGAGAGAGGGGGAGAGAGAGAGACAGAGAGAGAGAGAGACAGAGAGAGAGAGAGAGAGAGAGAGAGAGAGAGAGAGAGAGAGAGAGAGAGAGAGAGAGAGAGAGAGAGAGAGAGAGAGAGAGAGAGAGAGAGAGAGAGAGAGTGAGAGAGAGTCTAACTGAAAACAAATTAAGTGACGTAGGATTTTCGCAAATCAACTTGCACCTTATCTTTAATTCAATCATTATTCCCGGGAAAAAACAACAAACCTTTTGTTATTTCTCTCTTGGAAAAAAGCTGAAGTCGCCACAGATACTAGACTGAAAATGACTTAGTCATAGTGTAAATTTATGTGAACAACAGACAAAAGAAATCATTATTTCTGGTAGGGATTTCCCAAATTGTTAAAAAAAATCAGGAAAAATCAATGAGCACTAGGTTAAATTAATGAGCCTGTATTTCTATAGCAAGATTCAAATATCATTTTTTTTATGTTCCGATTGTATATGGCCCACTTAACTTGATTAGAAAAAAGTTTCGTATTCGAGATCGTAGGTTTTTAGACCTAAATTTCGTTCATTTAAATGAAGCTGATAAACTTACAGCTTTTGAATACTATAACGTGATAAGAACTCGTCTTAATTAATGTCAAAACATTTCTAAGGAACTGCTTGAAATTTCCCGTAGAATCTGCATTTTCTACATGGATCTACATAGGGTAATAAAGTTCACTAAATTATAAAATAGACTACTAACTGGTCTATTTTATCTAAGTACCATTACATAACACCAATAATGTATTGAGTAGATGTATGTTTGTGATGTACAATCTATTCCTCTAATACTTAATGATCCGTTCATCAGTTAAGCGATTAAGTTTCATACCTCTTTGAAATCGCGACATAATTTCTTCATAAGCTCAGATTTAATCACATTTAGCAAAAACGTTAAGATTTACCACTAAAAGCAAACATTGTACATGGGGCCACTTTCCGCGGAAGTTATTAAAAAAACTGTGTACTCAAAATTGTTTTCATTTGGGCAAATAAGAATGCATAAACCTTTTTGAACATAACTGGAATGAACTAATATATTATCTTCAGGCTTTACAAAAAATGCTCTTGAAGACGGGTCCTTGTACAGGCGGTAACAACAACAAAAGACAAACATATTAACATAAACTTTACAAACTAGCATTTCCTTCTTTCCTAAAATGTTTTATCATGACCTGAAAAAAAACAACATTACATTCTTGTTTTGGTTATTACAAGGCAACTTTAGTCACTGTTTTCTGTATTAAACACATTGAAAATCGTAAGAAACACCTTGCATGCAAAACAAGTCCTCAAGTCTATAATTGAAAAATTTAAATTTCCAGACTAAATTATTCATGACGTCATTGTCCATTATTGATGACGTCAAAAATGTTTGTGTTGACATTTTAATCTTAACATGCATGCATCATAAATCTGGGGGGTTTAACATGTTTCAGGTCGTATACGTGTTAGGACTAAAGGTAAGGATGTTCAAATTAGCCTTGTCATTCTGTTTAACTAACACTAAAGAACATTTTGTGGGAATGACCGCGTGAATTGCTTCGGTCGGCCTCGCTTTTGGCTTTGTTTTGTTGCTTCCGGTAGAAAATAAATTTTCTATAGAAACCTCGTTTTAACGGGATAGCTTAAATTAATTTTCAATTTTTAAATCTTTCTTTTACGAACGATACGTTGAGGTATTATTCCAATTCAATTTTTGACTTTTTTTCTACCCTGCAAGTGATTTACTCCGGGTGAGAAATGACACGATTATTTCGTTTGACAGTATTGATAGAATAGACTAGAATAGAATAACACGCGTTACCATAAACGCTCGCTTCGCGCTCACGGCCTTCGGCCGTTCGCGAGCTGCGCTCGCTATTACAGTTCTTTTGCAATTCTAACTATTTTGGTACATTCGTCATTGTCAACTTTTATGAACAAAATAAGCACATAAATGATGACGCATTGATTTTATCTTGACCTGGAATGGGTTTTTGGTAATACTTACATGGCTCTTGGAAAATACCTTCCTCCGATGCTTTCTGTACTTTGATTTTGTAAATGTACAAGGAAAGGATTGATTAAAACAACTGAGCATGAGATTTCCAACAATTCCAAATATGCGCAAAGTAAAGACTCTGAACAGTCTGTGCATCCGCATAGCCTGACCAGAGTCTTCACTATACGCTTTGTGGATAGCTAAGGTCTCAAAATATCTTTAGACAATCAGGTAACTCCATGTTTACAGTTTGTTTGCACCTCTCGCTCATTTCATATTGTTGGAAATGTCATACACAGGCTCAAATATTAATTTCATTCGCTGCACTTCAATGCAGTATGTTTATCATTTAAAATTTAATGTAGAAAATGTGAAAAATGGACTCTACAGAAAAGAAGGTATAACCCGTGACTTTGATTCTTCGAAATGCCGACATAATATCAATTGAAATGTAAAACGCAGTTAAAAAGTCAAAAGTTCCATTCTTTCAAATAATATGAGCGATATCAAACTTTTTCAAACTGGTTTTGGAGGCCTTTTTTAGGGGATTCGCAACATATAGAAATGGCGATTCGTTATAATAATAATACAGAAGTTGAATTTCTCCATAAGAATAAGGTAATTAGGTGGCAGAGGGGGTACGTTTGAACCCGCCCTAACCGACCCGCTCTAAATCTGTTACTGTATTATAAGTACACCGTGCTATCTGAATGTTTATAAACAGAATTTCGACGAGTTTAATATAGATAAATTGGGAGCACCTAATTCTTTGCTGTCACGGTCTTTTTACTATACTGAAGGATCACAGAAACACAAAATACTGGTATTTTAACTTTCCTTTGAATTACATCTGTAAACGTCATGTGTAAAAGCATAAAAGTAACATGCTTTCGAAACCGACTTCATCATAAGAACTGAAATTCAAACGACAAAAATCATTGAATATCGATTGAATATCAACTGGGTTACAATATGTTTTTCTTGATGAGTTTCTTTACTCTATTAGTGTATAGGTGATTACATTTGAAATTAAGTACCGTTATCTCACGCTTGTTAAATTTCAGTTCAGTCCACCCCTACTTCTGGCTATACCACATTTTCCCGCGTTTTCGAATACCACGGTTGGACTATAGGACCCGCGATTAAATTATAAAGTGTTCCGACCACCACGATTTGTAGCCCCTAAGCATCATTTAAACCCTTTCAACCAAACAAATTATCTATACATATTTGCCGAAATACCACAAGTTGCACAAACAAATCACAAAGATTATTCCTCGGCTAATTCGGCCTGAGACTCTGTTTATTTTCCGTGAGTGAAATCGGAAAATCACGGATGATTAAAGATTTCTACTAGTTTGCATTTAGATCTACGTGTTGCGGGGAGCGATACACCATAACCGAAAGAGTCACCAATTCTGGCAATAATTCAGCGGTTAAATTGTGTATTTATAATAATTTACTAACGGTTTATGCAATTAGAACTCGGAGATCCTCCGAAGATATACGGAATATGCACAGAGTCTCAGGCGAAATTAGCCAAATAATATAGCCCACCAGTATCAAGAAGGGAAAATATGGTTTTCGTCGGTTATTCCTGTTTGTTAAGCTGCTTAAGAAAACACCCACTAAGTGGGGTCATTGCATATGTAGAGAGCCTGGGTTAAGTTTGGTGGACTATACATAACCAGGGTTAAGCGTAAGACTGTACTAAGTGCATATACTTTGTATATTCACTTAGTACAGTCTTGCACTGAACCCTCGGTATGTTTACTGTAGTCAAACCCCTGTATCTAAAAGCGCGGGAAAATGTGGTAATATTCAAGAGTAGGGTTGGACTGCACTAAAATTCAAAAAGCCTGAGATAACGGTACTTAATAACAAATAAAGTGACATGTATACTATTAAAGTAAAGAAACTCATCACGAAGACAATGTTTTCTTCCTGTCGCTATTCATTGTTTTTTGTCGTTATAATATAAGTTTTTTTCATAAGTCAGCATGTTACTTTTACGCGATGGTACATGGCGTTTCCATGTGTAAAATCAAAGGTTGGTAAAAATGCGAATAGTTTTGCATTTCTTTGCTCTTTCAGTATGGTCAGATAACGTGACAACAAAAACCTATTGGATTATCTTTGCCTATAGAGTACCACAAGTAGCACAAACAAATTTTGTGGTTTGCCTATAGAATACCATAAGTTGCACAAAGAAATCACTTTTTACAAAATCTATGTTTATCAAAATACCGCAAGTTGCACAAACAGATTAGTTACATATGTTTACAAAAAAACCGCATATTGGGCAAACAGATCACTTACATATGTTTACCAAAATACCGCAAGTTGCACGAACAGATTACTTACATATGAGCACCGAAATACAGCAAGTTGCACAAACAGATCACTTACACATTTTCACCCAGATACCGCAAGTTGCGCAAAAAGATCACTCACACATGTTTACCGAAATACCACAAGTTGCGCAAACAGATCACTTACATATGTTTACTAAAATACCGCAATTTGCACATACAGGTCACTTACATATGTTTCTCTAAATACTGCAAGTTGCACAAACAGATCACTTACATATGTTTAATAAAATACCGCATATTGCACATACAGATCACTTACATATGTTTCCCAAAATACCGCAAGTTGCACAAAAAGATTACTTACATATGAGCTCCGAAATAACGCAAGTTGCACAAACAGACCACTTACATATGTTTACCAAAATACCGCAAGTTGCGCAAACAGATTGCTTACATATCTTTACTTAAATACTACAAGTTGCATAAACAGATCACTTACATATGTTTACCAAAATACCGCATGTTGCACACCCATCGGTAGTTATGAGATTACCAGCATATACACGGTAGCATTGTAGACCATCTGTTCAAAAAATATACATTCTATCTTGCTTGAGCGACCACGTTTATTAAGCGACATTTTTTTTAAGCGACCGTATTCAAAATCCCCTTGTTTATATCATAACTTTATTGGTCTAAAAATATTGTAAATGAATCCTATGTTGTTCAGACTTATTATAATCGTCTCAGTGTGGCAATGCTGTTGACTTTTAACAACATCGGATTATTGAGAAATTCTCAAAAAACATACATATTCAATAAATAATTATGGCTCCAATTAGTAAACAAAACGTGTACTAAGTGACCATTCTATTTAACGACCCTTTTTGGTGGTCCTCTAAGTGATCGCTAATTATCTTATAACTATACAAATATCCTTGTGATGACATCCCGTATGATATTTTTTATGATATCACATATTTATTTTGAGACCAATGATATGATGCGGTTATTTTTAGTAACTTGTATTTCTGTTAGAAACATCCAAGAAAACTAGGCAAATAGAGGTTATAAGATAAATATAATACGTACTTAGTGTATTGTATGAAAAAATATCAAACTCGGTTGTAGAAATTTATAATTGTCTCGGCAGATGGTCAATTCTCCCAACCTCGTTAGATATTTTTCCTCATACAAAACACTAAGTATGTATAGTCCGTTTGACTTCTATATGGACCAGCCTTTTCATCAATTACATAAAATTGCGTTTGAATAAAGGATTTGTATGTAGTAAAATCTTAATTTCAGCTTAATACCATTCCAAAAAATATTTTTTGAAAATAAAATGATTTCAAAACAATGATTTTGTCTATCTAGTTAATGTTAATATTTTCACTCTATCCGTTCTTAAACACGAGGGGTGATGGAGGCTGTTCCATAGTAAGAAAATGTCAACATATATAGTAAAAACACGTGGTTTTATACTAAACTTTTGACAGATGAAATGTCCATTATTCCTTATTTGGACATGCTAATTAATGTTAATATTTTCACTCTATCCGTTCTTAAACTCGAGGGGTGATGGAGGCTGTTCCATAGAAAGAAAATGTCAACATATATAGTAAAAACACGTGGTTTTATACTAAACTTTTGACAGATGAAATGTCCATTATTCCTTATTTGGACATGCTAATTAGCTTATCGACGGTCATGTCATCTTAAACTTAAATAGCACGTGATTTTTACCGTTATTACTCGCCTTTTCATCAAGTTTTCCTCGTGTAATTCCCAACTACTTCGTTTAATAATGCTTTTTGATTGGTCTTAACATGTAAATATAGGGTTCATCTCAGAATGAATAAAATCAATAATCAATTATCTGGTCAAACAGTTTCTGAAGAAAGAGAGAATATACACAGATTTGATATCCAACGGTAGCAAAAATCTTAGACAAACTGAATTATATCAAAAAACTCGATTTTATAGTAATACAGTTCACTTAAAATCTAACTCTTTTGACTCGGCCCCTATGCAAATCAGTACTATTTTTGGTTATTCAATTCGCTGTTCCGTTTAATACATTAACAAGTAGGTATGAAATGCTGAAAGTTAACATGTAGACGGACGGACAAAATCGTTATCTTACATTCAAAAATTCTGAAAAACAAAATTCGTCATGGTATTAGCTGGAAAAAATGATATGAAAAGAAAAATATGCGTTTCATTAATTATTTTCTGAGATTTTCGGCAAAATGTTGGTCCATATAGAAGTCAAACGGACTATATTATATATATACATGTTAGACTGGCATAACACGGGTCATGCTGATTACAACTGTAAATATTTATTGGTGAATTATTTTGCGATATTAATGACCTGGCAGGGCGGGGCTTAGCCGTGACGTAATTTGGCGAGTTTACTTTTCAAAACTTTGGATTCTTTATTGTTAACGCATGCAAATAACTGTAATTAACCTAAAGGATTCACGTGCTTATAGAGAGTGAACGCATTTCATCGTTCGGTTACCAAAGTCCCGTAACTTCAGCTTGATTAAGCTGAAGTTACAAGAATTTGGTTGCCAATTTACGATTTAAGGATTTGAGTTATTTATATCAACTCTGTAGAAGTAAATTGATTAAAATAAAAGCTGATTTACCTAAACCTTAAATACAATGACCCGTTTCACAGGCCCCGCCCTGCCAGGGCATAAATCATGGATTATACCTTCTATCAGTTATAATAACGGACTTAAACTAACAGACAATATTTTAAAAACAAGAGGACTTAAACTAACGGACAATAGGACAAGAGGACAATTATGGTCCTATATCGCTCACCTGAGCAAGTCAACTCATAACTTGTCAACCATGTTATAAATATTGATTGTTTCATGTACATTTAGGGTGGTTTTGAAAGAAATAGACTTTAATTTCGTCCTACACTATTATGATTTTTTTTTTTTCATTTTCGCACATTTTCAACCTTTCTCTTACCATGGCAACAAAAGTAATTGATGAAATTTAATTCTTTAACAGCTTTTGTAGACCTACACCTTAAGAACATCCCTGCCAAGTTTAAAATTGATTGGGCCAATGGTTAAGAAGAAGATGAATTTGTTCTCAGATTTTCAGCAATTTTTGGCCTTTCCATTGACAAGGAAACCAGAGTTTGCGATGGAATTGAATTATTTTAACAAATTGAGTAGTGCTTTATTCCCATTAACATCCCTGTCTATTTTCAGTTTGATTGGCCAAATAGTTTAGGAGCAATAGTTTTTTTCTAAGATTTCGGCAATTTTTGGCCAATTGTCAGCTTTTCCGATTCGATGGAAACAAAGAGTTTTTGATGAAATTACTGTCTTTTTTTTACAATTATTGAAGAGCTGCATCCAAGGAACATCGCTTGAGTTTCAGCTTGAGTGGCCAGGTGGTTTAGGAGGAGAAGATTTTTTCTAAGTTATTTGGCAATTTTCGGCCTTTCGGTTACCATGGCAACCATAGTTTTTGATAGAATTAAATTATTTTAACAAATCTTAAAGCACTTCACCCAAGAAACATCCCTGCCAAGTTTCAGTTTGATTTGCCTAGTTGTTTAGGAGGGGGAGATATATAAAGAAATTGTTGACGGACGGACAGACAGACAGACAGTCGGACGACGGACGGTGAGCAATCACAATAGCTCACCTTGAGCACTTTGTGCTCAGGTGAGCTAAAAATATGAACGATCGAGATTCGTGCAATCTGGTTTAATTCCTAAATGAAAAATAGAAATATTACCTATGCCATCCAAATTAGCTGTAAAAACATATACCATTATTAAGAAGAAAAATACCCTTTCCATTTCTTTAAAGAAAGTTTGTTTAGAAAAAGTTGTATATTTTTTCCAGAGCAGCGATAAGAGGATGAGTGTGACGGTTTTCACTCTTTTCATCCTGTTAACTTCATATTTAAGCTGTACACAAAGCGTTTGCAGACAGTATAGACTAAGATCAGCCTGCACAGACGTGCAGTCTGATCTAAGCCTACACTGTCTTCTTTCTTCATAATTTCGCGAGGAAAAAAATGACATTGACTTGTTGAAATGTCAGAAAATTGAAAACAATTCGAAAGAAATTCTCAATTAACGTAATAAGGGTCACGACGTTTACACAAGGTAATTAGTAATATTCAAAAGATGCTTATTAGATAGATAAAAAAATTGAGCCTGTGCGTGACATTTTCAACAATTTCAAATGTGCGCACAGCAAAGGTTCTGGCCAGCCTGTGCAGCCGCACAGTCTGACCAGAATCTTCACTTTGCGCTCTTTAGATAGATAAGGTCTTTAAGTATCTTTAGACAGACATGGAATCTTCTTTCAGCGATGTGTGGATGTCCAGGCTGCTCAATGTTTACAACTCACGACATGTCAAATTGTTGGAAATGTCACGCACTGGCTCATATATTTTAAATGGTGCTGCAGCCGAGCCCGGCTAAATCAATCGGTAACGCTTTGGGCTGTAAGATTTTGGATCCTGACTTCGAGTCCCGGCACGGGCAACTTTTAACCGATATTTGACATAAGTTAATAAATGTAACAAGCGTATTTTTCCCCAGCCAATGGGTGATTGATTGATTGAATGGGGTTTTACGCCGCTTTCAACATTATTTCAGTTATATCGCGGCGACCGGAGCACCTAACAATGGATTCCCGGTATTTCTTTTACCTGTACTACCATTACACCCTTTCCTAGCCTCCGACTGCTATTTCACATAGGTTTACGATTATCAACCCATTGGTGAAAGACAAATGTCGGAAAGGATATTTGCCGCCACCGGGGATCGAACCCACGACTTCCAGATTGGAAGTCTTATGCCTAACCAACTGCGCTATGGTGGCGGCGTTCCAGCCAATGGGTGATTGATAATTAGGACGACTAGATGGATGAGCAACTGGTGGTTCGGATGAAATGTTGTGGTTATGTTGGTGTGCGAACCAACAGAAAGCAATGGACAGGTGCACCAGCTGCAGAGATAAAACTGCATTTATGCTGAAAGCGGGGTAAAATCCAAATAAATAAATAAATCTATAGAGCTGCATAGCTCTTTCGTTTTTTTGTTACTAAGAGTCGACGCATTTACATGTAGCAGCACACCGGAATCCAAATCGAAGGGTCCTAGCTTCGATCCTCGCTGGCGACACATTTTATTTTTTTACTTTTGTCTCCGAACAATAGCCAGATTATTGTAACGTCGTGAAATGGGCATTCAAAGACAAACAAAAATGAAAGTATGTAGATTTTGATAAAGGGGTGTGTGTTAAAGAATGTCGATAATTTTGTTAAATTATATTACCTCCCTTAAATTCTTAAATAATTGAAAAATCATTAACCTTTTCAATACTAAGACGTTATCAATTGTAACAGTTCTGAGACGAAATTCGCAAGACCGCCCAATAATGTCAGACAATTTTTCATCTGGACATACTTATAAATATCGTCTGACCAGATGTCTTGTTTATAATTCAATTAAGTATTCACGACAATGAGATGTATAACTGTAGCTTGCACGTTTACTTATCTTTTTTTTTTTACTAAATCAGAAGCTGAAATAGATAATTTGCTTTTATGTTTTACTTATATTTTCAAAATATTACCCTAAGATACTCAAATATGTACTTATTTTTCTATTAAATAGAACAAATTTATATGGGTTTCAGGTCAGACAAATTTAATTCATTCAGCCAGAACTGTTTATGTCGTCTGACCAAATGTCGGACAGGTCTCTAGGCTTTAAAGTAATATCTGGACTACTTCCAGTACTACCAGTACATCATTTCCGTAAAATTCTACCAGTACTACCAGTACATCGTTTCCGTAAAATTCTACCAGTACTACCAATACATAATTTCCGTAAAATTCTACCAGTACTACCAATACATAATTTCCGTAAAACTACTACATGTACCGGTACTGTAAATACATCATTTCCGTAAAACTATTACCAGTTCTTTCAATACAGTATTCCCGTTAAACTACTTCCAGTACTACCAATACATTACTACCGTAAAACTACTACAATAACTACCAATACATCATTGTCCGTAAAACAACTACCGGTAGAACCAATACATAATTTCCTTAAAACTTCTTCCAATACGGTCAAAACATCATTTCTGCAAAACTTCTACCAGTATTGTTCATACATCATTTCGGTAAATCTACTACCAGTTATCCATACATCATTTCCGTAAATCTACTACCAGCACTACAAATACATCATTTCCGTAAATCTACTACCAGCACTACAAATACTTAATTTCCGTAAAACTTCTACCAGTACTACCAATACATCGTCTCCGAAAATAAGTATTCAGAGGAGAAATTTGTTTCGGCAGAGGTCAACGGAGGACGCATTTGAAAACTCTTAAACAGGAATGTCAATTTATCTTACTAGATTTAGAAGTTTATCCAAACGCGAAGTGTAACTTTACGCACTACCAAGATGGCCCATTTGTCTGATGGCTCGCTCATTTTTAAGTGCTTGCCTAACAAAGCAATGATTTTTTTTTCTTTCTGATAAGCATGTTACTCATTCTATTGTGTAAAATATGAAGCCATTAACAAACGACTTAGTTCTAGAGTGGTCCAATTAAAAAAAATGAGTCGACATTTAGTTGGTGAAAATTATAGAAAAAATCTTCTTTTGGGAAAGATACATTGTAAAAAATTGGGGAAATGTGTGTGTAACAAACATTTTCTTCATTATTTAAAATATTTCCAAAGCATGTCAAAAAATTTGGATTATGCAGGAAAGGGTTAAAGTGGACGCTTGTCCTTTTTATCATCAAGTTCAACCCTTCTCGTGCTGTTCAAGACATACTTCTGTGCTAAAAAACTTTTCTCAGACTCAATTCAAAATTTTCTCAAATTTCAATTTGAGATTAAAGCCGCAACTCTGTTTTATAACTCATTTTAATGTATTAACATAAAAGATTATATTAATAAGTTGTTATAAATAACAACTAATAAATATTATCTTTTATTTTCATACATTCATTTTAATTTAAAATTTGAGAAAAATTGAGCCTGAGCCTGAGAAAAGTTTTATAACCTTTGGCCCAGATGTAGATATAGCTGTTGAAGACTGTACAGACAAAGATCAGCCTGCACAGACGTGAAGTCTGATCTCAGATCTTAGCATATAATGACTCGTTCTACTTAATTAATGAGAGGAAGAAACTGCACCGTTTTGATTAAAAAATAAATAAATAATATGTGACTCGTCACGCGAAAAGGGACCATCTGGGAAGTGTGTAAAGTGTCGATCCAAGTCAGACTGAGAGAATTTTTGAAATGCTACCCCTGTTTGACCTGTACTAGAATCAATCTCTTTTTCTAATACCTATTTTACAGAATTCCCAGATGGCTCCCTTTTAAATTACGGGTCTCGTATGTCTTTATGGCATTTAGATTAAGCACGATAAGTTATAAAAGCTCTTCATAGACATTCATAAAGCAATTAGAATTCAGAATTTTCTGCACAAAAATGGAAAAGCTCTTTTATTTCTTGTTATCGCTGCTAGTGTTTACTGCTTCATTCGACAGCACAGGTAAGACGATTTCGTTCTATTTTCCTTTTTTATTTATGTCTTCGATCACAGCTGATTATTACATCATTGTAGAGTTGCAGTTAGTTATCATGAAATTGACCCTCACCCCAATCCCTGTGGCCTGACTGGTGGTGTCCACAGGACAAACAGTGACATTTGACCCCTGTGGACTGCTTTAAGCAGTCCCAAGGATGAACAGTAACAGGTGTTTTTCTGTGGCCTACTTTAGGAGACCACTGTACGAGCAGTGACGTTTGACTCCCCGTGGCCTGTTCAAAGAGTCCACTGTATGAATTGTGACAATTGCCTCAGTGGTATGCTAAAGGAGACCACTGTACGAATAGTGACATTTGACTCCCTGTGGCCCTCTTAATGGCCTCTACTATACGAATAGTGACTTTTGACTAACTGTGGAATCAACTGTACGAACAGTTGACTTCATAATGCCTGCTTAAAGGCGTCCAGTGAAGAAATAATAATAGATGACTCCCTGTGGCCTCCTATAATTTATCCAACGTACATAGAGTAATAATAGATGGCTCAGGGAGACCATTCCAAACTGGTAAAGTAAGTCCGATTATCTCAGTCGGTAGAGCACCTGACTACAGTTAAAGTTCGATATCGTTCGGATCCTGGGCTCGTATGAGATATTAAGTCAAGGCCCATGTGGCGGTCCTTAACATCGAACACGTTGAAGCGCCATGATGGATCTCAGCAGTAGTTTCGTTAAGTATCCCTGCATTATCCCAGTATCAACTAATCGTCTTCCGAGGGCTTCCGCGCTCATCTTGGCATTTGCCACGGTAGCATAGGTAAATACACGGAAATGCACATAAACAGGTCACAGTCTAGGGAAAAGAGGATATTTAAAACAGTCAGTGTTAGATAAAGGTCATATTTACTGGAATGTCTAGTATTTTTAGGTCTAAAATCTTTATTTCTCAATGCAACAACATGTTGTGGGTAACAATACAATTACGATGAGTACAAACAGTAAAAGAGTCATGCTACTATAATTTGAATACTTCAATCAAATGAAAATATCCCGTTTATCTTCCAATCTTAAGTTAAAGAAAATGACAAAGATGATTGAAAAAGACTATGAGGGTGTAGTATCTAAATAAATACTTGTGCTATGTTAATGTTGCCGCATTTGAATGGCCTCCTAAGAGTGCTATTTAGCAAAATAAGCAATGTGAGGCAATCGGGAACTCTCGGCGATTCTATGGAATAGACCCCGGGAATAAGACGGGCGCGGCCATGAAAGTGCGTCATTTTACAAGTGGGTTATTATGACGTCACAAACATCAACGATCCTGCTATGGATGGCGTTGCATTCAACGAAATCAACGAAAGAATAAAAGTGGGCATATTATAATTTGATAACAAAATGCATAGTTTTACTGCTTTTTGTCATCACAATATAACTTGCCCCAAAAATCTCCACAGACAATCGGAAAGAATTATCAACATGTGTTCTTCATCAAGAGCATGTTATAACCGAAGCACTTGAAGCCGAATTACCTGAAAATGATCCAAAAGTACTACACTTACGTCCGAGGTACTTTCCAGCACGCGGAAAAGTCCGAGTGATGTTCCGAATGCAAGGTGAGGCATTCGGATCAGATCATAGCTCAGACTTTTCCGTAAACTGAAAAGTACCTCGGACGTGAGTGTAGTAATTTTGGGTCGTTTTTTAGGTAATTCAGCTCCTGGTGGTTCTTAGGTTAAAACGTTTGAAGAAAATCACTTTTATTCATTCTCTCCGATCATCTTTGGAGATCTTTTTGGCATACTATAATTTGATGACAAAACGCAGTAAACCACTGCGTTTTGTTATCAAATTATAATATGCCCACTTTTATTCTTTCGTTGATTTTATTTTATGCAACGTCATTTTTAGCGGGATCGTTAATGTTTGTGACGTCATATAAACCTACACGCGAAATGACGCGCTTTCATTGCTGCGTCCGTATTCTTCCCGATGTCTATTCCGTAGAATCACCGAGGGTTCCCGATTGAAGGTGAGGGTGTCCATGAAATCTACATTACAATGGATTCTGCGAGTGTTCAGTGGAATCATAGAGCGCCAAGACAGCTTGGAATACAACTCCTCGTACATGAAAAGGTCTACATTACGCTTTTCAAAACGAGCCTCTTCGTGTATCCATTTCCGAATTTTCTTGATTTTATGATTTCTTTCTTTGAAGTAGTGGAATCGTAATAGTTCCGCAACGTTTAGGAACTCAATAACTTAGGAAACCTCGGTCAACACTGTTAAAGTTCATTATTTACAAAAACTTTGCTGAGTTAATACGGGTCCACTACCTTAACTATGACCTTAAATGATGATCTTGCGGCGCGTTAAGTAAGATTACTTGATAGAACACTTCGTTGTGAACTTTCGTTACTTGTATGCAGTACAGATTTTCATGGATAATAAAACTGATATTCTTTTTATAACAGACGGTCTTCGTTGCTACTTGACATGGAACGGCGATCTCAAGACTGCGGATATCTGTCGAACGTGCGGGATTCTGGCGAACACATGTAAGTGATATATAGAGGATAATACATGAGTGGTATTCTGCGTAATTAATGAACTGACAGGGCGGGGCTTAACCGTGACGTAATTCGACGAGTTTACTTTTCAATAGTTTGGGTTCTTTCAAATTTTAGTCGGTAATCATCGTTAACGCGTGCAAATAACTGTATCCTAAAACCTAAAGAATTCGCGTACTTTGAGAAAGTGAACACATTTCATCGTTTGGTTACCAATCTACGGTTTAAGGTCTTAAGTTATTTTAGTCTTTGTCCTACTTTATCATCCAATCAGAATGCTAGATTTTTAAAAGTTTTGATGGTTTATTTCCATAAATCACCCAGCTTGGGTTTATTTTGATCATTATTTCATTTATTATCTATCTACAATGACCTGGCAGTCATTAGATATTCCTTTTGACCCCTATTGATAGTCGGTAAATATGTTTCTTAATATAGACTTATAATCGCGAAGTTAAGATGTAAAAATATGTATCACAACTCATAGTGCATACGGAAATTTAGCGGTGGTGGTAAGGATGCTTTCCCTTAATCGTGAGATCACGAGTTCAAGCCGGACCATGACCAGAATCATTCCTATTCTTATTAGTGTAGCACTTTTAAAGTACCACTTTTTTATACTTTTGATATTTTTAACAGTGTTGCATGAGACTATAATATTGATATTCGGCACAGTCTTTCCGTCAGACTCAACTTGACATTGCAAAGTCCTGTCTATAAATTATTGTAAATTACTGAATATAATTATAAATTTTGAAATGTATCTAGATCTACTTTTAAGACATGAAGAGGCATAAAATTTATGACGATATGAAATTAAACTCATATACAGGGTTTGAACACGTTAAGGACGATTTCGGGAGTTCGTTCTTGCGCAACGTTTTTGCGTATCGAACTCTTCAAAAAGGAGTAAGCGCTCCAAACTTGAACTTATCTCGGATGTAACAAAATCACAACAAAACCCCTCTAATTTTTCATATTTCGCGGGAAATGCTTTCATGAAGACGTTTAACAAATCCTATCACTAAAAATGATTATATAAACTATCGCAGCCATTTTATTTTATAGAATAAGTGATTTGACGTCAGTGTCGTTTTTGAAGGTATTTGTGACGTTAACGTTCCCGCGCATAATGTGACATCAAACAACGTTATCAGTCGTGAATCCGATAGCTTCATGTAACCGTCACATTTCATTTTGACGGGGTTAATTTTTGAAAGGTTGACCTTGATAAACTATCCTGTCGTTGTCAAATGATCTTGTCAGATTTTTAATTTCCATTGTTTGGATTAATTTTTTAACAGACCTGGGTGAATTTGAAATTTATTTTGGGATGGGGGTGTGAGCGAGGTAGATGACCTTGATCTCATCACATGACTTCGATCAAGGAATTGATGATGCTTATTGACAAGATTAATTAATATGAAATAAGGCAAAGCCTTAAAAGCGAGCGTAGCAATTTGTGTACTCGATTGACAAATTATTTGTTACGAGAGAGAGAGAGAGAGAGAGAGAGAGAGAGAGAGAGAGAGAGAGAGAGAGAGAGAGAGAGAGAGAGAGAGAGAGAGAGAGAGAGAGAGAGAGATAGATAGATAGATAGATAGATAGATAGATAGATAGATAGATAGATAGATAGATAGATAGATAGATAGATAGATAGATAGATAGATAGATAGATAGATAGATAGATAGATAGATAGATAGATAGATAGATAGATAGATAGATAGATAGATAGATAGATAGATAGATAGATAGATAGATAGATAGATAGATAGATAGATAGATAGATAGATAGATAGATAGATAGATAGATAGATAGATAGATAGATAGATAGATAGATAGATAGATAGATAGATAGATAGATAGATAGATAGATAGATAGATAGATAGATAGATAGATAGATAGATAGATAGATAGATAGATAGATAGATAGATAGATAGATAGATAGATAGATAGATAGATAGATAGATAGATAGATAGATAGATAGATAGATAGATAGATAGATAGATAGATAGATAGATAGATAGATAGATAGATAGATAGATAGATAGATAGATAGATAGATAGATAGATAGATAGATAGATAGATAGATAGATAGATAGATAGATAGATAGATAGATAGATAGATAGATAGAGAAAGAGAGAGAGAGAGAGAGAGAGAGAAAGAGAGAAAGAGAGAGAAATAAAGAAAGAAAGAGGGAGGCAGAGACACACAGAGACACAGAGAGAGAGAGAGAGAGAGAGAGAGGGGGGGGGGGGGGGAGACAGAGAGAGAGAGCACATGTATTTTATAGTTTAGTGCGTAATCCTAGGATCTATCAGTTGCGAAATTAAATTTCAATTATTCAGTGCACATTTCATTCTGTTATGTCTTACTGAAAACAAATTTAGTGACGTAAGATTTACGCAAAATAACTGTAATTTCCGGCTGCTGGAAAAGAAACGGAAGTCACCACAGATACTAGTAAGACGGAAAACAAGTGATTTAGTCATAGTGTAAATTTATGTGGACATTAACAAATGAAATCATTATTTCTGGACTGGGTGAGATTATCCAAATTGTCAAAAAAAAAAAAAAAAAAACCTCTAGGAAAAATCAATGAACACTTATGTAAATGAGCAAGGATTTCTTTCAAATATCAATGTTTTATGTTCCGATTGTACATGGCTCAATTAACCTCTGAAAAGGTTTTCGAATTTTAAATCATAGGTTAAACAGACCTAAATTTTGTTCATTTAAATGAAGTTGATAAACTTAGAGCTTTTGAATACAATAACGTGAAAGAAACTCGTCTTGATCAATATCAAAACATTTCTAAGGAACTGCTTGAGATTTCCCATAGAAATTGCATTTTCTGCAAGGCTCTACATAGGGTATTAAATTCCACTCAATTTAGAAGTAGGCTACTACCTTGTCTATTTTATATAACCACCATTACATAACACCAATAATGTATTGAGTAGATTGTATGTTTCTGATGAACAATCTATTCCTCCAATACTGCCTGATCCGTTCATCAGTAAAGAGATGAAGTTTCACACTCTTTGAAATCGAGACATAACTTCTTCTTAAGCTCTGATTAATCACAGTTTAGAAAAAAACGTAAATATATAACTGAAATTACACTAATATATTATCTTCAGGTTAAAAAAAAACTGCTCTTGAAAACGGGTCCTTGTACAGGCGTCAACAACAACAAAAGACAAACATATTAACATAAACTTTACAAACTAGCATTTCCTGCTTTCCCACAATGTTTTCTCATGACCTGAAAAACAATAAATAGTTACATTCTTGTTTTGGTCATTTCATTAAAGATCGTAAAAAACTTCTTGCATGCATAACAAGTCCTCAAGTCTATGATCGAAAAATTTAAATTTCCAGACTAAATTATTCGTGACGTCATTGTCCATTATTGATGACATCAAGAATGTTTGTGTTGACATTTTAATCTTAACATGTATGCATCATGTAAATCTGGGGGTTCATGTTCAAGGTCGTAAACGTGTTAGGACTAAAGGTAAGAATGTTAAAATTAGCCTTGTCATTATGTATAACTAACACTAATGAACATTTTGTGGGAATGACCGCGTGAATCGCTTCGGTCGGCCTCGCTTTTGGCTTTGTTTTGTTGCTTCCGGTAGAAAATAAAACTTTTATTGAAACCTCGTTTTAACGGGATAGCTTAAATAATTTTTCTATTTTTAAATCTTTCCTTCGCGAACAATACATTGAGGTATTTTTCCAATACAATTTTTGACTTATTTTCTATCCTGCAAGTGAATTCACTCCGGGTGAGAAATGACAGGATTGTTTCGTTTGACAGTAAATTGAATAGAATAGAATAACACACGTTACCATAAACGCTCGCTTCGCGCTCACGGCCTTTCGCGAGCTGCGCTCGCTATTATTCCATATGTGAGTATTCTATCTTCAATAGGCTGGAATATTTTTGAAATTACTTGGTTTTCTGCGTGATTTATGTTACGTTGGCCTTGATATATGACCTTGACCTTTTAATATGATTTGACCTTGGGATTTGTTGACGCAAAACAAAGTGATACCCTATTTTTTGAGAAAATCAACTTCATAATCGATCAATTTAAAAAGAATTGAATATCATTGATTTTGTTCATAAAATTGGCACGAGAAAAAGAGTCTAGAGTGATTTTTTTCCTTAGCGTCAAAACTGGGTGACCTAGAATTTTGCATTATTTCTAAAAAATTAGCACGGTGACCATACCTTTTTAATATCAATATCACACCAACATATAATTACATACAAAATATAGAAAAAATAAAATTTTCTATCTCAGGGTCCATGAGAAATTTGACCAAAAGTGATAAATTTTGAAAATATTCTCGTTCATTTTCGATATTCCCGGTTTTTGCGAATTTGGGAAAAATCACTATGTTTCCTTTCAATCGATAATTGCGTATTATATTCAGTACAAATACTTTCTTATCTATGAAATCAAAATATAATTGATATGAGTTGTTTGATAAGATTTGCTTGTGTTATGGTTTTATGTCACAACCGAGAAATGAAAATCGGACAAAAATTTACTCGATACCTATGACATTCTATGACGTTTTACGAAAAATCTGATTTGGTGACCCCCTTTTTTCTTTCCAATTTTGCAATCGCCATACTCTAATCTACAAAATATGAAAATATAAGAAAATTCTATCTCAGGAAATTAAATCTAGAAATCGTCCTTAATCGAACTCCTTTTTAGGTGTGATTAGGTTATTAACGCCAAAAACTCTATTCTCTTCATATCACATAATTCAATATCATGAAGCAAATGAGATCTTTATTTGGACAACTATTTGGTACCAGCTTGCTAATAACTTATATTTTTTCCATAAAGGTATGAAACAAATCTAACCTTCGATCAAAATACAATAATCTTTGTTGGTGCAAGCAACCAAATTTGAATGATGAATAAAAATATTAATCGTAACTGACAAAAGAACTAATATAAATCCAAAAACTTATCTATGTGCGGGATGGCGTCTGTAACCACTGCACTACCGCGACCTTTTGAAGAAGACATGAAATAATATAAGTAAAACTAAAATGAAATTGTGTTACGCTGCGGGAATACTCGAGCACTGACGGAAGTTAATGAGTGCCAGGTCATTTTAGATAAATAATAAACGCCAAGGTTTATTTGTTATACCACGCATGCGTACATACTAAACTCTACCCCCTCATTAATATGCAACGAGCACATGAAAAGTAAAGGACAAAATTGTAATTCACGTGCATATGTTGCATGTCCCACATTCTACACTGATTTGGACCTGGTTGGGTGTAACATGGCCTGTTCAATTGTTTGCATGTGGTTTAATCCCGATTTCAACCTTATTGCAGTTATATCGCATTGCTGCTGTACCTAACCATGGTTGTGTCGCTAACTTAACATAAATGAACTTGCTTCTGTATGTAGCTAGAAACTTTTTTTATAGTTCAATTGATAAAATATTTATGTCTATGTGTAAACAGATTAGTATTCCAGGTAGATTTTGTGAGGTGAGCCGTGAATTCTACTTTTAACCGTTCGATTTCCGTGCCATATTTTCGAAATTGATATAATAGGTTTAGATGACTCATTAAAAAAGTAACAATTTATCTTTCAAATGAAAGTTATTGCTAGTCTTGAATCGCAAGGTTTACACACTATATGTACTTTCATTATTAGAGTGAAGGGATTAGGTTAAATTCCTATCATATGATGTTTAGATATACCCCATATACCCATGGTAATGGACTTGGCGCCTACGCCAGAGCACCTTGATAAGCCCTTCTCTGACAATGACCATATTTGAGTTGGTGTTATATATGAACAAATTTGTTGATTAACAATTACTGGCACATTTTATCAAATTTAATATACAAACTTTTAATGACATCTGATATCGTAAATCGTTTATTCTTGCGAAAGTTCTTGTAATACAGAGTGGACACATACCGTATGCTCGTTTTTTGTTTATTTGAATGGGTTTTACGCCGCTTTCAACAATTCGCAGTTATATCGCGGCGGCTGGATCACCTAACAATGGATTCCTGGTATTGCTTTCACTTGTATTACCACTTCACCCTTTCCTAGCCTCCGACTGCTATCTCACATAGGTTTACGATTATATACCCATCCGTATGTTCGTTCATCTACAGAACGGAGGTGATTGTCAGGTCAATAAAAACAAACAATACTGCATCTTTTATCATCGGTAATAGCTCTTTAAAAAGCCTGGGTATTTACGAGCCTATTTCAACAACACCATATTTTGGTAAGAGGGCGGCGTTCACTTGTAATTAATTCAACCGGCTTATTCCGTGTGAATCGTGCGAAATGCTGTCAACAATATTAAACGCGGGGAAAAGACTAAGTCAGTTCAACGCTAATAATTGAAAATTAAACGATGTAAACAGCCTCAGTCGGTCGCTACGCTCCCTCCTTTCGGCTGTTTAAATCGTTTATTTTTCAATTATTAGCGTTGAACTATTACTAAGTCGACTCTCTTTCGAAGTAAGTTATTTAAGATAAAAGCTGATTGCCCTTAACCTTGAGTGCAACGACCCGTTACTTAGGCTCCGCCCTGCCAGGGCATTAATTATGGATAATAATATATACCAAATTTTTTAAACGAGTCATATGAAAACAGATTACACTATTAAATGAGTCTTTGTCGACTTTTTATCTGTTTTAGATGACAGGTTTAATAAACTTTGAATTTTATCGACACAAATTGGACATTCATTGTATATCGTGTTCGAATAGTATTCGACACCGCCTTTCAGTTTTGTACATGTATTCGCATTGATCAAGCAAGTCGATCTCATTTTTATGTGATAAATAAGCAATTGTTAGTCACGTTTTAGAACATTTACTATCAAGGGGGATAAATTCAGATGATACGTTTCACAGTGCTTGACTTTCCACACGACAATCATTAGTTATCTTATTTTGTTAACAAGGGCAGATGTCCTCACCTATATTTACCTGCAATTGTTCATCGATGAGATCAATCATCATGCCAAAATGAAAGCACTGTATCTTGAACAGGCTTGAATTAATTAGCAATGTTACGCTTTCAAGACAGACCGATGAACATACAGACGTTCGGACAGCGGGACGCCAGTATAACAATACTGTAAACGGCTTTATATTGGCGGTGTCCACATTTGGCGGTTTTTCGATTACGATTTATTGGCGGTGATTTATTTTGGCGCATCTCACTTAAACGCCAAAATTAAAAGCTTTATCTATATTTTACATTTTTTCGTCGTTTAGAACAACGTAAATAAAAGAAAGGCGATTTCTAGAGTAATGTCAACTTTTTACAAACTTGACAATAGTTTGTTTTCACACCTTTTGTTATAGTTATAACGCATGTATTAGTTTTTCATACCTTTTCGCTATGATTTCATTACAATGAATCAACCAACTTGGATCTGGAATCTTGAAATTGAGGGATCAGTGCAATACTGTTGTAAGTGCATATAATTTATAGGCACTTACAATAGTATTGCGCTGACCCGTCGAAATGTCAACGTTGTCAGCATTCCAATGAGTATGGTCTGCATATCTTTGATATTAATTTATTTAACATTCACTAAAAATGTATAGATATCATATTTATCATAATAAAGAAATTTCTTATTTAATAATGACAAATATTGGCGGTGGATTTATTTTGGCGCATTTTAGCTTGACCGCCAATATAGCCAAAATAAAATCACCGCCAAAATTACCCTGTTTACAGTATGCCCTCGAAGTTATCGTTCAGGGGCCAACCTTTTAATACAATCATAACGTTCGAAAATTGACGGACACAACTAGAATCAAATTATATTCCATGGAAAGTAATGAAAATACATCGATAAAATTTTTTCCACTTTTTGGTGTGTGTGTTGGCCAAACTCATCGTCATCTTAAAAGGTCAAGGTCATCTATCAATGTGGACCTCTGATTTATTGATAGCTTGAGGGAATTAGGGTTTCGCAAACACTCCGTGTTTAAATTCATGAAGATTGGCAATGAGACAACCTAGCCACTTTTAAAACTGTTCATGTGTAAGTGTAGTCATTGTCTTTTCTTTCATCAATTCAGGTGAATAAATGAATGATTTGATAAATTAGGAATTGTGGTGATTTATGGCCCATCGCCATCTAAGGCAATAGTTGGTGCAATTGCGTCTATATTTAATTATTGAACAACCCACCTCAGGTGTTAAAGGGCGTTACCATTTGCAGAGACCTTGAAACTACATTCCCATAAAAAAAATTTTTGAAATGCGATCCCCGATTGACCTCTACTGGAACTGATCGCCTTTTCAATTTTCCATTTACGGAGCATCAAAGTGGTCCCTTTTCACTTGAGGGATTACATTTATTTTTCAGACGTTTCGCTCCACCTATGCCTTCAAAGGTACTATCCACCTGGATTCGAGTTTAGACGAGGGGCGGTATTCTATAGATGTCATTTTGACTTGTGTAATTACGGTCTACCACTCCCGATCCCACCTAGAAAATAGATCACGTGGACAGTTACGCTTTACCATATCCGAATCCGCCCACAAAATAAATAAAGTGGACAATCACGCTTTATCACACCCGGACCAGCCCACAAAATAAAGTAGGCGGACAATTACATTCTACCAGTTCCAACTCCGCCCACAAAATAAATAACGGGAACTATTACTTTTCATCACATCCGACCCACCCACAAAATAAAAAAGGGAACTATCACGCTTCATCACACCCGACCCACCCACAAATAAATCATATGAACCATTACACTGTACCAGTTCCAACTACGCCAATAGATAAATAACGGGGACATTAACGCCTTATCACAGAAGAACCGCCCACACTATAAAAAGAGTGGACAATCAGATCTCTGTTATCAAATTATAAAATGTCCAGCTTACATATTTCGTTGATTTTGTTTTTCACAACGTCATCTTCATTGATGTTTGTGACGACACAAAAACCCACGTGCGATATGACGCGGTTTAATGTCAGCGCCCTAATAATTCCCTAGATCTATTCCGTAATATCGCCTAAGTTTCACGACTGATAATCAGGGCGAAAACCATTCGAAATACCACTCGGCTAATCTAACGATCAACCTCGGATGTACATCGACGGACTATTTTGAAAATTACGTGAAAACATTTGGGGAAATTGGATGACGTCAATGTTGTAAGCCATCGAAATTTTGAGTGAAAACATTCGATGGTACCAACGCTACTCGTTCTAGTCAATGTCGCATAACCTTCATTTCCTTTTTCAAATATCTTTATAATCTTTTATTTTTTCGGAAAAGTTCGCCTCCGGTTGAAGCACTAGTTTTTTTTCGATGTTTCCGGCCAACAAAAGGCACGATATAGTTACATACCCATCCACCTTATGAACTTCCGAGGTCTGATGCAGTTTACCGAAATGGCCGAGGGATGTTCCGATACGGCGTAGACATAAAAACGTGTCATATTGCACGTGGGTTTATGTGACGTCACAAACATTACTGAAGATGACATTATGAAAAACAAAATCTACGAAATATTTAAGCTGGACATTTTACAATTTGATAACAAAACGCAGAGTTTTACGTTTTCTAATCAAATCGTAAAATGCCAAAAATGATCTACATAGATGATCGGTAAGCATTAGAGGAATTTGTTTGTTCTTCAAACGTTTTAACTAAAGTACCATCAGACGCCGAATCACCTAAATATTTACTAAAAATTACTACACTTATGTCCGAGATACTATCCAGTTTACGGAAAAGTCCGAGCAATTTCCCGAATGGTCGGGTGCCAATCGGGAACCTTCGGTGATTCTACGGAATAGACCGCGGGAATGATACGGGCGCAGCCATGACAGCGCGTCGTTTCGCACGTGGGTTATGACGTCACAAACATCAACGATCCCGCTGAGGATGACGTTGCATCAAACAAAACAAACGAAAGAATATAAGTGGGCAAATTGTAATTTGACAACAAAACGCAGTGTTTAACTGCGTTTTGTCATCAAATTATAATATACCCAAAAGATCTCTTCAGACATTCGGAAAGAATTAATAAACTTTTTCCTTTTCTTCAAGCGGATTCAATAACCGAATTAACACCAGAACCGAATTTCCTAAAAAATGACCCAAAATTACTACACTTACGTCCGAAGTACTTTCCAGTTTTCGGAAACGTCCGAGCGATGTTCCGAATGGGTCGGGTGCATGTCACCACTGAGGATGGAATCTAGGACTTCGGAATTTGAATTCCATTGCTTTGTTTTTTTCAAAGGCGAAACGAATAATTAAATAGTATATCTGTGCAGTCATGCGAAAAGGAACCATCTGGGTATTCTGTAAAATGAATATTCGAAAATGATATTAGACACAGTATAGGTCAACCGAAGTTTGCATTTGAGAAACTCTAAATATAGGTTTGTAGAATAGTCATTATAGATCTAGGAAATAAGCCAAATACGGAAAGGTTTCGAAACTGTGCCTGTGCTATCCTTACAGTCTGACTCACTCGGAAACCCTCGGTGATTCTACTGAATAGACCTCGGAAATAATAAGGGCGTCACAAATATGACGTTTATATGACGTCACAAACATAAAGTATGACGTTGCGAAAATTAAAATCAACGTAAGGATAGAAATGGGCATTTTATAATTTATTTGAAAACAAAACTGCGTTTTGCTTTCAAATTGTAACATGCAAAAATGATATCCACAGACGCTCGGAAAACATTAAAGGAATATACTTTTCTTCAAGCGTATTAACCAAAGTACCACCAGGAGCCGATTTACCTAAAATGACCAAAAATTACTACACTTACGTCCGAGGTACTTTCCAGTTTGCGGCCGGAAAAGTCCGAGCGATGTTCCGAATGAGTCTTACTTGGATCGACACCATTCGTAAATTCTACGGAATAGACCTCGGGAATAACAAGCACCCAACAACGAAAGCGCGTCATTTCGAACGTGGGTTTACATGACGTCTCAATCATTAACCGTCCCGATAAGGAGGACGTTGTCTGAAACAAGTTCAATGAAAGAATAAAAGTGGGCATATTTCAAAAATAAAATGCCCAAAGGATCTCCACAGACTATCGGAAACAATTAACAAAATGTGCTTTTCTTCAAGCGAATCAAATAATCGAAGTACAACAAGTAGCATAATTAACTTAAACATTACTATACTTAAGTCCGGGCGATGTTCCATTGAGATCGACACTTTACGCTGTACCCAGATGGCCCCCTTTTCGCCTGATTCATTAACACTTCTGTCATTACAAAACTTTTTTTTATCTTCTGATAAGCATGTTAACTAATGTCGATAGAAGAAAACTTTACCCTTGCAATGTTGTTCATTACATAGCCCTGATGTACACAAAGCTATGGTATACAGTATAGACTAAGATCAGCCTGCTTAGATGTTCAGCCTGGTCGACCTTAGCCTATAGTACTTGGTTTTACTTAATAATCGAGCGAAAGAAATTGAGCCTTATTGGGTGAAATGTTCCGAAGATTAGCAATATGTTTGAAATTTAGAAGTAAGCAAGAAAAGGTTTAAAAGGTATACAAGGGGAACATTCATTAAGCATTTGTAATTGGAATTTTTTCTAAGTAGAATTTTCTACATAGTAATGGAACGGCTCTTTTGTTTCTTGATATTAGTTTATGTGTTTATAGCTTACTTTGACTGCGCAGGTAAGAATTTACGTTTATAGACATACTAGTGATTCTTAGGTCAGAAGATCTTCGAAGTCACTTATTTTAAGGTAGTGGGTCCGTTATATTTCCGCTACATTTCGGAAGTCTTGAACTTTGAAAGTGTTATCCGAGGTTTACTAAGGATTTCATTAGGAAAACTCGGTTTTCACTTCAAGTTTATGACTTTAGAAATCTTACCGAACTGTTACGGGTCCAAAATGTGAAGGCGGTTAAAAGGCGAAAATAAAAAGTGGTTTATACACAATGATATTTGAATTTCTGTTTCTGTATTCTTTCCTGTAGATTATCTAGATATAACTGTATCCTATCAGCAAGACCAGTGAAATTACAAACAAGAGGACCATGACAGCTCTATATCGTTCAATTGATAAAGTTAACTCATAACTTGTCAACCATTTTATAATAACTAGAGATTTTTTAACGTACATTTAGGGTGGTTTTGAAAGAAACAGACTTTAATTGCGTCCTACTCTATTTTGATATTTTTTCATTTCCGTAAATTTTCAACTCATCTCCGACAATGGAAATAAAAGATAAAAATGGACTTGATTTATCTTAACAACTTTAGTAGACCTACACCTACAGAACATCTCTGCAAAGTTTAAAATTGAATGGGACAATGGTCTAGAAGAAGATGAATTTGTTCAAGGATTCCCAGTAAATTTTGGCCTTTCCATTGACATTGAAACCAGAGTTTATGGTGGAATTGAATTCTTTTAACAAATTTAGTAGTGCTTAACCCTAAGGAATAACCCTACCAATTTTCAGCTTAGGAGCAGAATATTTTTTTCCAAGATTTTGGGCAATTTTTTGCCAATTCTCAGCATCTCCGTTACATGGAAACAGTAGTTTTTCATTAAATCTTAGTCTTTTAACGAGTTTTTAAGAGCTTCGCCCAAGGAATATCTCTGCCAAGTATCAGCTTGATTGGCCCAGTAGTTTTATGAGACGAAGAATTTTTTCTGAGATTTTTCTGCAATTTTCGGCCTTCTGTTACCATGCCAACCAGAGTTTTTAATAGAATTAAATTCTTTAAACAACTTTTAAAGAGTTTTACCCAAGAAACATACCTTTCAGATTTTAGCTAGATTGGACAAGTGGTTTAGGAGGAGAAGATTGTTTTTCTAAGATTTCTCGACAATATCGGCCTTGCCGTTACTATGGAAACCAGACGTCTTTTTAATGAAATTAAATTCTTTTACAAAATTTAGTAGTGCTTTACCCATAGGAACAACCCTGCCAATTTTCAGATTGATTGGTCTAGTGGTTTAGGAGGAGAATATATATATATGTATATATATATCTTAAGATTTTCGGCATGAACTGAGCCACAATTTATTTCATAATCAAGTTTAGAAAAAGGAGTCCGTTCCGCGTCTTTACCAAAAATAAGATTTTAGATCGGCTAAAAGAGACTTAAATTTGCCCTTTTTACAGAATCCTTTTTCCTATTTATATATTTTCTTTCATTAAATTCCGGTTCTACTGCATTTAGAATTACAATTTATCTTTCTGCATAAATCACCACGTCAACACTCTTAATTTCGTTCTTAACGTTTTTTTTTTTCGATAATGTTAATTGCCTTTTTTCAATCAATATAATTTTACTTCCGAACAAAAAAATCTCCGATTTAGTTTCTGATAATTTCCATTAAAGAGCTGTACGTTTCAAATCACTTTCTGGGTTCTATCATCAATATCATTAAAGGGTCATCTCTTTCAACGCACACAAGCAATCGAGAAAGAGAACCTACACGATTGTTTGAGTAACGCTGTAACATTTCGTTGCCTTTCGATTGGCTGAAAAAACATCATGACTATCATTTCACGAAATCAATGACAAAAAGGAAATGTTCAGCTAAATCGAAATATCGCAGGGACTTTCAAGGAATAATGACTTCACACTGATTAAACTATCTTTTGTTTTCGCGATAGAGCTCACAGTCTTCATCCGATTTGCTTCAAACTGTCACGATATAATTGAATGATCTTAAGGATGGTTCCGTCAAGTATATGGAAATAAGGGCTTATGGAAATTTGATTGAAATATCCTCATTGTCATGCTATATTTCCACGATTGTCATCCATATTTTACAGAATGATTGAATTATCACAACGCTCGTTCCTTTTAAAAATTGGTCAAGTCCGTCAAGTATCACGGGTAAAGGGGCCTTATGGAAATTTGATTTAAATATCCCTATCGCGATAAATAAAGCAGTTTAGTCCGATTTGTTTCCAATTACATGTATAGAGAACAATTGTACCAACGTATGAGTCGTTCCTTTTGAAAATGGGCTAGGGACTTCAAATATCAAAAAGGGGGGCAATAATGAAAATATGATTAAAAGATTTTCCATTTGAATGCTTTAGTGGCATGACTTTCCTCTAAATAATCACAAATAACACGTAATTTTATCTTTTACAGACTTGTAATGCTATAGGTTTTCAAGGGAGTAAGTAGAACGTCACAGGCAATCGTGGGCCTCTTGTTTTTTTGAAACTAGAAAGCCATGAAAGGCTTGAGTCGCCCCATAGGCTTTAAATTGTTGAAATAGCAAATCAAAGTTTTGACTAGATATTTTGGGTTCCACTGATGTTGAAAGTGATGTTCAAAGTTTCCACTATATAGCCTAAAAAATGATCTCCGCCAATGAAATACATATTTTTCATCCGATCACAATAATATTTGGGAGACTGTTAAAAGGTCACTAAAGGATCATTCAAGTGAAAGTTGTTTGATATCTATCGATTACATTCTGAGAAAATGATTTCCAAAGTTTTCACTATATAACATATAGAGAAATGACCTCCGCCAATAAAATACAAATTTTTCATCCGTTCACAATACTTTTTGGTGAACTGGTAAAGGGCCAACCAAAGATCATTCATGTAAAATTTAATTGGTATCCATCAATCAGAATCTGAGAAAACTCATTTTTTTACCATATTTGGAAATTAGCCATACCCATAAAATCCGTGTTTTTCATTGGATCAAATTTCTTGGACAACTTTGAAAGACGGTCACCCAAGGATCATTCCTGTGAAGTTTGGTTGAAATTCATCCAGTAGTTTCTGACCGGACACACTGACGCACGTACGGACGGACGGACGCACGACGGACACAACGTCATGACAATAGCCCCAGTGGCTTTCGGCCCGTGGAGCTAAAAAAATGAATGAAAACTTTCATTCCCTTTCTTATGAAAGCATATTACTGTAACGAGATACAGGATATCAATAACGTGACCATTCAGAAAAATCATGATAAGATAACGTTTCCAGGCTATTTTATCTCGTAAGGCAAAACTTTCTCGACAATACTTGCGTGATATCTTTACTTTTTCTACTATAATACCTACTACCGACACCCAAATAAAATCATTGTGAGCCTAAAAATGACATTCACTGTAAAAATACTTAGATTACGGCTTAAGGATTTATTTTATTCTCATCCTCCGGATACGAGTTTTCCAGTACTTACATACAGGAAAAAAATATCCGCACGAGTTTTCTATTTATAGGAATCGGAATTTCTACCGTAATAACTTTACCTTGATGTCAGCATTGGGCGTTAAGGTCGCACTGGACAGCGGCCTTCCGACTCGTTAAAGCGGAAGTGGTTTTTCGATTTTTTATGGCTTTTTTGCGCGTTGTGTAAAAAGAGCGGTTTTAATAACATTCTGCTGATGGATATAGTGTAGAATAATGATGGTAAAATTTCCTAACTTACCTTCTTTTCAGCATTTGATATCAATTAAAAGACTTGATCATTGAATTAAACAAAGAAAATACGTTATAAGTGTCATTCAATTAGGAGAGTCATTATAAAATAACGAAAACCTTTCTTTTTTTGCATGGAAAGGTATGCTGAAATTTTACCCAGTAAGGATAAACTATGTTTTTTTACATATCCAAAAATAAGAAAAAATATTGCGTAGTTTCTTCAAAAAATATACTTTGGCGCATTTTTTGTGGCATTTTCCCCTTAAAATTACAAAATATAGTGCATTTTTAACTTTTGAAGGCACTTCATGCAAATGCAATTGGTCAAAGAGAAATTTCCTTGGCAACAACCATTGTGCACATGTATAAGGTCTAACAACATTCATTTTTCTAAAAAATATCCATTTGATATCATGAAAAATATCATTTGGGATGTTATCACACGGATAATTGTATAGTTATAAGATAAAACATAATAACTGGCTTATCTTTAACAGACGGTATCCGTTGCTATCGGACATATAACGGCGATCTCACCACTTCAAACGACTGTCGAACGTGCGGTATTTTGGCGAATAAATGTAAGTTAAAATTAATTTTATTGGGTAGACTGGTTACTTTCAACATTTTTGTCCTTAATCAAAGTGCAAAGTGGTTGTAATTGCATATGGTTATACAACTATTTACAAAATCCGAAAACTATATTTACGCATGGTTACTATTTTCAAAATGTGGGTATGTTTTTTGTTTGTTTTTGTTAAATTTCATGTCTTTATGTCACCCTGAATTAAAAAAATCTTCACGTAAACCTTAACGTAGTCTAATGTATAGTAACATCGTAAAATTGACAAGGTAAATAATTTTGGCATGAAATTGAATGAGTGCGATGAGTAGGTTTTTGGGTAAAATGAAAGGGAGGTAATTTGATATCACTAATTTTGTTTAGGATGAACACAATTAGCAATTGTTATTACCTCCCTTTAATGAAATATGCATGCAACTTCTATAGCTTCATAGCTCTTTCACGACCAATTTGACGCTTATAATTTAGATTATAACAGTGAAATGACGTTTTTCCTTAGCTATTTTTATATTGAATGTTATTATTGGTATTACTTATATTTGTTTATTCGAGAGCGTCTTTGAATGGTTTGAGTGAGTATTTGGAATAATTGAATTGAGAGTGAGTGATTTAGAATTGTTCTGATTAAGATTTATGACAATTTAACTTACCATACTGATTCTTTTGATTTCGATTGTGTCGATAGCTTATGCGGATGGATTCCGCTCTCGAACACTCAAACCTATTTTTTCCTGCCCCTGTAAGCCGATTGACTGCAGCTGGCTAGAGACGGCGGGGCTCGAACCATGGACCTTCAGGTCACGAGTCGATTGCACGTGGTCAAGTCTTTTCGCATTTAGCTGATTTAAGTAATCTAGAATGACCGTCCTACTTCTTCTGGAAAAAATCGCCTTTTTCCAAATTTGAATTTTACGGACCTATTCACACTAAACATAGTTCTTATTCACGTGAATGATCACATTTATTTTCCAGATGTTTCGCTCCACCTATGCCTTCAAAGGTACTATCTACCTGGATTCGAGTTAAGAGGAGGGGCGGTATTCTATAGATGTCATTTTGACTTGTGTAATTATGGTCTACCACTTCCGACTCCGTCCACAAAATAAATCACGTGAACAAATACTCTTTACTTCTTTCGACAACACCCTGAAAATAAATCACGTGATCAAATACTCTTTACCACTTCCGATTTCGATCACAAAATAAATCACGTGAACAAATACTCTTTACTTCTTTCGACAACACCCAGAAAATAAATCACGTGATCAAACACTCTTTACCAATTCCGATTTCGATCACAAAATAAATCACGAGAACAAATTTCGGCGATGAAATCCGTATAACGCCGTTATACTACGATTAGTCCAGACACTTGCCGATGAACCATGAAGAGATACGCGACTGGCAGCTCGAGCCACACCGATCTACACAGACGAACCACGATCTGGAACGATATCATCACGATGCACTGTGAAGCACCTAGAGTTCCGAGAACTGCATCAAACTGAATATTAAGTTTACAATTGTTCCATTTTGATCCTTATTAGCTAGTAAAGCGTCAGCTTTGGTCGCTGTAGTTAACATACAAAATTTTGAGAAAGTCTCAAAGTTCAAATAAGTGTAAACTGCCTCTGGTAGCTTAGCCACTTAATCAATGAATGCTTGCGCCATAAAAAGTAGTACTCCAGGACTAGTCCCGTAAGGTTGCATACCTATGTCTGCAGTTTCACCCCATCATACTTTCAGCTGGTGTGGGCAAATTGGGCTTATGCTGAGCTCTGTGATCATTAGATATCCCTCGTACGTCGTTCGTCATCAACTCTCTTTCAAGTTTATATCATAGGGGCGACAATTCATGACTATTGGATAGTAATGTTTGTCGGGTCACTAAGATGAACCGTATGACTTAAAATTTGAAATATTTCATATGAAAATACGAAAAAAAGATACTTGTTGACACTGTCTTTGTTACCATTCTAAGGGCCATACAATTAGTGCATTTATAGTGAAACTTTTTCAGTATGTTAGTCAATGATAAAACCTTCTGAAAGAGCAAAGTTCATCTGAAAATACAATCGTAGGGACATGAAAATTTTGCTCACCAACGATGAACAAGGACCAGAATATTTTTTATGTCAGAAAGGGGACTCAATTAGAAAATTAGAACATTTGAACAGAAAAAGGGAAAGAAAAATCGGGATTTATGAGAAATATTTCACACTCATGGTTGTACAGTGTATTGGAATGTGGATTTCCAACAATGTCACCAAGAATGTCACATGTGTGCAAAGTAATGACTGTAGCTTGACCAGAATTTTCACTATGCATACTTTATTGTAGGGTTACTTGGATGAACTATATTTAAATAAGAACTCATTCGAACGTATGCTTTTAACTCCTCGCTTTATTTTAACCCTGGTTTTGTATCATAATATTTTTTTAAAGGACAGATAACTAAAATATATATGCTTTGTAAGCTTTCAGTACTTTAATATTATAATGGTCTCATTTACATACATGGATACGCCGGGACAAAAAAGCCGCCCACGATAGAAATGCCTCCAGATTCAACAGTTTGCACGTATCTCAGTTCAACCTTTGGGACAGTGGCAGCTTTACCCTTACCCTTAAAATGCCGTCACAGGTTGCAATTTTAAATGGGACCATTTGTTGGCTTGGCAATTTGTCACTCTAAGACCAATATGATAGCTGAGTTATTGTTGTTGTTGTTCTGTATCTTTAGTACTATAAGAATAATAATCATATACCCAGCGATCGAAATCGGGACATAATCTTTGAAAGTATTGAAACTTGTTTTCGATCGGCATCCATCAGCGGCTGTCGCCCTAAAATCTTTATTCATCGTAGTACTAAGTAGCGGATACAGTTTTCAATACGTCCAGTTGAACTGCATTATTGCCTGAGTGTCTTTACCTAAGCCGGTGCCCTCATTTCGATGTTCAAAACCTGACGCTTGTCCTTAGCTTACTGAGTTCCTGAACAAAATATGCGATACAGTATTACCTCCCATTAAATTTAGTCAATACTCGCACCCCACACACATTCAATCTCATTCCTTAATCATTCCAAAATCATTCACCTTGTCAATTTCATGATGTTTTTAACTGTACAGAGAATTACATGTTAGTGTCTTAAATATCAAAGTTATCTGGTTGAGGTTGGAAGAATTTATCATTGCAGCCGAGACCTAAAAACATCGATAATTTTAGAAACCGAGATCCACATGTCATTCTATTTATCATGCAATCATTTGTCAGCGCTTAGTTATTATAAACCTCTATAAATTACAGGAATTCAGGTGAAAGTGTATGCTAATTGTTTCTTTAAAACAAGAGTTGTCCGCGAACAACGTAGCTCGCCCAAACAGCTGCTTGTCACAAACAGCGCTTGACCGAAGACCGAAGTTCAAAGTGGTTTCTTTCAATGTTAAAGTCCATGATCTAATATATATCTGCTTGAGTAGTAATTAAGAAATATAAATTTTTTTTTTGTTTTAATTGCATGTATACGGTTAGTGTAAAGTGAAAGCCTACAAGCAGATGAGTCTACCAATGGAATTTCTTTGTATCAAACATGAAGTTTTTCTTTAAAAGTCCACAAAAGGTCAAGATCAAGGTCAAATTGTGAAGGACCTTGGTCTCTGTAGAAGCCTATCACCTAGTGAGTATGTGTATGAAGTAATAATGTCCCTGAGTAAGCATTTAGAAAATATAAGCAAGGTTAAATTTTTGGTTAAAGTTTTTCAGTTTAAGTTTTTCCAAGTCCATAAAAGGTCAAGGTCAAGGTCAAATTGTCAAGGCCCTTGGTTTCTGGTGAAAGCCTTTCATCTGATGACTATGTATATGAAGTAATGAAGTCCCTAGGTTAAAGCATTCAGAAAATATAAGCAAAGTTAAAGTTTTTGGTAAAAGAATTTCGGTTAAAGTATTTCTAAGTTCATAAAAGGTCAAGGTCAAATTATCAAGGAACTTGATCTCTCACAAAAGCCTATCACCTAATGAGTATGTATATGAAGTAATGATGTCCCTAGGTTAAAGTATTCAGAAAATAATAAGCAAAGTTTTTGGTTAAAGTTTTCAGTTAAAGTTTTTCTAAGTCCACAAATGGTAAAGGTCAAGGTCAAATTGTGAAGGACCTTGGTCTCTGGTGAAAGCCTATCACCTGGTGAGCATATATATGAAGCTATGATGTCCCTAGGTTAGAGCATTAAAAAAAATAAATGCAAGGTTAAAGTTTTTGGTTAAAGTTTTTTGGTTAAAGTTTATCTAAGTCCACAAAGGGTCAAGGTCAAGGTCAAATTGTCAAGGACCTTTATCTATGGTGCAAGCCTATCACCTAATGAGTGTGCATATGAAGTAATGATGTCTCTAGTTTAAAGCTTACAGAAAATATAAGCAAGGTTAAAGTTTTTTGGTTAAAGTTTTTGGTTAAAGTTTTTGGTTAAAGTTTTTTTGAAAGGGTCAAGGTCACAGTCTTAAGGTGATTTCGACATGGATGTTGGTCTCAAATGAAAGCCTATGCCCTAATGAGTGTTTCTGTAAAAAATAAAGCCTCTAGGATAAATATTGATAGAAATAAAAACTTTAACCTAATGCGGACGCCGACGCTGACGCCGACGATGACGCCGACATCCGAGGGTATGACAATAGCTCTTCCGAGACTTTCGTCCCGTGCGAGCTAAAAAGACTTACTGATATCATGTTATGTTATCAGACAGATGATAACAGGTCAATACAGGCTTCATTGCATGATAGTCTGTTTGCGACTGACGGGTGGAATATTTCCCCATGTTGCCACAATTAAACATGGTTTTATTTATCTGATAAGCCTCTTTGAAATATTACTCAATGCCGTGTGCCGAAAACTTAATCCTTTCCAGACGACAAGACTTGCACTGGTTCAATATTAAAATGCTTAGGTCAAACTTTTGTATTTCTAGGAAGAAATAGTGTGAACAATGAAATAACTGCTTGTAGCAAGTACTTTCTTCATTGTTCATTATTCACAATATCTCCGATGTTTGTTTTCTTCTACAGAAACATAAAACCTGGATTTGTGTAGGAAAGGGTTCAAGTGGACGCTCAAGTTTTCTTCTTGTCGTCAGAGTCAACCTTTATCATGCTACTCAAGACAAATTCCTGATTTACACAAAACTGTGATAGACAGTTCAGACTAAGAAAGTCATATCCTGACATGCAGTCTGATCTTGGCCTCTATAATTCTTGATTTCTCCATTTTTTATTCACAGATTTAATTAAGCCATACTGGTCAAAATGTAAAAAAATTGCAAGTTGTTTGTATTCAACCTGAACAGAGCTACATATAGAGGGGGTATTTTGGATGTCAAATTTAAATGTGTCACTAGTTCCTGCTCAGGCCGTTTTTTGAGGGTACCGGGTACTCATTTGAATTGTCCCGACAAGACAATTCAAATGAGTACCAACAACATAGGGTTTCGTTTGGAAATGAAGAATTTAGACTGGAGTTAACCCCTCATATCTGTACATCTGCTGAACTTAAGCACGATAAGGGTTGAAAGCTACAAAAGAGGAATATTCTTTTAGCGTTTGGAATTTAGATTATTCTACAAAGAACCAACTTCACAATCATGGATATCCTCTTTTACTTCTTCATATTTGTTTATGTTTTCACGGCTTATTTTCAAGGAATAGGTAAGACTTTTTCTTCATTTGTCTAATGATATTTTCATTCAACTAAAACCATGTTCAAATCTGTCCTTTAAACAGGGTTTTATTTAATTACAAATGTGTCCATCAAAATTTGTGCATTCCGATTGGCTTGAAAATTGATTTCATTTCTCAATGAAATAACAATGGAGTATGCACCTATTTTGAAGGCCGCCACCATAGCGCAGTTGGTTAGGCATAAGACTTGGGTTCGATCCCCGGTGGCGGCAAATATCCTTTCCGACAATTGTCTCTCAGCAATGGGTAGATAATCGTAAACCTATGTGAGATAGCAGTCGGAGGCTAGGAAAGGGTGTAATGGTAGTACAGGTGAAAGAAATACCAGGAATCCAATGTTAGGTGCTCCGACCGCCGCGATATAACTGCGAAATTGTTGAAAGCGGCGTAAAACCCATTCAAACAAACAAACAAAACCTATTTTGAAAGCTTTCGTACAAAGTACACTCATAAGAAATCTGTTTCCTTCAGTATAATTGTTTGTTTGAATGGGCTTTTACGCCGTTTTCAACATTTTTTCAGTTATATCGCAGCGGTTGGAGAACCTAACCTTGAATTCCTGGTATATCTCACTCTAGTACTACAATTATACCCTTTCCTAGCCTTCAGCTGCTATCCCACATAGGTCTACGACCCATTGGTAGGAGACAAATAGTCGGGAAGAATGAGTGCTGGCGTCTGGTCCTTCAGTATAAATTCTAACCTTTGCTTCATTATACCAAATCATAAGATATGCAGAGATTCAGATTGATTTCAAGGAGATATGAAACTAAAAACCAAATCACACTCGTGTTCGAACACGGTCTATGAAATCAACAAAATGAAAAACACTTGTTTTTGTAGATCGTGCAGGTTCCCGTTGGATTATAATACTTTATTTCCTTGGTAGTCACAAAAAATTATTTTTCGCCTGTAAACTTTTATTGAATTAAGAGGACCATGATGGTCTGAGATCGCTCAGCTGAGACCCTTCGGCCCCTTGGACATCCATAAATGGGCAGATGTCAACAAGAAGATAACTTCTTCTCAAGATCAATACCATGGGATGTTTTCAGCAAAGATAATGGTTGAACTGTTTCCTGCTTTGTTTCTTTGTATAAAAAGCGTATGGGTCGGCACAACCCTTATTTGAATAATTGGGTCTATTATGAAAAGTCCCTGCCTTCTGGTTTCAGAGAGTTTTAAAGATTTCCCCTCTTGTGTCTTTTGTGTAAAATGGGATGAACCCATTCACAGTCCAAATATGATCCCAGGAACATTACATGAAAAACATTGGTAAAGTTCCACTAAATTATTTTACATATAACATATGAAAGATGTATGCCTTTTGGTTCCAGAGACGAAGATTTTCCGAGATTTCCCGATATATTTCTTTGTAAAACGGGATGCATCCATGCTGAGCCCAAATCTGACTCAATGGGTTATGAAATGAAACAAATTGATAAAAGTCCACTAGATAATGTTGCATACCAAGTATAAAGGCTCGTTGCCTTCTGGTTTCATAGAATATCAATAAATTAATATTATATAAAGTTGTGTCCGTGGTCTTAAGGTAGAGCGTCGACCCCTTGACCCAAAGGTCATGAGTTCAATTCCCGGGAGCGGCTATCGATCTTGGTTCTTTCATTGGCCCACACATTCGGCGCGAGTACTGGTGAATTTTCTAGGAAGCAGAATCGAGAGGGATTAATCTAAGTTGTAAGATTTCGTTTCCCTATCGATGTTAAATAAATAAGTTTAAATCAATATTATCAAAAACTTTGCTCTTTGTTTCTATACTTAGTTCAAAAAGAAAGTTTAACTTTTTGGTTTTCCTTATTTTTTGTAAAGTTGAACGAACTCTTGCTTGTAAAATCGATTGCATGTTTATGATATGACCCTTTACGAACGAGGTATGAAATCCGATTTCGAAAAAAGTTGTGTATACTGTGGGCACTTGTTTAGCACATATGATGTTGAGATTGGCCCTCCCAGAACTTCTTTTCTGGCAAAGAGAAATTTGCTTATATGGTATTTCCTAGTTTGAATAGGAACTCGTTACCATTTCCATACAGAAGTTTGAGATTACGTACAAACCTCACACCTTCGCCAACGTTAGAAATCGCTACGTTGATTGGTCAATAAGGTCAGATACACGGTGCAATAGCTTTATACAAAACTAGGTGATACGTAACAGAGGAAGCTCAAACTGATACATACGATTTCTATTGGAGTTTGAGTGCAATCTAATTTATGGACAGTTTTCTTCGCACGGGGTTAATTTCGCCCACGGACGAAATTTGGACGTCAACCTACGTTGTTTACAATTCTCTTTCAGATGTAAATTTATTTCCAGGGCACAGGCATTGAACTGAATGAGATTCAAAATAGTTATTCATCAACTGAGGCTACAAAAGCAAATCGTTCAAAATCAAAGATCCTTTACTAGCCTAAAGTCAATGAATGCATTGTGCCTTATTTTTTAAAGTACCGATGGTCAAAAGTACCCTGGTTTGTCAAGCAAAGTTTTGTGACGGTACATTGAGCGAGTTTCGAGATATTCGAATTTTAAAAGTGCACACTTTCTTTTGGAACTGAGTATATGTAAAATGGGATACACCAAAATTTTACCACAGGGCTTTGATATGAACAAATATGATAGAAGTCTACTAGATTATTGCTTTCCGCCTTCTCGTTTGAGAGAAAAATATTGTTTTCAAGATTTTGTATTTTGCTCTCTGTTAAACAATATGCGCTCGGGTAGAGCCCAGATATGACCCCAGAGTGTTGATATGAACAAACATAATAAAGGTCCATTAGATGATGAAACATTCTAAATATGATAGCTGTCTGCCTTCTGGTATCAGAAAAGAAGATTATTTGAAATGTTCACTCTTTCAGTTTCTATGTAAAAAGGGATACGATCTTGGGTCCCCAGAATCAATTTATAAACAAACTTTGTAAAGGTCCTCAAGATGGTGCTACATATCAAATATAAAAGCTGTCTGTCTTCCTTGTTTCAGAGAGGAAGTAATTTGAAGATTTTCGCTCTTTGATTTTTGTAAAAAGGGATGCAACCGGATGGAGCCCAAATACGACCTTAGGGTCTAGATATGAACAAACTTTGTAGAGGTCTCAAGATGGTGCTACATTCCAAATATGAAACCTGTCTGCATTCTGGTGTCAGAGAAGAAGATTTTTAAAGATTTATAAATATTTTCGTTCTTTGATTCTTTGTAAAAAGGGATGCGCGCGGGCGGAGCCCAAATATGACCAAAGGGTCTGAATATGAACAGACTAAGTAGATGTCCACTAGATGATTCTACATTTCAAATATGAAACTTGTCTGCCTTCTGGTTTCAGAAGAGAAGATTTATAAAGATTTTCGTTTTGGATTCTATGTATTAAGGGATGTGCCCGGGCGGAGCCGAATTATGACCCCAGGCTTTTAATATGAAAAAAACTTGGAAGAGGTCCAAAGGTGATGCTTCATGCCAAATAAGAGTTGCTGTCTACCTTCTAGTGTCAGAAAAGAATATTTATGAGGATTTTTCTATTTTCACCCTTTTTGTTAAGAGTAAAGGGAGAGTTAAGGGTGGAATCATTTATTTAAACAACTTTGGTAGAGCTTGACCCAAGGAACATCCCAAGTGGATCAAGATTGGCCCACCGGTTTAGGAGAAGATGTTTAAAGAAATTTTGGACTACGAACGAATGACGACGGACATTGGACGATCACAATATCTCACCTTGAGCTAAAAAGCAGTGCAACTCTCATGACATCTTTGGCATACCCCCATTTCAAAGATAATATCAAAGGACGGATTAATTTAGTAAACCGGACTATAATTCAAAGAATTCCGTCAGGGGCTCTCGACATATATTTAGAGTCGATTAGTCAGGTATTTTCTTAAGTGGCATTAAGTCAGCAACCCTTTTGAAATATTTAAACAAGAGGGCCGTTGGCCCTGGGTCGCTCACCTGAGAAAAAAGCTTCATTACCTAGGTATGTCCATGCAACCACAGAAAAAAGAGATTTTCACTTATTCAATCAGATAACATTTGAAATAATTCCCCCCCCCCCCTGCTCCTCCCCTGGTCATTACTTATTTAAGCTTTTTTCATAGAAGGTCTGTGATCAGCAAATCTATGCCAGATATACAGGCTGAGTCTGAGACTTTTAAAGTTTTCTTTAATGAGTTGAATAATCCATGTCAAATATAAAGGCTGTAGGGATTCAAAATTCTCAACAAAGCACTCCCCCTCCCCCAAGATGCTCTGCACTTGGTGAATCTACAGTCATGATTTTAGCTAATTCAATTAATGTCAATATGCTGATCATCCATACCAATTTTCAAGTCTGTAGGACTCTTGGTTCATTAGAAGAAGTTTATAAGATTTCAAAAATGATCCAAAGTACTACCCCCTCCCAAAGACACTCAGCACCTGGTGACCCAACAGTTCTGATTTTAGCTATTTTTATTTATGTCCATATATTGATCACCCATAACAATTTTCAAGTCTGTAGGGTTCCTGATCCAGAAGAAGAATAAGGTTAAAGATTTCAAAATTGATCCAAAGTACTATCCCCTCCCCCCTAATGCTCCGCATCTGGCGACCCTACATTCATGATTTTAGCTATTTTATTTTAGATCCATATGCTTATCATCCATGCAAATATTGAAGTCTATAGGGCTCCTGGTTCATTAGAAGATGAAGGTTAAAGTTACAAAATTTTCACAAAAGTACTACCCCCTCCCCCCTGGTGCCCTGCACCTGGTGGCATTACAGTCATGATTTTAGCTATTTTTATTAAGGTCTATGAGCTGATCCTCCATGCCAATTTTCAAGTCTGTAGGGCTTGTGGTTCAGAAGAAGAAGAAGGTTAAAGATTACAAAATTTTCACAAAAGTACTACCCTCTCCCCCCTGATGCTCCGCACCTGGTGAATCTACAGTCATGATTTTAGCTATTTATATAAAGGTCCATATGCTAATCATCCATGCCAATTTTCAAGTCTGTAGGGCTCCTGGTTCCGAAGAAGAAGAAACTTAAAGATTACAAAATTTACCCAAAGTACTACCCCCTCCCCCCTGGTGCTCCGCACCTGGCAGCCCAACAGATATTATTTTTGATATTTTTATTAAGGTCTATGAGCTGATCCTCCATGCCAAGTTTCAAGTCTGTAGGGCTTAAGGTTCAGAAGAAGAAGAAGGTTAAAGATTACAAAATTTTCACAAAAGTACTACCCTCTCCCCCCTGATGCTCCGCACCTGGTGAATCTACAGTCATGATTTTGGCTATTTATATAAAGGTCCATATGCTGATCATCCATGCCAATTTTCAAGTCTGTAGGGCTCCTGGTTCCGAAGAAGAAGAAACTTAAAGATAACAAAATTTACCCAAAGTACTACCCCCTCCCCCCTGGTGCTCCGCACCTGGTGGCCCAAAAGTTATAATTTTAGCTATTTTTATTCAGGTCTATGAACTGATCATCCATGCCAAGTTTTAAGTCTGTAGGACTACTGGTTGAGAAGAAGAAGAATTTTTAAGATTTTCTTAAAATTTCACCTTTGTTGCCATAGCAACCAGAGTTTTTCATGGATTTCAATTCTTTTAGCTATTTTTGACGGGGAACCACCTAAGCAACATTTCTGTAAAATTTGGAGTTAATTGGCCCAGTAGTTTAGGAGGAGATGTCGTTTAAAGAAATTGTTGACGGACGCCGGACGACGGACGACGACCGACGCCGGACGAAAGGTGATCACAATAGCTCACATGAGCACTTCGTGCTCAGGTGAGCTAAAAAGAGTTTGTTCTACAAAAAAAGGATTAGCTGATAGTCCGGATTTTACTAGAAAAGAGCACCATTGGCCCTAAAGCGCTCACCCAAGGCATTTTTCACAAAAGCTGCAAAATCCAAATGTTGTTTAACGAAGATTATACCATGATATTACCAGTCTAGACCCAATTTTGAATTTTACTTCAGAATGATATTAACAAGAGGACCATGATGGTCCTAGATCGCTCACCATCGTCTCTTTGACCCCTGGGACATCACATTTATTAAATAGGCAGATGTCAAAAGGGGATATTTCTACATAAGATCAATACCATGGAATATTTTCAGCCAAGAGCAAGACAGGTATGCCTTTTCACTCTTTGATTCTTTGTAAAAGGGTTACGCCTGGGTGGAGCCTAAATATGACCCCAGGGTCTTGATATGAACAATCTTGGTAGAGGCCCACTAGGTGATGCTACATACCAATTATGAAAGCTTTCTACCATCTGGTTTCAGAGAAGAAGAATTTTTTGAAGATTTTCACCCTTTGATTCTTTGTAAAAAGGGTTGCGCCCGGTAGGAGCCCAAATATGACCACTGGGCCCTGATATGAGCAATTTTGGTAGAGGTCCACTAGTTGATGCTACATAACAAATATGAAAGCTGTCTGCCTTCTGGTTTCAGAAGAGAAGATTTGTAAAGATTTTCATATTTTCACCCTTTTTGTTAAGGGTAAAGGGAAAGTTAAGGGTGGATTTCATTTATTTGAACAACTTTGGTAGGGCTTGACCAAAGGGACATACCTGCCAAGTTTCATCAAGATTGGCCCACTGGTTAAGAAGGAGAAGAAGTTTAAACAAGAGGCCCAAGAGGGCCTGTATCGCTCCACTGGCTTAAAAATCTCAAGATTTGAAAGAGAGATATTGAAAATAGAAGGTAATGAAAGTGAACATCATTAAGAAGGAATTCTGACATTTTCTAAGAAGAAACTGACTAATGCAGAAATGAACTTATTTAACTGATATGTAAAATTACAAGGAAGAAAACTATTTAGATATCACATTGAAACAAGAGGACCAGAATGGCCCTAAACCGCTCACCTGAATTTTATTGATCAATTGGATCCAATCCAAATTTCTTGAGCAACTTTAGAAGAGGGTCACCCAAGAAGCATTCTGGTAAAGTTTCATTGAAATCAGCCACATGGTTCAGGAGAGGATGTAGTTCAAGGAATTCGGGGTCAAAATAAGCCCGGCCCTGCCACACCCATACTTCGGAGTCAATCCATTTTTCTTCAACAACTTTAGAAGAGGGTCACCCAAGGAATATTCTGGTAAAGTTTCATTAAAATCAGCACAATGGTTCAGGAGGAGATGTCAATCAAAGGTTTCAGGGTATAAATAAGCCCCACCCTGCCACGCCCGTATTTGGGGGTCAATCCAAATTTCTTGAACAACTTTAGAAGAAGGTCATCCAAGGAACATTCTGGAAAACTTTCATCGAAATTGGCGCAATGGTTCAGGAGGAGATGTCGTTCAAAGATTTCAGGGTCAAAATAAGCCCCGCCCTGCCCATATTTGGGGGTCAATCCAAATTTCTTGAACAACTTTAGAAGAGGGTCACCCAAGGAAGATTCTGGTAAAATTTCATTAAAATCAGCACAATGGTTCAGGAGGAGATGTCATTCAAAGGTTTCAGGGTCAAAATAAGCCCCGCCCTGCCACGCCCATATTTGGGGGGTCAATCCAAATTTCTTAAACAACTTTAGAAGAGGGTCATCCAAGGAACATTCTGGTAAAGTTTCATTACAAATCAGCACAATGGTTCAGGAGGAGATGTCAAAGGTTTCAGGGTCAAAATAAGCCCCGCCCTGCCACGCCCATATTTGGGGGTCAATCCAAATTTCTTGAACAACTTTAGAAGAGGGTCACCCAAGGAACATTCTGGTAAAGTTTCATTGAAATCGGCCCAATGGTTCAGGAGGAGATATCGTTCATAGATTTCGGGGTCAAAATAAGCCCCGCCCTGCCACGCCCATATTTGGGGGTCAATCCAAATTTCTTGAACAACTTTAGAAGAGGGTCATCCAAGGAACATTCTGGTAAAGTTTTATTGAAAATTGCCCAATGGTTCAGGGGGAGATGACGTTCAAAGATTTCAGGGTCAAAATAAGCCCCGCCCTGCCACGCCCATATTTGGGGGTCAATCCGAATTTCTTGAACAACTTTCGCAGAGGGTCACCCAAGGAACATTCTGGTAAAGTTTCATTGAAATCGGCCCAATGGTTCAGGAGGAGATGTCATTTAAAGATTTCAGGGTCAAAATAAGCTCTGCCCTGCCACGCCCATATTTGGGGGTCAATCCAAATTTCTTGAACAACTTTAGAAGAGGGTCACCCAAGGAACATTCTGGTAAAGTTTCATTGAAATCGGCCTTATGGTTCAGGAGGAGATGTCATTTAAAGATTTCAGGGTCAAAATAAGCCCTGCCCTGCCACGCCCATATTTGGGGGTCAATCCAAATTTCTTGAACAACTTCAGAAGAGGGTCACCCAAGGAACATTCTGGTAAAGTTTCATTGAAATCGGCCCAATGGTTCAGGAGGAGATGTCATTCAAAGGTTTCAGGGTCAAAATAAGCCCCGCCCTGCCACGCCCATATTTGGGGGTCAATCCAAATTTCTTGAACAACTTTAAAAGAGGGTCACCCAAGGAACATTCTGGTAAAGTTTCATTAAAATCAGCACAATGGTTCAGGAGGAGATGTCAATTAAAGGTTTAAGGGTCAAAATAAGCCCCGGCCGGCCACGCCCATATTTGGGCGTCAATCCAAATTTCTTGAACAACTTTAGAAGAGGGTCACCCAAGGAATATTCTGGTAAAGTTTCATTGAAATCGGCCCAATGGTTCAGGAGGAGATATCGTTCATCGATTTTGGGGTCAAAATTTGCCCCGCCCTGCACGCCCATATTTGGGGGTCAATCCAAATTTCTTGAACAACTTTAGAAGAGGGTCATCCAAGGAACATTCTGGTAAAGTTTTATTGAAATCGGCCCAATGGTTCAGGAGGAGAAGTCGTTCAAAGATTTCGGGGTCAAAATAAGCCCCGTCCTGCCACGCCCATATTTTGGGGTCAATCCAAATTTCTTGAACAACTTTAGAAGAAGGTCACCAAGCTAATATTCTGGTAAAGTTTCATTGAAATCGGCCCAATGGTTCAGGAGGAGATGACGTTCAAAGATTTCAGGGTCGAAATAAGCCCAGCCCTGCCACGCCCATATTTGGGGGTCAATCCAAATTTCTTGAACAACTTTAGAAGAGGGTCACCCAAGGAACATTCTGTTAAAGTTTCATTGAAATCGGCCTTATGGTTCAGGAGGAGATGTTATTTAAAGATTTCAGGGTCAAAATAAGCTCTGCCCTGCCACGCCCATATTTGGGGGTCAATCCAAATTTCTTGAACAACTTTAGAAGAGGGTCACCCAAGTAACATTCTGGTAAAGTTTCATTGAAATCGGCCCAATGGTTCAGGAGGAGATGTCATTCAAAGATTTCAGGGTCAAAATAAGCCCTGCCCTGCCACGCCCATATTTGGGGGTCAATCCAAATTTCTTGAACAACTTCAGAAGAGGGTCACCCAAGGAACATTCTGGTAAAGTTTCTTTGAAATCGGCCCAATGGTTCAGGAGGAGATGTCATTCAAAGATTTAGGGTCAAAATAAGCCCCGCCCTGCCACGCCCATATTTGGGGGTCAATCCAAATTTCTTGAACAACTTTAAAAGAGGGTCACCCAAGGAACATTCTGGCCAAGTTTCGTCAAAATCCACCTATTGGTTAAGAAGGAGGAGAAGATGTTTAAAGAAAAGTTTACGCACGCACGCACGACGGACACCTCGCCATGACAATAGCTCGCTGGCCTTCGGCCAGTGGAGCTAAAAATTGTGGAGGACGCAGGACGGACGACGGACATTGTACGCTCACAATAGCTCATTGATTGATTGAATGGAGTTTTACACCGCTTTCAACGTTTTCCAGTTATATCGCGGTGGCTGGAGCACCTAACAATGGATTCCTGGTATTTCTCTCACCAGTACAACCATTACTTTCTTTCCTAGCCTCCAGCTGCTATCTCACATAGGTCTTCGATTATCAACCCATTGGTGAGAGACAAATAGTCGGAAAGAATGAGTGCCGCCGTCGGGGATCGAGCCCGGGACCTCTAGATTGACAGTCCGACGCTGTACCAACTGCGCTATGACGGCGGCTAGCAAAAGCTCACCTTGAGCACTTCGTGCTCAGGTGACCTAAAAAAATATATACTAGTTTCAAGACATTTTAGCCAAAAATGAGGTCTCTAAAGTGCATAAAAGCTTTCTGATCTCATCTTTTGGCTCAAATTCAAAGACATACCAGAATAATGCAGGCACAAATTTAAAACCCCACTTGACCCAATGTTAAACTCGACCGAGAAATTATGTAGACAACCATTTTGATTAAGTTTCGAGGCAGTTGAGCAGAAAAAGGTGGCCTCTAGAATCAACATAATATTTTTCTATCAAGAGGGCATGGATGGTCCTAGATTGCTCACCTCGTCTCTTTGACCCCTGGGACATCACATTAATTAAATAGGCAGATGTCAAAAAGGAGTTAATTCTACATAAAATCATTACCATGGTATGTTTTCAGCCAAGAGCAAGAAGGTCCTCTAGATGATGCTACTTTCCTTTTGTTAAAAAAGAAAGCTATATTTTCACTTGTGGCTTCACCAGTCGCGTTTAAAGAGCTTTTGTTATTCACTCAAAGACGGATGTAGAAGAAAATCGTTTTTTTTTCAGTGTAATATCGATATAATATATATATATGTGATTGAAATATAGCTTTTGTAGTTCACGAACGAAATATCGATCTTACTAAATAACCAAACTTGTTATAATTTTTTTCGAAGCAAAATTGAGACAAAAGGTTAAATTCATTGGAAAAACTTTAGTAAAGCGCGTCATATTGCACGTACATGAAAACGTCACTTATTGGGTTCCGCTTCAAAAACGTGAGATAGGGTGAATGATCATTTCACTGGTTAGGCTGTGAGTTTATCAAAGGATAATCTACTGTTATTGCTCGATAATCCACCGAAAGGCATTAAAGTGGTGGACCCGTAATAGTTCCGCAACATTTCGGAAGAAATGAATTTTAAAGTGCTAACCGAGGTTTCCTAAAGATTTCATTAGGAAACCTCTGTCAATAGTGTGTAATATCATGAGTTCCGAAATGTTGCGCAACTATTACCGATCAGAAAGTAAGAAATATTTATTTAGCACCGAAATAAACAATTACTTGCACCAGTACTAGCCTACAGCTGCTATCCAACATAGGTCTACGATAATAAACCCATTGGTGGGAGAATACTAGTCGGAAAGGATGAGTGCCGCCGTCGGGGATGGAACCCGGAAAAAGGAATATAGAAATATCTATCTTACACTAATATAAACAATAATCCTGTTAATATTTTAACAGATGGTTTCCGTTGTTTTTCGACATGGGACGGCGAACTCACAACTGAGGATGGATGTGAGGCATGTGGTATTCTAGCGAACATGTGTAAGTGATTGTTGGTTAATTTAACCTTTTTCCAAACAACAAAATTTTAGGGTCATCCAATTTGAAAGGAGTTGCAGATAACAGAATAAATATTACCTAATGAAAAAATATGTATGTTATAGCCTAGAAAATATTGAGGCAAAAGGAGAAAGTGCTGGCCACCAGCAATTTCTTCTTTTGCCTCAATGCTTTCCCAAGCCTTACCACTTAGAAACGTCAAAACCAGGTCTTGTTTGGGAAAGGGTTAAATTAACAGATAAAGAGAATATTAATGATATTACTGGTGTAATCAATTAAACAACAAGAGGAACAAGATGGACCTAGATAGCTCACCTGAGTCTCTTTTAACTCTGGGACATCACATCCATTAAATAGGCAGGTGTCAACAAGGAGATAATTTCTAAAGAGATCAACACCATGGAAGATTTCATCAAAGAGCAAAAAGGATATGCCTTGGCATGTGGGTATACATATGGGCATGTAATGAATAAACTTGGTGAAATTCAATTAAATGTAACTATTAAGAAAAGTCTCTGCCTTCTGGTTTCAGAGAACAATTTTTAAGATTTCCTCCTTGGTGTCTATTATGTAAATTAGGGGATAGTGGCCTTTCAGGGTTCAAATATGAACCCAGAGGTGTGACAAAATTGGTAAAGGTCCTCTAGATTATGCTGCATACCAAAAAAGAAGGTATCTCTGCCTTCTGGTTTCAGACAAGAGTTTTTTTTTTCTTTGATATATTTTGCTCTTTGATTCTATGTAAAAAGATATGTGCCAAAATATGACCCCCAGGGCCTTGATATGAATAAAATGAATAGATTTCCATTAGATAATGCTTTCAGCTTTCTGGTTCCAGAGAAGATTTTTGAAGATTTTTCCTTTTTCACCTTTCGTGCTCTAGTGAGCTTAAAAGGGAGTATCCCCGGTGGTGCCCAAATATGACCCCGGCTCGATGTATACAAACTTGGTAGAAGTCCACAAGATGATGCTACATACCAAATATGAAGGTTGACCGCCTTCTGGTTTCAGAGATGAAGATTTTGAAATATTTTCGCTATTTGATTCTTTATAATAAGGGTTTCGCCCGGGTGGAGTCGAACTGTCACCCCAGGGTCTTTATATTAACAAACTTGGAAGAGGGCCAACAGGCGATGCTTCATACCAAACATGAAAGCTTTATGCCTTCTGGTTTCAGAGATTTATGAACATTTTCCTATTTTCACCCTTTTTGTTAAGGGAGAGTAAAGGGTGGATTTTATTTATTTGAACGCCAATATGCATGATTTCTTAATTACCCAAAATGCACAAAATGTTTCCACATGTTTAAACATTATTCCCGTTTATGAACGTGAATTCACATCAAAAGTTGGGAACCCTTTCTCGAAAGCTTACATATTAACGCAGACATATAACAATGCCCGATTTAGAAGTTGCGCCAATTAATAAAATGTAATAAAAGTTTATTTTTTAGGTAGTTGAAACGGTAATACTTTCGCAACGTTATAGAAATGATAAATTTTAACAGTGTTAATCGAAGTTTCCTAGGATTTCATTAGGAAATATCGATCAATATTGTGAAAGACCATGAGTCGACTTATTTCTAGTCCGAACGGGTTCCGTTTTTGTGTTTTTTCAGCCGGGCCACAATTTGAAACAGGCCCTGTGCTCCGGCTGACGAGACGTTTTCAAATTATAACCGCTTTGCTTATTAAGCACGGGCAAAGGGGGTATAATCTGAAAACGGTTGACAACATTTTGAGTTAATTTCATGAGTTTTGAAATGTTAAATAACTTAACATCTCTATGAAGGTAGTGGACCCGTAATCGTTCAGCAACGTTTGGAAGTAATGCACTTTAAAAGTGTTAGCCGAGGTTTCCTAATGATTTTCATTATGAAACCTCGGTCAACATTTTATAAGTTTATGAGGGCCGTAATGTTGCGGGACTATTACGGTCCCACTACCTTAATTCTAGAAGTAATCAATTCCTATTTTTTCAGATGCTTCTCTCCACCTATGCCTCCATTTGCAGCACGAGTCTGGGTTCCAGTATAGAGATAGTACTATCTTCTACATATGTCGTTCCGATTTATGTAATTACTCTCTTCCACTTCCGGTACCAACGAGATATTAAAACAAGTGAACAATTACGCCTTCCGTAGCATTGCCCGAACTTTAACGGAGATTGGCAAGTGCCTGGGATCTAAGTGTACTAATATAAATCATTTGTGACCCCACTCGAAAAGTGACCATCTGGTAACTCCATAAAATAATTAGAAAGCCGAGAAAGGCTTTAGTCGCTCTAAAGGCTTGAACGCTTGTAAAAGCATATCAAGGTTTTGATTAGATATTTAACTATTTTGGGTTCTACTGATGTTGAAAATGATTTTCCACTATATAATATAAAGAGATATGACCTCCGCCAATAAAAGATACATTTTTCATCCAATCACAATAATTTTTGGTGGACTGATAAAGGGTCACTCAAGGATCATTCCAGTGAAATTTGTTTGGTATCCATCAGCTACATTCTGGGAAACTGGTTTTCAAAGTTTCCACTAGATAAAACATACAAAAATGATCTCCGCCCCAAAAATACATATTTTCCATCTGCGCAGTCTGTCTGGGGCCGACACTGCACGCACAACCCTGAAGGTCCATTTTCGCGTGACAGGTCACATTTTTTTAAGTAATTCGGCTTCTTGTTGTACTTTGAATGCTTTCCAATCGTCGATGGAGAACTTTTAGTTATACAAAAAATATGTAACAAATGTCTTTCGTTTTCAAATAAGTATGTGCCCAGTTGAAATCTTCCTTTGATTTCGTTTACTTAACGTTATCTTTAGCGGGAACGTCGATATTTTTGACGTCATGTTCACGACGTACGAAAGGATATCCTTTTATGTTTTCACCCATTCGAAACGTCGCTCAGACTTTTCCGTAAACTAAATTACGAAACTACGAAAAGATAGTAATTTTGGGTCAATTTTTATGTTATTCGGCTTACGGTGGTACTTCTGTTATTTAATTCGCTTGAAGAAAAACGCCTTTTCTTAAACCTTCTCGATGTCTTTTGAGATCTGTTGGGCATAAAATAATTTGATGACAAACGTAATTAGAACACTGCGTTTTGTTATCAAACTATAGTATGCCCACTAAACTATAGTATGCCCACTTCCGTTTTATTGTATGTAACGTCATCTTGAACGGGATGGTTGATAATTGTGACGTCATGTAAACCATCGCGCTTTAATGGCTGCGCTCTCAGTATTCCCGTCGTATATTCCAGTGCAATTGGAAAATGCTACAGGGTTGTTTCCTATGGTCTGCTAAACCAGGCCAAACACTTGATCTACTAGGGGGTCCTTTTCAATATCTGCACACTATGATTCAGGCTGGAAACCCTCTTGCAGCTGTTCATAGACAGATCTTCTTTACAAATTAGTGAGTAAGTGAACTTGACATAGTCCCATTGTCGTTATTAAGACGAGCTTGGATTGCATTTGCTAGGCTTTTTGCTATTGACTTCAGTCGTGCTTTCTAGTGCAAAGAATGTGGACCTGACCCCACGATTATAATCTGTGATGGAACGGACGTTTACATGAGTAAAAAAATGTTTAACCTGATTTCAAACCAGGGATAAAGATTTTGGCTCATCTTTACCAATTACTGAAGGAATCTCACCTAGACAGAGAATATTCAAAAGTTCCGTGGCGTGTAGAAGGTCATTACACATGCTATCTGGTGTCAACAAAAAAGCTCTATAGAAGATTATCTACCATCAAACCTGTATCAATGAGTTCAAGCGACATAAAAAGGGCTGGAAAGATTGCTGGTAGAAAGAAAGCGAAAAGAATTACGGGAACTGGTAGACGAGATCATTTTTGAAAACACAGTCCAGCCACATTATCGAGTGCTGTTGTCTGATATCAGCAAGAACACACCTGTCCAAGGCATCCTCTAATCTGGTGCTGACCAGACATGCATAGAAGTACTGAAAAGGGTCGTAGAAACTGGGGTAAACATGCGACAGAGCATTTATTCCTCTGAAATGGATTTGTTGCAGCAAAATCTGCCAGTCATAGCAATTGTAATATCAGGATTTCCAGATACCATACCGTTATCTATGAGCAATATTTTGCGAAATATATTTGAAATTCACCATAATGCTTTTTTGGAAAAACACCAGATTCAACATCGTATTCGAATGAATGAATGATTTTTGTTTTATGGCCCGTCGACTACTAAGGTCATGTTGGGCGCAAATATATCTTTATTTAACAGGAATAATCCGACGTGAGCACGAAAGCACATAGACTCCCCTCAGATCAGGAGAACGATCGAAGACAATAAATTCCACGTTTTCCAATCTCTTCCTGTAATTCGAGGTGAAGGCAGATTGATTGGTTGAATGGAGTTTAACGCCGCTTTCAACATTATTTCAGTTATATCGCGGCGGCTGGAGCACCTAACAATGGATTCCTGGTATTTCTCTCACCAGTACAACCACCACATCCTTTCCTAGCCTCCAGCTGCTATCTCACATAGGTCAGGTGAAGGCAGATATAAGCAAGACAGTTATAGACAAAAAGCAGACAGACGAGTGTCGTAAAGAGTCACGTGGACACCCTACATTAACTCCGGCTATCTTCATGGTCTATTGTTGCCATGGTGTTTGTTATGGATGTACCGTGATGGAGAATTGTTGATCTCCTGAGCAACCATTTGAGATACTTACTCGTCGATTCAAAACAGCACCCAAAGTTGTCGTATATGATAACGATTGTAGATTACATCAATACTGCCTACAGTGTGAACCTGCTTTGATAAAGACATAATGATTCTCGTTGATAGGTTTCACTGGAAAGGGCATGTAAAGAGGATAATCGTTTGTTTCAGTGTAAGATCGATTTATATTCATTGAGTGAACAACAAAAGCTATATTTCACGAGTGGTGGAGCCACGAGAGAACATATAACTTTTTTGTTTACGAAATGAAATATTAATCGATCTTACACGGAAAACAAACGATTATTCTATTTTTCTATTGCAAAAATGAGCGAAAATGTGAAACTTCTAGGACATATTTTCGTTAATCGCGTCATTTTGCACGTGATTGCTATGCAACGTCCATTGTGACGCCACATATATCGCCCCGCATAGATGACGCCAGATAGGATGAAATGCACAAAAGCAGGGTATAAGTTTTTGATAATTTCACTGCTTTTGCATTGAGAATATCAAGTGATAATCTACCGTTATTTCTCGATAAAAGACCGAAAAGCATTAAAGAAAGGGTGTTTCTTTGGATATAATTTGGATTTGTTATTAGCCACTTAAAACCATAAATACTCAAATAAATGAGCAGGGGAATGTTGACGATATGTAACACAAACAAATCGTTTTTAAAAAGATACAATTGTTACTTTTTACAGCCCTGATTATTAATTTCGCATTTCGATAGTAGGCCAGGGGAGAAATCTTAATGTAGAATCAAAACTCCCTCTTTCTCTGTTCAAAATGGAATCCACCTTATTGATCAATCGTGGTTTCCATAGATATTTCTTCATCTCAGTTTCTCTCCAGTCTCGGCACTCAAGTTTCAGTTTATATATATCTTTAACTTCTATCGATATAGAATCCATCATATAAACAGTGCCATACCACTTTTCAATAACACATATTTCATTTATTTCTCTTAAAATATAGTCCCAGTACAGTTCTAATTGTTCTTTCGTTGTCAGCATTAAGCACTGGTGACCGAGTTCAGATAGAGCGGCTGTCTTACATCAATCACATTTCTTTTTAAAGACACTCGTCATAACGTAAATTATTTCCTGAGCACATAAATCGAAATAAGAATTCAATAACGTCACGTATTGTGCATCCATCACCAAGGTAATGAATTATCGAACTGACACAGTTGCTCCAGATAGGATGGTAGTCCGACGTTGTCAGAGTACTCATTTGGTTCCTGCTCTCCAAAATCAATCATTTTGAAAAAAAAAAAAAAAAAACCACACACACACACACACAAAAAAAAACAATTATCGGCCCATTTTTCATGTTCTGTTAATGAGTCATCCATGGGTCCCCATTGTGATAACTTGACAACGCATAAAAAAACATTCGCAAGTATCGTTTTCGTTTGTGTCAAATAACCCCGATGTCACCAACGAGTACTTACTTTGCCGTATTTGTTTAGGCCATGTTTGAAGTGTCTTTAAGGTTCATGTAAAGTGTTTGAGGCCCAATTTTAAAACAATTCATTTGCCAAGAAAATGGCAAATGTCCAGGTATATTATATAAAAAATTGAAGCTATTTATGAACACAAGGAATTAAGCAACATAAGACTGGCAAAGTTATAGCGGTATAGCAAAACATTGTGGAAAAGGGACAGTAATGGATGGGTAGTAATGAATGAATGGATGGAGTTTTAAGGCCCGTCGACAACTAAGGTCATGTTGGGCGCAAAACTTTTAAAATATCAAAAGGCGACGACCATATATAACAAAAATCTAAGATATTTATAACATAATAAAAGAAATCGCTGTAAATCGTGAAATAAAAAAATATGTAAACGGTAGAATGGATGGGTAGTAATTCAGTCTATACTTTGTTAAAATATGAGCCAATTTTATCCAACCATCATGCAGTTGCTTGTTCTGTACAAAATGACCCTTTCTACAATGTTTTGGCTTTACCGCTACAGCTATGGCGGTCTTATGTTGCTCAACTGCTTGTGCTAAAAAATAGCTTCATTTTGAAATACAATATACCTGTACATATTGTTTTTTCTTGGCTAATGAAGCGCCCTTAAAATTGTGTCTCAAACACTTTTCATGAACCTTAATCGATGTTGGTAGAGCAAGTACCTAAAATGTTTATGTTGATAATCCACTTTACTTTCCATTAGTTAACTCAAATCACCTTGGGATGAAATGAACAGTCTTGTGAATCCGTATAGTCTTTATAACTTTCTGGATGGCACTTAGAACATCGGAGTTCAGCCATTAGATAGTCGTGAAAATGAGAATTTTGTGATCTTTGTGAACCTGGAAAAACACCACTTAAAATACTAAGAGGAAAATGCTCAGTAGCATCAATGGCATTTTCACAATGTGTATTACTCGAGAAAAACGCAACACTTTCTGATGATGTGCTAGAGGCAAATGTATCGCAATTCACGATACCAAGCTGGTTTTAGGGTATCTCGTTCATTTTGTATAAATATTCCCGTTCTTGCTCAAACAATTCCTCTTAAATTCGCTAAATGGATCAGGTGGTGATCTTGACACATCTTCAATACAGTCTTTAAGGGTATATCCTTGATTAAAAAAGAATGGTTTGGGTTTAATACAGATTGATTGATTGATTGGAGTTTAACGCCGCTTTCAACATTATTTCAGTTATATCGCGGCGGCTGGAGCACCTAACAATGAATTCCTGGTATTTGTCTCACCAGTACAACAGTCTACGATTATCAACCCATTGGTGAGAGGGTTTGATACAGGTGTGGTTAAAATCCTTGTTTGCTTGCTTGGACAACTTGAGTTTTTTAATCGTGTTTCGTGAAAACACTATTCAAATGACAACTCAGATAGAACTCGGATAACCACTGATCACATGTTGAACAGATGTTTTTAACATTTTTTTTTACTAGAGATCGAATATTTATTCATTTTACTATTTCTAGAGAAACGAGATTAAAGATCTTTCGAATAACACATAAGTAAGTATTTCATTAGAAATGGTTACAGATTTGGAAGCGATCATGCTGATCATGATAGAAGTTCCATGACACGTTTTTTTAGATTTTTAAAGTCACAGAAACACTGACTTCAAATTGAATCGTTTTTCTTTTTATTCGATCTATATTGAATATTTCTAAATTCAACCAGTGCATATTTTAGTTTTGCTATATCAACTGCCGCTTGTGTCATTATTCATCTAATTAACATGTCTCGAAAAAGACTCAATGTTGTTGACGCGGGATTGTATAGACGTACTTCTGGCCACAAAGGGTCTTGATGTCCCACACATCGATGGGATAGAAAGCTCTGTGTCAGAAGAGTTAGTTGACCCAGAAATGGTCTGAGTGTGGTTGGCTGGTGTCAATTGCGTTGTTGTCGTAAGATTTACCTGAAAGGGTGTAGCAAATAACGCCTCTGTTTGACTCTCGGGCAATCCCGTATACTAAAAATATAATACAGAAAAAGATATAAAATGATCCCGAAAGTCGATAAGATACATGAATTTTGAAAAAAAATATTGTATTAGAAAATATTTTTTAGAATATATAATATAAAAAGATTAATTTCAGATATTATTTCAAAAGTTTAGTTTTAGATATAGATCTAATTTCAAAAGTTTAGGAAAATAAGAAAAGTTTAGGAAAATAAGAAAAGTCTTTAAGTATATAAATAAATCTAACGAAAAGACTCACCTGTTCTCCCTCTATTTCATGTTGTTCATAGGTTTCTAGTTGTCCTAGGCATTCTTTTAATATTAAGGCATCTGCACACTTAAACGAAATAGATTTAATCGTTTTAATCGTATGATCCGTCGGCATTTACTTGAGTCAAAAATGTGTACCCATGCTTGACCATGCTGTTAAGCACACATCCCTCCCATACCCAAAGCGTCCTTGCACTTTTTGAAGAAATCCTTCACTGTCGTAAGTAGGATCAATGTCAAACTCTTTCACTCAAGTGTTTAACACGCATTCAAAAGTGGGCTATTTTATAAGGACAATGCTGATATGTGATTGGTTTGGTAAGCTATTAAACCCAACCTACCTTTTTCTGATTGGTCTTTTTTACTTTATAAGTGTTAAAATCGCTATGTCATCGCATGTTTTACAGTTGGGATAGTTATTTAGATAAAAATATCGGATACAAGTAATAAATTACCTATTTCTGTCACACCCACGTCATACCACATTCCAGCGGCCTTTGAATCTGGCGTCATAATGTCTGTCTTAAGAAAGATTATTTAATGTTAGTTTGTTAGAATGGGTTTTACGCGGCTTTCAACAATTTCGCAGTTATATCGCGGCGGCCGGAGCACCTAACAATAGATTCCTGGTATTTCTATCACCTGTACAACCATTACACCCTTTCCTAGCCTCCGACTGCTATCTCACATAGGTTTACGATTATAGCAACCCATTGGTGAGAGACAAACGTCGGAAAGGATATTTACCGCCACTGGGGATCGAATCCACGACTTTCAGATTGGAAGTCTTATGCCAAACCAACTGCGCTATGGTGGCGGCCAAGATTGTTTAATGACTTTTTACGAAACAAACCTGCGTCTTATGTGATCAGTATGTTTTATTGGGGTGACATGATGTCTACCTCTTTTGTTGTAAAGATAAAAACGTCAGATAAGAATTTGATTGATGAGTGAATGTATAGCACACATCTGCGTTTTGTCTGATAAAGTGGTCGTGAGAAAATATCTATCTAATATGACATCCCTCCAATCCTTAATCAAGAGTGTAAAATTGGACTATATATATGAAGAAAATAACATTGGGCTATATATATGAAGAAAATAACAATCAGAGATACTTCGCTGAAAAAATACGCTTAAAAAAAGATCGTTGTTTATAGTGTGGAATAATCGTTAAGTAAAAGGTTATTTTACTTGGATGACGAAACTTTGTTCTTTTTTAAACGAGAAATGGGTGGAATAGACTGTGAAAAAGTTGTTCATCTGTTTTAATTTTACCCTCTGGCTACAATCGATATTTTTTTTCGATGAATTATGCCCGGAAATTTTAATACTGGCCCTAGATTTTTTATGTGCGATGGGTGAATGAGAGATTTGTGCCATTTTATGATTTAAGCTCGACTGCTATAGATGGTTTGCGTTAATTAATAATTTGGAACTTTCGTCGATTTGTTATGATCTATTGACACAATTTAAGGGATACGCTTAAAAGAATATAACCTATTTACAACACTTTAAATTCGCCATGTTAAAAAATATCACACACGAAGAACATGTAATACTATCCACCTTTAAAAGTTTCAGACGATTAAATAATCTTTTCTGATATATTTTTCTTAAAAGTAAAAGTCGGACGATTTTTGTGAAAAAGAGGATTGGGTATGTGAAATTTGTCTAAAAACTTTCCCGAAGGCATTGGGTATTGTAAAAATTCTTGTGTAACAATGTGTCTTTAATTAGCAAGTGAATAAACGTGTCAGATTATTATTGCTGGTTGTGTGAGTGTTGAAATAATCATACCAATACCATTAACGAGTGTTTTGTATATCATGTGGATGAGATTCGATCCATAATGCACTACGAGTGTTATAAAGGGATGATAAGGCAAACGTTGAAACCTTGTTACGGTAAAAAAAATCACCGATACTTTTAAGAGGACCATTTAACTTTACCAGCATAACGGGATAGAACAGAATAAGGTAAAATTCACCCGGAACACGTCGGGACGCATCAAATATGAGATACATGTAAAATAGATACATGAAAATTATATACATATCACTAATACAAACGTGGAGATCAACCTTTTTATGAGTTCAGTGTATATTTAGATTTAGACCTATTTCTAAAGAATCTGTTACTGTAAGCATTATTGAAGTTAGTCCAAGAGTACTTCTTTTTAAGGTTGTTTTCTTATGCCATGTGAAATGCTTTTGTAATTTCTCTGTGCATTTGAAAAAAGCCTCGGGATATTTTACTATCCTATGAGGAATCGCAGTTTAACTTAACTCCGGGACTTTTCTTGCTCTGAGATAAATCGTTCAGTAAGCTCTAAGTGAACTAACATTCAGTCCCAGGGTAGCTACGTTTCCTAGAGAAATTTATTATAGCTTTGTTACCTTCGTCATATCGATCTCATCCCAAACTGTTTAAATACTTTGTTGAACAATGGTTTTATGGCATTTTTGTTAATGTGAAACGTCCCCGGGTATCCCAATAGTTCCTGGGGTGTCTCGACGTGTCCCGGGGTGATTATCAAGACCCGGGTAGAAGTAGTACCTAATTTTAAATCGAAGTCAAATTTCTACCGTGAATATTTTTTGACCAATTAGAGAGCGAGAATTATTCACTTTTTGTAGGATACCATTGTAGATCGAAAGAGAGGATAATGGATAAATTTCGCGATATTTGAGTTTTGTTCGGTGTTATTGTTTACATGAATGGTCAGTCTGATGAAAATCAGTTTTCCCTGCAACATGATGTTTGTAAAGATGCTAACATTGTCTGCGCTTTTGAAAACGTAGGAGTGTATAACAGTGACAATATAAATAATTTTGTGACATCTATAACATGTGATCGGTTCACCCAGTCAATTTTATCAATTGAAAATTCGCTTATGTTTCGGCAATTCCATCCATCAATGATGGATGAATAAATTCCCTCTCGGGCCTCACATGTTAGACCAGCATCATCCAGGGGCTAGTTTATCATTGACAAGGTACCCGTGAAAGGGGCTAGACGTACCACTCTAAGGATTCTGTTAATGGCGATATTATTATGTGTTACTGATTTGTTTCCTCGGAGAATAATGTTGTGTTCATTCACAGAATCACTGACATTAGCAGCAAATAAAACAACAGTGATCAGTGGTAGTGTTTGAGTGTAACACGGATTTATTTGAAATAGAAGTGAGACAAGGCGATAAGGGTAGGATCTATTTTGTTCAAAATTAAAGGTAACCCACTCACCTTAATCATCATCGGATATGTTGATACATGCATCGTTCAATGATGGTGTTGTATACATATGCGGTTTGCCATTTCACGTTTTTGTCCCTTTCCTTTCGTCCCCCGCCTCCTCCGAAATTCATTTATTGGAGGTGGATAATACTCCAGCGTATCGCTAATAACCGATGGCATTGGCGTCTGTGCTAGCGATGCTGTATACGGTAGTGACAATGTTTGAGGAGGTGTGTCGAAATACATCTATTATTGTGACGTCGATTGTGTCTGCGTCGAAATATACGTCTGCGTAAATGTTTGCGGAGGTGTTTAGGTTGACGTCGATTGTTGCGGCGATTGTGTATATGGCATATTCGGAGTTTCTTGAGGCATTTGGTCCGACGTCAGTTGTCGCAGCATCGATTGTAGCAAGGTTGATTGTTTCGGTGTCGGGTATGTGTCGGAGACGATGTTAACGGAGGCGTTAATCTTGATTCCGATTGTTGCGGCGATCGAATATATGGCATGTTCGATGTTTTTAAAGGCATTTTGTCCGACGTCAATTGTAGCGGGGTCGATTGTTTCGGCGTCGAGATATATGTCAGGGTCGATGTTTGCGGAGGCGTGTAGGTTAACGTCGATTGTTGCGGCGTTGGTATATTACATGCTCGATTTTTCAAAAGGCATTTGGTCCTGACGCCACGTTTTTTGGCATCAGTTGTAGCAGGGACGATTGTTTCGGCGTCGGGATATATGTCAGTGTCGATGTTTGTGGAGGCATTTAGGTTAACGTCGATTGTTGCGAAAACGATTGTTTTTGCGTTGTAATATAAACCGGCACTTTTGTCATAAGAGGTGTTTGGTTGAATAGTCGATCAGGTAACAATGTTGTTGGGTGCGATATAAAAGATTAGTAGTGGTAAAATGGTGTTTCGGTTTAGCCTTAGTACTAAATTTGAACATTACTGGTGGTACAGCGTAGCCTTAGTACTATTTTTAGCGTTGGTGCTAATTTTAGTAACAAGACGTGAATATAAGTAATAGTGCTAAATTGTGAAATGACTGTTTGAGTCTAAGTACTGTCGCGACTTTAAACTGGTTTTGCTCTGGATTTTCAATCATGTTTTTGATAAAAGACTTCGGCATTTCACTTTCCATTTTAGTTATTGACTAATTGTGCGTAAGGTTGTGTAAACTATGGATAAAGACGCAATACTACAGGATTATTATTTTAAACCAGGAAATCCAGCAGCTTTTACTGGGGCCACAAAATTGTTTCAAGTACTCAAAAAGAAATATCCAGGTGTCTTTTCGTTGAAATACATTAATAGTTGGTTAAACAATCAAGAAGCATATGCATTACAAAAACCAGTTCGACATCGATTTAGAACGGCAAGCGTTAGAGTCGCTTATATTGATGAACAATGGGACATTGATTTATTGTCGATGATGAATTTAGCAGATGAGAATGATGGAATACGTTATCTTCTTGTCACAATTGATATTTTTAGTCGAAAAATGCGTGTTCGTCCATTGAAAAATAAAACTGCAAAGGTAGTTTTAGAAGCAATGAAAAGTATATTACGAGAAGTCAAACCTAAGAACATACGAGCTGACAAAGGTTCTGAGTTCACAAACAAATGGTTTAAAGATCTCATGACTAAGGAAAATATCCATTGTTATTTTAGCCAATCAAAGAACAAAGCGAACTATGTCGAACGTGTACAGCTTACGTTAAAAACTATGATTTATAGATATATGCGTCACGAAGGCACTTATCGATATATTGACAAACTGGCTGATATTGTTTCAAATTATAATAATATGCCACATCGTGGATTGCATGGTTTAGCTCCAAATGATGTAAATAAGACCAACGAAGCAGATGTTTGGGCAAATGTATATTTGAACAAGACAAAATCTCCTATAAATAAAAAACCCACCTATTCATTTAAAATAGGTGATTTAGTTCGAATAAGCTTCACAAAAGCTCCGTTTCGTCGTGCATATCAAGAACAGTATACGAGTGAGGTTTTCAAAGTCTCTAGGCGATTATTAAAACAAGGAATTCCAATGTATCGCTTGGAAGATCTAAGGAATGAAAGTATAAAGGGATTGTTTTATTCAAATGAGCTTCAAAAGGTAGATAAAGATGAAAACAGTCTGTGGTTCATTGAGCGCGTGATAAAAAAGCGGAAAAGAAAGAAAAAACTTGAGTACTTTGTTAAATGGCAAGGGTTTCCAGACAGTTTTAATAGTTGGGTAGATTCAAAAGACGTTAAAGACGTAAATGTCAGGGATAAGTGAACATGGATCGCTTCATTTATGTAGAAAGCAGTGAGAGTAATAGTGTCTTTGAAGACAATAAAACGACACAATTCAAGGTACAATTAAAGTTCCCGTTGTATCTTCCTGGAATCTGGAAAGTTGCAATTGTTGAATTTCACGCTAGTGAGAAGACTAAATCGAAGTCAGGAGATGCTTTATATGTGTATAGCGATTTATGCAGAGAAAGTATAATAAAGGGAGAGGAACGACCGCTCCTAAGACGTATTGAAAAGAGCGATAAATCTAACTGGGACTCTATATTTGTTAATCCATTTTATTTAAAAGTGGTTAAAAATGAAGTAAGGGAGTTTAGTATTTATATCAAAGGAGAGGATGATGCAGACTCATTAGACTTAGTGAAACCGGTGCGTTTAACACTTCATTTGAAAAGGTATCCATTTGTGTAGGGCTCAGCAATGAAATTGTACGTACCGAATCCGCAAATGTGGGTTGACTTTTTTGATAGACTTAGTACTGGTAAAGCAACTTTGAACCAATCGGGTGCAGGAAGAAGAGCAAGGGTCATCGCAATGGACAAGATAAAACCAGAAGATGAAAATAAAGTGACTGTTAATGCAGTATTACCAGCTGAGCAAATAGTTGCTCAGGCGAAATCGGAATTAGAAAGAGAGGATATTAACCCAAAGCTTGTTGAAAACATGTTTCAGTCGACTACTAGACGTTCGAAGAAACGCAAATCCAAGTCGCATTCATCACGTAAAATAAAACGCCAGAGAGTACCGAAAAAGAACCAAACAGGAGGAAAAAGACATAAAAACAGAAAGTATAAAAAACGTCATAATTCAAAAGGAAAATCGCAAAGGGACATATTTGAAATCTAGAAATTATGTCAATATTCAACGAGGAGCAGTTTAAAGAAGGTTTGGTTTCGGAACTAAACCTTTACGATTTACCGAGTGCTCAAACTAGTGTCAAAGATGTGTATTTCGAAGAGATTCGACCCTTATCACAAGTATCTGAAGATGGACCGTACGACTTTCGTATCAATGGACAAAACTCTTTGGATTATTTGGATTTGAGAAACACTCAGTTGTATGTGCGACTTAAAGTGTTGAAAGCGGATGGGAGTCAGCTTGCAGGTGATAGGTGGGTCCTGCAAACCTATTTCTACAGTCGTTGTTTTCAAGTACTGAAGTAACATTACAAAACAAAGCCAGTGTGACATGTAATTATAATTCACACAGAGCTTATATTCACACACTTATGAATTATGGACAAGACGCTTTATCCAGCCAAATTGTGACCCAAGGATGGGCTATGGATGATGCGGATGCTCCGAGTGATACTGATCCTAGCGGAGCAAATGCCGGTCTAAATACGCGATCTACTTGGATTGCTTCTTCAAAAACACTTGACTTACAAGGACCCATCTTCCACGATTTGTTCTCGATAGAAAGATTTCTATTGAATCAGGTAGATGTAAGAATAAGACTTTACAGACATCCTGCAAGTTTTGCTTTGATGGCCGCCGCATCGACAACAGAATACAAGATCGTGATAGAAGATATTTACGTCGTGGCTAAAAAAAATAAGGGTGAATCCAGCAGTGATCTTTGGGCATTCGAAAATCCTTGAAAAACAAAATGCACTCTATCCATATACCAATATCGAAATGCGTTCCCAAAGTATTCCATCAGGAGCCACATCGTTTAATTGGGAAAACATGTTCCAGGGGAAAAGACCAAACAAAATAATCATTGGACTGGTGAAGAGTAAATCTTTAAATGGAGATTACAAAACTAATCCATTCAACTTTGAAAACTGTAGCATTAATCATATCGCAGTATATGTCGATGGATTTGCAGTGGGTGGAAACCCGTTGAAAACAGATTTTTCTAGTGCGGATGGTACAGCAGTCACGAGAGCTTATACCAATCTTTTGCAAGCCAATGGAAAGTGGAGATATAACGAAGGGTGTGCACTGGACAGAGACCATTTTGTTAGCGGCAGTACCCTTTTCGTTTTCGAAATAGAACCAAATTTTACACATCACGGAGAATACCTTTCACTCGTTAAAAATGGCAATGTTAGACTAAAGATTCAGTTTACAACCGCCTTAGCAGGTAAGATGAACTATAAAATTGTAGAATGAAATTTTTAAAAGCTATATCGTATCGTTAACAAACAATTTTGTATTTGATCCTTTTTATCGGGTGTGTTTTCTGAATATGCTTCTTTATATTTGCAGAACCTATGAATTGTATCGTTTATTCTGAGGGAGCAGGCTATTTTGAAATCAACAAAGAACGGGACATTATCATCCAAACATGAATACAACGCAGTTACAGTGCTGTATAACATGTGATGATGTATTGAATAATCATATACTAGGAGTATATGCAGCAGACCGTCTTCCTCATACTCAACCAAACAGATCATATGGAATCATCGTCAATACTGACCAACATAATCAAGCTGGAACTCATTGGTGTGCTATTTTCAATGATGGAAATGCAAATATAGAATTTTTTTGATTCGTACGGAGAAAGCCCAGAAAAAAATAGCATCAATATATTTCAATGAATAAACAAACATGCTAAGACTTTAAAACATAATATAAAGCAACTACAGAGCGATTCATCTTCCGTTTGTGGTGTCTATTGTTTATTTTATTTACGTGAACGCTGTTTAGGACAATCATTGGAACAATTCTTATCTACATTTGACTCGAATTTAACAGTGAATGATGATTTTATTATGAATGCTTTCACGCATACTTTTTGTGAATGCGTTTCGGACAATAGTGCATATAATCAAACAAGCACTGCACGTATGAAATGTATATAATATCATGTTAGATATATATCAATAAAGAACATACAAACTTTTGTTTTGCTATATATTTATTATTTACCCATATAAACTCATACATACAACATTTCAAAAGTACATTACATTTTTCTTACACACGGTGTAATTGTAGCATTTTCTAAAGTATAACTCTGCTCTTTTTGTAAATGAAATGGTAATATGTCCTTTTGTTCAGATGATTGAGTATTCAACACTTGAACAATAGGACATGTTAACGATTCGTTGTCTTGATTTATCTTGTAGTGTGAATAGGCATAGCTCCGAACTGAATCTAGGAGATATCTTTTATCATCAAAGGCTGACAAGCCAGTTTTTTGAATAGTTTCACAATATAGTTCATGCTTGTGACTTCTAAGAGAGCTCATAGAAGAAATTTGTTTCGTTTCACCAAACAACACATTTTTATAATGTTCGTGCTTTAAATCCTTCTTTACAGTCACTTTTGAAATTACTTTGAGGCGCTTTTCATTTTGATCACCACAAATAAAACTGTACATTTTCGAACGCAGTCCAACAAATTCGACAATGGGAACTCCGTTTGTTTCATCTTTCATTTTACCAACATTTTTCTTGTTATGCGTGCTGTAAATAAGATGATCTGTTGGAAAATCGGAGGTGTCAAATAAATGGTTCGACTGAAACATATCGTTGTAGATGTCTTCTGTTTCATAATACACAAGAAGTGAATCTGTATCCGTCATTTGTAGCTGTGCTCTACTTCCATATTTCTTTTTTACGTAATTGTACCAAAAGTCATACATCAGGTATTTACTTAAATCTGAAACAATAGGAAATAAAACGCTAATCATATATTGTGAAAAAATAACGATATAATTTCAAATCAAATTACAATAACAAAAATGTACATTTAAAATCAAAATGCTTGATAAATACTTACCGAGAACACACATCCCACAGTAGCTTGGCTTAAAGAGTTTTGCTTTGGATCTCAAAAGTTCCACAGCCACAAGATCTTCATTAAATATTGTGGTATGTTTGTAGGTTGGTTTTGCAGACAGCTTTCGTAATCTCTCTTCGGTATGCGTAAGTTCAATACTTTTATGCTTACGTACGTTTTCCATTGTCTGAAGAAAAAAATCGTAAAAGTAAATTTACTTTACGGTTTGTTTAAAAAAATATATAAATAAAGACATGGGAATGAACTTATTAAAAGATAAAAAAACGTTTTATTCATGTGCATTAAAGACAATAATTTCAAGTTAAGAAAACAAGCAAAAGCAAACAAAAAGCAAAAGGATAAAAAAAAACAAAAAAACAAAAAAAAACCTAACCTTTCCAAAGACACTATTATTAAGAAGCTTGTAAAAAGCCTTGGCAAAGGCATTTTTAGCCTCCTTTCTCTTCTGTGTATTGTAAGTAATCTAGGGCTCCATCCATGCTTCTTGTTGGAATTGCAAGATTCTGTGTATTTGTTTGATTTCCATTCCAAGCCTCAAGTACAATTGTAAATTTCGATAATGTAGTACATAGTTGTTTTTATCACCGAGCGTTGTGAGTAATTTCGAAACATTTCCTCGAGAGGGTAAAGGGTGATCCTCGGGTAAATTGTAAAGTTTTCGCAAAAGTAATTTTGCATATGGTGAAAGTTCTTCATTTGAAACGGCCTTTTGTTCTGGTGCCAGAGGAAGACAATTATGAAGATCGTGTAGTTTGCTGGGATAGTGAAGAGAAGCTTCTAAAATGTATCCTATGGGGCCATTTTCGGGGACACTCATAACGTCAAATTCCTCAACATTTTGCAGAAATTTGAAACCGGAAAGAGGAAGGGGCTGCATTAATCCTAAAGCATAGAGGTTATTTGCATCAACATCCAGGAGATAAGAGGTGGGTTCAGCTGGATTATAATCCTCTAAATATGGGTGGTTTGCTTTTTTGTAACGGTTTGATATTTGCGATATACCACCCCGAATTCCGGATTCAACCATAAGAACTTGATCAATATCAGTAAGCAATTCCAGGCGAACTTGAGTCATCTTTAGCATTGCACTCCAAGATAAGCCAGGGGATGTGTAAAAGTGACAAGGGTCTAATTCATATTGGCTTAGACTTAATGTTCTGAACGATTCAAACACATCCGCAAGGAGTAGCACATCTGTTTTCAGATACAAGTCATGATACTCCCCTAGAGAAGACAGATTAAAATGATTGAATACTCTTTGTGCATGAGCATAATCGTCTTCTGAAACATGTTCTCTTTTAACAGCCGAATAAAACTGTTGAATCGGGGGTAGTTTTATTTCATTAAACCTCTCAAAACTATCTAATAGTTATAGGGAAATATGCCTTTTCGAACTAACAAGTCCATACTTGCTGAATCTTGAAATTCAGAATTCATATGTTGGAATGCTTGCACACCATCTTCTCTAAGATTTTCTACCAGAGTATCTAATGAACTTGGTAAGAATTGAAAACTATCAATAAATCTAAGACCCCCCAAGGTAAAACTTATATAACGTTCTGTATTTTGAGGTATGCATGTTAACTTATGTTCTTTAAATTGACCTAGACTCTCACACAAAATATGTGAATCAAAATTTTTTTAAATTGTGAAAAATGACACAAATAAATTTTGCTTGCTTACAATTTAAATTACACTTATTACAGGCAGCTCAAATTAATTCCCCAGTTAAATGGTTATGATGAGCGACAATGGTTTTGTAAACCTTATCATATGGTGTAAATTTTTTCTTGCACAAACAACACTCTGTTGAGTTTTCAATTAATCCCTCATGGTTAGGAATCGGCTCAACAAATGATAATATTTCCATGATTTCCTTTCGCTCTTGCAGCAAGCATTCTATAAGTTTTTTTTCAGCATTTTCACCCCTGTATATAACCGTAGGTTTTGTAAAACGGTCGTCTTCAGATACCACTTTGTAACCAAAGCCACAGACCTCTAGTTTTTTTGTTGGAGTAGTTGCTGAAATGTCTGGATTTGGCATACACGTGTGAATTGGGATGTTTATGGTTTAAAAATCAGCATAAATCACAAATGGCACTTTAAGAGTTTTTTCATACTCTTTAAAGAAAAGTGTGGCCTCAGATTCATTACTTGGTAATATGATTTTTGGGTGTCCATGAATAGAACAGTCTTTTTGGTGTTTGTTGAGCAGGTCTTCGCGAATAAAAGCGTGTAAGCAATAAGGGCAAAAATGTAATCGATGGTTGTGAGTTTTTGTTCTTGAAAGAAATCGATTTAGATCCTTTATTAAGCAATAATGTGAGTTTATTTCATTCTTTAAATAAAGTAAGTTGATATGGTGATCGCGTCCTGTGAATGATGTTATTCTCATTGGAACTATATCACCATCATCTAAACTGAAAACGTTGATAGATACATTTTCATTTTGTTTTTCAAATCTTTTGATATCCAAAATCGTTACAGGGTATTCTATACCATCCATATTCAATTCATTTAAGTACGGGTGATAATGGTCTACGCAATCTGGAGTGAGCTCTTGTGGGTGGAGAGCAGCAAGTATGCAATATACAAAACATCTATCATCGTCATTGCGTATATTTAAAACACTATTGCTTTTCAAAAGTGTCGTTGGTAATGGAGTGAATATTGATGCTGAAATAGGTTTGTAATTTATAGTATGGATTTCAAGTTTAATGACTCGAGATAAAAACCAACCACTACCTTCCCGCATGTACTTTTCCAAACTTGCAAACATTTTCTGAAATGCTTCGTTTAAATCATGATCATCCATGGAGGTAAGCGATGTATAGGTTTTACTTCGAAAGTAAGGGGATGATGTTTATGATTCGTTTCTATCATCTCGTTGCATTTCCACTTGTACACAAAGATTCCATTTCATTCCACGCAGTTGTTGTAATCTGGAAGTCAGATGATTTAAGACCTCCTCTCTAATGTTTGAAAAAAATACCAGAATATCATATCGCTCACCCTGCCTGGGAAATATGTTCCTATTCTGTACATTATTATTTAAAGCAGACTCATCTTCATTGAAGTAAGCGTTGTCATTAGCCTGACCTAGTCTACTTGTCGGTGAATTCGCGTCGTCATTTCTTCGAAGACTGTTTTCTGTCAATTGTTGGTCATCTAGGTTGTCTAATTCCTTTTCTTTTTGCCTTTGCCTTCCTCCGTGTTGATTCAGTGGGTGCTGTTCTTCTATATGATTAATTAATTCGGCATATGTATTGCAGTCTCTGTGACAATGACGACATGAAAAACTTCTTTCGGTATTTTTAGGATGAACTTTTGCAACATGGCGGTCGAGAAGAGATTTTCTACTATATGATGCGGAACACGAAGTACAAGAGAATCGATTTGTCGTATGTGGTTGTCTACCCTGTTGATTGTGTATTAACTGCTCATGCTTCTTAAGTGATGATCGAAAACTAAACAATTCACCACACTTCACACAAGTTATCTTTGGTTGGTGCTTTTGCATGTGTTGATTTAAGTATTGCTTTAAAGCAAATTGTTTAAAACAAATAGGGCATTCGTGCTTGCATTTTTTATCACTAGAATTCGAATTATGTGAACTATCGTTTTGTCTTTTCATTTTGACTCAGAAAATGTCACACATCCATTCGCGTTCACTGTTTATTCCAAAAACACATCCACAAACGACAAACAAACGTAGAGGAATAACATTTAACTAAGTAAGACACTCGAATAAATTCAACTACGGTCGAATAAATATCGCTAAATGGGCGATAATAAAAGATATTGGCTTGCGCATGCGTAATCACAACATTTTCGAGCGTGATGGAAAATTACTCAAAGTACTTGTCACTATTGAATATGTATATAACATTAAATGGCTAACATTAAAAAATAGTGTCATGCGCATGCGTAATCACAAATTTTTCCAACGTGATGGAAAACTACTTCTTAGTACTTGTCACCGAGGCTTCAAATCCAAAACAGTTAATAATTAGAGCGAAATAAATTATGACAAGTAATTATTCAAAACGCATGAGTTTCTGGCGTGAAAAGATATATGTGGGAAAAATCCTCTTACCATTTTAAAGTATATGCCATCCAACGAAGTTTCTTTCTCCTTTCTATAGTATGTTTTTTCTGCCGTGAAAAATCCATTTTTGAAAATGGTTTTTCAACAAACAAGGATGGTTTTTCTTGGATTAGGGTCGAGGTAGTTTGAGCGTTGTCATCAGTCGATTGTTGGCTTGTATCATTTTGTTTAGTTCTTTCAAGTTCGGAACTATTTTCTGTTCTCGTATTTTTATTCACAGACAATTCCTTCTTGTTTAACCTATTTTCACTGGATGTATTTTCACGTTTTTCTCCCCCAGATTGATCATTGCCCCGCTTATGATCTTGTTCATCATTGCGATCAACTAATTGTTCACCCATTGCTTTTGTCAATCGTTCAAATTGAATTTTAGGAATAAGTACCAGTTCCTTTGCCATTTTATTTTATTTGGAGGAAAATAATTCCTTCCTAACTGCATTTAATATACTAACGATATGATTTGAATATTTCAAAAGTAATCGTTTTCTTTTGCGAAATGATAACCCCTTTTTTACAAATAGACGAATACCTAATTTATACCTTTTGAGAATATTGATTTCTTTTTTAGATAAAGCACGATTTCCAACTAGTACATTATACACGACTTCAACAAGTGCTCGTAACTGCGGTTTTTGAATGTTCTCAAATAATGCGGTTCTTTGTTTATAAGAAGTACTCAAAACAAGAAGTAAAAAATCTCCTTCCTTTCTTTTAAGTAAATCCATTACTCTTTTTCAGGCAAATAAACTATGCAAGTTTGATTTGGAAGTATCCTGCTTCTTAATTTATACTTTGGGTCAGAATGTGGAGAAAGATCAATAAGGAGGTACCCGTATTTAGGCTCAGTTGCTTTCTTTTAGGCATCCATAAAATATTTTAATTGACCTGGGAAAATCTGTCGACCCAAAGCTTGAATTTGTAACGCATCTCGTCTATTTTTGAATATGATATAGTGACTATTGAGGCTAATTGTACGAAATTCCTTTCCTTGACTAAAAACGTTTTGAGTGACAAGAAAGCAAAAAAAATTGTAATGGTGACAGTAGCGGGTGAATGTATTAGAAACATCCTTTGAAGAGCTACTTTCTGAAAGCAGATCATCAAATATGATGAGCTTGTGGTTTGGCTCACTCAAATACCATGATTCAAGGTCCTGTTTCGTTGGTAGGCCCTAAAAAAACGTCATATTTGGTATTTCCTGTCGCATTTTGTCATACAAAGGCTGGTATACGCCGTAACAATAGTATATTTGTGTAATGGGAGACTTAAACATACCATCAACATGTTTTAAAATCTCGTAGATTAGATTAGATTTACCGGTCTCAGTTGATCCTTTCAAAAGAAAGAAAAAAGAAAAGATAAACAATACTATTTTTTTATCAAAAAAAGATAAACATTTGTGTTTCATTTACAAAAGTATAGCTATATAAATCGAAAACGGTATCATGACTTGTGATTACAATACTTTTGTATGAAAATCGACTCGTCAAAATAACGAATTCTAATTGTATTTTTGCATATTAAGCGCAATTCTCACATACCTATAATTAAACAAGTAGATGCTGTCTCGAATGGTATAGTTGCCATGATTTGTATATAACTTTAATCACAAATCTTTACGAATGTGAAAAGTGTTGTTTATTTTTTACTTTATATAGAGGAAAAAACGGGGATGGGAAAACTATAAAGTACTCTGAATTCGTATTTGATATAATGTTTATTACACAGCAGTACTCGATACATGATATAAAATACATTCAAAAATAGCATGATTATACATTTATACAACACATAATATGAAAAAGGCAAAGCCTCAAAACGATCGCAGTCTCTAATTGTTGTCTTTTAAAATGTGTTATGAAAGGCTTAATACTCTTTTACATTAATGTAATGAGTTTGCAGAATGAATTTCATCTTCAGGCTTAACTTTTATTCTCAATTCAAATGTTTTGAAACTATACCAGTAACTCATTCATTTGTTTACTTTTCTTATGATCATTAGGGATTCGGTTTGCAAAACATAAGGTACAGAATGGGCCTAAATAACTCATCTATATTTCATTCGTCCAGTTGATGTCATCCAAGTACAATTTTGGGCAAAGTTTCATTGAAATTAGTCAAATGGTTTAAAAGGAGATGGTGTTTTAAAACAAGAGGGCCAGAATGGCCCTAAACCGCTCACCTGAATTTTATTGGTCCAGTGGAACCCATCAAAGTAACTTTCATTCACATTTGCTGATGTGGAGATGTTATTCCAAGAATTTAAAATGACCCTGTCCACCCATTTTTTACTGAGGCCACTCAAAATAAGCCCGCCCCCCCCCCCCTACCATGCCAATATTTATGGGCCAATCAACATTTTACAAACAATTTTTGAAAAAGAGAACCAGAATATTCTGGTAAAGTTTCATTGAATTTGGCCAAGTGGTTCAGGGGGAGATGTCGTTCAAAGATAGCGGGCTAAAATTAAGCCCCGCCCTGCATATTTATATATTTAATATCTAATATTTCATATATAAAGGCCAATTGAAAAAATTAAAAAACAATTTTTGCAAAGGGTCACCCAAGGAACATTCTGGTAAAGTTTCATTGAAATCGGCCCAGTGGTTCAGGAGGAGATGTCGTTCAAAGATTTCGGGCTCAAAATAAGTCCCGCCCTGCCATGCCCATATTTATAGGCCAATCAAAATTTTACGAACAATTTCAGGAAAGGGTCACCAAAGGAACAATCTGGTAAAGTTTCATTGAAATCAGCCCAGTGGTTCAGGAGGAGATGTTGTTCAAAGATTTCAAAGTGATAATGCCACGCCCTGCCACGACCATATTTATGGGCCAATCAGAATTTAGCCAACAATTTTTAAAGAGGGTCACCCAAGGAACATTCTGGCAAAGTTTCATTGAAATTGGCCCAGTGGTTCAGGAGAAGAAGTTTTTAAGATTGTTGAAGACGGACGACGCACAACGGACAATGACCGAAGGACTCATGACCACCCTAAAAGCTTGTGCTCATGTGAGCTTTTAAATAATTTTACTCATTTGCTTTAAGGTAGTGGACCCATAACATTTCCGCACCATTTCGAAACTCATGATCATTCACAATATTGACTGAGGTTTCCTTGTAAAAGTCATTTGGAAACCTCAGTTAATATTGTTAAAGTTTACTACTCCCCAAACATTGAGTAACTATTACGGGTCCACAACCTTAAAACAAAGGAATAAAATTATTATGATGATGAAACATATCACTGCATTATTTACAATACAATAATTCATATAGACTGATATTTCACTTTATTAAGATCATGAACAAAAAAGGCCTTGGTTTGTTTTGTTTGTTTGAATGGGGTTTTATGCGGCTTTCAACAATCTTTCAAAAATAAGCCTTTGTGCTGTAGAGAAGGTCCACATTTCCACAACAGTGCTGTAAACAGTATGGAAAGGGTTGAAATATTACTATATTTGATTATATTAAATTCATATATTTCACAAAACTGATATCTAATTGGTTACAATTTGACCCCTGCTGAGATTTGAACTCAGAATTCCTGGGTACCTTGCACCCAGGCATTTTACCTTAAACTACAAGGGTTACTTAAAACCAAATATGAAATAACAATGTTTGTGAATTACATAAATTTAATTAATGCTCTATGTACATGAGTGTCTTAAACTAATATTTCTTTGAAAATTAAAAATAAAATAAACTCACATTTCAAATTATTGAAAAACGCTTGAAGATAAACTATGCTCTGCAACAATATCTTCATGGTATTGATATGCACGCTTAAATGAACCCTTTTATTGAAAACAAATTGAGACAAAATGTCAATTTTTGTAACCCAAATTTGCCCTGGTATTAAATTCTGCAAACAAAGCCAATGTTTGGCAAGTCGGCAAAGGAATTCAGTCCCAAGGAATTCCACACCCCTGCAAAAAGGCTGCTTCATTTAACAATATTCTTGAGCTCTCTGAGGACATAGAAGCTCCACTATTTCCAGAGCTGGATAGTAAAAGCTAACAATGTCAACATTGGAAAACCTATAAATTCAATATCAGATTAATGAATTTTTGTCTAGCAGCTGATATGATGGTGGCAGATACATGTTCAAAGTTTCCAAGCAAATACTTTGTTGGCAACAGAGAAATTACAGATATACATGATAGTTGCATTAAAAACTTAGAGATTTTGGAATACGAAAAAGGTTAAAATTCCACTAAATTAAGTATCGGAGTAACAAATCTTTGTCTTGAGTCTTATATTATGGTCTTGGAAGCATGTGCAATGTTTCAAAGCAATAGATTTAGTAGAAAAAGAGATTTAACACAGTTGCATGTAAAACCTTAACCAAAGTATAACGCCTAAGCCCATGTAACCAGAATAGCCCCCTATTCTATAAAAAGTCAAGCTAAAAAGTACACTATTTTGACCAAATTTGGCATGAAAATTAGAAAATTGGGCTGCAGAAAGAGTGACTTTAACATCTGACCCCATCTAGATCTGCCACTGGATCATGGATGACCTGGATTCAGGCTGAACAGACCAAGGGGCAAACAAACTTTAGGTACATGACAATTTCATCGATAAGCCATTAATTTGATATTTTGTAAAAGTTAAAATACATCAATCGAGACAACCACATTTAGACGAATAGACATGATCGAGTGTCCAATTATGTTGAACCTTGCCATTTTTAAATTGAAGATTTATTAGCATGAAGTCATTTTTTAAAGAAAAGACGGTTGAAATACATTTCAACATCGACCAATCAATTCTAAAAAAATGCCCCTTAAAAAAGCGGTAGGAATTTTCTTTCTAAAAATTGATGTCAGATCCTTTTTTGAACATGAGTGCTTTTCAAGCAAAAAACGATTTTGATTTATAAAATTTAGGGTTGGAGCATGTGCTTTTTTTCTTTACTCGAGGATAAAATGATAAAGGGTCGGTTGACTCTTATTTCCATTGTGGTCCAAACACTTTCAACACATTTAGAGAAAGGGAATGGATTCTAGCCTTTGCTACCCAACAGCTGAGTGGGCCCTGTTTGTAAAGTGTCATACCCAAGTACACTCCCTGCCTCCGATGGGGCTCAAACCCACAACCACTAGGTTACCAGTCGAGCGTGCTAACCACTAGGCTAATGAGCCAGATAGAGAAATTTTGTCTATATTTGACATATTTTTACAACATGATTGCATCATGTATTCAGTCATAAACTTGTTAACTTAAGGGGTCCCCTTGATAAGTGATAAACTTCACTTAAGCAACAAATTGAGAAAAGCTCAATTTCGAATAAAAAACATTACTAAATTAATCTAAATAAAAATAGCTTGAAGGATCAGACAGACCTTTCCGGGTCATGTGAGGGTGGCCGAGTTGTTGATGGTCCGAATAAACATTCGGTCACGTTGACAAGTCAATTGTCTGTTTTGCACCTCAGATAGGTGGGGTTTCGAACTAAAACCGGCAGACTTAAAATAGAACGGCTTAAAAACGAAGCGTATCCTATTTCTTTAAGATTTTCAATGTAGTAACTTACCGATAACGATGTCAAATGAATAGGTTCTGGGCTCCGGCATCGAAAACGTCAACCTAAGGAATCGGAATGCGTAATCGGGTACCAATGCGAATGTTCGACGTCACCATGTAAACCGAAACAACTTTCGCTTTCATTTCTTGTACTTTTTAAACTCTTTTTGGATATATGCAAACTCCTATAATTACTTGAGCAATTAAAAAGATCAGTTTTTGTAATTAGAGAGCTTCAGAGCGTTAATGATTCTTGTAATTTTGATAAAATGTGTCACTGGAATCCAAGATGGCGGCGCCCATGTTCCGAAAAAAGGATCACTTTTTTTTTTCTCATAGTAAAAATGATAGGTCGGGTCTAAAACACTCATTGGAAATATCGTCCTAAAAATAAAAAAGAAATAAAAAAACGGTACTACCGCGAAACGATCTTTGATCGTGTTTTGCTTCGCAAGACACGATCTGCGATCGTTATCATTCATTCATAAAAAATAATTAAGAAAATCGATTTTGGAGATTATAGACTCCAATAGTCATATTAATCATTCGTTTTCGCCACACATCAGTTTTCATTTCCGTTTGTCTCCAATCCAAACAAGTCAATTTCAGTTTGTAGAAATCTACCAGTTCAATCGGAATGCTGCTATCAGAATATAACACCGCATACCAGTTTTCTATGATATGTTCCTCGTCGATTTCCTGTATAATATAAAGTTCTAATTGTTGTTTTATCGATAACAGACAAGAATGGTGAGTCTGAGTGAGATTATCAAATCTAAAACCACCACATTTCTTTTTAAAAACACTTTTCATGATAGACACAATTTCTTGCGCATATATGACTTCAAAGTAAGAGTCTAATAAGGAGACACAATTCATATTGATCACCACAATAAAAGTACTATATGATTTTAGTCTGATCTAGAAGGTAAGATGTAATTCCATATGGCTCCTCTCGTACTTCTGAAGGATGGTATATGTGTCCAATCATTTTTAAGTATAAACAGTCGTTAGACCATTTACGATGTTCTGTAAGCGGGTTATCTAAAGGTCCCCACTGTGACAGCCTAGTACCGCAAGAAAAACATTCACAAATATCTCCTTCAGAAGTATAATACAATCCAGCAGCAGCAAGCGAGTACTTATCCTGTCGCATTTGTTTGGGCCACGTTGTAAAGGTCATAAGTCGTTTATCATAAAGTAGAAAGCAAGGTGATTTATGCTGTTTGCTTTCTAAACTATCCATATTCTTGTATGTGTGTATGTATATACTTATGCGATTTTTTTAAATAATGATTAAATGTCTAAAATTACCAATCTTTATATTGACGATATTCGTTTGGATTACAAGTTTTGCATTTAAGGTATCCAACCTGATTCAAATGCATATCCATGCATGAATTTTGGTTTTTGTTGGTCGTCGGGGTATTTTGCCAAGCCGTCCCACTTAACAAATCTAACGGAAAATCAGTATTTGAAAATCCATCTTGCGCATTATCGTTTGAACAAGATGGTCGGTTCAAAAGAGAGAAACTTTTTGTCGACTGCCCAAATTACTACTACAGATTTTGATTGGGGATTCATTTGAATCAGTTGAATTATTTCCATAATTCTGCAAGTCGAAAATACCTAATTGATTTTGAGGTATTTCTTGCAGATAAGAATCTTGAAGAGCTTGTTCTTTTTCAAACTTGCGTTGTTTGACAATGTCAAACATATCAGGGGAAAACTCACGCGTTGATGTGCTCGGTTTTTCATCTAATGTATCCCCCGAAAGAAAAAGACCATCAAATGTATCCCTCGAAAATGCTAGCTCATCATTTTTCCTTTCAGGTGATGAAATTTCATTGAGGTGTATAACGTTTTGTTTTTTCCTTTTTAGACTTAGTTTTCGGTAAATTGTCATTCTTTTTGTCTTTAGTGTTTGTTTTTAACTGCTTTTTTACACGAGATGCAGCACCTTTTCTAAATCTTTTATGTTTGAGAAAACAGCGTTCATGCTTAGTGCTATTGAGGTGACAACTTAGAAAATACTCAGATAACCAAACATTACAGCTCGAACAATACATGTTTTTTAAAATTCTCTTTTTCCTTAAGGAGAACATGATGCTTTGAAGTCAATTATTTACCAGTTTAAAATCTTTTTTGATATTTATTTATGTTGTTCTTCTAAAAATGAACATAAATATTGAATACCTACATCAGAATCACACAAAAACTTCCATTCATCTCTAGAAATTGTTACAAACTTTGATGCATTTCTTATCAAAATGTTTATACCATTTGTTGTTTTAGATAGTTTCAGAGTCAATGTTTCATTCACTTCACAAACAATACAGTTTTTCTTTTTAAAATACTCTACAAATTTGAATTCTCCATTTGCATGTTTTATGTGAGCAAAGTCTACACCTGCTTGAGTCATGACATGAAAATATAGTCTATTGTGTGTAATATTCTAGTGATAAAGCATGTTTGTTCAATATGGACGATATCGTGTCGTATGATGTGACGAGCCAGGCTGTTGCTCGTTTGTAAAACGATTAGATGGATGTTGTATCGGTACTACTTCCACCCGACGTGCAGTGTATGTAGGTGTTTGATCTTCTTTTTGACCCTCAGGCTCGCCCGTTTCCTAAACAAGATCAAAAGAAAAGGTAATGCTTAGATGTGATTATGATAATTTAAGGCAAAAAGATAAATTATTATAGGTCATATTTAATATGTTCGAAAATAATTTACAGTGGATTATTATTTTTTCTAGATCAACAAAAAATGTCAACTGATTCTTAAGAAGGGGAAAAGATCCAAACGAATGGGTTAAAGACCTATTCTTGAAAATGGGTGAACCTTTTTTCTTAAAAATGGTCAAATTTTATAAAAAGAAATGGCAAAGCTATTTTTTTTTTTCAAAAACAAATTCAAACAATTAAAAATAGAGTTACATTTCAAAATATGAAGCGACTTGTTAAAAAAGAAATATGAAAAATATCTACCACTTCTCTGTAGATTCTAGCGACGAATGGATCCAGTTCGTTTAAGGCTTCCTTCAATCTCTGAACTATTTGCCAGTTCAGAGATATGCTCTTGGACTTATCCTTGTCGAAAAATCCATTTTCCCAACACTTAGAGTTGTCATTAATGTGAACATAAAAAGTATAACCATGAAGACATTCCTTTCCGCTAGACTGTGAACGTGACATCAGCACATTTTCTTTCTAGAACAAAGTATAACCATTAAGACATTCCTTTCCGCTAGATGGCGAAGGTGACATCAGCATATTTTCTTTTTCTAGAACAAGAGTTAACGATCTTTACATTCCTTTCCGCTAGAATGAGAATTTTACGAAGTAATCAACGTAATATTTATAGATTTTTAATGTGAAAGTGTCCAGTTTTAAAATTATTTATTGTCGTCAAGTATTCTAAATTACTGTAATAATCAATCTTTTCTCATGGTAATTCTACAAAATCTTTTTTCACCACAAAATAAACAATGTTCCATTTAATATTGTTTTACGAAATATAAGCCGAACAAGTTGACCAATAATAGATTCGCCCCAGTTATGTTTCGCGACTACGATGGTGACTTCATAAGAGGCAAAATCTAATAAAATCCTTATGTAAACCATATTTCACATGTTTGTTCTGTTTGTTCTATTTAAAAAACTTAAATTTAAATTTGTTTCCAGCGAAACCCAGTAATAGACACTCCCCCCCCCCCCTCCCGAAAAACAACAACAACAGTTCAAACTACTAATCGAGCACATTCATCCCCCATTTGACAGAAACCGGCAGAAAGATGATGTTCTTCGTTGTTTTTTTATCGATACATATGATAGTGGGCATTGAGAGCTTTTTTCTTGATGGTTTATGTGCGACAAACAAATGTATTTTTGATAATCCTGGAGAATATTTTTTTATAAAGACTCAGAATTATTCATCATTATATTTCAACGAGTTTAACAGCTCTTTGCTGTTTATTGATAATTTGCCGAACCTTAAGAACGTCTATATCAGTAGGGATAACCCATTTTTGTCGGATGTGTGTTCAAGGTTGAGATTTGAAGAAGCATGCCACAAGAAACTAGTTAATATCAAATTTGGAAGAAAGAACATCACAGCGTGTCAATTATGTTCTGTAAGTATCTCTAAAGTTTCCTGTATCGAGCAGACTACAATATTTGATAATTCAAATTGTAAGACACCATAGTTAACAAATTTAAAAGAGGATAAAAAGTGCTCATCCTTTTCTGATATAATCCCAGATTGTTCTCAGTTCTGGTTAGGAACCAGCCCCGTGTTCAGGATCCGAAAACGTTTGCTAATTGTATCCTGCTTTGCACGTAGGAACACGTGCAATGCGGGTAACAATTTCGCTAACGTTTCGCGAACGTTTTCATCCTGAATGCAGGGCTAGCCTCAGGTGTCTCACTGTACATTTAATATAATAATAGGTTCAACCTATAGACGGGAAAAGTCATTCTAAAAGAATTACATTACAATACTATACTTATTCAATAATTGCTTCATCATTTATTTATTTATTCATTTATATTTTTCATTTTTTTATTTATTTTTTTATTCGTTATTTATTTATTTGGAAAAAGAAAATAGCACGCGGCTTGTACATGTACACTTTTCCGGCGACGTTAGATGGCAATTACAATGACGTTGTTTTGGCGGGGCTTTAGACGAAAGAAAATACCACTCCAACGAGATTCATTTATTTATTTTTCATTATTTCGTTACGCTGATTCTGAATCTTTATTCATAAAAGTGAATCTCATCCCTATTTAAAACTACAGAAAAAAGATAGATGAAGAAAAATATGGCAAAGTCTCGCGAGATTATCATCCTCCATGGTCGACGCCATTGCTGGAATTTAAAACCGGAAGTTAAACATTGATAGAGTTAGCTTTGCTCTGTTATTTTTAATGTTTCACACACGTTATCTAGAAGCGGGAAAAGCTGCAAAGTGCCCGAAGGGTGCTTTGCGTTACTTTTCCCGTATGAATCCAGGGATATATTATAATAAAGAGTGGGAAAAGCTAAACACATTGTATTTTAAGGAGTTCTACTCATCAAAAATTGAGCATCACAGTGAGAAATTCAATTAAATGCATTTGTGAAAACAAAGACAATAATTGATCACTTACACATTTAAAACAATTTTGGAAAGGGGCAGGGGTTTCTTGGTATAGTCTTCATTCTAAAAAAATATTTTTTTTTCTATTTACAGAAAAACGAGACAGATGCCCCAATTCCAGACGGCACCCTTTCAAGCCATGTCTCGACATCCCCAGGAAATCCTTCCAACCCAACTCACACAATCTTCAGCACTAACAGCCTGACCTCAACCATGACACCCACTCTTTCACACACCCAAACACCTTCCAAACCAATCCAAACACCTTCCAAACCAACCCACGCATTCTTCAGCACAAACACAACCCAAGCATTCTTCAGCAAAAACACAACCCACACATTCTTCAGCACAAACACAACACTAAGCATACATTCGTCCACTCATGCAAACAGCACACACTTTTATAATACTTCTGTCCTGGCTGCCATCTCGGAAGGTAGTACACGAGTCAGAAATCTAGGTATGAACATTTTTTTGTATATAGTGTTATGTCTGTCTCTGATGGGCAATATAGCACTTTCAGTGGTAGTTTTACAATATAGGTACAGAATATGTTCTTTTTTGCATTCCAAAAAAGGGTACAAAAAATGTAGAAAGTTACCCTCTAAATCCCAATTACTAAGAAACCAGCACAAACCTATCTATCGTTTATCAAGACTCCCCCCCTACACCGAAACCAAGTACATCTTCTGTTGATGATGAAGTTCTCTATGAGGATGTGTCATCCCACTGTTCAAGTTGTGATGATATGTATGAAATGCCCGTAAATCAGTCTAAGGTTTAAATTCTTGCATAGAGGTAAACAATTTGTGAATTGCACAAACATACACTTGTTGACGATGAATTATTTCAATTTAGATTAGTCTAAAATTTCAGTTTTTGTCGATCCTGCTTGTGGTAAGCCAGACATAGTTGTCACATTAAAAGTTTGGTGTAGGTGAGTTAGGGGGGAATAAAAGGAAATAGTTTTTTTTTTTTTTTTTTTACACGCAATTTCAAGGTTTTTTTCTTTGAAGGTATTTGAAAATATCATAAATCTGAAGCTTAATGGATGTCACTTGCATCAATCTCTTTTCAATGATGTAGATTTATGCCCCTAAATCTTTTTCAGTCATTGGTCTGACAGTGGGATGTGGAGGAGTCTTTTTCCTACTCATAATGGGTATTATAATCTACAGAAGATCCAGGCCTCAACCATTCAACACAAGCACATCAACAACAAGGGATATATTAGATCCATCTGATCCCGTTGATACTCAGGACACAAGTGTAACCACAGATCCTCCTGATGATCTTGAATTATCTTATAAATATTCACATATCCATGTGATAACATCCCATATGATATTTTTTATGATATCACATAGTTATTTTTAGAGCATTGATATAATGCGGTTATTTTTAGAAACTCGCTTTTCAGTAAGAAGCATCGACGAAAAGAAGACAAATAGAGGTTATAAGATAAATATAATACGTACTTAGTGTTTTGTATGAAAAGAATATCTAACTCGGTTGTGAGAATTGATAATTGTCTCGGCGGAGCCTCGACAATTTTCAATTCTCCCAACCTCGTTAGATATTATTTTTCATACAATACACTTAGTACGTATTATATATTTATATATTCAGCCACATAGATATCAGACCAGATATCAAAAAGTCAAGCTGCAACAGTCAATAGTATAGAAAACATTGCAGGGAAAGGAGAATTTGATAAATACAAATAATTTTCCTTTCTCTACATTGTTTTCTTTACATTGATTTTTTTCTCTTCATTTTAATATGTAGTTTCCTCTGGACAAATTTAAGACTGTTGCAATTTGAAAGATATTTGGAGAATATCTATGAGGCTGAATGTATAATCCAAGATCAAGGGAAAAGGTTGTCTTGTTAACCCTTTCCTGTTCAATCCCTGGTTTTCATGTCCTTGTGATTTCATTATTGAGAAAACATTGTGGAAAAAAGAAGAAATTACTTGTAACCAGCAACTCTTTTTTCCACAAATATTTTCTACCCTACTGTATGGTTATTTTTTCAAATTAAATCCACTTTAAATTTTCGTCTGCAAAAGCTAAGCATTTGGAATGAATGAATGAATGGTGTTTTATGGCCCGTCGACAACTAAGGTCATGTTGGGCGCAAAACGTCTATATTAAACTATAAAGAAAAGGTAAAACAAAGTGAGCAATAATGTAAAAGAATTTCACTTAAATAAGCATATTATAATTAACACTCAAGACATCATAAAAAGAAATCTCATAAACAATAAAAATTCAAAGAAGTACTATCAATAGAACATAAAATTATATTTTGCTAAATAAATGAATTGCCTTTAAAAATTCAAAAATAAGTTCGACTTTGATCGAATCAAATAGCTCCCTCATACTGCCTACTTGAAAATATTTATCTCTGGTAACAGAAAAATCAATACAGTCTATAAAAATATGATTGACAGTAAGAGGAGCATTGCATGGAATGCACATTGGCATATCTTCTCCTTTCAAAAGAAATGAATGAGTAAGGTAGGTATGCCCAATGCGTAGGCGAGTCAAAATTAATTCTTCTCGACGGTTTGATCTATAACCTGGTAACCAATCACCTAAATCTTGTTTTATAGAAAATAATTTGTTATGTTGGTTAGCAGGATCATTCCAACAATTTTTCCAGACATTCAGGATAAAAACATTAATTAAAGGTTTAAAATCGCTAAAAGGTACTTCAAAGGGTAAAACCTCAAGTGATAATGCATCTTTGGCAGCTTTATCTGCCTCCTCATTACCACGAATTCCAATGTGGCTTGGAAGCCAGCAGAAAACAAGATCAACATCATCTAAATGAGCAATTTTATCTAGTAATCTTACGATAAGGGGGTTGTCCTTTTTCTCGTGCTCAATCGCTTGCATACTTGACATAGAGTCAGTGTATATAATATAACTAGAGAATCGTTCTGCGATTATATGATCGATTGCGAGATCAATGGCCTTGAGCTCGGCTGAAAAAATGGAAGAGTTATTAGGAAGGCGGAATTGATATTTTTCGCCATCTAAAATAGTGGCTGAGGCAACTTTTTCGCCATCTTTTGAACCGTCTGTGTATATCTCTTCATATGTTGTATATTTTTCTTTAACTTCCAAGAATTTTGTTTTAAAAATAGTTGGATCTGTTGTATCCTTTTTGCTTGAAGCAAGATCATAAAGAAACGTGGGACTTTTATATGTCCATAAAGGAACATCAGGAACAATATGTTCTGCCACGTCCTCTAGGTCAAAATCTAGAGAGTTAACATCAGCTTCACAGCGCAAACTAAAGGGAAGTATAGGGTTCTTTTTCTTTTCAAAATCCTCTCTATATTTTGGTTCAAAAACAACTTTATAAGTAGGATTATCGGGATTTGATTTGAGTTTTAAATAATACTGCAAAGAAAGCTTCTTCCTTCGTAAATTTAAGGAGGGTTCATTTGCTTCTGTATATAGACTGTTTACTGGTGATGTTCTAAATGCGCTCAACGCCAAGCGCAATCCCTGATTATGAATAGTATCTAGTTTGCGAAGGTATGAAGGGCGCGCAGAACCATAAACAACACAGCCATAGTCTAGCTTTGATCTAACAAGTGCCCTATAAAGGCGCAATAGAACCTTTTTATCGGCTCCCCAATCCATACTGGATACACCACGTAAAAGATTAAGTGCCTTTTGGCATTTATTTTTCAAATTGTCAATGTGCGGAATAAACGACAGTTTAGAATCAAAAAGGAGTCCTAAAAACTTAAATTCCTTAACAACTTCAATCAGCACTCCGTCCAACTTTAATTCTGGATCGGAGTGCATTTTCCTTGATTGACAAAAATGCATACATTTAGTTTTTGTCTTAGAAAACTTGAAGCCATTTTCATTCGATCATTTTGAAAGATTGTTTAAAACTTGCTGCAACTGTCTTTCAATTGAATGCATGTGCTTTGATCTGTAACAGATGCAGAAGTCATCAACATAAAGGAAACATTCAACCCCAGGACAAACCATTTGGACTGATCTAAAATTTTGTAAAACAGGAAAGGGTTAATGTGTAGTTGTTGGCATTTTTTCTTTTAGGTGTTACTTTGTCTAGATTATATCCTTGATATAGCAAATTGATCAGAATTTCAATTGTTTGTGTACTCAACTTCTATCAAATAGTCATTCTACCTTACTGTAGAAAGCAATAGATGGATAATTGTAATGGTAGTGAAGGTGTGAGAAATACTAGAATTCCATTGTTAGGTGTTTTGACCACTGCGATATAACTGTAAGATTATTGGAAACAGCGTTAAACCCCATTCAAACAAACAAAATACAATTTTGGTTGTTTAATTCATTATCACAAATTTTTAGACTGATCTTAACACAAAAATATGTCATTTTGTTTCAGCAACACTATTGAAAGAGTGTTTACCTCCACACTGTATGTTTTTTTCTTTCTTTTTTTTTATGTGATCTTTGATTGTCCTCTGCTGGACCTAGTCTACTTTAGAATATTTGACTTTACAGGATTCATAGATACATGCATTTCATGACTAAAAAGTTAGGGAATTTTAACATATAAACAAATATGTAGCAAAATTAATATTTTTATTTGTTCACATATAGCATATCAAATACATAAAACACAGACATTGTCAAGGAGTGCTATGCTTTTTTTTATACATTTTTTTTTTATTTTTGTTACAAAATCAACAGAGTCACATTCCTCGAAATTATAACTACATTCCTAAAAATTATGAGCACATTCCATTTTTTTTCATCATTTTAGATTTGATTCAAGTCAATTATAATTGTAATGTAACTGCAGAATATTCCATGACTATGATATAAGAAACATATTAAGGGGTTAGAGCAACTTTATTGTAAGTGCCTATAAATATATAGATACTTACAATAGTGTTACATTGGCCCATCAATATTATGTATCATGTATAGGAAGAAAGGTTTTTTTTTTCATTTCATGGTTTACTTCATGTTAATTACCTCACGTGGTTGTGATTCAAATCAGATAATTGAGTTTATGGGTCACTTCATATCAGATTACCCTAATGTCACATTAATGTGTCAAATAACTTTTAAGATACACATCAGTTCATAAATTAGATGTTTTGATATAATATCATGTGACCTATTATTATGAAAACATGTTTTACATTTGCCTAGCAAAATGGTTCATTTAAGCGAAGTACTCTTGTATAGCTCCTAATAAAACAATTGTCAGAGTACACATATTGCACAGACTAATTAGGAAACATTTTTTTTTTAGTTTCAAATAGGGCATTCTACCTGTCTCTTATTATGTTTTTAAAATCAATTTTGATTTATGCAGGATTTTATTTATAAAATATTTATTTTCAATGCAACACCGACAGGAGCCTAAATCCATTAATAGGTGCTCCAACTAACATCATATAACTGAAAGATTGTTGAAAGCTATATTAAGCCTACAGTAGCTGTAAGATCAGTTTACAAAGATAATATATTTTAAATACAGCATTTTTGAAAAATTAACAAATTTTGTTGCTAAAAGAGAAACATTTAAAAACTTCCATAGAACTAATAAAATGTTTCTACTTAAAAATCAATTGAAAAAAATATATGCGGATCATCAGGTAAAAAGGAACCATCTGGGTTGTGTAAAATTAATCCTGATCAGTCAGCGTGAGCTGCCCTGACTGATTAAGATTGGACCCTTTTTAGTTTATTTAAATTTTCTGTATCTAGATTGATCATTCTTCTTATTATTTTCAAAAGCAACCTCTGACTGAATTTAAGTAGATCCAGATTTTCTGATTATTTCCCAGATCATGGTTACTTTTTATTAAACGGATCATATATATTGATGGGTTAGTGCAACACTATTCTAAGTGCTTATGTATTTTTAGGCAATTACAATAGTGTTGCGCTGACCACTCGATATATATTTATAATGGTAATATATATGTTTTATGTATTATGAGAAAATGAAACCAAATAGAGTGAGATTTTAACATAGAAAGTAAAAAGTAGACAGTGTAGACTATGATCAGACTGAACGTCTTTGCAGTCTGAATTTAGTCTACATTTTCAATCACAAAATCTGTCACAAAAAAGATATGTCTGTATATTCAAAACAGCAGAAAATACAGTAATCACATTTTGACAAACTAAAGTAAAACCCAAAACCTTATCTAGTCGTTTTTATCAACAGCTTTGATGAACTATAGTTAAATTAATACATCTAGTCAAGGGAGATAACCTTTTTCTTCTTGTATTAACTTTTTATTGTGCTTATCTCCCATGTACTGTTCACCGGAAGGTTGTGAGATTATCTTTGTTGAATGTCTGTTATTATTACGATAATAATGCATAATTTATTTTTTTATACTTAATAGTTTTAGGTAAAAACTGTGATATGTATATTTTTGCTTTCAAATCCCAAAGTGCCAAGGAAGGTAATTGAGATTATCATATGATAACAACATAAAAAGGCATTATAGGGAAAAAACTCCAGCGTTAGCTGGATTTCTTTTCTTTTAATGCCTTTTATGTTGATGTTGACCTGACAACCCTATTTTTTTATATATTCTTTGCAAATTACCATTTTTGACAGTACTGTATTTTGTACTTGATGTGTTCAGGTATTTGATTGAATATATAAAGAACTTAAGAAAACTACATCGTTGTTATCGTTTCAACATAATCCTGGATATATGAAGAATTCAACCCTAGATAAAGTCAATAGTACAGCTGCTAGCCCGTCGACCTTTGAATCCATGAAGCACAGGTTCGATCTCCAAACGGTGAAACATGTCTCCCACAAATGGGTTGATTATCATAGAACTATAGGATGAGCGGATAAAGGCTCGGAAGGGATCTCTTGGTCTTTTTGAGAGCAATAGAAATACCAAAGTCCACTCTCTGCAATATGACTGAATAGATGTAAATAGCAACGTTCAATCCTTTTCAATCAAACAAAAATAACCAGGTGGTAAAACTTTAGACTACATTTCGGTGTATGTTTGTATTTAGTCCCCTAAATGAAATTTAAATTAATCTCATTCTTCGGGGACATACACGGAATATAATCTCTGTTCAAAATCATCCACGTCGAAATCGTCCTCACTTGAAGATTCATCTTCCGAAACTGAGTCCAAAAACTCGGAATACCTCACAACCTGCACTCCATCTTGTTGTTGGATAATAAACTGTTCATTAGGGACAACAAGAATCTCTTCATATTCACTTTCACTCGAGTTAGAAGGTGAGGACGGTGGATGATTATTGCTAATATCTGCCACAGGTTCCTGTGAACTCACATATTCTGTATTATCGGAATTCTGTGGACTAGACATTTGTTTCCCTCGTTGCACAATAAACAAAATTAGAAAAAGAAAAAAAAACGAACTCTTTAATATTCCCCTTCTATGACATTATAATCATTTTTTTTTACTCTCATATTGAAGTAATAAATTCGGAAAAAGCTATTTCAGCACTCAAAATCAATGACCCATTTACTATAAAATCTTGTGATTATTTAATGGCTAAAAGTCACGTTGCAAAGAAAACCCTAAAACCGGACAACAGTATAATACCGTGAAAAGTCAGATCCCCTTACCAACGCTTATAAATCATAATCAAGGACGAAAGCTCACGTTGAACATTTTAGAATTAGTGACCCATCACGCAAAAAAACAAACCCTGCTTAGTGTGTAAAGTGTCGATCCTAAACAGACCGCACAGGCTAACTAGAATCGAAACTCTTCATACCTGAACTATTTTCTTGATTAATAATGATCACTCTACATATCAGTAAAAGAATTTTTTGAAATGTGATCTTCTGTTGACCTATACTATACCAGATCTCATTTTCAAATATTTATATTACGGAGTTCCCAGATGGTCCTTTTTTACGTGATATCACCTCTAAAGTCAACATAGCGATTTATTAAGATTTTATAACTAAGGTAACTGAAAGGCTCTGTTAAAACGAGTTTAATGTTAGCTTGTTTCATTTTTGGTGAACGAACGTCGTTCACCAGTGTTATATACCATGTCAGGAAAATCCTGTTGGATGTTAATACATTTGAAATAAAGTAGCGCCTCTTAAAATTAAATTTAGTATCATTCAATATTTTTCTCCGCAAAATCACTGTTTTTCTTCTTTAGAAGCGTGCTACTAGTATTCTTTATCAAGTGAAAATAATGAAAATTCGCCTTCAAAAACACAAAATGATCTTGCAATGTTTATCAAGGGAATTTTTGATCGGCGTAAGCTTGTCGAGAGTTTAAAGCAAAAACAAATTTTGTGTCTAGACACCGTAGATACAGATACTATGTTTTTGACCCAAGCCTTCGCTGGTGCAACTTGTAGTAATAAGCCGGAAATACGTGTTTATTTAGGTCATGTCCTATTGAACTTACATTCGGCAATACTCGGGTGATCTCCGATTTAAACGTAGGTTAGAGGAATCGGCCGAGTTGAGACGAATGACACATCAAGACACCTTGTGTCATTAGAAACGGTAACTTGGTTTTAATAACTTTTCAACTAGCGACAGTCAGTCTCGATACGGGTTTTAAGAATGATTCGACATGTGTTTTACATGTACAACCTTTCTTGTACTTTTATTTGAATAGGGATGAACGCCGCTATTAAGATTTTTCTGCGTTGCGTTGGCTGAAGTAGGGCTTGTAAGGATACACTCGAATATTCGGTGAACTTATTCCCAGCTAAAACGTTTTGTATTCGTCTGTCTCAGAAGCGAATATTGCCGAATACCAAATGCGACAGGCACGGAAGATATTTCATTGGGGCCATTCCACTTTGCATTTTTTCAATCTGTAAAACCATATCAATTCAAAATTCTATTTGAAAATTAAATAAATGATAGCTAAATATTCAACCCTAGATACCACTCCAATTTACGAGTAGATATTGCCGTGGTCAAGGGGGGACCAGATCCGTCATGCACTTGTTTACAATTCGACAGGCGGGTTTAGTTGTTAAATTATTCTGGAAAAGTCATTACGTTTTTAGCTCACCTGAGCACGAAGTGCTCAAGGTGAGCTTTTGTGGTCGAGTGATGTCCGTCGTCCGTTGTGTGTCGTGCGTCGTGTGTCGTCAACATTTACCTTGTAGACACTCTAGAAGCCATATTTTTTGCCCGATCAACCTGAAATTTGGTCAGAATGATTGTCTTGATAAAATCTCGGACAAGTTCGAAATTGGGTCAAGTGGGGTAGACACTCTAGAAGCCATATTTTTTGCTCAATCAACCTAAAATTTTGTCAGAACTATTGCCTTGATAAAATCCCGAATAAGTTTGAAATTTTGGTCAAGTAGGGTCAAAAATTTGGTCACAGGGTCAAATCTTAGAAAAACCTTGTAGACACTCTAGAAGCCATATTTTTTGCCCAATCAACCTGAAATTTTGTCAGAATAATTGTCTTGATAAAATCTCGGACAAGTTTGAAATTGGGTCAAGTGGGGTCAAAAATTTGGTCACAGGGTCAAATCTTAGAAAAACCTTGTAGACACTCTAGAAGCCATATTTTTTGCCCAATCAACCTGAAATTTTGTCAGAATAATTGTCTTGATAAAATCTCGGACAAGTTTGAAATTGGGTCAAGTGGGGTCAAAAATGAGGTCACGGGGTCAAATCTTTGAAAAACCTTGTAGACACTCTCAAATCTGTATTTTTTGCTCAATCAACCTGTAAACTGGTCAGAATGATATTCTAAATGAAATCTAGGTCAAGTTTGAAATAGGGTCCAGTGGGGTCAAAAACAAGGTCACTAGGTCAAATCATAGAAAAACCTTGTAGACACTCTGGAAGCCATATTTTAAAAATTGGTCAGAATGATAATCTCGATGAAATCTAGGTCAAGTTTAAAATTGGGTCAAGTGGGGTCAAAAACTAGGTCATGGGATCAAATCTTAGAAAAACCTTGTAAAGGTTGTAGAGGCATCATTTTTTGCCCAATCAACCTGAAATTTTGTCAGAATTCCTCATCCTTTCTATTCTTCTTTAATAGATTTTTGACAGTTCACTCAGGTGAGCGATTTAGGGCCACTATGGCCCTCTTGTTTACAGAAATCATAAAGATCTAAATCGATGAATAAAAACTGGCTCCATCCTTCCCAAAATACGTTTAGAATTGGTTAACTACAGTTTAAGCAAAAACTAGCTCCGAGCAGAAAGTCCAATATCAGCCGCAATACTGTTATAAGATATCGATAGTGAGTGATTTTACAAGCATCCAAACTCTTGAAGGTAAACAATAGGTTCTCGTGCAAAAAATAAACCGACAATTGTAAGGATTCTCAACCCTTTTTGAAAGAAAGTCGGAAGGAAAAAAACATTGTATTATACTTAAACATAGTCATAGACATAGTCATGCAATTATTACCTCCCTTTTAAAAATAAACTTCTTAAATAAGATTCTTATTCGCTTTTGATGTAGAAATTACATTACAAAAATAATATTTATAAAGACTTTTAGTATGCAATTTACTATGGAGCAATTGTTTAATATAACAAGAGCTGTCACTGTAAGATGACAATGCCCCCGACACCGCTTTGATTTAGAAGTTATGGCCAATGTTAAAGTTTTTGGACGGAATGACGGACGGACGGACAGACGGACGGACGGACAGACAGACGGACGGACGGACAGACGGACGGACGGACAAGTCAAATTTATGATGCCTCCCTATCGGGGATATCGGGGGCATAAAAAGTTATACTTTAATTTCTAAACTTTAAACAGAAATTATCTATGAATTATACTAATAGGGCACTAGACATCCTTTAACCTATACCTAAATATTTCTCATCCTGCAGTGTTATAAAATTGAATAACGACATTAGTGTCATCCACGGAAGTGGTTATGGCTTTAAATATGTTAAAAACTAATCTCTCAGGTAATGGTTCAAAATACTACTAATAAGTTAACAAATCATAACTTTAAACAATGAGTACAGTTCAGGACTGACTGATATTCATAGGTGTTTCTTTGGTTGGTACTCAAAGACCTTTTCATCCTCTGAGAAGAAACAAAGAAAGTTAAAAAAGTTAAAACAAATACAACAAATTTACTTGAAATAAGCTTAAACATGATAACAACTACTTTTGTAAAAACAAACACCATTGGATATAGATAAAGACAGTTTTAGACAGGATTAAATCGTTTTCTCCATTTATGTTTAATTAATAAATGTACCTATTTCAAGTGTGTAAAAGAAATTTTCACAGAGTAACATCTCATATTCTAACAAATATTTTTCTAACAGGATTTTCCTCTCTTTCTCTTTCTTTGAATTTGCAGTGAAATTTCCGAATAACGGAAATTTTGTCGAGACAATTCTTCCCACTTTTTTTTACATTCGTAATTTCTCTTTTCTAATTGAATTCAATATATCACTCTAGAATGCCATCAGGTTCGCTCACCATCAGTACTTTCAGTGCTTTGATTATTTACTGTATCCATCATAGACATACAAACCATGCAGATATTCTTTTGTTTGTTTAAGCTAAATCTTTCACTTTTCTATTCTATCTACTTGTCTTCCACCAATGGGTCGATAATCGTAGACCTATTTGGAATTGCAGCCGGAGGCTAGGAAAGGATGTTATTGTAGTACGAGTGCGAGAAATACATGGAATCCATTGTTAGGTGCTCCGACCTCAGCAATATAACTGTAATATTGTTGAAAGCGGTGTAAAACCCCATTCAAACAAACAAGCAAATCCCAAAAGCGAGAAAATTATTCTTTTCATAGATCACTTAACTTACCCCACACACTATTGAAGTTGTCACGTTTTTTATGTAAATGTTTTTTCCCCAATTATGAGTCATGATACTGTTACCTGAAGTACCATGCGTTCAGGATCGGAAAGTTTGTGAACGTTTGCGAATTTTACACCGCTTTACACGTAGGAACACGTGCAAGGCGGGGAACAATTTTGTTAACGTTTCGAGAACGTTTTTTCATCCTGAACGTAGGGTGGGTGTTTTTTTCTAATATGTACTTTAAGATTATTTGTGGAGATAGAAAAAGGCTTCATCAGCGTCCAAAATCACTGACCTAAAAAATGAAATGGCTAAAAATCACGTTTTCATTAAAACATGATTGAAGCAAATAAAAGTTAGCGATATTAGATTACTAAGATCACTTTGAGTCGAAAGATGACAGATCGAGATCTAAGTGATTTCCGAATTTTTTTTAAACAGCATCAATTAAGTCACCAATTTTCTGAATTAGAAAAACTCGAAAGAAAGTTTGAAGACGAAAAACAAAATTTAGATTTGGCTTTAAAAAAATTCGAAAAAGCAAAACTAGAGGTTGAAACTAGTAAAATAAATTTCATGGTTGCAAGTGGTAAATTAGAACTTGCAATTAAATCCATAAAGGCTGACCAAACAGTTCTTCGATCTCTCATCGCTACGAAAAACGACTCATCTTCGAACCAAAGAGTTGCCGTCAAGAGGGAATTGGATGACTAACAACAAACTGGTAGGTGCACATTCATTTGATATTTACGTTAAATATATACACAAATGTATTGTCATACTTGACAAATACAATTTATAATTATTCCTTAGCACTATTATTTATATTCACGCCTTGTTACTTAAATTAGCGCCAACGTTAAAAATAGAACCAAGGTTAATTTGCAGCACCAGTAATGTTAAAATTTAGTACTAAGGCTACGCTGTACCACCAGTAATGTTAACATTTAGTACTAAGGCTAAACCGAAACACCATTTTACCACTACTAAGATTATGCATGGCATTTCAAAATATCTTTGTTTTTTCCTTTTTTATTTTATTTTTTTATGTAGGCCGCGTCTTCCCGTCGACGCCTATCCTCCATTTTTTTTGTAAACGATTGAGCTCGGCCATCAGGAAACTACTCAATGATTAATTTGATGTCTGCGAAGACCCCAGTATATTCAACAAAAAATTCATACTTTGCCCGTTAATTCCATCAGCCTTTCAAAATTAAAAACAAGACGGTCATAGTGGCCCTAAATCGCTCACCTGAATTAATGGTTTTAAGATCTGACCTCTTAACCTAGTTTAAAACCACACTTGACCCAAATTCAAACAAGACTGAGATTTTATAAAGACTATCAAACTGACTCATTCTCATGATGATTGGGCAAAAATTATGACCTGTAGAGTGTCTACAAGGTTTTTCTTTCATTTGACCCTGTGACCTCATTTTTGACCCCACTTGACCCAGATTTCATCAATACAATCATTTTAATCAATCAACAGGATGATTGAGCAAAAAACATGGCTTCTAGAGTGTCTACAAGGTTTATCTCAGATTTGACCCCGTGACTTCATTTTTGACCCCACTTGACCAAATTTCGAATTTGACCGAGATTTTATCATTCTGACCAATTTTCAGGATGATTGAGCAAAAACATGGCCACTAGAGTGTCTACAAGGTAAATTTTGACGCTGCACGACGGACATCATGCGACTACAAAAGCTCACCTTGAGCACTTCGTGCTCACGTGAGCTAAAAAAAAAGAGGGACGCCGCCGGACTGCACCTGTGATTCAACAAATTATGCAAGCTAGAAACTTTACAGGCGGATAGATCTCATTGAGATGAAGTAAAGTGAACAATAAACATAATCATTTTCGTCGTATTTTTTAAGTAATTTCCCGTTGTTAATTGACGAAGAATTGTCATTGACTTGTCCTAGGTTGTCGACACGGGGTTATGACAGGGACTTATAAATTTCCTTCAAACACCAACCAGCAAATAAAGAATCTTGTTCTTAGTGCAAATGCAATATAAAACTACAATTTAGTGACAAAAAATCATTTAAATACTGTTAGAAGAGGAAAAATATCATATTCTGAAGCAAGGGCACCGAAAAAGTCAGAAATCGGGACATATTATCATAAGCTTACAATGTTGCATGAGCAAAATTTGCAGTGATGGTCTCTGAGGCATACCTTCTGAACAGAAAAATCGGTCTAACATTCGGAGACGCAGAGATTATTACCATGTATCCAGCTCCTTTTTTGCACAATTTGATCCCATATTGCTACCTTTCTTAATGAGCCGACAGAAACAGCAAGAATCCTCAAACCCTACACCTTGAATTTCCTCAAACACCTTGAATTTATCGAGGTACAAGAAACCCGTGAGGTATGGATAGGTCATGACCTTATAGTCTCGCATTTCCAAATAAGTGTGTTGTTTTATATATACTTTCTAAACAATTTACGGGTGCAAAATCCTCCCTGACTTTCAAATTTACCGTGAAATCCCAACATTGAAATAATTAAAATTAACCCTTCCGAAAACAGCACATTTAACACAATTTAAGGATATAAAATTAAGCTACAATAACTTGGTTAAAAGCCCCTTTTTAAAAATCTGAAATTATTGTCATGCTTAGACCTTTATACAATGTCTTAATTAACCGATGAATACATTTAACATCGAGGAAGATCGTTGGTTACGGATAACTGCGTCTTAACACGGGGGACTATGTTTTCATATGATCATATATTTTACCTACAGTATGAAACGGTTCCGTGGTCGCGAGGTATGAATGAATGAATGAATATTGTTTTACGGCCCGTCGACTACTAAGGTCATGTTGGGCGCAAACACTAATGTATAAAAAAGTGAGTATTTATTGTATGAAAACATAAGTAAACAATATTTTAAAACAATGTCAATGTAAACATATAAAAATCCAAAAGAATTTCAAATGTATAAGAAAGAATAGCCAAAAGAGCCATTGAAAACGGTAAAATTTAATAGAACCATTTTAAAAATTAAGAAGAAAACATAATTAATAGTACCTAAAAGTCAGATTTTGCTATATAAATGAATCGCCTTGAGAAAGTCAAAAATTAGTTCAATTTTAATATTGTCAAACAACTACCTCATACTATCAACTTTAAAATATCTGTCTCTTATTAAAGAAAAAATCAATGCAATCAAAAAAAAATATGTTTGACAGTAAGAGGAGTGTTGCATGGAATGCACATTGGCATCTCTTCTCCTTTTAAAAGATGGGAGTGTGTAAGATAAGTATGGCCAATGCGTATGCGAGTCAAAATCAGCTCTTCGCGACGGCTTGCCCTGTAACCAGGAATCCAATCGCCGAGGTCTAGTCGAACAGAATGAATGAATGAATAGTGTTTTATGGCCCGTCGACAACTAGGGTCATGTTGGGCGCAAACAATTTTAAGAAATAGATTACTCTAGTAAACGGATATATTAAAACTAAACAAAACAATTGTAAACAAATCATGGTAAAAAGATTAATACAATAAGTTTAAATGGTAAAAATGTAAATAAGCATTGTTGAGTCTAAAAAGAAATCACGATCAAAAGATCATTCAAAATAACTTTAAAAATTCACATAATCGCTTTTAAGTCTAAGAATAATTTAAATCTAACTGTAAAACTTAAGGAAAACTATTAATTTTGAAAAAAAGGAGAAAACGGTCAATATAACCTAAAATTAGATTTTGTTATATAAATTTATTGATTTCAGAAAGTCAAATATAAATTCTAATTTTACAGACTCGAACAGCTGCCTCATACTATCAACTTTAAAATATTTGTTTCTAATGAAAGAAAAATCTATACAATCTATAAAGATATGTTTGACAGTAAGAGGAGCGTTACATGGAATACACATTGGCATCTCCTCTCCTTTTAAGAGGTAGGAGTGCGTTAAATGAGTGTGACCAATGCGTAAGCGAGTCAGAATTAGTTCTTCGCGACGGTTTGACCTGTAACCAGGTAACCAATCGCCAAGATTCGGTCGAACAGAAAATAATTTGTTATTCTGGTTCGCAGGATCAGACCAACAGTTCCTCCAGACATCACGAATAAAACAATGAAGAAGGGGTTTAAAATCAGTAAAAGGTACTTCAAAGGGTAAAACTTCAAGTGATAATGCATCCTTGGCAGCTTTATCTGCCTCCTCATTACCACGAATACCAATATGGCTTGGAAGCCAACAGAAAACGAGATCAACATCATTGAGCTTAGATATTTTATCAAGTATCCTAACGATAAGGGGATTGTCAGTTTTTTCGTGCTCAATCGCTTGCATGCTTGACATAGAGTCAGTAAAAATGATGTAGCGAGAGAGACGTTCTGCGATCATATGATCGAGTGCGAGATCAATGGCCTTAAGCTCGGCTGAAAAAATAGAAGAGTTATTGGGAAGGCGGAATTGATATTTTTCGCCATCTAAAATAGTGGCTGAAGCAACTTTTTCGCCATCTTTTGAACCGTCAGTGTATATTTCTTCATAAGATGTGTAATTTTCTTTGACTTCCAAGAACTTTGTTTTAAAAATAGATGGATCTGTTGTATCCTTTTTGCTTGAAGCAATCAGGAACAATATGTTCTGCCACGTCCTCTAGGTCAAAATCTAGAGAGCTTACATCGGCTTCACAGCGCAAACTAAAAGGAAGTATTGGGTTCTTTTTCTTTTCAAAATCCTCTCTATATTAAGGTTCAAAAACAACTTTATGAGTAGGATTATCGGGATTGGATTTAAGTTTTAAATAATATTGCATGGAAAGCTTTTTCCTGCGTAAATTTAAGGAATGAATGAATGAATGAATGAATGAATGAATAGTGTTTTACGGCCCGTCGACAGCTAAGGTCATGTTGGGCGCAAAATATTTTTAAAAGATAAATAACTGGTAAACGTCGTCAAGGATATATTAAAACTAAACTAGACGAAACCATTATAAAACAATTCATGGTAAATGGGATGATACAAATCAGTCTATAATGTAAACATGTAAAAAAGCATTCTCAAGTTTAAAATGAAATTACGATCAAAAGATCACTCAAAATAACTTTAAAAATTCACATAAACGCTTTATAATTTAAGAATAATTTAAATGGGTAGAGTAAATTGTAAAATTTAAAGAAAACTTCTGATTTTGAGAACTAAGAAGAAACATTGTCAATATAACCTGAAATTAGATTTTGCTATATAAGTTTATTGACTTCAGAAAGTCAAATATTAGTTCAAATTTTACAGACTCGAATAGCTGCCTCATACTATCAACTTTAAAATATCTGTCTCTAATAAAAGAAAAATCAAAACAATCAATAAAAATATGTTTGATAGTAAGAGGAGCGTTACATGGAATGCACATTGGCATCTCTTCTCCCTTTAAAAGATAGGAGTGTGTATGATAAGTATGGCCAGTGCGTAGGCGAGTCAAAATCAGCTCTTCGCGGCGGCTTGACCTATAACCAGGTAGCCAATCGCCGAGGTCCTGCCGAACAGAGAATAATTTATTATTCTGGTTAGCTGGATCTAACCGACAGTTCCTCCAGACATCATGAATAAAACTATGAATAAGGGGCTTAAAATCAGTAAAAGGTACTTCAAAGGGTAAAATTTCAAGTGATAATGAATCCTTGGCAGCTTTATCTGCCTCTTCATTACCACGAATACCAATATGGCTTGGAAGCCAACAGAAAACGAGATCAACATCATTAAGCTTAGCTATTTTATCAAGTAGCCTTACAATAAGGGGATTGTCAGTTTTTTCGTGCTCAATCGCTTGCATGCTTGACATAGAGTCAGTAAAAATGATGTAGCGAGAGAGACGTTCTGCGATCATATGATCGAGTGCGAGATCAATGGCCTTAAGCTCGGCTGAAAAAATATAAATTTAAGGAAGGCTCATTTGCTTCTGTATAAACACTGTTAATTGGTGATGTTCTAAATGCACCCAACGCCAAGCGCAAACCCTGATTATGAATAGTATCAAGTTTACGAAGGTAAGAAGGGCGCGTAGAACCATAAACAACACAGCCATAGTCTAGCTTTGATCTAACAAGTGCCCTATATAGGCGCAATAGAACCTTTTTATCGGCTCCCCAATCCATACTGGATACAACACGTAAAAGGTTAAGTGCCTTTTGGCATTTATTTTTCAAATTGTCAATATGTGGAATAAACGAAAGCTTAGAGTCAAATAAAAGTCCTAAGAACTTAAATTCCTTGACAACTTCAATCGGTACCCCGTCCAACTTTAAATCTGGATCAAGGTGCATTTTCCTCGATTGGCAATAATGCATAAATTTAGTTTTAGTCTTCGAAAACTTGAAGCCGTTTTCATTTGACCATTTTGAAAGATTGTTCAAGACTTGTTGCAATTGTCTTTCAATTGTATGCATATGTTTTGATCTGTAGCAGATACAAAAGTCGTCAACGTAGAGAAAACATTCCACACCAGGGCAAACGGTTTTAACGATGTTGTTTATTTTGACACTAAACAGTGTCACCGATAAAATACTTCCCTGGGGAACACCCATTTCTTGTTCATGGGGATCAGATAAAGTATCTCCAATACGGACTCTAAACTGACGTTCATCCAAAAAAGCTGAGATGAAAAAGGCAAGGCGACCTCGTATACCGAAATCATAGAGGTCGTTCATAATTCCATACTTCCAAGTGGTATCATAAGCACTTTCGAGATCGAAAAAGACAGAAACAACGCGTTCCTTCTTTATAAATGCTTCTCGAATAAATGTTTCGAAGCGAACAAGATGATGAAGAGTGCTTCTCTGTTTACGAAAGCCACTTTGGACTTCCGTAATAAGGTGGTTCTTTTCAAGAAACCAAACAAGACGATCATTGACCATTCTTTCCATGGTTTTACAGATGCAACTAGTTAAAGCAATAGGGCGGTAATTTGAAGGGTTTGTGGAATCTTTACCTGGTTTAGGTATTGGAATAACGATGGCTTCCCGCCAAGAGGCAGGAATGCTTCCCGTCTTCCATACCTGATTATAAATCTGAAGTAAGCAATGAAGGGAACGAGATGGCAAACGTTTGAGGAATTGATAATGAATAGCATCTGATCCGACAGCAGTGTCGTGACACTTTTTTAAAGCTTTTTTCAATTCCTTAACGGAAAAGTCTCTATTATAGTGTTCCAGATTTCTGGAACTGAAATTAAGTTTAGACTTTTCTTTTTCACCTTGAAACTTTTGAAACGCAGGTGAATAATTAGTAGAGGAAGATTTCTTGGCAAACGTGTCTGCCAAGACATTAGCAATGTCATGTTTTGAAGAAACTGTGTTATCGTCATCCGTTTTAAGATGACCGACATTAAGTGATGTATTCTTCCCACTAATTTTACGTATCATGTCCCAAGTCTTTTTGACAGATGATCTAGAATTTAATCTAGATACATACTGTCTCCAAGAGGAACGCTTACTTTGTTTAATTGTACGACGCGCTTTTGCACGTGCAATTTTAAATTTGTAAAGATTCTCCTTTGAAGGCCTTAAGGTAAATGCTCCAAGAGCACGTTTTCGCTCAGCTATAGCCGTTTTGCAATCTTCATTAAACCATGGCTTATTTGGAGTTTTTGGGTCAGGCGATGTTTGTGGAATAGCTTTTTCTGCAGCAGAATAAAGTAAAGATGTAAAGAGTTCTGCAGAGTTTTGACATTCATCAAAGGCTTCTGGATTGATCGATTGTTCACAGGTAGTTCTATAAAGTTCCCAATTAGCCTTATGGAGTTTCCAACGCCTAGGGCGCTCCTGAACAGATGGTCCTAATTCAGAGATCTGAATAGGGAAATGGTCACTACCATGAAGGTCGGAATGAACTTTCCATGAAAAATTAGGAAAAATATCAGGACTGCAAATAGTCAAATCCAGTGAAGAGTAATTACCAGTTGCAGGATGAAGATAAGTTTTAGATTTATCATTCAATAAAACAAGATCATGCCTTGTTACAAAATCCTCAACAATACGACCTTTGTCGTCTGTATTGGAGCATCCCCATAACTTATGGTGGGAATTGAAATCCCCCATAAGTATAAAAGGTTGTGGTAGCTGGTCAACTAGATCATCAAGTTTTCTACCATCTACAGGGGAACTGGGAGGAAGATAAACAGAACACAATGTAATTGTTTTATTTAGAGAGACACTTATAGCTACTGCTTGCAGAGAAGTATCTAAACTGACATGACGGTGAGGGATATTATTATTTACAATAATTCCCACACCACCAGACGCTTTTTCGCGATCTGTAAAGTTAGTAAAATAGCAAGAGTGATATTTCAGAGAAAACTTATCTGTGTCTTCGAGAAACGTTTCTTGTATACATACTGCAACTGGTTTTTGTTCGTTAACTAGAAGATTAAGTTCTTCAAAATTTGCCTTGATGCTGCGACAATTCCATTGTATTATGTTATTCGCCATCATGAAGGTTATTATTAAGATTATACCACTTATTAATGGAAGTGACAAACTACCAATTATTTAACTCCTGTTAGGTTGATTTTGGTTGCACCTTGCCTTATTGCATCTGTTTGCTTTTGGTTTGAAGTAGGGGGGTTTGAAGGAGGGGGAGCGGGTACATCCATCTCCTCTTCCTCGTCATCCGACTCGCTTAACTCAGAGAAGCGATTGCCGGTTGAAGCTGGAGGAGGTGAAACCTTCTCCAGATTTATACGAAGTTTTCTTTGACTAACAGACTCAGAATGATGTGAAGACTTTTCTTTTTGGGACTGTTTGCTTACAATTTTGTTTACATTCACTTTATTTGCTTGAGAGGTCGGTTTATTATTTTCAGAAGATGAAGCTTTGCTTTCTTGTTCTTTGTCTGGAGATTTTATCGTTTCATCCGACAGTGCTTGTTTGATTTTATCCTTTGCTTGGGGAAACAGTTCAGTTATGAGTTTCAGAAGACGATCACACTTGCTACATTGATCAGGCTCTTTCTTCTCAGCTGGTACAGATTTGACCTTGTTTGCATAACTTGTTTCTGAAACTGCTTGTCTCGACTCTACGATTTTCTTTGCTTCGTAGAAAGAGACAGACTGTTTGAATTTTATTTCAAGGATTTCCTTCTGCAAAATAAATTTAGGGCATTGCCTGGAATTTGCAGCATGCTCCTGTCCACATGTGCAACATTTTAAGTCATTTTCACAGGTCTCCTCGTCGTGTTCGTCTTCGGGCCCAGAATAACCACATTTTCTGCATGTTTTTACACTTGAACATTTATCTTCATGATGGCCAAACTTTTGACAATTGAAACATCGAAGTGGATTAGGTACAAAAACGTCTACTTTTACAATTTGAAACCCAACTTTGATCTCCTTTGGTAATACTGGTTCATTAAAGGTCAGGATATACGTATTTGTCTGAATTATTTTTTCATCCCTTTTAAATTGAATGCGTTTGACTCCAGTAATTCCCTGACTCCTAAGGTTGTCTTGTATTTCTGAAATGGTGCATCTTGACAAATCTTTACATCTTATTACACCTTTTGACTGATTGAGCCTTTCATGGGGGTATACATTGACCTTAATGTTGAAGAATCTTTTGGTTTTTAGTAAATTATCAGCTTGTGTCTTTTTTGATACTTCAACTAAAATAGTTTCATTTCTGAGCGTCTTCACTGATTTAGGTGTTCCAAGGATTGCGTTTATTGATTTTTCGATAACGAACGGGGAGAGTTGAGAAACTGGGTCATCTGGGTCGATACTTTCGATAACTATGAACTTAGGAAATGAAATAGAACAGTAAGCTTCATCATCGGAGTCAGAGTTATAGGCACGCTTGGCTTTTTTTAAGGTTGCCATGGTAGTTGATTGACTTCATCGGCGATGCTCCAAACCACCCGCCCTCGGAGTCCTACAAGGGTACACCTAACCTGGGGAATTCCATCTCAGGAGAGGTGCAGGGGATACATCGCCGATATACTCGTAGCAAAATGGCTAGATCAAGCAAAAATACGCCGATGAATATTTCAACCAAGCATGAAGTAGACATCAGACAGTAAAATTGTCGATCAAACACCACATTTACCCGATTGGCCCATGAGCCACCGCCTACTAAGGCGTAAGTGAAAACGTCATATAATGAAAACGGTGGTTTAGGAAACACAATTAAAAGACAATTCGTTTTGATAAAAACTCCCTAGGGCATGGCATGACCAGCCGATTGATCAGGTCGGGCCCGTTTGTCCCAACTCAGGGCCAAAGTGGTGTGTTGCAAACACAGGGCCTAGCCAATCCCTGAGGTCACTCAACCACCAGGATCCCGTCATCAGGCATTACGGGTCGCAGCCCACGGCAAACAGGCAGGTCCATTTGTTTGGGGTTATACCATGTACTACATGGACAGCAGCCGACTATTTCTATCCCCCCGCCCAGCTGGGGGCTTGGTCGCGAGGTGAAGGTCGCAGTCATACCAATACTTTTTGGGGGTTCAAATCTGCACAGTCAGAATTTTATCTTTAATTTTTTCTGCTTTTAAGAAAGCACAAAAATACACGCATGACTTTGTGTTTTCTGACAATATATTTATCAGGAACCTTTACTTTATACTTTTGTCAAAGAAATTGTCTTAAGTTTACAAGTTTGTCGAAATATGAACGAGCAAATTGAGAAGTATAAATCAAACTTCAATTTTCAAAAGCAGCTTGTAAAACGTTTTCGATATATTTCAGATAACACGGATTCTGAGTTTGGAAGCATACAAAGGAACTTATTTGATATAGTCTTAGGGATACATGTAGAGATATTTGAGTTGAAATGTTTTGCAAGTTTGTTTGAACGGGTTTAACGCCGATTTCAACATTTCGAGTTGTAAATAAAAGAGAAACAAGAGGACCAAGATGGTCCTAGATCGCTCACCTGAGTCTCTATGACCCCTGGGACATCACATTAATTAGATAGGCAGATTTCAAAAAGAAGATAATTGCCTAAGATCAATACCATGCAACGTTTTCAGCGAAGAGCAAGACAGATATGCCTTTTTGCTCTTTCATTCTATGTAAAAAGGGTTGCGCCCGGATGAAGCCCAAATATGATCCTAGGGTCTTGATATGAACAAACTTGGTAGAGGTCCACTAGATGATGCTACATACCAAATATGAAAGCTGTCTGCCTTCTGGTTACAGAGAAGAAGATTTTTGAAGGTTTTCATTTTTTTACCCTTCATGCTCATAAGAGATAAAGGGATGCATCCGTGCAAAGCCCAAATATGACCCAAGGGTCTTGATATGAACAAACTTGGTAGGGGCCCACTAGGTGATGCTACACACCAAATATTTAAGCTGTCTGCCATCTGGTTACAGAGAAGAAGATTTTTAAAGATTTTTGCTCTTTGATTCTATGTAAAAAGGGTTGGGCCCGGGCAAAGCCCAAACATGATCCTAGGGCCTTGATATGAACAAACTTGGTAGAGGTCCACTAGATGATGCTACATACCAAATATGAAAGCTGTCTGCCTTCTGGTTACAGAGAAGAAGATTTTTGAAGGTTTTCATTTTTTTACCCTTCATGCTCATAAGAGATAAAGGGATGCATCCGTGCAAAGCCCAAATATGACCCAAGGGTCTTGTTATGAACAAACTTGGTAGGGGCCCACTAGGTGATGCTACACACCAAATATTTAAGCTGTCTGCCATCTGGTTACAGAGAAGAAGATTTTTAAAGATTTTTGCTCTTTGATTCTATGTAAAAAGGGTTGGGCCCGGGCAAAGCCCAAACATGATCCTAGGGTCTTGATATGAACAAACTTGGTAGAGGTCCACTAGATGATGCTACATACCAAATATGAAAGCTGTCTGCCTTCTGGTTTCAGATAAGAAGATTTTTGAAGATTTTCAATTTATTACCCTTCGTGCTCATAAGAGATAAAGGGATGCACCCATGCAAAGCACAAATATGACCCAAGGGTCTTGTTATGAACAAACTTGGTAGAGGCCCACTAGATGATGCTACATACCAAATATGAAAGCTGTCTGCCTTCTGGTTTCAGAGAAGAAGATTTTTAAAGATTTTCATATTTTCACCCTTTTTGTTAAGGGTAAAGGGAAAGTTAAGGGTGGATTTCATTTATTTGAACAACTTTGGTAGAGCTTGACCCAAGGAACATCCCTGCCAAGTTTCATCAAGATTGGCCCTCTGGTTAAGGTGGAGAAGATGTTTAAAGAAATTGTGGACGACGCACGACGGACGACGCACGACTGACGACGGACGACGGACATTCTACGATCCCAATAGCTCACCTTGAGCACTTCGTGCTCAGGTGAGCTAAAAAAAACTAGAAAGCCATGAATGGCTTGAAGTCGCTCCACAGGCTTGACATTCTTGTAATAGCAAATCAAAGATTTGACTAGAATTTTAGATACTTTGGTTTCTACTGGTGCTGAAAATGATTCTCAAAGTTTCCACTATATAACATATATGGAAATGACCTCCGCCCATAAAATGCACATATTTCATCCGATCACAATTTTGGAAGACTGATAAAGGGTAACTATAGGTATTTCCAGTGAAATTTGGTTGATATCCATCAATTGCATTCTGAGAAAATGAGTTTTAAAGTTTCCACTATGTAACATTTAGAGAAATGAACTCCGCCCATAAAATATGTATTTTTCTAACGATCACAATAATTTTTGATAGACTGATAAAGGGTCAATTAAGTATCATTTCAGTGAAATTTGGATGATACCCATCGATTACATTCTGAGAAAATGATTCTTAAAGTTTCCACTATGTAACATTTAGAGAAATGACCTCCGCCCATAAAATATCTATTTTTCAAACGATCACAATAATTTTTGATAGACTGATAAATTAAGTATCATTCAAGTGAAATTTGGTTGATACCCATCAAATACTTTCTAAGACAATGCTTTTCAAAGTTTCCACTACATTACATATACAAAAATGGCCTACGCCCATAAAATACATATCCGATCACGATTTGTTTTTGTAGACTGATAAGGGTCACCCAAGGATCATTCATGTAAAATTTATTTGGTATCTATCAATTAGAATCGAGAAAACTCGCTTTTTCCATATATTGAACTTATATAATAGAGACTTTTCCGTTAAGGAATTGAAAAAAGCTTTAAAAAAGTGTCACGACACTGCTGTCGGATCAGATTCTGTTCATTATCAGTTCCTCAAACGTTTGCCATCTAGCTCCCTTCATTGCTTACTTCAGATTTATAATCAGGTATGGACAACGGGAAGCATTCCAGCCTCTTGGCGGGAAGCTATCGTTATTCCAATACCTAAACCAGGTAAAGATTCCACAAATCCATCTAATTATCGCCCTATTGCTTTAACTAGTTGTAATTGCAAGACCATGGAAAGAATGGTAAATGATCGTCTTGTCTGGTTTCTTGAAAAGAACCACCTCATTACTCAAGTCCAAAGTGGCTTTCGTAAACAGAGAAGCACTCTTGATCATCTTGTTCGCTTCGAGACATTTATTCGAGAAGCCTTTATAAGGAAGGAACACGTTGTTTCTGTCTTTTTCGATCTTGAAAGTGCTTATGACACCACTTGGAAGTATGGAATTATGAACGACCTCTATGATTTCGGTATTCGAGGTCGCCTTGCCTTTTTCATCTCAGCTTTTTTGGATGAACGACAGTTTAGAGTCCGTGTTGGTGATACTTTATCTGATCCTCATGAACAAGAAATGGGTGTCCCCCAGGGAAGTATTTTATCGGTGACACTATTTAGTGTCAAAATAAACAACATAGTAAAAACCGTTTGCCCTGGTGTGGAATGTTTTCTATACGTTGATGACTTCTGCATCTGTTACAGATCAAAACACATGTATACAATTGAAAGACAGTTGCAGCAACTTTTAAACAATCTTTCAAAATGGTCCAATCAAAACGGCTTCAAATTTTCAAAGACAAAAACTAAATGTATGCATTTTTGTCATTCAAGAAAAATGCACTCCGATCCAGAATTAAAGTTGGACGGAGTGCCAATTGAAGTTGTTAAGGAATTTAAGTTCTTAGGACTCCTTTTTGATTCTAAACTGTCGTTTATTCCACATATTGACAATTTGAAAAATAAATGCCAAAAGGCACTTAATCTTTTACGTGTTGTATCCAGTATGGATTGGGGAGCCGATAAAAAGGTTCTGTTGCGCCTTTATAGGGCACTTGTTAGATCAAAGCTAGACTATGGCTGTGTTGTTTATGGTTCTGCACGCCCTTCATACCTTCGTAAACTTGATACTATTCATAATCAAGGATTGCGTTTGGCATTGGGCGCATTTAGAACGTCACCAGTTAACAGTCTTTATACAGAAGCAAATGAACCTTCCCTAAATTTACGCAGGAACAAGAGCTGTCACTGTAAGATGACAATGCCCCCGACACCGCTTTGATAGTAATAAGGAAGTTATGGCCAATGTTAAAGTTTTTGGACGGAATGACGGACGGACGGACGGACAGACGGACGGACAGACGGACGGACAGACGGACGGACGGACAAGTCAAATTTATGATGCCTCCCTATCGGGGGCATAAAAAGCGCTCCATGCAATATTATTTAAAACTTAAATCAAATCCCGACAATCCTACTCATAAAGTTGTTTTTGAACCTAAATATAGACAGGCTTTTGAAAAGAAAAAGAACCCAATACTTCCTTTTAGTTTGCGCTGTGAAGCTGATGTAAGCTCTCTAGATTTTGACCTAGAGGACGTGGCAGAACATATTGTTCCTGATGTTCCTTTGTGGACATATAAAAGTCCCACGTTTCTTTATGATCTTGCTTCAAGCAAAAAGGATACAACAGATCCATCTATTTTTAAAACAAAGTTCTTGGAAGTCAAAGAAAAATACACATCTTATGAAGAAATATACACTGACGGTTCAAAAGATGGCGAAAAAGTTGCTTCAGCAACTATTTTAGATGGCGAAAAATATCAATTCCGCCTTCCCAATAACTCTTCTATTTTTTCAGCCGAGCTTAAGGCCATTGATCTCGCACTCGATCATATGATCGCAGAACGTCTCTCTCGCTATATCATTTTTACTGACTCTATGTCAAGCATGCAAGCGATTGAGCACGAAAAAACTGACAATCCCCTTATTGTAAGGCTACTTGATAAAATAGCTAAGCTAAATGATGTTGATCTCGTTTTCTGTTGGCTTCCAAGCCATATTGGTATTCGTGGTAATGAAGAGGCAGATAAAGCTGCCAAGGATTCATTATCACTTGAAATTTTACCCTTTGAAGTACCCTTTACTGATTTTAAGCCCCTTATTCATAGTTTTATTCATGATATCTGGAGGAACTGTTGGACTGATCCAGCCAACCAGAACAATAAGTTATTCTCTGTTCGACAGGACCTCGGCGATTGGATTCCTGGTTACAGGTCAAACCGTCGCGAAGAGCTGATTCTGACACGGTTACGCATTGGGCATACTCACTTAACGCATTCCTACCTTATAAAAGGAGAAGAGATGCCAATGTGCATTCCCTGTAATGCTCCATTAACTATCAAACATATTTTTATAGATTGTTTTGATTTTTCTATTATCAGGGACAGATATTTCAAAGTTGGTAGTTTGGCGCAGCTGTTTGACCGTGTCAAACTAGAACTTATTTTTGACTTTTTAAAGGCAATTCATTTATACAGTAAAATCTGATTTTTAGTTCCTATTAATTGTATTTTCTTCTTAAGTTTTAAAAGGGTTGTATTAAATTTTACCATTTTCAATAGCTCTTTTGGCTATTTTTTCTTTTACATTTGAATTTTTTTTTTGGATTTTTATATGTATACATTGAGATTATTTTATAATTTTGTTCACTTAAATTTCAGTACATACAATGAATGCTCACTTTTTTTGAATTTTCTGGTCGGGTGGACTCGCGCATGGGCCGTTCTCCTGATCTGAGGGGAGTCCATGTGCTTTCGTCCTCACGTCAGATTATTCTAGTTTTATACAGAAGTGTTTGCGCCCAACATGACCTTAGTTGTCGACGGGCCATAAAACAACAATCATTCATTCATTCTGACAAAAGTAGACAATTTCTGCTTGAGGTACTCGTGTGCCTAACAAATGCCACTTTTCGCTGTTAGATCTGTTTTCTTCATCTTGGGGTAAATGAATAAACTCTTCCCTTTCGGGTATGGGATTCTCGGTGGAATTCATTTTCTAACGTATGTTATAAGATAATGTGTAAGAGAGGTCTTCTTAGGTAAATTAAAGGGTGATAAATAAAGAGTAGTCTGATTCTTCTTACAAGTTTATTCACAATCATAGTACCTGTAATACAATCAACAATGACAAAGCATTGACAAAATTTGAGAAGATAACTGTAAAAATTGATCATCTAATGACAAAATTGAAACTGTAGTGACAAAAATTAAAACGGCGGTGACAAAAGATGATCAGGCTATGACAAAAAATGATCAGGCTATGACATAAACTGATTAGAACCCTATGGGAAATTACATGTAAACGTGCAAAAACATGTTTGGTTGTGACAAAATTCTATCAGGTACTGACAAAAAATGTTTTACTGTAGACAAAAAATGTTTTACTGTTGACAAAAAATGATCAGCACAATATTTACACAAAAAATAGTTACATCAATATCCATAAGGTACAGTATCAAAGTTGCCTATTCGTCTACGTTTTGTGTACACCATTTGATGTGTTTTCTTTTCTCGATTATACAATTTTCGTTTTCGTTTGTCTCTACATATTTTACGGGGGTTTGTTACAGTGATACACTGTTTATCGTTCATCAATAGAGCTTTCAGGCTTTCAAAGTTTATGAGTCGACTGTTTGTATAATGTAAGGAAAATCCACGCACTTTACACGTTTCATTGCGTTTATTGGTTTTATAAGCGTAGTTTTTAGGACCTAAACTAACAAACTCTATAATGTATTCCCCTTCACTCAGTTCATCGGTCAGTTCTCCCAAATAGTCGCCCAACGGTGGATCGGATTGTCCCTCTTTGCTCACATAGATGACACTGTCAGTATCGTAATAGAGCACTCTTCTGCTTAATTCTTCCAACACACTGTAGAGTTTGAGTCTGGCCCAGCAGGTAGTAAAGGTAGCGAGGTATATGTTGGTCTTGTTATCTTCGGGCTGGCATTCGGTTTTGTGGATCCATTCCATTTGCAACATGTTAACGGTGAGGATATGGGAAGTTTTGCGGTTGTTTCATTGGGTCGGTGAATAGTTGAAAAAAATCGTTGACTTCTTCATCATGGAAAAAGCTCGTCTGTTTCATGTTGAGTCGTTGACCAAACTTGCCCCAGAACGAATTGAGGCATAGCTTAGCCAAGGCCCTTAATCCCGGGTTCTTCACAATACTCTCTCTGTCCAATGTAACGCCTTCTTTCTCGAAATAGTGTTGAATGTACTGTAGGGCATCATGTTTCGTTTTGATCCAATCGGGAGGTCCGCTCGCCTCTTGTTTGAATTTCAAAAAGGTGTTAAAATATTTGGCGAACAGACCCCCGTCTCTGGTATTTTGATTATATTGTGTAGATTCCTCCCAGTGGTATACTTCGTATATGTCGATGATTTTGTAGCCTAGTCGTACCGCCGTTTTGAGTTCTGGAGTACACCAGGTTCCAATCATGGCTCTTTCTTCTTCCTCACAGGTACATTCCTCTTGGTTTTCAGTGTCTGCGCAGGTTCTACATAGTGGGAATTTCAGTTTGCCGTTGGATCTGTAGGGTAACACGGGATGGTAGAGTTGTCTAGGTGGTAGAACTTTGACTTTAGCGATACCAAAATAGTCTTTGACATTTTTAAAGTCTTTTGTGATAATCTCTGGATGACCCACGGGATATTGACAATATTTGATGACCCACGGGTATAAGCTGGTGAAATCCACGTACTTTATTTGCTCATCGTCATTCGTTTTGTAATACAGTTGACTGGCGTTGGTACGTCCCCCGAAGAAGCTGTCTCGGGGGTCCAATCTTTCTGTCAGGTCCAACGTGTCCACAAGTGCTTTCAGGTCTGGATTTTGTTTGAGTTGTTCTTGAAATTCGTGTTCCCAAACGCATACGTACTTCATGCCTAGCCCCTCGATGTAAGCCCTTTTCTTTTGCGTGAGAGCGTACAATTCTTTAAGCGTCTGGTTGGTCAATGGGTGTACTTTCTCTTCTCTGTCATCGGGAAAACAGGTGGGACAGGCATGAAATACGCAGCCATGAAATTCGTACGCAGTGTTGGTTTCTTCGCAGTAGCCATCTAATTTGTAACGTGTACCAGGTAGATGTTTTTCTCCAATGTTAAGCGCATGTTGTATGTTGGCGTTCTGTTGTTTTGCCATCCATTCTAACCATTGTATCGAAATTTTGCTGTGTTGATCTTTGTATCCACTGGGAGGTATTTTCGCTATATGAGTCTTGACAAACTCCATTTTCTCCACTTTTTTGTCTTTGATGTCTTCTTCTCTAATCCACTGTCCATTTTGAAGAATATAGTTTTTTCCGTCTAAAGTTTTCGCTTGTGTCCATTCATCTTCATCTTCAAATTTCACTCGCCATTCTTCTTCCAAAAACTTGGTTCTATATACGTTCATACATACTGATGCTATGGTCACAGAGTCAAACGGATCCACTGCTCCGAACCATTTCATTTCTTTCTTTTTCGTTTTCTCGTTGATGACTTCTCTTTGTTCTCCGGTGGCATTCATCAGGAGGTCTCTAAATGTCAAACACGATTTCCTCAAAATGTCCACATCACTTCTACAGTACTCTAACATTTCTTTTCTAAAGTCAAACTCTTTGTCTGTTTGTTCTTCGTGCCATTTCAGAAACTCTTCTCTTTCTTTGATGCTCATGTAGTCTACGCCGTAATATTTTGGGTCTGGATACGGTCCCCTATAGTGTTGATTCTCTGTTGTATTGAAGAAGTGTGGGAACCAACCCTTCTTCAACTCTTTTAGTCCAAACGCTTTTGGCAATGCTGACAGCTTCATAGGTAAAAAGTTTAAGCTGTCAATTACTTTGACATGTAGGTCCTTTTCTATTGACATATACATAATTTTGGATCCATTGTAGATGATTTTGTCTGGTCTCATAGATTGGTCAATCAGGTATTCCAGTAGGAAATAACCGTCACATCCTTTCATGTTGTGCGCCACTGCTTTAAAGTACTGGTGTTGGTCGGAGAACAGTCATTCTCCGAACTTTTTAGCGGTATCTTTTCCCTCAAATCGAACTTCCCTGAACCCGCATGTCCCATCACACGGGCCTTCATCATCTTCCTCATAATCGTCCACATTCTCGCATTCCTCGCATCGCGTCCCGCACGATTTACACAGGGACTCAGGGTTGAGTTCCTTATCAATACACTTCGAACAAACGGTATGGGCCACCACATAGTTAGGCGTATGGGTAGCTTTCCCTTACCATGACGTCTTGCATCGTTGACATTTGGAGCAGGTTTTACATCTTTGTTCAGGTTGACAGTCTCTACAATGTTTTGATGGTGTGTAACCTTGGTCACATTGGAGCGTTTCATCTTGACTGCATTCGAAATCAAAAAAGATGAATTTTGGTATATAGTCTTCTTTCGGTTCTGTGGCTCGTAAATAGCATAAATGTCCTTCAAGCACGTATTGTTCGCAGGAGGAGCATAGGTACTCTCCGCATTCGTGCTCTTCCTTCTTTCTCTGATCCGCCCTCAGCACTTTGAAACATTGAGGACATTTCCAGTACTTTTGGCATTGAGAGGGGCCACTGGGTTTACCCTTCAGTTTTCTTTTCGTGTGTTTCGCTACTTCTTTGTGTTTTTTGTAACATTCTTCAGAGCGACAGTCCATATTGCTGTCTTTACACTTTAACGTATATTCTGTTTTGGGGCATTCGTCTCTTTTACAGATGATACAGTAGGTGTCACATTGATGTCTTTCTCGATGATCAAAGTGATACAGACATTTGGAGCAGAAATATATGGCGCTGAAGAAGCCCGTAATACTTGTAATAGCGTGAAAGTGGTCGTCCTCTACTAAATAGATGTAGATACAGGGACGTTCGTCAGTACTAGCGCTGGTAATGAACTTGTTTCCCAGTCTCGCACTGACCACCATCACCCGCACTCCAAGGGCTTTTTCAAACGCTTCTACATCCTGAAGACTTGCGGCTCTGTCCATGGGTACACCTGCCATTTGGCATAAGGTTGTTGCTAATTGTCCTTGTTGCTTAAGGTTCTTCCTACATAGGTCCTTATAATAGGTTTCGGGGACTTTTTGATGCCCAAATATGAGTTGGAGATTACTTTTCCTCTGTCTCTGTTTCGTCAGCTCCTTCCATTCTTCAGGGGTACACCGCTTCAACTTGGCCCAACTCACACCAATCGCTCTGGCCATACACATATTGTCCTCATTTTCAATGGTCACGATCGACGTTTTCAGTTGTAATGAGTTTTTTTTCCTTTCAATTTGGTGATTCTTCGACGTGGACCACCGCTTCCTTTGGGTAACTCGATACTTCCAATTGAGATCTAAAACGATTCGTCAATACTGAGATCCTTGTTGCTGTTTAATACTTTTTCCACGGTCGCCATGACGGTATCGGCATTCAGTTGGTCCCAAGGCTGGAGGGGTACAACGATAGGGTCATGGAGTCCCTCGTGGTGAATAATTCACCCTTCCCAAATCGTTCCCCGCCAAATCGCCCCGGGCTTGGTCCAATACGTCATCAAACATATCGTGAAGCCCTTGTTGGACATCTTCCAGCCTCTCGCCTCTATACTCCTCATCAATCTTAATTTGGTAGGTAAGATCTACCGCCGCATTCTTGGCATACGTCCTCTCCGATTTCTTTCTGATGGTATACTGAAGTCCTGACCGGCCTGCCTGCGACTCTTCATCGGCACCACCCCCTAACATGTTGGGTGACTTGGGGTTCCAATCACCGTCTTCGATACACGTGTTCGCCATCTCGTTCATCTCTTCGTCAAATAACAAGGCCCTGATCGAACCTTCAATCTCTTCATGGTGGGTTCTCAGTTGGTAGAGTCGGAACCGCACCCCCGGGGAATCCTGTATCCCCCATGTTGCCGCAAAATTCATCAGCTCGTCTTCGTCGGTGAAAGAATTCACCATGATCTCGAAGGTATTTTCCATGTTGCTTGTTAAAGTTCTGAAGTCAGAATAAATTAGCAGGTGCGTGATCCTTCTTGTATACTCTACCCAGAGCCTCTATTCCAAAACGAGGTAGTCTATTTTTAGAATGAGATCATATCTAAATTTTGATTGGCTAAAATTTCATCCAATAGAAATACACAGGAATAAACACTTGAGGGCACTTGACATGGGTTGTACTGATAAGACACTTAAACCGGATCTGTTTGTCCGCCAACAGGAAAAAACACTTGACACGGACACTACTGATAAGACACTTAAACCGGATCTGTTTGTCCGCCAACAGGAAAAAAACACTTGACACGAACACTACTGATAAGACACTTAAACCGGATCTGTTTGTCCGCCAACAGGAAAAAACACTTGACATGGGTTATACTGATAAGACATTGAACAGGATATGTTTGTCTTCAAACAGGAAAAAACACTTGAGGGTCACTTGACCCTTGGAACTAATGATTGTGAAATACTAAAAATAGACGACGTGTTCATACATGTGTCGTGTGCAAAAGTCACATGGTAACGCATGCGCTGTAGTAAATTTGTCATTTCTTTGGCGAACACTGAACAGATCGGACGTGCTTTTGAAGTAAGTCATTTTTTTTTTTGATTTGCCATACATGTCGACTGTGTGCTTCGGCTCAACTCTTTGGTACAGAAAGGGAACATATGTACCATAGGGATGTTGCATGTAGGGTGTCCCAAGACAGTGTAGGTCTAAATCAAAAAAGTAACTCCGTCTGATAAGAGGCCCTAACCCTCAATGGCCGCTAGCATTATCAGATAGTGGTATAACTAAAAAGAGTTAGCTTCATACCAAAGGGTGCTTCTGATCAGGATCTCCAATGTTAAAGCTAAGTAGGTCAATAAGATGGCCGCCTAAAATAACATCCAATCACAACCCTTTGCAAATGAGTTCCATCAAAGTAGGTCAACCACGTGGCCAACATCTATAAATAGTAAGTAGGTCATCCAAGATGGCGCCCGTTTGTTTACACCCAAACCGACGCCTATACTACTGTTAGCCCATTAAGCCCGGATCTTTGGATAATTACGGAAATCGGGATAATTTGCTATTGATGTATTTACATCAAAACGAAATGACTGGAACTACATGAAAGGGACAACAGAAAATCTACAACTTTTGTAAGTACAAGTATTATACCAAATACGTACCAAGTTATTCCTTTTTATAGGTTAACTTCTCCTGTTGCAGCCATTTTTCGAAGGCTGCAACATCCTTATCCTTTTGGATACTCATTTCCCTCTCATCCGTCGCACTGACAGTGTACTCGTATCCATCCTCCCTCGCCTGAAGAAAAGTTATTACAAAACTTTCAAATAAAGCTATTCAACAAAACGTGCGCTACATTATGCTCAATAAGATTTCATCTGGGTCTTAGTTTGTATATATAATGTCTCGTTTTGATGTTAATCATATTTAAGAGATTAAACATTAATATATTTCTTTCTATGTGGTGGTTGTTGGCATGAGGTCTTACGCCGTTTTCAACAGTATTTCTGTCATATCACGTCGGCCGATAACCTATTCATGTGGTCCTGGTGTTCCTTCACCAGAACCGCACAGGGCTTTTTTTAAGCCACTGACTACATTCTTATCACATAGACATTGTCATCAAATGGCGAAAAAAGAAAGAATTGAATCGCATTGACCTTCATCAAACGTGGTAAAGAAAACTGGCCTATGCGGGATTCGAACCAGTATTGAAATTGCATCCCTTGATTTCAACCTCGCGTTGGTACCAACTTAACTATGGAGACTACGTGTTACTCGATTTGACTATCAAAACTTATTAAGATAAGATACAAAACAAAATAAATATTGTGAACAACTAGTTCGTTATTATTTGGTTTTTAACACTACCTCTGGTGAGTACAGTTAATAAAGACATATATCGTCTCAATTATACTGTTGTGATGTAAACTCACGGTACTTAAACCTCATGATACAAAATATATGTGAAAAACAGCAACCAAAGAACTTTTTTTTTCTCAGAAATACATACATTAATCAAAGTCCTTTTAAATTACATATTTGAACATCAAAGACACTGCTTATTAACAATCTTATGATGTCACAACATGTCTAGGTGGCGGCCATTTGTTATTGGTCAAAGTGAGTTAAACTCATGGTATCAGAAATAAAATCAGAATTCTTCATGTTATGGTCGTCATGAAATTAATGCTTTCATCCAGAATAAACTTCAAGGCACACTCATTGTTAATTAAACAGATTTTTCAAAGTTATTCGATCCCCAAAAAAACAAATTAAAGTCATCATGAAATGGTTGGTCCAAAATAATTCGTTTTCAAGAGAAATCAACACCCTTCTAAAACATCAAGCTTTGAGGCATTTGGTAAAAGGTACCTATTGATGTTTTGGGCTAAATGTTGTTTAAAATTACTTTTTTGATAACTATGGATAAAAAAAATGTCAATACAGACTGAATTATAATTTTTCTGAATACCGTGAGTTTAGCTTACATGGGTATATGTGCCTAGTTTCAATAATGAGCCGTGAACGATGCTCTTTTACTTTTGTGTCATTTATTGTGCACTGGAGGCGAGTCAGCAAAATATAGATTTTGTGTTGAAAGAACAGAAATATACAACATTTTGAACCTGCAGGAGACGACACAATACCATCACATTTTTCAAAAAGGTATATTATCTACACGAAAAGAGATATTTACATCTGTATTGTTTGGAAAGCATTGTGGAAAAAGAGCAATTGCTTTTTACAGTCAACCGTCATCTGCAAAAATTATGACCCCGTGACATTGAATTTACTTGTCCACTTGGAGACTTAACACATTGAAAATGAAACTTGGTCGAACAAACCCCAAACTGTGACGAAAAGGGGTTTCTCCTCTTTATATAAACGGAAGTGACACTCGGAGATAAAGAAGAAATGCATAGAAAGACAAATTTGCAATTTCTTCTGCTATCACAATGTTTTCAAAAGTTGTCAGCTGTATATAAAACCGCGCTATGTGCAGAGTTGTTTAAATTGTCGTAAATGAATTTATAAACAATAATTACATGATTTTAAAAGTTGGTCGTTATAGATGCCCCACATTATTTTCACATCCCACAAAAAAGATTTCGTATATGAATTCGCCCCACATCTTTACATTTTCTGTATAACAGCATTGAAAAAAATAAGATATATACAGTAGTGAAACTAAAGAAAGCAACATCTAAAGCGAAACCGTAGCCGAAACGCATCGGAACCGTTAAAATATGTGAACAAAAACAGTGCCAAAGACTTGAATATGCATTTTGAATAGAAAGCTTAATATTACTAGCAATTTTCCCCCTGTCGAAATGCTTTCAACTATCGTCTGCTACAACAGAATTTAACAATGGTCCAAAATGTTAAGCATGTGCGATTTTCAAACTGCGTAAAATGCTTTCTGCAATAAATATTTATACAATACAAAAGTTGAAGCTATATGCAGAGACGATTTCAAACCATAAACTACTGATAGTGAATAATAATGAATCACAGAAAACATTTGACGAAAGAAGCAATCATCTATTACGGTCGGACAATGCCTCATTGCCTAAAAGACTCAAAATAATGGTGTCTGCTACAGCAAAGTTATGTGGTGGAACAGTTAAGCCTATAGCAAAAGGTGGATTTTTAAACACCGTTAATAAAGTAGTTTATGGTACTGAAACTCAAGAAAGCACCTGTGAACTTTAAAATAGAAAGAAAACATTTTGACAAAAGGAGTAATCACAATTTCTCTGTTTATCAAAGTGCTTCTAAATGTCGTCTGCTAGAGAAAACACTTAATCAATCCATCAATCAATCAAATATATTGTAAGTAAATGAAGGCCGTTGTCCCTTGATAAAACGTTAGAAATATAACAGTAAATCAATCAACGAAAAACGAAGACTTATCAAATATGCCGTAAATATAAGATCCAAAAACACATATTTCAAATTAATAAGACGTTTGCGCAGAATATATGTACTCGTATATATGAATATATCACACGTGCGCTAGCGCAGTTGGTAGCGCGTTAGACTGTGGATCTGTAGGTCCGTGGTTCGAGCCCCGGTCGCGGCAACTTATTTCTGGTGAAAATTCACCTCTCACCTCTGATTCAAGTGAGAACGCAGTCAGTGGCGTGGAAAGAAGTAGTGTGGGTACTGGTATTAGTAAGCCAGGAAAACACTGTTAGGTGCACTGACCGCCGCGATATAACTGAAAGATTGTTGAAAGCGGCGTTAAACCCGATTTAAATCAAATCAAATCAAAAGCAAGTAAAAATCAAACGTGCGCAAGTAAAAATCAAAGTACATTGTAGCATCCTTTACATACCTTCTTTAGGGCCATTTCGAATTCCGATTGCTCCACGAAAATGAATTTAGTCGGCATGGTGAATGTTAAAGCATCCTCAGCCTTGTAACAAAGCAATATGATGAGTATAGCAAGTTGTAAGCTGATGAAAAAGAAACCCCAAAACAAGAGGACCATATCTTAGTTGCTCACCTGATGGACCTAAATTGGAACGACGCGATCTTTCTGACTGTAGAGTCATAGGTAAGATGTTGCAATTACTCTTACTAATTATTATACTTCAATAGAAACAAAACAAACGTTTCTGATTCCAGGATTTGCACCTATATAATGGGAGGTTGTAAGTTATTCATGCATATATAGGGTATTTAAAATTATATAATCTTACATGAGTGGCCATTAAACATCGAACACAGTCAACTCTCGTTATCTCAAAGTCAAAGAGGCTTTATGAAATACTTCGAGATTTCCGGACTTCGACATCGGATTATTCATAAAACTAGATTTTACGAGCAAACGTGATTCTTAAGTTAGCAATATGGTGAAAATATTTCTCTACTCATCCAAAGCATTTCATTACCTCGTTTTTAAATGCCATGTATAAAGCCGGGGCCAGATTTTAAATTCGAGATAAGTGGTTATTCGAGATAAGCGAAGTCGAGATAATGAGAGTCAACTGTACATGTATATAACACGAGTTTATGAAAACAGTGAAAATAAGCCTTAGCGAGTTTTTAATTGTTTTCAAAAACAAATGCTGTATTCCATGACAACGAATGAAAGATTCTGTGTATCATTTGCTTAATTTAAAGGTACTTATGCGCGTTGTTGTGATTTTTATCATTGTAACGAAACTTATAAAATGGTCATATTCCACTCCCGGACGCTATGTTATGTGATATTTGCAATTCTTTTGTTAGGCTTTTAATATATAATTTATCGGGTGGAAGGATTTATTCATGTAGTTCGCAAAAATAAAGACACGCAAACACACGGTTTTTTTTTTTCGCGACTTGAATACCCATTTTTAAATCGTACTGCGAAGCAGTAGATTTATATCTACCGTTTTCCAGAAATCCACTCTGTTTGACCCACTACATTTTTACCATAATCTTCTGAGCAATGTGTTCAAACCAAATTATGTGTTTTCAAACACCGAAGAAACGGCCTTTTCAGTCACAATCTACAAACTTTGTTTATACCTTATTTACTTTTCGACAAATAGAGAAGAGGCTAATACAAAATTTGATGTAATTTTCGCTTTAAGTAATTACCAGTTAGTATTTTCAGTGTTTATAACAAGATTTTCGGTTGAGTAAAGGAGTTGAAACGTACAATAGGTTAACTGTATAATTTATTTGTAGCACTTACAATATTGAAGCTCTGAACTTTCTCGAACGGTCATTTACCAGTTGTAGGGCTGACAACCAATCAAATTCTGTTATGATTATCACTCGGTCAAAACCCACGCGTAAATTCAGACCACGTGGTATAGATGAAATGGACATCGTCTGCTCCAAATGTGTCAATTAACTTGTTTATCATTAGTCAATAGTCGTCTGCACTCAAACAGGGAGCGTGGGAAGTTTACTTTTTTTTCGCATGTGTTAACAAATAGAAATAATTTTGTAATTTTGAAATATTTGATTTCAATGAGCACTCTGATCACGCTCCAATCCTATTTTCATTAAATTCAAATTTGAGTATGAAGAAAAATTATTCAACAACAAATAAACCGACAAAAACATACGATAAACTGATATAGGGGTAAGTTCATATCGGACTCGGTTTCGACCCGAGTTAACCGGGTTTCCATCAGAACGGCCTCGGTTTCGACACTAGTGATGTCATTGTAACCTTTCAACCTCGACGCTTCTGATCCTGGGTCAGGCCGGTGTTACTTGGGTTCCAAAATGGCGTCGAGAATAGTGCACAACAATTCGATTACAAAAAAATAAATATTCTCTTTTACTTTAAATAACAAATACTTTTTTTCTTATTTTATATAGTATTTTGCACGAGTTTATCACATTTCTTAATGGGATAACGATATTTCATGGTAAATTAATTATTGTAGCGGTAAATGAGAAGTTTGTTTACTACCACCAGTGGGTAACTCCGTTCACATGAATGTCTTTTCTGCGCATGCATATTACAGTCAATTTTAGATTATTACATCATCTCACGCGTCTCTCGGGCTGCCATTTGAATTTCCCCTAGGATAGCAGCAAGAGAGATCTTTTTTTAGAACAACTCATGAATAATCATAGAGTGCTGCTAGATTAAAACGATTTGTCAGAAACCAAAGATATAAATAGCATAGTTGGCGATTTCACGTGTTTCTTGAGGGAAAATGCATTTACAGTATTTGGGAAAACCCAATGCTTGAAATACAAACATGTTGGTAATCAAAATTGTAAATAGTTTAATGAAAAATGTTTGTTGCTAAACAGGCTTTTAAACTCTATAGAGAGAGGAATAATATTAACAGACAAGCTTTTAGCTTGGCGCGTGCTCATTATAACAACGTAAAATTCTGCTAAGAAATAATTTAGACTAGCAGAGGGCTATCGAATCAGCAAACTTTCAAAATCGGACCCATGAGGTTGGATGAGCTGGCGATGTCCTCGAAAAGATGGAGTGTTAAGACAAAAAACTCACAAATTTAAAGATTTTACCAACTTTTATTGTCCAAATTTGAGCCCTTTTGATTGGCGAACTATTGCACTATCCCAGCCTCTCAATTATGTACGATTTACAGTGCTGGCAGCACTTTGATTAATAACGCGACAGCAAAAGTTCTAAGCAAATGTCCGAGAATGTCCGATTAAATTACCATGTTTCGACATGGTCCGATCTGGTACGATCGAGAGTACTGAGGCTATTCCCCTGATTGGTACGGTATTTGTATTTGCGCATCAGGAAATCCTTAGCTTCACAAAAGGGACTTGTAATTAATAGAAAATATATTTCTACTTCAATTTCTCAGGCATTCCAGCTCAGTCAACTTTCTATCCGACGTAATGTGAAAGTCAAGGCGACCAGATTCATTTTTTTTTCACCAAAGGACATGTTTATGCGAAAATAGCAGTGAGTGGAATGGGAAGAAAATTGTGCCTGATTCTGGTGAAAGAATACCTGGACCACGTGGATATGTGCACTGACCGCAGTTATATGACTGAAATACTGTTCAGAACGGCATTGAACTCAAACCAAATCAAATCAAATCTTCATCTTCACATATCTGTAAACATGTCACGAAGGAATTGTTTGCCTCTGTGAGATTGACCGTTTCTACAAAGTTGGTTATTTGCGGAAAATTAAGCAATCTGAAATCTTTAATTATGGCGTAATAATTAAGCGTGCTAATAACGTTCCGTGTTTAAAATTTCTGTCCAATACTATTATTAGCATATGGGCATATAAACACCAATATAACTGTAATCGATTTTTAGCTCACCTGAGCACATCGTGAATCATTGATCATTGAATGTCCGTCGTCTGTCGTGCGTCGTCCGGGCGTCAACAATTTAAGTGTTTACACTCTAGAGGCCAAAAATATGCCCCAATCTTCATGAAACTTGGTCAGAATGTTCCCCAGGTCACAAGGATGAACCCTATCGAAAATGGGAAGGATCCATGCAAAATCAAGGGAAAAGGAGCCTTATTGACAATTTTCTTGTTTATGCTCAAGAGGCCACAAATATGATCCAATCTTCATGAAACTTGGTCAGAATGTTGCCCAGGTCACAAGGATGAACCCTTTTGAAAATCGGATGAATCCATGCCATATCACGGGAAAAGGGGCCTTATTGACAAATTTCTTGTTTACGCTCTAGAGGCCACAAATATGACCCAATATTCATGAAACTTGGTCAGAATGTAGGCCAGTTCACAAGGATCAACCCTATTGAAAATGGGAAGGATCCATGCCATATCACGGAAAAAGAGGCCTTATTGACAAATTTCTTGTTTATGCTCTAGGGGCCACAAATGTGGCCCAATCTTCATGAACCTTGGTCAGAATGTAGGCCAGGTCACAAGGATAAACCCTATCGCAAATGGGAAGGATCCATGTCATATCACGGGAAAAGGGGCCTTATGACAATTTTCTTGTAAACACTCTAGAGGCCACGAATATGGTCCTATCTTCATGAAACTTATTCAGAATGTAGGCCAGGTCACAAGGATGAATGTATTGAAAATTGGGAGGATCCATGCAAAATCAAGGGAAAAGGGGCCTTATTGACAAATTTCTTGTTTATGCTCAAGAGGCCACAAATATGATCCAATCTTCATGAAACTTGGTCAGAATGTTGATTATGTCACAAGGATGAACCCTATTTAAAATGGGATGGATCCATGCCATATTACAGGAAAAGGGGTCTTAATGATTGTTCTCATGTTACACTCTAGAGGCCAGCCATTTTTTGGTCCAAACTTCATGAAAGCTGGTTTTTTATCATCTTCTTTCTGATATCTGCCTATTTAATTGCTGTGATATCCCAGTGGTCAAAAAGAATCAGGTGAGCGATGTAGGACCATCATGGTCCTCTTGTTAATTGACGTTCGACCCCGACTGGGTATATGTATATATTAAGCATACTTTCACACCATGACACAGTTCAATCTAATGTTATAAGAACAATCAAGAAACGTGAACCATCAAAATATACATTTCCCTAACTATAACGGTATTTAATTTCCAGAAGTCAGTAAAAGACCCTAATCTGCACAATTTTTCAGTTTGTTCTACTTTTCCCCATCAATTCATCTTTTTCCTCATGTACTTTCACATAATTGCCACCCTAACCGTATCAGTCAAAACAGTCATTAACACCGATTCTTACGTTTTATTACTATCATGAATATTTTCATTTCTTGTCTTTCTTATGTTTGAGACAAGCATCGTGTGACGTCATATATCACATCGCATAGGTTTTATTCATGTAATCCCTTTCCCACGTGAAGGTTCCTTTGTATGTTTTCACTGTGTTCAGAATTAGACATTTGTTGGCGATTGAGATAAAACTTTATTAAGGCGAGCTAATTTTTTCCGAGACGGGTTTAATAAGATTTTATCTCAAACGCCAACTTATGCTGGATCCTATATGCCCCGGATTAGATTTGTTTGTTTGTATCAGTGTTTAACGCCGTTTTAACAATTTTTCAGTCATATCACGGCGACAGTTCACTTTATTCATGCTTCCTGTCCACCAGTACTAGGCTAGGCTCTGAAGTGTACTACCCAAATACACTCCCCCGAAACTAAGTGGCCCGGGTGGGGCTCGAACTCACGCCGTCCAGTAACCTGGAGATCGGGAGTTCGCCGCCCTGACCACTGAGCCACGGAGGACCCGTCCCGGATTAGAACCTTAGACACCTAGGCATGGCACCTCTTACACTCAAAATAAACCAAAATATTCCAGGAGTGAGGGGCCAGGAGAGCTTAAAAACTAAATAACGAACTGAACACGTATGGTCCTATCTACGGCTAGTTTATGATAACTTGATAAGCCTGTATTATTTTACGTGACAATTCGTTGACATACGAAACCTTTGTCGTTGTTATCATTGGACCGCTTAATTAAATAAACCTCAGTAAAAACATTTTGATGACGAGATTGTTCTAACCTTGTTTAACCCATTGTGAAAGCAAACAGATTGTTGGTGGGAAAATAATTAAGCATTGATAATTGTTTTGGATACGAAAGAGGAGAAATACAGTCAATATTAATGTCTACAATAAAGCTCCGCCCGCCGGGCTAGCGCAGTTGGTAGCGCGTTAGACTGCGGATCGGTAGGTCCGTGGTTCGAGCCCCGGTCGCGGCAACTTCTTTCTGGTGAAAATTCATCTCTCACCTCTGATTCGAGAAGCAGTCAGTGGCGTGGAAAGAAGTAGTGTGAGTACTGGTATTAGTAAGTCAGGAAAACACTGTTAGGTGCACTGACCGCCGCGATGTAAGTGAAAGATTGTTGAAAGCGGCGTTAAACCCGATACAAACAAACAAAAAAGCTCCACATTTCGAAGGAAAGTTTTCAAACCCATTCATGTTCATACTTACCTTTTATTCAGTATTTTTACAATAACTAACAAGGTTGACGAGATCTATTGAGTTAACCCTTTACCTCACATTCCTTGTTTTTATGACCCAGAGATTAAAAAAAACATCTAAACTTTGTGAGAGTAGTAGAAATTGCTAAACATGAGCTAATTTTAATTTTCCAACCATGTTTTCTATTATCTCAGTACTTTCAATCTTAAAATTACTTCTCACCTCTGCTTCATGTGAGGCAGTTGAAAGTGACTTGGAAAGAAAGTTATGTTAGTACTGGTGTAAGAGAACCAGGAAAAGCATGGTTAGGTGCACTGGCGCCATGATATAAGGTGTTAAAGCAGCATTTAGAACGCATGTATAATATTTAACTTGATTTAAGTGCATGAAATGTCTAGCTTAGTTCATTTGAGTAAGTCTTGGGAAGAAATGATGCAAACAGATCCCATACAGTATGTCCCACAAGCCCAAAATTCAGCATCATTTGTATGCTGTGTATTGAAGGGCTGAGCTGTCAGGGGTCAAGTAATTAATGGGCTGTTGATACACATTTATAGCTGTCTTGACCACGGAATCAACTGATCAGGAACAAGCCAGGAACATTATCTCCCACTCTCAGGTCAGCAAGTGGTGACTTTGCATTTACACTACAGTAATGTGATACTTGTATATGCAGTTAAAATCTGGATCATAGTTTTGATTTGTTTGTTTGTTTGGGGTTTAACGCCGCTTTCAACAGTGCATGTCATTTCACGGTGGTAAACGCACCTAACAAGCTTTCCTGGCTCACTCACACCAGTAATAACGCTACTTCTTCCCATGTCCCTGACTACATACTCACATATTCAGCGGTGAGGGTAAATAATTTGCCGGAAAGAAGTTCGGTCTGACCGGGATTCGAACCAGCGACCTCCAGGTCACAAGCGCTACATGCTATCGACTGTGCTATCCCGGCTGGGACTCATACTTTTGAACAAACCATACAAACTTATCTAACAACATCTTTGCGGAAAAAATAGAATTTTATGTGAAAAAAATCTTATTTTTTCACATAAAACAACTTTCAATTTTTTGAAGTACGATGTCGATTTACGAAGTAAATAATTTTGATTTGATTATTCCAATATACACGACTAAGGTAAAGTTTTGTTTGTGAATATCAATCTTTCCACACAAATAGTAAAGGACACTTTGTGGTTCGTTATATACAGACTGTAGTTGGGTGTTTTATATGACCCACAAACAAGTAATTATAAAAGCTTATGTTGTGGTATCTGTCACGTTAAAAGCATCACACCGTGTCTCGCCTGCCATTTGTTAATGTCAGATTCGGTAACCACTTGATTTCTTGTTAGGAAATAAGCATCACTTTCATCATATCTTGTAATGAAATGTTTGTTATTAGAATTTACCATTTTTTCAATGATCCCTCAAGCCACTGCTAACGCAACAGCTTTATAAAGTCACCGACTGCTTTTTCATACAGACTTCATACGCAAAAGTTTAATTTGATAAAAACTCCTGTAATAACTTTTTTATCTGAATAATTATAGATGGGGAAATAGCCAACATATTAACTCTACTGTGGAAAGAAAATTTTGTGAAGCCAGTCATACAGACGAAGTTCGTCAAAGTAATGGTGATAAAACAAATGTAATGAATGTGAAGCCGTTAATAATTTTAAAGTTTTTAATTTTGATTTGATTATTCCAATCTACACGACTAAGGTAACATTATGTGTGCGAATATCGATCGATCATTACACGCACCTAGTGAAGGACACTTTGTGGTTCGTTATATACAGACATTAGTGGGTTGTTTTATATGACCCACAAACAAGTAATTATTAAAGCCTATGTTGTGGTATCTGTCACATTATACACCTTTACATCGTGTCTCGCCTGCCATTTGTGAGTTGGAAATTCGATAACCACTTGACTTTTTGTTAGGAGATAAGCATCACTTTCAACATATTTTGTAATAAAATGTTTTTCATTTAATTAACCATTTTTATGCCCCCGATAGGGAGGCATCATAAATTTGACTTGTCCGTCCGTCCGTCTGTCCGTCCGTCCGTCTGTCCGTCCGTCTGTCCGTCCGTCCGTCCGTCATTCCGTCCAAAAACTTTAACATTGGCCATAACTTCTAAATCAAAGCGGTGTCGGGGGCATTGTCATCTTACAGTGACAGCTCTTGTTTCATTGCTCCCTCAAACCACATAGATGAGGATGACAGCCAACATATCAACTCTACTGTGGAAAGAAATGTTTGTGTAACCAGTCATACAGATGAAGTTGGTCAAAGAAATGGTGATAAAACAAACGCTTTGAATGTGAAGCCGTTAGATAATGGTAAGTATTATTGGTTGTATTATTTACTTATGCAAACTGTTTTTCTTAGGCATTGACTACTTTGATCAAATACACCGGAGATGAGAGGGGAATGAACATTGTAGTAAAGATTTTACCTTAACAAGTAATTGGATCTGTAGAGTTCTTAAACTCAATGAGGCAGTGTTATTTCCGATTCTGTTGTTCGGTTTTGATGCATTCCATCATCATAACTAGGGTAAATAATTGTCATAAACGTAGCTGTTGGTAGTTTTTTCTTCAAAATTTAAAAACCTGTAGCTTTTAAATACTTTTTGACAAAGTAAATAATTTTGATTTGATTATTCCAATATACACGACTAAGGTAAAGTTTTGTTTGTGAATATCAATCTTTACACACACATAGTAAAGGACACTTTGTGGTTCGTTATATACAGACTGTAGTGGGGTGTTTTATATGACCCACAAACAAGTAATTATAAAAGCTTATGTTGTGGTATCTGTCACGTTAAAAGCATCACACCGTGTCTCGCCTGCCATTTGTTAATGTCAGATTCGGTAACCACTTGATTTCTTGTTAGGAAATAAGCATCACTTTCATCATATCTTGTAATGAAATGTTTGTTATTAGAATTTACCATTTTTTCAATGATCCCTCAAGCCACTGCTAACGCAACAGCTTTATAAAGTCACCGACTGCTTTTTCATACAGACTTCATACGCAAAAGATTAATTTGATAAAAACTCCTGTAATAACTTTTTTATCTGAATAATTATAGATGGGGAAATAGCCAACATATTAACTCTACTGTGGAAAGAAAATTTTGTGAAGCCAGTCATACAGACGAAGTTCGTCAAAGTAATGGTGATAAAACAAATGTAATGAATGTGAAGCCGTTAATAATTTTAAAGTTTTTAATTTTGATTTGATTATTCCAATCTACACGACTAAGGTAACATTATGTGTGCGAATATCGATCGATCATTACACGCACCTAGTGAAGGACACTTTGTGGTTCGTTATATACAGACATTAGTGGGTTGTTTTATATGACCCACAAACAAGTAATTATTAAAGCCTATGTTGTGGTATCTGTCACATTATACACCTTTACATCGTGTCTCGCCTGCCATTTGTGAGTTGGAAATTCGATAACCACTTGACTTTTTGTTAGGAGATAAGCATCACTTTCAACATATTTTGTAATAAAATGTTTTTCATTTAATTAACCATTTTTATGCCCCCGATAGGGAGGCATCATAAATTTGACTTGTCCGTCCGTCCGTCTGTCCGTCCGTCCGTCCGTCCGTCCGTCATTCCGTCCAAAAACTTTAACATTGGCCATAACTTCTAAATCAAAGCGGTGTCGGGGGCATTGTCATCTTACAGTGACAGCTCTTGTTTCATTGCTCCCTCAAACCACATAGATGAGGATGACAGCCAACATATCAACTCTACTGTGGAAAGAAATGTTTGTGTAACCAGTCATACAGATGAAGTTGGTCAAAGAAATGGTGATAAAACAAACGCTTTGAATGTGAAGCCGTTAGATAATGGTAAGTATTATTGGTTGTATTATTTACTTATGCAAACTGTTTTTCTTAGGCATTGACTACTTTGATCAAATACACCGGAGATGAGAGGGGAATGAACATTGTAGTAAAGATTTTACCTTAACAAGTAATTGGATCTGTAGAGTTCTTAAACTCAATGAGGCAGTGTTATTTCCGATTCTGTTGTTCGGTTTTGATGCATTCCATCATCATAACTAGGGTAAATAATTGTCATAAACGTAGCTGTTGGTAGTTTTTTCTTCAAAATTTAAAAACCTGTAGCTTTTAAATACTTTTTGACAAAGTAAATAATTTTGATTTGATTATTCCAATATACACGACTAAGGTAAAGTTTTGTTTGTGAATATCAATCTTTACACACACATAGTAAAGGACACTTTGTGGTTCGTTATATACAGACTGTAGTGGGGTGTTTTATATGACCCACAAACAAGTAATTATAAAAGCTTATGTTGTGGTATCTGTCACGTTAAAAGCATCACACCGTGTCTCGCCTGCCATTTGTTAATGTCAGATTCGGTAACCACTTGATTTCTTGTTAGGAAATAAGCATCACTTTCATCATATCTTGTAATGAAATGTTTGTTATTAGAATTTACCATTTTTTCAATGATCCCTCAAGCCACTGCTAACGCAACAGCTTTATAAAGTCACCGACTGCTTTTTCAAACAGACTTCATACGCAAAAGTTTGAAAAGTAGGTGATATAGCCTTCATATTTCACATGATCATTGCTTGGGACAAGACCTTTCTGTAGGTACAAAGGTCAAGGTCATCAGACAAGGTCAAGGTAATTTTCCAGGTCAAAATTCTTTAAAAAATTTAACCTTGGTCATAACTTTTGAATGGTAGGTCAAAGGGCCTTCATATTTCACATGACTATTGCTTGGGACAGACTTTTCTGTAGGTACCAATATCAAGGTCATCAGTTAAAGTCAATGTCATTTATCAAGGTCAAAATTGTTTTAAAAATTTAATCTTGGTCATAACTTTTGGATGGTAAGTCAAAGAGCCTTCATAATTCTCATGATCATTGCTTAGGACAAGACCTTTCTGTAAATACCAAGTTTATATATTTGCATTGGCCTTAGAAATAATAGAAAGCCGAGTGTTGGCACCCGCTTGCGGTGCTCTTGTTTATTTATTCATTATTATTTTTTGTTGTTGTTGCTGTTCTTTTGATTTGATTTTATTGATGGAGTTTTATTGTGGCAACTAGAAATTTTATTTGCAAAAATTTTGCAGAAAATCTAAAATTCCAAATTGGGCAAGAAGCAGTGAAATGATAAATATGAAAAGCTCAATATGTTGTCATATTTTATCCTCTCTAAATAATTTACTAGATGTACTTGTCGTTTTCTGTCATGCTACATCATTATCTTAAAAAAAAACACATCAAAACAGTGTAGATATCCAACGACCCCGGTCAGAGGCTTTGTCTTATTTCATATTAAGTTATAATCAAAGTTATAATTAAATTGTTTCTTTGTCATTTTACTTCAACACATAAACACACACCTCTTGTTTCTCTGCAATCGTCAAAATGATTTGGATAAGTTAAATCCTTTTTGCTTACAATCTTAGACTTTACACATCGTATAACATAAATTCATTTAAACTTATGTTTAAGGAACATCCATTTGTTTTACCGGTTTTGGGGTTTAAGTTATTGTCCTTTAAAATTCAATATCAATCATGTTGACAAAACTTTTCAGGAAAATGTCTGGTTAAAATGAAGTACAACAGAAGGACACAACTCATTAGGCCAACGGACATTGTTTCATTTGATTCAAATGGTCTTGTACACATGCGAATTAGGACATCGGAAGACTGTAACGTTGATGATGATGATAATGATGAAAATCAACAACAAATTCAACCACAACAACTGGCACCTTTTAATAAACAAGAGGACCATGATGGTCCTATATCGCTCACCTGAGTATGTCACTCATAACTTGTCAACCATGTTATGCAAACCAGAATTTGTTTGATGTACATTAAGGTTGGTTAAAATTAGTCCTACTGCAACTTGGGTTTTTTTAAGTTTCGTAAATTTTCACTTTTCACTTATCATGGTGTATTCTTTTAACAACTTTTGAAGACCTTCACCCAAGGAACATCCCTGCCAAGTTTCAGCTTGATTGGCCCTGTGGTTTAGGAGGAGAAGAATTTTTTCTAAGATTTTCAGCCATTTTTCAGACTTTATGTAACCATGGAAACTAGAGTTTTAGGTGAAATTAAATTCTTTCAACAACTTTTGAAGACTTTCACCCAAGGAACATCCCTGCCAAGTTTCAGCTTGATTGGCCCAGTGGTTGAGGAGAAGGATTTTTTCTAAGATTTTCAGCCATTTTCGGCCTTTTTTCAGACTTTTCGTTACCATGGAAACTAGAGTTTTTGATGAAATTAAATTCTTTTAACAACTTTTGAAGACTTTCACCCAAGGAACATCCCTGCCAAGTTTCAGCTTGATTGGCCCAGTGGTTTAGGAGGAGAAGAATTTTTTCTAATATTCTGAGCCATTTTCGGCCATTTTTCAGATTTTCCGTTACCATGGAAACTAGACTTTTTGATGAAATTAAATTCTTTCAACAACTTTTGAAGACTTTCACCCAAGGAACATCCCTGCCAAGTTTCAGCTTGATTGGCCCAGTGGTTTAGGAGGAGAAGAATTTTTTCTTATATTTTGAACCATTTTCGGCCATTTTTCAGATTTTCCGTTACTATGGAAACTAGACTTTTTGATGAAATTAAATTCTTTCGATAACTTTTGAAGACTTTCACCCAAGGAACAGCCCTGCCAAGTTTCAGCTTGATTGGCCCAGTGGTTTAGGAGGAGAAGAATTTTTTCTAATATTTTGAGCCATTTTCGGCCATTTTTCAGATTTCCGTTACCATGGAAACTAGAGTTTTTGTTGAAATTAAATTCTTTTAACATCTTTTGAAGACCTTCACCATAGGAACGTCCCTGCCAAGTTTCAGCTTGATTGGCCCAGTGGTTTAGGAGGAGAAGAATTTTTCTAAGATTTTCAGCCATTTTCGGCTATTATGTAACCATTGCAACCAGAGTTTTTGATGAGATTTAATTCTTTTAACAACTTTAAAGAGCTTCACCCAAGGAACATCCCTGCCAAGTTGATCACAATAGCTCACCTTGAGCACTTTGTGCTTAGGTGAGCTAAAAAGGTAAGAAGCTATATTTATTACAACTTAAAATATTCAATGTAAGTTTTTGCTTGATGAATGTTTTCAAAATTGTACATATATATATTTATATTGTTAATTTCTACTACATTTGGTTCTGCTTATGGCGGTGCTAGTGATCAGTGTCAAATTACAGTACCGACCTATGAATTAATTCAACTAAACTAAGTTGACAATTCATTATAATTTTGTGTATTCGGTGATTAGATGTCAAAACAAAAAGTAATTTCGCGTTTTTATGTTTCTATATCAGGTTATGGCCTTTCTGATGACTCTCCTGGGTGAAAGATTGATAAACAACAACTCCCTGGCCATATCATTTGAAAGGGGAGTGTTGTACACTGATGGGATGGTGGTCAAGGGATACCAGCAGGAAGGCAAGATAGTAATTTTCGTGAACTTGCATTCCTCTATCGAAGATGCTGTGGCCACATTCGTCCATGAACTCGCTCTTTCATGACACCACCTATGCATGATGAACATGGGTTCATGTTTTTAAGGATCTGTAGTATGAATGAATGAATTATGTTTTAAGGCCCGTCGACAACTAAGGTCATGTTTGGCGCAAAACTCTAAAAAGAAAACCAACTTATTTTATAAGGCGAAGTATACCTTCAAAATTAAGATAATTATAACACTTTAAAACAAAACACTGTAAATCTTGTAATAAAAATTATGTAAACGGTAGAACTGATAGAAAGAAAGAAGTATTACCTTCAAAACTTAAAAGAAAGTTGTGCTCTAAAGAACACTCAAAATTAATGTTAAATTCAAAGAAACATTTTAAAATCTAAGGGAAACTTGGATTCAACAGAACATAAAATCATATTTTATTATACAAATTAATAGCCTTCAGGAAATCAAAAAGCAGTTCAATTTTTACATAGTCAAATAAGTCCTTCATACTGTCAACTTTAAAATATCTATCTCTAGTAAAAGAGAAATCTATGCAATCAATAAAAATATGCTTGACAGTAAGAGGACAGTTGCAAGGAATGCACATTGGCATGTCTTCTCCCTTTAAAAGATAGGAGTGAGTGAGGTGTGTATGGCCAATGCGTAACCGAGTCAAGATAAGTTCTTCGCGACGGGTTGACCTGTACCCAGGTAACCAATCACCAAGATCCTGTCGGACAGAAAATAGCTTATTATTAAAATTTGCTATATCAGTCCAGCTGTTCCTCCAGACTTCCTGAATAAAACAATGAATTAAAGGTTTAAAATCGTTAAAAGGTACTTCAAATGGTAAAATTTCAAGTGATAATGCATTCTTGGCAGCTTTATCTGCCTCCTCATTACCACGAATGCCAATATGGCTTGGAAGCCAACAGAAAACGAGATCAACATCATTTAGCTTAGCTATTTTATCAAGTAATCTAACTATAATTGGGTTGTCTATTTTCTCATTCTTAATCGCTTGCATACTTGACAAAGAGTCAGTGTAAATGATATAGCGAGAGAAACGTTCTGCGATCATATGATCAAGTGCAAGATCAATGGCCTTAAGTTCGGCTGAAAAAATTGAAGAGTTATTAGGTAGGCGGAATTTATATTTTTCGCCATCTAAAATAGTGGCTGATGCAACTTTTTCGCCATCCTTTGAACCGTCTGTATATATCTCTTTATGTGATTTGTATTTTTCTCTAATTTCCAAGAACTTTGTTTTAAAAATAATTGGATCCGTTGTATCTTTTTTGCTGGAAGCAATATCATAAAGAAACGTGGGGCTTTTTGACGTCCACAAAGGAACATCAGGAACAATATGTTCTGCCACGTCCTCTAGATCAAAGTCTAAAGAATTTACATCAGCCTCACATCGCAAACTGAATGAATGAATGATTGGTGTTTTAAGGCCCGTCGACAACTAAGGTCATGTTGGGCGCAAAACTCTTATTAAAAATAACTTATTTTAAAAGGCGACGTATACCTTCAAAACTAAGATAATATTAACACTTTAAAACAAAACGCTGTAAATCGTATAATAAAAATTATGCAAACAGTAGAAATGTAAGAAAGAAGTAACACTTCCAAAACTTAAAAGAAAATCGTGCTCAAAAGAACACTCAATATTAATGTAAAATTCAAAGAGACATTTTTAAAACTTAGGGAAACTTGGACTCAAAAGAAAATAAAATCATATTTTATAATACAAATTAATGGCCTTAAGGTAATCAAAAATCAGTTCAATTTTTACATAATCAAATAAGTTCTTCATACTGTCAACTTTAAAATATCTATTTCTAGTAAAAGAGAAATCTATACAATCAATAAAAATATGCTTGACAGTAAGAGGACAGTTGCAAGGAATACACATTGGCATGTCTTCTCCTTTTAAAAGATAAGAGTGTGTGAGGTGTGTGTGGCCAATGCGTAACCGAGTCAAGATAAGTTCTTCGCGACGGTTTGACCTGTAACCAGGTAACCAATCGCCGAGGTCCTGTCGAACAGAAAATAATTTATTGTACTGGTTGGCTGGATCATTCCAACATTTACTCCAGACATCATGAATAAAACTATGAATAAGGGGTTTAAAATCAGTAAAAGGCACTTCAAATGGTAAAATTTCAAGTGACAGTGCGTCCTTGGCAGCTTTATCTGCCTCCTCGTTACCACGAATACCAATGTGGCTTGGAAGCCAGCAGAAAATAAGATCAACATCATTTAGCTGAGCTATTTTATCGAGTAATCTTACGATAAGGGGGGTGTCAGATTTCTCGTGCTCAATCGCTTGCATACTTGAAATGGAGTCAGTGTATATAATATAACGAGAGAATCGTTCTGCGATCATATGGTCGAGTGCGAGATCAATGGCCTTAAGCTCGGCTGAAAAAATGGAAGAGTTATTAGGAAGGCGGAATTGATATTTTTCGCCATTTAAAATAGTGGCTGAAGCAACTTTTTCGCCATCTTTAGAACCGTCTGTGTATATCTCTTCATATGATGTGTATTTTTCTTTGACTTCCAAGAATTTGGTTTTAAAGATAGATGGATCTGTTGTATCCTTTTTGCTTGAAGCAAGATCATAAAGAAACGTGGGACTTTTATATGTCCACAAAGGAACATCAGGAACAATATGTTCTGCCACGTCCTCTAGGTCAAAATCTAGAGAGCTTACATCGGCTTCACAGCGCAAACTAAAAGGAAGTATTGGGTTCTTTTTCTTTTCAAAAGCCTCTCTATATTTAGGTTCAAAAACAACTTTATGAGTAGGATTGTCGGGATTTGATTTAAGTTTTAAATAATATTGCATGGAGAGCTTTTTCCTGCGTAAATTTAGGGAAGGTTCATTTGCTTCTGTATAAAGACTGTTAACTGGTGACGTTCTAAATGCGCCAAATGCCAAACGCAATCCTTGATTATGAATAGTATCAAGTTTGCGAAGGTATGAAGGGCGCGCAGAACCATAAACAACGCAGCCATAGTCTAGCTTTGATCTAACAAGTGCCCTATAAAGGCGCAACAGAACCTTTTTATCGGCTCCCCAATCCATACTGGATACAACACGTAAAAGATTAAGTGCCTTTTGGCATTTATTTTTCAAATTGTCAATATGTGGAATAAACGACAGTTTAGAATAAAAAAGGAGTCCTAAGAACTTAAATTCCTTAACAACTTCAATCGGCACTCCGTCCAACTTTAATTCTGGATCGGAGTGCATTTTCCTTGAATGACAAAAATGCATACATTTAGTTTTTGTCTTTGAAAATTTGAAGCCGTTTTGATTGGACCATTTTGAAAGATTGTTTAAAACTTGCTGCAACTGTCTTTCAATTGTATACATGTGTTTTGATCTGTAACAGATGCAGAAGTCATCAACATATAGGAAACACTCCACACCAGGGCAAACGGTTTTAACGATATTGTTTATTTTGACACTAAATAGTGTCACCGATAAAATACTTCCCTGGGGGACACCCATTTCTTGCTCATGAGGATCAGATAAAGTATCACCAACACGGACTCTAAACTGTCGTTCATCCAAAAAAGCTGAGATGAAAAAGGCAAGGCGACCTCGAATACCGAAATCATAGAGGTCGTTCATAATTCCATACTTCCAAGTGGTGTCATAAGCACTTTCAAGATCGAAAAAGACAGAAACAACGTGTTCCTTCCTTATAAAGGCTTCTCGAATAAATGTCTCGAAGCGAACAAGATGATCAAGAGTGCTTCTCTGTTTACGAAAGCCACTTTGGACTTGAGTAATAAGGTGGTTCTTTTCAAGAAACCAGACAAGACGATCATTTACCATTCTTTCCATGGTCTTGCAAATACAACTAGTTAAGGCAATAGGGCGATAATTAGATGGATTTGTGGAATCTTTACCTGGTTTAGGTATTGGAATAACGATAGCTTCCCGCCAAGAGGCTGGAATGCTTCCCGTTGTCCATACCTGATTATAAATTGCAAGTAAGCAATGAAGGGATCGAGACGGCAAACGTTTGAGGAACTGATAATGAATAGCATCTGATCCGACAGCAGTGTCGTGACACTTTTTTAAAGCTTTTTTCAATTCCTTAACGGAAAAGTCTCTATTATATTGTTCCAGATTTCTGGAACTAAAATTAAGTTTAGACTTTTCTTTTTCACTTTGAAACTTCTGAAACGTAGTTGAATAATTAGTAGAGGAAGATTTCTTGGCAAACGTGTCTGCCAAGACATTAGCAATGTCATGTTTTGAAGAAGCTGTGTTATCGTCATCCGTTTTAAGATGACCAACATTAAGTGATGTATTCTTCCCACTAATTTTACGTATCATGTCCCAAGTCTTTTTGACAGATGATCTAGAATTTAATCCGGATACATACTGTCTCCAAGACGAACGCTTACTTTGTTTTATAGTACGACGTGCTTTAGCACGTGCAATTTTAAATTTGTAAAGATTTTCCTTTGAAGGCCTTAAGCCAAATGCTCTTAGAGCACGTTTCCTCTCGGCTATAACCTTTTTGCAGTCATCATTAATTGATTGATTGATTGAATGGGGTTTTACGCCGCTTTCAACATTATTTCAGTTATATCGCGGCGGCTGGAGCACCTAACAATGGATTCCTGGTATTTCTCACGCCAGTACTACCATTACATCCTTTCCTAGCCTCCAGCTACTATCTCACATAGATCTACGATTATCGACCCATTGGTGAGAGACAAATAGTCGGAAAGAATGAGTGCCGCCGTCGGGGATCGAACCCGTGACCTCTAGTTTGACAGTCCGACGCGCTACCAACTGCCCTATGACGGCGGCAGTCATCATTAAACCATGGCTTATTTGGATTCTTTGGGTCAGGCGATGTTTGTGGAATACATTTTCCTGCAGCAGAATAAAGTAAAGATGTAAACAAGTCTGCAGAATTTTCACAGTCATCAAAGGCTTCTGGATTTATAGACTGTTCGCAGGTAGTTTTAAACAGTTCCCAATTAGCCTTATGGAGTTTCCAACGCCTAGGGCGCTCCTGAACAGATGGTCCTAATTCGGAGATCTGAATAGGGAAATGGTCACTACCATGAAGGTCGGACAAAACTTTCCATGAAAAATCAGGAAAAATATCAGGGCTGCAAATAGTCAAATCCAATGAAGAATAATGTCCAGTTGCAGGATGAAGATAAGTTTTAGATTTATCATTCAGTATAACAAGATCATGCCTAGTTACAAAATCCTCAACAGAACGACCCTTGTCGTCTGTATTGGAGCATCCCCATAACTTATGGTGAGAATTGAAATCTCCCATAAGTATAAAAGGTTTAGGTAGCTGATCGACTAGATGATCAAGTTTTCTGCCATCAACAGGGGAACTTGGAGGAAGATAAACAGAACAGAGTGTAATAGTTTTATTAAGAGAGACACTTACAGCCACTGCTTGTAGAGATGTATTTAAACTTACATGACGGTGAGGGATATTATTATTTACAATAATTCCCACACCACCAGACGCTTTGTCGCGTTCTGTAAAGTTATTAAAATAGCAAGAATGGTATTTTAGAGAAAACTTATCTGTGTCTTTGAGAAACGTTTCTTGTAAACATACTGCAACTGGTTTTTGTTTCGATACTAGAAGATTAAGTTCTTCAAAATTGGCCTTGATGCTGCGACAATTCCATTGTATAATGTTATTCGCCATAATGGAGGTAATAGTAATAATAATAATAATACCACTTATAAATGGAAGTAGGAAATTACCCATTATTTAACTCCTGTTAGGTTAATTTTATTCGCACCTTGCCTTATTACATCTGTTTGCTTTTGATTTGAAGGAGGGGGGTTTGAAGGAGGGGGAGCGGGTACATCCATCTCCTCCTCCTCGTCTGATTCGCTTAATTCAGCAAATCGATTGCCTGTAGAAACTGGAGGAGTAGAAACTCTCTCCAAATTAATACGAGGCTTTCTCTGACGGGCTGACTGATCTTTTGGTAACTGTTTATTTTCACTAACAACTTTGTTTGGTTTAGTAACTTGTGTTTTCTTCTCAGATTCGGGGACTTTTTTATCATTAGCTTTTACATCTGTGGTTTTATTTGAAGGCTTTTCTCCGGCTAAAACTTGGTCGACTTTACTCCGTACTTCTGGAAACATTTCAGTAAGTATCTTAAGCATTCGTTCACAAGTTGTACATTCATTGGCCTTTGGGGTTTTAGTCGACTCGGGAACAGGTTTTGCTTTATTGGCATAGCTATTGATGTCGTCTCTTGATTCAACTATTTTTCTTGCTTCAAAAAAGGAAACAGATTGTTTAAATTTCACTGTCAAAATTTCTTTTTCTTTTTTAAACTTTGGGCATAGTCTTGAATTAGCTGGATGTGCCATTCCACAGTTAAAGCATTTGAAATCATTCTCGCACTCGTCTTCATCATGCTCAAGGATGTCACCTTCAAATCCGCACTTTTTACAAACCTTGGATTTCATGCATCTGTCCTCGTGATGTCCAAACCTCTGGCAGTTGAAGCAACGGAGAGGATTTGGAACGAAAACATCGACCTTGACAATTTGGAAGCCAATTTTAATCTCTTTAGGGAGAGTTGGTTCATTAAACGTCAGGATGTATGTATTGGTTTTTACTTTTTTGCCATCTTTTGTAAATTCAATTCTTTTGACTTGCGTGACTCCTTGAGATTTCAGATTAGATTCAATTTCACTTATTAAGCAGGAAGAAAGCTCTCTGCAGCGAATGACACCTTTCGACTGATTGAGTTTTTCATGAGCATATACATTCACTCTGTGATTAAAGAATTTTGTAATCTTTAAGAGGTTGTCTGACTGAGCTCTTTTACTAACTTCGACAAGCAAATTTCCATTTTTCAAGTTTTTAACCGATTTCGGTGTTCCAATGATAGCTTTAATCTGTTTTTCTATAACAAATGGTGAAAGGTCTGTAATATCAATGTCTGGATCGTCACTTTCGATTACAATAAATTTAGGAAAAGGTAAGAGGTTGATGTTTTCGTCTTCCGAATCTGAGAGTTCACGCTTGGATTTTTTATTTTGAGCCATGTTAAATTGTGTTTGGTTCAGCGGCGATGGTCCAAACCACCCGCCCTCGGAGTCCTACTAATGGGGACACCTAACCTGGGGAATTCCATCTCAGGAAAGGTGCCGGGGATACATCGCCGATATACTCGGTGCAAAATGGCTAGATCAAGCAATAAATACCTCCGATAATTAATTCACCAAAGTATGAAGAAAAAACGGAAAGTATAATTGTCGATCAAACACCATGTTTACCCGATTGGCCCATGAGCCACCGCCTTCTAAGGCATGTGAAAGAAACATCTATTTCAAATGAAAACGAAAATTTGATGGTGAAAGGTTAAATTTAAACGCCCTAGGGCAAGGCATGACCAGCCGATTGATCGGGTCGGGCCCGCCCGACCTCCCGTTTATCCCAACTCAGGGCCAAAGTGGTGTGTTGCAAAAACAGGGCCTAGCCAATCCCTGAGTTCACTCAACCACCAGGATCCCGTCATCAGGCATTACGGGTCGCAGCCCACGGCAAACAGGCAGGTCCATTTGTTTGGGGTCATACCATGTACTACATGGACAGCAGCCGACTATTTCTATCCCCCCGCCCAGCTGGGGGCCCGCAAACTGAAGGGAAGAATAGGGTTCTTTTTCTTTTCAAAATCCTTTCTATATTTTGGATCAAACACAACTATATGAGTAGGATTATCGGGATTGGATTTAAGTTTTAAATAATATTGTAAAGAAAGCTTTTTCCTTCGTAAATTTAAAGAAGGCTCATTTGCTTCTGTATAAAGACTGTTAACTGGTGACGTTCTAAATGCTCCCAACGCCAAACGCAATCCTTGATTATGAATAGTATCAAGTTTGCGAAGGTATGAAGGGCGTGCAGAACCATAAACAACACAGCCATAGTCTAGCTTTGATCTAACAAGTGCCCTATAAAGGCGCAATAGAACCTTTTTATCGGCTCCCCAATCCATACTGGATACAACACGTAAAAGGTTAAGTGCCTTTTGGCATTTGTTTTTCAAATTGTCAATGTGTGGGATAAACGAAAGCTTAGAGTCAAATAATAGTCCTAAGAATTTAAATTCCTTGACAACTTCAATCGGTACCCCGTCCAACTTTAAATCTGGATCAAGGTGCATTTTTCTCGTTTGGCAAAAATGCATACATTTAGTTTTAGTCTTCGAAAACTTGAAGCCGTTTTCATTTGACCATTTTGAAAGATTGTTCAAGACTTGTTGCAATTGTCTTTCAATTGTATGCATATGTTTTGATCTGTAGCAGATACAAAAGTCGTCAACGTAGAGAAAACTTTCCACACCAGGGCAAACGGTTTTAACGATGTTGTTTATTTTGACACTAAACAGATAAAATACTCCCCTGGGGAACACCCATCTCTTGTTCATGGGGATCAGATAAAGTATCTCCAACACGGACTCTAAACTGACGTTCATCCAAAAAAGCTGAGATGAAAAAGGCAAGGCGACCTCGTATACCGAAATCATAGAGGTCGTTCATAATTCCATACTTCCAAGTGGTATCATAAGCACTTTCGAGATCGGAAAAGACAGAAACAACGTGTTCCTTCTTTATAAAGGCTTCTCGAATAAATGTCTCGAAGCGAACAAGATGATCAAGAGTGCTTCTCTGTTTACGAAAGCCACTTTGGACTTCCGTAATAAGGTGGTTCTTTTCAAGAAACCAAACAAGACGATCATTAACCATTCTTTCCATGGTTTTGCAAATGCAACTAGTTAAAGCAATAGGGCGGTAATTTGAAGGGTTTGTGGAATCTTTACCTGGTTTAGGTATTGGAATAACGATGGCTTCCCGCCAAGAGGCTGGAATGCTTCCCGTCTTCCATACCTGATTATAAATTTGAAGTAAGCAATGAAGGGATCGAGACGGCAAACGTTTGAGGAACTGATAATGAATAGCATCTGATCCGACAGCAGTGTCGTGACACTTTTTTAAAGCTTTTTTCAATTCCTTAACGGAAAAGTCTCTATTATAGTGTTCCAGATTTCTGGAACTGAAATTAAGTTTAGACTTTTCTTTTTCATCTTGAAACTTCTGAAACGCAGGTGAATAATTAGTAGAGGAAGATTTCTTGGCAAACGTGTCTGCCAGGACATTAGCAATGTCATGTTTTGAAGAAACTGTATTATCGTCATCCGTTTTAAGATGACCGACATTAAGTGATGTAGTCTTCCCACTAATTTTACGTATCATGTCCCAAGTCTTTTTGACAGATGATCTAGAATTTAATCTAGAGACATACTGTCTCCAAGACGAACGCTTACTTTGTTTAATAGTACGACGTGCTTTCGCACGTGCAATTTTAAATTTGTAAAGATTCTCCTTTGAAGGCCTTAAGCCAAATGCTCTAAGAGTATGTTTTCGCTCAGCTATAGCCTTTTTGCAATCTTCATTGACCCATGGCTTGTTTGGAATTTTTGGGTCAGGCGATGTTTGTGGAATAGCTTTTTCTGCAGCAGAATAAAGTAAAGATGAAAACAGTTCAGCAGAGTTTTGACAGTCATCAAAGGCTTCTGGATTTATCGATTGTTCACAGGTATTTCTAAAAAGTTCCCAATTAGCCTTATGGAGTTTCCAGCGCCTAGGGCGCTCCTGAACAGATGGTCCTAATTCGGAGATCTGAATAGGGAAATGGTCACTACCATGAAGGTCAGAAGCTACTTTCCATGAAAAATCAGGAAAAATATCAGGACTGCAAATAGTCAAATCCAATTAAGAATAATGTCCAGTTGCAGGATGAAGATAAGTTTTAGATTTGTCATTCAGTAAAACAAGATCATGCCTTGTTACAAAATCCTCAACAGTACGACCCTTGTCGTCTGTATTGGAGCATCCCCATAACTTATGATGAGCATTGAAATCTCCCATAAGTATAAAAGATTGAGGTAGCTGGTCAACGAGACTATCAAGTTTTCTACTATCTAACGGGGAACTAGGAGGAAGATAAACGGAGCACAGTGTAATAGTTTTATTGAGAGAGATACTTACAGCCACTGCTTGCAAAGAGGTGTCTAAACTGATTCGACGGTGAGGGATATTATTATTTACAATAATTCCCACACCACCAGACGCTTTCTCGCGTTCTGTAAAGTTGTTAAAGAAGCAAGAATGATATTTTAGAGAAAACATATCTGCGTCTTTCAAAAACGTTTCTTGTAAACATACAGCAACTGGTTTTTGTTTTGAAACTAGAAGATTAAGTTCTTCAAAATTGGCCTTGATGCTGCGACAATTCCACTGTAAAATGTTATTCGCCATTATGGAGGTTAAAGTAAAAATAATACCACTTAATAATGGAAGTTGGAAACTACCCATTATTTAACTGCTGTTAGGTTGATTTTGTTTGCACCTTGCCTTATAGCATCTGTTTGCTTTTGGTTTGAGGTAGTAGGGTTTGAAGGAGGAGGAGCGGCTACATCCATCTCCTCCTCGTTATCCGACTCGCTTAACTCAGAAAAGCGATTGCCGGTCGAAGCTGGAGGAGGTGAAACCTTCTCCAGATTAATACGAAGCTTTCTTTGACTAACGGACACTGAGTGACGTGTAGACTTTTCTTTTTGGGACGGTTTGTTTACATTTTTGATAACTTTTTTTGGCTTAGAAATAGGTGTATTCTTTTCAGAATCTGGGGTTTTCTTTTCTTCCGTGTTAACATCTGGTGTGGTGTTTAAGGGTGTTTCTCCCGACAATACTTGATCAACTTTGCTACGTACTTCAGGAAACATTTCAGTTAATATCTTAAGCATACGTTCACAAGTGTTGCATTCATTTGTTTTTGGGGTTTGAATAGGCTCAGGTACATATTTAGCTTTATTTGCGTAGCTTTTGGTGTCGTCTCTGGACTCTACTATTTTCCTAGCCTCAAAGAAGGAGACTGATTGCTTAAATTTTACATTCAAGATTTCCTTTTCTTTAAGAAACTTAGGGCACAATCTTGAATTGGCAGGATGTGCCATTCCACAATTAGAACACTTGAAATCATTTTGACAGTCATCCTCATAGTGCTCGTCTTCACTTCCTTCATACCCACATTTCCTACAGATTTTAGTTTTCTTGCAGTTGTCTTCGTGATGACCAAACCTCGGACAGTTAAAACAACGCAGAGGATTGGGTACAAAAACATCAACCTTCACAATCTGGAATCCTACTTTTATTTCTTTTGGCAAAGTTGGTTCGTCAAATGTTAAAACATAAGTGTTTGTTCTTATTTTTTTCTGGTCCTTTGTAAACTCAATTCGCCTTACAGCCACCACACCTTGGGATCTTAAATTCGTTTCGATTTCATGGATCAAGCAGGAAGATAATTCTCGACAACGAATTACACCCTTTGAAGTATTCAGCTTTTCATGTGGATATACTTTCACCCTGTGATTGAAGAATTTACTGGTTTTCAAAAGATTATCTGATTGGGCCTTTTTGCTAACTTCAATAAGCAGATTTCCGTTCTTCAGGTTTTTTACCGATTTTGGGGTACCAATTATTGCTCTGACTTGTTTTTCTATTATGAAAGGTGACAAATCTGCAATTTCAATATCTGGGTCATCACTTTCAACCACAATAAACTTGGGAAATGATGGTATGTTTATGTTTTCATCCTCAGAGTCCGATAAATATCGCTTGGTTTTTTTGGTTTGTGCCATGGTAATTGGTTGACTTCATCGGCGATGCTCCAAACCACCCGCCATCGGAGTCCTACAAGGGTACACCTAACCTGGGGAATTCCATCTCAGGAGAGGTGTAGGAGATACATCGCCGATATACTCGAAGCAAAATGGCTAGATCAAGCAAAATTAAGCCGATGAATATTTCGACCAAGCATGAAATAGACATCAGACAGTAAAATTGTCGATCAAACACCATGTTTACCCGATTGGCCCATGAGCCACCGCCTTCTAAGGCGTAGGTGAAAACGTCATTTAATGAAAACGGTGGTTTAGGGAAACACAATTGAAGACATGTCTTATGATAAAAACGCCCTAGGGCAAGGCATGACCAGCCGATTGATCGGGTCGGGCCCGCCCGACCTCCCGTTTATCCCAACTCGGGGCCAAAGTGGTGTGTTGCAAACACAGGGCCTAGCCAATCCCTGAGGTCACTCAACCACCAGGATCCCGTCATCAGGCATTACGGGTCGCAGCCCACGGCAAACAGGCAGGTCCATTTGTTTGGGGTCTTACCACGTACTACATGGACAGCAGCCGACTATTTCTATCCCCCCGCCCAGCTGGGGGGCAGGATCTGTAGTGCCCTTATGGCTTTAGTCGAAAAGGAGGTGTACAGTAACATTCACTTTTGTGCTTCTGAAACAGGTACGAACCTTGTACAAATAAGTGATAAGATGGATGATGTTAAACCCCTCGTCAAAAGTAATAAAAGAAGCACAGGAAAAGGGGCCTTAATCCTGTGATATGGCATGGATTCTTCCTATTATCAATAGGGTTAATCCTTGTGACCTGGACAATATTGTTTTCATAAAGATTGGGCCTTAACTGTGGCCTCAAGAGCTTAAACAAGTGATTGGTGCTTTTAGAATATCACCAGTAAATAGTCTTAACATTGAAGCAAATGAACCTTCCTTGAACCTTAGGAGGAAAAAGCTTTCAATGCAATACTATTTAAAGCTAAAATCTTATCCTGACAATCCAACGTATAAAGCCGTGTTTGAACCTAGACACAGACGGGATTTTGATAAGAAACCTAGTGCAATACCCCGACGCCCCCAGCTGGGCGGGGGGATAGAAATAGTCGGCTGCTGTCCATGTAGTACATGGTACGACCCCAAACAAATGGACCTGCCTGTTTGCCGTGGGCTGCGACCCGTAATGCCTGATGACGGGATCCTGGTGGTTGAGTGAACTCAGGGATTGGCTAGGCCCTGTTTTTGCAACACACCACTTTGGCCCTGAGTTGGGATAAACGGGAGGTCGGGCGGGCCCGACCCGATCAATCGGCTGGTCATGCCTTGCCCTAGGGCGTTTAAATTTAACCTTTCATCAAATCTCCGTTTTCATTTGAAATAGATGTTTCTTTCACATGCCTTAGAAGGCGGTGGCTCATGGGCCAATCGGGTAAACATGGTGTTTGATCGACAATTATACTTTCCGTTTTTCTTCATGCTTGGGTGAATTAATTATCGGAGGTATGTATTGCTTGATCTAGCCATTTTGCACCGAGTATATCGGCGATGTATCCCCGGCACCTTTCCTGAGATGGAATTCCCCAGGTTAGGTGTCCCCATAAGTAGGACTCCGAGGGCGGGTGGCTTGGACCATCGCCGCTGAATCAAAAACAATTTAACATGGCTTCATCCAAAAAAACCAAGAGAGTGCTTTCAGATTCTGAGGATGAAAATATCAATTTACTGCCATTTCCAAGATTTATAGTGGTCGAAAGTGAAGACCCAGAGTTTCCGATAGCAGAACTTTCTCCTTTTGTTATAGAAAAGCAAACCAGGGCAATTATTGGAACTCCAAAATCAGTCAAGAATATGAAGAATGGAAATTTGTTAATTGAAGTGTCAAAAAGGGCTCAGTCAGAAAATCTTCTGAAAATAACGAAGTTCTATAATCACAAGGTCAAAGTTTACTCCCATGAGAAATTGAATACTTCCAAAGGTGTTATACGTTGCAGAGAGTTATCCTCTTGCATGATATATGAAATAGAGCAAAATCTAAAATCCCAGGGTGTCATTGCAGTAAGAAGAATTGAATTCACAAGAGACCAAAAAAGAATAAAAACAAATACTTATGTCTTAACCTTTAACGAACCTACCCTACCTAAAGAAATCAAAGTAGGCTTTCAGATTGTCAAAGTTGATGTGTTTGTTCCAAACCCTCTGCGTTGCTTTAACTGTCAGAGGTTTGGCCATCACGAAGATAACTGTAAGAAAACAAAAGTTTGCAGAAAATGTGGATTCGAAGGAGATGAGGATGAGCATAATGAGGATGATTGTCAAAATGATTTCAAATGTTGTAATTGCGGAATGGCACATCCTGCAAATTCAAGATTATGCTCAAGATTTCAAAAAGAAAAAGAAATCTTGAATGTTAAATTTAAACAATCTGTCTCCTTCTTTGAAGCAAGGAAAATAGTTGAATCCAGAAATGACACCAACAGCTATGCAAACAAAGCGAAATCTGCACCTGAGCCAAACCAAACTTCTAAAACTAATGAATGCACCACTTGTGAACGTATGCTTAAAATACTTACAGAAATGTTTCCGGAAGTACGTAGCAAAGTCGACCAAGTTTTATCTGGCGAAACGCCCTTGAACAAATCAACAGAAGAAAAAGATAATAAACAAACCTCAGATTCTGAAAAGAAAACACCCGTTTCTAAGCCAAATAAAGTTAACAAAAATGTCAGTAAACCGTCTCAGAAAGATAAGTCTACAACTCAATTAGAGTCCACCAGTCAGAGAAAGCCTCGAGTAAATCTGGATAAGGTTTCTCCTCCTCCAGTTTCGACTGGCAATCGATTCGCTGAATTAAGCGAATCTGAGGATGAGGAGGAGGAGATGGATGTACCCGCTCCCCCTCCTTCAAACCCACCCCCTTCAAACCCACCTATTTCAAAACAAACAGATGCAATAAGGCAAGGTGCAAATAAAATAAATTTAACAGGAGTTAAATAATGGGTTATGTTACACTTCCATTAATAAGTGGTATTATTTTTATATTAACCTCCATAATGGCGAATAGCATTATACAATGGAATTGTCGCAGCATCAAGGCCAATTTTGAAGAACTTAATCATTTAGTTTCCAAACAAAAACCAGTTGCAGTATGTTTGCAAGAAACGTTTTTAAAAGATACAGATAAGTTTTCTTTGAAAAATCACTCTTGCTTTTTGACTAATTTTACAGAACGTGAGAGAGCATCTGGTGGCGTGGGAATGATTGTTAATAACAATATTCCTCACCGTCAAGTTACTTTAAATACTTCTTTACAAGCAGTAGCTGTAAGTGTCTCTCTAAATAAAACAATTACATTGTGTTCTATTTACATTCCTCCTAGTTCCCCTGTAGATGGTAGAAAACTTGATAATCTTGTTGATCAGCTGCCACAACCTTTTATACTTATGGGGGATTTCAATTCTCACCATAAATTATGGGGATGTTCTAATACAGACGACAAAGGTCGTACTATTGAGGAATTTGTTACTAGGCATGATCTTGTTTTATTAAATGATAAATCTAAAACTTATCTTCATCCTGCAACAGGCAATTATTCTTCACTGGATTTGACTATTTGCAGTCCTGACATTTTTCCTGATTTTTCATGGAAAGTTATTTCCGACCTTCATGGTAGTGACCATTTCCCTATTCAGATCTCTAAATTAGGACCATCTGTTCAGGGGCGCCCCAGGCGTTGGAAACTCCATAAGGCTAATTGGGAACTTTTTAGAACCACATGTGAACAGTCGATTAATCCAGATGCTTTTGATGACTGTGAAAACTCTTCAGATCTGTTTACAACTTTACTTTATTCTGCTGCAGAAAAAAGTATTCCACAAACATCGCCTGACCCAAAAAATCCAAACAAGCCATGGTTCAATGACGATTGTAAAAAGGCTGTAGCTGAAAGAAAACGTGCTCTTAGAGCATTTGGCTTAAGGCCTTCAAAGGAGAATCTTTACAAATTTAAAATTGCACGTGCGAAAGCACGTCGTACAATTAAACAAAGTAAGCGTTCCTCTTGGAGACAGTATGTATCTAGATTAAATTCTAGATCATCTGTCAAAAAGACTTGGGACATGATACGTAAAATTAGTGGGAAGAATACATCACTTAATGTTGGTCATCTTAAAACGGATGACGATAACACAGTTTCTTCAAAACATGACATTGCTAATGTCTTGGCAGACACGTTTGCCAAGAAATCTTCCTCTACTAATTATTCACCTGCGTTTCAAAAGTTTCAAGGTGAAAAAGAAAAGTCTAAACTTAATTTCAGTTCCAGAAATCTGGAACACTATAATAGAGACTTTTCCGTTAAGGAATTGAAAAAAGCTTTAAAAAAGTGTCACGACACTGCTGTCGGATCAGATGCTATTCATTATCAATTCCTCAAACGTTTGCCATCTCGCTCCCTTCATTGCTTACTTGAAATTTATAATCAGGTATGGAAGACGGGAAGCATTCCAGCCTCTTGGCGGGAAGCCATCGTTATTCCAATACCTAAACCAGGTAAAGATTCCACAAACCCTTCAAATTACCGCCCTATTGCTTTAACTAGTTGCATTTGTAAAACCATGGAAAGAATGGTTAATGATCGTCTTGTTTGGTTTCTTGAAAAGAACCACCTTATTACGGAAGTCCAAAGTGGCTTTCGTAAACAGAGAAGCACTCTTGATCATCTTGTTCGCTTCGAGACATTTATTCGAGAAGCCTTTATAAAGAAGGAACACGTTGTTTCTGTCTTTTTCGATCTCGAAAGTGCTTATGATACCACTTGGAAGTATGGAATTTTGAACGACCTCTATGATTTCGGTATTCGAGGTCGCCTTGCCTTTTTCATCTCAGCTTTTTTGGATGAACGTCAGTTTAGAGTCCGTGTTGGAGATACTTTATCTGATCCCCATGAACAAGAAATGGGTGTTCCCCAGGGGAGTATTTTATCGGTGACACTGTTTAGTGTCAAAATAAACAACATCGTTAAAACCGTTTGCCCTGGTGTGGAGTGTTTTCTCTACGTTGACGACTTTTGTATCTGCTACAGATCAAAACATATGCATACTATTGAAAGACAATTGCAACAAGTCTTAAACAATCTTTCAAAATGGTCAAATGAAAACGGTTTCAAGTTTTCAAAGACAAAAACTAAATGTATGCATTTTTGTCAATCAAGAAAGATGCACTCCGATCCAGATTTAAAGTTGGACGGAGTGCAGATTGAAGTTGTTAAGGAATTTAAATTCTTAGGACTCCTTTTTGATTCTAAACTGTCGTTTATTCCGCATATTGACAATTTGAAAAATAAATGCCTAAAGGCACTTAATCTTTTACGTGTTGTATCCAGTATGGATTGGGGAGCCGATAAAAAGGTTCTATTGCGCCTCTATAGGGCACTTGTTAGATCAAAGCTAGATTATGGTTGTGTTGTATATGGTTCTGCGCGCCCTTCATACCTTCGCAAACTTGATACTATTCATAATCAGGGATTGCGCTTGGCGTTGGGTGCATTTAGAACATCACCAATTAACAGTGTTTATACAGAAGCAAATGAGCCTTCCTTAAATTTACGCAGGAAGAAGCTTTCCATGCAATATTATTTAAAATTAAAATCCAATCCCGATAATCCTACTCATAAGGTTGTTTTTGAACCTAAATATAGAGAGGCTTTTGAAAAGAAAAAGAACCCAATACTTCCCTTTAGTTTGCGCTGTGAAGCAGATGTTAACTCTCTAGATTTTGATCTAGAGGACGTGGCAGAACATATTGTTCCTGATGTTCCTTTGTGGACATATAAAAGTCCCACGTTTCTTTATGATCTTGCTTCAAGCAAAAAAGATACAACAGATCCTTCTATTTTTAAAACAAAGTTCTTGGAAGTCAAAGAAAAATACACTTCATATGAAGAGATATACACTGACGGGTCAAAAGATGGCGAAAAAGTTGCTTCAGCAACTATTTTGGATGGCGAAAAATATCAATTCCGCCTTCCTAATAACTCTTCTATTTTTTCAGCCGAGCTTAAGGCCATTGATCTCGCACTTGATCATATAATCGCAGAACGATTCTCTCGTTATATTATTTACACTGACTCTCTGTCAAGTATGCAAGCGGTTGAGCACGAGAAAACTGACAATCCCCTTATAGTAAGGCTTCTTGATAAAATAGCTGAACTTAATGATGTTGATCTCGTTTTCTGCTGGCTTCCAAGCCATATTGGTATTCGTGGTAATGAGGAGGCAGATAAAGCTGCCAAAGATGCATTATCACTCGAAATTTTACCATTCGAAGTACCTTTTACCGATTTTAAACCTTTAATAAATGTTTTTATCCTGAATATTTGGAAAAATTGTTGGAATGATCCTGCTAACCAACATAACAAATTACTTTCTATTAAACAAGATTTAGGTGATTGGTTACCAGGTTATAGATCAAACCGTCGAGAAGAAATAATTTTGACTCGCCTACGCATTGGGCATACCTACATAACTCATTCATTTCTTTTGAAGGGAGAAGATATGCCAATGTGCATTCCATGCAATGCTCCTCTTACTGTCAATCATATTTTTATAGACTGTATTGATTTTTTTTTACCAGAGATAGATATTTTAAAGTAGACAGTATGAGGGAGCTATTTGATTCGGTCAAAGTCGAACTTATTTTTGAATTTTTAAAGGCAATTCATTTATTTAGCAAAATATAATTTTAAGTTCTATTGATAGTATTTCTTTGAATTTTAACGTTTATGAGATTTCTTTTAATGATGTTTTGAGTGTTAATTATAATGTGCTTATTTAAATGAAATTCTTTAACATTATTGCTCACTTTGTTTTACCTTTTCTTTATAGTTTAATATAGTCGTTTTGCGCCCAACATGACCTTAGATGTCGACGGGCCATAAAACACCATTCATTCATTCATTCCGTTTTCAATGGCTCTTTTGGCTATTATTTCTTATACATTTGAAATTCTTTTGGAATTTTTATATGTTTACCTTGAAATTGTTTTAAAATATTCTTTACTTATGTTTTCATTCAATGGATACTCACTTTTTTATACATAAGTGTTTGCGCCCAACATGACCTTAGTAGTCGACGGGCCGTAAAACAATATTCATTCATTCATGCAATACCCCGTTTAGCTTACGCTGCGAAGCAGATATTAACTCTCTAGATTTTGAACTAGAGGATGTGGCAGAACACATTGTTCCTGCAGTTCCCATGTGGACTACTAAAAGCCCAACTTTTCTGAGAAAATAATTTTCAAAGTTTTCACTAAATAACATATAGAGAAATGACCTCCGCCCATAAAACGCTTATTTTTCATCTGATCACAATATATATTTACATACTTGTAAAGGATCATTAAAGAAACATTCAAATGAAATTTGCTTGTTATCCATTCGTTAGGTTCTGAGAAAAGGATTTTCAAAGTCTCCACTATATAACATATAGAGAAATGACCTTCGCCCATAAAATTTATATTATTATTAAATTTTATTATATTTTCCGTACGATCACAATAATTTTTGGTAGACTGATAAAGGGTAACTCAAGGATCATTCATGTAAAATTTAATTGGTATCCATCAATTAGAATCTGAGAAAATTCCCCTATTACCATATATGGAAATTAGCCACGTCCGCTGCAGCCGTGATTTTCAACCGATTAGAATTCTATGAAGGAATCTGATAGAGGGTCACCCAAGGAACATTTCTGTGAAATTTGATTGAAATCCATCAAGTACTTTAGGTGGAGAAGATTTTTAAAGTAAAAGTTTACGGACGGACGCACTCACGGACGACGGACACCACGCCATGACAATAGCCCGCTGGCCTTTCGGCCAGTGGAGCTAAAAATGAACATTGCATCAAGCCGTTTCAACAGAAAAAATGAACATTGCATGAAGGCATTTGAAAATATAATGTTCATATATGGCAAGGTAATAGATTTTCATAATAAACATTTGTGTTGGGGTCATCTGTCGGGGTCAAACTTTTAAAAGATTATCTTATCTTAGGGTTTTCATGTTGCATAAGCACATATTTTTGGAGGGAGGAAAAACGGTAATAAGGTTAAGAACTTAAAAGCTATCAAATTATGTTTCAGGCAGATGCACCCAGAACCGTTGATGTGCGTGAGGAACCTGTCCCCAAATAAGACTATTTCTCTTCAAGATAATAGAGGTACGTCCAAGATTACCCTGTGGCGAGAGCAAGCTGAGGCTGAAATTCAGCCAGGTCTACATGTTACTATAACGGATGTGGTTGTGAATTTGTTCCAAAATTAAACATCATTGTCAACAACAAGCAGGACAAAAGTTCGGGTACCGAAAAGCTTTAATTTGTACTAGTAAGCTGAAAACACCTTCAATGGTTAGATTTTAAAAATAAATCTGTATTTCTACAATCACACAGCTTTGTACTTACTTAAACAAGAGGACCTTTGGCCCTGGTCGGCTCAACTGAGTCAAAGCGCCTAAGGGTAACTTGCATTACTTTTGATTCAGATAAAAAAGTTATTGAACTGTAACAAATTTATGTGTAAAGGAAATAATCTTATGGTCAGACCAGTAGGATTCCAAAATCTCAGTTTTACTATTACTGTTTGAAAATACGCCCAACAGTCATAATAGCTGTTTAAATAAGTTCTATGAGCTGATTATACTATATCAGTTGAAAAAGCTGTAGGAATTCTGGTTCAGTAGAATTTTTAACAATTGTTAAATTACCACAAAGCACAACCCCTTCCCCTGGGGTCTCTGCCCCTGGTCACAAAAAAATCATGACTATATCGATTTTGAATAATGTATATGAGCTGATGACTCATGCAAAGTTTAGAGCTCGTAAAGTTCCTACTTCATCATCAGGTGAAGGTTTAAAATTTCAAAATTGACCCGAAATACTACCCTCTCCCCTAGTGCTCTTCACATTGTAGCCAAACATTCATGGTTATAGCTATGTTAAATAAGGTCTATGGGCTGATCATCCATGTCAAATATAAAGGTTGTAGGGATTCCTGATCAGAAGAAGAAGAAGGTAATGGATTTACATTTTTTTAACAAAGTACTACCACTTCCCCCCGGTGACTCAACACCTGGTGGCCCAACAGTTATGATTTCAGCTATTCTAACTATGGTCCATATGCTGATCATCCTTGCCATTTTTCAAGTCTGTAGGGCACATGGTTTATCAGAAGAAGAAAGTTAAAGATAAAAGAATTGCTCCGAAAAGCTACCCTCCCGCCCCTGGTGCTCCGCACCTGGTGGCCACACATACATATTTTTACCTAATTCAGATAGGGTCTAAGAGCCGATCATTCGTGTCAAATATTAAGGCTGTAGGGATTCTGGTTCATCAGAGACAGACAGTAAAAGATTTCAAAATTTCAACAAAGCACTCCCCCCAAGATGCTCTGCACATGGTGGCCCTACAGTCATGATTTTAAGTATTTTAATTAACGTTTTTAAGCTGACCATCCATGCCAATTTTAAAGGTGTAGGGCTCCTGGTTCCGAAGAAGAAGGTTAAAAATCACAAAATTTACCATAAGTACTACCCCTTCCCCCATGGTACTCAGCACCTGGTGGCTCAACAAATATATACTTAGCCAAAAAAAAAAACTTCACATAGTTGTTGGCCTGTTTTGAATGACTTACAGTGGCTTTAGGCCAACTTTATTTACATGTGTCAGTTGGACAAGCTACAGAGACTGCACAGACGCAGGATTTTGCGCGTTTGAAGCGAGTCCCAGCTAATGCGTCTGTAACTTCCGGTTTTGGTCACATACTCGTGTTGAGCTACCCAAAGTTCATTTTGAGTAATCTTTGTTACACAGACACACTCATTCCTTAGCATCGGCACGAAAAAACAAAAAATGTTTGTACATTTTTATTGAGACGGGTATGTAACAACAATCGAATAAAGACATGAATCAGACTACAGGTATACATAGAGCTTGAATGTCGGTTTATAACGCCACTCTTAAGTTTGGCTTTTCGGAACAGGCAATTCACATTTGAACATCTCGGTTTAGAACTACTGCGCCCGGTTAGGACAATCGGTTACGCGTCTGGTTTTCATTTATCGGGTCGTGGGTTCGACCTCTGGCTCGGACGTCTTGCATCCCATATTTGACAAAAAGCATTGTGATAAGTGTCATTTCTCTCCCACACATTTGGCAAGTGATACGCCTAGGAGAGAATGGCGACTGGTGCCTCAGATGAAAGCTCTAGCTGTACTGAGAGAAAAGACAAGAAACTATGGATAGGTGCACCAGCGGTCGAATTTTAAATGTAAAACTATCGAAAGTGACCTTTAAACCCATATTAATTAACAAAAAAATCAGTTACAACCACATGAAGTGTCGGCCGAGTTTAGATAGGCCACTTTTGACGTCATGTAGAGGCCCTGTTACCATTGCATATTTTTCAATTCATTTCATCAAAGGAAGGATAACTGCAAGACAGGTATGCGTATTTAGCTCAGACGTTTGTCTATCATGATATTGGAACGACTCTAATCACGAAAACGTCAAGGACCTATACTCAAAACATTACCGACAATCTTGATTTCATTTCTGTGGTTTTTGAAATCGACCCCTTTGTCCTTTGACCATCAATAAAAAACTCATTTTACAAACATCCGGTATTGACCCTTCCATAAACCGACGGATATTGCCTTCAAGTTTCATGTAATAGTGACATCTGTATTCTTTATGGTTTCATAGCGATACTACAGCCCTCAGTAGGTCATGTAAAGTTTCTTTTTTGCTAAGTATAATTTTGGCTATTTAAATTCATGTCTATGAACTGATCATCTATGCCAAATTTTAAGTCTGTAGGACTCTTGGTTGATAAGAAGAAGTCTTTTTAAGATTTTCTAAAAATTTCTATGGTTGCCATAGCAACCAGGGTTTTTCATGGATTTCAATTCTTTTAGCTATTTTGGAATGAATTAATGAATGAATGTTGTTTTAAGGCCCGTCGACAACTAAGGTCATATTGGGCGCAAAACTTAAAAAATAGCTTATTTTAAAAGGCGACATATATCTTCAAAACTAAGATTATTATAACTCTATAAAACAAAACGCTGTAAACCGAATGATAAAAAATAAATGAATGAATGATTGGTGTTTTAAGGCCCGTCGACAACTAAGGTCATTTTGGGCGCAAAACTCTAAAAAATAACTTATTTTAAAAGGCGACGTATACCTTCAAAACTAAGATAACTATAACACTTTAAAACAAAACGCTGTAAATCGTGTAATAAAAATTATGCGAACAGTAGAAATGTAAGAGAGAAGTATTACTTCCAAAACTTAAAAGAAAATCGTGCTCAAAAGAACACTCTATATTAATGTAAAATTCAAAGAGACATTTTTTAAAACTAAGGGAAACTTGGATTCAAAAGAAAATAAAATCATATTTTATAATACAAATTAATGGCCTTAAGGTAATCAAAAATCAGTTCAATTTTTACATAATCAAATAAGTTCTTCATACTGTCAACTTTAAAATATCTATCTCTAGTAAAAGAGAAATCTAATGAATGAATGAATGTCGTTTTAAGGCCCGCCGACAGCTAAGGTCATGTTGGGCGCAAAACATTTTGAAAAAAATAAATTACTGTTTTAAACGACGTGAATTATACATCAAAACTAAACTAGACGAAATCATTATAAAACAAATCATGGTAAATAGGCTAAGACAAATCAGTATAAATGTTAAAAATGTACAGAAAACATTTCAAGTCTAAAAGAAGATCATGATCAAAAGATCACTCAAAATAACTTTAAATTCACGATAAACGAATCAAGTCTAAGAATAAACTCAATTTTAGAAAGACGCAAAATTACATTTTATTATACAAACCAATGGCTTTCAGGAAGTCAAAGATTAGCTCAATCTTAATAGAGTCAAAAAGGGTCTTCATACTCTCAACTTTAAAATAATTATCTCTGATAGAAGAGAAATCTAAACATTCTATGAATATGTGACTAACGGTTAGAGGGGTGTTGCATGGAATGCATATTGGCATCTCCTCTCCCTTTAAAAGGTAAGAGTGAGTGAGATGCGTATGCCCAATGCGCAGTCGAGTCAATACAAGTTCTTCGCGACGGTTAGACCTGTAACCAGGCAACCAATCGCCAAGATCTTGACGAACAGAGTATAATTTATTACTGTGGTTCGCTGGATCGGACCAACAGTTCTTCCAGACATCCTGAATGAAGCCATGAATCAAAGGTTTAAAATCGGTAAAAGGTACTTCAAAAGGTAAAATTTCCAGTGATAATGCCTCCTTGGCAGCTGTATCTGCCTCCTCATTACCACGAATACCAATATGGCTCGGAAGCCAACAGAAAACTAGATCAACATCATTAAGCTTAGCTATTTTATCAAGTAGCCTTACAATAAGGGGATTGTCAGTTTTTTCGTGCTCAATCGCTTGCATACTTGACATGGAGTCAGTGTATATAATATAACGAGAGAATCGTTCTGCGATCATATGATCGAGTGCGAGATCAATGGCCTTAAGCTCGGCTGAAAAAATGGAAGAGTTATTAGGAAGGCGGAATTGATATTTTTCGCCATCTAAAATAGTGGCTGAAGCAACTTTTTCGCCATCTTTTGAACCGTCTGTGTATATCTCTTCATATGAAGTGTATTTTTCTTTGACCTCCAAGAATTTTGTTTTAAAAATAGATGGATCTGTTGTATCCTTTTTGCTGGAAGCAAGATCATAAAGAAACGTGGGACTTTTATATGTCCACAAAGGAACATCAGGAACAATATGTTCTGCCACGTCCTCTAGATCAAAATCTAGAGAGTGAACATCTGCTTCACAACGTAAACTAAATGGGGGTATTGCACTTGGTTTTTTATCAAAATCCCGTCTGTGTTTAGGTTCAAACACAGCTTTGTATGTCGGATTCTCAGGATTTGATTTAAGTTTTAAAAAATATTGTAAAGAAAGCTTCTTCCTTCGTAAATTTAAGGAAGGCTCATTTGCTTCTGTATAAAGACTGTTAACTGGTGATGTTCTAAATGCACCCAACGACAAACGCAATCCTTGATTATGAATAGTATCAAGTTTGCGAAGGTATGAAGGGCGTGCAGAACCATAAACAACACAGCCATAGTCTAGTTTTGATCTAACAAGTGCCCTATAGAGGCGCAATAGAACCTTTTTATCGGCTCCCCAGTCCATACTGGATACAACACGTAAAAGATTAAGTGCCTTTTGGCATTTATTTTTCAAATTGTCAATATGGGGTATAAACGACAGCTTAGAATCAAAAAGTAGTCCTAAGAATTTAAATATCTTAACAACTTCAATCTGCACTCCGTCCAACTTTAATTCTGGATCGGAGTGCATTTTTCTTGATTGACAAAAATGCATACATTTGGTTTTTGTCTTTGAAAACTTGAAGCCGTTTTCATTGGACCATTTTGAAAGATTGTTTAAGACTTGCTGCAACTGTCTTTCAATTGTATACATGTGTTTTGATCTGTAACAGATACAGAAGTCATCAACATAAAGGAAACATTCCACGCCAGGGCAAACAGTTTTAACGATATTGTTTATTTTGACACTAAATAGTGTCACCGATAAAATACTTCCCTGGGGTACACCCATTTCTTGTTCATGAGGATCAGATAGAGTATCTCCGACCCGGACTCTAAACTGTCGCTCATCCAAAAAAGCTGAGATGAAATAGGCAAGGCGACCTCGTATACCGAAATCATAGAGGTCGTTCATAATTCCATACTTCCACGTGGTATCATAAGCACTTTCGAGATCGAAAAAGACAGAAACAACATGTTCTTTCTTTATAAAGGCTTCTCGAATAAATGTCTCGAAGCGAACAAGATGATCAAGAGTGCTTCTCTGTTTACGAAAGCCACTTTGGACTTGAGTAATAAGGTGGTTTTTTTCAAGAAACCAGACAAGACGATCATTTACAATTCTTTCCATGGTCTTGCAAATACAACTAGTTAAAGCAATAGGGCGATAATTAGATGGATTTGTGGAATCTTTACCTGGTTTAGGTATTGGAATAACGATAGCTTCCCGCCAAGAGGCTGGAATGCTTCCCGTTGTCCATACCTGATTATAAATTTGAAGTAAGCAATGAAGGGAACGAGACGGCAAACGTTTGAGGAACTGATAATGAATAGCATCTGGTCCGACAGCAGTGTCGTGACATTTCTTTAAAGCTTTTTTCAATTCCTTAACGGAAAAGTCTCAATTATATTGCTCCAGATTTCTGGAACTAAAATTAAGCTTAGACTTTTCTTTTTCACCTTGAAACTTCTGAAACGTAGGTGAATATTTAGTAGAGGAAGATTTCTTGGCAAACGTGTCTGCTAAGACATTAGCAATATCATGTTTCGAAGAAACTGTATTATCTTCATCTGTTTGAAGGTGGCCAACACTTAGTGATGTATTCTTCCCACTAATTTTACGTATCATATCCCATGTCTTTTTGACAGATGATCTAGAATTTAATCTAGAGACATACTGTCTCCAAGACGAACGCTTACTTTGTTTTATAGTGCGACGTGCTTTTGCACGTGCAATTTTAAATTTGTAAAGATTTTCCTTTGTAGGTCTTAAGCCAAATGATCTGAGAGCACGTTTTCTCTCAGTTATAGCCTTTTTGCAATCTTCATTGAACCATGGTTTGTTTGGAACTTTGGGGTCAGGTGATGTTCGAGGAATAGTCTTTTCTGCAACAGAGTACAGTAAAGATGTGAAAAGCTCTGTGGGGTTTTCACAATCATCAAATGCTTCCGGATTAATAGACTGCTCACATGCAGTTTTAAACTGTTCCCAATTAGCCTTATGGAGTTTCCAACGTCTCGGACGTTCTTGAACCGATGGTCCAAGTTCCGAGACATGGATAGGAAAATGGTCACTTCCATGTAGATCGCAGTCTACTTTCCATTTAAAATCAGGAAAAATCCCAGGACTGCATAATGTTAAATCTAGTGACGAATAAGAACCAGTGGCAGGATGGAGGTACGTTGAACTTTTATCATTCAACAAAACTAGATCATGTCTCATGATGAAATCTTCTACAGCACGACCTTTGTCATCTGTATTCGAACATCCCCATAAAGTATGATGAGAGTTAAAATCTCCCATCAAAATAAAAGGTTTAGGCAACTTGTCAACCAAGTCATCAAATAGCCTTCTATCAAAAGCAGATCTAGGAGGCAAATAAATCGAACACAGTGTAACAGTTTTGTTTAAAGATATACTTACAGAGATTGCCTGTAAGTTGGTATCAAGTTGCACCAAATGATGTGGAACATTGTTATTTACAACGATTCCGACACCACCAGATGCTTTATCACCAGAATGAAAGTTTTTAAGAAAGCATGAATGGTGCTTCAAGGAAAAATTATCTGTATCTTTTAAAAATGTTTCCTGTAAGCAAAATGCCACTGGTTTATATTTCGACACTAAAAGGTTAAGTTCCTCGAAATTGGCTCTGATGCTCCGACAATTCCATTGTAAAATGTTGTTCGCCATTATGAAGGTTAAAGAGAGAAAAAAACCAATGATTTTCGGAAGTATGTAATTATTCATTTTTTATTACAAAGTTTAATAATACCTGCACCTTGCCTAATAACATCCGGATGTTCGCCTGATTTTGATTGCGTAACATCAACAGATGTGGTTGGTTTGAGTACTTTAGACTCATGGAGAGGGTCTCTCCACTGGTCGAGATTGCTGTTCCAATCCGAAGGATCTGGTTCATTTGAATCCTGATCCATTTTATTATCTTCTTCATTTTCCTCCCCATCGTCACCCTTCAACTCGCTAAAGCGATTCGAGGTAGTAACTACGGGAGGATTTAACTTCTCCATCTGAATTAATAGTTTCTTACGTTGAATCATTTCAAGTTTGTCCAAACGCTCAACTTCATCCATTCCAGCAGATTCAGGATTGGGGGTCCTGGGCGCTGAAGGCTTATTCGTTTTAGATTTTGATGTACCTACATTTTTCTCAGTGTTCAATTTTGAGTCAGAAGAAGGGGTTGATCTGGGGATTGAAAAGGGATTTTGTATATTTGAAGAGGGTGTATTTAGTGGTTTCTTTGGCATCAATTTCTCAACCAAAGATCTAGGTATTAGACCTTTAAGCTCCTCGGCCATATCAGGAAACTTTTGAAGTAACAATTTAGCAAGAATTAAACAGGTATCACAGTTCTCCTTCTGTGAAGGAGAAGCAGGAGCAACAACGTGGGCATAACTACCTGATACACCGCTCTGTTTCTTGCGCTGTTCAACAAGTTTTCTAGCTTCAATGAAGTCTATACCCTTTGTACATTTCAAAGTTAGGATTTCTTTCTCATCCTTCCACATTGGACAATCCTTTGAAAAAGATGCATGGGATCCCTTGCAGTTGACACATTTCAGGGGATTTTGACAGTCCTTACTATTATGGTCATCGCCCTGAAATGCACATTTAGAACAAGCTTGTGTACTTCGATATTTGTCAACGTGATGTCCAAAGCATTGGCATTTAAAACAGCGCAATGGATTTGGGATGTAGTGGTCCACTTTAATTGAAAGAAATCCTACTTTAATAGATGATGGCAAAACTGTTGAGGAAAAGGTCAGAATATAAGTATTGGTAAAAATTTCTTTTCCATCCTTTTTAATGGAAATTCGTTTTACCTCTGTTACCCCCTGTGATTTTAGATTTTCTTTGATATCTGTTACTGAATTGCAATGAGAAAGCTCTTTACAGCGGATTACACCTTTGCAAAAGTTTAATTTCTCATGTGCATAAATCTTGACAGGAATATTGAAAAAGGTGTCATGATCAAGGAGATTAGATGCCTGCTGTTTTGAGAAAACATCGACAAGAATAGTGCCATTCTTTAGAGTTTTCACAGAACGAGGAGAACCTAAAATACTCTGAATTTGTTTTTTCACAACGAAAGGAGAAAGTTTTGAAATTGGACGTGAAGAATCTTCTGACTCTATAACGATAAATCGTGAAAATGATGATAAAGTTTCATTGTCTGATTCACTATCAGAGAGAAGCCTTTTTTGGTCAGTAATCTTGGATTTTTTTTGTGTAGCCATGTTAGAGTCATTTGTTTCATCGGCAATGCTCCACCACCCACCCTCCGAGTCCTACAAGGGGACACCTAACCTGGGGAATTCCATCTCAGGAGGTGCCGGGGATACATCGCCGATATACTCGGATAAATTGGCTAGATCAAGCAATCAATACTTCCTGTGATTTATTCACCCAAGCATGAAACAATACCGGAGAGTATTATTGTCGATCAAACACCATTTTCACCCGATTGGCCCATGAGCCACCGCCTTCTAAGGCATATAATGTGAAATGTCAATTATTGAAAACGGTGGTTTAAGGAAACAATTTAAAAGACAAGATGCAGAATAAAAACGCCCTAGGGCAAGACATGACCAGCCGATTGATCAGGTCGGGCCCGCCTGACCTCCCGTTTATCCCAACTCAAGGCCAAAGTGGTGTGTTGCAAAAACAGGGCCTAGCCAATCCCTGAGGTCACTCAACCACCAGGATCCCGTCATCAGGCATTACGGGTTGCAGCCCACGGCAAACGGGCAGGTCCATTTGTTTGGGGTCTTACCATGTACTACATGGACAGCAGCCGACTATTTCTATCCCCCCGCCCAGCTGGGGGCAGATAGAAAATATGTAAACGGTAGAAATGTAAGAGGTGAGTAAATACTTTCAAAACTTAAAAGAAAAATGTGCTCAAAAGAACACTCATTATAAATGTATAACTCAGAAAACATTTTTAAATCTCAAGGAAACTTGGATTCAAAAGAAAATAAAATCATATTTTATAATGAATGAATGAATGAATATCTTTTTAAGGCCCGCCGACAACTAAGGTCATGTTGGGCGCAAAACATTCTGAAAAATAAATAACTGTTTTAAACGACGTCAGGTATACATCAAAACTAAACTAGACGGAATCATCATAAAACAAATCATGGTAAATAGGATAAGACAAATCAGTATAAATGGTAAAAATGTATAGAAAATATTGCAAGTCTAAAAGAAGATCATGATCAAAAAATCACTCGAAATAACTTTAAAAATTCACGATAAAGCTATCAAGTCTAAGAATAAATTCAATTTCAAACAGGCGTAAAATTACAATTTATTATACAAACCAATGGCTTTCAGGAAGTCAAAAATTAGCTCAATCTTAATAGAGTCAAAAAGGGTCTTCATACTCTCAACTTTAAAATAATTGTCTCTGATAGAGGAGAAATCTAAACATTCTATGAATATATGACTAACAGTTAGAGGAGTGTTGCATGGAATGCATATTGGCATCTCCTCTCCCTTTAAAAGGTAAGAGTGGGTGAGATGCGTATGCCCAATGCGCAGTCGAGTCAATACAAGTTCTTCGCGACGGTTAGACCTGTAACCAGGCAACCAATCGCCAAGATCTTGACGAACAGAGTATAATTTATTACTGTGGTTCGCTGGATCGGACCAACAGTTCCTCCAGACATCCTGAATGAAGCCATGAATCAAAGGTTTAAAATCGGTAAAAGGCACTTCAAAAGGTAAAATTTCTAGTGATAATGCCTCCTTGGCAGCTTTATCTGCCTCTTCATTACCACGAATACCAACGTGGCTCGGAAGCCAGCAGAAAACGAGATCAACATCATGAAGCTGAGCTATTGAATCTAGTAATCTAACAATAATCGGATTGTCTGTTTTCTCGTTCTCAATCGCTTGTATACTTGACATAGAGTCAGTAAAAATTATGTAGCGAGAGAAGCGTTCTTCGATTATATGATCGAGTGCGAGGTCAATCGCCTTTAGCTCAGCTGAAAAAATAGAAGAGTTATTTGGCAAACGGAATTGATACTTTTCACCATCTAAAATGGTGGCCGAGGCAACTTTTTCGCCGTCCTTTGAACCATCTGTATAAATCTCTTCATAAGATGCGTATTTCTCTCTAATTTCTAAAAATTTTGTTTTAAAAACAGTTGGATCGGTTGTATCCTTTTTGCTAGAAGCAAGATCGTAAAGAAATGTGGGGCTTTTAGAAGTCAACAAAGGAACTTCAGGAACAATTTGTTCTGCCACATCCTCTAGATTAATATCTAGAGAGTTAATATCTGCGTCGCAACGTAAGCTAAACGGGGGTATTGCACTAGGTTTCTTACTAAAATCGCGTCTGTTTTTAGGTTCAAACACAGCTTTATACGTTGGATTGTCAGGATTAGATTTCAGCTTTAAATAGTACTGCATTGAAAGTTTTTTCCTTCTCAGATTCAAGGAAGGTTCATTTGCTTCAATGTAAATACTATTAACTGGTGATGTTCTAAAGGCACCCAGCGCTAGGCGCAATCCTTGATTGTGAATGGTATCAAGTTTACGAAGGTATGAAGGGCGCGCAGAACCGTAAACAACACAACCATAATCTAATTTTGATCTGACAAGTGCCCTGTAAAGGCGTAGTAAAACCTTTTTATCAGCTCCCCAGTCCATACTAGATACAACACGTAAAAGATTAAGTGCCTTTAAGCACTTATTTTTTAAATTGTCAATATGTGGTATGAACGACAGTTTAGAATCAAAAAGGAGTCCCAGGAATTTAAATTCTTTTACAACTTCAATTTGCACTCCGTCCAGTTTTAATTCTGGTTCAGGGTGCATTTTCCTAGACTGACAAAAATGCATACATTTAGTTTTTGTCTTGGAAAACTTAAAGCCGTTTTCATTGGACCATTTGGAAAGATTTTTTAAGACTTGCTGTAGCTGTCTTTCAATCGTATACATATGTTTTGATCTGTAACAGATGCAAAAGTCATCAACATAGAGAAAACATTCAACCCCAGGGCAAACAGTTTTGACAATATTGTTAATTTTGACACTAAAAAGTGTCACAGACAAAATACTTCCTTGTGGAACGCCCATTTCTTGTTCATGGGGATCAGAAAAAGTATCTCCAACTCGGACTCTAAACTGACGTTCATCTAAAAATGCAGAAATGAAATAAGCAAGGCGACCTCGAATACCGAAATCATAGAGGTCATTCATAATTCCATACTTCCATGTGGTATCATAAGCACTTTCAAGATCGAAAAAGACAGAAACAACGTGTTCTTTCTTTATAAAAGCTTCTCGAATAAAAGTCTCGAAGCGGACAAGATGATCAAGAGTGCTTCTTTGTTTACGAAAGCCACTTTGGACTGACGTTATGAGGTGGTTCCTTTCATGAAACCAGACAAGACGATCATTAACCATTCTTTCCATGGTTTTACAAATACAACTAGTTAAAGCAATAGGGCGATAGTTTGAAGGATTGGTAGAATCTTTACCTGATTTCACAATAAAATAGTTGAGTTGAGTTGGTATAGGAATAACGATAGCTTCCCGCCAAGAGGCTGGAATGCTTCCCGTTTTCCATACCTGGTTGTAAATTTCAAGTAAGCAGTGCAAAGAACGAGAGGGCAAACGTTTGAGGAATTGATAATGTATATTATCATTTCCTACAGCAGTGTCATGGCACTTCTTTAAAGCCCTCTTCAATTCTTTGACAGAAAAGTCTCTATTATAATGTTCCAGTCGACTGGAACTGAAGTTAAGTTTTGACTTTTCTTTTTCACCTTTGAATTTTTGAAATGCAGGTGAGTAATTGGATGATGATGACTTCTTGGCAAACGTATCTGCCAATACATTCGCAATATCAGCCTTGGAAGAAACGTCACTGAGGTCAGTTCTTAAATGACCAACTCCAATTGACGTGTTCTTTCCGCTGATTTTGCGCACCATATCCCATGTCTTTTTGACAGATGATCTAGAATTCAATCTAGAAACATACTGTCTCCAAGACGAACGCTTACTTTGTTTAATGGTACGACGAGCTTTCGCTCGGGCAATTTTAAATTTGTACAGGTTCTCCTTCGATGGTCTCAAATCAAATGATCTGAGAGCAGATTTCCGCTCAGCTATGGCCTTTTTGCAATCTTCATTAAACCATGGTTTGTTAGGGTGTTTAGGGTCAGGCGACGTTCTAGGAATAGCTTTCTCTGCAGCCGAATATAGTAAGGATGTGAAAAGCTCGGTAGAGTTTTCACAATCCTCAAAAGCCTGTGGATTTATTGATTGTTCGCAGGTAGTTTTGAACAACTCCCAATTAGCTTTATGGAGTTTCCATCGCCTTGGGCGTTCTTGAACCGATGGTCCTAATTCAGAAATATGAATAGGAAAATGGTCACTACCATGAAGATCACAGTCCACTTTCCAGCTAAAAGCCGGGAAAATGTCTGGAGTGCAAACAGTTAAATCCAGTGAAGAATAAGAGCCAGTGGCCGGATGATGATATGTGGAGGATTTATCATTTAACAAAACAAGATCATGATTTGTTAAGAAATCTTCAATTGTGCGACCTTTGTCGTCTGTATAAGTACAACCCCAAAGCGTATGATGGGAATTAAAATCTCCCATTAATATGAAAGGCTTTGGTAACTGTTCGACAAGATCGTCTAGTCTCCTACGATTGATAGGAGAACTAGGGGGAAGATAAATAGAACAAAGTGTTATTGTTTTATTAAGGGATACGCTTACAGCTATAGCTTGTAGCGATGTATTAAGAGGAATGGTGCGATGAGGAACACTGTTGTTAACAATAATTCCGACACCGCCCGAAGCTTTCTCATTCCCTTCAAAATTTTTCAAATAGCAAGAGTGATACTTCAAAGAGAATTTGTCAGAATCTTTGAGAAAAGTCTCTTGCAAACAAACTGCCACTGGCTTTTCATTCGAAACTAATAGATTCATTTCTTCAAAGTTGGCTTTGATGCTGCGACAATTCCATTGAATAATTTTGTTCGCCATAGTTAAATTAAGGGGTAAAAATATACTTATTAGAAGTGGAAGTATGAATTTTATTTCTTTATATGTGAAAGATCTATCATATGTTTACCTTGCCTATTCTCCTTTGATGAATCTGAGTCCTCAGTATGTTCCGTATCCATGTCTTCTTCAAGACTGTGGTAACGGTTGTATTGTTTAATTGGGTCCTCAGATCCTTTTGGCTGACGATTAGATATTGCTGCCCTAGGAGACGACGTTCTGCTCCTAGGTTTCACAAAAGAACTTGAATCTTTATCATCTGGCACTTTAGCAACCGGAGGATTTGACTTCTCCAGTTGAATTTGTGCCTTCCTGCGTCTTCCCATTTCAGCTAAATCTAATTTAATAACTTCATCTTCTCCAGTGCTTGTATGAGTCGATGGTTTAGCGGCTCGAAGAGAAATATTATCTTTTCCTGGTGTTACCTTACTTGAGTTTGATTGACTCTCAGATGTTTTACCAGTGATTCCCTGGTCTTTGTTACTGGGATTACTAGACCTAACTACTAGTGATGGAAATAACTTTGAAATTTCATCTTTCTTTTCAGGAAAGAGAATACACAACTTTCCGAAAAGATCTTTGCAGTTATCACATCCACTGGTGTCTTGTTTACTTGTGCTAGAATTTTTGGTTACGCTGGCATAAGTGTTTGTAAGATTGACCCTATTTTCAACAACTTTTCTTGCTTCAGGAAAAGATAGTCCTTCCTTATACTTGACGGTGACAATTTCTTTTTCTTTTTGCCATACGGGACATTTTCGTGAAGTAGAAGCATGTTCCCCACCACAATTCAAACATTTCATGTCATCTGTGCAGTGGATGGAACGATGCTGATCTTCTAATTTACCACAACGGCTGCATAAATCTCCTTCACCTGCCCTGCACTTTTTCTCATGGTGTCCAAATTTGAAACACCTGTAACACTGCAATGGGTTTGGAATATATAAATCAACATTCAATCGAAGGTAACCTACTTTTATAGATTTTGGTAGAATAGCAGAGCCGAAAGTCAGAATAAAGGTATTTGTGTTTCTCTTTTCACCATCTCTGAAAACAGTAATCCGCTTAACTGCATTGACGTTTTGACTTTTAAGTTCTTCTAAGATTTCAGATTCCGGTATATTTTCTAAGTCCCGAGATCGAATGATTCCTCTTGACGTATTAAGGGTCGAATGCGGTGTGCATGTTACAGGAATGTTAAAGAAGGTGTCAGTTTTCATGAGATTTTCATAGTGTGCAGGCTTTTCAACTTCAACAAGAAGACTACCAGATCTTAATTTTTTAATAGATTTAGGCTCACCTATGATTGATTTCATAACCTTATCGATTACGAAAGGGGAAAGTTTTGTGAGAGCTGTGTCACCGTCAGTTGAGTCTATAACAATAAATCTTTGAAAAGTTGGTGTATTTAGTCGTATGGCTGTAGACTGATAGAGGGTCGTACCTGTTTCCCATTCAATAGATCCGTCTTCGTTCTTTCGTTTTTTTGATTGGGTGTCCATGTTTGTTTAGTTAATATTCACTATCCGAGGGCCACCACCCTCCACCGAGTCCTACAAGGGGACATGAAAGGGCGGGTTTCCAGCCCCCCATGCCAGGGCTACCCGGATAGTATACTCGAGCCAAACTGATAAAATGACCCAACAGCGATTGCACGAACAATTTCCTAACTTAGAATCAATCCGTGCAAATGATGCCAAATCAGAAAATCCATTCAACCCGATTAGCCCATCAGCCTATATAGACAAGGACTAAAATACTGTTAAAATACAAAATATGAGTGACACGGGCATATAAATCTTTGCACTTAGTACAACAATAACTTTTATACCAAAGTGATTTCAAAGAAATTCGGTACAACAAACTATTAAGTAATGTGTCATCAGAATCATGACTGAACATCTTAAATATAACAAAATATTTCATATGACAAAAGTAGATGCCCCAATCTAAAACGACCAGCCGATTGCCTAGACCGGGCCCATCCAGGCTCCCGTTTCAACCGAAGCCGAGGCCAAAGCAGCGTGTTGAGAAGCTGGAGATCCCTGGGCTTCCCTCAACTACCAGGACCCTCTTTTCCGGCCTTACGAGTCTCCACCCACGGCAAACAGGCGGGCCCATTTGTTAGGGGTCTTACCATTGACTACATGGGCAGCAGCCGACTATTTCTACCCCCCCGCCCAGCTGGGGGCGTCATATTTTATAAAACAAATTAATGGCTTTCAAGAAATCAAAAATCAGCTCAATCTTTACATTGTCAAATACTGTCAACTTTAAAAAATCTATCTCTAGTAAAAGAGAAATCTATACAATCAATAAAAACATGCTTGACAGTAAGAGGAGAGTTGCAAGGAATGCACATTGGCATGTCTTCGCCCTTTAAAAGATATGAATGTGTTAGATGTGTATGGCCAATGCGCAACCGAGTCAAGATAAGCTCTTCGCGACGGTTTGACCTGTAACCAGGTAACCAATTGCCGAGGTCCTGTCGAACAGAATATAGCTTATTATTTTTGTTCGTTGGATCATTCCAACATTTACTCCAGACATCATGAATAAAACTATTAATAAGGGGTTTAAAATCAGTAAAAGGTACTACAAATGGTAAAATTTCAAATGATAATGCCTCCTCGGCAGCTCTATCTGCCTCCTCATTACGACGAATACCAATATGGCTTGGGAGCCAGCAGAAAACAAGGTCAACATCATTTAGCTGAGCTATTTTATCAAGTAATCTTACGATAAGAGGGTTGTCAGTTTTCTCGTGCTCAATCGCTTGCATTCTTGACATGGAGTCAGTGTATATAACGAGGGAATCGTTCTGCGATTATATGATCGAGTACGAGATCAATGGCCTTAAGCTCGGCTGAAAAAAAAATGGAAGAGTTATTAGGTAGGCGGAATTGATATGTTTCGCCATCTAAAATAGTGGCTGAGGCAACTTTTTCGCCATCTTTTGAACCGTCTGTGTATATCTCTTCATATGATGTATATTTTTCTTTGACTTCCAAGAATTTTGTTTTAAAAATAGATGGATCTGTCGTATCATTTTTGCTTGAAGCAAGATCATAAAGATGCGTGGGACTTTTATATGTCCACAAAGGAACATCAGGAACAATATGTTCTGCCATGTCCTCTAGGTCAAAATCTAGAGAGCTTACATCGGCTTCACAGCGCAAACTAAAAGGAAGTATTGGGTTCTTTTTCTTTTCAAAAGCCTCTCTATATTTAGGTTCAAAACAACTTTATGAGTAGGATTATCGGGATTTGATTTTAGTTTCAAATAAAATTGCATGGAAAGCTTCTTCCTGCGTAAATTTAAGGAAGGCTCATTTGCTTCTGTATAAACACTGTTAATTGGTGATGTTCTAAATGCACACAACGCGATGCGCAATCCCTGATTATGAATAGTATCAAGCTTACGAAGGTATGAAGGGCGCGCAGAACCATAAACAACACAGCCATAGTCTAGCTTTGATCTAACAAGTGCCCTATAGAGGCACAATAGAACCTTTTTATCGGCTCCCCAATCCTTACTGGATACAACACGTAAACGATGAAGTGCCTTTTGGCATTTATTTTTCAAATTGTCAATGTGTGGAATAAACGAAAGCTTAGAGTCAAATAAAAGTCCTAAGAATTTAAATTCCTTAACAACTTCAATGGGTACCCCGTCCAACTTTAAATCTGGATCGGAGTGCATTTTATTCGATTGGCAAAAATGCATACATTTAGTTTTAGTTTTCGAAAACTTGAAGCCGTTTTCATTTGACCATTTTGAAAGATTGTTCAAGACTTGTTGCAATTGTCTTTCAATTGTATGCATATGTTTTGATCTGTAGCAGATAAAAAGGTCGTCAACGTAGAGAAAACATTCCACACCAGGGCAAACGGTTTTAACGATGTTAGTAGAGTAAAACTGTCCTAGAAGAGGATAAATGTTGATGATAAAGTCTTGGGGATAAAAGTCTTGGGGGTAAATTTGTAAAGATAAAATTATGACCTAGAAATCTTGTAAGGGTAAATCGGGTTGATAATGGAGTCATGAAAACGTAAATGATGCTAATCATTTTTTTTTAAATCTATATGAATGATTCAATTTTAACCCTTTTCTTCCTACCCACTAGATCAACTTTTGAAGTGCCACGGTGTTACAGTAAAAGAATCGTTCCCATGATTATATAACCTGAGTGCGCTGGTTAAGTCATTAGGTCGTTAGAATCAACATGTGGCATAATTAATTAAAGCACATAATCTGGGGGTGTATGACGAATTACAACATCAAAAGTATCGCACTGTAAATGAATATATTACTGTGAGAAATTCAACTTTATTGTGCTTTGCTGAATCTTGTATTTGAAAGCGACCCTTTGTCAGCTAAAAGTTAACTGAGCTAAACCGATCTTCTGGTTTGACAGAAAGCCGACTAAGTCAGGTATATATCAGTTTATTTTAACTTGCACATATACATTTGTTACATTTACACAATCAGGAGAAAAACATATAAAAACCGATAATTCCATTATGCATATTACAGTTTTTAAGCAGAAGTTATACATTGAATCTTTTTTTTTATTACCAGTCACATTCGAATTTGAAAGATACCTAAATGAAACACGAGTTGTAATGATATCTGTAACTAACTCTTATGTAATTGAAATACCTGTTTTAAAAAGTGACAAATGATGTGAACAGATAGCTCGAAATAGGTACAAATTTAAGGAAAGGAGTTCATTACAGTACAGAAATAAAACCGTTACAGACATTCCCAGCCAATTGCAGTCTGTTCCATATGTCAAATGAGTTTCTCAGACTCCAATTAATTTACGTCAATAATGGGTTTTTAATGCTGTTAGATATGCGTTTGAAGAAAACAATTTTAACGGTTGTCTACTGGGAACTTGATGATAAGAAAAATCACAGTTCTCGTGATGGAAATACATTAATCAAATAAATATATACGTTATTATGTGGTCATGTTGCCTTTAACCCACAACCCGGTCTTTTTTCCTGTGCAGCTTGGTAAAATTCTTATTATTTAAAGCTTGAAAGAACGTTGTTGGATGCTACTGTAGGATCAGTGATCTGTTTATTTGAAAGGGGTTTATCGCCACTTTCAACAGTATTTTATTCATATTGCGACGTCTAGAGCAACTAACGGTGGATTGCTTGGTATTCCTCTGTCCAGTGCTACCCCTGCATCTTTTCCAAGTCTCCATCTGCTCATCCCAGAATTATGACTATCCACCCATTGGTGGGAGATAATTATCGGGAAAGGTATTGTCACGGCCAGGGATCGAACCTGATGCTGCCAGTGAATATCGAAATCTGATCATGATATACTTCAATAAGAAAAATACTTTCTCTCATATTAATAATTTCGGCTTTTTGTCTCTTGGACTGCGAACGTATATATGGATTAGGCATAAATAAATCACGAGTAAACTGATTTTGTTTATCGTACTTCTCTTGCCAAAAAGATTTTGAATCAATTCCATTCACAAAGTCAATATAGTTGAGATCTCACTTGCTTAGACGATAGGATATGTTTTGAAAATGGAAAACTCGAGTGCATTGGTAAGCGGTTAGGGGTAAGACTTTATCATTTAGTTTAATTTTTTTTCTCTTTTTTTCATCTGGGAATTTATTCTGAACAAATAAGTTGATGACTGGAATTTAATTTATCAGCTGTTTCTATGTGCAACAGCATGAGAACAGGATCCGGATTCCCACGCTTTGACTGTTCGATTCCCTATAAAAAGCGGCCTTTGTAGACAGCTTGTCACACTTTGATTCTAAAAGTTTAAAGTAAAAGATGGATCGATACATGAATAAGTTTTTGGATATGTCAAACAATATGTTTGAGTATTCTCGCGAAAGTTCTAATGATTTGATTCGAAATATGAGAGCTGAAGTGGATCGGCTAAACCAAGATTTGTATGAATCCCGTCAAGGTAATTTGTTTTCTTTCTTATACTCTATCATTTTAATATTGTTCTAAAGATTTTGTAAGTGCCGATGTCTTGAAAATATTTGAGTAGTGTAGAGTTAGATCAGACTGATTAAATACAAACAGTAAACTACATTTCTTTACCTACCTTTCGTGAGAAGTATATTTCTTTCTAAGAGTTTCTGTTTTTGAGAATTCATCAGACTATAGAAAATATATGAGTCTGTGCGTGACATTTCCAACAATTTTAAGTGTGCATCAAGTACAGACATTTAGCAGACTGACCGATCACACAGTGCGTTCAGATTATTGGCTGATTACCTAAAGAAAATTTGAGTCAGTAGCTACCTACAGAGTGCAAAGTGAAGACCCTGATCAGACTTTGCGGATGAACAGACTGATCCGAGTCTTTACTTGTTACACCCGGAAATCGTTGGAAATGTCACACACAGGCTCATATATTTTTCTATATTTTTTTTATTATTATTATTTTGACAATCAAAATATTTGTTGTGTTTGATTAGAAAATAAATATACTTTTACAAAATATTCAATGAAATATGAAATGTTAAAGATAAATTCTTCATTTGAAAATATCGTCGAAAAAATATTTTGTATTCCGGGTGAAATTAATAGTTAATTTAACAAATTATACTTTCGTTTTTCCTTTCTTATGAACACTTCATTTAACTATTTCACTGCGAATTGTTTTACATACCCTAATTTGAATACTATTTAAAAACATATGTTTACTCATAATTCAATTATTTACAAGCAAATTTATTTATTTGACTGATTATTTTGTATTCATTGTTTTATATATGTATGTATGTATTTTCATATATTTATTCAAGAATTCATTGGCATATTTCGGTCCTTTACTTATTCATTTATTTTGATATTTCTCTTGATTTTGTTATACTAAAAATTATATTCAAAACATTCTTGTTTATTTTACAGACTTGATAGCTGCTTCAAGAGAGAGAGACACATTTCAGAGAGAAAGGGATGACATTCTCACAGAGCTTCCACTCCTTAAAACAACAATGAGAGAAGTAGAATTAAAAGTTCAATTATTGAAAACTGAAAAGCAAAAACTTGAAAGGGACAACTCAAAATTTCGTAATTCTATCGAAACTCTGACAGAGGAAATAATTAGATACAATGTTTTAACTAAAAGATGAAAAGATGAAATTTCTTCCCTAAAAGAAAAGGTGGAAGAACAAACACAAATTATCAAACAAAATTAAGAGACAATTAGTATTTGGCAGAACACCAGCGAAATTTATGAAAAACGATTTCATAATTTAAGAACCAGCCTAATGGATATAAGAGATAAGATAGACGATGGGGAGGCGGGAGAAAACAGGCAAATGGAATATGAAAACCTTTCGGAAACAGTTACAAAAAGTCGTGTGTTGCAAATACAGGGCCTAGCCAATCCCTGAGGTCACTCAACCACAAGGATCCCGTCATCAGGCATTACGGGTCGCAGCCCACGGCAAACAGGCAGGTCCATTTGTTTGGGGTCTAACCATGTACTACATGGACAGCAGCCGACTATTTCTATCCCCCCGCCCAGCTGGGGGTTAGCTATTTTGGAAGGGGACCACCTAAGCAACATTTCTGTAAAATTTGGTGTGAATTGGCCTGGTAGTTTAGGAGGAGATGTCGTTGAAAGAAATTGTTGACGGACGACGACCGACGGACGGAAAACGGACGAAAGGTGATCTCAGTAGCTCAAATTTAGCTCACATGAGCGAGCTAAAATACATTTTGAAACACTATGATTAGAAAGATATTTTTACTTCTTACTTACTTAAACTTTAAATAAGTATGACACTAGTTTAATGTGTTTTTACAACCACTTGCTGAAGGCCACTGGGGCGATTGGGCCAATGGTCACTGAGGAGAAGATTTCAGCCTCAAAATCTGCCCCGGCCCAAAGGTTACTGAGGAGAAGAAGCACGACGGACCAAGGGTGATCACAAAAGCACACCTTGTGCCCAGTGCTCCGGTCAGCTAAAAATACACACACTTGCACATACTTTATATATGTATGTAAATGACTCAACTAATATTATTATTTTCAGGCCAAAACCTACAGGGAGGTGGATCAGACATGAAAAGAATTAAGGACATCCCTACTGCAGATAACACGATTATGGCAGTGATTAAACAATGACATAAATAAAATTATCCACGAGTTTTAATTGTTAAACAAGAGGAACATGATGGTCCTAGATTGCTCACCTGAGTCTCTTTGACCCCTTGGACATCACATTAATTAAATAGACAGATGTCAACAAGGTAAGATGTCAACAAGGAGATAATTTCTTCACAAGATCAATCCCTTGGAATTTTTTTCAGCAAAGAGCCATTTCACTCTTTGATTCTATGTAAAAAAGGATGCACCCATGTAGAGCCCAAATGTGACACAAGGGTCTTGATATGAACCAACTTGGTAGAATGAATGAATGAATGAATAGTGTTTTATGGCCCGTCGACAACTAAGGTCATGTTGGGCGCAAACAATTTTAAGAAATAGATTACTCTAGTAAACGGATATATTAAAACTAAACTAAACAAAACAATTATAAACAAATCATGGTAAAAAGATTAATACAAATAAGTTTAAATGGTAAAAATGTTAATGAGCACTGTCAAGCCTAAAAAGAAATCACGATCAAAAGATCACTCAAAATAACTTTAAAAATTCACATAAACGCTTTTAATGAATGAATGAATGAATGGTTTTTTACGGCCCGTCGACAGCTAAGGTCATGTTGGGCGCAAAACATTTTTAATAAATAAACAATTGGTAAACGACGTCAAGGATATATTAAAACTTAACTAGGCAAAACCATTATAAAACAATTCATGGTATATGGGATAATACAAATCAGTTTATATTGTAAAAATGTAAAGAAGCATTTTCAAGTCTAAAATGAAATTAAGATCAAAAGATCATTCAAAATAACTTTAAAAATTCACATGAACGCTTTATAATATAAGAATAATTTAAATGGGTAGAATAAATTGTAAAATTTTAAGAAAACTTTTGATTTTGAGAACTAAGCAGAAAAATGGTCAATATAACCTAAAATTAGATTTTGCTATATAAATTTATTGACTTCAAAAAGTCAAATATAAGTTCAGATTTTACAGACTCGAACAACTGCCTCATACTATTAACTTTTAAATATTTGTCTCTAATAAAAGAAAAATCAATACAATCAATAAAAATATGTTTGATAGTAAGAGGAGCGTTACATGGAATGCACATTGGCATCTCTTCGCCCTTTAAAAGATATGAATGTGTTAGACGTGTATGGCCAATGCGCAACCGAGTCAAGATAAGCTCTTCGCGACGGTTTGACCTGTAACCAGGTAACCAATCGCCGAGGTCCTGTCGAACAGAATATAGCTTATTATTTTGGTTTGTTGGATCATTCCAACATTTACTCCAGACATCATGAATAAAACTATTAATAAGGGGTTTAAAATCAGTAAAAGGTACTTCAAATGGTAAAATTTCAAGTGATAATGCCTCCTTGGCAGCTCTATCTGCCTCCTCATTACCACGAATACCAATATGGCTTGGGAGCCAGCAGAAAACAAGATCAACATCATTTAGCTGAGCTATTTTATCAAGTAATCTAACGATAAGGGGGTTGTCAGTTTTCTCGTGCTCAATCGCTTGCATACTTGACATGGAGTCAGTGTATAAAATATAACGAGGGAATCGTTCTGCGATTATATGATCGAGTGCGAGATCAATGGCCTTAAGCTCGGCTGAAAAAATGGAAGAGTTATTAGGTAGGCGGAATTGATATGTATCGCCATCTAAAATAGTGGCTGAGGCAACTTTTTCGCCATCTTTTGAACCGTCCGTGTATATCTCTTCATAGGATGTGTATTTTTCTTTGACTTCCAAGAATTTTGTTTTAAAAATAGATGGATCTGTTGTATCTTTTTTGCTTGAAGCAAGGTCATAAAGAAACGTGGGACTTTTATACGTCCACAAAGGAACATCAGGAACAATATGTTCTGCCACGTCCTCTAGGTCAAAATCTAGAGAGCTCACATCGGCTTCACAGCGCAAACTAAAAGGAAGTATTGGGTTCTTTTTCTTTTCAAAAGCCTCTCTATATTTAGGTTCAAAAACAACTTTATAAGTCGGATTGTCGGGATTTGATTTTAGCTTTAAATAATACTGCAATGAAAGCTTTTTCCTGCGTAAATTTAAAGAAGGCTCATTTGCTTCTGTATACAGACTGCTAACTGGTGATGTTCTAAATGCGCCCAATGCCAAGCGCAATCCCTGATTATGAATAGTATCAAGTTTGCGAAGGTATGAAGGGCGCGCTGAACCATAAACAACACAGCCATAGTCTAGCTTTGATCTTACTAGTGCCCTATAAAGGCGCAATAGAACCTTTTTATCGGCTCCCCAATCCATACTGGATACAACACGTAAAAGATTAAGTGCCTTTTGGCATTTATTTTTCAAATTATCAATATGAGGAATAAACGAAAGTTTAGAGTCAAATAAAAGTCCTAAGAATTTAAATTCTTTGACAACTTCAATCGGTACCCCGTCCAACTTTAAATCTGGATCAAAATGCAATTTTCTCGATTGACAAAAATGCATACATTTAGTTTTTGTCTTGGAAAACTTGAAACCGTTTTCATTGGACCATTTTGAAAGATTGTTCAAGACACGTTGCAATTGTCTTTCAATTGTATGCATGTGCTTGGATCTGTAGCAGATACAAAAGTCGTCAACGTAGAGAAAACATTCCACACCAGGACAAACTGTTTTAACAATGTTGTTTATTTTGACACTGAATAGTGTCACCGATAAAATACTCCCCTGGGGAACACCCATTTCTTGTTCATGGGGATCGGATAAAGTATCTCCAACTCGGACTCTAAACTGACGTTCATCCAAAAAAGCTGAGATGAAAAAGGCAAGGCGACCTCGAATACCGAAATCATAGAGGTCGTTCATAATTCCATACTTCCAAGTGGTATCATAAGCACTTTCGAGATCGAAAGACAGAAACAACGTGTTCCTTCCTTATAAAGGCTTCTCGAATAAATGTCTCGAAGCGAACAAGATGATCAAGAGTACTTCTCTGTTTACGAAAGCCACTTTGGACTTCCGTAATAAGGTGGTTCTTTTCAAGAAACCAAACAAGACGATCATTAACCATTCTTTCCATGGTTTTACAGATGCAACTGGTTAAAGCAATTGGGCGGTAATTTGAAGGGTTTGTGGAATCTTTACCTGGTTTAGGTATTGGAATAACGATAGCTTCCCGCCAAGAGGCTGGAATGCTTCCCGTCTTCCATACCTGATTATAAATTTGAAGTAAGCAATGAAGGGAACGAGATGGCAAACGTTTGAGGAATTGATAATGAATAGCATCTGATCCGACAGCAGTGTCGTGACACTTTTTTAAAGCTTTTTTCAATTCCTTAACGGAAAAGTCTCTATTATAGTGTTCCAGATTTCTGGAACTAAAATTAAGTTTAGACTTTTCTTTTTCACTTTGAAACTTTTGAAACGTAGGTGAATAATTAGTAGAGGAAGATTTTTTGGCAAACGTGTCTGCAAGGACATTGGCTATATCATGTTTCGAAGAAACTGTATTATCGTCTTCCGTTTTAAGATGACCAACACTAAGTGATGAGTTCTTCCCACTAATTTTACGTATCATGTCCCAAGTCTTTTTGACCGATGATCTAGAATTTAATCTAGATACATACTGTCTCCAAGACGAACGCTTACTTTGTTTAATTGTACGACGTGCTTTTGCACGTGCAATTTTAAATTTGTAAAGATTCTCCTTTGAAGGCCTTAAGGCAAATGCTGCAAGAGCACGTTTTCGCTCAGCTATAGCCTTTTTGCAATCTTCATTAAACCATGGCTTATTTGGACTTTTTGGGTCAGGCGATGTTTGTGGAATAGCTTTTTCTGCAGCAGAATAAAGTAAAGAAGTAAACAGTTCTGCAGAGTTTTCACATTCATCAAAGGCTTCTGGATTAATCGATTGTTCACATGTAGTTCTAAAAAGTTCCCAATTAGCCTTATGGAGTTTCCAACGTCTAGGGCGCTCCTGAACAGATGGTCCTAATTCGGAGATCTGAATTGGAAAATGGTCACTACCATGAAGGTCGGAAAGAACTTTCCATGAAAAATCCGGAAAAATATCAGGACTGCAAATAGTCAAATCCAGTGAAGAGTAATTTCCAGTTGCAGGATGAAGATAAGTTTTAGATTTGTCATTCAATAAAACAAGATCATGCTTAGTGATAAAATCCTCAACAATACGACCTTTGTCGTCTGTATTGGAGCATCCCCATAATTTATGGTGAGAATTGAAATCCCCCATAAGTATAAAAGGTTTAGGTAGCTGATCGACAAGATGATCAAGTTTTCTGCTATCAACAGGAGAACTTGGAGGAAGATAAACAGAGCACAGTGTAATTGTTTTATTGAGAGAGACACTTACAGCCACTGCTTGTAGAGAAGTATTTAAATTAACCTGACGGTGAGGGATGTTATTATTTACAATAATTCCCACACCGCCAGACGCTTTCTCGCGTTCTGTAAAGTTAGTAAAATAGCAAGTATGATATTTTAGAGAAAACTTATCTGTGTCTTTAAGAAACGTTTCTTGTACACATACTGCAACTGGTTTATGTTTGTTTACTAGAAGATTAAGTTCTTCGAAATTGGCCTTGATGCTGCGACAATTCCATTGTATTATGTTATTCGCCATTGCGGTGGTTAAAATTAAAATAATACCACTAATTAATGGAAGTAAGAATCTACCCATTATTTAACTCCTGTTAGGTTGATTCTGTTGGCACCTTGCCTTATTGCATCTGTGTGCTTTTGATTTGAAGGAGGGGGAGCGGCTACATCCATCTCCTCTTCCTCATCGTCAGATTCGCTTAATTCAGTGAATCGGTTGTCTGTCGAAACTGGAGGAGGAGAAACCTTGTCCAGATTTATTCGAAGCTTTCTCTGACTGACGGACTCTGAATTTGGTTTAGACTTTTCTTTTTGTGGTTTACTACTATTTTTGTTAATATTGTCTTTATTTGGTTTCGAAACTGTGGTCTTCTGAGGTTGATTATTTTCGGAAGAAGTAGATTGTTTTTCATCAACTTTAACTGGTGATTCTTGTGAAGATGTTTCTTCAGATAATGCTTTCTGGATTTGTTCTTTCGCCTGAGGAAATAATTCAGTAATTACTTTCAAAAGGCGTTCACAAGTACCGCACTGTTCAGGTTTTTTTAATCCAGCAGAAACTTGTTTAGCTTTATTAGCATAACTATTTTCAGTTTCAGTGAAGTGTCTAGACTCCACGATACGTTTAGCCTCATAAAATGAAATAGATTGTCTGCATTTCACTTCAAGAATCTCTTTTTGTAAAATAAAGTTAGGGCATTGTCTAGAATTGGCAGCATGTCCTTGACCACAGTTAAAGCATTTAAGATCATTTTCACAATCATCTTCGTCATGTTCGTAATTCGGTCCAGTAAAAGCACATTTTCTACAAACTTTCGACCTTGTGCAATTGCTCTCGTGATGTCCGAATCGCTGACAATAAAAGCAACGTAGCGGATTCGGGACATAAACATCAACCTTTACAATTTGAAATCCAACTTTCAATTCCTTTGGAAGTACTGGTTCGTTAAATGTCAAAATGTAAGTGTTGGTCCTGATCATCTTTTCATCCCGTTTAAACTGGATTTGCTTCACCTCAGATACCCCTTGAGATCTTAGATTGTCTTTAATTTCATCTATTGTACATCTGGACAACTCTTTCCAGCGTATAACACCCTTTGATTGATTGAATCTTTCATGTGCGTATACTGTAACTTTAATGTTGAAGAATTTTGTTATTTTAAGTAAGTTGTCAGCCTGTTGCTTCTTAGATACTTCAATTAGCAGTGTTTCATTTTTAAGAGATTTTACTGATTTAGGGGTACCAAGAATAGAGTTTATCTGTTTTTCAATAATAAAAGGGGACAATTCAGTTACTGGATTTTCTGGGTCTTCACTTTCAACAACAATGTATTTTGGAAATGAATGTGATCTTGGGGCTTCTTCTTCAGAGTCCGATGAGTATGCGCGCTTGGCTTTTTTTGAGGTTGCCATAATAGTTGATTGACTTCATCGGCGATGCTCCAAACCACCCGCCATCGGAGTCCTACAAGGGTACACCTAACCTGGGGAATTCCATCTCAGGAGAGGTGCACGGGATTCATCGCCGATATACTCGAAGCAAAATGGCTAGATCAAGCAAAAATACGCTGATGAATATTTCAACCAAGCATGAAGTAGACATCAGACAGTAAAATTGTCGATCAAACACCATGTTTACCCGATTGGCCCATGAGCCACCGCCTTCTAAGGCGTAAGTGAAAACGTCATTTAATGAAAACGGTGGTTTAGGGAAAAACAATAAAAAACATGTCTTATGATAAAAACGTCCTAGGGCAAGGCATGACCAGCCGATTGATCGGGTCGGGCCCGCCCGACCTCCCGTTTATCCCAACTCGGGGCCAAAGTGGTGTGTTGCAAACACAGGGCCTAGCCAATCCCTGAGGTCACTCAACCACCAGGATCCCGTCATCAGGCATTACGGGTCGCAGCCCACGGCAAACAGGCAGGTCCATTTGTTTGGGGTCTTACCATGTACTACATGGACAGCAGCCGACTATTTCTATCCCCCCGCCCAGCTGGGGGCCCATAAACGCTTTTAAGTCTAAGAATAATTTAAATGGATAAATCTAACTGTAAAACTTAAGGAAAACCATTGATTTTGAAAAAAAAAGGAGAAAACGGTCAATATAACCTGAAATTAGATTTTGTTATATAAATTTATTGACTTCAGAAAGTCAAATAAAAATTCTAATTTTACAGACTCGAACAGCTGCCTCATACTATCAACTTTAAAATATTTGTTTCTAATGAAAGAAAAATCTATACAATCTATAAAGATATGTTTGACAGTAAGAGGAGCGTTACATGGAATACACATTGGCATCTCCTCTCCTTTTAAGAGGTAGGAGTGCGTTAAATGAGTGTGACCAATGCTTAGGCGAGTCAAAATCAGCTCTTCGCGACGGCTTGCCCTGTAACCAGGAATCCAATCGCCGAGGTCTGGTCGAACAGAGAATAACTTATTATTCTGGTTGGCTGGATCAGTCCAACAGTTCCTCCAGACATCATGAATAAAACTATGAATAAGGGGTTTAAAATCAGTAAAAGGTACTTCATAGGGTAAGATTTCAAGCGATAATGAATCCTTGGCAGCTTTATCTGCCTCCTCATTACCATGAATACCAATATGGCTTGGAAGCCAACAGAAAACGAGATCAACATCATTAAGATTAGCTATTTTATCAAGTAGCCTTACAATAAGGGGATTGTCAGTTTTTTCGTGCTCAATCGCTTGCATGCTTGACATAGAGTCAGTAAAAATGATATAGCGAGAGAGACGTTCTGCGATCATATGATCGAGTGCGAGATCAATTGCCTTAAGCTCGGCTGAAAAAATAGAGGAGTTATTCGGAAGGCGGAATTGATATTTTTCGCCATCTAAAATAGTGGCTGAAGCAACTTTTTCGCCATCTTTTGAACCGTCAGTGTATATTTCTTCATAAGATGTGTATTTTTCTTTGACTTCCATGAATTTGGTTTTAAAAATAGATGGATCTGTTGTATCCTTTTTGCTTGAAGCAAGATCATAAAGAAACGTGGGACTTTTATATGTCCACAAAGGAACATCAGGAACAATATGTTCTGCCACGTCCTCTAGGTCAAAATCTAGAGAGCTTACATCGGCTTCACAGCGCAAACTAAAAGGAAGTATTGGGTTCTTTTTCTTTTCAAAAGCCTCTCTATATTTAGGTTCAAAAACAACTTTATGAGTAGGATTATCGGGATTGGATTTAAGTTTTAAATAATATTGCATGGAAAGCTTCTTTCTTCGTAAATTTAAGGAAGGCTCATTTGCTTCTGTATAAAGACTGTTAATTGGTGATGTTCTAAATGCACCCAACGCCAAGCGCAATCCTTGATTATGAATAGTATCAAGTTTGCGAAGGTATGAAGGGCGCGCAGAACCATAAACAACACAGCCATAGTCTAGCTTTGATCTAACAAGTGCCCTATAAAGGCGCAATAGAACCTTTTTATCGGCTCCCCAATCCATACTGGATACAACACGTAAAAGGTTAAGTGCCTTTAGGCATTTATTTCTCAAATTATCAATATGTGGAATAAATGACAGTTTAGAATCAAAAAGGAGTCCTAAGAACTTAAATTCTTTGACAACTTCAATCGGTACTCCATCCAACTTTAAGTCAGGATCAAGATGCATTTTTCTCGATTGACAAAAATGCATACATTTAGTTTTTGTCTTTGAAAACTTGAAACCGTTTTCATTGGACCATTTTGAAAGATTGTTCAAGACTTGTTGCAATTGTCTTTCAATTGTATGTATTTGTTTTGATCTGTAGCAGATACAAAAATCGTCAACGTAGAGAAAACATTCCACACCAGGGCAAACGGTTTTAACAATGTTGTTTATTTTGACACTAAATAGTGTCACCGATAAAATACTCCCCTGGGGAACACCCATTTCTTGTTCATGGGGATCAGATAAAGTATCTCCAACACGGACTCTAAACTGACGTTCATCCAAAAAAGCTGAGATGAAAAAGGCAAGGCGACCTCGAATACCGAAATCATAGAGGTCGTTCATAATTCCATACTTCCAAGTGGTGTCATAAGCACTTTCGAGATCGAAAAAGACAGAAACAACGTGTTCCTTCTTTATAAAGGCTTCTCGAATAAATGTCTCGAATCGAACAAGATGATCAAGAGTGCTTCTCTGTTTACGAAAGCCACTTTGGACTTGCGTAATAAGGTGGTTCTTTTCAAGAAACCAAACAAGACGATCATTAACCATTCTTTCCATGGTTTTACAGATGCAACTGGTTAAAGCAATAGGGCGGTAATTTGAAGGGTTTGTGGAATCTTTACCTGGTTTAGGTATTGGAATAACGATAGCTTCCCGCCAAGAGGCTGGAATGCTTCCCGTCTTCCATACCTGATTATAAATTTGAAGTAAGCAATGAAGGGAACGAGATGGCAAACGTTTGAGGAATTGATAATGAATAGCATCTGATCCGACAGCAGTGTCGTGACACTTTTTTAAAGCTTTTTTCAATTCCTTAACGGAAAAGTCTCTATTATAATGTTCCAGATTTCTGGAACTGAAATTAAGTTTAGACTTTTCTTTTTCACCTTGAAACTTCTGAAACGCAGGTGAGTAATTAGTAGAGGAAGACTTCTTGGCAAACGTGTCTGCCAAGACATTAGCAATGTCATGTTTTGAAGAAACTGTGTTATCGTCATCCGTTTTAAGATGACCGACATTAAGTGATGTATTCTTCCCACTAATTTTACGTATCATGTCCCAAGCCTTTTTGACAGATGATCTAGAGTTTAATCTAGAGACATACTGTCTCCAAGACGAACGCTTACTTTGTTTGATAGTACGACGTGCTTTCGCACGTGCAATTTTAAATTTGTAAAGATTCTCCTTTGAAGGCCTTAAGCCAAATGCTCTAAGAGCACGTTTTCTTTCAGCTACAGCCTTTTTGCAATCGTCATTGAACCATGGCTTGTTTAGATCCTTTGGGTCAGGCGATGTTTGTGGAATACTTTTTTCTGCAGCAGAATAAAGTAAAGTTGTAAACAGATCTGCAGAGTTTTCACAGTCATCAAAGGCTTCTGGATTTATCGACTGTTCACATGTGGTTCTAAAAAGTTCCCAATTAGCTTTATGGAGTTTCCAACGCCTAGGGCGCTTCTGAACAGATGGTCCCAATTCGGAGATCCGAAGAGGGAAATGGTCACTACCATGAAGGTCGGAAAGAACTTTCCATGAAAAATCAGGAAAAATATCAGGACTGCAAATAGTCAAATCCAGTGAAGAGTAATTTCCTGTTGCAGGATGAAGATAAGTTTTAGATTTATCATTCAATAAAACAAGATCATGTCTAGTTACAAAATCCTCAACAGTACGACCTTTGTCGTCTGTATTGGAGCATCCCCATAATTTATGGTGAGAATTGAAATCTCCCATAAGAATAAAAGGGTGTGGTAGCTGGTCAACAATATGATCCAGTTTTACGCCATCAACGGGGGAACTAGGAGGAAGATAGACAGAGCACAGTGTAATAGTTTTATTGAGGGATACACTCACAGCCACTGCTTGTAGAGAAGTATCTAAACTAACATGACGGTGAGGGATATTATTATTTACAATAATTCCCACACCACCAGACGCTTTCTCGCGATCTGTAAAGTTAGTGAAATAGCAAGAGTGATATTTCAGAGAAAACTTATCTGTGTCTTTAAGAAAAGTTTCTTGTATACATACTGCAGCTGGTTTTTGTTTGTTAATTAGAAGATTAAGTTCTTCAAAATTAGCCTTGATGCTGCGACAATTCCATTGTATAATATTATTCGCCATTATGGAGGTTAGAGTTAAAATAATACCACTTAATAATGGAAGTGAGAAACTACCCATTATTTAACTGCTGTTAGGTTGATTTTGTTAGCACCTTGCCTTATTGCATCTGTTTGCTTTTGGTTTGAATTAAGGGAGGTTGAAGGAGGAGGAGCAGGTTTCGAATCCGAAACCTGGTGTACGTCCATATCCTCCTCGTCATCTGAATCGCTTAACTGTTGGAAGCGATTACCTGTTGTAACTGGAGGAGGAGAGACCTTCTCCAGATTAATGCGAGTCCGTCTCTGTTGAACAGACTCTGAAGGGTTTTTACTTGAAGATTTTACTTTTGCAGACGGTTTATCTTTATTAACATTGGCTTGAGAAGGACGAGTAACTGGTTTGTTCTTTTCAGGATTGTTTGTATTATTTTCTAAACTTTTATCACTTGATACATTCACCTTAGGCTCTTCACCAGACATGATTTGGTTGATTTTATCTTTTACATCTGGGAACAATTCCGAAAGAATTTTCAACATGCGATCACATGAACTGCATTCCTTTGGCGCCTGATCAGAGTTAGGTTTAGCTTTACTAGCATAACTAGTACCACTTTTCAGCATCTCCTCTCTGGACTCTACAATTTTCCTTGCCTCAAAGAAAGAAAGTGATTGTCTGTACTTAATGCTTAAAATTTCTTTTTCTTTTTTAAACTTTGGGCATAATCTTGAGCTTGACGGATGGGCTTGTCCACAGTTAAAACATTTGAAATCATTTTCACAGGTAGCTTCATCATGTTCATCTATATCACCAGTGAAAGAGCATTTTCTACAAACTTTAGTAGTCCTGCAGTTATCCTCATGATGTCCAAATCTCTGGCAATGAAAACAGCGCAGAGGGTTTGGGACATAAACATCCCCATTAACTATTTGAAATCCAATTTTAATTTCTTTTGGCAAAGTTGGTTCGTCAAAGGTCAAAATATAAGTATTTGTTCTAGTCGTTTTTCCATCTTTCTTGAACTCCACTCTTCTAACTTGTTTTACACCTTGGGGTCTTAAATTCTTTTCAATTTCATGTATCAAGCAATTATTCAATTCTCTGCATCTGATGACACCTTTTGACTGATTCAATTTTTCATGAGGATAGACCTGAACACTCTGATTAAAGAATTTTGATGTTTTAAGTAAGTTATCTGACTGTGCTCTTTTACTAACTTCGACAAGGATTGTTCCGTTTTTCAGGTTTTTAACAGACTTCGGAGTGCCAATAATTGCTCTTATTTGCTTCTCTATTACAAAGGGAGAGAGTTCTGCGACGGGATTGTCATCATCATCGCTTTCAATAATAATAAACTTTGGAAAAGAAGGCATGTTGATATTTTCATCTTCCGAATCCGATAGGTATCGCTTGGTTTTCTTTTGTTGAGCCATAGTGTATGTTGATATTTCATCGGCGATGCTCCAAACCACCCGCCCTCGGAGTCCTACAAGGGGACACCTAACCTGGGGAATTCCATCTCAGGAGAGGTGCCGGGGATACATCGCCGATATACTCGGTGCAAATGGGCTAGATCAAGCAAAAATACGCTGATGAATAATTCAACCAAGCATGAAATAGACATCAGACAGTAAAATTGTAGATCAAACACCACGTTTACCCGATTGGCCCATGAGCCACCGCCTTCTAAGGCGTGAGTGAAAACATCATTTATTGAAAACGGTGGTTTAGGAAAAAGACAATTGAACAGACAAGTCTTTTGATAAAAACGCCCTAGGGCAAGGCATGACCAGCCGATTGATCGGGTCGGGCCCGCCCGACCTCCCGTTTATCCCAACTCAGGGCCAAAGTGGTGTGTTGCAAAAACAGGGCCTAGCCAAATCCTGAGTTCACTCAACCACCAGGATCCCGTCATCAGGCATTACGGGTCGCAGCCCACGGCAAACAGGCAGGTCCATATGTTTGGGGTCTTACCATGTACTACATGGACAGCAGCCGACTATTTCTATCCCCCCGCCCAGCTGGGGGCTACCAACTTGGTAGAGGTGCACTAGATGATGCTGTATACTAAATATGAGAGCTGTCTGCCCTCTGGTTTCAGAGAAGAAGATTTTCCTGTTTTCTCCAAGCATGCTTAGATGAGCTAAGGGATGTGCCGGGTCGGAGCCCAAATATGACCCATGGTGCTTGATATCAACAAACTTGGTAGAGGCCCACTAGATAATGCTACATACCAAATATGAAAGCTGTGTGCACTCTACTTTCAGAGAAGAAGATTTTCGTTTTCTACCCTTCGTGCTCAGAAGAGCTAAAAGGGATGTGCCCGGCTGGAGGCCAAAATATTACCCTAGGGGTTTGCTATGAACGAACTTTGTAGAGGCCCACTAGGTGATGCTACATACCAAATATGAAAACTGTCTTCCATCTGGTTTCAGAGAAGAAGATTTTTTAAGGTTTTTGTTCTATGATTCTATGTAAAAAGGGTTCGCGCCCGGTTGGGGCCCAGGGTCTTGATATGAACTCATTTGGTAGAGGTCTACTAGGTGATGCTACATCTTAAATATGAAAGCTGTCTGCCTGCTGATTTCAGAGGAGATGACTTTTGAAGATGTTCCTATTTTCACCCCTTTTGTTAAGGGTTTAGGGAGAGTTAAGGGTATATTTCATTTATTCGAACAACTTTGGTAGAGCTTGACCCAAGGAACATCTCTGCCAAGTTACATAAAGATTGGACCACTGGTTAAGGAGGAGATGTGTTAAGAAATTGTGGACGACGCACACCGCACGACTGATGACGGACACTATACTATCACAATAGCTCACCTTGAGCACGAAGTGCTCAGGTGAGCTAAAAAAGGGAAAGAGACAAAACAAGAGGACAATGAGGATCCTAGATCGCTCACCTGAGTCTCTTTGACCTCTAGGACATCACATCAATTACATAAACGGAAGATGTCAACAAGGATGTTTCAACAAAGATTATGGTCAAATTGTTTCCTGCTTTGTTTTTTTTGTAAAAAGGTTATGCCTTTACGCAGACCTTATTTGAACATAAGCGTATGTAATGAAACTAAAGGCAAAGAAATAAAATTCTCATCAAGGCCCCTTGTCCTGTTAAATGGCAGGGGTCTTTCCAATTTTCTGCAGGCTTCATATTTGTGGCCTTATAAATATTCTGACCTAATTTCAAATAGTTTGGGCCACACGTTATGCCTCTCTAGAGTAAAGAAGAAAATTGTCACTAGGGCCCTATTTCCCGTGATATGGCATTGATCCTTCCTTTTATAAAAGGATAATCCTTGTGTCCTAACGAACATTCTGACCAAGCTTCATAAATTGTAGGCAATATTTGTGGCTTCAAGAGAGCAAACAAGAGAATGTTTATGAAGACCCCTTTTCACGTGATATTGTTTGTAACCTTCTTACTTTCAAAGGTTTAATTCTTGTGACCTAGCCAACATGTAACACGATGAGTGCCAGCACTGTAGTTGTGCAATACTCTCGGGGATATCACGTGTTGAGAAACGTGACTTGAGCACGTTTCGAGGGGCGTGACCTGAGAGTGTTGTATAACCGGTGGCTGAGTATATAACAGGCTGTTAACCGCCGCAGCAGACAGACTGAGACAGACTGGAGTAGAGTAGACAGGTTACTTGGTCGGGTGTAAATAATGTAAATAAAACAAGAGCTGTCACTGTAAGATGACAATGCCCCCGACACCGCTTTGATTTTAAATTATGGCCAATCTATGTTGAAGGTCAAGGTCATCCAGGGGTCAAGGTCACCAAAGTATGTGCCTACAGAAAGGTAATGTACCAAGGAATGTTGTGGTAAAGTATGATGCGAATATGTTAAGTAATAAGGAAGTTATGGCCAATGTTAAAGTTTTTGGACGGAATGACGGACGGACGGACGGACAGACGGACGGACAGACGGACGGACAGACGGACGGACGGACAAGTCAAATTTATGATGCCTCCCTATCGGGGGCATAATAATAGCTGATGATGGACGTTGTGTTGCTTCGTTAATTATTCTACCTGTACCACCTCCTTCGCTCTCGCCGTCGCTGTACTACATGACGCTTCTGTGGTGCCGTGACCATGATCTGGGTTGAATTGAACTGAACTGTTCCTGCTGTAGTTTTGCTGTGCTGAAATTGTGATTGGTGGAATTCGAGAACCGTAAGTTGTCAATTTTGCATATTCTTTTGCGTAGGCATGGCAGAATTATTAGAGATCGCAAGATCTGTTGAGGGACAGATCAAGAACTTAACAACGGCAGTGGAGGCCCAGGGGGTGGCGAAGATAGTAAATATTTTCGATGGCTCCGATCCGAAGCAATTCAAACAATGGATCAAAAGCATAGAAAAGTATGCAACACTTACAGGAGTTACAGAAGATTCTGTTAAATACATTGCATATCAGGCATGCAGTGGCCCTGTCAGTGACTTTTTAAAACGTTATTACGAGCAGAATATAGGACATACCTGGGATCAAGCAAAGACAGAATTACGTCTTAGGTTTGACGAGGTTGAAAAACCCCTTTTCTATGAGCCACTTGATATGATTGTTGAACAAGACAAAGATGAAAATCTGAAACAAATTAAACAAGGATTACAAAACGATACGTTATCCCCCTCTCTTGCTAAAAACATTTAGTTCTCGATGGAATTTTGTATTACGTTTCATTTACTGACTCCGATCCAACTCTTCGTTTCTACATTCCTTAACATCTTCAAACTGATGTTTTGTCTGAATATCATAGATCTTTAGGATACATGGGGATAGATAAAACATATGATGCAATTCGAGCAAAATACTTCTGGATTAATCTATTCAAAGATGTTGTTCAATATGTTACGTCCTGTTTAGTTTGTCAAACAAGGAGTAATAAAAAGACTAAACCAGCTGTTCAAGAAACTGACACGCCTCCTTTTGCATGGGCAAAATGAGCTGTCGACGTAAGCGGGCCGTATCCTACTACATTGTCTGGAAACAGATACGTAATAAGTTTCATTGACCTATTTTCTGGTTATCCCGAGGCGTTAGCGTGTCCAGATAAAAGTGCGCAAACGATGGCTCACCTCATTATAGATGAAATTGTACCTCGTTATTCCTGTCCTCTTGAAATATTGTCTGATAACGGTTCTGAAATTGTTAATCAGGTTATTAAAGAGACCTTGGCTGAATTAAATATACACCATGTAACAACGTCCTTTTACCATCCTCAAAGTAATGGTCTTAATGAGCGATATCACAGAACACTAGTTGATGTTATGTCAAAGAAAATGCAAATTGAAAATGCTCAGTGGGATGCATTTTTACCTCATGTACTTTCAGCTATCCGGTTCGGTGTAAATGAATCAACAAAATGCTCGCCTTTCTACCTTTTGTTTAATAGAGAATGTGTGTTACCAATCGACACGATTCTTAGGCCGCGTCGAAAATACCAAGGAGAAGACCCTCATAAAATTTCGTTAGAAAAACAACATAAAGCATTTCTCTTGGTTCACCGAAATAGGAAAAAGGCCAAACTAAAACGAAATGAGTACAAAAACCGAAAAACTGATGACGTCAAACTTGAGGTCGGTGACCCTGTTTATCTCAAAAACCACACTCGTAAAAATAAATTGGACATTACATGGCGTCCTTATTACCGGATAATTGAACAAACATCACCTGTTACTTTCATTATCAAGCATCAATTAGATGGAAGCACGACCAAAGCTCATGCTGAACACCTGCGTTTAGCTAATTTAGAGGAATGGCACGTACCTGTAGATAAGTCAGGCCGTCAATTAAGACCAAGTAATTACGTTGTTCCGCCTATTTCATCTGAAAGTGATAGTTCAGATAGCGAATCATCGACTGACACAATAATTTATGATAAGAGTAAATTAGTGCGTAGGCTGAAACGGCAGCGCTCACAAAGTTCTGATGAATCAGATATACCTTTGGCCGAATTGAGGCAGAGAATAAGGTCACGAAACAAACGTGATTCTGAATCCAATTAGGATGATAATGAGGAGATTATAGCCTTTCAGTTTGTATTCTGTAGATAAGGCTTCCTTCAGTTATAGTAAACTGAGGCATGTAAAAAGGTACCTTTACCTTGGCTTTGCTTTGTTTTTTTTTTGTTTATGTACGTAATTAAGTACATTGTTCTTGTTCATTGTAGGAAAGAACAATGGTTAACTTCACGTTTACATTAAGCATTTTGGCAGTAATTTTATGTGTCCTAAATGTTAGACAGCGTTCGTCGGCCGCGTTCGTTGCTGAAGCAATAGTTATTCGGGACAATGTTGTATATTATAAAACAAATGAAGTTAGCACCACTCGGGAAAAATGGCTAGCAACAATTGTAACAAGAATTGCGACACCTCAAGGGTTTCGCGGGAAAGAATGAGTGAAAGTGAAAATCGTAAATGTTTTCTTTAAAGACGATTCAAAGTTGATAGATTGAGGTTGGGAGATTTATATATCGACAGACAGCACGAGATGATACCGAAATACGTTGACATTAGGTAGCATATAATAAACAAGACGTGTTCTTAAAACAAAATATTCCATTTTTAAAATTTCCTTTGCGAGTTTGATGGATCTTGTCTCGGTTGAAAGTTTACAAGAGTTGCCTGTGGACAACATAGCTCCCCCAAACTGCTGCTTATTACAGGCAGCACTAGACTAAAGATCAAAGTTCAAGTATTTAGTTAAGTTTAAATCCAGTAAAGTATCCGTCCATTCTGTTCAACCTGTAATGGTATATTTCTGAACAAACTTGAAATGAAACAAGTAAGAGTTGTAGTTCTTGTGCACTGCACTTCTCCTCCATCAGATCTACCCATACATACAGTTTCAAGTTGACAGCTATTATACTCTAGAAGATGTGCTCCGAACAATATCTCAGTATCAAAAATAACAGAGGGCAATAACTCCAAAATTATGCAAGCAAGAGGTGCAGTTCTTACCAATAGCACTTCTCCTCCATGAGATGTATCCACCCATAAAAATTCGAGTTGATAGCTATTATGCTTTAGGAGATATGTTCCAGACATAATCTAAGTATCAAAAATAACAAAAGGCAATAACTCCAAAATTATGAAAGCAAGAGTTGTAGTTCTTGTGCACTGCACTTCTCCTCCATGAGATGTATCCAACCATAAAGTTTCAAGTTGATAGCCATTATACTTTAGGAGATATGCTCTGTGGTCAGATTGCAAGGACTCAAATAAGGTGTTATCTTATACAGCTAACATAAAGGTAACAAACGTTAAACACCCATTTTGCATGACATATTTTAAGACACAAATTTCAATAGTTTATGGTAAAGGGCATCTGATTTGCCACTCAAATGTGAAATTTCATCAAATTCTGAGCATAAGACTAGGAGAAATGAAAGAATAACTGTTTTTTACAAGCTAACATAAAGGTAACAAACATTTAGCCCCCTTTTTCCATGATATATTTTTTTTACGTTAATTTCAAGTTGTTTATAGTAAAGGGCATCTGATTTGCTACTGAAATATGAAATTTCACTAAATTCTGACCATTAGACTAGGAAAAATTTGGAAAAACTGTTTTTTACCCTAAGTCTTCTTTTTCCATGACAAGGCCTCAAATCCAAAAACCGTCACAGTTGCATCAACACTATATCATAGGAAGTTCACATGGTAAGTTTCATTTGATTTGGTCCAAAGGGTTATGGAGAAATAGGTGGGGATGGACGGATGGACGGTATTACCGACGGACGGACAGAAAAAGCAGCGGCTTTATGCTATCCCTTCGGGGAGCATAAAAATGCATTTAGGCTGATACTTTGCTGGAATTGTATCTAAACGTTTTGCAATTATCAATATGATATTCAGATAACTATTATCCTGTTTTTACCAACGCCATGCCACCAAAAACATCCAACTGCTTTTTAGTGCTTTGATTTAACACAGCTTTATTTGTTCTCTTCTAGAATCATATAATTATGTTTTCATATCAAAATCATGTGGGACCTCCAGACAATTTGTCCCTTTGTGCACCAGCAATTTATACAGTCTGGGGAAGGAATCGAACCTTCATACATGATTTTGTTGAATAAGAGGCATTAAGACCCTAATTTTGAAATAAGACAACACACAATGAAAATTCCAAAAAGTATAAGTGTCTATGACAATCTATATAAGGATTTTATAATTAATTTGAACTATGCAACCCAAAAACAAGTGCACTTCCATGAGTCATAAGCAACATTTGCATAAAGTTTCATGATTCTAGGTTGCTTGATTTTTGAGTTTGAGTCCGGAAAAGAAAATTGAAAAAAAATTGACTGTGACCTTGACCTTTGACATATGTGACCCAGAAGCAATAGGGCACTTCCTTGAGTCATTAGCATCATTTGCATTAAGTTTCATGATTCTAGGTTGCTTGGTGTTTGAGTTCGAAACAAAAATTAAACAAAAATTGACTGTGACATTGATCTTAGACCTATGTGACCCCAAAACAATAGGACAATTCCTTGGGTCATAAGCAATATTTGTATAAAGTTTCATGATTGTAGGTCACTTGGTTCTTGATTTAGAATCCAGAAACGAAAAGGTCTACAGAAGACAGACAGACAGACATGGTGAAACCAATATACCTCCCCCTTACTTTGTAGGTGGGGGTATAAAAATCAATGAGCCATAAAATTCTAACTTCATGCACATTTTCTAATAAAGGTGATCACATTGACCAAATCTCAAAAAGATCCAACCAGAAACTTGGGAGGAGTTGTACTCACACGAAAAGTGGAAATACGTTTGTAGACAGACAGATGGATGGACCGACAGACAGAGAAGATGACGCCAATATACGACCCCTTCTGGCAGCGTATGAAAATTGAGTAAAATTACAAGTTCAAGGGAGATTATTTTGTAACCACTAGGTGAAATATTGTAGGTGATAATTACAAATTCAAGGGGAGAGAAATGAGCAAAAAATCATGGTAGGCAGGGAAAAAGACTAGCAGGGGCCCAGTCGCCCATGGCTATTTTGGGCTGGGCCCCCAGCTTTTGGGGAAAATCCCTATACCTCTAATGCTAAATATTGAAGTTTTGAAGTAATTTAGTCATATTTGCAAATTCAAGGGCAGATAATTCAGAAATTATTGAGAGTCAGTAGGGGCTCCAAAATTGCAAGTGCAAAACTTTATAAGCAGATACACATTATGTATAAATTTCAAGTCAATACATGCAAAAGTGTAGGAGATATGCTCAGGACAACAATAATTTCTGCTTATGAAGTTTTGCACCTAATGAGAAAATGTCTTATTTTGATATAACAGTGTCAGTAATAATTATAGAATACCAACCTTTTTACACATACACCATTTTCTGCTTTAATGCCTCAGACGCAGAAACAAATGCAGACTGATCAGCATATCGACAGAAGACATTTCTTGTCAAGGATTTGGGGTATCTGGTGCTGACAAAGAATCACCCTGGGTTAAGCACCCTAAGGCAGTTTCCTTGGTGCCATATTTGTCAACTATGTCTGAAATAAAACAAGTGCATGTCGTATTGCGATGCAATACAGGAGTCCCCCACCGGATAACAAAAAAGGCTTTCTTATAATAAATCTCCTACTTACTAGAAATATAACTGTATACAAAATTGGAAGTTGCTAGCACATTAGGTTTTGAACAAAATGTCCCAAACAAAAACATAAGAGTAAAAACAACCAATGGCAAAAACTCCAAAAGAGGGCGGAGAGAATGATTCTTGTACATGCCACTTGTCCTCAATAAGATCTATAAGTGTACCAAGTTTGAAGTTACTAGCACTGATGGCTCAGGAGATATGGTCCGGACAAAAATTTCAGGATAAAAAACAACAAAGGGCAATAACTCAAAAAGTGGGTGTGGCAGAGTAACAGTTCTTGTGCATTACACTTCTTCTCAATGAGATCTACCAGTGTACAAAGTGTACAAAGTTTGAAGTTGCTAGGGCGTATGGTTAAGGGGATAAGTACGGGACAAAATTGTAAGGATAGAAACAACAAAGGGCAATAACTCAAAAAGTGGACATGGCAGAGTGACAGTTCTTGTACATGACACTTGTCCTCAATGATATCTATAAGTATAGCAAGTTTGAAGTTTCTAGCACTTATGGTTTAGAAGATATGTTCCGGACAAAAAATGTAAAGGTAAAAACAACAAAGGGCAATAACTCAAAAAGTGGGTGTGGCAGAGTAACAGTTCTTGTACATGACACTAGTCCTCAATGAGATGTATATGTGTACAAAGTTTGAAGTTACTAGCACACATACTTTAGGAGATATGTTCCGGACAAGAAAGTAAGGGTAAAAACAACAAAGGGCAATAACTCAGAAAGTGGGTGTGGCAGAGTAACGATTCTTGAACATGACTCTTCTCCTTAATGAGATCTATAAGTGTACCAAGTTTGAAGTTGCTAGCACATATGGTTTAGAAGATATAGCCCGGACAAAAGTCAGACAGACAGACTGACGAACAGACAGACAGACAGACAGACGGACAGACGGAATCGAGCAAAACCTAAAGCCCCCAAACCGGTAACCGGTGGGGGACTAATAAAGACATCTAAATTTGGACTGTTCACGTTTAGCTCTATCTGTATTCCCTCTTCCATATAAAAACATTATTGCTCAAATTGGTCATATAGCCACTTTCAACAGTATTTCAGTAACAGCATGTCAAATTGTGCACCCAAATAGCTCTTAGCACTACTTTCACAGAAATATGGGGAAAAGGTTTTTTCTGACGGGAATGGGGCTGAAATTCTGCCCAAAAAACAGCACAAAGAAAGGCATGTCCAGCTTCAACTCATAATTCAATAGATCTTTCTAACAGTGGTTCTGAAATAAGCTACCTGAGTTGTCAGAGTGGTCCATTTAGCTGCATGTACAAGCAGATTTTTCTTGCTCAATTGTCCGTGGACATATGAGAAATCTCAAGAAAAAATCTATAAAATTTTCTTATAGTAGAAGTTAGCTGTTTTCTAAGGATAAATACCATATTAATTCTAATGTCAACAATAAAGTGAAACTATTTTATGGATGCTTGATCATGGTTCTTTTAGTAATAGTTTTATATCAAAGTAACTTCAATGTCAGAAAAAATAAGACTATTCATTTGGAGAAAAAACATGACTATTATAAAGAACAGACAAGAAGGTTTTTGATATGGACAAGCCAAATTGTGATTGTCATTTAATATCTGTGGACAAGTTAACTTTCAAAATATTTCACAATCAGAACCCCTGTCTAATTATTAAAACATTTATGCAAAACTGGCTCCTATTATTGGCTTTAACTTTATAAATATACATGTATTCAGTAATATTGCAAGAAAACCCACTTCACGATCCCTTTTCTTGTTTCCAAAATGGGTAAAACAGCAAAAAACCACTTCATGATCCCTTTGCTTGTCTAAAAAAAATCAATTAGTTTTAAAACCAAGCATTCCTAGGCAATAAATATATGTATGATAAACAATAGAGATAACGGACCCAGTGCATTGGGAAGTTCAGAGGGCAAACATGAATAAGGGCAAAAGTGATTTGGAAATAGCGGCCTAGATTCAGATCAGACGGCATATTTGTGCACTGCACAAGAGCTACAGAGAGAGGGTATTTTGGATATCAGATCAAAGTATAAATAATTATAGCACAAACCCTTTGCTGTTAGTACTCATTGGAATAGTCTTGTCGAGACAATTCAAATGAGTACCAATAATATAGGGTTTCATTGAGGATTAAAGATTTCAGACAGTCTTAACCCCCTCTTATTTGTACCTCTGACTGCAGGCTCATCTTAGTCGAAACTGTCTGCTACAGAATTTTTTATTTGTGAGCAGCATATTCGGGTCATATTCAGATTTGAAGACATCTATGGGAGAAATAATCCCCCAATAGTTTTTAAGGGAGAAGTTTCTGTATTTAATGGAAATAATCATAGCCAAGAAGTTTAAATCATTTCTTGCATACCCAAGCTCCAGGAGGCCAGGGCTATATCAATCAAAAGGAACTTGTTGTCTAAGAAAGTTGATCTAAGACCCAAAGTAGCTTCTGAGTTTGGAAGCTGTTGTTGTTCTTTACTGAAAATAGACTGGAAGACTTTCAGTATTTCTCCTATAAGACGTGCCAGGGCTTTTTGATTTGGCTATCAGCGCAATGAAATTAATGAAAAAAAATAAAATGTTAGCCGATGAACATTTATTCTGTCCTTTAAATTCATCTATGGAAATACAGGACACCTTCCACCATTAATTGCAGCTTTCAAAAGCAAGTAATTGTAAGAGCAGAAGCCAAGATAATATTTTTGTACAAGATAGAAAGTTCCAGACAAATAACAAATTTGATCTTCTGCTTCCAATGGATTGATTGATTGAATGGAGTTTAACGCCGCTTTCAACATTATTTCAGTTATATCGCGGCGGCTGGAGCACCTAACAATGGATCCCTGGTATTTCTCTCACCAGTACAACCACCACATTCTTTCCTAGCCTCCAGCTGCTATCTCACATAGGTCTACGATTATCAACCCATTGGTGAGATGCTTCCAATGGAAAAAGTGGTCTAATTAATCATTACCTTTTCATTAATGAAATAAATAACCCTGTTTTTAATCCCAAAAATTTGTGATGTATAAATGCACCTGGTACTGGAAACGAAACTTGTGGATGTGAAAGCAAAACATGTTTGGAGGTAGCTCAGGGTCACTGAATGATGATTAATAAGTGATGGGCAGATTGATTGATTATAATCAATAATCAGTTAGTTAGGGCTTCCGATTGTGCTGGTCGACAATGAAATTTTATAATTGATTAATCAGGTCCTAACACATAAATGAAAGCCATTATATACAGGGCTCGTGTTTGACCCTTAAACCAGGGTTTTGACCCTCAAAACTATCAAAATGTCACATTTTGACCCCAAAATTTTCCTGTCAAAGGGGTCAAAATATGACCATTTGTTTGTTCTGTATTGCAAACTGATAATGCTACACAATAATGAATGTATCAAAATTAATTGTATCCTTCATATAAGATATGAAGGAAACATTTAAAGAAGTTAATCAGCATAACCAAGAAAAAATTACTTATTTACCACTTACTTTATTGTTTTGACCACTTTAAGACCAGTTTTGACCCCTAGAAATTGGTGGTCAAGGGGTCAAAGACCCCTGAATTTGAAAAAGTTAGCACAAGCCCTGATATATATTTTTACTGAACTGACATCAGTTTGATGGCATAGCATGAAACAGTTGTAACTGGATGATTCTTTAGGTCATGAGTTTTAACTAAACTTTCTGATTCTATTCTTCAAAGGAATGATCCTGAGATTTCTGTAATTATTTCTAAGAAAACTATTTGATTGATCATTAGTTGATTTACTCTTCCAACTGAAAACCCATTACCAATTGTGATTTGAAACCAATTGCCCAACACGATGTTTAAATAAGCATAAAAAAGTCCATTTATCAATACTCTTTTGGGAAAAAAATCAATGCTATTAGCAAAATGAGGAAATTCTAGCTAAAAATCTGTATCATTCCTCAAAAGCAAAATATTTTATTTCAATAGTATTTCTGTATTTAAGGGTTAATTTGCCTGCTCAGGTTTACATCTTCAATTCTCAATTCCCATTTACAATGAAATATTTTAGACAAACCAATGTAAAAATGACAAAAACATTTTTTTTCTTACTAACACAACGTAATTAACAGTAATAGATTATTATTGGTACACTCCTGGAACACTTCTGAAATATTTTTGGTTAAATTATAAATCCAATATAAATTCATGTGGGGGGTGCTGCCCCCGTCCCCCCTTGCAAATAAAGTTAAATAATTATCACTGAAATATTTTAGACAAACCAGTGTGAAAAATACAAAAAATAAAACTTTCAAACACACACAATAGTAATTCATTATGATTAGATCTATTATACTTTTGAAATTGTTAACATTTTTTGTTAAAAATTATTAATCCATGTCTGGGGCGCTGCCCCCGAACCCCCATGCAAATAAAAAGAATTTATAAAAGGTAAAATGATTACAAAAAAAACATAGCAATCTTTTGAAATAATTAATCTTTCAGTAGACAAAATAAACTGGAGACCAGCAAGATTAAGATAATAGTTAAGATATAAAAAAAAATTGATGCTGAAGTTGACAAGACATTTCAGTTATTTATCTCATGGTACCTCTGGAAATGATCACAGTAATAGGTTAGTAGTTTAAAAAAAATCCCTGTCGGGGCCCTGCCCACGAACCCTGTCAAATCAAAGATGGAGTTGTAACCTAGAAAATTATGAAACAGTGAAAATATCATCACAAATTAAATTGAATGGAGTATTACGCCAGTTTCAACATTTTTTTCAGTTATATTGCGGTGGCTGGAGCACCTAACAATGAACTCCTGGTATTTCTCTCACCAGTAAAACCATCACAACCTTTCCTAGCCTCCAGCTACTATCTCACATAGGTCTATGATCAACAACCAAGTAGCAAGAGACAGATAGTCGGAAAGAATAAGTGCCTCTGTTGGGGATCTAACCAGGGACCTCTAGATTGACAGTCTGACGCACTACCAACTGGGCCATGATGGTGGCTTTTTTATTATAATGACAAAAGTGACGGGTGCAAGACATTTAATCTTTTTTTCTATAATTGAGAAGTAGATCTAGACACTTTTCCCTATTGGTCAGGTGGCGCTGCCTCATACCCAAACCCCTGCTTTCAATATGCTTCAACATTGAAAGTACAGTAGGCCTAATCTTGGGATTGTTTTCAGAAATTGGAGCAGATCTGAAAGTTTGGCAAATCTGTTGCCACTATTCTATCTGTCAGACGCAGAAAACGTCCAATAAAACCCTTTATACTGTGTATGAAGGTGTCTCTGGGTACCCCCGGGTAAATTTTCATTGACCTACAGCTTTTCTTTTGTGGACGTGTGATTTCAAAAATGCGACTAATGGTTGCCTGTTTTATAAGCCTGCCTGATGACATCAAATTCTTCAATACTAACAAAATAAACAAATAACTACAGTTTCACGATGTATCAGAAGCGTAGATCTATGTCAGACTGATTTTACGAGAAGAAAGACAGTTGATATGGGCCGAGAAATCTGAAGACGGCTTCGCATTCGCTCGCCGTCTTCAGATTTCTCGACCCATATCAACTGTCTTTCTTCTCGTAAAAACAAGGAAACAAAGTTTCTCCTTCTCAACAAGAATATATCAATTACCTTGAAGAATTTGAGACGTCATCCAATTAACAATTTAATTCGAGTCGAGAAAAGAAAAACATGGCGGGTCCAAAACATGACGGAACGGTTGTCATGACGTATGACGTCATGGAATTTTACCGAATTTTCCATAGGCTCTGGGAATTTTGTCGGTAAAAAACTGATATTCCTTAGTATTTAGATTTTTCCCAGATATAAGGACCATATGAAAACATAGATAAAAATCTCTTCTAACCATTTATTAAATAAATAGAAACTTTTGTCGAACGGTTTTCACGGCGATCAAATCGCGGCTATATGCTGCTAAATACTGCAAAGTTGTGGACTTAATCATTCGTTCCATAAATCGAAGAATAAATTCTTCCATTAATTTTCACTCATTCTTTATTGATTTTGAAAATATCCAGGATCTTCTGGCAAGGTTAGCTGAAGATCTTAAACGAGTTAAACAAGCATTTAATGTCGTAGAATCAAGTCACTTGAAAGGGACAGAAAATTTCCAACGTACTTTTCAAGGATGAATGAATGAATGAATATTGCTTTACGGCCCGTCGACTACTTAGGTCATGTTGGGCGCAAACACTCGTGTATAAAACTGGAATAATCCGACGTGAGCACGAAAGCACATGGACTCTCCCCAGATCAGGAGAACGGCCCATGTGCGAGTCCACTCGACCGGAAAATTCAAAAAAGTGATCATTCATACGTGTATTAAAATTCAAATAAACAAAATTATAAAACAAATCAATATAAACTAATAAGTCCAAAAGAGTTTTTCAATTATAAAAGAAATAATAACCAAAAGGCTATTGAAAACGGTAAAATTTTATATAACATTTTAAAAAATAAAGACGAAGAACGGTAAATATAACCTAAAATTAGATTTTACTATATAAATGAATTGCTTTAAGAAAATCAAATATAAGTTCTAATTTGACAGCTGCCTCATACTATCAAAAACTTAGATATGGGAGTTTTATAAGTACCTGCGAACAGAAACAGCCTTCGTTAATGGAAAAATAATCATTATTTTATCAATTCCAGTAATTAAACTTGATAATAGCTATGAAGTTTTTGAGGCTATCTCAATTCCAGTACCTCCACCTGTTGGTGTCAATCACCGAGGGAAAACAAAACATACTGATTTATTGGCTAATTACCGATTAGAAAGAAACGCGTTATTAATAGATAAAGCACGAACAAGATATCGTTTACTTTCTGACACAGAAGTTCAGACTTGTAGTCACCATCGCACGAAATTTTGTACTTTAATAAGTCCTGAATTCCCGGTAAATGTAGACCATACCTGTTTAATTAATTTGTTTGTGGACGCAAGGAAAACAGACTACTGTACACCGCAAGTATCTCAAGAGAGATTGCCTGTAGCTAAATACTTACTTGATACCACATGGTTGATTATTTCGCGGACGAACTTAAGTTTTGCATTGGTATGTAAAGGCCTGCATACTGAGGTTCATACTTTGTCGCCCGTTGACGAAATTAAGGTAGACAGTGGTTGTATTGCTTCGAATAAATTCTTTACTTTATCACAACCCTACGTTGTTGGTAAGACAAACATGACTCATGAACAATACACGCAGTTGAGAATTGCAAAATTTACTGATGACGTGGTTTGGAAACCTTTTAAAGAACAATTTCCCAATGTTTCGAAAATTGACATACCAGAACAAATGACGACTATTAATGACATGCCCCTGGACTCGTTACTACGACAACTACATAATGTACAATATGTAGACGGACATGCAAAGTTTAATGTTTGGTATATTGCTAGTCTTGTGCTAAACCTGGTGGCTGCCCTTGTTGTTGTAGTTCGCTATTGTATTTTGCCTAGAATTAGAAAATTTCTGCCATATTGCTTATGTAAAAGGTGTGTGAAGCGACAACGACAGGCCGAGGATTTGACAGAAGTTGAACTCCAAACTATGGGGATCGATGGGAAGGAACCATCAACCGCGGCAGTGTCGAGCACCGACCAAAGGACACCTACACTGTATCCATACCTGTTGACCGCCCACGAAAGGGTTAATTAACATACAGAACAGTAGATAGATGGCTGATAAGACTGTCGTAGTAAATCGTAGTAATTATATGGGAACCAATAATTGGACACAATACAAGTTGATAAGAATAATTGAGAGAACTATAGAAAATAATTGCTTTGATAAATTTTGATAACTTACCTGTATATCCAGAAAATTAGAATATCTCTCACTTGTGGTTTAATCTTCATTCTACGAACACCGAACATTCGACACTTTAGATGGCTTCCGAAAATATGGAACACTTTCATAAAGTTTCAGAAATTATTGAACGTGTAGTACGTGAAAATAACTACAACCAGATGCCGGACAGATATATTGGACACCTGTCCGTGCAAGTGACTGCTGCTGTACTGGATCATTTTAAATTGAAGGATATTACCGGGGACGATGACGACGACGATTGCATCCTCGTCAACCCCGAAAACGCTACAGATGATGATGACTGTGTGGTCGTTCGGGTAGATCGACCACATGCCAAAGATTGTGAAAGCTGTTTACGTCTTGGAGACAATGAGGGACACGAGGCCGTGCATGACGATGAGGAGGACGAGACAGAATACGAGGAGGACGAGAAAGACGAACATTGTAAATACACTGAGATGCAGGAATGATTAGTCATAAACATTGTGTAGTGTTACAGAATTTATGTGCAATAAATAAGGACCAATATTTTAATTCAAGGTAGGGGTTAAGTTAAGTTTTACTTTGCTGGTATAGGTTTATGGTTAGGTTAAAAATAAATGTTCAATTGCCATTGTTAATGTTCTTTCTTTTTAATTAAGTTAGGTGTAAATTAATTATTATTGTCAATTGCCATTTATCATCCATGTAAGGTGTTGGGTTTCTATTTTAACTTTCAAGTATGGACATCACTCCTCTGTTGATATAGTATAGTCAAGATTCTAGTTAATTTAGTAAGTGATGTGGGTTACAACAAGAATGCCATACAGTTTTGTTTACTTCTTTTTCTTGTATCATGACGTAATTTCGATTAATAAGTTCATGTTAAATTTGTAAAGGTTTACAAATTTTAAAAAGAAAAGGGCGGATGTAACACGATGAGTGCCAGCACTGTAGTTGTGCAATACTCTCGGGGATATCACGTGTCGAGAAACGTGACTTGAGCACGTTTCGAGGGGGCGTGACCTGAGAGTGTTGTATAACCGGTGGCTGAGTATATAAGAGGCTGTTAACCGCCGCAGCAGACAGACTGAGACAGACTGGAGACTTGAGTAGAGTAGACAGGTTACTTGGTCGGGTGTAAATATTGTAAATAAAATAATAGCTGATGATGGACGTTGTGTTGCTTCGTTAATTATTCTACCTGTACCACCTCCTTCGCTCTCGCAGGCGCTGTACTACAAACATTCTGACCAAGATTCATGAAGGTCGGGCCATATTTTTGGCTTCTAGAGTGTTGATAAGACTACAGGCGCTAAAGCGCCTGATTCGCTCCAAGGCTTGAATATCGTCATAAATTAACCTAGCGACGTATAAACAAGATGGACGGTTGTAGTGATTGTCGGCATATACGTAGGTTCGTAACTGGTTTTATATCGTTTCAATGAAATTATTCTGCTCTTATATATCTTTTAATGCATTAATAGCGTCAATTCGCGCTTTTTCGGGCCATAAAACAATATTCATTCATTCATTTTTCGGGCGATAACATTTGCAGGCTACCATTTTTCGGGTATCTGCAAATGTTAACGCCCTCAAAAACGTGAATTAGCCCTATATCAGTTACCCATTTTTAAAAGGATTTTTAAAGAAAAGGTATCGACCGGACGGATGGAATGACACATCGGCATGACAATGGTCTCAGTGGCCTTTATGATTTAGTTTCCGTAAACCTTCCCTGAAGTGATTTCTTTGTTAGAAATAAAATGAACAGCAAGCGACAAAATGCGGGTCATGGAATCATGGGGTAACTTTCTGTCGAGTAATAATGTTTAACGCCTACGTCTACGCCTATCACGTCTACTATATCGTGGAGGGATCTAGTGTAACGTTATTGTAAGTGCCTATAGAAAGGGGATATCAAAATTACCTGCACTTTCCGAATATTATTTTAAGCGACCAGACAGACGCTTGTAAAGTAGGTCAGTATCACAAATATTAGGCAGGTCGTCAGTTTGAATGAAATCAAATCATTAGGGATTGGAAAGTTTTGGTGTGAGCGAAATTTGCTGTGAATTTGGGCTTTTTGCTTTTCTTCTCGTTAATATATTTACCATTCAACTTCACGTGCGGATGATATCCACTTTCGAATGATCTAGGTCAAGCTATCATGATATCACTCACGGACTTTGCTTATATCCCGGTAACGTTGGTGTTTCGGCATGAAGTATTTCGTAGAAACCTAGACACTGGTCTATGGTTATTGCCCATTTGAATTCATTCTTTAAATGAATTATATGTCTTGATTACAAATGAAGTAAAGAAGCGGAAGATGGCGGGATAAGGCAAGATGTTGGTGTTCCTCTTCTCCCGGGCTGTACGGGTCATTCAATAGATTGCTCTACCTGGGAGTTGGGGGGGGGGGGGGTATTTTACCCTCGGTATCATAAAAGTCTTACATTGCCGAACATCAAAAGTTATATAGAGCCTATATTTTGGAGATTATTAGATCTATTAAGTGTCGACAAATACAGTCTGGAATTATGCATCCTGTGGTTTGACAGAATAGGTTAAATAGTGTAACCGGCCTCGGTAGGTTTAAAAGAACACGGGGCAAACGTCCGTCGTCAACATTTTCTTGTGGACATTCTATGGACTACGTTTTTGGCTTGTTAAATACTCTCCTGATTCCAGTTCCAGTGTGGAACGATATGTTCTGAGTGTCTGACATAGACTTACGGATAGCACTGAGCGAGTGGCCATTGGATCTTGCGAAAACGAATTTGTTGGTTAGAATAATCCCCGCATTTTTAGCTCACCTGAGCTTTTGTGATCGAGTGATGTCCGTCGGGCATCGTTTGTCGTCAACATTTACCTTGTAGACACTCACTCTAGAGGCCACATTTTTTGCCCGATCAACCTGAAATTTGGTCACAATGATTGTTTTGATGAAATCTTGGACAAATTCGAAATTGGGTCAAATGGGTTAAAGAATGATGTCAAAGGGTCAAATCTAAGAAGAACCTTGTATCATCTCTGGAAGCCATATTTGTTGCTTAATCATCCTGATATTTGGTCAGAATACATTTCTTGATAAAATCAAGGTCAAGTTCGAAATCGGGTCAAAAATGAGGTCACGGGGTGAAATCATAGAAAAATCTTGTAGACAATCTGTAGGCCATGTTTTATGCCCAATCAACCTGAAAATTAGTCAGAATAAACTTCTTGATAAGGTCAAGGTTGACCCCTTGGACATAACATTGATTAAATAGGCAGATGTCAAAAAGGAGATATTTTCTACATAAGATCATTACCATGGAATTTTTCAACCAAAGACAAGACAGATATGCCTTTTCACTCTTTGATTCTATGTAAAAAGGGGTGCATGCATCCGGGTGGAGCCCAAATGTGACCCCAGGGGCTGATATAAACAAACTTGGAAGAAGACCATTTGATGATGCTAAAAACTAAATATGAAAGCTATCTGCTTTGTAGTTTCAGAGAAGAAGATTTTTGATTTTTTTTAATTTCACCCATTATGCTCGGATGAGCTAGAAAGGATGTACCCAGGAGCCCAAATATGACCCCAGGGTCTTGATAAGTGGTTAAGGAGAAGAAATTTTTCTACGATTATCGTCACTATTCGTCCTTATTGTCGGCGACGGTGTTACCGACACTTCTGAAACCACCGATATAGGGTGTAGATAAAACGTCTGCGATGTCGCTGGTTCATATGAGGTGTCCTGGCTTGCCGGCGCTGTCGAAACTAATTGTAGATAAGTCGCATATGCGATGTCGTTGGTTCATATGAGGTGTCCAGATTTGGCGCTCGTGACACTGTCACCGGCGCTGTTGATACGGGGTGTCTATCAATAGTTGCCGGTTCATATGATGTGTCCAAAATCGCTTGCGTTCTTGAAGCTGACGCCTGTGCTGGTTCATATGGATCCAAGAGAAAATCTGTTCTTTGCACTCTTATTTGGTTGGCAGCACTTGCATTTAACCGCATTTTACAGTCTTTAACCTTTTTATTAAATCGTGTTTGTTCACTGACCAGTTCTTGGATTCTTTTCTCGGCTGTTGCCCTGTGACCTTTGATTTCCTCCTTCAGCTGCTGATTTTCGTTGATCAAAAATTGGATGAACGAAGAATTGTTCGTTTGTCACCGTTGATTAGATGAGCCAAACATGTCCATGATTTTGTTAATCATTTCGTTTGCCATTGTTTTTCCTTCACAAAAAACCTGCGAAAAATTAAACAGAAAAACAATTTCCAACTTGAACATAAAACATGTTTACAAGTGTTCATTCCCACAGCAACCGAACAGAATATGTATTTCTTCATTTCTTCAAAATTAAATCTGCACGATACTGTCGTCATTAGTAGTGCATTTTTCAACCACTCAGCGTCATGTTTACTCCTCACTGGCAATAAAGCATGTGCTAATTCATGGCAAGGTGTCGAAACAAACTGCATGGTTCCAACATTTGCCAATGAAAAATATATCGAATGTACAAAACCATTTTCGAATTTAGTAATTCCAAAACATCCTGCTATAGATTGTTCCTGTTTATAAATGTCCAGAATGGAAAAATTCACAATTCTATTTTCACAAGATCGATTTCTGGTCTTAAGTGATTATTTTTAGCTCCACTGACCGAAGGACAGCGAGCTATTGTCATGGCGGAGTGTGCGTCCGTCCGTGAGTAAACTTTTTTGCTCACCTGAGCGCGAAGTGCTTAAGGTGAGCATTGTGATCATGCAATGTCCGTCGTCAGTCGGTCGTTGTCCGTCGTCCACAATTTCCTTAAACAGCCAATCTTGATGAATCTTGGCAGGGATGAATTCTTACTCGGCCGCGACAATAGCGCAGTTGGTAGCGTGCCGGACTTCTAATCCAGGGGTGTAAATTCGCACGGGTTCGATCCCCGGCCGCGGCACTTATCCTTTTCGACATTTGTCTTCCACCAATGGGTACATAATCGTAAACCTATGTGGAATAGCAACTGGAGGTTAGGAAAGGGATGTGGTGGTAGTACTGGTGTGAGAAATACCAGGAATCCATCGTTAGGTGCTCCAGTCGTCGCGATATAACTGAGAGACTGTTGAAAGCGACGTAAAACCCCAATTCAAATCAAAGAATTCTTACTCGCAACAATTGCATCACCATCAGTTTAGCAATGTCAAGTCGTTCTATAATTCCTGGTGTGGCCCTGTAGTGTGCCAAGTGAACTTCCTCTTTATGACAGAGAGGTTTCAATAGCCACTTCAACTAATGGCCAAGTCCCATCACCTGAAATTATGTAAAAGTAAAGAGAATGTACAAAAGTTGTTATAATTAGTCAGTCATAAATTTTGTTCCAATCTTGTCTAGCAATCTTTGGGATGACATTTGGCAGGGGTTAAATATTCCGGTCGTCTGCTTGAAATTTCGACTTGCTTTTCAGTCATGCCCCCAGCTGGGCGGGGGGATAGAAATAGTCGGCTGCTGTCCATGTAGTACATGGTATGACCCCAAACAAATGGACCTGCCTGTTTGCCGTGGGCTGCGACCCGTAATGCCTGATGACGGGATCCTGGTGGTTGAGTGACCTCAGGGATTGGCTAGGCCCTGTGTTTGCAACACACCACTTTGGCCCTGAGTTGGGATAAACGGGAGGTCGGGCGGGCCCGACCCGATCAATCGGCTGGTCATGTCATGCCCTAGGGCGTTTTTATCCACAACCTTGTCTTTAAATTGTGTTTCGTAAACCACCGTTTTCATTAAACGACGTTTTCACCTACGCCTTAGAAGGCGGTGGCTCATGGGTCAATCGGGTAAATTTGGTGTTTGATCGACGTTTTTACTCTCCGTTATTTTTTCATGCTTGGTTGATCTAATAATCGGAAGTATTAATCGCTTGATCTAGCCTATTTGCACCGAGTATATCGGCGATGTATCCCCGGCACCTCTCCTGAGATGGAATTCCCCAGGTTAGGTGTCCCCATTGCAGGACTCCGAGGGCGGGTGGTTGGAGCATCGCCGATGAATCACATGAAACAAACATGGCAACAACAAAAAAAGCCAAGCGCGCGTGGTCATCCGACTCAGATGATGAAGCTCCAAAACATCAGACATTTCCAAAGTATATAGTTATAGCAAGTGAAGACCCAGATGACCCAGTCACTGATCTATCTCCGTTTATAATTGAAAAACAGATAAATGCAATTCTAGGGACACCCAAGTCTGTGAAAGCTCTTAAAAATGAAACTCTCTTAGTTGAAGTTGCAAAGAAGCAACAGGCTGATAACTTGCTCAAAACAACTAAATTCTTCAATATAGATGTCACAGTACACGCCCATGAGAAATTAAATAAATCTAAGGGTGTGATTCGATGTAAAGAATTATCTAAATGCAGTACTGTTTCAGAAATTAGAGATAATCTTACACCCCAAGGAGTGACTGAGGTAAAAAGGATCGAGTTCAAAAGAGATAATAAGACTATTAGAACTAATACCTATATCTTGACCTTTGATGACCCAGTTCTTCCAAAGGAAATTAAAGTCGGATTTGAAGTTGTGAAAGTTGATGTATATGTCCCTAATCCGCTTCGTTGTTTTAATTGCCAGCGATTCGGCCACCATGAGAGCAACTGCACTAGAACTAAAGTTTGTAGGAAATGCTCTTACACGGGACCTGTAGATGAACATGAAGAGGATGAATGCGAAAACGATCTCAAGTGTATTAACTGCGGACAAGGTCATGCGGCTAGCTCTAGGCAATGCCCACATTTCATTTTACAAAAACAAATTTTAGAAGTGAAATGTAGACAATCTGTTTCATTTTATGAGGCAAAAAGGATTGTAGAATCTAGGCAAGATTCAATGCACCTCAGTGGAACAGAAAACAGCTACGCTAATAAAGCTAAAACTGTTTCTGCTGACAAATCAAAGCCTGATCAATGTAGCACTTGCGAGCGCCTTTTGAAAGTCATTACTGAATTATTCCCTCAGGCTAAAGGTTTGATCAATAAAGCATTATCTTCGGAAACTTCGACTTCCCCAGCTTCAGTCAATGGAGCTTCATCGTCTGATCAAAAACAATCTGCTGCTCAAACAGCACAAACAGTAACTGTTGCTCAAAATACTCAACAATCTTCTCTAAATAATGGTCCTTTAAGTAAACCAGAATCTGTCAATCAGAGACGGATTCGTATTCAGTTAGAAAAAATTAATCCTCCCTCAGTGGAGACACCCAATCGCTTTGCTGAGTTGGGTGATGGGGATGGGGAGGCGATGGAGGAGGAATCTGAGGATACTTCTCCAAAACCTCCAGATCCTCCTTCCAAACCTGGAAATCAGCGCCAAATTAGGCAAGGTAAAATAAACTCAGCTGGAGTTAAAAAATGAATAAGTTCATACTTCCATTAATCAGTGGTATAATCTTCACACTTTCTTTTACAATGGCGAATAAACTGATACAAAGGAATTGCCGTAGTATCAAAGCAAATTTTGAAGAACTAAATCTCTTAGTTACAAGAGAAAAACCAGTTGCAATATGCTTACAAGAAACGTTTCTTAAAGACACAGATAAGTTTTCTCTGAAATATCACTCTTGCTTTTTTACTAACTTTACAGATCGCGAAAAAGCGTCTGGTGGTGTGGGAATTGTTGTAAATAATAATATCCCTCACCGACATGTCAATTTAGATACTTCTTTGCAAGCAGTGGCTGTAAGTGTCTCGCTAAATAAAACAATTACATTATGTTCTGTTTATCTTCCTCCAAGCTCCCCTGTTGATGGCAGAAATCATCTCGTCGATCAGCTAACTAAACCTTTTATGCTAATGGGAGATTTCAATTCTCACCATAAATTATGGGGATGCTCCAATACAGACGACAAAGGTCGTACTGTTGAGGATTTTGTAACTAGGCATGATCTTGTTTTATTGAATGATAAATCTAAAACTTATCTTCATCCTGCAACAGGAAATTATTCTTCACTGGATTTGACTATTTGCAGTCCTGATATTTTTCCTGATTTTTCATGGAAAGTTATTTCCGACCTTCATGGTAGTGACCATTTCCCTATTCAGATCTCCGAATTAGGACCATCTGTTCAAGAGCGCCCTAGGCGTTGGAAACTCCATAAGGCTAATTGGGAACTTTTAAAACCACCTGTGAACAGTCGATAAATTCAGAAGCCTTTAATGACTGTGAAAATTCTGCAGATTTGTTTACATCTTTACTATATTCTGCTGCAGAAAAAAGTATTCCACAAACATCGCCTGACCCAAAGAATCCAAACAAGCCATGGTTCAATGATGATTGCAAAAAGGTTATAGCCGAGAGGAAACGTGCTCTTAGAGCATTTGGCTTAAGGCCTTCAAAGGAAAATCTTTACAAATTTAAAATTGCACGTGCAAAAGCACGTCGCACTATAAAACAAAGCAAGCGTTCGTCTTGGAGACAGTATGTATCTAGATTAAATTCTAGATCATCGGTCAAAAAGACTTGGGACATGATACGTAAAATTAGTGGGAAGAATACATCACTTAATGTTGGTCATCTGAAAACGGATGACGATAATACAGTTTCTTCTAAACATGATATTGCTAATGTTTTGGCAGACACGTTTGCAAAGAAATCTTCCTCTACTAATTATTCACCTACGTTTCAGAAGTTTCAAGGTGAAAAAGAAAAGTCTAAACTTAATTTTAGTTCCAGAAATCTGGAACACTATAATAGAGACTTTTCCGTTAAGGAATTGAAAAAAGCTTTAAAAAAGTGTCACGACACTGCTGTCGGATCAGATGCTATTCATTATCAATTCCTGAAACGTTTGCCATCTCGTTCCCTTCATTGCTTACTTCAAATTTATAATCAGGTATGGAAGACGGGAAGCATTCCAGCCTCTTGGCGGGAAGCTTTCGTTATTCCAATACCTAAACCAGGTAAAGATTCCACAAATCCATCTAATTATCGCCCTATTGCTTTAACTAGTTGTGTTTGCAAAACCATGGAAAGAATGGTAAATGATCGTCTTGTCTGGTTTCTTGAAAAGAACCACCTTATTACTCAAGTCCAAAGTGGCTTTCGTAAACAGAGAAGCACTCTTGATCATCTTGTCCGCTTCGAGACATTTATTCGAGAAGCCTTTATAAAGAAGGAACACGTTGTTTCTGTCTTTTTCGATCTTGAAAGTGCTTATGATACCACATGGAAGTATGGAATTATGAACGACCTCTATGATTTCGGTATACGAGGTCGCCTTGCCTATTTCATCTCTGCTTTTTCGGATGAACGGCAGTTTAGAGTCCGTGTTGGAGATACTTTATCTGATTTCCATGAACAAGAAATGGGTGTTCCCCAGGGGAGTATTTTATCGGTGACACTGTTTAGTGTCAAAATAAATAACATCGTTAAAACCGTTTGCCCTGGTGTGGAATGTTTTCTCTACGTTGACGACTTTTGTATCTGCTACAGATCAAAACATATGCATACAATTGAAAGACAATTGCAGCAGGTCTTGGGCGGTCTTTCGGAGTGGTCAGATGGGAGCGGTTTCAAGTTTTCAAAGACAAAAACTAAATGTATGCATTTTTGTCAATCAAGGAAAATGCACTCCGATCCAGATTTAAAGTTGGACGGAGTGCAGATTGAAGTTGTTAAGGAATTTAAATTCTTAGGACTCCTTTTTGATTCTAAACTGTCGTTTATTCCGCATATTGACAATTTGAAAAATAAATGCCTAAAGGCACTTAATCTTTTACGTGTTGTATCCAGTATGGATTGGGGAGCCGATAAAAAGGTTCTATTGCGCCTCTATAGGGCACTTGTTAGATCAAAGCTAGATTATGGCTGTGTTGTTTATGGTTCTGCGCGCCCTTCATACCTTCGCAAACTTGATACTATTCATAATCAGGGATTGCGCTTGGCGTTGGGTGCATTTAGAACATCACCAATTAACAGTGTTTATACAGAAGCAAATGAGCCTTCCTTAAATTTACGCAGGAAAAAGCTTTCCATGCAATATTATTTAAAATTAAAATCCAATCCCGATAATCCTACTCATAAAGTTGTGTTTGATCCAAAATATAGAGAGGCTTTTGAAAAGAAAAAGAACCCTATTCTTCCCTTCAGTTTGCGTTGTGAAGCTGATGTAAATTCTCTAGACTTTGATCTAGAGGACGTGGCAGAACATATTGTTCCTGATGTTCCTTTGTGGACATATAAAAGTCCCACGTTTCTTTATGATCTTGCTTCCAGCAAAAAGGATACAACGGATCCAACAATTTTTAGAACCAAGTTCTTGGAAGTCAAAGAAAACTACACATCATACAAAGAGATATACACAGACGGTTCAAAAGATGGCGAAAAAGTTGCTTCAGCCACTATTTTAGATGGCGAAAAATATCAATTCCGCCTTCCCAATAACTCTTCTATTTTTTCAGCCGAGCTGAAGGCCATTGATCTCGCACTCGATCATATGATCGCAGAACGTCTCTCTCGCTATATCATTTATACTGACTCTATGTCAAGCATGCAAGCGATTGAGCAAGAGAAAACTGACAATCCCCTTATTGTAAGGCTACTAGATAAAATAGCTAAGCTTAATGATGTTGATCTCGTTTTCTGTTGGCTTCCAAGCCATATTGGTATTCGTGGTAATGAGGAGGCAGATAAAGCTGCCAAGGATGCATTATCACTTGAAATTTTACCCTTTGAAGTACCTTTTACTGATTTTATACCCCTTGTTCATAGTTTTATTCATGATGTCTGGAGGAACTGTTGGACTGATCCAGCTAACCAGAATAATAAATTATTCTCTGTTCGACAGGAACTCGGCGATTGGTTGCCTGGATACAGGTCATGCCGTCGCGAAGAGTTGATTTTGACTCGCCTCCGCATTGGCCATAGTTACCTTACGCACTCCTATCTTTTAAAATGAGAGGAAATGCCGATGTGCGTTCCCTGCAACGCTCCTCTTACTATCAAACATATTTTTATAGATTGTATTGATTTTTCTTTTATCAGAGACAGATATTTTAAAGTTGATAGTATGAGGCAGCTGTTTGACTTTGTCAAACTTGAACTTATTTTTGACTTTCTAAAGGCGATTCATTTATATAGTAAAATTTGATTTTTATGTTCTATTTACCTCGTTTCTTTCATCTGAATTTTTAAAGTAGCTATATAAAATTTTACCGTTTTCAATAACTCTTTTGGTTATTATTTCTTTTACATGCGAAGATTTCTTTAGAATTTTATTTGTTTACATTGATTTTTTAATACTTTTGCCTACTTTAATTTTGGTACACACATGAATGCCCACTTTTGTGAATTTTCCGGTCGGTTGGACTCGCACATGGACCGTTCTCCTGATCTGAGGGGAGTCCATGTGCTTTCGTGCTCACGTCGGATTATTCCAGTTTAATACAGAAGTATTTGCGCCCAACATGACCTTAGCTGTCGACGGGCCATAAAACGACATTCATTCATTCATTCATGCTTTTCAGTCAGGACGACAAAATCTTTGCACTAGCTTGCCCGACAGGACGACCTCATTTTTTCCGTTTTGAATATTGAAATTTTGTCCACCATACGAAAGAAAAAAATTCCTTAGTAGGTTCCGAAGTGTGTGCCAGAACTGTACACAAATGAGCAGACTGTACAATTGCTACATTATTAGCTCCACTGGTCAAAAGCCACTTGGGCTATTTTCATGGCGTTGTGTCCGTCGTGCGTGCGTACGATCGTAAACTCTTTCTTTAAAAATCTTCTCAGAAACTTCCGGATGATTTAACCAAGTTATTTAGTAGAAAGTTCGATCACCATTTTCAACACAAAATATCTTGAAATTTGGTCAAAACTTTTATTTGCTATTACAAGAATTTCAAGCCTGTGGAGCGACTTCAGCCATGCATAGCTTTCTAGTTTCTTTTAATTTTTCCTTTACTATATAAATATATATAATATATTCCCATAGAAAAAAATGTATACCACAATTTGATATTACACCGTGGCTGGCCGGTCCAGGAAGGTATTTAGATTGCATTTCTGCAGTCGGATTTTTTCTTGTAGTTATGTTGAACCAAGTCGTAAAATAAGCCTCGTACAGAAAATGACGCCTAGTCAATTAGTTTCATGAAAGTTTGGCCAGAAAATAAACTTCTTCAAAAGGTATCTACTTCAAGCATTTATCATCAAAATTTTGCACCTAAAAAAACCACGTCTCACTCACTCCAAATCGGTCACTTATTGTTTCTCTGGACACCAGGTACCTCAAAGTCATTAGAACATTTTAAGTAGAACACATTGTTCCCTACCTTCCCGATATGTTCTTGTTGAAAATTCATCATATGCTGCAAGGTGCAAACATAACATTTGACAGATTTCTGTTGATACTCTAAACTTGTGAGTGGTATGATCGGGGAAGACACTCTCTAAGTAATTGATGCCTTTGAGATATTACGGCGTATCCTGAAAAAGAAGAAACAACATCTATGTGTTAAACACCACTGACATTTTTCAAAATATTCAAATGTATTTTACCTCGATGAACAACCTTGATAGTTTATTTTGACAGTGGTACCAACGTCAAGATTGAGTCACAAACAAAACTCTTAATTCCATATATATATATATATATATATTTATCAAGCACCTTTACTGTTTATTCAACATTATTAAATAATTCACTAGCATGATGTCTGACAACCCCCGGATGCCAGGGAATGTCTTCTGCCCCTCTCCTTGTTTCAGCCTCTTCTACTTCTTTCTCCTCCTCTTCTTCTCTTTTTTCTATGTTTCCTTCTTGCGCTTCCTCTTCTCCGAAGAGAATCTTTCTCACTTTGTTCTAAAAAAAAAGCCATTTTTTTATGCTCCACGAAAATATACTGGTGATTATATAGATAAAACTTATTGTTTATGAACCTTCATGTATGGAGTTCTTAGAATAAAAGAAACTGATATTATAACTTTTATTTTTATTTAGATAAACATTTCTTCGACTTCATAAGACTTAAATAGATAATAAGATAATGAGACTTTATAAGAGAAGTTTTACGCGTCTCTAAAACCAACTATTGACTTTGTTCCATGTTGTGTGATAAAAGGAAACACAAAAACTTATGGATGGTGCCCCCGTTGGGGTATCATCATTAGAATCATCAGAATCATCGGACCTAGCCCTGTCCTTTTCAGAAGAGATAAACTGCGAAGAAAAATGATGGAACGAGTTTTGATCAGATTTTATTATTGATAAACGTAAAAAATCATTTCGTCCAAAATAAAATAATTTCATTTGACAAGAAAATTTAAAAAAAAAAAAAATGAAAAGAAAAAAAAAATTCATAAATGAATTTTTCGCATTATAAGTTTTTAAAATAAATGAATAAGATAAAGTGAAATAAATAAATAAAATTAAAACAAATGTATTTTGATCTCTTTTTAGCTCACCTGAGCAGGTGAGCTTTTGTGGTCGAGTGATGTCCGTCGTATGTCGTCAACATTTACCTTGTAGACACTCTAGAGGCCACATTTTTTTTGTCCGATCAACCTGAAATTTGGTCAGAATGATTGTCTTTATGAAATCTCGGACAAGTTCGAAATTGGGTCAAGTGGAGTAAAAAAAGAGGTCACGGGATCAAATCTTAGAAAAACCTTGTAGACACTCTAGAAGTCATATTTTTTGTCCGATCAACCTGAAATTTGGTCAAAATGATTGTCTTGATACAATCTCGGACAAGTTCGAAATTGGGTCAAATGGGGTCAAAATGAGGTCACGGGGTCAAATCTTAAGAGAACCTTGTTGACATTCTGAAAGCCATATTTTTTTGCTCAATCAACCTGAAAATTGGTCAGAATGATTGTATTGATGAAATCTTGGACAAGTTTGAAATTGGGTCAAGTGGGGTCAAAAACTAGGTCATGGGATCAAATCGTAGAAAAAACTTTTTGTTTCATCTGATCACAATAATTTTTCGAAGTCTGATAAAGTGTCACCCAAGGACCATTCCAGTGAAATTTGGTTGATATCAAACAATTACATCCTGAGAAAATGATTTTAAAAGTTTCCACTATATCTCTCTCATATAGGGAAATGACCTCCGTCCATGAAATACATATTTTCCATCTGATCACAATAATTTTTGGTTGTCTGATTAAGGGTTCATAAGTCTACCAAAAATTATTGGGATCGGATGGTAAATATGCATTTTATGGGCAGAGGTCATTTCTCTATATTTTATATAGTGGAAACTTTGAAATTCATTTTCTCAATGTAACTGATGGATATCAAACAAATTTCACTAGAATGATCCTTGAGTGACCCTTAATCAGTCTACCAAAAGTTATTGAGATCGGATGAAAAATATGTATTTTATGGGCGGAGGTCATTTCTCTATATGTTATATAGTGGAAACTTTGAAAAATCATTTTCTCAGAATCTAATTGTTTGATATCAACCAATTTTCACTTGAATGATCCTTGGGTGACCCTTTATCAGTCTACCAAAAATTATAATGATTGGTTGAAAAATATGTTTTTTTATGGGCAGATGTCATTTCTCAATAGGTTTTATAGTGGAAACTTTGAAAATCATTTTCTCAGAATGAAAGTGATGGATATCAATCAAACATTTTGGTATGATCTTTGGGATCTTATCATGCAGCCAAAAATTATTTATATTGGATGAAAAACATGTCTTTTATGGGCGGAGGTCATTTCTCTATATGTTATATAGATGAAACTTTGAAAATCATTTTCAACATCAGTAGAACCCAAAACATCTAAAAAATCTATTCAAAAGTTTTATCTACTTTTACCAGAATTTCAAGCCTGTGGACCGCGGCTCTTATCCTTTCCGACATTTGTCTTCCACCAATGGGTAGATAATCGTAAACCTATGTGGAATAGCAACTGGAGGCTGGAAAGGGATGTGGTGGTAATACTGGTGTGAGAAATACCAGGAATCCATCGTTAGGTGCTCCAGTCGTCGCGATATTACTGAAAGATTGTTGAAAGCGACGTTAAACCCCAATTCAAATCAAATCGAGCCTGTTGAGCGACTCGAGCCATTCATGGCTTTCTAGTTCGTACATGTCCGCTTCATTCAGGCTGATTATGTCTTGACCAACTTTATTTGTTAATTGTTGAAGAAGGGTTTTAGTGGGTCGGGGAATATTCAATGAAGTGAAAAATAGTCTAGCTTTAGAAATTCCCATGGGTGAATCCATTACTGCCATGACAAGATTTGAATTTATTGCTGCAGCAGATCTCTCCTTGTTATTTTTGAAAGTGTTGTAAACATTTGAAATAAAGCCACAGTTCTTACAAATTAAATTGGAAACTCCAGACTAGACCCTTTTTCATTTCTCTGTGAATTTCAATTGTTAAATTTCTACAATTTTTTTTGGTGAAGACTTGTTATCTTTGATGACTGAATTCATGGTGGAAATGAATTTTTGGATGTCTACAATTCTTTTTCCAGATGTTAATCTTTTGTCTGCTTTCCGAGAAGTTTGTCGCAGGCGATTTTTTTATGTTTTCAGTGCCAACTCGGTTAATTCCTAGCTACTTTTGTCTGTCCGTTGCAGAACTTTGGCCTGTTAAAGGTGTGTAATCTGTTCTTTTTATTTTTTAGAGAAGCTTTATTGATAGTTTTGAAAAATTTAAAAACCCCGGCTTTAGCACGTTTCCTGTCACCTTTTTCCATAACTACACTTACTTGAATTAATTAATTAATGAAAAATTAAAAAAGAAATAACAATTATTGAAAACACAATGGTAAATCCTTTCTCCACTTCCTTCACTTTGAAAGTAATGTTTTCACTTAGTCTTATTTTATCTATTCACTTGTTCTCAACTTGCCAATTAACAGGTAAATTATTAGAGTGACAAGTAAAGAGTTTATCTGCTGTGGCAAGTTGGTTTTTCACCCAGCACATGGCATCCTAAATGTTTTGGATGGGTGTGTATAGAGTTCACATAGGTGATCTCCCTTATATTTTATTATTTCCTCTTTAGCTCACCTGAGCACGAAGTGCTCAAGGTGAGCTATTGTGATCGTAGAATGTCCGTCGTCCACTATTTCTTTAAACATCTTTTCCTCCTAAACCAGTGGGCCAAACTTGGCAGGGATGTTCCTTGGGTCAGGCTCTACCAAAGTTGTGGCCCCCAGCTGGGCGGGGGGGTAGAAATAGTCGGCTGCCGCCCATGTAGTCAATGGTAAGACCCCTAACAAATGGGCCCGCCTGTTTGCCGTGGGTGGAGACTCGTAAGGCCGGAAAAGAGGGTCCTGGTAGTTGAGGGAAGCCCAGGGATCTCCAGCTTCTCAACACGCTGCTTTGGCCTCGGCTTCGGCTGAAACGGGAGCCTGGATGGGCCCGGTCTAGGCAATCGGCTGGTCGTTTTAGAGTGGGGCATCTACTTTTGTCATATGAAATATTTTGTTACATTTAAGATGTTCTGTCGTGTTTCTAATGACACATTTCATAACAACTTGCTGTACCATATTTCTTTGAAAATAATTTGGTATAAAGTCATTGTTCTTTTGAAAGTACAAAGGTTACTTTGCCCTTGTCAATCATATTTTATATTTTAATAGTATTTTAGTCCTTGTCTATATGGGCTCATGGGCTAATCGGGTTGAATGGATTTTGTGCTTTGGCATCATTTGCACGACTTGGTTCTTTGTAAGGAAATTTTTCGTGCAATCGCTGTCATTCATTTTATCGTTTAGCTCGAGTATACTATTCGGGTAGCCCCGGCATGGGGGGCTGGAAACCCGCCCTTTCATGTCCCCTTGTAGGACTCCGTGGAGGGTGGTGGCCCCGGATAGTGAATACTAAATAAAATACCATGGATACCCTAAACAAAAAACGAAGAGCTGACGAAATTGATAACGACTCAAGAACTGCATGTACCGGACAACCCTCATTTCCAAGATTTTTATTGATTGAGCAACGAGACCCGAACGAACGCGTTTCTGCATTATCACCATTTGTGATTGACAAAGTATTAGTCTCTCATGCTGGACATGTCAAATCAGTTAAGAAATTGAGCTGTGGTGGGCTTTTAGTTGAAGTTGACAGACCCCAACAAGCAGATAATCTTTTGAAAATGGACAAATTCTTTAATATTTGGGTTGATGTTAAGCCACACGAAAAATTGAATACGTCAAGAGGTATTATCAGATGTTCAGACCTACAAGGTGTTTCAGAAGAAGAAATACTCTCTGAACTTTCAAGTCAAAATATTTCACATGTGAAGCGGATCAAAATAAGAAGGGATGGGGTTGAAAAGCCAACAAATACATTCATTTTAACTTTTTCTGTTGCTATCCTTCCGAAATCAATCCGTGTTGGATACCTTAATGTTGGAGTGGAAATGTATATCCCAAATCCACTTCAATGTTATCGGTGCTTCAAATATGGACATCATGAAAAGAAATGCAGAAAAACTGATGGTACAGTTTGTAGAAGATGTTCAGATTTTGAAGATGACGCCACAAATCACTATGATGACACATGTACAAAACCAATTAAATGTATTAACTGTGGAGGTGAACATTTTGCAACATCTAGATCTTGCCACTTTTGGAAAAAAGAAAAAGAAATTGTCACAATTAAATATAAGGAAGGCTTGTCATTTACAGAGGCTCGAAAAGTTGTAGAAAATCGGATAAATCTGCCAAATTCTTATGCAAATATTGCTAAAAATAACATCGAGAATACAAAGTCCAGTAAAGATGCAAACGGATGCCAGAATTGTAAAGACCTTTTCGGAAAACTGTGCATTCTCTTCCCAGATAAAAAGGAACAAATCACCAAATTATTTTCTTCTAACGCTACAACAACTTCTACAACTTCTCCACCTGTTAAAAATACTACAAACCATAGCAACACTAGTAAAATGACTACTTCCCAATCCAATACAAAAGATAATACCTCTCTTCGACCTGCAAAATCCCCAACAGATACTAACACCACATTATCATCTGGAGTAGACGAAGTAATACAATTAGATTTAGCTGATATGGCAAAACGTAAGAAAGCTTTGATACAGCTGGAGAAGTCACATCCTCCAGTTGGTAAAGTATCCGAGGATAAGGATACAGGCTCATTTGTTAGACCCTCTAGGAGTAGAACTTCTTCTCCTAGGGCGGCAACATCTAATCGCCAGCCAAAGGGATCTGAGGATCCAATTAAACAATATAACCGCTACCATAGTCTTGAAGAAGACATGGTTACGGAAGACCCAGAGGATGCAGATTCTTCCAAAGAGAATAAGCAAGTTAAGAATATAATAGATCTTTCACACATAAAGAAATAAAATTCATAATTCCACCACTAATTAGTATACTTTATCCCATAAATATAATTATGGCGAACACAATCATTCAATGGAATTGTCGCAGCATTAAAGCTAACTTTGAAGAAATGAATCTATTAGTTTCTAATGGAAAACCAGTGGCAATCTGTTTGCAAGAAACTTTTCTAAAAGATACAGACACATTCTCTTTCAAGTATCACTCTTGCTATTTGAAAAATTTTGAAGGGAACGAGAAAGCTTCTGGCGGTGTCGGAATTATTGTTAATAACAATGTTCCTCATCGCAGCATCCCTCTTAAAACTACGCTACAAGCTGTTGCTGTCAGCGTATCTCTCAATAAAACAATAACTCTCTGTTCAATTTATCTTCCCCCTAGTTCTCCTATAAATAGTAGGAAACTAGACGATCTTGTCGGACAATTACCCAAGCCTTATATTTTAATGGGAGATTTCAACTCCCACCATACGCTTTGGGGATGTTCAAATACAGACGACAAAGGTCGTATTATTGAAGATTTCATTTCAAATCATGATCTTGTTTTATTAAATGATAAATCCTCCACGTATCATCATCCAGCTACTGGTTCATATTCTTCATTGGATTTAACTGTTTGCACTCCAGACATTTTCCCGGCTTTTAGCTGGAAAGTGGACCCTGATCTCCATGGTAGTGATCATTTTCCTATTCATATTTCTGAATTAAGGCCATCGGTTCAAGAACGCCCAAGGCGTTGGAAACTGCACAAAGCTAATTGGGAGTTGTTCAAAACTACCTGCGAACAATCAATAAATCCACAGGCTTTTGAAGATTGTGAAAACTCTACAGAGCTATTCACATCCTTACTATATTCGGCTGCAGAGAAAGCTATTCCAAGAACGTCGCCTGACCCTAAACACCCTAACAAACCATGGTTTAATGAAGATTGCAAAAGGGCTATAGCTGGGCGTAAGTCTGCTCTTAGGTCATTTGATTTGAGACCATCAAAGGAGAACCTGTACAAATTTAAAATTGCACGAGCAAAAGCTCGTCGTACCATTAAACAAAGTAAGCGTTCGTCTTGGAGACAGTATGTTTCTAGATTAAATTCTAGATCATCTGTCAAAAAGACATGGGATATGGTGCGCAAAATCAGCGGAAAGAACACGTCAATTGGAGTTGGTCATTTAAGAACTGACCTCAATGACGTTTCTTCCAAGGCTGATATTGCGAATGTATTGGCAGATTCGTTTGCCAAGAAGTCATCATCATACAATTACTCGCCTACATTTCAAAAATTCAAAGGTGATAAAGAAAAGTCAAAACTTAACTTCAGTTCCAGTCGACTGGAACATTATAATAGAGACTTTTCTGTCAAAGAACTGAAGAAGGCTTTAAAGAAGTGTCATGACACTGCTGTAGGAAACGATGATATACATTATCAATTCCTCAAACGCTTGCCCTCTCGTTCTTTGCATTGCTTACTTGAAATTTATAACCAGGTATGGAATACGGGAAGCATTCCAGCATCTTGGCGGGAAGCTATCGTTATTCCTATACCGAAACCAGGTAAAGATTCTACCAATCCTTCAAACTATCGCCCCATAGCTTTAACCAGTTGTATTTGTAAAACCATGGAAAGAATGGTTAATGATCGTCTTGTCTGGTTTCTTGAAAAGAACCACCTTATTACGTCAGTCCAAAGTGGCTTTCGTAAACAAAGAAGCACTCTTGATCATCTTGTCCGCTTCGAGACTTTTATTCGAGAAGCTTTTATAAAGAAAGAACACGTTGTTTCTGTCTTTTTCGATCTTGAAAGTGCTTATGATACCACATGGAAGTATGGAATTATGAATGACCTCTATGATTTCGGTATCCGAGGTCGCCTTGCTTATTTTATTTCTGCATTTTTGGATGAACGTCAGTTTAGAGTCCGAGTTGGAGACACTTTGTCTGATCCCCATGAACAAGAAATGGGCGTTCCACAAGGAAGTATTTTGTCTGTTACACTTTTTAGTGTCAAAATTAACAATATTATCAAAACTGTTTGCCCTGGGGTTGAATGTTTTCTCTATGTTGATGACTTTTGCATCTGTTACAGATCAAAACATATGTATACGATTGAAAGACAGCTACAGCAAGTCTTAAAGAATCTTTCCAAATGGTCCAATGAAAACGGCTTTAAGTTTTCCAAGACAAAAACTAAATGTATGCATTTTTGTCAGTCTAGGAAAATGCACCCTGATCCAGAATTAAAGCTGGACGGAGTGCAAATTGAAGTTGTAAAAGAATTTAAATTCCTTGGACTCCTTTTTGATTCTAAACTGACGTTTATACCCCATATTGATAATTTAAAAAATAAGTGCTTAAAGGCACTTAATCTTTTACGTGTTGTATCCAGTATGGACTGGGGAGCCGATAAAAAGGTTCTATTGCGCCTTTACAGGGCACTTGTCAGATCTAAATTAGATTATGGTTGTGTTGTTTACGGTTCTGCACGCCCTTCATACCTTCGTAAACTTGATACCATTCATAATCAAGGATTGCGCCTAGCGCTTGGTGCTTTTAGAACATCACCAGTTAATAGTCTTTACATTGAAGCCAATGAACATTCCTTGAACCTGAGAAGAAAAAAGCTCTCAATGCAATACTACTTAAAGCTAAAATCTAATCCTGCCAACCCAACGTATAAAGCTGTGTTTGAACCTAAACACAGACGGGATTTTGACAAAAAACCAAGTGCAATACCCCCATTTAGTTTACGTTGTGAAGCAGATGTTAACTCTCTAGATTTTGATCTAGAGGACGTGGCAGAACATATTGTTCCTGAAGTTCCTTTGTGGACTTCTAAAAGCCCCACATTTCTTTACGACCTTGCTTCTAGCAAAAAGGATACAACCGATCCAATTGTTTTTAAAACAAAGTTTTTAGAAATAAGAGAGAAATACACATCTTATGAAGAGATTTGTACAGATGGTTCAAAGGACGGCGAAAAAGTTGCCTCAGCCACTATTTTAGATGGTGAAAAGTATCAATTCCGTTTGCCAAATAACTCTTCCATATTTTCAGCCGAGCTAAAGGCGATTGACCTCGCACTCGACCATATAATCGAAGAACGCTTCTCTCGCTACATAATTTATACTGACTCTATGTCAAGTATACAAGCGATTGAGAACGAGAAAACCGACAATCCGATTATTGTTCGATTATTAAATTCAATAGCTCAGCTTCATGATGTTGATCTCGTTTTCTGCTGGCTTCCGAGCCACGTTGGTATTCGTGGTAATGAAGAAGCGGATAAAGCTGCCAAGGAGGCTTTATCATTAGAAATTTTACCTTTTGAAGTACCTTTTTCTGATTTTAAGCCTTTAATTCATGGTTTCATTCAGGATGTCTGGAAGAACTGTTGGTCCGATCCAGCGAACCACAGAAATAAATTATATTCTATTCGTCAAAATCTTGGCGAATGGTTGCCTGGTTACAGGTCAAGTCGTCGTGAGGAACTTGTATTGACTCGACTACGCATCGGACATACGCATCTCACTCACTCCTACCTTTTAAAGGGAGAGGAGATGCCAATGTGCATTCCATGCAATACTCCTCTAACTGTCAGTCACATATTTATAGAATGTATAGATTTCTCTTCTATCAGAGACAGTTATTTTAAAGTTGAGAATATGAAGACCCTTTTTGACTGTGTTAAGATTGAGCTTATTTTTGACTTCCTGAAAGCCATTGGTTTGTATAACAAAATGTAATTTTACGCTTATTTGATTTTGAATTTATTCTTAGACTTGATAGCGTTTATCGCGAATTTTAAAATTTATTTTGAGTGATCTTTTGATCATGATCTTCTTTTAGACTTCAAAATTTTTCTGTAAATTTTTACCATGTATACTGAGTTGTCTTATTCTATTTACCATAGTTTGTTTTATAATGATTTCGTCTAGTTTAGTTGTGATGTATACTTGACGTTGTTGATAACAGTTATTCATTTGTCGTTTACCAATTATTTATTTTTTAAAATATTTTGCGCCCAACATGACCTTAGCTGTCGACGGGCCGTAAAACACTATTCATTCATTCTACCAAAGTTGTTCAAATAAATGAAACCCGCCCTTAACTTTCCCTTTACCTTTAAATCTTTAAAAAATCTTCTCTGAAACCAGACGACAGCTTTCATATCTGGTATGTAGCATGATCTAGTGGACCTCTACCAAGTTTGTTCATATCAAGACCCTTGGGTCATATTTGGGCTTTGCCCGGGCCCAACCCTTTTTACATAGAATCAAAGAGCGAAAGACCTCTACAAAGGTAGACCTCTACCAAGTTTGTTCATATCAAGACCCTAGGATCATATTTCAACCCTTTTTACATAGAATCAAAGAGCGAAAACCTTTAAAAATCTTCTTTAATCGAAACCAGAGGACACACTGCTTTCATTTTTGGTATGTAGCATCATCCAGTAGGCCCCTACCAAGTTTGTTCATATCAAGACCCCTTGGGTCATATTTGGGCTCCACCCTTGCGCATCCCTTTCAGCTCATCTGAGCATGAAGGGTGAAAAAAGGAAAACCTTCAAAAATCTTCTTCTCTGAAACCAGTTGGCAGACAGCTTTCATATTTAGTATGAAGCATCATCTTATGGACCTCTTCCAAGTTTGGTCATATCAAGACCTTGGGGTCCAGCCGGGTGTATCCCTTTTTAGATAGAATCATAGAGCAAAAGGCATATCTGTCTTGCCCTTTGCTGAAAAGTTCCATGGTATTGATCTTAGGCAATTATCTTCTTTTTGACATCTGCCTATCTAATTAATGTGATGTCCCAGGGGTCAAAGATACTCAGGTGAGCGGTTTTCATTTTTAGCTCACCTGAGCACATCGTGCTCAAGGTGAGCTTTTGTGATCATTGAATGTCCGTCGTGTGTCGTCTGTCGTCCGGCGTCAACAATCTTAGTGTTTACACTCTAGAGGCCACAAATATGGCCCAATCTTCATGAAACTTGGTCAGAATGTTGGCCAGGTCACAAGGATGAACCCTATTGAAAATGGGAAGGATCCATGCCATATCATGGGAAAAGGGGCCATAATGACAATTTTCTTGTTTACACTCTAGAGGCCACAAATATGGCCCAATCTTCATGAAATTTGGTCAGAAGGTTGGCCAAGCCACAAGGATGATCCCTATCGAAAATGGGAAGGATCTGTGCCGTCATAGCGCAGTTGGTAGCGCGTCGGACTGTCAAACTAGAGGTCACGGGTTCGATCCCCGACGGCGGCACTCATTCTTTCCGACTATTTGTCTCTCACCAATGGGTCGATAATCGTAGATCTATGTGAGATAGTAGCTGGAGGCTAGGAAAGGATGTAATGGTAGTACTGGCGTGAGAAATACCAGGAATCCATTGTTAGGTGCTCCAGCCGCCGCGATATAACTGAAATAATGTTGAAAGCGGCGTAAAACCCCATTCAATCAATCAATCAACCTATTGAAAATGGGAAGGATCCATGCCATATCACGGGAAAAGGGGCCTTAATGACAATTTTCTTGTTTACACTCTAGAGGCCACAAATATGGCCCAATCTTTATGAAATTTGCTTAGAAGGTTGGCTAAGCGACAAGGATGATCCCTATTGAACATGGGAAGGATCTGTGCCATATCACGGGAAAAGGGGCCTTAATGACAATTTTCTTGTTCACACTCTAGAGGCCACAAATATGGCCCAATCTTCATGAAACTTGGTCAGAATGTTGGCCAGGTCACAAGGATTAACCCTATTGAAAATTGGAAGGATCTGTGCCATATCATGGGAAAAGGGGCCTTAATGACAATTTTCTTGTTTATGCTCTAGAAGCCACAAATACAATTCAATTTTCATGAGACATGATCAGAATAATGGCTAGGTCACTAGGATGAAGCCTATTTAAAATTGTTAAGATCCATGTCGTATCATGGGAAAAGGGGCCTTAATGACAATATTCTTGTTTACACTCTAGAGGCCACAAATATGGCCAAATCTTCATGAAACTTGGTCAGAATGTTTGTTAGGTCATGAGGATGAACTCTTTTGAAAATGGGAATTATCCGTGCCATATCACGGGAAAAGGGGCCTTAATGACAATTTTCTTTTAAGAGCTCTAGACGCCACAAATATGGTCCAATCTTCATGAAACTTGGTCAAAATGTTTGCCAGGTCACAAGAATGAACTCTGTTTAAAATGGGAAGGATTCATGCCATATCACAGGAAAAGGAGTCTTAAAGATAATTTACTTGAAATGACTCTAATGGTCACAAAAATGGACCAAACTTAGTGAAACTTGGTTATATGTAGAAACTATCTTCTTTATGACATCTGCCTTTTTACTTGATGTGATGTGCAAGTGATCAAAGAGAGTCAGGTGAGCGATCTAGGACCATCATGGTCCTCTTGTTTTAACGAAACCCCGACACCTTCCCCCCCTTTGAGACTGAGCCAGGCAGAGGCTGAGTAAAGGATTGGGTGTAAATTTTTTCTTTTGAGATTTTGCCAATGAAAATCAATTGATCCAAAAACATACTTTAGAATATAGTTTATTTTAAATATTTCCTGAAAAATGACAAATGATGTAGACGAGAACAATGGTACGGAACCATGGTAACTGGGAGTTAAATATGTAAAATTGGTCATTGAGTATGCCTGTTTAACAAGAGTTTAATTTGTAATTTTACATCCTATTTAATTACATATTGATATTTTTTAATGCTAAATATTGAAAAAAATATTATATATTTTCTTTTTTAAAATCTGATCAAGTTATAGTTTCATTTAGGTGTAAGATCACCCAGGCAATTACTTCTTAGGTCGCAGGGTGCTAAAACAATTTCTTAAAAAATATAACAGTTCCTTAAAAAAATTATTACTCATTCTTCAAGAGTGTTTGAAGCGTTTTGTAGGTACTTATATCAAATTTCTTCTATCAGATGTTTGATATTGCTCTATTTTGCAGTTAGTGAGTCAGCATTTTTCCTGATTTTCAGAACTACTTTTTGGGTGATGTTGGGTGATGTACACAAAGCGGATGGTGGTTTGCCCTACCGAAAGTGTTGGAATTTAGACGGTATGTGCGTTTGACCTAGTTTTGTGGAAAATCCAATGCATCATGCCTGGGTTTATTATGGATATTTTAGGAGTGCTAGGTGCATCTTAATAATTTCTGGCACTGCTTTGGCTGAACGAATGTGGTGGAACTTGTGCCATTGTGTGGAAAAGTGGGTTTTACATGTATTTATATAGGAGGATATTTAGGTGAGATGCAACCCATTGTCTTTACAACAACAACAACAATCTTAAATCAAAACGAACAGTCGAAAAGATTTCCCCCGCATAATTTATAGTTTCTTCCATTGCATTCTGCACCATTTGAAACATTTCTAATTCTTTATAAAGTTTTGAAAATTCAGTAAATAGATCCAAATTTCGTCGTATTCCATCTCTTTATTTAGAGATTCAGATCCACAAAATCTATAATCGGGAATGAGGTTCGACAATCTATCGCTATCTTTGATTGCCTACAGAAGTGGTGAGACAACGATTGCTTAGGCGCCACGGAAAGCTGCTGCTGAGATGACGTGGTTTGTGCCATAAGCGACTGAGATGACGTGGCTACTTTTGGCAGCAGTTGGGTGACTGCCACCCCAGGGGACTTGAAAATTCTCGGTGTAAGGTCATCCAGTTTAGCACCCTCCCTTGTTTGAGCAAGCAACAGATTGACACCTTACCAATATCGTGTTGATTTTAATCCGCCCGTTGATAGCAAGAAGATGCGAATAGCCCTGATATGTTCTCACGAGGAGATGCTTGGACGAAGACGGCTGATGTCTTCTGAATTACTATTCTATATGTATTTTATTTTACGTTTCTTGTATTTCTCAAACCGCTCGACTTTTAATCAGTCTTAACTAATGATTCACCTGACAACAATTTAAGAAGAGCCTAGGGTTTTTTTCAGTGATTCCACCAATGGGTAGATAATCGTTAACCTATGTGGAATAGCAACTGGAGGCTAGGAAAGGGATGTGGTGTTAGTACTGGTGTGAGAAATACCAGGAAGCCATCAAATCAAATTTTTCAGTGATTCATATTTTTGAATTCATGAGTAAAGACTAATTCATAAATCCTCAGGGACAGGCAGGCGGACACACACACAGAAAGAAAAAAACGCAAGATAATTCTCTTCCTGACGACGATCGCGACGTTAATGTCATCATGGGCCTCTTGTCTGTTGTCTTTGGTAATGGTTGTGTTGTTTCCTGAGTTTCACTGGGCCTTTTCTGTGATGGACCTGTAATTGGTTTCACTGTGGAAGCTTCGCCGTGGCCTGTCAAGTTGGATTGCAGTGCCCAAGCAGCTCTTGTTCTGGGGAACACAATCTTGTTCTGGGGAACACAACATTTCAAGTCCTGTAACAAAGTCTTTAGGAATGAGAACTGGAACAAGATATGTCCCTTTACCCGGCTGATGTGTTATTAGCTCACCTGAGCACGAAGTGCTCAAGGTGAGCTTTTGTGGTCGCATGATGTCCGTCATGCGTCGTGTGTCGTCAACATCTATCTTGTAGACACTCTAGAAGCCATATTTTTTGCTCAATCAACCTGAAAATTGGTCAGAATGATTTTCTTGATGAAATCTGGGACAAGTTCGAAATTGGGTCAAGTGGGGTCAAAAATGAGGTCACAAGGGTCAAATATTAGAAAAACCTTGTTGACACTCTAGAAGCCAAATTTTAGCTCAATCAACCTGAAAATTGGTGAGAATGATCGTCTTGATAAAATCACGGACAAGTTCGAAATTAGGTCAAGTTGGGTCAAAAAAGAGGTCACAACCAAATATTAGAAAAACCTTGTCTATTCACACTCTAGAAGCCATATTTTTTGTTCAATCAACGTGAAAATTTGTCAGAATGATTTTCTTCATGAAATCTGGGACAAGATTGAAATTTTGTCAAGTGGGGTCAAAAATGAGGTCACAGGGTCAAATCTTAGAAAATCCTTGTAGACAATCTAGAGGCCACAACTTTTGCCCAATCATCCAGAGAATTAGCTAGATTGAAATTGTCTTAAAAAATCTGTCTGGTTTAAATTTGGGTCAAGTGTGGTTACAAACTAGGTTAAGGGGTCACATCTTAAGAATGTTAACTCAGGTGAGCGATTTAGGGCCACTTTGACCCTCTTGTTAATATAATTTTGAACTATGCATGCTCTCATTCTTCTAGTTTTTTTCTATTCCATCTTCGTCCATCCACCTCTTTGATTTGACTACGAAAAAATGTTTCTCCTTTAATCGACTCGGTTCTCCTCTGCGTCTTGCATTGTACAAGGTGATTCTGCTACAAACAAAATCGCGTAGCCTTACAAATCGTTCAAGTCGATAAAACGAAATTCGCATGTGATGTATTGAATACTTTTACCATATCCTCCTCGTCCACTTTGTTTTCAGGAGCCCTTGATTTTTCAAGTCTCCTAAATTACATTTTAAATGCGACTTCCCAAAAAGTAACATCTTTATAAAATTCCATAGTCATGTCAAACATCTCTAACGCCCTTACTCTTTCATCATTTTTCTTTGCTGTATGATGGCCAATTAAAAAGTCTGTAGCTGTCCTTAGGAGGAAAAATAACGAATTTTGCACTCCGTACTTCAGGTAACCGTCAGTTTGAATGGAGTTTATGCCCCTTTCAACATTCTAAGCTCAGCTGAGCACGAAGTGCACGGGGTGAGCTCTTGTGATTGTTTAATGTCCGGCGTCCATAATTTCTTTAAACATCATCTCTTAAACCAGTTGGCCGATCATGATGAAACTTGAAAGGGATGTTCCTTGGGTCAAGCTCTACCAAAGTTGTTCAAATAAATGAAATCCACCCTTAACCATCCTTTTATCCTTAACAAAAAGAGTGAATATATAAAAATCTTCAAAAATCGTCATTTCTGAAACCAGAAGGCAGACAGATTTAATATTTGGTATGTAGCATCATCTAGTGGATCTCTACCAAGTTTGTTCATATCAAGACCCTAGGATTATATTTGTGCTCCACCCGGGCGCAACCCTTTTTACATAAAATCAAAGAGCGAAAATCGTCTTCTCTGAAACTAGATTGCGGACAGCTTTAATATTTGGTATGTAGCATCTCCTAGTGGGCCTTTGCCAAGTTTGGTCATAATTAGTAATCGTAGACCTATGTGAGATAGCAGCTGGAGGCTAGGAAAGGATGCAGTGGTTGTACTGGTGAAAGAAATACCAGGAAACTATTATTAGGTGCTCCAGCCGCCGCGATATAACTGAAAACTGATAACGTAAAACTCTATTCAATCAATCAATCGATTGTTCATATTTAGACCCTGGGGTCATGTTTAGGCTTTGCCCGGGCGCATCACTTATGGCTTATCCGAGTACGATGGGTGAAAATAGGAAAACCTTCAAACATCTTCTTTTCTGAAACTAGAAGGCTGTCTGCCTTCATATTTAGTTTGTAGCATCATCTAATGGACCTCTACCAAGTTTGTTCATATAAAGACCCTGGGGTCTCATTTAAGCTCCACCCGGGTGCATACCGTTTTACATAGAATAGAAGAGAGAAAAGGAACAAGTTGTTTCCGTCTTTTTCGATCTCGAAAGTGCTTATGACACCACTTGGAAGTATGGAATAATGAATGATCTCTATGATTTCGGTATTCGAGGAAGTCCATGTGCTTTCGTGCTCACGTTGGATTATTCTAGTTGGCTCCACTTGCTGAACGCCACTGGGGCTATTGTCATGGCGTTGTGTCTGTCGTGCGTCCGTCTGTGTGTGCGTGCGTCCGGTCGTAAACTTTTCTTTAAAAATCTAAGAAACAACTGGATGGATTTCAACCAAACTTCACAGGAATGATCCTTGGGTGTCCCTCTTTCAAAGTTGTTCAAGAAATTTTGATCAAATGAAAAACATGGATTTAATGGGCGTGGCTAATTTCCAAATATGGTAAAAAAGTGAGTTTCTCAGATTCTAATCAATGGATACCAATGAAATTTTACATGAATGATCCTTGGGTGACCCCTTATCAGTCTACAAAAAATCATTGTGATCGGATGAAAAAATGCATTTTATGGGCGGAGGTCATTTCTCTATATGTTATATAGTTGAAACTTTGAAAATCATTTTCTCAGAATATAACTGATGGATATCAATCAAATCAAAAACCTTGTGGACTCTCCAGGGGCCATATTTTTTAGCCCAAACATCCTGAAAATTGGTCAGAATGATTATCTTGATGAAATCCTGGACAAGTTCGAAATTGGGTCGAGTGGGGTCAAAAACTAGGTCACAGGGTCAAATCTTAGGACAACCTTGTGGACACTCTAGAGGCCATATTTTTAGCCCAATCATCCTGAAATTTGGTCAGAATAATTATCTTGATGAAATTTTGGACAAGTTCAAAATGGGGTCAAAAACTAGGTCACAGGGTCAAATCTTAGGAAAACCTTGTGGACACTCTAGAGGCCATATAATTAGCCCAAACATCCTGAAAATTGGTCAGAATGATTATCATGATGAAATCTTGGACTAGTTCGAAACTGGGTCTAGTGGGGTAAAAAACTAGGTCACAGGGTCAAAACTTAGAAAAACCTTATGGACACTCTGTAGGCCATATATTTTGCCCAATTATCCTGAAAATTGGTCAGAATGATTATCTTGATGAAATCTTGGATAAGTTTTAAATTGGGTCATGTGGGGTCAAAAACTAGGCCACGGGCTCAAATCTTAGATAAACTTGTAGACTCTCTACAGGCAATACTTTTTGCCCAATCAACCTGAAAATTTGTCAGAATGATTATCTTGATGAAATCTTGGACAAGTTCGAAATTTGTTCAAGTGGGGTCAAACAGTAGGTCACAGGATCAAATGTTAGAAAAAAACCTTGTGGACACTCTGTAGGCCATATTTTTAGCCCAATCATCCTGAAATTTGGTCAGATTGATTATCTTGATGAAATCTTGGACAAGTTTGAAATTGGGTCATGTAGGGTCTAGAACTAGGTCACGAGGTAAAAACTTATACCTTGTAGACACTCTAGAGTCCATCCTTTTAGCCCAATCATCCTGAAATTTGGTCAGAATGATTATCTTGATGAAATCTTGGACAAGTTTGAAACTTGGTCAAGTGGAGTTAAAAACTAGGTCACATGGTCCAATCTAAGATAAACCTTGTGGACACTCTAGAGGCAAGTTCTAGGTCATTGGGTTAAATTTTAGAAATACCTTGAATAGTGATTAGATTGTTAATTCAGGTGAGCGATTAAGGGCCACTATGGCCCTCTTTTTACAAGAATTTCAAGCCTGTGGAGCGACTCAAGTCATTCATGGCTTTCTTGTTGAACCTTTTCACCCCCGATTCTCATTGTGGAGTATAATTGATCCTGACTGACAGACAGGCAGACGAATCGGCAAATATATGCTCGCCCTTAGCGAATCGTGTTTTTCAAACTTCGAAAAATCGATATTTACATTTGGTTTGGTTTTGCATCGCAAGCAGTTCGTCCAGATGTTTCGGGGAATAGCCAACTAATTTCACGATTTCTTTTTCTTCCTGCAAATCTGCAATGAAATACAGGTGACCTCTAGTGGATGTTGTCATCTGAGACACGTTATGAACGTACCCTTCGGGGTTTTCAGTTTTCAAACCTTTTCGGAGTGGACGCCATGTTGTTTCTTTACAAAATTTTAGTTTGTTCTCGGCTCTATTTATATTTCCGCTTGGTGCTTTGCATAACGCAGAGAACCAAGCCAAAGTCACGTGAGAAATAAGGCGGGAAACTTATGCAAATTAGTATATCTCACGATAAATGACCTAGCAAAGCAGCACAAGTTAAACGATAGAGAAGTTTTGCCAGATCATTTATCGTGAGGTATAAACTCGCCCAAAACAAAGTCACGCGAGTAATAAGGCGGGAATCGTATATGCTAATTAGTTAATCTGTTCTACGAATAGGTTCTGACACAACTAATTTCGCAATCTCCACAGCAGTTATCTTACCTGAATGGGATAATTTTAAGGTTTAAGTAGGGTGTTTTTAGGCATGAATACCTTAATCCTCGACTAGTCTTAATCGGGCTTAACCCCCTCTCCCATTGGGCAAGAACCTTAATCATTAACTAGTTTTAATCATTCTTAATCTCCGTCTTATTCGAGTGTCTTAAACCTTGATCGAGGGAGCCGCCACCATAGCGCGGTTGGTTAGGCATAAGACTTCCATTCTGGAAGTAGTGGGTTCGATCCCCGGTGGCGGCAGTAATCCTTTCCGACGTTTGTCTCTCACCAATGGGTAGATAATTGTAAACCTTAGTGAGATAGCAGTCGGAGGCTAGGAAAGGGTGTAATGGTAGTACAGGTAAAAAAATACCAGGAATCCATTATTAGGTGCTCCGGCCGCCGCGATATAACTGCGAAATTGTTGAAAGCGACGTAAAACCCATTCAAACAAAATCAACCACATGGCCGATTTTAATGAAACTTTGCCAAACTGTTCCTTGGGTGACCCTCTTTTAAAATTGTTCGCTTAATTCTGATTGCCCCATGAATATGGGCGGGGGGGCTTATTTTGACCCTGAAATCTTTTAACGTCTACCGAACCACTGAGTTGATTTCAAATAAACTTTACTAGAAAATCATGGACGACCCTTATCAAGAATTGTTCGCGAAATTTTGATTGGTCAATATGGGCGTGGCAAGGCGCGGTAATTTTGATTGGCCGATTAATATAGACCTGGCAGAGCCCGAAATCTTTGGTCGACATCTTCTCCTGAAACACTGGGCCGATTTCAATGAATCTTTACCAGAATGTTCCTTGAGTAACATTTATCAAAAATTGTTCGCACTTTGCTTGGCCCATTAATATGGGCGTTGCAGGGAATGGCTATTTTGAGCCCATCTTAAAAAACCTTTTCCAGAATGTTCCTTTGATGACCCTCTTCAAAATATTGGCTGGTGGGCAGGGTTTATTTTCACTTCAAATTCTTGGAAAAAAATCGTCTTCAACAATTAAGTAGCCGGCGTCATAGCGCAGTTGGTAGCAGTAGAGTTGAAACAGGGGTTAGAACCTTAATCCTCGACTAGTCTTAATCGGTTTTAACCCCCCCCCCCCTTCCAATGGGTTAAAACCTTAATCCTCGACTAGTCTTAAAAAATCTTAACCCCCCTCCATTGGGTTAGAACCTTAATCCTCGACTAGTCTTTATCGGTCTTAACACACCCCCACTTTGGGCGAGAACCTTTATCGTCGACTAGTCTTAATCGAGGTTCTTAGACCCCTTTATCGATCTAAAAATAGCTTTGGATGACCTAAGACCTAAATCGAACTGAAATAGCTTTGGAAGACCCAAACGAGGGTTTAATTAACCGATATACATAAATGAATTTACTTATATCTTTTTAATTGACACAGAAATGAAGAAAAAACCTCGAATACATTTGTAGTACAGACAATAATTATCATATCATGAAAGAAGTTTTAAAAAACCACTGTCCAAATATATCTTTCTAAACACACAAATTAATTGAAATTAACTATTAACAAACACAACACCAATCCCTTTAAATTCTAAATTGTTTACAAATCGCCGTCTGGTGTCTGAGGCGTTGATAACGATGTCCTAGGAAGTTATGGGCCTGGACAGAGCTCTCGAAATCTCGGTAGTCTGCACAGCTGGTCAGCAGCTGCAATTGCGCAGTTAACAGCTTGGAACTCCACATTCTTCTTGTTCGCCTTCCCCTTTAAGTCCTTGCGCAAAGTTTTTAAGTTAGGTCTTAGGAAAATGTGATAGGTCTCATTCCATTCAAAATTGGCTTTGATTGTGCGCTCATTGCGCATAGTTACCTGGGTACCAATGTCAAAGCCTGAATCGCATATTCCACATAATACCGGCTTAATGTAACTCGCCGAGTCCACGGGACATCTATGATATTCTCGTTTAAAGTCCATGATTGATGCACAACCTACACATGTATATTGAGTGCGGATTCCACAATTTTCACATAATTGATACTCCATGTTGAGATTATTGTAGATTACTGCTGTATTTTTTAAGAACTTTCTTAATTTTTTTTTTTTTTTTTTTTTTTTTTTTTTGTAAAAATACTCGAGTTTCGGAAGCATGCTTCCTTCAAAGTATTCAGTGTCTATATTGATTTTTTGCTTGAACAAATCTTTGAATGTATAAACAATAAAGAAGCAGAATTTTGTTTGACTTACGTACATTTGTCCTTGAATTTGGTAGAAATATCTGCTGGTATCTTTAATGATTATGTCACCACTTTCATTAAATGTTAAAAAGGGAAATAGTTTTCCTGGTTTGATTTCATGCTCCCTGCCTGTACAAGGACATTTTACTTCTACAATCGTTTCACTGTCCTCAACTCCATCAGGTGTTGCAGCTAAAAAAGAATTAGAACCGAGCACAAATAATCCACAGGGTTTTACAGACACGCCTGTTGATTCCTCATGGAGGCTTCAAAAATACTTCTTCAACAGGATTCCTATAAAATTAATAACCTGTTCATTGCAATGAACTTTTTTAAATGTTTTTTTGTGTAAATGCTCGAGTTTCGGAAGCATGCTTCCTACAAAGTATTTAGTGTCAATATTGATTTTTAGCTTGAACAAATCTTTGAATGTATAAACAATAAAGTAGCAGAATTTTGTTTGACTTATGTACATTTGTCCTTAAATTTGGTAGAAATATCTGCTGGAATCTTTAATGATTATGTCACCACTTTCATTAAATGTTAAAAAGGGAAATAGTTTTCCTGGTTTTATTTCATGCTCCCTGTCTGTATAAAGACATTTTACTTCTACAATCGTTTCACTGTCTACAACTCCATCAGGTGTTGTAGCCAAAAAAGGATTAGAACCGAGCACAAATAATCCACAGGCTTTTCCAGCGTGTTGATTCCTCATGGAGGCCCATATACAGAGCCTTTATTTCGGGAAAAAATGACAAACAATAGGGACAAGATCGTTTGATGAAACTCAATCAGACCATTCTAAATACCCCTATGAAGTATGGGCCTCTTAATAATCCCGCATCTTTATTTGACACCAGTCTAAATTCTTGCTATTTAGGTTCAGGTGAGCGATTAAGGACCATCATGGTCCTCTTGTTTTATGTGCCCTCGAGTTTGACAAAATTGCAGATTTTGACTTCATTATTACTCCATTGTCCATTATGGTTATTATCACTTCAATATCAACCAATTAGTTATTCAATTAGTCAGTCATTTGCTTTATTTTGCTTTGCTAATTCCAATGGAAGCACCAAACTCGTATCACATGTATAGGCAACATGAAGTTTGTTTTTTTTTCGTCCTGAATAAACTCTATGGTGAGCTTTTGTCAAATCATGTTGGGGGAATTCGTAACTTCCAGTCCGGAAAAAAGAGAAGCTGTGAAAGACTTGAATCCGAATCATCTTCTACAAAAAGAAATGAAATCAAAACACAGTGTACATCGCAATCGACTTTACACATGTAAAACGTGACTTATCGATGATGCATGGATAAAAGTATCACACATATGCAATGGAGAAATGTTTTATCTATCACCCACCAACTGAGTCTAGTCCATAACACCGACAATATGAGTTGAATATTGAGTCAATTGACAGAGCTGAATAAATCTTACTGGACCGGCCATGTTAACAGAGCATCTTGTAAGGCTAAATGATGCATCGTTAAACATTTTTTAACCCACTCAAATCAAAATGGACTTCTTCATCGGAATCGTTACGTGATCTGATTCTCCCCAATAACCCCATTTCTATGTCATCCCTGGTTTTAGATCTTCCACACCTATGACAAAAAAATCTTATTAGGATGATTAGAATGATGATGATGGTTGATATGGAGGTTGAAATGGCAATTTTTAAGATATCTGAAATGATAGAATGTATACCGTTAATGATATTTCAATAGATTATTTAATACCAGTTACCGATAAAACCTTGTTTAAGATTAATTTCCTTTGTAAAACTTGATCGATCAAATACTCATGTCCGACCTCGTATAAATCTGGGGCTTCATCAGAACGGTTCAATCTCTTTCGAATGTATTTTTTTAAACGAAAGAGAAATCAACCAAGGATTTCAACAACAAAAAAAATGATGAATGACAGATATGGTTATGATTAATGAATTACTTCCGTCAACAGATATATCAATGGATGAACCATTTTTAGCTCCACTGGCCGAAGGCAAGCGAGCTATTGTCATGGCGGAGTGTCCGTCGTGCGTCCGTCCGTGCTTAAACTTTTTCTTTAAACATCTCCTCCTCCCAAAGCAATGGGCGGATTTTAACGAAACTTGGTAGAAATGATCTTTGGGTGGCCCTCTTCTTAAATTGTTCAAAGAATTTTGATTCGCTCCCAAATATGGGCGTGGCATTTTTATGCCCCCGTATCGAGAGATCGGGGGCATATTGTTTTACTCATGTCCGTCTGTCCGAAAACTTAACCAAACTTAAACTTGCCAATATCTTCAAGCCAATTAAAGATACAAAGCTAATATTTGGCATGATGATAGATCTCAATGATCCGCATCCGCTGGTACCTAGGTCAAGGTCATGTGATAAGGTCAAGGTCATCTGTCATAGTCAAACTTTGAAAAAAAATGCCGTTACGGGGGCATTCGTGTTTCACAAACACATCTTGTTAGCTCCACTGGCTGAAAGCCACTGGGGCTATTGTCATGGCGTTGTGTCCGTCGTGCGTCCGTCCGTCTGTGCGTCCGGTCGTAAACTTTTTCTTTAAAAATCTTCTCCTCAGAAACTACTGGATGGATTTCAACCAAATTCACAGGAATGATCCTTGGGTGACCCTCTTTCAAGGTTGTTCAAGAAATTTTGATCCAATGAAAAACATGGATGTAATGGGCATGGCTAATTTCCAAATATGGTAAAAAGTGACTTTTCTCAGGTTCTTACGGATGGATATCAACCAAATGTTACATGAATGATCCTTGGGTGACCCTTTATCAGTCTACCAAAAATTATTGTGATTGGATGAAAAATATGTATTAAATAGGCAGAGGTCATTTCTCTATATGTTATATAGTGGAAACTTTGAAAATCATTTTCTCAGAATCTAAGTGAAAGATATCAACCAAATTTTACATGAAGGATCCTTGGGTGCCCCTTTATCAGTCTACCAAAAATTGTTGTGATCAGTTTTGAAATTATGTATTTTATGGGCGGAGGTCATTTCTCTATATGTTATATAGTGGAAACTTTGAAAATCATTTTCTCAGAATGTTAGTGATTGATATCAACCAAATTTCACCAGAATGATTCTTGGGTGATTCTTTATCAGTCTACCAAAAATTATTGTGATCAGTTGAAAATTATGTATTTTATGGGCGGAGGTCATTTCTCTATATGTTATGTAGTGGAAACTTTGAAAATCATTTTCTCAGAATGTTAGTGATGGATATCAACCAAATTTCACCAGAACGATTCTTGTGTGATTCATTATCAGTCTACCAAAAATTATTGTCATTGGATGAAAAATATTTATTTTATGGGCGGGGGTCATTTCTCTATATGTTATAATAGTGGAAACTTTGCTTAAAAAATCTTCTCCTCCCAAACTATTGGGCCGATTACAATGAAACTTGGCATGGATGTTCCTTGGGTGACCCTTTACTTTGATTGTTCAAGAAAATTAGATTGGCGTATAAATATGGGCGTGGCAGGGCGGGGCTTATTTTGAGCCCGAAATCTTTGAATGACATCACCTCCTGAACCACTGGGTTTTAATGAAACTTTAACAGAATGTTCCTTGGGTGACCATTTACTTAAATTGTTTGCAAAATTTTGATTGGTCCATAAATATGGGCATGGCAGGGCGGGGCCTATTTTGAGCCCGAAATTTTCGAATGATATTTTGTCCTGAACCACCTGGCTAGTTTCAATGAAACTTTACCAGAATGTTCCTTGAGTGTCCCTTTTTTTAAAAATTATTTGCTAAATGTTGATTTGCCCATATATTTGGGCGTAGCAGAGCGGGACTTATTTTGAGGCCAAAATCTTTGAACGATATCTCCTCCGGAACCTCTCGGAATGTTTCTTGGGTGACTATTTACTTAAATTATTCAAGAAATTTTTATTGGTCCATAAATATGGGCGTGGCATGCGGGGCCTATTTTGAGCCCGAAATCTTTGAACGACATCTCCTTCTGAACCTTATGTTTTAATAAGATGGGTAAAGGGCTGCAGGTTCATTGTGATTGAGCATTTTTGTGCAATATGAACCAGAACCAGTTAATCACTATAAAATAGGTATTAGGAGATTTCGGAGTGTTAAAGTATTCATTTAAAGTAAGCTTTATTTAATGAAAGTCTAAAGATTTTAAAGCCAGTGGAGCGATACAGGCCCTCTTAGGCCTCTTGTTCTCTTTAATTATTTCAACAGATGAATCATTTTTCTCAATGGATGATGTAAATGAAATGAGATATATCAATGGATGATGCAAATAAATGATTAACACCTGTCGTAATGGTTTCATTAGTTGTTGATTCGGGTTTCATCGTGAACTCTGTTGTCACTTGAATGTGTGGTAACTTGATGTTGGTGGCTGCTTCATATCTGTTGAGGTCATTACCATGTCCGTTGATGTCTCTGGTATTTTTTTCAATGTTGTTGTTGTCTTTTGGAATTCTACTGACAGAGTAGACTGAAAATAGGCAACATGGGTTTCATCATTATCTTACTGTTACAACTTTGCTTTGGTGGGTATTATGCAACAAAAGAAATTCCTGCACTAGTTTATGGTTACATAGATGAATTCCTAGTTAAAACTTTGCCTTCATCTTTTTACTTTGTTGCATCCAAAGCTTGATCAAGACCTATGATAATGTGTTATTAACAAATTAATGTTAACATTTTACTTTGTATAGGATCCAGTGTAGAGAATAACTTTTTAAGCTTGTATATGGTTTAATTAGATGAGCTGGAGCACAAGCTAATGATTATTGAAAGTTTCCTTAAGAAGTGCATCCACAAGTATCAGCTTACCATACAAACAAGCAACGATTGTTCTCCATACACTATTTCTAAATCTGTCCACTGGTTCTGGAACTGTGAACAATCGACATTACCATATGTGATATCTATATGATGGACGCTGGGGAAATTTTGTAGGTCTATAGAGCCACTAAATCGAAGGAATGCTATTCTTTCAATGGATGTTATTCGTGTCGTCCCTTCATAGTTATACCTGCCATCTAAACCGATACAATCTAACAAAACCCCAATTTCATTACAGTCTCTGTCAATGAAAACACTTCCACAAACTAGGATCTGGGTAAAAAGGACAAAAACTAGCTTCATTTTAACTCGGGTTTCTTCTAAAGCTTCTTGTAACATGGCGACCCCTTGTATTTTTTTACACCGGAAATAATGATTGCGCAGTAAGTGTTGCGCAATTAATAATCAAAAAGAATCAAAGTGCTTTAATTAGGCAATATGGAAATGGAAAATATTAAGCGAAAGGTTTATTTTCGTCAAAAGGATATTCTCACGAAAAAAAATTGGTTAAGATTGGTTGTAATATGGGATGTGTATTCCGTCGATGTTTTTCTTCGAATGCAATGACCTGTAACTGATTTAAGTCTCTGAGATGTTTACTTTTTAGCTCACCTGAGCACAAAGTGCTCAAGGTGAGCTATTGTGATCACTCGCCGTCCGTCGTCTGTCTGTCCGTCCGTCCGTCAACAATTTCTTTAAACATCTTCTCCTCCTAAGCCACTTAGCCAATCAAGCTGAAACTTGGCAGGTATGTTCCTTGGGTGAAGCTCTACAAAAGTTGTAAAAGGAATTTAATTCTATAAATAAATCTGGTTGCCATGGTAACAGAAAGGCTGAAAATCGCGAAAATCTTAGAAAAAAATCTTCTCCTCCTAAACCATTGGGCCAATCAAGCTGAAACTTGGCAGAGATGTTCCTTGGGTGAAGCTCTGCAAAAGTTGTTAAAAGAATTCAAATTCATCAAAACTCTGGTTTCCATGGAAACAGAAAAGTTGAAAAATGGCCCAAAATGTCCGAAAATCTTAGAAAAAAATCTGCTCCTCCTAAACCACTGGGCCAATCAAGCTGAAACTTGGCAGAGATGGGTGCAGCTCTTCAAAAGTTGTTAAAAGAATTCAAATTAATCAAAAACTCTGGTTTCCATGGAAACAGAAAGGTTGAAAAATGGCCGAAAATCTTAGAAAAACTTATTCTTTTCCTTAACCACTGGGCCAATCATGCTGAAACTTATCGGAGATGTTCCTTGGGTGAAGCTCTTCAAAGTTGTTAAAAGAATTCAAATTCATCAAAAACTCTGGTTTCCATGGTAACGGAAAGATTGAAAAATGGCACAAAATGGCTGAAAATCTCAGAAAAAGTCTTCTCCTCCTAAACCACTTGGCCAATACAGCTGAAACTTGGCAGAGATGTTCCTTGGGTAAAGTTCTTCAAAAGTTGTTAAAAGAATTCAAATTCATCAAAAACTCTGGTTTACATGGAAACGGAAAGGTTGAGAAATGGCCCAAAATGGCAGAAAATCTTAGAAAAAAATCTGCTCCTCCTAAACCACTAGGCCAATCAAGCTGAAACTTTGCAGAGATGTTCCATTGGTGAAGTTGTTGAAAAAATTTGATTTTATTAAAAATTCTGGTTTCCATGGTAACAGAAAGGCCGAAAAATGGCAGAAAATTGCTGAAAATCTTAGAAAAACTTATTCTTTTCCTAAACCATTGGGCTAATTAAGCTAAAACTTGGTAGGGATGTTCTTTGGGTGGAGCTTTATGAAAAAAAAAATATTTAAACAAAATCTGTGATTTCCATAGTATTGGAAATGTCAAAATATTGCCAAAAATCTCAGAGGAGGTTAATCTTCGCCTAAACTATTGGGCATATCTTAAACTTGGCAGGGATATTCTTAAGGTTTAGGTCTACTGAACTTGTTAAAAGAATTCAATTCCATCAATAATTTTGTTTGCAATTAAAAAGAAAATCAAATTGCAGTAGGAGGAAATTAAAGTCTGTTTCTTTTAAATCCATCCTAATCGTACATTAGACAATCTCTGGTATTTATAACATGGTTGACAAGTTATGAGTTTACTAACTCAGGTGAGCGATATAGGACCATCATGGTCCTCTTGTTTTGCGAAGACCAACGAAATGAAGGCACGTTAGTAAGGTTTATCAAGCTAGATGCTTTTTTCTCAAGATGGACCAATGATGTTATAAATCAAGCAAATGAGGGGCAGTTAAAACGGGTTTAAATGATTCCAAGGTTATGTCCAGAAGCACACTCTATTTCTAGTTTTGATAATTTTAGTGTTCAAATCTTCGTATAAATCATGTCTTTCAAATCTAAGAGGCTAGAAGATGGAAAATTGGTAAAAGCCATGGTGGAGTTTGCGAAATATAAGGAGTTATGTTTTACCCCGTATAGGGGAATTCTTAGGCGCACATGTCCAATGCCAAACAGTGCTATACGAGTGGTCGATTCGATTTTAGTAAGATGAAATCAAATTCATTTAAGACAATATAAATATGGCAAAAAGATAGACTGAGCGCTGAGAAAGACGCTTTAAATGCAGATTTTTTACAAACAGGGGTTTGATTAAGGAACTAGAATTCCAAAATGGAATGTTTGAACGAGAAAATAAGGTTTTGAGGGAGGAGAGAGGTAGCTTGGAAAAGGATATCAAAAAAATTAAAGCGGAAAGCGAGGCTTTGTGTGGGGAAGTTTCGGAGGCTAAGAACAAATTGGAGAAGCAAAGAAAAGCACACACAACGAAAGAAAAGGTTGAGATGTATGAGGTGAGGTATGGCTTCTAAATTTCTATAGAAACTCTATAGAAAAATTTGGCCAAAAATAAAATATTAGAAGTTTTGCTTCGGCACGATGTGAAGATACTTGTTTCGTGGAGTTTTACAACTATGGTTTTACGTCGTGCTCCTAAATATTGTGCTTTGACCTTTGAACGGAAAGAAGAAATATCGTTTGCATTAATAAAGACATGATATCATGGTCATTAATAGGATAAATTTGCATCCTTGAAAAAATGCAATCAGGTGTAGGGTAAAATAGATACGATGAAATAATTAAAGAAAACACAGTTAATTCAAGTTTATCAATCATTCGAAATACTGTTTTCCTTAGCATATCCTTTTTTCCTATTTTGAATTAATCGTCCATTCTGTTTGCTTTTGGCAATAGCCTGTAAGCAAAAACTTGGTTTCGGTCTAAAATTGTTCTCGAAGAATTTTTTAAAAGTTTTTTTTTTTAATCTCTTCTTCTTCTTCTTGTTCAATCCACATAGTTCTTTTAACTGCCAGCCGCGGCAATAGCGCAGTTGGTAGCGCGCCGGACTTCTAATCCAGGAGTCTATATTCGCACGGGTTCGATCCCCGGCCGCGGCACTTATCCTTTCCGACAATTGTCTTCCACCAATGGGTAGATAATCGTAAACCTATGTGGAATAGCAACTGGAGGCTAGGAAAGGGATGTGGTGGTAGTACTGGTGTGAGAAATACCAGGAATCCATCGTTAGGTGCTCCAGTCGCGCGATATAACTGAGAGATTGTTGAAAGCGACGTAAAACCCCAATTCAAATCAAATCAAATCTTTTAACTGCCATTTTCCTAGAATCTTTTCTTGAAGGAACAAACTCGTTCTTCTCTTCTGCAAAGAATTCTTCAGCTTCATAGAGTGTTTGCTGTATACTATCTGGGACATTGTCATTGTGTTCAATGTCACCAGGACCTTCAAGGTGAAAATTGGCCTGTTCAAGAGTGGGCGCAGATGTCTACGAGAACACAATGTCTGCAATGAATTCAAATATAGCTTGTAACAAAGTGAACTTGAGTAGAACAGTTTACACGCAAATCATTTATTATTTAACATATGTATGCCTGTTTGCATTTGAGATTTCATAGGTTGTGTGAAAGTCCTATTATGTCCCCTGTAAGGTAGTTGTGATGCTTTACTATTCGTTTGTATGTTTTGTCATACGGCGTGAAATGCTTGCCACAAAAACAACAGTACGTAGCATTCAAAAGTGTGACCTTGTCGTCTTCAGCAAGTTGTAGTGGCTGTATATTTGAAACAGTTTCACGGATACGATCTTGTTCTGACAACATACATTGAATGAATTTTGAGCTTGCGTCTTCGCCCCTTTAAATTACGATGGGTTTGCTGAGCGTATCATCAGCGATACATTTTACTACAAAGCGAAAACTGCACACCTCAAGTTTCTCTTTTGGTGTAGTGCGCGGAGACGTTGGGATTTGGTGCGCAGCTGTGAACACGCTTGCATATAGTTTCAAAGTCTGCGTATATGGTGAAAAGAACTTTCAACACTTTCATTATCTTTAAACTCTAATATATCATTTGACCTGGTATGGGCAAATGAACCTTTTGTGTTCTGTTCAAATGAAGTAATATTTCTTTTGAAAAGCCTTAGTGGCAATATGGACAAAAATAAAGTTGTGATCGATGTGTTTTTGTACGTGACAGAAAGCGATTTAAATCCGTTATCAGGGTAAATTTATCCATAATAAGTTAATGTGATGAAGGCATAAGTAAAAGTGTTGATTGAAATATCCTCATTTTGATTGTCTTCTTTCTCCATCTGTGAAAGTGTTACAGGAAACGTTATATTAGTCATGCCAATGTCTTCTTCATACTGGTAGTAATGTTCTGGTCGTTCAGGCTGTCTCTCACCAATGGGGTGATAATCGTAGACCTATGTGAGATAGTAGCTGGAGGCTAGGAAAGAATGAGGTGGTTGTACTGGTGAGAGAAATACCAGGAATCCATTGTTAGGTGCTCCAGCCGCCGCGATATAACTGAAATATTGTTGAAAGCGGCGTTAAACCCCATTCAATCAATCAATCGTTCAGGCTGCTCCATCCTTGGACGAAGGGCAGCCAATACGCAGTACAAAAAAACATTTATCGTCATGATTTTCAATGTTCAAAACACTCCGGCTCAGTGCAAGCGTTTTGGGTAGTTGGAGGTATGTAGATCCATAAAGAGGCTTGTATATAAATAGAGGATATTGAATGATTAGTCATGGAATACCGAATTTATTAAACGAGTCATCTATAAACAGATAAAAACGAGGCTGCGCCGAGTTTTTATCTGTTTTAGATGACGAGTTTAATAAATTCGGTATTTTATGAGCACAAATTTTATATTCTATTTGTAATTTGACCCGAATTTTTGCGTGAAATCGTTGAAATTCAACATTTCAATTTTTCGAGAAATGTATAACGCCGTTTAAAAATGATGTCACAAAAGATACATTATGACGTAATTTTCGCGGTTTCAAAATAGCGTCGCTTTTCGTTCTGAGCTCATTTGCATAATTATTCCACTAGTATAATAAAACCCGTGTAATATCAAAAATATTCAACGGGATTATTTCACTCCCGCGACGTAGATCATATTATAATTGTGTGTATTTCAAATTTGATAACTTTTTTCACAAACAATCCTGAGCCTTCTCTCATGAACTTGGCCCCCAGCTGGGCGGGGGGGGTAGAAATAGTCGGCTGCCGCCCATGTAGTCAATGGTAAGACCCCTAACAAATGGGCCCGCCTGTTTGCCGTGGGTGGAGACTCGTAAGGCCGGAAAAGAGGGTCCTGGTAGTTGAGGGAAGCCCAGGGATCTCCAGCTTCTCAACACGCTGCTTTGGCCTCGGCTTCGGCTGAAACGGGAGCCTGGATGGGCCCGGTCTAGGCAATCGGCTGGTCGTTTTAGACTGGGGCATCTACTTTTGTCATATGAAATATTTTGTTACATTTAAGATGTTCTGTCGTGTTTCTAATGACACATTTCATAACAACTTGCTGTACCATATTTCTTTGAAAATAATTTGGTATAAAGTCATTGTTCTTTTGAAAGTACAAAGGTTACTTTGCCCTTGTCAATCATATTTTATATTTTAATAGTATTTTAGTCCTTGTCTATATAGGCTCATGGGCTAATCGGGTTGAATGGATTTTGTGCTTTGGCATCATTTGCACGACTTGGTTCTTTGTAAGGAAATTTTTCGTGCAATCGCTGTCATTCATTTTATCGTTTAGCTCGAGTATACTATTCGGGTAGCCCCGGCATGGGGGGCTGGAAACCCGCCCTTTCATGTCCCCTTGTAGGACTCCGTGGAGGGTGGTGGCCCCGGATAGTAAATACTAAATAAAATACCATGGATACCCTAAACAAAAAACGAAGAGCTGACGAAATTGATAACGACTCAAGAACTGCATGTACCGGACAACCCTCATTTCCAAGATTTTTATTGATTGAGCAACGAGACCCGAACGAACGCGTTTCTGCATTATCACCATTTGTGATTGACAAAGTATTAGTCTCTCATGCTGGACATGTCAAATCAGTTAAGAAATTGAGCTGTGGTGGGCTTTTAGTTGAAGTTGACAGACCCCAACAAGCAGATAATCTTTTGAAAATGGACAAATTCTTTAATATTTGGGTTGATGTTAAGCCACACGAAAAATTGAATACGTCAAGAGGTATTATCAGATGTTCAGACCTACAAGGTGTTTCAGAAGAAGAAATACTCTCTGAACTTTCAAGTCAAAATATTTCACATGTGAAGCGGATCAAAATAAGAAGGGATGGGGTTGAAAAGCCAACAAATACATTCATTTTAACTTTTTCTGTTGCTATCCTTCCGAAATCAATCCGTGTTGGATACCTTAATGTTGGAGTGGAAATGTATATCCCAAATCCACTTCAATGTTATCGGTGCTTCAAATATGGACATCATGAAAAGAAATGCAGAAAAACTGATGGTACAGTTTGTAGAAGATGTTCAGATTTTGAAGATGACGCCACAAATCACTATGATGACACATGTACAAAACCAATTAAATGTATTAACTGTGGAGGTGAACATTTTGCAACATCTAGATCTTGCCACTTTTGGAAAAAAGAAAAAGAAATTGTCACAATTAAATATAAGGAAGGCTTGTCATTTACAGAGGCTCGAAAAGTTGTAGAAAATCGGATAAATCTGCCAAATTCTTATGCAAATATTGCTAAAAATAACATCGAGAATACAAAGTCCAGTAAAGATGCAAACGGATGCCAGAATTGTAAAGACCTTTTCGGAAAACTGTGCATTCTCTTCCCAGATAAAAAGGAACAAATCACCAAATTATTTTCTTCTAACGCTACAACAACTTCTACAACTTCTCCACCTGTTAAAAATACTACAAACCATAGCAACACTAGTAAAATGACTACTTCCCAATCCAATACAAAAGATAATACCTCTCTTCGACCTGCAAAATCCCCAACAGATACTAACACCACATTATCATCTGGAGTAGACGAAGTAACACAATTAGATTTAGCTGATATGGCAAAACGTAAGAAAGCTTTGATACAGCTGGAGAAGTCACATCCTCCAGTTGGTAAAGTATCCGAGGATAAGGATACAGGCTCATTTGTTAGACCCTCTAGGAGTAGAACTTCGTCTCCTAGGGCGGCAACATCTAATCGCCAGCCAAAGGGATCTGAGGATCCAATTAAACAATATAACCGCTACCATAGTCTTGAAGAAGACATGGTTACGGAAGACCCAGAGGATGCAGATTCTTCCAAAGAGAATAAGCAAGTTAAGAATATAATAGATCTTTCACACATAAAGAAATAAAATTCATAATTCCACCACTAATTAGTATACTTTATCCCATTAATATAATTATGGCGAACACAATCATTCAATGGAATTGTCGCAGCATTAAAGCTAACTTTGAAGAAATGAATCTATTAGTTTCTAATGGAAAACCAGTGGCAATCTGTTTGCAAGAAACTTTTCTAAAAGATACAGACACATTCTCTTTCAAGTATCACTCTTGCTATTTGAAAAATTTTGAAGGGAACGAGAAAGCTTCTGGCGGTGTCGGAATTATTGTTAATAACAATGTTCCTCATCGCAGCATCCCTCTTAAAACTACGCTACAAGCTGTTGCTGTCAGCGTATCTCTCAATAAAACAATAACTCTCTGTTCAATTTATCTTCCCCCTAGTTCTCCTATAAATAGTAGGAAACTAGACGATCTTGTCGGACAATTACCCAAGCCTTATATTTTAATGGGAGATTTCAACTCCCACCATACGCTTTGGGGATGTTCAAATACAGACGACAAAGGTCGTATTATTGAAGATTTCATTTCAAATCATGATCTTGTTTTATTAAATGATAAATCCTCCACGTATCATCATCCAGCTACTGGTTCATATTCTTCATTGGATTTAACTGTTTGCACTCCAGACATTTTCCCGGCTTTTAGCTGGAAAGTGGACCCTGATCTCCATGGTAGTGATCATTTTCCTATTCATATTTCTGAATTAGGACCATCGGTTCAAGAACGCCCAAGGCGTTGGAAACTGCACAAAGCTAATTGGGAGTTGTTCAAAACTACCTGCGAACAATCAATAAATCCACAGGCTTTTGAAGATTGTGAAAACTCTACAGAGCTATTCACATCCTTACTATATTCGGCTGCAGAGAAAGCTATTCCAAGAACGTCGCCTGACCCTAAACACCCTAACAAACCATGGTTTAATGAAGATTGCAAAAGGGCTATAGCTGGGCGTAAGTCTGCTCTTAGGTCATTTGATTTGAGACCATCAAAGGAGAACCTGTACAAATTTAAAATTGCACGAGCAAAAGCTCGTCGTACCATTAAACAAAGTAAGCGTTCGTCTTGGAGACAGTATGTTTCTAGATTAAATTCTAGATCATCTGTCAAAAAGACATGGGATATGGTGCGCAAAATCAGCGGAAAGAACACGTCAATTGGAGTTGGTCATTTAAGAACTGACCTCAATGACGTTTCTTCCAAGGCTGATATTGCGAATGTATTGGCAGATTCGTTTGCCAAGAAGTCATCATCATACAATTACTCGCCTACATTTCAAAAATTCAAAGGTGATAAAGAAAAGTCAAAACTTAACTTCAGTTCCAGTCGACTGGAACATTATAATAGAGACTTTTCTGTCAAAGAACTGAAGAAGGCTTTAAAGAAGTGTCATGACACTGCTGTAGGAAACGATGATATACATTATCAATTCCTCAAACGCTTGCCCTCTCGTTCTTTGCATTGCTTACTTGAAATTTATAACCAGGTATGGAATACGGGAAGCATTCCAGCATCTTGGCGGGAAGCTATCGTTATTCCTATACCGAAACCAGGTAAAGATTCTACCAATCCTTCAAACTATCGCCCCATAGCTTTAACCAGTTGTATTTGTAAAACCATGGAAAGAATGGTTAATGATCGTCTTGTCTGGTTTCTTGAAAAGAACCACCTTATTACGTCAGTCCAAAGTGGCTTTCGTAAACAAAGAAGCACTCTTGATCATCTTGTCCGCTTCGAGACTTTTATTCGAGAAGCTTTTATAAAGAAAGAACACGTTGTTTCTGTCTTTTTCGATCTTGAAAGTGCTTATGATACCACATGGAAGTATGGAATTATGAATGACCTCTATGATTTCGGTATCCGAGGTCGCCTTGCTTATTTTATTTCTGCATTTTTGGATGAACGTCAGTTTAGAGTCCGAGTTGGAGACACTTTGTCTGATCCCCATGAACAAGAAATGGGCGTTCCACAAGGAAGTATTTTGTCTGTTACACTTTTTAGTGTCAAAATTAACAATATTATCAAAACTGTTTGCCCTGGGGTTGAATGTTTTCTCTATGTTGATGACTTTTGCATCTGTTACAGATCAAAACATATGTATACGATTGAAAGACAGCTACAGCAAGTCTTAAAGAATCTTTCCAAATGGTCCAATGAAAACGGCTTTAAGTTTTCCAAGACAAAAACTAAATGTATGCATTTTTGTCAGTCTAGGAAAATGCACCCTGATCCAGAATTAAAGCTGGACGGAGTGCAAATTGAAGTTGTAAAAGAATTTAAATTCCTTGGACTCCTTTTTGATTCTAAACTGACGTTTATATATATATTATTGATAATTTAAAAAATAAGTGCTTAAAGGCACTTAATCTTTTACGTGTTGTATCCAGTATGGACTGGGGAGCCGATAAAAAGGTTCTATTGCGCCTTTACAGGGCACTTGTCAGATCTAAATTAGATTATGGTTGTGTTGTTTACGGTTCTGCACGCCCTTCATACCTTCGTAAACTTGATACCATTCATAATCAAGGATTGCGCCTAGCGCTTGGTGCTTTTAGAACATCACCAGTTAATAGTCTTTACATTGAAGCCAATGAACCTTCCTTGAACCTGAGAAGAAAAAAGCTCTCAATGCAATACTACTTAAAGCTAAAATCTAATCCTGCCAACCCAACGTATAAAGCTGTGTTTGAACCTAAACACAGACGGGATTTTGACAAAAAACCAAGTGCAATACCCCCATTTAGTTTACGTTGTGAAGCAGATGTTAACTCTCTAGATTTTGATCTAGAGGACGTGGCAGAACATATTGTTCCTGAAGTTCCTTTGTGGACTTCTAAAAGCCCCACATTTCTTTACGACCTTGCTTCTAGCAAAAAGGATACAACCGATCCAATTGTTTTTAAAACAAAGTTTTTAGAAATAAGAGAGAAATACACATCTTATGAAGAGATTTATACAGATGGTTCAAAGGACGGCGAAAAAGTTGCCTCAGCCACTATTTTAGATGGTGAAAAGTATCAATTCCGTTTGCCAAATAACTCTTCCATATTTTCAGCCGAGCTAAAGGCGATTGACCTCGCACTCGACCATATAATCGAAGAACGCTTCTCTCGCTACATAATTTATACTGACTCTATGTCAAGTATACAAGCGATTGAGAACGAGAAAACCGACAATCCGATTATTGTTCGATTATTAAATTCAATAGCTCAGCTTCATGATGTTGATCTCGTTTTCTGCTGGCTTCCGAGCCACGTTGGTATTCGTGGTAATGAAGAAGCGGATAAAGCTGCCAAGGAGGCTTTATCATTAGAAATTTTACCTTTTGAAGTACCTTTTTCTGATTTTAAGCCTTTAATTCATGGTTTCATTCAGGATGTCTGGAAGAACTGTTGGTCCGATCCAGCGAACCACAGAAATAAATTATATTCTATTCGTCAAAATCTTGGCGAATGGTTGCCTGGTTACAGGTCAAGTCGTCGTGAGGAACTTGTATTGACTCGACTACGCATCGGACATACGCATCTCACTCACTCCTACCTTTTAAAGGGAGAGGAGATGCCAATGTGCATTCCATGCAACACTCCTCTAACTGTCAGTCACATATTTATAGAATGTATAGATTTCTCTTCTATCAGAGACAGTTATTTTAAAGTTGAGAATATGAAGACCCTTTTTGACTGTGTTAAGATTGAGCTTATTTTTGACTTCCTGAAAGCCATTGGTTTGTATAACAAAATGTAATTTTACGCTTATTTGATTTTGAATTTATTCTTAGACTTGATAGCGTTTATCGCGAATTTTAAAATTTATTTTGAGTGATCTTTTGATCATGATCTTCTTTTAGACTTCAAAATTTGTCTGTAAATTTTTACCATGTATACTGAGTTGTCTTATTCTATTTACCATAGTTTGTTTTATAATGATTTCGTCTAGTTTAGTTGTGATGTATACTTGACGTTGTTGATAACAGTTATTCATTTGTCGTTTACCAATTATTTATTTTTTAAAATATTTTGCGCCCAACATGACCTTAGCTGTCGACGGGCCGTAAAACACTATTCATTCATTCATTCTCTCATGAACTTTTCCATGCTAGCAAACATTTTTTTGCATTGCCTCATTTAAGTCATGGTCGCTGAAGCCATCTACCGACAATATAGAGTACGTTAAACTTCTGAAGTACGGGGTTGTAACCGTTGACCCCTGTGGTTCATCACGTTGCATCTCCATTTGTACACACAAGTTCCATTTAATACCCCCTTGCTTGCGAACCCGAGTCCAAAACATTTTGAACGTCCCTTGTTCTATTACTAAAAAAAGGCTAATAAGTCGAACTGTTCATTCCCCATGGGAACAAATTCATATTTACAACCCCATTTTGTAAAGTAGAGTCATCTGTGCTTTTGATCGCTCCGTGTCCTTTATCCTTTGAATCTGACTTCGATTTTGGGTGAGGTGCTTCGTCGTTGGCGGTGTCGGAATGCTGGTTAGGATTCAAAGAAGGGGGTGTCATTGGTCGCTTTCCACCTTGCTGACTAATTGGATGATTCTCGTTGACATGAGTGAACAACTGATTATAGTTTTTGAAACAACAGTCACAATGACGACATGAAAATCGTATTTTTTATGGTTCGTACTTGTTATATGATAAACACGTTCGATATGTCGATTGAGGTGAAATTTTGTCCAAATGTTTTATCACAATGATTGCATTGAAATGTGGTCAATTTTGCCTTCATTTCATATAAAACTCCGTGAATTTTATTATCGTGATGGCGTAAAATTTCAAGTCTTATATAGGTTTTATCAAAAATACTACATTTCCTTTTTAGTCCCCTACCGGCGAAAGCCGAAGGGGACTATAGGTTGCGCTCTGTCCGTCCTTCCGTCCGTCTGTCTGTCTGTCAGTCCGGATTTCAGGTTTCCGGACTTTTTTTCTTAACCCTTGGAGATATTGAGCTGATTTTTGGTACGTGAGTCCGCATCAATGAGTTACAGAACGAGTTTGAGTTTGGTTCCGGTCCATTGATTTTTGACGAAGATACGGATGCTGGACTTAGAAATTACCAGGAAATTTCAATTTTCCGGACTTTTTTCTTTTTCCTTCGAGATATTGAGCTGATTTTTGGTATGTGAGTCCGCACAAATGAGTTACAGAACAAGTTTGAGTTTGGTTCCGGTCCATTGATTTTTGTGGAAGATACGGATGCTGGACTTGGAAAATTACCAGGAAATTTTAGTTTTCCAGTCTTTTTTTCTTAACCCTTGGAGATATTGAGCTGATTTTTGGTTTGTGAGTCCGCTTCAATTAGTTACAGAACGAGTTTGAGTTTGGTTCCGGTCCATTGATTCTTGTGAAAGATACGGATGCTGGGCTTAAAAATTTACTAGGAAATTTCAGTTTTCCGGACTTTTTTCTTAACCCTTGGAGATATTGAGCTGATTTTTGGTATGTGAGTCCGCACAAATGAGTTACAGAACAAGTTTGAGTTTGGTTTCGGTCCATTGATTTTTGTGGAAGATACGGATGCTGGGCTTAGAAAATTACCAGGAAATTTCAGTTTTCCGGACTTTTTTTTCTAAACCCTTGGAGATATTGAGCTGATTTTGGTATGTGAGTCCGCACAAATGAGTTACAGAACAAGTTTGAGTTTGGTTCCGGTCCATTGATTTTTGTGGAAGATATGGATGCTGGACCTAAAAATTTACCAGGAAATTTCAGTTTTCCGGACTTTTTTTTCTAAACCCTTGGAGATATTGAGCTGATTTTTGGTTTGTGAGTCCGCACAAATGAGTTACAGAACAAGTTAGAGTTTGGTTCCGGTCCATTGATTTTAGTGGAAGATATGGATGCTGGACTTAGAAAATGACCATCAGTTTTCCGAATTTTTTTTATCCTCAGAGATATTGAGCTGATACATAAAATCTGATACAATATTTTGGATAGGTAGTTATACCTTTACCACCAAAAAAGATACTGCTTTAGGGATATATTTTTAAATCCGGTAGAGAACTTGGTATTGCCATGCAATACTTCCAAATGCTTGTTTTCGTGTGACTTCTCAAGTGTTGTCCTAAAGTATTCTTGTTTTTGTACTGTGTATGACACACAGCACACTGCCAGTTATCTTTAGATTTAAATTCGCAAAAAGCGTCATCATCATTATCATCACTACTATCAAAAGAACGTATACTTTTCGTTTTTTATCCATCCTACTTTATAAAAATAGCACTTGATATAAAGAGGGCGTGTTTGTTTTATGACAAATTAAAAGTATTTGCAACAGAAGACTGATAACGCTACCCGACAGTTAAACTATTTGCCCCGTCATTTGTAGAGGGGGGGGGCATTTAATAGGTGCGATATTCACCTTTCGGTATCATAAATTTAGCGTATGTAGAGTGAACCCCTGCAGTAATAAATAACCAGTGTAAAGGTGGGGTTTTGTACTTAGTTCATCATGGTCAAAAGGGAACAAATCGACATTTTCACAATCTATCTTTGATACTACGACCACAAATGCTGCAGTTACGGGATTTGAACAGTCGAAGGGCGCAATACTCCTTATTCGGGAGATGAAGTCAAATTTCTTCTCATATTAATCATCGAGTAATCACGACAACGTAATAACTACAGCTTCAACCAAGCTATAGTTACTACATTTCAGAAGTAAACCCACGATATTTAAATGTGAAGGTGGGCTGCGTTCGATTTAGAAAAGTGGGGTGGTGGTTCGAGTAGAGGTCATTTATGTTAGTTCTTACCAAAATGAACAATAACCGTCGATTAAATGAAGTATTTTATGTGAAAAATTGAATAATTTCATGTCTTTATTCATTTACGCGTCGTCCTTTTTCGTCATTTTAAAAAATTTTTAGCTCCACTGGCCGAAGGCCACTGGGGCTATTGTAATGGCGTTGTGTCCGTCATGCGTTCGTTCGTCCGAGCGTCCGGTCGTAAACTTTTCTTTAAAAATCTTCTCCTTAGAAACTACTGGATGAATTTCAACCAAACTTCACAGGAATGATCCTTGGGTGGCCCTGTTTCAAAGTTGTTCAAGAAATTTTGATCCAATGAAAAACATGGATTTAATGGGTGCGGCTAATTTCCAAATATGGTAGAGAGTGAGTTTTCTCAGAATCTAATTGATGGATACCAATTAAATTATACATATATACATTATATAGTGGAAACATTGAAAATCATTTTCTGAGAACGAAATTGATGGCTATCAACCAAATTTCACTGGAATGGCTCTTGAGTGACCCTTTATCAGTCTACAAAAAAATGTGACCGGATGAAAAGTATTAATTTTATGGGCAGAGGTCATTTCTCTATATGTAATATAGTGGAAATTTTAAAAAACATTTTCTCAGAATCTAAATGATGGATATCAATCAAATTTCACTGGAATGATCCTTGGGTGACCCATTATCATGCAGCCAAATATTATTGTGATTGGATGAAAAATATGTCTTTTATGGGCAGAGGTCATTTCTCTTTATGTTATATAGTGGAATTTTTGAAAATCATTTTTAACATCAATAGAACCCAAAATATCTTAAAATCTTGTCAAAACTTTGATTTGCTATTACATGAATTCAAGCCTGTGGAGCGACTCAAGCCATTCATGGCTTTCTAGTCACTTCTAAGCATGCAACGTATAACACAAAAACAGACTTACCATATTCATTTTTTATTGTTCAACCATCTTGACCTGGAGGCTTTATTGACTGCTATCATTTTGTTAGAAATTCGCTGGTCGATCGTGCCTTTACCAGATTGCTTTCTATTTGGCCCGCCGCGATATAACTGAAATAATGTGGAAAGCGGCGTTAAACTCCATTCAATCAATCTTTCTATTTGGAATAAAGTTTTTTCTTGAAAGTGGCTTACTTACATACAGTTTCGGTTTTAGTTCACTTACAGCGCTATCGTCCTTATTTTCTTCAATATTGGGCACAGCTCGTTTAGAAATATACCCCATTGACTCATTGCTAGAAAAAATCTGTACTTGTTATTGACACCAAGTTTGCTCGAGGCCCCTTTCTAACTTTGACTCTTGCTTCATCGCAGAATTTCGCCCACATTCATCGGCAAAGTTCTGGTCACACTGGTCGACCCACTTGTGCAAGTACTCATATAGACGTTTTGGAAATAGAGGATGTTAAATGAGTGGTCATAGAATACCGAATTTATTAAACGAGTCATCTATAAACATAGAAACGAGGCTTTGCCGAGTTTTTATCTGTTTATTGATGACGAGTTTAATAAATTCGGTATTTTATGAGCACTAATTTTATATTCTGTTTAAAGTATGACCCGAATTTTAGCGAAAAATAGTCAAAAATCTTGAAATTCAACGTTTCAGCGGTTACAAAATAGCGTTGCTATTCGCTCTGAGCTCATTTGCATAGTAATACCACTAGTGTAATAACACACGTGTAATATCAAAAATATTCAACGGTATTATTTCACCCCGGCGACGTCGGTCATATTATAATGAGTACTAATTCCTGGGCCATGATAAAAGATCGCTTTTTGTTGCGTTTATGAACGGCAAAATATATTTGAAGTTTTTTAAAAGCAGTTTTTTTCTTCTTTTAATCGAAATGCCTTTGGATGACGGCTTTTCGTTTAACAAGTTGCTTCTTGTTTATCCGCGTTATTGGTCGATACCCCGAAAATGAAATTATAGACTATCTGAACTATGCTCCTTAGTTGTGAGATATTGACACTCTTTAATAATAGTCTTTTCTGTGTATCGCACGCTGTGATAAGAAAAAGCAAAAAATATTTTTCCTTCTCAATTAATCTGTTCATTATTCCTTTCTGGTTGACAAACAATCATTACCTGACCCGACAGAATTTGCGATCTAAGCTTATATTTTTCGTCCGAGCCTGGGAAAATGTCTACTAGTAAATATCCATGTGGCTTTGCTACGGCTAGCTTAAAAGCCGTCATGAAGTATTTAACTAGCCCAGGAAATATTTGATGTCCAAGATTTTGAACTTGTGATTCATCGCGGTTGTTTTTGAATAGGCAAAAATAATGCGTGTTTAAACTTATCGTTCGAAATTCTCTACCGGGACAAAACGCATTCTGACATAAAAGAAAGCAGAAGAATTTCAGGTGATGTCCAAATTTGCAAAAGTCGTTGGCAACCGCCATATTGTTGGAGCTCTCAAACATCTCGTCACCAATCGTTAAAATTTTTTCGCCATGCACATCCATGTGCCATTTTTAGCTCACCTGAAGGTGAGCTATTGGGATCGTAGAGTGTCCGTCGTCAGTCGTGCGTCGTCCGTCGTGCGTCGTCAACAATTTCTTTAAACATCTTCTCCTCCTAAACCAGTGGGCCAATCTTGATGAAACTTGGCAGGGATGTTCCTTGGGTCAAGCTCTACCAAAGTTGTTCAAATAAATGAAATCCACCATTAACTTTCCCTTTACCCTTAACAAAAAGGGTGAAAATATGAAAATCTTTAAAAATCTTCTTCTCTGAAACCAGAAGGCAGACAGCTTTCATATTTGGTGTGTAGCATCATCTTATGGACCTCTACCAAGTTTGTTCATATCACGACCCTGGGGTCATATTTGGGCTTTGCCCGGGCCCAACCCTTTAAACATAGAATCAAAGAGCGAAAATCTTTAAAAATCTTCTTCTTTGAAACCAGATGGCAGACGGCTTTAATATTTGGTGTGTAGCATCACCTAGTGGGCCTCTACCAAGTTTGTTCATATCAAGACCCTTGGGTCATATTTGGGCTTTGCACGGGTGCATCCCTTTATCTCTTATGAGCACGAAGGGTAAAAAAATGAAAATCTTCAAAAATTTTCTTCTATGAAACCAGAGGGCAGACAGCTTTCATATTTGGTATGTAGCATCATCTAGTGGACCTCTACCAAGTTTGTTCATATCAAGACCCTAGGATCATATTTGGGCTCCACCCGGGTGCATCCCTTTTTACATAGAATCAAAGAGCGAAATTTTTTTAAATCTTCTTTAATCGAAACCAGAGGACACACTGCCTTCATTTTTGGTATGTAGCATCATCTAGTGGGCCCCTACCAAGTTAAGTCATATCAAGACCCTTGGGTCATATTTGGGCTCCAACCGTGCGCATCCCTTTCATCTGACCTCGATGAATGAAAATAGGAAAACCTTCAAAAATCTTCTTCTCTGAAACCAGAAGGCAGACAGCTTTCATATTTAGTATGTAGCATCATCTGATGGACCTCTTTCAAGTTTGTTCATATCAAGACCCTTGGGTCACATTTGGGGTCTACCCGGGTGCATCCTTTTTACATAGAATCAAAGAGCAAAAAGGCATATCTGTCTTGCTCTTCGCTGAAAACGTTCCATGGTATTGATCTTAGGCAATTATCTTCTTTTTGACATCTGCCTATCTAATTAATGTGATGTCCCAGGGGTCAAAGAGACTCAGGTGAGCGATCTAGGACCATCTTGGTCCTCTTGTTTTAAGATCGGTTTTGGTCGGTAGACTCTCAAAAAGATGATATTGGGGATACTTTTCTTCATTTCCGCAAACAAAGGCTGATAAACGCCATGGCAATAATATATTGCCTTTATTGGCATTTTAAAAACCATATTTGCGTGCTAAAACAGCTTTTAAACCAAATACGTTTTACCACTCATCGTGGGTCCTAAACTAAAAGATATTGATCTACATATTTGCATTAGCCTACAGAGAGCGTGATTGACTGTATAAGTAAAATAGATACTTACCAATTACCATGGCAGTAGAGTTCGTTTCAAGTTTTAGAACGCATTCCATATCTTTCAAGTGTAAAATCGATAGTGCAAATTTATGTTGACAAAATCTTCATATATAACAGGGGACCAGTTAAAAGACATTAACGATTTGGTGATGTATATATATGTGTATTAACACCGCCTTTTGTTTTAAAACAGTATTTTAAACGTAAACCTGGATGACATATCTTTGAGACTGATACAAATGTGCAGACAATCATTACATGTCTCAGTACTAAAAGGTGTCCGTGGTCTTGAGGTAGAGCGTCGGCCTCTTGACTCAAAGGTCCTGAGTTCGATTCCCGGGAGCGGCTATCGATCTTGGTTCTTTCATTGGGTCACACATTCGGCGCGAGTACTGGTGAATTTCAAGGAAGCAGAATCGAGAGGGATAAATCTAAGTTGTAAGAAATTGTTTCCCAAGCGATGTTGAATAAATAAGTTTAAACCAAGCCAGTATTGGAATGTTGCAAGGCATAAATAAACACATTCCCATTATATCATAGGTAAAAAGTGCCATGTTCTATAAGACATAAAACATTGTTATAGAAGAATTGCTCGTTATGAACAAAAAATTCATTTTTCCACAATACTTTTTGTACTTGTCATCTGCGTGCTTATACCAATGTGTGTTTGAAAATGTTAAATTGAGGGCAGCATCAAAACAGAAGAGGTTGTCATTTAATCGCTATTACGATAAGCGAGACAAAGTAAATAAATAAGAGAGGCGAAATAAAAGCTCTAGGGATTTATTTAAATTCATACTGTAAACAATATATGACTATACATATATCATATACATCGAAAATCGAAACACGTAAACTTTCTAAGTAAACTCTTGCTTAAATGGATTATATGAAATACTTTTTTGTGTTTTCTTTTATCAATATACTACATCTAAAAACACAATTTAATTCATATCACAAACAATATACGGCAATATACATCATAATTCGAAATACATAAAACCAATGGCGGATTCAGATAAGAGGATCCGTTTAACACCCCCCTTTCTCGTAAACTCAGTTCCCCTTTCCCTTATGTTAAGTTTAATTCTCCCTTGTTATAAGCCCATTGAATCCGTCATGGTAAATGCAAAAGCTAACTCTAGATTAAAATACATCATATGAATCACTTTTGGTGGTATTGTTCAAGCATAAACATTTGTACTATCATTTTTACCATTCGATCTTTCCACGAGATGCTTCTAATATCAGCCCCCAACCACTCTCTACAGTCTATTTTTAGTTTAAACAGTTCAATAATTTCTTCTGACACATTTTCTGCATTTAAGCCGCCCTCCATTTCAACAAAATGACGGATTTGTCAAGTTCAGCAAAAATGCAAACAAAGTACAACTCTAACAATTGCTGGTTTGTAAGTGTTAAACACTGATGACTGGTTTGTGATAGATAACCTGATTGACAACCCTGGCATTTCTTCTTAAATACAGTGAACTTTTTATCACGATTTTTTTCGCAAATGAAAAATCCAGTTATGATTTGTAATAAAGAAACCTTATTTGTATACATATTTACATAATTCAAAAACTTCTCTTTGTATAATTATGGTTTTAAATTTAAACTAAGACAGCCTTATCCCATTTTGTGAATCCAACATTTTCAACATTACAGTCACGAACATCGGTCAATGTATATTTTAAAAAGTCATCAAAACCAAAGATTCCCAGAGCATTTTGAGAAAAGTCGTTTAGTTTTTCGTATTCCCTTTGTTGTTCTTGATCAATAGATAATAAATAATTATAGTTTTACTTTGGACTCATTACTCATAGCATCACCACTTTCTGAAAGCGACCTTTGAAAATTTTGTCTACATTTTTTTCAGCGTATCCCCTTCTTATTTTTATTCGAAACTATTCTCTGGCTTATCAGAGTTTTCTATGTCAACAGAGCTACAAGTTGGCGAAAGCATTTCAATGTCGTTACAATGCGTCACAATCGATGTGACGGTTTTGCGTTCGTCACAGTGTGACGTACTTGATGTGACCGTTTCACGGGACGTTCTAATGGGTGTGACCGTTTGTTGATCGTCATATGTTTCGGAAAGTGATGCCGTTGCAGTTGCTTTAATTTCTTTAACATGACGTTGTTTTTTTTCATGCGACTTTCTTTTTTTGTTTCACATTCTAGCTTTTCTTGTCTTATCTTTTCTTGTAGAATCTTTTCTTTTTGTTCACTCCTTTCATTTTCTTAATATTTAATCAGAAAATGTGACTTGCTATTCATATGTCTAACGATGTGTAGTTCTGTCATCCATTTATTACACAATCCGCAAAATATAGTTCGTCTTTTATCCTTATTTAGTTAAGGCATTTTAGCAAAATAAATTCTGATTCGTTAAAAAGAAATATTTTAATAAGAAATAAAGAAAACAATTAAAGATGAAAAAATAACATTTTACAAAACGATTTTTCAGTTTTATTGTTCCACGGAGGTCGGGTCCAATTTTTCGATAAGATCTTCGCAATAGCAAAGAAAACACATTCCAATCCAAGCAACTTCTCTTAATTCGTCGGACAACGGAAAATACGTTGATTTAATTTGAGGCAAACATGAATTGCAAATATATACGCCCGTATTGCCTAATTTACATCTAAAAATGAGGTTTAAGTCGGACACCACAACCTCGTGGAACCCTATGCTACAAAGCATTAGATAGCAACGGGACTCTTTATATACATTTAGGTTCCAATGATAGCATTACTAGTGGTACTGTCACATTCACAAATGAGAGAATTAGAAATTTGTTTTAGTTTATATTCGTGTAAGCAAGTTGCAAAATTGAGATAAAGTAATTAATATTTCTTTGTATTGCATTAACGCTTCTTTGGAAAATAACAATTCCCAATTCAAACCCAACAGAAATTGTTTCAAAATAGATAAAGTTATTATCAAAAAAATACATCAGTTGATTGAAACACGAATAATTTCCAGTTAGGATCAAATTGGACGGACACTGAACCGTGTCAAAAGCGTCGCACATATCATAATTTAAACATTAATAGTAACATCGACCTGCTTCAAGAAAATAAAAGTAACATCGACCTGGTTCACAAAATGAAAAGTAACATAGACCTGCTTTAGACTTAATAGACCTGTTTTAGACTTGATAATCACTGCAAATATGAAAAAATAAAATATATGTCCTAGTATGGCCTGTAGCGTTTATCGCTCTTTCCCGAACTGCTTGGTGCGTTAGTCGGCGTTTTAGTCAGAGGCGTAGCGTAGAACTCATCACTGCCGCCGACGGCGCCTGGGAAGTTGGATATGTCTGAAATTAATATAAAGGATTAAATTTAAACATGCAATATGGTTAATGCAAAGAATTATTCCCATCACAAACAGTGGCTTGGCTTAACTCAAAATAGTCAACTAGTTTAGGACATGAAAAATTGAATAAAACGAAAATCTTTTGAATACATTTTAAAAGCGAAACGAAAATATTAACTATCGTGTCCTTCTTGAAAATAGAAAAAAAGGTTGTCTCGCGCCATACAATCATGAAAAATATAACATTACACACTAATACTGTATTGCGTAAGAAATAGATGAAATAAGTTTGTGGTTTACAAAGAGAATTCTTGCATGTATTTTTTTTAACATAAATCTAGATTCACACTCTTAAACAGCAACGTTCGCGAGAAAGTTTCAATCTAAACTTTGTATTAATGTGATTTTCGATAGTAAAAATCTCTTTTTTTTTAATATTCATTTTTTTATTACTTTTCTAAAACTTTTTTTCTGTATTTTTTTTTCTCTTAAAATCAAGTTAATAGTATAGGTCAAATAATAAATAGATAGATAATAAATAATTATAGTTTTGTACTTACCCCTAACTGTTTTTCTGTATCATTAATTGCGTCCCTTTGACACAACAGCTCCTCCCACTTCAACCACACCGACCTTGATTTCTCTTTTACCAAGTGTCCGTGTTCAAATACCGTTTCATTGACGTATGCTCTACGATATTGTCCGTTTCTTTTAACGGTGACATTTTTGTTATATCCTGCCAAGGATGCATTATCACTTGAAATTTTACCCTTTGAAGTACCTTTTACCGATTTTAAACCCCTTATTCATTGTTTTATTCATGATGTCTGGAGGAACTGTTGGTTAGATCCTGCGAACCAAAATAATAAACTTTATTCTGTACGACAGGACCTCGGCGATTGGTTACCTGGTTACAGGTCAAACCGTCGCGAAGAGCTGATTCTGACTCGGCTACGCATTGGGCATACTTACTTAACGCACTCCTACCTTTTAAAAGGAAAAGAGATGCCAATGTGTATTCCCTGTAATGCTCCACTAACTATCAAACATATTTTTATAGATTGTATTGATTTTTCTATTATCAGGGACAGATATTTTAAAGTTGATGGTATGGGGCAGCTGTTTGACCGTGTCAAACTAGAACTTATTTTTGACTTTTTAAAGGCAATTCATTTATATAGTAAAATCTGATTTTTAGTTTCTATAAATTGTATTTTCTAAAGTCTTAAAATGGTTGTATTAAATTTTACCGTTTTCAAAAGCTCTCTTGGCTGTTATTTCTTTTACATTTGAAAATTTCTTTTGGATTTTTATATGTATACTTTGAGATTGTTTTAAAATGTTGTCAATTTATTACACGATTTACAGCGTTTCATTTTAAAGTGTCAAATGATCTTAGTTTTGAAGGTATACGCCGCCTTTTAAAATAAGTTGTTTTTTTAGAGTTTTGCGCCCAACATGACCTTAGATGTCGACGGGCCTTAAAATACCATTCATTCATTCATTCATTTGTTATATCCTATTTTAACCCGAATAGGTTGGTCCATGAGTGAGTCCTATTTAATGCTTAAAGGAGACAAGAAAAAAAACAAGTACAAATATAGAATGCTTGAAAATCCCAAGAGCTTTGGGATCGCTGTCTTTCTTGCGCTCTATTTATAGGACCAGTAGACCAGCTAAACTTCGGATGAATCTGAACGCCTAGCAATAAATGAATTTTCCCAACTCCTAAACAGTAATTTATCACTTTTTATCAGATGTTTTTCTTACTATAGACCCTTTGGCGGTAACCTTTTATAATATTGTATTTCGTCCAACAATAAAATTCAGAAATCTTTAAACGATTTTCTGTTTATCATTGAAAGTTACTTTTTTTTATGCTCCAAGACTAATGTGTAACTAATTTCTAGGCTAATAATAAGGAAAAGAATTTGTTTCGTTGGACAAAAGAAAAATAGAACAACAATTTGGTAAGTGCTGTCAGGTTTTTGAAGTACAAACATGTTTCTTTTCATATCATAATACATTTTAGATGTATATTCTCTTTGAATTACGTTTGATTTTGATGCGCACAAATATTTTTTTACATTAAGGAATAATATTCTTTGAAAACAATGACGAAACCTTGGTTCATAACTAAACGACCAACTAAATTAGGTCAAATCAAAAAATGAAAAAATAATTATGGCAAACCAACTCATCGTAGCTATCTTTCTAGGTTGTTCATCGGTAACAACATTCGCAGTGGACGGAATTGCACTCATCACGGGTGCAGTGATGATGACATTGTTTGTAATTTCCATTTCAAAGGGGAGGGTCTTTATACGTTCGAACGGGAAAGTCAAGTTCAACTACTAACAGTTAATAGATTCCCATTATCGCTACTGAATGCAGAGAATGTACAGAAACTAACATCGTTCAGACTAAGTTCCAGTTAGTCTGTGATAGATTGTCCTCTTGTTGGCACTTCTATATGCATCTAGGTTTTGGTGGCAGGCCGGCCAAAAATTTGCTGTCCTGGAGATCAGGTAAAAAAATGTTTTAACTTTTAATAATTTCAGGTTTAAAGGCAAACTATAGTAGAATTATGTAAAAGAGGAGTGTTATTCATTATCATTTTAATATGTTTTAACGCTTTTTGGTATACTTTTGCGAATTATGTTTTTTGTAAAAAAAGGCTAGCTGACCTGGTAACTATTGTGAAATAGATTTATCTATTGACAGTAATTTAACTCTCTTAAACTAATGTCTAAGCTAATAAAGTTGGAATTTATGTCAGCTTAGTATTCTTATTTTTTCATATTTCAGACAAGTGAGTTGACACATTCTAGAGAAAGCCACATGACAACCGAGCCTGGTCATTACACAGAATCTCAAAATACAAACAGAACAAGTGAGTATGCTTTAACAGTACTGATCAGATTTTCTAAAGAAATTTGACCAAGTATATAGGACTGAATCATATTGAAATGTGAAACTCATTCTAATATCCTAAATATCCTAAACATTTTGTGCTACACATTTTTTTTATTCATGCTTAAATAAAACACTCATACATTGTCTTTCTTTTCACATTTCTATATAATTTGTTTAAAAAAATGGCATTAATTTAAGATTAGCTTTATCTGTAAACTAAAATATAGCATATATAATTTTGAATAACATATACAGTCATTCAGTCATTTAGTGCTTGGTTTTTTTTTAATACAGATGACTTGGATCGATTTCCTACAACCGATAAATTAACTACTAAAGGTTTTCTAACGACAAACGATTCGACACTTCAATTAACTCAATACTCACCATTTCAAACAATGATTCAAAACAGCGGAAAACAAAAAGCAGTTTAAAAATTTTAAGTACATCATGTAGTCTCATTGCACTTATCATCATCATCATCATTATTTTCAATATTCAGGTATTATAAATCAAAAAGAGTAGAAATCAATCATAATAAAGCTATTCAAATGATGCCCACGCGCTCTAGAATATATAGACCAAAGTCAAATGCAGACGCTTTCCTCTAATTTGTAAATATAAGTATATCTCATAATAGAGTTCCATTATTATTTGTAAAGGTTTTTTCAACATTTCAGGCTTAAAAATCATGGATCAAACATTTCACTATAATTTAAGAAATGCCATATACATACTGCAGACTTTCTGTTATGATTTTCATTTATTTACTCAGTCATTATTTGGGGCTCAGTACTTAAAATCATCATCATAGTTTGTGTGGTAAGGTGTGTTAGACAAGAGGGCCATAGTGGCCCTTAATCGCTCACCTGAATGAACTGTCTAATTTTTTTCAATATTTATGCCTCTGTACAACTTGATAATACCTTTTTTAAAATGATCAGGTTGACGTACAATTGACTTACAAGGATTTTCTATTATTTGACCCCGTAACCTAGTTTTTGACCCCAGTTGACCCAATTTCAAACTCGTCGAGATTTTATCAAGACAATCATTCTGACCAAAATTCAGGTTGATTGAGCAAAAAATGTGGCCTCTAGAGTGCATACATGGTTTTTCTAAGATTTGACCCTGTAACCTAGTTTTTGACCCCAGGTGACCCAATTTCAAACTCCTCTGAGATTTCACCAAGACAATCATTCTGACCAAAATTCAGGTTGATTGGGCAAAAAAAGTGGCCTCTAGAGTGCATACAAGGTTTTTCTATGATTTGACCCTGTGACCTAGTTTTTGACCCCAGTTGACCCAATTTCAAACTCGTCCGCAATTTAATCAAGACATTCATTCTGACCAAAATTCAGGTTGATTGGGCAAAAAATGTGGCCTCTAGAGTGCATACAAGGTTTTTCTAAGATTTGACCCTGTGACCTAGTTTTTGACCCCAGTTGACCCAATTTACAAACTCGTCCGAAATTTTATCAAGACAATCATTCTGACCAAAATTCAGGTTGATTGGGCAAAAAATATGGCTTCTACCATGCATACAAGGTTTTACTATGATTTGACCCTGTGACCTAGTTTTTGACCCCAGTTGACCCAATTTCGAACTCGTCCGAGATTTTATCAAGACAATCATTCTGACTAAATTTTAAGTCGATTGGGCAAAAAATGTGGCCTCTAGAGTGCATACAAGGTTTTTCTTAGATTTGACCCTGTGACCTAGTTTTTGACCCCAGTTGACCCAATTTCAAACTCGTCCGAGATTTTATCAAGACAATCATTCTGACCAAAATTCAGGTTGTTTGGGCAAAAAATGTGGCCTCTAGAGTGCATACAAGGTTTTTCTAAGATTTGACCCTGTGACCTAGTTTTTGATCCCAGTTGACCCAATTTCGAACTCGTCCGAGATTTCATCAAGACATTCATTCTGACCAAAATTCAGGTTGATTGGGCAAAAAATGTGGCCTCTAGAGTGCATACAAGGTTTTTCTAAGATTTGACCCTGTGACCTAGTTTTTGACCCCAGTTGACCCAATTTACAAACTCGTCCGAAATTTTATCAAGACAATCATTCTGACCAAAATTCAGGTTGTTTGGGCAAAAAATGTGGCCTCTAGAGTGCATACAAGGTTTTTCTAAGATTTGACCCTGTGACCTAGTTTTTGATCCCAGTTGACCCAATTTCGAACTCGTCCGAGATTTCATCAAGACATTTATTCTGACCAAATTTCAGGTTGATTGGGCAAAAAATGTGGCCTCTAGAGTGCATACAAGGTTTTTCTAAGATTTGACCCTGTGACCTAGTTTTCAACCCCAGTTGACCCAATTTTGAACTTGTCCGAGATTTCATCAAGACATTAATTCTGACCAAATTTCAGGTTGATTGGGCAAAAAATGTGGCCTCTAGTGTGCATACAAGGTTTTTCTAAGATTTGACCCTGTGACCTAGTTTTTGACCCCAGTTGACCCAATTTCGAACTCGTCCGAGATTTGATCAAGACATTCATTCTGACTAAATTTCAGGTTGATTGGGCAAAAAATGTGGCCTCTAGTGTGCATACAAGGTTTTTCTAAGATTTGACCCTGTGACCTAGTTTTTGACCCCAGTTGACCCAATTTCAAACTCGTCCGAGATTTGATCAAGACATTCATTCTGACTAAATTTCAAGTTGATTGGGCAAAAAATGTGGCCTCTAGAGTGCATACAAGGCAAATGTTGACGACGGACGACGCACGACGCACGACGGACGACTGACGACGGACGACGGACATCCACCTAACCACAAAAGCTCACCTTGAGCACTTCGTGCTCAGGTGAGCTAAAAAAGGAGACATAGAACAACACGACAAGAAGTGTTACCCATGCATTCTTTTCCAACAAATCAAATTGAAGAAGAACCAGAGGACGTCTTGAAACGACTGTTTATTCACGATCGAAAAGGGACTAAAATTGTGTTTTGTCTTTTTTTATTCAGCCTTACTGATTTTAACTCTAATATCGAGCATTTACGGAATTATCAACCTACTTCATCGGATACTAGATAGACCGATATGGATACAGAACTTGATGACAGGACTATACCGTAATGTTGTAAGATTTGTGCAACCGTATTTACGTATGAGAAACATTCAACCACACCGCATAAGAAGACAACCACAAAGATTGATGTTTTAAACTATGAAGGTGCTGTAAATAGTGTTATTATGCTGTAAACATTTGCCATTAATTTAAGAGTATTTTGGGTAAAGGTGTGTGTGGGGAAGAGGGGGGGGGGGGGTCATTTGCTATTGGTTTTTGAGAGTGTTTTGGTTTCTTTTCTTTTTTTTAATTGCTTGTTATAATCTATTTCAACCTAATAATTATGGTCCACGTTTTTAAGCTTGTCTTTCCCTTGTTTTGCTTTTTCAAATAAATGCAACCTAGCAAATATATACTTCAGCAGTACATCACTTTGGTAATTAACATACAGAATAGCTGTTTATTGTCAAGTCATCTTTCATTTATTGTTTTATGGACCAAATTTAATTCCCGTTTTTCATGATCATGTATATATAATTTTGAATCAGTGTTTTTAGGCTCTTTTTAAACTAGACAGTTGTAACTAAAGTTATAACTAAATTTTAATTTGCAAAATAAGTTTAAAAACCGTGTGTGTGAGTGTTTTGTGTTATTTGCAGTTTTAATGCTACATAACAAAGTGTAGAACTGTGAGCTGGTGAATCAAGATTACTTGTACAAAAAAAATACCAAAATCATCTTTTGTAACACAAGGGCAACTTTTTATCACTAGACAATGAAAAAAAAAATATCTACCTCAAAAACTAGTTCAAACATTAAAGCTTTTGCATTTATTTACCTCAACCAAGACTATTTCATTACCTAAACCATTTACTTTTATCACGCTCAATAAAGAGAATGTAAATTTATTTAAAAAGTAAGATTGAAACACATTCCATGTGTACTGCTACTGCGCAGACCATATAGATGTAAATAGAGTAAGTTATTTTGGTGGGTTTGTTGGGGTTTTTAGCTCACCTGAGCACGAAGTGCTCAAGGTGAGCTTTTGTGGTCGCATGATGTCCGTCGTATGTCGTGTGTCGTCAACATTAACCTTGTAGACACTCTAGAAGCCATATTTTCTGCTCAACCTGAAAATTGGTCAGAATGGTTGTCTTGATGAAATCTCGGACAAGTTCGAAATTGGGTCAAGTGGGGTCACAAATGAGGTCACGGGGTCAAATATTAGAAAAATCTTAAAGACACTCTAGAAGCCATATTTTTTGCTCAATCAACCTGAAAATTGGTCAGAATGGTTTTCTTGATGAAATCTCGGACAAGTTCGAAATAAGGTCAAGTGGGGTCAAAAATGAGGTCACGGGGTCAAATATTAGAAAAAACTTGTAGACACTCTAGAAGCCATATTTTTTGCTCAATCAACCTGAAAATTGGTCAGAATGGTTGTCTTGATGAAATCTCGGACAAGTTCGAAATTGGGTCAAGTGGGGTCAAAAATGAGGTCACGGGGTAAAACATTAGAAAAATCTTGTAGACACTCTAGAAGCCATATTTTCAGCTCAATCAACCTGAAAATTGGTCAGAATGATTTTCTTGATGAAATCTCGGACAAGTTCGAAATTGGGTCAAGTGGGGTCGAAATGAGGTCACGGGGTCAAATATAGGAAAAAACTTATAGACACTCTAGAAGCCATATTTTTTGCTCAATCAACCTGAAAATTGGTTAGAATGGTTGTCTTGATGAAATCTTGGACAAGTTCGAAATTGGGTCAAGTGGGGTCAAAAATAAGGTCATGGGGACAAATATTAGAAAAACCTAGAAGACACTCTAGAAGCCATATTTTCAGCTAAATCAACCTGAAAAATTGTCAAAATGATTGTCTTGATGAAATCTCGGCCAAGTTCATATTGGGTCAAGTGGGGTCAAAAATGAGGTCAGGGTCAAATATTAGAAAATCTTGTAGACACTCTAGAAGCCATATTTTTAGCTCAATCAACCTGAAAATTGGTCAGAATGATTGTCCTGGTGAAGTCTAGGTATAGTTTGAATTATGGTGAAATGGGATCAAAAAATGAGGACACTGGTTCAAGTTTTACAAAAAAACTTGTAGACACTCACTCTTTAATCAATATTTTTGCTCAATCAACTTGAAAATTGGTCAGAACAACTTTCTTGATGAACTTTGGTCAATTGGGAACAAAAATGTGAGGTCACAGGGTCAAATCTTAGAAAATCCTTGTAGACACTCTAGAGGCCAATCATCCAGAGAATTAGCCAGATTGAAATTGTCTTTAAAAATCTGTCTGGTTTGAATTTGGGTCAAGTATGGTTAAAAACTAGGTTAAGAGGTCAGATCTTAAGACTGTTAACTCAGGTGAGCGATTTAGGGCCACTATGGCCCTATTGTTTCATGTTCTTGATTTTTATTGTTTTGTCTTCAGAGCTTTTAACCTTTGATATTTTATAAACAGGAGTTTAATTTTCAAGTAAATTATCATTAAGACTCCTTTCCCTATGAAATGAACCTTCCCATTTTCAACAGACTTCATTCTTGTGATCTGGCAAACATTTTGATCAAGTTTCATGAAGATTGGACCATATTTGTAGCGTCTGGAGCTCTTACAAGAAAATTGTCATTAAGGCCCCTTTTCCCGTGATATGGCACGAATCCTTCCTATTTTCAAAGAATTCATCCTAATAACCTAACAAACATTCTGACAGTTTCATGATGATTGGACCATAATTTTGGCTTCTAGAGTGTAAACAAAAAATGTGTCATTAAGGCCCCTTTTCCCGTGATATGGCACGGATCCTTTCCATTTTAGCATTTTTTTCAAGGGACCACCAAAGGAATATTTCTGCCAAGTTTGGTTGATTTTGACTCATAAGTTTAGGAGATGTCGTTTAAAGAAATTGACAAAATTGTCATTAAGGCCTCTTTTCCTGTGATACGACACCGACCATTTCCATTTTCAATGGAGTTCATTTTCATGACCTAATAAACATTCTGACCAAGTTTCATGAAAATTGGACCATATTTGTGGCTTCTAGAGTGTAAACAAGAAATTTGTCATTAAAGCCCCTTTTCCCGTGATATGGATCCGATCTATTCCATTTTAGCAATTTTTACAAGGGACCAGCCAAGGAATATTTCTGCCAAGTTTGGTTGATTTTGACTCATAAGTTTAGGAGGAGATGTCGTTTAAAGAAATTGTTGACAAAATTGTCATTAAGGCCCCTTTTCCCGTGATACGACACCGACCATTTTCATTTTCAATAGACTTCATCCTCATGACCTAACTAGAAAGCCATTAATGGCTTTTGTCGCCCCACAGGCTTGAAATTCTTGTAAAAGCAAATCTAAGTTTTGACTAGATTTTGTTAGATATTTTGGGTTCTACTGATGTTGAAATGATTTTCAAAGTTTCCACTATTACAACATGTAGAGAAAATGACCTCCGCCCATATAACACATATTTTTCATCCAATGACAAAAATGATTGGCTGCATGATAATGGATCACCCAAGGATCATACTAATGAAGTTTGATTGATATCCATCAATTAGATTCTGAGAAAATGATTTTCAAAGTTTCCACTATATTACATAAAGAGAAATGACCTCTGCCCATAAAATACATTTTTTTCATCCGATCGCAGAATTTTTTTGTAGACTGATAAAGAATCACCCAAGTATCATTCCAGTGGAATTTGGTTGATATCCATCTCTTACATTCTGAGAAAATGATTTTCAAACTTTCCACTATATAACATAAAGAGAAATGACCTCCGCCCATAAAATACATATTTTTTCATCTGATCACAATAATTTTTTGTAGACTGATAAAGGGTCACCCAAGGATCATTCATGTAAAATTTGGTTGATACCTATCTTTTAGTTCCTGAGAAAATGATTTTCAAAGTTTCCACTATATAACATATAGAGAAATGACCTCCGTCCATAAAATACATATTTTTCATCTGATCACAATAATTTTTTGTAGACTGATAAAGGTTCTTTTACCATATATGGAAAGTAGCCACGCCCATTAAATCCATGTTTTTCATTGGATCAAAATTTCTTGAACAACTTTGAAAGAGGGTCACCCAAGGATCATTCCTGTGAAGTTTGGTTGAATTCATCCAGTACTTTCTGAGGAGAAGATTTTTAAAGAAAAAGTTTACGACCGCACGCACGGACGCACGACGGACACAACGCCATGACAATAGCCCCAGTGGCTTTCAGCCAGTGGAGCTAAAAATCATTCTGACCAAGTTTCATGAAGATTGGACCATATTTGTGGCTTCTAGAGTGTAAACAAGAAACTTGTCATGAAGGCCCCTTTTCCATTTGAGCATTTTTTACAAGGGACCACCAAAGGAATATTTCTGCCAAGTTTGGTCGATTTTGACTCATAAGTTTAGGAGGAGATGTCGTTAAAAGAAAAAAATGACGCCCTGACGGACGCCGGACATTGATCGATCACAATAGCTCCCTTGAGCACATCGTGCTCAGGTGAGCTAAAATACTCAAAATTAGTTTGTTGGTATATGTAACAAGTCAGTTATTAAATGAAACTGTTCATGTACTAATTAGTAAAATGAAATTTAAGATCAAACTGTGTCTTTAAATTACATTAAGGGCTTCTTGTCTACTAGAATAGGATCTTTTACAAATAAATCTTAGATGTTCATTTATAACTGATATGTTACTTATGTTTGTTTGCATATTTCATCTGTCTTCCAATACTTGTCATGTCTTTACTAAAGGTATAACTATCAGTTCAATTTAAACATATCTTGTTGTTTTTGTCATTTCATAAACTCATATTTCCTTGAAAACATCTTACAGTTATTGACCTGCTGAGCTATTCAGCTCTGGTGGTAAGATGTTTGGTAATTGACATACATTTATCAGCCATCCTCCTGTAACTAGACCACTTGTCAAAACAGACAAGAGCATGTTTCCTTAACCGGTTTAAACAGTTCGTAAGGGAAGGACAACACTTATTTAATGGAAGTCAAACAAAAACTGACCAGGTCAATAAGTTATCAGCTAGTAACATCAGGTCACAACAGATAAGTTTTCATAGTTCGTTTACGAACGCAGTAACAAAATACTCAACTTTGATAAAACATCCCAATCAAGCTGTCTCAGAAGGGAAGCCGGTTTATTAATTGCTGTAGTCTTGGCGATAGGAAAATTCATTTGATCACTACCTTTGTCCTATTTGTTTGCGACTATCATTCATTATGCATGAAGGGTTTAATTATAGGCAACCAGTTACTATCGACGATTTAAATTTCAACAGAGTTCATTCTTGTGACCTGGCAAATATTTTAAACAAGTTTCACCCAAGAAATATTTCTGCCAAGTTTTGTTGATTTTGACCCATATGTTTAGGAGGAGATGTCGTTTAAAGAAATTGATGACAAAATTGACATTTAGGCCCTTTTTTCCGTGATATGGCACGGATCCTTTCCATTTGAGCAATTTTCATAAGGGACCACCCAAGAAATATTTCTGCCAAGTTTGGTTGATTTTGACCCATAAGTTTAGGAGATGTCGTTTAAAGAAATTATTGACAAAATTGTCATTAAGGCCCCTTTGTCCATGATATGGCACGGATCCTTCCCATTATCAATAGACTTCATTCTCATGACCTTGCAAACATTCTGACCATATTCATGAAGATTGGACCATATTTGTGGCTTCTAGAGCGTAAATTGAGTGACCTCAGGGATTGGCTAGGCCCTGTGTTTGCAACACACCACTTTGGCCCTGAGTTGGGATAAACGGGAGGTCAGGCGGGCCCGACCTGATCAATCGGCTGGTCATGCCATGCCCTAGGGCGTTTTTATCAAAAGACTTGTCTTTTTATTGTGTTTCCTAAACCACCGTTTTCATTAAATGACGTTTTCACTTACGCCTTAGAAGGCGGTGGCTCATGGGCCAATCGGGTAAATGTGGTGTTTGATCGACAATTTTACTGTCTGATGTCTATTTCATGCTTGGTTGAATTATTCATCAGCGTATTTTTGCTTGATCTAGCCATTTTGCTACGAGTATATCGGCGATGTATCCCCTGCACCTCTCCTGAGATGGAATTCCCCAGGTTAGGTGTACCCTTGTAGGACTCCGAGGGTGGGTGGTTTGGAGCATCGCCGATGAAGTCAAGTAAAATAACATGGCAACCTACAAAAAACCAAGCGTACCTGGAACTCCGATTCGGAAGATGAAGCCCCAATTAATCAATCATTTGCTAAATTCCTCGGTGTCGAAAGTTTAGACCCGGATAGTCCGATCTCTGACTTGTCTCCATTTGTTATTGAAAAGCAGCTAAATGCCATCATTGGAACACCCAAATCTGTCAAAACTCAAAAAAATGAAACTTTGCTGATTGAAGTCACTAAAAAACAACAGGCTCAGAATTTATTAAAAACTACAAAGTTCTTCAACCAAAAGGTGAAAGTTTACGCCCATGAGAGACTGAATACGTCTAAAGGTGTTATTAGATGCAGAGACCTGTCAAAATGCCCTTTATATGAGATCAAAGATAATCTGAAACCACTGGGAGTTACTGAAGTTAAAAGAATTGAATTTAAAAAGGATGGAAATACTATCAAGACAAACACTTACATTTTGACCTTTAATGACCCAGTGCTTCCAAAAGAAATTAGAATAGGATATCAAATTGTGAAGGTTGATGTGTTTGTACCAAACCCTTTACGTTGTTTTAATTGTCAGAGATTCGGACATCATGAGAACAATTGTAGTAAAAATAAGGTTTGCAGGAAGTGTTCATACTGTGGGCCTGAAGATGAACATTACGAGGAAGATTGTAATAATGATTTAAAATGTGCTAATTGTGGACAGGAACATGCAGCTAATTCTAGGCAATGCCCTAAATTTCTTTTGCAGAAAGAAATATTAGATGTGAAATTTAAACAGTCTGTTTCTTTTTTTGAGGCAAAGAGAATTGTTGAGTCCAGACATGGCCAGGGTAATGGAAGTGAGGGTAGTTATGCAAGTAAAGCTAAACCTGCCCCTGAGGAAAAAGCAAAACCAGGTCAATGTAGTTCCTGTGAGCGACTTTTGAAAATTATAACGGAGTTATTTCCTCAGGCAAAACATCTAATAAATCAAGCTTTAGCTGCACAAACATCAGCCCCAAAACCTCTTGGGAAAGAAACTGAAAAGGAAGCTTCATCTTCTGCAAATCCCATTCCAGCTACCTCTGTAAATAACGGGTCTGTTTTACAAGCACATCAGGACAAAAATGATAAAAAAACTAAATCAACTACACCAAAAGATGTTACTAAAGAGAAAAGCGAGACTCCCCGCCAACGGAAGGCCCGCATACAGTTAGAAAAAGCTAATCCTCCCTCAGTGGAGACTAGCAATCGCTTCGGCGAATTGGAGGAGGAAGAAATGGAGGAAGAATCTGAAGATTCAACTCCAAAACCTCCTATCCCCCCTTCCTCGAATCCAGCACACCACGATGCAATAAGGCAAGGTGTCAATAAAATTAACTTAACTGCAGTAAAATGAATAATTTCATACTTCCATCAATGTATGGTCTCATACTCACAATCAATCTCATAATGGCGGGCGGCATTATACAATGGAATTGTCGCAGCATCAAGGCAAATTTTGAAGAACTTAATCTCCTAGTGGGCAGACAAAAACCAGTTGCAGTATGTTTACAAGAAACGTTTTTAAAAGACACAGATAAGTTTTCTTTAAAGTATCATTCTTGCTATTTTACTAACTTTACAGATCGCGAGAAAGCGTCTGGTGGTGTGGGAATTATTGTAAATAATAATATCCCTCACCGTCATGTCAATTTAGATACTTCTTTGCAAGCAGTGGCTGTAAGTGTCTCTCTCAATAAAACTATTACACTCTGTTCTGTTTATCTTCCTCCAAGTTCCCCTGTTGATGGCAGAAAACTTGATCATCTAGTCGATCAGCTACCTAAACCTTTTATACTTATGGGAGATTTCAATTCTCACCATAAGTTATGGGGATGCTCCAATACAGACGACAAGGGTCGTTCTGTTGAGGATTTTGTAACTAGGCATGATCTTGTTATACTGAATGATAAATCTAAAACTTATCTTCATCCTGCAACTGGACATTATTCTTCATTGGATTTGACTATTTGCAGTCCTGATATTTTTCCAGATTTTTCATGGAAAGTTTTGTCCGACCTTCATGGTAGTGACCATTTCCCTATTCAGATCTCCGGGTTAGGACCATCTGTTCAGGAACGCCCTAGGCGTTGGAAACTCCATAAGGCTAATTGGGAACTGTTTAAAACCACCTGCGAACAGTCTGTGAATCCAGAAGCCTTTGATGACTGTGAAAATTCTGCAGACTTGTTTACTTCTTTACTTTATTCTGCTGCAGAAAAATGTATTCCACAAACATCGCCTGACCCCAAGAATCCAAATAAGCCATGGTTTAATGATGACTGCAAAAAGGTTATAGCCGAGAGGAAACGTGCTCTAAGAGCATTTGGCTTAAGGCCTTCAGAGGAAAATCTTTACAAATTTAAAATTGCACGTGCTAAAGCACGTCGTACTATTAAACAAAGTAAGCGTTCGTCTTGGAGACAGTATGTATCCGGATTAAATTCTAGATCATCTGTCAAAAAGACTTGGGACATGATACGTAAAATTAGTGGGAAGAATACATCACTTAATGTTGGTCATCTTAAAACAGATGACGATAACACAGCTTCTTCAAAACATGACATTGCTAATGTCTTGGCAGACACTTTTGCCAAGAAATCTTCCTCTACTAATTATTCAACTACGTTTCAGAAGTTCCAAAGTGTAAAAGAAAAGTCTAAACTTAATTTTAGTTCCAGAAATCTGGAACAATATAATAGAGACTTTTCCGTTAAGGAATTGAAAAAAGCTTTAAAAAAGTGTCACGACACTGCTGTCGGATCAGATGCTATTCATTATCAGTTCCTCAAACGTTTGCCGTCTCGTTCCCTTCATTGCTTACTTGCAATTTATAATCAGGTATGGACAACGGGAAGCATTCCAGCCCCTTGGCGGGAAGCTATCGTTATTCCAATACCTAAACCAGGTAAAGATTCCACAAATCCATCTAATTATCGCCCTATTGCTTTAACTAGTTGTATTTGCAAGACCATGGAAAGAATGGTAAATGATCGTCTTGTCTGGTTTCTTGAAAAGAACCACCTTATTACTCAAGTCCAAAGTGGCTTCCGTAAACAGAGAAGCACTCTTGATCATCTTGTTCGCTTCGAGACATTTATTCGAGAAGCCTTTATAAAGAAGGAACACGTTGTTTCTGTCTTTTTCGATCTTGAAAGTGCTTATGACACCACTTGGAAGTATGGAATTATGAACGACCTCTATGATTTCGGTATTCGAGGTCGCCTTGCCTTTTTCATCTCAGCATTTTTGGATGAACGACAGTTTAGAGTCCGTGTTGGTGATACTTTATCTGATCTTCATGAACAAGAAATGGGTGTCCCCCAGGGAAGTATTTTATCGGTGACACTATTTAGTGTCAAAATAAAGAACAAAGTAAAAACCGTTTGCCCTGGTGTGGAATGTTTTCTATACGTTGATGACTTCTGCATCTGTTACAGATCAAAACACATGTATACAATTGAAAGACAGTTGCAGCAAGTTTTAAACAATCTTTCAAAATGGTCCAATCAAAACGGCTTCAAATTTGCAAAGACAAAAACTAAATGTATGCATTTTTGTCATTCAAGGAAAATGCACTCCGATCCAGAATTAAAGTTGGACGGAGTGCCAATTGAAGTTGTTAAGGAATATAAGTTCTTAGGACTCCTTTTTGATTCTAAACTGTCGTTTATTCCACATATTGACAATTTGAAAAATAAATGCCAAAAGGCACTTAATCTTTTACGTGTTGTATCCAGTATGGATTGGGGAGCCGATAAAAAGGTTCTGTTGCGCCTTTATAGGGCACTTGTTAGATCAAAGCTAGACTATGGCTGTGTTGTTTATGGTTCCGCACGCCCTTCATACCTTCGCAAACTTGATACTATTCATAATCAAGGATTGCGTTTGGCATTGGGCGCATTTAGAACGTCACCAGTTAACAGTCTTTATACAGAAGCAAATGAACCTTCCCTAAATTTACGCAGGAAAAAGCTCTCCATGCAATATTATTTAAAACTTAAATCAAATCCCGACAATCCTACTCATAAAATTGTTTTTGAACCTAAATATAGACAGGCTTTTGAAAAGAAAAAGAACCCAATTCTTCCTTTCAGTTTGCGCTGTGAAGCTGATGTAAGCTCTCTAGATTTTGACCTAGAGGACGTGGCAGAACATATTGTTCCTGATGTTCCTTTGTGGACATATAAAAGTCCCACGTTTCTTTATGATCTTGCTTCAAGCAAAAAGGATACAACAGATCCATCTATTTTTAAAACAAAGTTCTTGGAAGTCAAAGAAAATTACACATCTTATGAAGAAATATACACTGACGGTTCAAAAGATGGCGAAAAAGTTGCTTCAGCCACTATTTTAGATGGCGAAAAATATCAATTCCGCCTTCCCAATAACTCTTCTATTTTTTCAGCCGAGCTTAAGGCCATTGATCTCGCCCTCGATCATATGATCGCAGAACGTCTCTCTCGCTACATAATTTTTACTGACTCTATGTTAAGCATGCAAGCGATTGAGCACGAAAAAACTGACAATCCCCTTATCGTAAGGCTACTTGATAAAATATCTAAGCTCAATGATGTTGATCTCGTTTTCTGTTGGCTTCCAAGCCATATTGGCATTCGTGGTAATGAGGAGGCAGATAAAGCTGCCAAGGATGCATTATCACTTGAAGTTTTACCCTTTGAAGTACCTTTTACTGATTTTAAACCCCTTCTTCATTGTTTTATTCATGATGTCTGGAGGAACTGTTGGTCTGATCCTGCGAACCAGAATTACAAATTATTTTCTGTTCGACCGAATCTTGGCGATTGGTTACCTGGTTACAGGTCAAACCGTCGCGAAGAACTAATTCTGACTCGCTCACGCATTGGTCACACTCATTTAACGCACTCCTACCTCTTAAAAGGAGAGGAGATGCCAATGTGTATTCCATGTAATGCTCCTCTTACTGTCAAACATATCTTTATAGATTGTATAGATTTTTCTTTCATTAGAAACAAATATTTTAAAGTTGATAGTTGAGGCAGCTGTTCGAGTCTGTAAAATTAGAATTTATATTTGACTTTCTGAAATCAATAAATTTATATAACAAAATCTAATTTTATGTTATATTGACCGTTTTCTCCTTTTTTTCAAAATCAATAGTTTTCCTTAAGTTTTACAATTAGATTTATCCATTTAAATTATTCTTAGACTTAAAAGCGTTTATGTGAATTTTTAAAGGTATTTTGAGTGATCTTTTGATCGTGATTTCTTTTTAGGCTTGACAGTGCTTATTAACATTTTTACCATTTAAACTTATTTTCTATTAATCTTTTTACCATGATTTGTTTATAATTGTTTTGTTTAGTTTAGTTTTAATATATCCATTTACTAGAGTAATCTATTTCTTAAAATTGTTTGCGCCCAACATGACCTTAGTTGTCGACGGGCCATAAAACACTATTCATTCCATTCCATTCTAGAGCGTAAACGAGAAAATTGTCATTAATGCCCCTTTTCCGTGATATGGCACGGATCCTTTCCATTTGAGCAATTTTCATAAGGGACCACCCAAGGAATATTTCTGCCAAGTTTGGTTGATTTTGACCCATAAGTTTAGGAGGAGATGTCGTTTAAAGAAATTGTTGACAAAATTGTAATTTAGGCCCCTTTTTCCGTGAGAAATGAGAGAAATGACCTCCGCCCATAAAATACATATTTTTCATCCAATCATAATTATTTTTGGTAGACTGATTAAGGGTCACTAAAGGATCATTCAAGTGAAATTTGGTTGATATCTATCTTTGACAGTCTGAGAAAATGGTTTTGAAAGTTTTCACTATATAACATATAGAGAAATTACCTCCGCCCATAAAATTCATATTTTCCATCACATGAAAATGATTTTTTGGAGACTGATAAAGGGTCACTCATTTATCATTCCAGTGAAGTTTGGTTGATATCCATCAATTACATTCTGAGAAAATGATTTTGAAGGTTTCCACTATATAATATTTTGAGAAATGACCTCTGCCCATGAAATGCATATTTTCCATCCGATCACAATGATTTTTTTGTAAACTGATAAAGGGTCACTTAAGGATCATTCATGTAAAATGTTATTGGTATCCATTGATTAGAATCTGAGAAAACTCACTTTTCACCACATTTGGAAATTAGCCACGCCCATTAAATCCACGTTTTTCATTGCATCAAAATTTCTTGAACAACTTTGAAAGAGGGTCACCCAAGGATCATTCCTGTTAAGTTTGGTTGAAATTCAGCCAGTAGTTTCTGAGGAGAAGATTTTTAAAGAAAAAGTCTACGATCGGTGTTTTTTAGGAAAGTCCCAAGAAAAATGGGAACTGAATGTTCAGCAGATAGCAATGGCCATTTGAGCCTTTGTTAATAGGGGCCCCCAGCTGGGCGGGGGGGGGGGGGGTAGAAATAGTCGGCTGCTGCCCATGTAGTCAATGGTATGACCCCTAACAAATGGGCCCGCCTGATTGCCGTGGGTGGAGACTCGTAATGCCGGAAAAGAGGGTCCTGGTAGTTGAGGGAAGCCCAGGGATCTCCAGCTTCTCAACACGCTGCTTTGGCCTCGGCTTCGGCTGAAACGGGAGCCTGGATGGGCCCGGTCTAGGCAATCGGCTGGTCGTTTTAGACTGGGGCATCTACTTTTGTTATATGAAATATTTTGTTAAGTTATAGATGTTCTGTCATGGTTCTAGGGACACATTTCAGACCAACTTGGTATACCATATTTCTTTGAAAATAGTTTGGTATAAAAACATTTTTCTTTTGAAAGTACAAAGGTTCATTTGCCCTTGTCACTCATATTTTATATTTTAATTGTATTTTAGTCCTTGTCTATATAGGCTCATGGGCTAATCGGGTTGGATAGATTTTGTGATTTGGCATCATTTGCACGGCTTGATTCTTTGTTAGGAAATTGTTCGTGCAATCGCTGTCATTCATTCTGTCGTTTCTGCTCGAGTATACTATTCGGGTAGCCCCGGCATGGGAGGCTGGAAACCCGCCTCTTCATGTCCCCTTGTAGGACTCCGTGGAGGGTGGTGGCCCCGGATAGTGAATACCACTAAAATTAAACATGGATACCCAAACTAACAAAAAACGGAAAAACGATATGGAAACTGAAACTTGTTCTCTTTCTGGCACAAACACGACTTTCCCAAGATTTCTCATAATTGACTCTACTGATGAAAATAAATCCCTCATCAAACTCAGTCCATTTGTTATCGAAAAGGTTATTTCTTCAGCAATAAGTCAGCCAAAGTCAATTAAAAAGTTAAAATCTGGTTCCCTTCTAGTAGAAGTTGAGAAGGCTGTACATGCAGAAAATCTTATGAAAATGACAAACTTCTTTGGTATACCCATCTCTTGCGAGCCTCATACTACATTGAACTCGTCAAGAGGAATTATCAGATGCCGCGATCTTGAAGGAATTACTGAAGATGAAATCCTTGCTGAACTCAAATCCCAAAATGTCACTAGAGTAAAAAGAATATCTGTTTATCGAGATGGCGAAAGAAAATCAACCAATACCATTATCTTGACATTTAGTTCAGCAATACTGCCAAAAGCAATAAAAGTAGGCTATTTAAGGGTATCTGTGGACCTTTATATCCCAAATCCCCTTCAGTGCTATAAATGCTATAAATATGGGCACCATGAACAAAAATGTAAAGAGAAAGTAGATGATCTGTGCAGTAGATGTGGTGAGGAATGGTACATTCACCGCTGCCAGGATTGTTCAAATCCCATGAAATGTTTGAATTGTGGCGGTGAGCACATGGCAACATCGCGGAAATGTCCTGTCTGGAAGAGAGAGAAGGAAATTGTTACTGTAAAGTACAAGGAATGTCTCTCTTTCCCAGAAGCAAGGAAAATAGTCGACAGTAGAGTAAATTTGTCTTCATCGTATGCCACAAAAGTTCTATCAAATACAAACAAAGGAAAAGAGGAATGCCAAAATTGTAAGGATTTATTTCAAAAATTATGTTTAGTTTTCCCTGAAAAAAAGGATGAAATAGCCAAACTTTTTCCAACTTCGAAAGATGGTAGTAACGAGAAAGATGTGCCTCCGACACCAAAAACATTGACCTCGACACCTAAAACAAATAGTCCGTCTTCAGTATCGCCAGTAAATACAGAGTCGAAAGATTCACAAAACAAGTCATGCTCAGCAGCATCCTCTGAAATGGATGAAATTATACGCCAAGATAAAGCTGAAATGTTCAGACGTAAAAAAGCTCAACTGCAGATGGAGAAATTAAATCCTCCAGATGGCAAAGTATCCGATGATAAAGATACAAGCTCGTTTGTTAGACCCCCTAGAAGCAGAACTTCGTCTCCTAGAGTAGCAACATCTAATCGCCAGCCAAAGGGATCTGAAGATCCAATAAAACAATACAACCGCTACCATAGTCTTGAAGAAGACATGGTAACGGAAGATCAAGATGATCCAGATTCCAAAGAGAATAAGCAAGGTAAAAATATCATAGATCTATCACATATAAAGAAATAAAGTTCATACTTCCACATCTAACTAGTATATTTTTTATCCTTAATATAACTATGGCGAACAAAATCATTCAATGGAATTGTCGCAGCATCAAAGCTAATTTTGAAGAAATGAATCTATTAGTTTCTAATGAAAAGCCAGTGGCAATCTGCTTGCAAGAAACTTTTCTGAAAGACACTGACAAATTCTCTTTCAAGTACCACTCTTGCTATTTGAAGAATTTTGAAGGGAATGAGAAAGCTTCTGGTGGTGTTGGAATTATTGTTAACAACAATGTTCCTCATCGCAGCATTCCCCTTAATACTACGCTACAAGCCGTTGCTGTTAGCGTATCTCTCAATAAAACAATAACTCTCTGTTCGATTTATCTTCCACCTAGTTCTCTTATAAATAGTAGGAAACTAGACGATCTTGTCGGACAATTACCCAAGCCTTATATTTTAATGGGAGATTTTAACGCCCACCATACGCTTTTGGGATGTTCCAATACAGACGACAAAGGTCGTATTATTGAAGATTTCATTTCGAATCATGATCTTGCTTTATTAAATGATAAAACCTCCACTTATCATCATCCAGCCACTGGTTCATATTCTTCACTGGATTTAACTGTTTGCACTCCAGACATTTTCCCGGCTTTTAGCTGGAAAGTGGACTCTGATCTTCATGGTAGTGACCATTTCCCTATTCATATATCTGAATTAGGACCTTCTGTTCAAGAACGCCCAAGGCGATGGAAACTCCATAAAGCTAATTGGGAGCTGTTCAAAACTACCTGCGAACAATCGATAAATCCAGAAGCTTTTGAAGATTGTGAAAACTCTACAGAACTTTTCACATCCTTACTATATTCGGCTGCAGAGAAAGCTATTCCTAGAACGTCGCCTGACCCTAAACACCCTAACAAGCCATGGTTTACTGAAGATTGTAAAAAGGCTATAGCTGAGCGTAAGTCTGCTCTTAAATCATTTGATTTGAGACCATCAAAGGAGAACCTGTTCAAATTTAAAATTGCACGAGCGAAAGCTCGTCGTACCATTAAACAAAGTAAGCGTTCGTCTTGGAGACAGTATGTTTCTAGATTGAATTCTAGATCATCTGTCAAAAAGACATGGGATATGGTGCGCAAAATCAGCGGAAAGAACGCGTCAATTGGAGTTGGTCATTTAAGAACTGACCTCAGTGACGTTTCTTCCAAGGCTGATATTGCGAATGTATTGGCAGATACGTTTGCCAAGAAGTCATCATCATCCAATTACTCACCTGTATTTCAAAAATACAAAGGTGGTAAAGAAAAGTCAAAACTTAACCTCAGTTCCAGTCGACTGGAACATTATAATAGAGACTTTTCAGTAAAAGAATTGAAGAAGGCTTTAAAGAAGTGTCATGACACTACTGTAGGAAATGATAATATACATTATCAATTTCTCAAACGTTTGCCCTCTCATTCTTTGCATTGCTTACTTCAAATTTATAACCAGGTTTGGAAAACGGGAAGCATTCCAGCCTCTTGGCGGGAAGCTATCGTTATTCCCATACCTAAACCAGGTAAAGATTCTACCGATCCTTCAAACTATCGCCCTATTGCTTTGACTAGTTGCATTTGCAAAACCATGGAAAGAATGGTAAATGACCGTCTTGTTTGGTTTCTTGAAAAGAACCATTTAATTACGTCAGTCCAAAGTGGCTTTCGTAAACAAAGAAGCACTCTTGATCACCTTGTCCACTTCGAGACTTTTATTCGAGAAGCCTTTATAAAGAAAGAACACGTCGTTTCTGTCTTTTTTGATCTTGAAAGTGCTTATGATACCACATGGAAGTATGGGATTATGAATGACCTCTATGATTTCGGTATTCGAGGTCGCCTTGCTTATTTTATTTCTGCTTTTTTGGATGAACGTCAGTTTAGAGTCCGAGTTGGAGATACTTTGTAAGATCCCCATGAACAAGAAATGGGCGTTCCACAAGGAAGTATTTTGTCTGTGACACTTTTTAGTGTCAAAATTAACAATATTGTCAAAACTGTTTGCCCTGGGGTTGAATGTTTTCTCTATGTTGATGACTTTTGCATCTGTTACAGATCAAAGCATATGTATACGATTGAAAGACAGCTACAGCAAGTCTTGAAGAACCTTTCAAAATGGTCCAATGAAAACGGCTTCAAGTTTTCCAAGACAAAAACTAAATGTATGCATTTTTGTCAATCTAGAAAAATGCACCCCGATCCAGAACTAAAGCTGGATGGAACTTCAAACTTCAAATTGAAGTTGTAAAAGAATTTAAATTCCTAGGACTCCTTTTTGATTCTAAACTGTCGTTTATACCCCATATTGATAATTTAAAAAATAAGTGCTTAAAGGCACTTAATCTTTTACGTGTTGTATCCAGTATGGACTGGGGAGCTGATAAAAAGGTCTTATTACGCCTTTACAGGGCACTTGTCAGATCTAAATTAGATTATGGTTGTGTTGTTTACGGTTCTGCACGCCCTTCATACCTTCGCAAACTTGATACCATTCATAATCAAGGATTGCGCCTTGCGCTTGGTGCTTTTAGAACATCACCAGTTAATAGTCTTTACATTGAAGCAAATGAACCTTCCTTGAATCTTAGGAGGAAAAAGCTTTCAATGCAATACTATTTAAAGCTAAAATCTAACCCTGACAATCCAACGTATAAAGCTGTGTTTGAACCTAGACACAGACGGGATTTTGATAAGAAACCTAGTACAATACCCCCGTTTAGCTTACGTTGCGAAGCAGATATTAACTCTCTAGATTTTGATCTAGAGGATGTGGCAGAACACATTGTTCCTGAAGTTCCTTTGTGGACTTCAAAAAGCCCCACATTTCTTTACGATCTTGCTTCTAGCAAAAAGGATACAACCGATCCATCTATTTTTAAAACAAATTTTTTAGAAATTAAAGAGAAATACGCATCTTATGAAGAGATTTATACAGATGGTTCAAAGGACGGCGGAAAAGTTGCCTCAGCTACCATTTTAGATGGTGAAAAGTATCAATTCCGTCTGCCAAATAACTCTTCGATATTTTCAGCCGAGCTGAAGGCGATTGAACTCGCACTTGATCATATAATCGAAGAACGCTTCTCTCGCTACATTATTTTTACTGACTCTATGTCAAGTATACAAGCGATTGAGAACGAGAAAACCGACAATCCCCTTATAGTTAGATTATTAGATTTAATAGCTCAGCTTCATGATGTTGATCTCGTTTTCTGCTGGCTTCCTAGCCACGTTGGTATTCGTGGCAATGAAGAGGCAGATAAAGCTGCCAAGGAGGCATTATTACTCGAAATTTTACCCTCTACAGTACCTTTTACTGATTTTAAACCTTTGATTCATGGTTTCATTCAGGAAGTCTGGAGGAACAGCTGGACTGATCCAGCCAATATTCATAATAAACTGTATTCTGTCCGACAAGATCTTGGCGATTGGCTACCTAGTTACAGGTCAAACCGTCGCGAAGAACTTATCCTGACTCGCTTACGCATTGGTCACACTTACCTCACGCATTCTTACCTTCTAAAAGGAAATGATATTCCAATGTGCATTCCTTGCAACTCTCCTCTTACTGTCAAGCATGTTTTTATTGATTGTATAGATTTCTCTTTTACTAGAGATAAATATTTTAAAGTTGACAGTATGAGGAATTTATTTGACAAGGTAAAAATTGAGCTTATTTTCGATTTCCTGAAGGCCATTAATTTGTATAATAAAATATTATTTTATTTTCTTTTGAACCCATGTTTCCTTTAGACTTAAAAATGTTTCTTTGAATTCAACATTGATTACGAGTGTTCTTTTGAGCACTTTTTTAAGTTTTGAAAGTATTACTTCTTACATTTCTACCGTTTACATAATTTATATGTTTTATTACTCGGTTTACAGAGTTCTATTTTATAGTGTTATAATTATCTTGGCTTTAAAAATATACGTCGCCTTTTAAAATTTGTTACTTTTAAAGTTTTGCGCCCAACATGACCTTTGTTGTCGACGGGCCTTAAAACACAATTCATTCATTCATTGTTAATAGGAATACCGGTTTTACTCCTAATATGCTCATGTTGGGTCGCAAAGTGAATACTCCGGCTCAACTGATGTTCCCTTGTGCGCAAAGCAAAACTGGAGACTATGGTTAGTACGAAACTGATTTGGTTTAAGGCATGGGTAAGGCACACGACACAGCACGGTCAAGTCTGAAAGCTTCACTCAAACGTATGAAGCGAAATTACGATCTAAAGGTGATGCTTAGACCCTACAAGGAGGAAGACATTGTGTATCTTTTAGATACTGCAGTCACAAAGGGTAAGTCAAAGAAACTATACTCATCTTGGAAAGGGCCTGCCATCATAGTCAAGAAACTATCCCCATACCTTTATCGGGTTAAATTGAACAAGTCGGTATTCGTGGTAAATCATGACCGTTTGATGCCTTGCAGGGATAGGAACCTACCTAATTAGATAAAAAAGTTCAGGAAGTATCTTCTTTATCTACATCCCAAAGCATTCCTGGCGAAAATACAGGTGGAGATGAGTCCAAATATTGCATTTGTCGTGAGCCATGGAATGGGAAGTTTATGATCCAATGCGATCATTGTAATGAATGGTATCATGGTTCCTGCATAAATGTGAGTGCATCTGATGCACTTGACATTGATAAATTCAAATGTAATCCTTGCAAAAGAAAGTAAGTTTCCGGTGAGGTTGGAGTTGAATACTTGTTAACAATTGTTTTCTATCTTTTCAGTATGTCTGAAACCCCAGGAAAAGAGGTAGATGCGGCTTTTAGCCCAGAAGCCGAAGATCAGACTGAGGATGCCTGTTTAAGCCTATCCTCAAGTCAGGAGGAGGCCCTCTTGAGATCGCCGGGGGAAAGAACTCCAACTCAACCGGAACCACCAACACTGGCACTAAGACGTTCTCCTCGCGTTAAGGCCCGACGTGAGGCTACTTCGGCTGGATCTCCAAAGGCGGCTTTTAGCCGAAAAGTCAAATCTTGTCTCGGGAAGGGAGTGGCTTTTAGCCGCAACTTCAAACGAGAGGTAACACGCTCAGGGCCAGAGATGCAGATCACTGTGACTTCGAGCATAGCCTGCTCAGGCAAGCGCCCTCCAAGCGCTTCCCCCTCCTTCTTCGGAGCGAGTCTGGCGAAAAAGGCCAAAGGTCAGTGACATAATACAAAAGGTCAAAGAGGGCAGGGAGGTGAGGGGATGTAGGTCACATTTTTGTATGGTACCTGGATGTAGTTCAGAAGAAACCAAGTTCATGAAACCACATGCATTTAATGAACACATTCCCAGTCTTTATGGAAGTGTTACCTCTAACTCCCAGTCTTAATGGGAGGGGTTTAAAAGCCTTGGAACAAGCTGCTAGGCGGCTGTTGGGCAGACCCTCGACTGTTTGTGACCTTCTTGTTTTTCTTAAAATTCAGCATCTTACAGATTCTGTTGAATACAGTAATATTTCCCCCCGCAGTAAGAAGCGATGCAGGGATTTTGTGATTTCCTCAGAATTCCTGCACCGAGTCGTTTTAGTCCGTCCACGGCAAATTTCCCGGGTGTCTTGTTCCACTTGAAAATCATTTTGCTGATTGCCTCCACCTTGAATGCAGAAGAGCGGAAGTACTGGAGAAAGAATTTCCAGGAAAGTGAGCAGACGGAGCAGGGGACTAGTGACAAGAGTAAGCCCTCTGCCACTATCACTTCTGCCCCGGAGTACCCTTTAGCGAAAGACTCACACTTCCATTTGGATCGTGTCATTTGTGGACTCGGTTTGCCCCCCAATGGAAGTCTAAAGGATGTTTTGGCCAGAACCCCAGTGAATCCAGACAACCGTATTTCTTTGGTCGGCTCTGTGGCTGTGTTTTGTGACCCGGACACATATCCTTCAATGAGCCGTCTTTTAGACGCTACCGAGGATATGGTGTTTGCGGTCGGTCTGCATCCAAGGCATGCATCCCATTTTACGGATAGAAAGATGGGTGCCAGTCTAAAATCTTTGTCTACTCTTTTGCAGAACCCTAGAATGAAAGCCTTGGGAAAAGTAGGGATTGATAGGACAGAGCCGGTCCATTGGTGGTCTAGCCAACTTATCCTGCTGGTGAGGACGTTATCAATGCTGAGGAGGGGGGCACATCCTTGTGTTGCACTGCCGGGTGATGCAGGGTGATTGCGGCACTGAGGCCTACCTGCAACTTCTTTGCTTTGCAAAGAGGTATATATGGTCCAATCAATGCATCCATCGGCACTGCTTCACGGGGAATGTGTACGTTTTTCAGCAGTGGTTAGCGGCTTTCCCAAACACATACTTTGGGTTCACCAACATGGTCAGAGGGTTTGATAGTAAGCAGGAAGAGGCTCTGAAAATGTTGGCAGAGGATCGATTGCTTCTGGAGTCTGATGTCCCTTATTTCCCGGCTGGTAGGCATCGAGTTGCCTCCCCTGCCCAGCTCTAAGCTGTTGCAGAGGAGTTGGCTCGATGTCGTTGCATGAAAAGAGAGAGAGTGATCGAGGCTACTCGTGTTAATGCTAGACGTTTGCATTGGGGGGGTGAGACTTCATGAAGCCGATCAAAGCGTCTGTTTTTGTCATCTTCTTCTTTTACTCTCTAGTTAGGATTTAAATGATCATATTTGGCACGATTCACATAAGTATTCATAATAATCCTTAAGTGACCCATTATCATGCAGCCAAACACTATTGTCATAGGATGAAAAATATGTATTTTCTTTATGTTATAATTATAGTCGAAAGTTTGAAAATTATTTTCAACATCAGTAGAACCTAAGATATCTAATTATCTAGTCAAAACTTTGATTTGCTATTACAAGAATTTCAAGCCTGTGGAGCGACTCAAGCCATTCATGGCTTTCTAGTCTCATGACCCCTAATTCACTTAACACTTGTAGTGATCTAGTAGCACCTTTGCCCTCTTGATCTTAAATCTCAACTGTTTATAATAACAGTCAACCTTATATGTTCAGGGTGCTTTAAGCTTCAAATTCCTTGGGTATGAAGAAATTGACAAACGTGTTAATACGAAATGTGGTGAAACTACTGTCAACATAGGGTTTATCACAGATAGTAAAGATACAAGTATAATTACAGTGTGGTCGAAAGATCTGAAAAGTAAAATGACGGCTGGAGAGTTTTACTGTCTAAGTCCATATCAGAACAAACTTTTTGACAATGAATTACAAGTCAATACAGTCTCAAAGACTCAGTCGTACCAATCACTCCGTTGAAAAACACAAAGAAATAAACAAGTGTGTTGAAACAAACCATAATTGAGAAAGCTGTACTGAGGTCTGTATCGCTAAACGCATACCACAGATGCCTAATTTGTAACCAATCAATACAAATTACTGACAAGAAAGCTTGTGTCATCACATGTGACAGTTGCAGTTAAAATGCCAGTCTTCATTATATGGGTATGTTGATGGACAAGATGAACTATTGAAAAAACTCACTGTTCAAAATAACATACTGAATGATTCCTTGACACAAGAAGGCAAGACAACATTGCTTGATGATGAAGAAACGCTTGTTGACTTTACTCATCTAAACAACCCTTACAAAATCACTTTCTGTGGTTCTAAAGAACAAGTGGCAAACTTGGAAAAAACAAATTTAATTGTGATGGTGTAAAAAGTATCAGATTCATAAGAAATCAAGATGACCCTGAGGGTCCTAAATCGCTCAACTGATATTTCAAGTAAATCATTAAGACTCCTTTTCCTGTGATATGGCATGAACCTTTCATTTTTAACAGAGTTCATTCTTGTAACCCGGCAAACATTTTGACCAAGTGTCATGAAGATTGGACCATATTTGTGGCATCTGGAGCTCTTACAATTTTCAATAGAGGTCCTCCTCATGAGCTAACAAACATTCTGACCAAGTTTCGAGATGAGTGGACCATCTTTGCGGCTTCTAGAATTAAAAAAAAATTGTCATTAAGGCCCCTTTTCCTGTGATATGGCACAAATCCTTTTTATTTTAGCACTTTTTTAGGGGACCACCGAAGGAATATTTCTGCAAAGTTTCGTTGGTTTTGACCAGTAGTTGAGGAGATGTCTTTTAAAGATATTGGTGACAAAGTTGTCATTAAGGTCCCTTTTCCCGTGATATGGCACGGATCCTTCCCATTTTCAATAGAGTTCATCCTCATGAACTAAGAAACATTGTGACAAAGTTTCATGAAGATTGGACGGTATTTGTGTCTTCTAGAGTGTAAACAAGAAATTTGTCATTAAGGCCAATTTTCCCGTGATATGACGCGGATCCTTTCCATTTAAGCAATTCTTACAAAGGACCACCCAAGGATTATTTCTGCCAAGTTTGGTTGATTTTGACTCAGTAGTTCAGGAGAAGATGTCGTTTAAAGAAAATGTTGACGCCATGACGGACGGACAGACGAACGCCGGACATTGATAGATCACAATAGCTCCCTTGAGCACTTCGTGCTCAGGTGAGCTAAAATCAGACAGTGGGTTTTGTGTGTTTTGAGCCCCAAGTATCGGAAAATATCTTGATTTGACCCTTAGAAATATCTCCAAAAGTCATTTTGACCACCTATGAAGAAATTACCAATGGGTAAAATATGGTTTCGACAAATGCTTCTATCTAGAGTTCTACAAATTTATTACTTCATATCTTTACAAGAAAATTGTAAAGTGACTCTTAAATATGCAAAATTCTACTTATAATTTATCCCTTCAAAAACCGACGACGGCACTCATCCTTTCTTCATCGTTTCCGACTATATGTCTTCCGACAATAGGTTGATAATTGAAGTCCTATATGAAATAGCAGCTAGAGGCTAGGAAAGGATGTTATGGTGGTATTGGTGTGAGAAACACCAGGAACTATTTTTATATGCTCGATCCTTTGCAATATAACTGACGGATTGTTGAATGCGGCGTTGAATTCCATTCAAAATCAAACCCCTTTATAATCAGTTTTTACCCCCTCCCCCCCCCCCAAAAAAAAGTCACAGGTTAGGGGTCAATGACTCCTCAGTTTCAAACACAAACACAAGTCTTGCATTGTAAGGTTCATAGCTCTACTGGCCGAAGGCCAGCGAGCTTTTGTCATGTCGGACTGTCCGTCGTGCGTCCGTCCGTCCTTCCGTGCGAATACTTTTACTTTAAACATCTTCTCCTCCAAACCAGATGGGCCGATTTAAATGTAACTTGGTAGAAATGATCCTTGCATGTCCCTCTTCTTAAATTGTTCAAAAAATTTTGTTTGTCCCCAAATCTGGGCGTGGCAGGGTGGGTCCCTTTTTCACTTTGAACGCCGCCGTCATGGCGCAGTTGGTAGCGCGTCAGACTGTCAATCTAGAGGTCACGGGTTCGATCGCCGACGGCGGCACTCAGTCTTTCCGACTATTTGTCTTTCTCCAATGGGTTGATAATCGCCGACCTATGTGAGATAGTAGTTGGAGACTAGGAAAGGATGTGTGGTGTAAGAAATACCAGGAATCCATTGTTAGGTGCTCCAGCTGCCGCGATATAACTGAAATATTGTTAAAAGCGGCGTAAAACTCCTTTCAATTAATGATTTTCACTTTGAAATCTTTAAAAAATCTTCTCCCAAACTATTGGGCCAATTTTAAGACAAGAGGGCCATAGTGGCCCTAAATCGCTCACCTGCGTGAACCGTCAAAAATTGTTTAAAGTAGACTTAGAAAGGATAAGGAATTCTGACCCGGTTGATTGGGCAAAAAATGATGCCTCTACACTGCTTACAAGGTTAAGATTTGATCCCATGACCTAGATTTTGACCCCATTTGACCAAATTTCAAACTTGACCTAGATTTCATCAAGATGACCATTCTGACCAATTTTCAGATTAATTGAGCAAAGAATGTGGCTTCCAGAGTGTCTACAAGGTTTTTCTATGATTTGACCTTGTGACCTTTTTTACCCCACTGGACCAAATTTCGAACCTGACCTGTAGCAGGAGTGCTTTGGGTCATATAAAGGAAAGGGTTAAATTCAAGATAAGTAAATCTTATATACATACAGGTTTCCAAAAGTGCTCATTTTACCTGTATCTATTACTAGTCACCTTATACATAGGGTTTAATTTCATAGGGATGCATTTATTTACTTTTACCTTTCCAAATTGTTAGGATATTTTGGTAACTCTAAATTAAATTGTATAAACTTTTCCTCTAAATAAAATGATTGAACGAGAAATACTGTGTTTCTTCAACTTTAGCCGCTCTTAGGAGAAATCATGACTCCGTTTTAAACCAGGCTGTTTAATATACCAGTCACCCTGGGCGTCGGCATCTAAACAGTCCGGTTACATTTTGGGGGCTCGTCCAGATTTTGAGTCAAATTTGTTTAGTAGAATGTGTGAGATCTTGGTATAGAGAAAACAAGAACCGTTCCATATAATCCTAAGTCAGATGGTTAAGTTGAACGTCATAATAGGTCTATTCAATCAATTCTTACCATGGTCGTCAATACTGCTAGAAAGGACTGGGATGATCATCTCCCATTTGAGATGATGGCATATAGGGCTTCTTGTCATGACAGCACAAAATGTTCGCCGAATCTTCTTATGTTTGGTCGAGAGATAACTTTTCCGTTTGACCTAAGGTTAAGTGACTGTCCTGATAGAGTAAACTTCATTTGTCCATCTGAATACGTAGAATGGTTGAGACAGCCAGTTTCATCTTCCTTTGATGCAGTTGCAGAACATTTAAAAGAAGCAGCTTCTCGCCAGAAGAGGGCATATGAAAAGGGGTTGAAACCTAGGGGTTTTGATGCTGGTATGGCAGTTTGGCGTCGGTATCCACCGACAACTGGTGTTAAGTTAGGTCTTGGTTGGACGGGACCATATGAGGTTTTGGACAGGTTGACATCTGTCACGTATAGAATCAGACACATAGTAACTGGGAAAGTCCTGGTAGTACATGTAGATCACTTAAAGGAATGTTTGGCTGATTTAGAAGAGTTCAGACAGGTTTAAAATGCAATTGAGGTGGTCGATTTCTCTTTACCAGTAGATTTTCAAGAGCCTATTGAACCTTTTCAAAATCCTGCAATGAACAGTGCACATAATGCAAGTCCTTACATTACCCGTACAGGAAGAAGAATTAGGCCAAAGGTCCCGTTTTCACCTTCATAAAAAGAAATTGAATAATAGATCAGAAAGGTTCATTTCATTTTTCATGTCATTTATTGTTGATCTGTTGTTAGTAAATTATTTCGCAAGGTAATAGTCATTACCGCGTTTTGCTTATTATATGCTTAGAAACATTATGTTCGAGTAAAGTTGTTATATAACAAAAAAAAAAGAACTAGTAAAATTTTTATTAATTAATATAAGTGACCATGTACATGTATTTGTAATTAAATCCTTCAGTGGGTCAAAGCGTTATGCTTAGAAAAGTTGTACTTCATGAAATATGCATTTATGCTAGGTACAGAACAACAACGTCTATATTGACAGTCGATTTGCTAAGTTAGGCAGCACGCGTCGTACTAATGCAATCCTTTTGTCGGTATCGTAAGCTTTGATGGGTATTATCTCGGAAATGCTTGTTTGTTCAGTCCGAGAGAATTTGGCCTATTGATGCATCTTTTGTGTGGTTATAAGTTGAATTCAAAGAGTAACGGTTGCCATGTAGCATTAAGTTAACAGGCTGCTTTAGCCTAGATGGGGCAGGGGGTATAAAACACTGTTTATTACGATACTTGTATGCTCAGTAAACTTTTGAACGGTTGAGTGATTCAGAACAACAATTACCATAATAGTCTATGTGTTGGTAACACCGTTGACATTACAACAACTAACATGTAGCTATTGTCAGTAACCTTTATGGGCTTTATCTCGGACATGTTTGTTGTTCAGGCCGAGAGGATCATTTCAGGTGTACAAATGTTTAATGAGTATACATACATATCTGTGTACAAGGCATGGGTAGACACACAGGCCAACTTGGCCACAATCACCCAAAACCTTACACACACTTCTCTTTCAGTAAAATGTCGATTGATATTCTCGAGGGCGTGAGGGACAAAGTGATTGACTTTATGGAGGCGGAAAAGCCGATCTGGCCAGACAAGCCAACGCAATGTCCGGTAGCAGAGTGGTGACCACCAGTACCCAAGGTGGTCGGCTTTTAAGAGGCACTGAACGCAGAGACATGAGTCACCTTAGAACACCATCTTCAGATGCTCAGACTGCGGGGTAAAATTCGCTAGAGCCGATAACGCCCGTCGCCACATCAGGGGGAAAGATGCGGTTTTGGAGAAGAGTCGGGAGATGGCCAGAAATTATGTCGAGCCCAAAGGCATCTTGCCTTACCGGGTCGATCATCGGCAGAGGCTGAGGGACAAGAGAAACCGGGACGCTATGGACTCGGAGGCCTCTCGATTAGACTGTCGGGACGAGGTTGTTGTGTTTGGACAAGGGGGCGAGACATACGGAAAAATGTTCAAGAAAATGAGACATTGACGAGATCTGGATTGTTGTTTTTTTGTGTGGATTAGTGTATTTAACTTCAGAATGTCGGTGTTATTGTAAAATCCCGTAACTTAAGCTTTAATCAAACTGTAGTTACCATGTTTTAGATTTACATCGACAAAATACTATTGCTTGTCCGAAATTACTTATTAACCATTGTCTCAGTAGGATATTTAGCTGGAGGCTTAGATGAAATATTACAACATTTCATTTAAAATGAAATTATACTAAAAATTAAGATTTATTCCCTTCTAGGAAATATGTTTTAATTGCTATATATTTTGCCTTACTCTATTTATGTTCATGAGTAGACAAGAGTTGTTTTGGATGGAACAATTTATTATTGTTGCATCTATCACACTTGCTTGTGCATCACTTTGCTGTTGAAATAGTCTAGTCACAATCTTGTATTACTGTAAGTGATGTTCGAATGTATTGGCATGTTTGATTTAGAATAATATTTGTCATTTAATATTTTTATAGAAGGGGCAAATGTAGCAGGAGTGCTTTGGGTCATATAAAGGAAAGGGTTAAATTCAAGATAAGTAACTCTTATATACATGCAGGTTTCTAAAGTGCTTAAATTAAATCTGGTCTAAGATTGGAGAGATTACTATTTAGTTATAGTTTCATTAATGTTCTGAATATGTGGTTTATTTCTAGTAATTTAATCTGTTTGGTTTAATTATTAATGCCAAGGATTCAACATTAAAATATGCCAATTAGGCATTAGCAGAGTAATACGTATTGTCCACATATGTAAACTGAGTGAGTGTATACATGCATTGCTAGTGCACGGGTTCCACAGGTAGATTTTACCTATATCTATTACTAGTCACCTTGTACATAGGGTTTAATTTCATAGGGATGCATTTTTTTTACTTTTACCTTTCCAAATTGTTAGGATATTTTGGTAACTCTAAATTAAATCATATAAATTTTTCCTCTGAATAAAATGATTGTACGAGAAATACTGTGTTTCTTCAACTTTAGCCGCTCTTAGGAGAAATCATGGATCCGTTTTAAACCAGGCTGTTAAATATACCAGTCAACCTGGGCGTCGGCATCTAAACAGTCCGGTTACAGACCTAGATTTCATTAAGAATATCAATGTGAACAATTTTCAGGTTGTTTGAGCAAGATATACGGCTTCTTAGAGTGTCTACAAGGTTTTTTCTAAGATTTGACCCCCTGACCCCTTTTTTGACCCAACTTGAGCCAATTTCGAACTTGTCCGAGATTTTATCAAAACAGTCATTCTGACAAAATTTCAGGTTGATCGGGCAAAAAATATGGCTTCTAGAGTGTCTTCAAGGTTTTTCTAAGATTTGGCTACGTGACCTCGTTTTTGATCCCACTTGACCCAATTTTGAAATTGTCCGAGATTTTATCAAGACAATCATTCTGAGAAAAATTTCAGGTTGATCGGACAAAAAATATGGCTTCTAGAATGTCTACAAGGTTTTTTTAATTTTTGACCCAGTGACCTCATTTTTGATCCCACTTGACCCAATTTCGAATTTGTCCCGAGATTTTATCAAGACAATCATTCTGACAGAATTTCAGGATGATTGAGCAAAAAATGTGGCCTCTAGAATGTCTACAAGGTTTTTCTAAGATTTGACCCCGTGACCTTATTTTTGACCCCACTTGACCCAATTTTGAAATTGTCCGAGATTTTATCAAGACAATTATTCTGACTAAATTTCAGGTTGATCGGACAAAAAATATGGCTTCTAGAGTGTCAACAAGGTTTTTCTAATATTTGACCCGGTGACCTCATTTTTGACCCAACTTGACCCAATTTCGCAATTGTCCAAGATTTTATCAAGTTAATCATTCTGAACAAATTTTAGGTTGATCGGGCAAAAAATGTGGTCTCTAGATTGTCTACAAGGTAAATGTTTACGACACACGACGCACGGACGGACATCACTCGACCACAAAAGCTCACATTGAGCACTTTGTGCGCAGGTGTGCTAAAAAACTTGGCATGGATGTTCTTTGGGTGACCCATTACTTAAATTGTTCAAGCAATTTCGTTTGACGAATACATGTTAAGGTGGCAGGGCGTGGCTTATTTTGAGTCCAAAATCTTTGAACGTCATCTCTTCCTGAACCATTGGGTCGATTTCGATGAAAATTTACCAGAATGTTCCTCGGGTGACCCTTTTCAAAATTGGCAAAATTTTGATAAATATGGGTGTGGCAGGTTGGGGCTAATTTTGAGCCCAAAATCTTTGAAGGACATCTCCCTCTGAACCCTTGGCCAAATTCAATGAATCTTTACCAGAATGTTTAAACGGTGTCCCATTTTAAACTAGGAAGCCATGAATGGCTCCACAGGCTTGAAATTCTTGTTAAAGCAAATAAATGTTTTGACTAGATTTAAGTTTCAACTATATAACAAATAGAGAAATGACCTCCGCTCTTAAAAGACATATTTTTCATCAAATCAAAATAATATTTGGCTACATGATAATGGGTCACCCAAAGATCATACCAAAAATGTTTGATTGATATCCATCAGTTACATTCTTAGAAAATGATCTTCATAGTTTCCACTATTTAACATATAGAGAAATGGCCTCCACCCATAAAATGCATATTTTTCATCCAATCAAAATATTTTTAGTACACTGATTAAGGGTCACTCAAGGATCATTCCAGTGAAATTTGGTTGATATCCATCAGTTACATTCTGAGAAAATGATTTTTAAAGTTTCCACTATATAACATATAGATAATTGACCTCCGCCAATAAAATGCATATTTTCCATCCGATCACAATGATTTTTTGTAGACTGATAAAGGGTCACCAAGGATCAATCATGTAAAATTTAATTGGTATCAATTGATTAGAATCTGAGAAAAATCACTTTTTACCATATTTGGAAATAAGCCATGCCCATTAAATCCATGTTTTCATTGAATCGAAATTTCTTAAACAATTTTGAAAGAGGGTCATCCAAGGATCATTCCTTTGAGGTTTGGTTGAAATTCATCAAGTAGTTTCTGAGGAGATAATTTTTAAAGAAAAGTTTGCGACCGGACGGACGCACGACGGACACAACGCCATGACAATAGCCCCAGTGGTTTTCAGCCAGTGGAACTAAAAATTGTTCACGAAATTTTGATTTGCCCCTGTAAATGTGCGCGGCAGGGAGGGGCATATTTTTAGCGCGAAGACATCTCCTGTGGGGTCAAAAATGAGGTCATGGGTCAAATTTTGGAAATCATTGTAGACACTAGAAACCATTGTTATTGCTCAATCGTCCTGGAAATTGTTCAGAATGAATGTCTTGATGAAATATAGGCCAGGTTCATAATTCGGTCAGGTAGGGACAAAAATGAGGCCACGTGGTCAAATCTTAGATAAACCTTGTAAACACTCTAGAAGCCATATTTGTGCTCAATCAACATGGAAATCTGTCAGATTAATAGTCTTGACGAATCTCGGATGATATCGATATTGGGTCAAGTCGGGTCAAAAATGAGGTCACGGGGTCATATATTGGAAGAACACTATAGAAGCCATATTTACTCATCAATCAACCTGAAAATTGGTCAGAATGACTTTTTTGATGATATCTAGGTCGACATCATATTTTGGTCAAGTTTGGTCATAAATGAGATAACGGGGTCAAATCTTAGACACTCTAGATGCCATATGTTTTGCTCAATCAACCTGGAAATTGGTCGGAATGATCGTCTTGATTATATCTCGGATGAGAACGAAATTGGGTCGAGTCGGGTCAAAAATGAGGTCTCAGGACCGAATAATGGAAAAAAAATTATCGACGCTCTAGTAGCCATATGTTTTGCCCAATCATCTTTAACATTGGTGAGAATGACAGTCTTTATGATATCTATGTCAATTTCAAATGTGGGTGAAGTTGGATCGAAAAGGAGGGCACGGGTCCAATTATTAGAAAATCATTGTAGACTCTCTAGGTGCCATTATCTTTGCTCTATCAACATAGAAGTTGGTCAGAATGATTGTCTTGATGAAATCTCAGTCGAGTTCGAAATTTGGATAAACCTGACACTTTAGGAAGAAGAAGAACATTGTAGACACTCTTAAAGCTATGACTCAATATGGAAATTAGTAAAGAATGATTATCCTGATTAAATCTCGAGCGAATTCGAAATTGCGTTAAGTCGGGTCAAAAATGAGGTCACGGGGTCAAATCTTAGATAAAGCTCTTATACACTCTAGAAGCCATATTTTTTCACACTGAAAGTAAGTCAGACTGATTGTGTCGATGAAGTCTATGTTAAGACTAAATTTGGGTCAAATTAGGTATAAAATGAGGTCACAGGGTCACATTTAAAGTGAATGCATCACTTTACACAGCTTGTGCAACAAGCTCTCCATGATTAAAAACATAATAAGTTAAAACTTACGAGGTTTTCTCCGCGGAGATAATCTGGTACACAAAAAGTACGTCTTGTTTGTCTGAAAGTCGGCTGAAGAGAGAGAGCGGGGTCACGTGGTCCTCAGCGCGTGGAATCTTCCCGACAAATTTCACCACCAGAGGGAGTTGGTAAAGATAGCCAATCCTCAGCCACGGTCGTCCAGCCAATCACAACACTCCTCCCGTGCCTAAAAATGGGCTATCCCCCCTACTATGCTTTAACATTTTCAAAAGGTATAAGACTGAAATCCACCCCCCATCCCCATTAACTAGGTCCCCTATTTTTAAATTAAATCCACCCCCCATTCCCATGACATGGTTCCCTATGTTTTATACCTAAAATTGCCCCATCTCCTAACAAAATAATTGAACTTAAATATTTTGGCCCAACAATTCCATTTTGAATGGAATATGATCAAAAGAAATTCCATAGGTAAATGGAATGTACTATAGCATGTTCCAGTTTAAATGGAACGCAAAAGCTTTTATTATGGAATCTCATATTTCCTGCTTAACAGGAAAAATGTAAGCTGTTTCCTAGAGAGCCCCATTATAAGTTTGTATTTAGATTTTGATTCCAGGAAGGGTGGAATAGATTCCAGAGCAGAGCTGGAAAGAATACTCCAAACATTTTCAGTCAGAGGTCAGGATAAATTCCAGAAGAACTGGAATGGAATAGGGATAGTAATCTTCCTTTCCATATGATACTGGAAAGCTTGAGATTTAAATAATTTAAAGGGCTACTAATAATTCACTAATTTTTGACCCAGTTCTGAAGGTAGCCATGATCACAACATTCTCACCATCGGCTGGGGATGCAACCTTTTAATTTCATAACCGGCATAAATACTTAATTCCATTTGGAATGGAATGTATAATAAATGGTCAAATTCTATATTCCATTTGAAATGGAATGTTTAATAAATGAATAACTTTTGTATTCCATTTGAAATGGAATGAACATATAACTAATCAACTATATGGCAAGGCCGGAGTATAATTTTTGACCATTGATTGTTGTCTGTTTGCACAGGTTTTCCAGAGCGAGTCCCCGCAGTGGTGCGACCATATTGCCTATATCTCCAATGAAGATGGGAGAATTGACACTGCCCTTTCCCTTCCTAACATTAACCTATTAGGTGTGAATCCCGTGTCCCGATTCACGCATGATCTCATGGCAGCCGTGATTTGGGGTAAATATTTATCCCACTGAGAAATGTTTTTATCGATAAAACATCTTAACGCATCAAGAAGGGTTCGATTGAAACGTTCGACTTGCCCATTGGAAGAGGGTCGGTAGGGAGTGGTTCTGGCCTTGTGAATATGCAGGACTTTACAGATGGTCTTGAACAGCATACTTTCGAAATTTCTCCCTTGATCGGTATAGATTTGGAAAGGGTACCCAAAACGACAGAAAAATTCATTAATAGCTGCATTAGCAGTTACCTCGGCTGTCTGACAAGGAAGGGGAATGCACTCTACCCACTTGGTAAATTGATCTACCATCATGAGTATATACTCATTCCCCCCTTGGTCTTAGGTAACGGACCCAGGAAATCTAAATGTACCCTTTCCATTGGAGCGCCTGCATGGTAATTAACTAAAGGATGTTTTAGATGTCGGTTTGCTTTTTTGTTCTTTTTACAGGTGAAACAACTACTTATAAACTGTTCAAGATCTTTGGTCATTTTTGGCCAGTAATACTTGCACTTCAATTTCGCTTTCATACGCGCGATACCTTGATGTCCCGAAGACGGAATGTCATGGTTTAATTCCAGGATTTCCATTTTCATGGAATCTGGAATCACCAGAACTCGGTCGTCGTTAGTCCGGTTTTTCCTCCAAAGCACTCCCTCCTCGAGAACGAACATATCCTTGTTCAACCAAAGCTTTTTAAGAATCGGGCTAGAAAGGAAAAGAAATGCCTCTGAGGGCTCATTATTAGTTTTTAAATAATCAATTATTACTCCGAGATTTTTGTCCTTGGACTGCTCCTCGGACAACAATCTCCTTTGATGCCCCCAGATTAAGTTGCCGCATGTATCTGCCAAGCTCCTGACTTCTGGGCCACTATGCAATTGTACAACCGGTCCGTTATCAGCCCCAACAGACACATGCGACATAAAAATATTACTCCCTGTTCCATTTAAATTCATGGAACTGCGATTTTCATATTCCCTGCATATTCTATCATCATTTTCCAGTTTGGTTCTGGAAAATAGTGACTTTAACCCTTCTGATTTCAATCCTGGCTTTTCGACCATTTTATCCCTTCCCGGTTTCCTGGAAGGTTGATAATTTAGAGCACAATTGCTAACCTCGGGTTCGCGACTCCTTGCAAAAGAACGCCATGCAGTTAGCGGCATGACATAATCTACATCAGTCACAAACTCGAACCAACTTTCATGTGCTTTTTTACATTTTTTACACCCCCCACACGGTAAATTTTCCAGCACAACACCATGCTTATACAGATTGCAATTGTCTTGGTAAGGAATACGGGATAATGCATCTGCATTCGCATGTTTCGATCCCTTGCGATATTGGATCTTAATGTCGTACTGGCTCAATTCTTCTAACCATCGTGCAAGTTGTCCCTGAGGTTCCTTAAATCTGAGCAACCAGGTGAGGCTACTATGGTCAGTTCTCACAATTACCCTCTTGCCTAGCAAGTAATGACGATATTGCCTGGTGAAACGGACAATAGCCAGTAATTCTTTTCTGGTAGTGCAATATTTTTTCTGCTCTGGAGACAAAGCATAGCTACCATATGCAATGACCTTTTCCTCTCCATCTTGGATTTGACAAAGTTCACAGCCAATCGCGTAATCACTTGCATCACAATCCAAAATGAATTGATCTTGGCAATTAGGTAAGGTGAGGACAGGAGGGGAGATTAAGGCAGTTTTGAGCTTTTGAAATGATTTTTCTTGTTTTTCGGTCCAAAAGAATTCTTTTCCAGTTACTTCATACAGGGGATTGGCAATTTCCGCAAAATCTTTGATGAAGGATCTATGATAATTTGCCAGACCAAGAAACCTCTGAACATCTTTTTTGCTTGCAGGATGGGGCCAGGATTTCACAACGCTTATATGATCATCAGAGATTTTAAGATTATTCTTGCTTACCTCTCGACCAAGGAATTTAGTTTGCGTTTGGAAAAATAGGCATTTTTTGGGTTTGAGTTTTAGTTTATATGATCTTAATCTTAAAAATACTTGTTCGAGATTATTTAAATGATCCCGGAAGTTCCTACCCATCACCAAGATGTCATCTAGGAAAGCCAGTACAATGTTCCAGTTCAACCCATGCAGGACTAGGTTCATGACTCGAGCATAGGTTGCCGGCGCATTGCACAGGCCGAAAGCCATCTTGACAAACTCGTACAAGCCATACTTGGTGATGAATGCGGTCTTCCTACGGTCTTCTTTTGCAATTTTAATTTGCCAATAAGCACTATTAGCATCTAATCTAGAAAACCACTCATTTCCCTGCAAGGTATCAAGACACTCCTCGACGTTTGGTAGGGGAAATACGTCCTTCACGGTCACGTTATTCAGCGCCCGGTAATCCACACACCATCGAACTGACGAGTCGGATTTACGAATCAAAACAGGAGCAGCCGCCCAGTTTGATGACGAGGGCTGAATAACGCCGGCTTTTAGCATTTTTTGCAGATGACTTTCTTCTTCAGATACGAAGCAATCCGGGGTACGACGCATTTTCATTTTGATCGGTTTGGCATCCCCGGTGTCTATCTTGTGCTCTATGGCTGAAAAGCTCCCAAGGTCATATTCGTCGCGTGCAAATACATCCTGATACCTACAGAGTAAATGAGCAAAATGTTCTTTCTCTAAGTCAGTTAATTGGGCTGATGATCTATTAAACATGTCTGTTAAGTGTGGAGGTAATTGGTCGATATAGGAAGCGGAGTTATTCTCCGTTCCCACCCTTTTGCAGTTAATTCCAGACGAAACTGGAATATCTGTTCTGCTGTTCATTTCCGTTCCAGATATAACTGGAACATGGGCTGAATTTATTCCAGGACTGGCTGGAATTTGACAAGTATTGGTTCCTGGACTAGCAGGAACATTATGTGGGATTAACTCCAGTTGATCAGGAGTTTTTACTAAGACCGTTCCCGAATTATCTGGAACATCCCCTAGTTCCGTCCCACAAATTATTGGACCTTTTTTCTGGTCAGGTTCCTGTGACCCAACAGAGTGTAGGACATGTGCTGCTGATGCTTGACCTATTTTAGTATTCTTTTTTAGAGTGATGTAATGGTTGGAAATATTTAGAACACAGACTTTTGGAAATTTATTATTAGCTTGATGGACACTCCTAGGAATTATTATTTGTTTGTTGGTATCTGGTTCGATTAAGTAGTCTTGTGTGGGCGATTTTACAAAGCAAGGCACATGTACCATCGAGTTGGGTGGAACAACAACCCGTTTAGAAAGGCACACCTCAGCAACCTCAGATTTCTGTTTATTTTTGTACGAAAGGGTAAGCATTTGGTCTTTAATTACCAGGATCGGACATTCATGTTTATTTGTTGGGACCTTTAAAACTATGCCATGTTGTCTCATGAAGTCCAATCCCAATAACATATCATTCCCAATGGGGGCCACATAAATGTTCTGTTGAAAAACGGACTTCCCCACTGAAATTGTTACAGGGCCAACTACATATCCTATCATACTCAGATCCCTCCCAGCTGTATGCATTTTAACTCTGCGAATGACTTCAGGTCTAGGATTTAACTTTGAGTATAAAGTATCGGAGATCAGTGATACTTGGGCAGCCGTATCAACAACTGCTACTATGGGCTGATCCCCTACCTTAACATCTATACACAGATTTTCAAATGAATCAAGCTGACAGATCTCTACTTCCTCCATTCCCAATTGTTCAAGATCATGATTAAGGGTGTTTTCTGGCCAAAGGAGATTTTCTGAATTTTTTAATTTTTCATTATAAGTGATGGAGGGGTGCTGTTCAAATAATTCAAAAGTATTTACTGAGGGATTAGATGAAAGAATTTGGGAATCTAAAGAGTTTCTGAGGCCAGTGCTATTCAATTGGGTCGGATCTATGCCCCCTATTCCGACCCTGAGTCGTTTAAATTATCTTCTTCTTCTTCTTCTTCTTCAGCTTCTAAGGAGGAGATAGCTGGATTTTTGTTTGGGGGTAGCTTACTTGGGCATTTGTCACGGAAATGGCCTTGTTGGCCACACTCAAAACATACCCATGATTTTGGTTGCTGAGGGGTATTTCGTCGAGTGGATTCTCTGCCAACTTTGGTTGTGAGTTTGGCAAGAGCATCAACTACAAGATCTATCTTGGTCTCGAGGGATTGGATTCTACCTTCCAACCCCTTGTTACCACTAGGCTGATCTTTGGAATTTGGTCCATGATCTTTGATAGGGGGCTTTGATAGAGGCTTTCTTTGGGGCCTTCTGTAGTCTGGTCGGGCAGGTTGGGTGGAAACAGCCATAACGGAATGTCCGTCATCGCTCTCCCCATCCGAAAGGTCCATATTTAAATGGACAGATTGAACCTCTGCCCTATCGTCAAATCTGACTGACCTTGGTCGGCCAAAGATGATCTGTTTATTATGTTGGAAATTTTTTACAAGGTCTATAGCCTGTTCAATGCTATGAGGCCTTGCATTAGCAGCATAAGCTGCGGCCTCCTTGTCATGGCACCCCTGACAGAACCTTTTCACTGCCATTCTGTACATGTGTTCGTCTGTCATGTGCCTAAATGCTTCAAAAGCCAATTCTATACATCTTTGCCCCCATTCTGGTAAAGTTTCACTGGCCTTCTGTCTGGCCCTCTGAAACTCCAGAATCAGATTTTCAGTGATATCACTGAAATCAAAGCGCCTTTGAAACCTGACGACTAATTGTTCAAAGGATATGTTGGGTTCCCTCTCAATCAAGTGAGAATAAAAATCACTTGCTTTTCCTTCCAATACCCAACATAGCCTTCTTTTCCTTTCTTCCGGGGACCATTCACACTCTTCGGCAAAAGAGCTGAACTTGGTGTAAAAAGAACGCCACCTACCTTCGCCATTAAATGAGAGTGCTCTTGGTAGTGGGACATTCTTTGAAGCTTTTGGCCTGGCCCCCTGATCGTTTCCATAGTAATGGAAAGGTTCTTCTTCATCAGAGAATCTGTCGTTCAAAACCGACGCAGGTTTTATGGCAGACCTTCTGAATGGTCTATCAGAATTCAAATAAGGGCGAGTTTCCAGCTGAACTGGAAAGTCGTGCTTTTTCATAGGTGTTCCAGAGCGTGCTGGAACTTCATAATGAGGCGCCCTTGGTTCCCGCTTCATTTTTTGGGACTCATCTTCACCCAAGACCTGGTCATAACGGTTGACCATGGTTTCAAGTTGGTCCATATCCATTCCAACTGGGACATGCTGGGACCCATTCCAAATGAGTGAAACGCCTTCCTGTGGAAAACATTCCCTCCCTAAAAAGGCTTGTCTAACTGGGGTGTGATCCCAGTTTCCTATGCAATTCTCAGGTCTTCCTTTTGGTATATTCAATTTACTTGGTTTATTAGGATAAGCTTGAGGTGATAATTGTTCTTGCTTGGGATAAAGTTTGGTGTTTATTTTTTCCGGATATTTTGATTTTGGCTGTTTTCTTAATGGTAAGTCAGATTCTGCAGAATTAATATCCCTTGATCTCATAGAGTTATATTGATGAGTTTTCGTTTTCTGGGGAGGTGTATTTGGACAAGTGTTATAGTCTGCATAACGGACTGGATTATTTTTAATACGGGTAGTCTGAGAATTAGTTGTTTGTGATGGATATAGATCATTTCCAGGTGACTGGAAATCTTTGTCTTGAGTGAACTGATCCTTTCCAGACGGCTGGAAATATGGATTTGTCGAATAACGATCGTTTCCAGTTTTCTGGAAAGATCGATTAGGATTTAATTGCTCATTTCCAGATGGTTGGAAATACTGATTTTGTAAGAATGGTTCATTTCCAGTTGGCTGGAAATGTCCATCCCTATGACGCTGGTCGGATTTGGTTCTAGTCTTCTGAAAATCAATTGAAGTATACGGATCGGCCCGTATTTTCTTTCTCTGTGTGATGTTTTGAAAGGCCCCATTTCCAGATTGCTGGAAAAGGGGTCCTTGCTCTAGAACGGCATTCTTTCCAGTTTCCTGGAAATCACGGTTGGGCTGTGGTTCCAGATCAGAGTCGGAATCACTTGAATCATCCCGACTCTCATCCAGATCCTCTATACCCTGTGGAGGAAGAGATGTTTGGTTTAGGGATTGACTTGTCTGGACTTGTGGATTCTGATATATTAATTCAGAAAAACAGTTTTCCGGCTCAAGGAGGTTCGGATCCTGATGCCATTTAGAAATTGCTTGTTCTATGCACTTGATAATTTCCATGTCTTTGTCTACGAAATGCACCTCCCGTGGGAACTTGCTTCCTTTAGAACTAAAGAAAGTTACGGCCCTGACATACATATCTGCACATAAGGACTTGGGCACTCCATAGGAACCAGCACTGATAGCAGGGATACCTACACTCCTATACCCCCTTACCTCACATCTCTTCAATATGTTTATGATGGTCATAAACACATGGTCTAGGCACGCGATTTTGTCATCATAGTCCCCCCATTGAGGTCCTACCGCGTGAATCACACACTCATAATCTAGATCCCCAGCGCCCGTCACGTAATTCCTGGTTACAGGAATAGGTCCATTTTCGTTTATTATTTCGCGGCATTCTTTTTGGAAAGTTTTACCGGCTGCACGCGAAATTACATATGCCACACCCCCACCATGCTCCAAGGTTGGATTTGCTGCATTAACAATTGTGATTACTTGAAGTTTGACGATCGAAGCTTGGTAAGTTTTTAGAATTATAGATCCATTTAGATTAAGAATAGATGGCGATGGATTACCTCTAGTGGAATTTGTTTCTTGAATTTCCTGCGAGTAATTTAGATTTGGACTGACTTGGGTATCCTGAGGAGCATAAAGGGGTGCTGCATCCCGCGTCATATTTCCATACGGATGGAAATGTTGTTCAGACACGTCAACAGGCGAGTTTCGCATAGATACGTTCTCGAAAGTATCCGGAACTGGTACGGTTGTAGGTGCACCAACCGCAACAGTTTTGGGGGACTCTACTGGATTGTTTCCATTTGCATGGAAATCTGACTCCTGTGTAACTGCTTGAGTTATCAGTTCATTTCCAGACGGCTGGAAAATAATTGGAGTATCGGACCTATCACCCATCATTAATGGGTTAACATCGTCCCCCATGTGTTCGCCTTCCTTCCTCTGGCTCCAATGATCCACAACCTGTTCTAAGGCTAGTTGGGCATTTGTTTTGGGCGGGTGAAAACTGAAACTGAAATTACTGGGGTCGACCTTGTTATTAATCTGTTTCAGTATTTCTGGAGTAATTGGTTGCTCCTTTCTAGTTTCCAAAATTTTCACTGCTGTGTGTCTACCCACCAGCCTAACACTCATTAATTCTTTGAATGAACAGAAGTTAATTGGAATTGGAACCCGATATGAGCCTTCTGCGTTTGTTTGAACAGTCCCGCTCCCCTCAGAGACAGCGTCCACAAACCCTTCCGTATCGGGAAAATCCATGGGACTGTCTCCTTGGCAAGCTGAGCTATCAGTGTTTGAGGCCATTTTGAGGAAGTAATAATATGAATGAATTATTATTCACTTACGATGATGTGATGGCTTTACAAAAAGTGGGTTGGTGTTGAAGATGAATGAAAGATTTTCAAGATGAGTTATATAAACCTGAAATAAAATAATCAGAATTAATTTTCTACAACTATCAAGGAAAAATAACTTCTTATCTCCAATCCAGACCCAAACAATTCATAAAATGGCATGATAATTATGCAATAATGAAAATCATGTATGGAAATTGAAATAGGGATATATCGTTCACCTATCTCTGGGTAATGTTAACCATGACTGTAGCAGGGATATATCGTTCACCTGTACATTCATGGCGATGCATGAAATGGTATTAATGTATGAAACAGGGATATATCGTTCACCTGTCTCCTAATGATTACATGAATGATTGATAAAGATCATCTCCTAATTTCCGGTGCACAGCTTAAAAGCATGCACAAGTAAATGGCCAGTTCCACGGAGCGACCAACGGCTGGCATAGGGATATATCGGTCACCTACGGCAGAATAATTGATCAGCCCGTGAACCGTCCGGGTAACTGCAGTTGTTTTCCGAAATATTTATTTTATGAGCAAAGTAGAAAAAAGATTAAGCTTACCTTGACAGGTAATGTCGTCAATGATGGTCTAAATAAATCTCATTTGGCATGGTAAATTAATAAAATTAATAAAGAAATTGATTTCAATTTTTCCAAAATATTTCAACTATTCCCCCCCCCCCCTCACTCAAAATATTTGAATTTATAACGTAATAACTAAACACCCGTCATCTAAGGAAAAAATTTATCATGAAATTATGTAGTTATCAAATTAGAATTCCGAACATAAGCTTCAAGAGATAGAAGGATCGCCGGAAAGAAAAACAAAGTCATCCAAGATGGCGGACCGGAAACAAGTACCTGTATGGTCACGTGGTACAATTTTCAATTAAATTATGAAAAAGACAGATATTAAGTAAAACTAAGATTTAGAACTAGATGAATCGTAATTTACGCTTAAATAAATGGGGTAATATGGTGAAACAATTTGGAATTCGCTATAATCGGTCGCGAACCGGCAAAAGGCACCTGCCCGGTCACGTGACCAATTAGCGTCGGCTGTTTTGTTCAATTAACGAATCCAAAATTAACTCGCAAATGAACAAATGCACTGGGTGGAATGAATTGGTTTAATTAGGAGATGATATGATGATGATTTGTAATTTGTGCGTATGGCCTTTATCGGAAAAACCTTGCAATATCAGAAATTGGGTCACGTGGGTAACCATCCCTGAAATTCTGCAAAGTTATTTTCCGAATAAAAATGCATCAAAATGCACCGCACAAGCCGCTCGTCAGCGCCACTAAAGTGAATGTATCACTTTACACAGCTTGTGCAACAAGCTCTCCATGATTAAAAACATAATAAGTTAAAACTTACGAGGTTTTCTCCGCGGAGATAATCTGGTACACAAAAAGTACGTCTTGTTTGTCTGAAAGTCGGCTGAAGAGAGAGAGCGGGGTCACGTGGTCCTCAGCGCGTGGAATCTTCCCGCCAAATTTCACCACCAGAGGGAGTTGGTAAAGATAGCCAATCCTCAGCCACGGTCGTCCAGCCAATCACAACACATTAAAGACAAACCTTGTAGACACTATAAGCTATATTTTTTCAGCTCAATCAAATTGGAAAACGGTGGGAATCATTGTCTTGATGAAATTTAAGTTCCATTTGAATGTTGGTCAAGTGGGATCAGAAATGAGGTAATGGAGTCAAATTTATAAGAACCCGTAGACCCTCCAAAAGCCATTCATTTCTCAATCAACTTGAAAATTGGACAGAATGACTCTTGATGAATTCGAGGTCAAATTTGAAATTTGGTCAAGTTGGGTCCAAAATGATTTCATGGGACTAAATCTTTGAAAATCATTGTAGAGACTCTAGGGGCCATATTTCTTACCCAATCATCTTGAGAATTAGTCAGATTGATTGTCTTTGTGAAATCGCAGCCTGGTTCGGTTTTGGGTCAAGCGTGGTTAAAATCTAGGTCAAGAGCTCAGATCTCAAGACTGTTAACTCGGATGAGAGTTTTCAGGGCCACTATGACCCTTTTGTTTCTTTTTCTGCATCGAATCATATCCTGGGCGAATTTCATCAATTTTATCGTTTATTTGTTTAATGTAAGTAGTGAACTAGCGATCAGCCGCTTTAAACGGTGTTAGATTCCGATGGCCATTTTGAGATTCCAGATTTCAATTGAGCAGAATGGAACATTCAAAAATGTTTATTTCTACTTCTACTTCATACTGCTTCACAATCAAGCATGATTATACTAAGCTGGCGCGTTGTCTGGGAATAGAGGTTAATAAATGTTATGTGCATCTTAAAATGGTATATACAGATAAAAGAAGTAACAGATTCAGTTTTAAAAGTTGGAGGATAAAAGATAGGATAAAAGATAAAAGTACTGCTAGTATTAGGCTTGATAATAGGAACGAAGCTGTCCAGTAAAAGTTTCTATACTAGGACTAGCTTGTAGGTATTCGGGGAGGCTATTCCACAGACGAATGCTCCTTGGGAAATAGGAGTAGGAGTGGTACTGTGTTCTCGAATACGGTATGAGATAATTTAGACCTCTTGTGTGCATCAGGTGGTGGTGATCCACACAGACAAGGTTATGGCTGATTTTGTAGAGTATGACGATGCTACTGATATTGCGACGTTGTTGCAATGATTGCCATTGGAGGGTATTCAGCATCTCTGTAACGCTACTGGTGTAGCTGTAGTCGTTACATACATACCTGGCTGCAGCTCGTTGGACATACTCAATTTTATTGTTAAGGTATTTTTGCCAGGGATCCCAGACAGAAGAGCAATATTCGAGTTGGGGCCTAACATATGTTTTGTAGGCTAATTCTTTTACCTTTTGGTTGGGAGTTTTAACGTTTCTTCTAATGAACCGCAAGGAGTTGCTGGCTTTAGCAGTGATATTATTGATATGTTTGATCTCGTTTTCTGTTGGCTTCCAAGCCATATTGGTATTCGTGGTAATGAAGAGGCAGATAAAGCTGCCAAGGATTCATTATCACTTGAAATTTTACCATTTGAAGTACCTTTTACTGATTTTAAACCCCTTATTCATAGTTTTATTCATGATGTCTGGAGTAAATGTTGGAATGATCCAGCCAACCAGTGTAATAAATTATTTTCTGTTCGACAGGACCTCGGTGATTGGTTACCTGGTTACAGGTCAAACCGTCGCGAAGAACTTATCTTGACTCGGTTACGCATTGGCCATACACACCTCACACACTCTTATCTTTTAAAGGGAGAAGACATGCCAATGTGTACTCCTTGCAACTGTCCTCTTACTGTCAAGCATATTTTTATTGATTGTATAGATTTCTCTTTTACTAGAGATAGATATTTTAAAGTTGACAGTATGAAGAACTTATTTGATTATGTAAAAATTGAACTGGTTTTTGATTACCTAAAGGCCATAAATTTGTATTATAAAATATGATTTAATTTTCTAATGAATCCAAGTTTCCCTTAGTTTTAAAGAAGTCTCTTTGAATTTTATATTAATATTGAGTGTTCTTTTGAGCACGATTTTCTTTTAATTTTTGGAAGTAATACTTCTTTCTTACATTTCCTACTGTTTGCATAATTTTTATTACACGATTGACAGCTTTTTGTTTTAAAGTGTTAATATTATCTTAGTTTTGAAGGTATACGTCGCCTTTTAAAATAAGTTATTTATTAGAGTTTTGCGCCCAACATGACCTTAGTTGTCGACGGGCCTTAAAACACCAATCATTCATTCATTCCAGGAGAGATCACTGCTAATTGTGATACCAAGATATTTTGCGGCATTTGTTGTTTTTAATTCAGTGCCATGGTGTTTGTAAGGATATAAGGTAGGGTGTGTTTTACGACTTATTCTAGGAATTTCACATTTGTCAGGGTTAAATATTTTTCAAGACAGGATAAATCATTTTGGAGGGTTTGGGCGTCACAATCTGATTTAATTGTAAGGTAGACTATGGTATCATCTGCGAATAGCCTGGCCTTGCTACGAATACTATCAGGGAGGTCATTTATGTAAGAAAGGAATAAGCATGGACCCAACACGGAACCTTGAGGGACACCAGATAGAACTGGTAGGCTATCTGAGTATTGACCATCTACAACAACATTTTGAGTGCGGCCATAGAGGAATGATCTTATCCATGAAATAGTTTCGAGATTTAAACCTAGTCTTCCAAGTTTGAGGAGGAGCTTGTGATGGTCTACTTTGTCAAAGGCCTTGCTGAAGTCCATGACTATTACATCTGTTTGTTGACCTTGTTCTAAGTTGTCATTGACTTCTTGGGAAAAACTTATTAGTTGGGTCTCGCAGCTATGTTTTGACCTGAATCCGTGTTGGAGTGGGCTAAGTATTTGGTGGTTATCATAAAAGGACATGATGTTAGAAACAAGGATATGTTACATTAATTTGGAAGCAATACAGGTAATTGATATAGGCCTGTAATTGCTGGGTTTGCATTTTGGGCCTTTCTTACAGATGGGGGCGATAACAGCATGTTTCCAGTCATTGGGAACAATTCCAGACTTCAAGGAGATCTGAAAAATATATTTAACATCTGGACTAATAGAAAAGTGTGTCACAAATATTTTCCACAGAATTCTGATAAAGGATCTTGATGTTTCAAAAATATTCACTTGTTTTTAGCTTAGCCCTCTCTACAAAGTCCAGCAGGGCTATCGTCGTGGTCTGGTGTCCGTCGCGAGTGCCTTCGTCCGTCCGTTAACTTTTTCTTTGAACATCTTCTTCTCTGAAACCAACAGGCCAATTTCAATGAAATAGTTTGCGCCCAACATGACCTTAGTTGTCGATGGGCCATAAAACAACATTCATTCGTTCATTCATTCATTCGAACTAGGAATGGATGTGATTGTTGTACTGGTGTAAAAAATATTAGGAATCCATTGTTCGGTGCTCCAGCTGCCGCGATTTGACAGAAATAATGTTAAAAGCGGCGTTAAACTCCATTCAATCAATCAATCAATCAATCGAACTTTAGTATCGCTGACCACTACTGTGATTGGTTACCAGGTTATAGATCAATCAAACCGTCGAGAAGAATAAATTTTGACTCGTCTACGCATTGGCCGTACCCACCTTATTCATTCCTTTTGAAAGGAGAGGAAATGCAAATGTACATGCCATTCAATGCTCCAAGCATATTTTTTAATAGTTAGTTTTGATTTTCTTTTACCAGAGATAGATAATTAAGTTAGATAGAATGAGGCTAAGTCCATCTTATTTTTTTTTTATTAGCTCACTTGAGCACGAAGTGCTCAAGGTGAGCTATTGGGATCGTAAAATGTCCGTCGTGCGTCGTCCACAATTTCTTTAAACATCTTCTCCTCCTAAACCAGTGGACCAATCTTGAAGAAACTTGACAGGAATGTTCCTTGGGTCAAGCTCTACCAAAGTTGTTCAAATAAATGAAATCCACCCTTAACTTTCCCTTTACCCTTAACAAAAAGGGTGATAATATGAAAAATCTTCTCAGAAGGCAGACAGCTTTCATTTTTGGTATGTAGCATCATCTAGTGAACCTCTACCAAGTTTGTTCATATCAAGACCCTGGGGTCATATTTGGGCTTTGCCCGGGCCCTACTCTTTTTACATAGAATCAAAGAGCGAAAACTTTTAAAAATCTTCTCTGTAACCAGATGGCAGACAGCTGTAATATTTGGTGTGTAGCATCACCTAGTGGGCCTCTACCAAGTTTGTACATATTTAGACCCTTGGGTCATATTTGGGCTTTGCACGGGTACATCCCTTTATCTTTTATGAGCACGAATGGTAAAAAAATGAAAAACTTCAAAAATCTTCTTCTCTGAAACCAGAAGGCAGACAGCTTTCATATTTGGTATGTAGCATCATCTAGATGACCTCTGCCAAGTTTGTTCATATCAAGACCCTGGGGTCATATTTGGGCTTTGCCCAGGCCCAACCCTTTTTACAAAGAATCAAAGAGCGAAAATCTTTTAAAAATCTTCTTCTCTGTAACCAGATGGCAGACAGCTGTAATATTTGGTGTGTAGCATCGACTAGTGGGCCTCTACCAAGTTTGTACATATTTAGACCCTTGGGTCATATTTGGGCTTTGCACGGGTACATCCCTTTATCTCTTATGAGCACGAAGGGTAAAAAAATGAAAATTTTCAAAAATCTTCTTCTATGAAACCAGAAGGCAGACAGCTTTCATATTTGGTATGTAGCATCATTTAGTGGACCTCTACCAAGTTTGTTCATATGAAGACCGTAGGATCATATTTTGGCTCCACCCGGGTGCAACCCTTGTTACACAGAATAAAAGAGCGAGAATCTTTTAAAATCTTCTTTAATCGAAACCAGAAGGCATACTGCTTTCATTTTTGCTATGGAGCATCATCTTGTGGGTCCCTACCAAGTTTGTTCATATCAAGACCCTTGGGTCATATTTGGGCTCCACCCGGGCGCATCCCTTTCAGCTCATCCGTGCATGAGGGGTGAAAATGGGAAAACCTTCAAAAATCTTCTCTGAAACCAGAAGGCAGACAGCTTTCATATAAAGAATGTAGCATCATCTTATGGACATCTTCCAAGTTTGTTCATATCAAGACCCTGGGGTCACTTTTGGTGTCCACCCAGGTGCATCCCTTTTTACATAGAATCAAAGAACAAAAAGGCATATCTGTCTTGCTCTTCGCTGAAAACGTTCCATGGTATTGATCTTAGGCAATTATCTTCTTTTTGACATCTGCCTATCTAATTAATGTAATATATCCCAGGGGTCATAGAGACTCAGGTGAGCGATCTAGGACCATCTTGGTCCTCTTGTTTTTTAAATGCAGCTTATTTATTAAGTAACGTATGATTTTAGGTTCTATTGAGCGTATTTCTTTGAATCTTAGCGTTAACATAGATTCGTTTTATTAGCTCCACTGGCTGAAAGCCACTGGGGCTATTGTCATGGCATTGTGTCTGTCGTGCGTCCGTCCGTACGTGCGTCCGGTCGTAAACTTTTTCTTTAAAGATTTTCTCCTCAGAAACTACTGTATGAATTTCAACTAAACTTCCCAGAAATGATCCTTGTGTGACCCTCTTTCAAAGTTGTTCAAGAAATTTTGATCCAATGAAAAACATGGATTTAATGGGCGTGGCTAATTTCCAAATATGGTAAAAAGTGACTATTCTCAGGTTCTCATTGATGGATAACAATTAAATTTTACATGAATGATCCTTGGGTGACCCTCCATCAGTCTACAAAAAATATTGTGATCAGATGAAAAATATGTATTTTATAGGCAGAGGTCATTTCTCTAAATGTAATATAGTGGAATCTTTGAAAATCATTTTTTCTCAGAATCTTATAGATAGATATCAACCAAATTTTACATGAATGATTCTTGGGTGACCCTTTATTAGTGTACAAAAATTATTTTGATCAGATGAAAAATATGTATTTTTGGGCGGAGGTCATTTCTCTATATGTTATATAGTGGAATCTTTGAAAATCATTTTCTCAGAATGTAACTGATGGATACCAACCCAATTTTACGTGAATAATCCTTTGGTGACCCTTTATCATTCTACAAAAAATTATTGTGATCAGATGAAAAATGTGTATTTTATGGGCAGAGGTCATTTCTCTACATGTTATATATTGGAATTTTTGAAAATCATTTTCTTAGAATGTAATAGATAGATATCAATCAAATTTCAATGGAATGATCCTTGAGTGTCAGTCTGCCAAAAATTATTGTGATCTGATGAAAAATTTGTATTTTATTGGCGGAGGTCATTTCTCTCTATATATTATATATAGTGGAAACTTTGAATTACATTTTCTCAGAATGTAACTAATGGATATCAATCAAACTTCTTTAGTATGATCCTTGGGTGACCCATTATAATGCAGCCAAAAATTATTGACATTGGATGAAAATATGTATTTTATGGGCAGAGGTCATTTCTCTTTATGTTATATAAAGGAAACTTTGAAAATCATTTCAACATTAGTAGAACCCAAAATATCTAAAAATCTAGTCAAAACTTAGATTAATTATTACAAGAATTTCAAGCCTGTGGAGCGACTCAAGCCATTCATGGCTTTCTAGTTTATTTTTTTATCTTTTTATACCAATTTGAATGAACTTCTTTTAACATTCATTGTTGACCATTTGTTTTACTTTTTCCAAATTAGCTCATCTACCTGAGCACATCGTGCTCAGGGTGAGCTTTTGTGATCATTGAATGTCCGTCGTCTGTCGTCCGGCGTCAACTATTTTAGTGTTTACACACTAGAGGCCACAAATATGGCCCAATCTTCATGAAACTTTGTAAGAATGTTGCCCAGGTCACAAGGATGAGCCCTATTAAAAATGGGAAGGATCCGTGCCATTTCACAGGAAAAGGGGCCTTAAAGACAATTTTCTTGTTTATACTGTAGAGACCACAAAAATGGCCCAATCTTCATGAAACCTGGTCAGAATGTATTTCAGGTCACAAGGATGAACCCTATTGAGAATGGGAAAGACCAATGCCATATCAAGGGAAAAGGGGCCTTAATGGCTATTTTCTTGTTTACAATCTAGAAGCCACATATATAATTCAATTTTCATGAACTTTGCTCAGAATAATGGCTAAGTCACAAGGATGAACCCTTTCGAAAATTTGAAAGATCCATGCCATATCACAGGAAAAGGGGCCTTAACGACAATATTCTTGTTTACACTATAGAGGCCACAAATACGGCCCAATCCTCATGAAACTTAAACAGAATGTTGGTCAGGTAACATGAAACTTGTTAAGAAAGGGCCAGAAACTTATGCAGGTATCAAAGGAATAGAGTAATGTCTTTCTTTGAATAATTTGATGATCATTTAATGATCTTTAAAGCATTTATTTTGCTAAGGGAGGAGTCAAAGAGACGAAGGTAAGCGATATAGGACCATCATGGTCCTCTTGTTTGTCAAACTTGGCCCTAGTTGTCGACGGGCCATAAAACACCATACATTCATTGCTTTTGGAAGATTGATGGATTGAATGGGTTTAACGCCACTTTCGATAGTTGTAGCTCACCTGAGCACAACGTGCTCAATTGGAGCTTTTAGGATCACCCCGACTGTGTCATGTGTCGTCAACTTTCTTAAAACTTCTTCTCCTCCTGAACCAGCCGCCGTCATAGCGCAGTTGGTAGTGCGTCGGACTGTCATTCTAGAGGTCCCGGGTTCGATCCCCGACGGCAGCACTCATTCTTTCCGACTATTTGTCTCTCACCAATTGGTTGATAATCGTAGACCTATGTGAGATAGTAGCTGGAGACTAGGAAAGAATGTGATGGTTGTACTGGTAAGAGAAATACCAGGAATCCATTGTTAGGTGCTCCAGCCGCCGCGATATAACTGAAATAATGTTGAAAGCGGCGTTAAACTCCATTCAATCAATCAATCTCCTCCTGAACCACTAGGCCAATTTCAATGAATTTTTACCAGCATGATCCATAACAGTCGGAGGCTAGGAAAGGGTGTAATGGAAGTACAGGTGAAAGATATACCAGGAATCCATTGTTAGGTGCTCCGGCCGCCGCGATATAACTGCAAGATTGTTGAAAGCGGCGTTAAACCCATTCAAACAAACAAACAAACCAGCATGATCCCTTGGTGACAGTCTTTAAAAAATGTGATTGGTCCAAAAATATGGGCGGGCTAGAGCGCGGCTTGTTTTGAGCCCGAAATCTTTGAACGCCATCTCTTCCTGAACCACTGAGTTGATTTCAATGAATCTTTACCAGAATGTTTCTTGAGTGACCCTTTTCAAAAATTGTTCACGAAATTTTGATTGGTCCATAAATATCGACGTGGCAGGGCGGGGCTTATTTGAGACCGAAATCTTTGAACACATCTCCTCCTGGACCACTGTGCAGATTTCAATGAAATTTTACCAGAATGTTCTTTGGGTAACCCTTTTCAAAAATAGTTCGCGAAATTAAGATTGCCTCATAAGTTTTGGCGTGACAGAGCGGGACTTATTTTGAGCCCGAAATCTTTGAACGACATCTCCTCCTGAACTCCTGGGCAGATTTCAATAAAACTTTACCAGAATGTTCCTTGAGTGACCCTATTCAAAAATTGTTTGCTAAATTTTGATTGGCTCATCAATATGGGCATGGCAAGGCGGGGCTTATTTTGAGGCTAAAATTTTGAACGACATCTACTGAACCACTTGGCAGATTTCAATGATATCATCAGAATGTTCCTTTTGTGACCCTTTTCAAAAATTGTTCGTAAAATTTTGATTGGCTCATAAGTATGGGCGTGACAGGGCGGGGCTTTTTTTTAGCCCGAAATCTTTAAACGGCATCTACTGAACCACTTGGCAGATTTCAATGAAACTTAATCAGAATGTTCCTTTGTTGACCCTTTTCAAAAAATGTTCGCGACATTTTTCTTGGTCCATAAATTTGGTAGTGGGTGGGCTCCCCAGTAATGACTGGGTGTGCGGCGTCTTTTCTCACTTTAAAATCTTGGAATTGAATCTCCTCTTCAACAATTAGGCAAATGTGAATGAAACTTTGCCAGAAAATTACTTGGATGAGTTCCACTGGACCAATAAATTTCTGATGAGCGATTTAGGGCTATTGTGGCCTTCTTATTTAACTGTTTTATCGCAGCGGCTGGAACACACCTAACAACGGATTCCTGGTATTTGTCTCACCAGTACAACCATCACATCCTTTCAGTCTCCAGCTGCTATCTACCATTGGTCTACGATTATCAACCAATTGGTGTGAGACAAATAGTCGGAAAAAATGAATGCCGCCGTCGTCCTTTTGGAAGAACGTCAGGCTAGAGGTCGGATTTTGGGAAACTTTGTCTGAAACCCACGGACAAGAAATTGGTGTGCCCCAGGGGAGTTTTTGTCTGTCACTTTTTAGTGTCAAAATTAAAAATATTGTTGAAACTGTCCTAGCGTGGAATGTTTGCTGTATGTTTACTATATCTGTAATTGCTACAGATCAAAACATGTATACCATTGAAATAAAGTTGCAGCAAGTTTTAAATTACCTTTCTAAATGGTCAAATAAAACAGCTTCCAGTTTTAAAAAGCTTTTTATAAAAAACTATTTAAAACTTTAATAGCTAAAATTTATTTAGCAAGATTTATTTTTAGTGTTTATTGATCAAAACGGAGGCCAGGTACTTGCTTAGTTCAAACATTGTCCTGGTCTTCGTTTGACTTGATTTCAGTTCATCGATTGGCCCTAAAACGCTGTCATTCTCGAGTAAATCTTGCACGCCCATGTTTTACAATTCATGTCTGTTTTGCCGCATCACCTAATGCTGGCGGACGACCCCCTCCCAGAGAATGTCTTTTGGATCCCAACACAATGATCCACCTTCATTTGCTTGTTTAGCTCTCAGCCGCGGCAATAGCGCAGTTTGTAGCGCGCCGGACTTCTAATCCAGGGGTCTATATTCGCACGGGTTCTATCCCCGGCCGCGGCACTTATCCTTTCCGACATTTGTCTTCCACCAATTGGTTGATAATCGTAAACCTATGTGGAATAGCAACTGGAGGCTAGGGAAGGGATGTGGTGGTAGTACTGGTGTGAGAAATACCAGGAAATCATCGTTAGGTGCTCCAGTCGTCGCGATATAACTGAGAGATTGTTAAAAGCGACGTAAAACCCCAATTCAAATCAAATTGTTTAGCTCTCTGGTTGCTATGTTTGTCTTTTCTTTCTAACACACATTCCATGAGTTCATCATCATAACCTAAAAATAACAAACCAGCATTGTCTCAATAGTCTTATGATATTTTTTTTGTAAATTAAAGGGGTTCAAACCATTCTCAAGGAAGTGCTTTATTGTGGTTATTCACTTGAATTATATTGTACAAACAATCTAAATGAGTACCAACAGCTGCTGTGTGCAAGCATCTTGTTTTAAGATCCACTGGCTGAAAGCCAATGGGGCTATTGTCATGGTGTTGTGTACGTCGTGCGTACGTGCGTCATTTTCTTTAAAGTTCTTCTCCTCGGAAACTACCAATTTAATTTTACATGAATGATCCTTGGGTGACCCTTTATCAGTCTACCAAAAATTATTGTGATCGGATGAAGAATTTGGATCTTATGGACGGAGTTAATTTCTCTATATGTTATAACGATCGCAGATCGTGTCTTGCGAAGCAAGACACGATCAAAGATCGTTTCGCGGTAGTACCGTTTTTTTTTTTTTTTTAAAGGACGATTTTGCCAATAAGTGTTTTAGACCCGACCTATCATTTTTACTATGAAGAAAAAAAAAGTGATCCTTTTTTCGGACCTGGGCGCGGCCATCTTGGATTCGGCTAAAACATTTTATCAAAAATACAAGAATCAAGCATGCTCTCATGCTCTCTAAATACAAAAAATGATCTTTTAAACTGCTAAAGTAATACGAGAAATTCCAATATATCCAAAAAGATTTTAATTCGTACGAGAAACGAAAGCGAAAGTTGTTTCGGTTTACATGGTGACGTCGAATATTCGCATTGGTACCCGATTCCGCTTACCGATTCCTTAGGTTGGCGTTTTCGATGCCGGAGTCCAGAACCTATTTGTTTGACATCGTTAAAGGTAAGTGACTACTAGAAAATCTCAAAGAAATATGACCCCTTTCGATTTTAAACCGTTCTAATCTAAGTCTGTCGGTTTTATTTCAAAACCCCACCTATTTGAGCTGCAAAACAGACAAGTGAAGTGACTTGTCAACTCGGCTGCATGATTACTCGGCCCATTAACAACTCGCCCAACCAACAGCCCAAGACCCGTAAACAGGTAAAGGTCTGTCTTATCCTTCAGGGTATTGATATTTTATATTTATTTAGTAATGTTTTTTTATTAGAAATTGAGATTTTCTCAATGTGTTGCTTAAGTGAAGTTAACATGATGCACTCATATGTGGCGGTATTAAATCATTTTAAATATAGTCAAGATTTCTTTCATCTGGCTCGCGGGTCGAGTGGTTAGCCTGCTCGACTCGTAACCTGGTGGTTGGGGGTTCAAGCCCCACTGGATGCGGCTAGTGTTACTATTTGGGCATGACACTTTACAGACAGGGCCCCACCCAGCTGTAAGGTGTTTATGTCCTCTCCCGATGGAAATAATATCGTGTTATCCACGAGTGAAAAAAAAAAGAAAATTACATGCTACGACCATGAGTTTTATAAATCAAAATCTGTTGTTGCTTGAATAGCACTACTGTTTAAAAAAAGGATCCGACATCAATATTCAGAAAGAAATGCTTACAGTTTTTTTGATTGGCATTTTTTTAAGTAATGATTGGTTGATGTTGAAACATGTGTAACTATTTCAATCCTTCTTTTTGTCTCATTTAAAAATGACTTCATGCTTATATATTGCAATGTTCAATATAATTGGACACTCATGTCGAGTGGAATCATTGTGGTTGTCTCGATTGATGTATTGTAACTTTTTACAAAATGTCAAATTCATGGCTTATCAATTAAATAGACATGGATTGATTCTAAATATTGTTTGCCTCTTGGTCTAATTGGTCTGAATCCAGGTCATACATGATCCAGTGGTAGAACTAGATGGGGTCAGATATTACATGAACTCTTTCTGCAGCCCAATTTTCTTATTTTCATGCAAAAATTTGGTCAAAATTGTATATTTCTTAGCTTGACTTTTTGTCGAATAGGGGACTAAATTCTGATCACACGGGTGTTGGTGCAGGTGTCAGTGTAATACTTTGGCTACGGTTTTACATGCATGTCAAATCTCTGTTTCTACTAAATGTATTGCTTTGATTTTGCACATGCTTCCAAGACCATAATATAAGCCTGTAGACAATGATATGTTTCTCTAATACTTACTTAAGTGGAATTTTAACCCATTTCAGATTCTAAAATCTTTAAGTTTTTCATACAACTACCGTGTATATCTGTATTTTCTCTGTTTCCACTAAAGTGTTTGCTTGGAAACTTTGAACATGCCTCTGTGACCATCATATCAGCTGCTAGACAATTCCTTACTCTGTTCATGTTGAATTTATAGGTATTCCAATGTCGACATTGGTCGACTTTTACTATCTAGCTATGGGAATAGTGGAGCTTCTATGTCCTCAGACAGCTCTTGTTGGTAAATGAAGCAGTCTTTTTGCAGGGCTGTGGAATTCCTTGGGACTGAATTCCTATGCCCTACTTGCCAAACATTATCTTTGTTGGCAGAATTAAATACCAGGGCAAATCTGGGTTTACAACAAAAAAAGACAATCAGGCCCGTAACTGCCTTTAATTTAAATTTTCAGGGGGAGAGGGCATGCCCCCTGAACCCCCTAGATTATTTTGAATCCACATCCTTAATAGGCTATCCACGCGCCTGACAATTTGTTATCATGAAAAGGGTTCACTTATGCATGCATATCAATACCTTGAAGATATTGTTTGAGAGCCTAATTTATATTCAAGTTTCTTTCAATGATTTGAAACGCGAGTCTTTTTTACTTGTAAATTTCAAAGAAATATCAATTTGAGACAGTGTGACACTCATATGTATCAAGAGCATATGGTTATTAGATTTATGTAATTCACAAACATTGTTATTTTGTATTTGGTTTTAAGTAACCCTTGTAGTTTAAGGTAAAATGCCTGGGTGCAAGGTACCCAGGAGTTCTGAGTTCAAATCTCAGCAGGGGTCAAATTGTAACCAATAAGTTATCAATTTTGTGAAATATATGAATTTAATATAATCAATATTGGTAATATTTAAACCCTTTCCATACTGTTCACAGCAGTGTTGTGGAAATGTGGATCTTCTCTACATGTCCCTGGACAAGTTAGAGATGATTTATAACTTGCCCAGGATCGAAAGGAACTTGTCCATAAAAAGGTGAGAATAGATATTAAGAAAACAATGTTTTACTGAAAAAATGCTTGAACATTGCTTAAACATAGAGTACTTTATCTGTTACATCTTTTTAGTACTATTGCAAGATTTGCTCTGATATTCACTTGTCCACTGACAAGCTGAATGATTGTGAGAAGAACTGATACCAAACTGGTTGAAATGTCCCAAAAATTATTAAAATAATTCTGCATGATAGTGATTTTAGGTGGATGTGGACATCTATTTGGGACAGAGCTCTCATTTGCAAAATTAGGTACCCCCAAATCCTAGTCCAGTGACTACAAAATTTGAAAATACTGCCAAATTCACCACTTGTTTTGTGGAGAAATTTGAGATTCAATGCTTTGAAGAAAATAGTTATTGGACACTCAATCTAGTGTTGAGAGGCCAGGGTTCAATTACCTGCAGAAAGGATGTTTGATTTGTTTGAGATCTTTAAATTTCTGTAGCTGATTTTGTTGGTTAATTTGAACAGGGTTTTATGCTGCTTTCAACATTCTTTCAGATCCATTGCGGCGACTAAAGTAACTTAAATCGAATTCCCACAAGTACTTTCATTATATCTTTTCAAAGCCTCCAGCTCCAAGGCCTTTTTTAAAAAGATTGTTGAAAGCCCCATAAACCCAATTCAAACAAAAAAACAAACAAACCAAGGCCTTTTTTGTTCATGATCTTAAAATGTGAAATATCAATGTATATGAATTATTGTATTGTAAGTAATGCAGTGATATGTTTCATCATCATGATAATTTTATTCATTTGCTTTAAGGTTGTGGACCCGTAATAGTTACTCCATGTTTCGAGAGTAGTAAACTTTAACAATGTTAACTGAGGCTTCCTAATGATTTTCACTATATCAATATTTATGGTCAATATTGTGAATGATCATGAGTTCCAAAATGTTGTGGAACTATTATGGGTCCACCACCTTAAAGCAAATGAGTAAAATTATCTAAAACCTCTGATGAGCACAACATGCTCAAAGTGATCTGATAGGATCACCTTGAATCCGTCGTCACCTTTGTTGACCCTTTTAAAAGTATTCTCAAAATTTTGATTGGCCATTGAATATGGGTGTGACATGTCCGTCCTATTAATGCCCCTCATGGAAAGATGGGTGGGCATATTGTTTTAGCATTGTCCCTCTGTCTGTTATTATGTTGACCCTTGAAAGAAATTGCTTGTAAAATTTTGATTGGCCCATAAATATGGTTGTGGTATTTTTATTATGCTCCATATCAAAAGATCAATTTTCTTGTGGCATTTTTAGCTCAGCTGTTTTCAGAGAAAACTTGAGGTATTGCTATAGCCTCCGTGTCGTCGGCGTCGTTGTCGTTGGCGTCGTTGTTGTCTTCGTGCAAAAACTTTGACATTTTATAATATCTCTGGTTCTACTGAAGGCATTCACTTGAAACTTGGCACACATGTTTACCATCAAAAGAGCAACCTATACTATCAAGGGGGATAACTCTAGATGCATTTTGTGCAAATTATGCCCTTTTTCGACTTAGATTTTTTCCTACCATCCAGCACTTGACAGCCCAGCGTAGGCACCCGTAGGCCGTGCTCTTGTTTTTTTACCATTATCTGTCTGTCAGTCTGACAGTCTGTCTTCAAAATTTAACCAAAAATCTTAGTATTGCCAATATCTTCAAGCCTATTTAAGCTACAAGTCTAATATTTGGCATGAGGATATATCTAGATGAAACACATTTGCTGAGACCAAATCAAGGTCATGTGACAATAGCAAGGTCATCTGCCAAGGTTAAATTATTATTAAAAACTTGACCAAAAACTAAAGATTGCCAATTTTTTCAAGCCTATTCAAGATACAAGCCTCATTTTTAGCATGGTGATAGATCTCAATGATGTGCATCTGCTAATACTAATGCTAAGGTCATACCACATTTTCAAGGTCATGTATCAAGGTCAACCTTCTCAAAAACTAAACCACAAAAAATTAACATAACAAATGTCTTCAAGCCTAATTAAGGTACAAACCTCATAAATGACATGATGTTGCATCTCTAGATACCAAGGTCATGGTCATGTTTCAGGTCAATGTCATCTATCAAAGGTGACATTTTGAAAAAAATGTGGTTATGGGGTATTTGTTTTTCACAAACACTTCTTGTTTCACTATAAAATATTTGACAGACATTGCCTCCTAAACCTTTGGGTTAATTTGAAGGAAATTTTACCAGAATATCCTTAGGATGATCCTTCTCAGATTTTTTTTTGCAAATACTTGATAAACCAAAAAATTCTGGGGTGGCAGGATGGGGGCCTTTTTTAGTAAGAAGTCTTAAAATACTATCTCCCTTTAAACCATTTGACTAATTTCAATGAAACTTTGCCCCAAATTGTACTTAGATGACATCAACTGGACCAATGAAATACAGATGAGTTATTTAGGCCCATTCTTTACCTCATGTTTTGCAAACCAAATCCCTAATGTTCATAAGACAAGATAAGAAATGAATGAGTTACTGGTATAGTTTCAAAACATTGGGATTGGAAATAAACTTAAGCCTGAACATGAAATTTCTTCTGCAAATAAATAAAGTACATAATTAAAAAAAAAAAATAATTTCATTCATTTAAAAGTGGTAAGCCTTTCATATTACATTGTTAAAAGACAACAATTGAAGACTGCGATCGTTTTGCCTTTTTCATATTATATCGGAAACTTTGAATATCATGGATATTGTCTCAGAAAGTAAACAAGATAGCAACCAAATTTCACTGGAATGATCCATGAGTGACCCATTATAAGTGTACCAAAAATTATTGTGATCGGATGAAAAATATTCTTTTTATGGGCGAAGGTCATTTCTGGAAACTTTGAAAATCATTTTCTCAGAATGTGAACGATTGATATCAACCAAATTTCACTGGAATAGTCCTTGAGTGACCCTTATTCAGTCTACCAAAAATAATTGTGATCTGATGAAAATATGCATTTTATGGGTGGAGGTCATTTCTCAATATGTTATATAGTGGAAACTTTGAAAATCATTATCTCAGAATGTAACCAATGGATATCAAACTTTTTGTATGATCTTTGGGTGCCCCATTATCATGCAGCCAAAAATTATTGTGATTTGATGAAAAATATGTCTTTTATGGGCGGAGGTCATTTCTCAATATGTTATATAGTTGAAACTTAGAAAATCTTTTTCAACATCAGTAGAACCCAAATATCTAAAAATCTACTCTAAACTTCTATTGCTATACAAGAATTTCAAGCCTGTGGAGCGACTCAGGCCATTCATGGTTTTCTAGTTTCTATGTAAAATTTGAGTATCCACAAATCTTAAGATTGATCTATAATCTAAGGAATTTTAATAGAGTACAATTTCTTGAGGTCATATTCCAACTATCAAGGCACAAGGCCATAGGGTTTTGGAGAAAATGATTTTATGAAATTTCCCCCCTTGGTTTTCAAAATAAATTTTGAGTCCTTAATCCATGCCAACTCTGAAGATTTTGAAATTACTTGACCCATAAAAATTCATGTGATTTTTTTTTTTAAATTGATCACAGACTGACACCGGACATTGACTTATCTCCAATAGTCACCCCGAGCACTTGTGCTCAGCCGAGCAAAAAAAGAATTAGATAAGAGCTGGTAACTCTACTTTCACAATTTATATTTCTTATTTCCGATACATCTATAAGACCCACAATGCAGAAAAGGGCCATTTTGAAGTACAAATTTCAAATCTAACTAGTCACACTTCAAGTATTGAAATCACACATGATTTTTCCTACCTTTGTAGATTTTCTAAATCATTCTACCCTACAAATCATAAATACTTTAAAATCTATATATGTTTGGCCACATGATTTTACAGTGAGCAAATAACTTTTACCATGAAGTATCAGCAGATCACACACAGTTTATTCTTATCATAATAGTGTTATTTTGGCCTAAATGTTATAGAGTTTACAAACTAACCACTTTCACTTCTCTTCAAAGGTCACTCGAATGAACAATCTTCTAAGGTCCTGAGTTACAGCAAAGATTCACAAGTTAATTTCACACAGAGAATTCATTTTTCAAGGTTAAATATTTGCGACATTTTCTGTCCACTCAAAGTCTACCATCTCAATCTTTAAACTCCCTAGGGTCTACATTTGATCTACCCTTTCTTTTCTTTGAGGACTTCACCATCTCAGATCCTGCGTTAATTCCCATTGAACACTTGTAAAGAGATTGCTTTTAAGTTTTGTACATGAACAATGCATGTCAGAGCAAACTTTCAGCTCTTGGACAATGGATTTGTACAAAAGAAAATAAAGTCCAAACTAGAGAACCATTGGCTCTCAAGCAATCAGCTGAGGCATTGGTTACTGAAGTTGCAAAAAGTACCAAATCTTCTCATTCAAATTTCCATGTAGCCATTTCATTAGTGTATTTATACAAGGTGATCAATTTTTATGCCCCCGTATCGAGAGATCGGGGGCATATTGTTTTACTCATGTCCGTCTGTCTGTCTGTCCGTCCGTCTGTCCGAAAACTTAACCTTGCCAATATCTTCAAGCCTATTCAAGATACAAAGCTAATATTTGGCATGATGATAGATCTCAATAATCCGAATCCGCTGGTACCAAAGTCAAGGTCATGTGACAAGGTCAAGGTCATCTGTCAAGGTCAAACTTTCAAAACTTAACCCGAAAACTTAACCTTGCCAATATCTTCAAGCCTATTCAAGATACAAAGCTAAGATTTGGCATGATGACAGATCTCAATGATCCGCATCCGCTGGTACCAAAGTCAAGGTCATGTGACAAGGTCAAGGTCATCTGTCAAGGTCAAACTTTGAAATAAAATGCCGTTACGGGGGCATTCGTGTTTCACAAACACATCTTGTTTATACAGGTCCAAGTTCTCTTAGGGCATTCATTTAGACCAAATTTCAAACATTTTAACGTCTCACGACAGGGGTGATACACTGGCCACAATTTGATTGCAATAAGGCATGATCATTAGCTCTTTGTGTTCAGGTGAAGTAATCAAGAGGACTGTGATGGTTCTAAATCGCTCCCCTTCAAATATTTTACTCCTCCTCTAGCATATTGATATATGCATATGAAGATCATGAAGATTCAGCAATAATTGTGGCTTCTTTAGTGAAAAGAAAACCATTTTCCGAGATATTGCAATAATCCTTCCCATTTTCAATAGGGTCTTCCTTTTAACCAAACAAACATTCCGATAAAGTTTTAAGATTATTAGGCAAAAATTGTGGCCTCTAGACCTTAAACAAGAAAATTGTCATTAAGGTCCCTTTTCCTGTTATATCACTTCATCAAAGTTGTTAAAAGAATTACATTTCAGCAGAACTCTGGTTTCCATGGTAACAGAAAGATGAAAAATTACCGGAAATCTTAGAAAAAAATATTCTCCTCCTTAACGGTTGGGCCAATCAAGTTGAATCTTGGCAGCAATGTTCTTAGAGTGTAGTTCCACTAAACTACTTAAAAGAATTCATTTACATCAATAACCCTTGTGTCTATGGTAACAGAAGGATAATAATTTGCGAAAATTAAGAAAAATAAAATTGCAGCAGGACGAAATTAAAGTCTGTTTCTTTAATAACGATCGCAGATCGTGTCTTGCGAAGCAAGACACGATCAAACTTACTGTAACTTACTGTACTGGAGCCATAACTAAGCCTCTGGCTTTTGGGGGCTCTTCTGTTTGTCTTCTTCTCACTTCACTGGTATAGCAATTAGCACTGAATTTGAGAGGGTGATGGCGCCACTGATTATTGAGTCTACTCTTTAAAGTATTAATATTGTTAGCACTGACTACTTCATTTGAGAGGGAGTTCCAAGGTGTAACTATACGATGAGTGAATGAATTTTTCTTTACTTCTGATTTGATTTGAATTGGGGTTTTACGTCGCTTTCAACAATCTTACAGTTATATCGCGACGACTGGAGCACCTAACGATGGCTTCCTGGTATTTCTCACACCAATACTACCACCACATCCCTTTCCTAGCCTCCAGTTGCTATTCCACATAGGTTTACGATTATCTACCCATTGGTGGAAGACAAATGTCGGAAAGGATAAGTGCCGCGGCCGGGGATCGAACCCGTGCGAATATAGACCCCTGGATTAGAAGTCCGGCGCGCTACCAACTGCGCTATTGCCGCGGCTTCTTTACTTCTGTCCTAGCATATTTTTTATATAATTTCAAATTATTGCCCCTAGTTACAGTATTGTTGTTTCTTTTCAGGAAGTTTGGTGTTGATGTAACATCGATGTTATTCAGGATTTTGTATGTTTGGATCATATCCGCACGCGATCTTCTGTATTCTAATGTTGGCAGTCCTAACTTTTTCAGTCTTTCAGTGTATGAGAGATGTCGAATACTTGGTACTAATTTGGTGGCCCTTCTTTGAACATTTTCTATTGATTTCTTATGTTTGTTGAGGTGTGGATTCCAGACCGTGCTCGCGTATTCTAGATGTGGCCTTACCATTGATTTGTAGAGGTTAAGAAAAATTTCTTTATTGAGGAAGGTAAATGTTCTGTAGATTATCCCTAAATTTCTATTGGCTAGTTTGATCTTCTCAGCTATGTGGTTCTCAAAAGAAAGCTTCTCATCAATTATCACTCCTAGGTCCTTCTCTTCTGTTACCTTTTTGATGGTTTCTGATTGATCTTGATGGTTTATACTGTAGTGCCTATTGCTGTTATTATTTCCAATACATAGATATTTGCATTTTGTAGTGTTAAATTCAAGTTTCCATTTATTTGACCAATTGCAGAAGTTGTTGTTTGTATTTTGTAATTGCTTTGAATCTTCTTCGTTGTTGATTGTTGTGTATGTTTTAGTGTCATCTGCAAATAGCATTACTTTGGTGCCCCCAGCTGGGCGGGGGGATAGAAATAGTCGGCTGCTGTCCATGTAGTACATGGTATGACCCCAAACAAATGGACCTGCCTGTTTGCCGTGGGCTGCGACCCGTAATGCCTGATGACGGGATCCTGGTGGTTGAGTGACCTCAGGGATTGGCTAGGCCCTGTTTTTGCAACACACCACTTTGGCCCTGAGTTGGGATAAACGGGAGGTCGGGCGGGCCCGACCCGATCAATCGGCTGGTCATGTCTTGCCCTAGGGCGTTTTGATTAACCCTTTATCAACAAACCGTCGTCTTCATTTGAATATGTTATTTTTTCACATGCCTTAGAAGGCGGTGGCTCATGGGCCAATCGGGTAAACATGGTGTTTGATCGACAATTATGCTTTCCGTTATTTCTTCATGCTTGGGTGAATTAATTATCGGATGTATATATTGCTTGATCTAGCCATTTTGCACCGAGTATATCGGCGATGTATCCCCGGCACCTCTCCTGAGATGGAATTCCCCAGGTTAGGTGTCCCCATTAGTAGGACTCCGAGGGCGGGTGGTTGGAGCATCGCCGCTGAAATAAACTCATTATTATGGCATCAACCAAAAAACCAGGAGGGTTCTTTCAGACTCAGAGGATGAGAATATTAATCAACCGCCTTTTCCAAAGTTCATAGTGGTCGAAAGTGATGACCCAGATATGGAAATAGCAGACCTTTCACCCTTTATAATAGAAAAGCAGATAAGGGCAATAATTGGAACGCCAAAATCAGTGAAAAATTGCAAAAATGGAAATTTATTAATTGAAGTTACCAAAAGGGCTCAGGCTGACAATCTTCTGAAAATGACTAAATTTTTCAATCATAAAGTTAAAGTATATGCACATGGAAAGTTAAACAGTTCTAAGGGTGTCATTCGGTGCAGAGAACTGTCGTCATGTCTGATCTACGAAATTGAGACAAACTTAAAATCGCAGGGTGTAACAGCAGTTAAAAGGGTTGAATTTATGAAGGATGGCAAGAAAACAAAAACAAACACTTATATTCTTACTTTTAATGAGCCCTCTCTACCAAAGGAAATTAAAGTGGGTTTTCAAATTGTTAAAGTAGATGTGTTTGTTCCAAACCCTCTGCGCTGTTTCAACTGCCAGAAGTTTGGGCATCACGAGGATAACTGTAGAAGGACTAAAATCTGTAGAAAATGTGGCTTTGAAGGGGATATTGATGAGCATGACGAAGAGGAATGTGAGAATGATTTTAATTGCATCAATTGTGGAATGGCACACCCTGCTAATTCAAGATCATGCCCTAAATTCCAAAAAGAAAAAGAAATATTAAATGTAAAATTTAGGCAATCTGTTTCCTTTTTTGAGGCAAGGAAAATAGTTGAAACCAGAGATGATGCCAAAAGTTATGCAAGTAAAGCAAAAGCTGTCCCTGAACCGACCCCAACTCCAAAATCAAAAGAATGTACAACCTGTGAACGAATGCTAAAAATTCTCACTGAAATGTTTCCTGAAGTGCGTAGTAAGCTTGACCAAGTATTAGCTGGGGAAACGCCCTTGAATAGCACAGAACCTCCAAAGACCGATGATAAAAATTCCCCTGAGTCTGAAAAGATAGCACATGCTCCTACACAAAATAAAGTTATTGTCAACAAAAGTACTAGTAAACCGTCACAGAAAGAGAAATCTAAATCAGTCTCAGAGTCCGTCAGTAAGAGACGGACTCGCATTAATCTGGAGAAGGTTTCCCCTCCTCCAGTTCCAACAGAAAATCGCTTCACTGAATTAAGCGAATCAGATGAAGAGGAAGAGATGGATGTACCCGCTCCTCCTCCTTCAAACCCCTCACCATCAAATCAAAAAGCTGATGCGATAAGGCAAGGTGTGAACAAAATCAATTTAACAGCAGTAAAATAATGGGTAATTTCTCACTTCCATTGATAAGTGGTATTATTTTTACATTAACCACCATAATGGCGAATATCATTATACAATGGAATTGTCGCAGCATCAAAGCCAATTTTGAAGAACTTAATCTTCTTGTTTCCAAACAAAAACCAGTTGCAGTTTGTTTGCAAGAAACGTTTTTAAAAGATACAGATAAGTTTTCTTTGAAAAATCATTCTTGCTATCTGACTAATTATACAGAACGTGAAAGAGCATCTGGTGGTGTGGGAATTATTGTAAATAATAATGTTCCTCACCGTCAAGTTACTTTAAATACCTCTCTACAAGCAGTAGCAGTAAGTGTCTCTCTAAATAAAACAATTACATTGTGTTCTATTTACCTTCCTCCTAGTTCCCCTGTAGATGGTAGAAAACTTGATAATCTAGTTGACCAGCTACCACAGCCTTTTATACTAATGGGGGATTTCAATTCTCACCATAGGTTATGGGGATGCTCCAATACAGACGACAAAGGTCGTTTTGTTGAGGATTTTGTAACAAGGCATGATCTTGTTTTATTGAATGACAAATCTAAAACTTATCTTCATCCTGCAACTGGAAATTATTCTTCACTAGATTTGACTATTTGCAGTCCTGATATTTTCCCTGATTTTTCATGGAAAGTAGTTTCTGACCTTCATGGTAGTGACCATTTCCCTATTCAGATTTCCGAATTAGGACCATCTATTCAGGAGCGCCCTAGGCGTTGGAAACTCCATAAGGCCAATTGGGAACTTTTTAAAACCACCTGCGAACAGTCGATAAATCCAGAAGCCTTTGATGACTGTGAAAACTCTGCAGACTTGTTTACATCTTTACTTTATTCTGCAGCAGAAAAAAGTATTCCACAAACATCGCCTGACCCAAAGAATCCAAACAAGCCATGGTTCAATGATGATTGCAAAAAGGCTGTAGCTGAAAGAAAACGTGCTCTAAGAGCATTTGGCTTAAGGCCGTCAAAGGAGAATCTTTACAAATTTAAAATTGCACGTGCAAAAGCACGTCGTACCATAAAACAAAGTAAGCGTTCGTCTTGGAGACAGTATGTCTCTAGATTAAATTCTAGATCATCTGTCAAAAAGACTTGGGACATGATACGTAAAATTAGTGGGAAGAATACATCACTAAGTGTTGGCCATCTTCAAACAGATGAAGATAAAACAGTTTCTTCGAAACATGATATTGCTAATGTCTTAGCAGACACGTTTGCCAAGAAATCTTCCTCCACTAATTATTCAACTACGTTTCAGAAGTTACAAGGTGAAAAAGAAAAGTCTAAACTTAATTTTAGTTCCAGAAATCTGGAACACTATAATAGAGACTTTTCCGTTAAGGAATTGAAAAAAGCTTTAAAAAAGTGTCACGACACTGCTGTCGGATCAGATGCTATTCATTATCAATTCCTCAAACGTTTGCCATCTCGTTCCCTTCATTGCTTACTTCAAATTTATAATCAGGTATGGAAGACGGGAAGCATTCCAGCCTCTTGGCGGGAAGCTATCGTTATTCCAATACCTAAACCAGGTAAAGATTCCACAAACCCTTCAAATTACCGCCCTATTGCTTTAACTAGTTGCATCTGTAAAACAATGGAAAGAATGGTTAATGATCGTCTTGTTTGGTTTCTTGAAAAGAACCACCTTATTACGCAAGTCCAAAGTGGCTTTCGTAGACAGAGAAGCACTCTTGATCATCTTGTTCGCTTCGAGACATTTATTCGAGAAGCCTTTATAAAGAAGGAACACGTTGTTTCTGTCTTTTTCGATCTCGAAAGTGCTTATGACACCACTTGGAAGTATGGAATTATGAACGACCTCTATGATTTCGGTATTCGAGGTCGCCTTGCCTTTTTCATCTCAGCTTTTTTGGATGAACGTCAGTTTAGAGTCCGTGTTGGAGATACTTTATCTGATCCTCATGAACAAGAAATGGGCGTTCCTCAGGGGAGTATTTTATCGGTGACACTAATTAGTGTCAAAATAAACAATATCGTTAAAACTGTTTGCCCTGGCGTGGAATGTTTCCTTTATGTTGATGACTTCTGCATCTGTTACATATCAAAACACATGTATACAATTGAAAGACAGTTGCAGCAAGTTTTAAACAACCTTTCAAAATGGTCCAATGAAAACGGCTTCAAGTTTTCAAAGACAAAAACTAAATGTATGCATTTTTGTCAATCAAGAAAAATGCATTCCGATCCAGAATTAAAGTTGGACGGAGTGCCGATTGAAGTTGTTAAGGAATTTAAGTTTTTAGGACTCCTTTTTGATTCTAAACTGTCGTTTATTCCGCATATTGACAATTTGAAAAATAAATGCCAAAAGGCACTTAATATTTTACGTGTTGTATCCAGTATGGATTTGGGAGCCGATAAAAAGGTTCTATTGCGCCTTTATAGGGCACTTGTTAGATCAAAGCTAGATTATGGCTGTGTTGTTTATGGTTCAGCGCGTCCTTCATACCTTCGCAAACTTGATACTATACATAATCAGGGATTGCGCTTGGCGTTGGGCGCATTTAGAACATCACCAGTTAACAGTCTATATGCAGAAGCAAATGAGCCTTCCTTAAATTTACGCAGGAAAAAACTTTCTATGCTGTACTATCTAAAACTCAAATCAAATCCCGATAATCCTACTCATAAAGTTGTTTTTGAACCTAAATATAGAGAGGCTTTTGAAAAGAAAAAGAACCCTATACTTCCCTTTAGTTTTCGCTGTGAAGCTGATGTTAACTCTCTAGATTTTGACCTAGAGGACGTGGCAGAACATATTGTTCCTGATGTTCCTTTATGGACATATAAAAGTCCCACGTTTCTTTATGATCTTGCTTCAAGGAAAAAAGATACAACAGATCCAATTATTTTTAAAACAAAGTTCTTGGAAGTCAAAGAAAAATACACATCATATGAAGAGATTTACACGGACGGTTCAAAAGATGGCGAAAAAGTTGCTTCAGCAACTATTTTAGATGGCGAAAAATATCAATTCCGCCTTCCTAATAACTCTTCTATTTTTTCAGCCGAGCTTAAGGCCATTGATCTCGCACTCGATCATATAATCGCAGAACGATTCTCTAGTTATATTATATACACTGACTCTATGTCAAGCATGAAAGCGATTGAGCAAGAGAAAACTGACAATCCCCTTATCGTAAGGCTCCTTGATAAAATTGCTCAGCTTAATAATGTTGATCTCGTTTTCTGCTGGCTTCCAAGCCACATTGGTATTTGTGGTAATGAGGAGGCAGATAAAGCTGCCAAGGATGCATTATCACTTGAGATTTTACCTTTTGAAGTACCTTTTACTGATTTTAAACCCTTAATTCATTGTTTTATTCATGATGTCTGGAGGAACTGCTGGTCTGATCCTGCGAATCAAAATAATAAACTATATTCTGTGCGACAGGATCTTTGCGATTGGCTACCTGGTTACAGGTCAAGCCGTCGAGAAGAGCTTATCCTGACTCGCATACGCATTGGTCATACTCATCTGACACATTCCTATCTTTTAAAAGGAGAAGAGATGCCAATGTGCATTCCATGTAACGCTCCTCTTACTGTCAAACATATTTTTATTGATTGTATTGACTTTTCTTTTATTAGAGACAGGTATTTTAAAGTTGATAGTATGAGGCAGCTGTTTGACATGGTCAAATTAGAACTTATATTTGATTTTCTTAAAGCAATTCATTTATATAGTAAAATCTAATTTTAGGTTATATTTACCGTTCTTCATCTTTATTTTTTAAAATGTTATATTAAATTTTACCGTTTTCAATAGCTTTTTTGGTTATTATTTCTTTTATGGTTGAAAAACTCTTTTGGATTTATTAGTTTACATTGATTTGTTTTATAATTTTGTTTATTTGAATTTTAATACACGTATGAATGATCACTTTTTTTCAATTTTCCGGTCGAGTGGACTCGCACATGGGCCGTTCTCCTGATCTGGGGAGAGTCCATGTGCATTCGTGCTCACGTCGGATTATTCCAGCTTTATACACGAGTGTTTGCGCCCAACATGACCTTAGTAGTCGACGGGCCGTAAAGCAATATTTATTCATTCATTCATTACTTTGGTTATTGCTTCATTCGGAAGATCGTTTATGAACAACAAAAAGAGCGTTGGACCCAACACACTACCCTGAGGAACACCACTTTTGACTACTGATGGTCTTGATTTTACGCCATTTATTATGACCGTTTGGGTTCTGTTTGTGAGAAAATCTTGTATCCAGCTCAGTAGTTTACCGGTTTTCCCATAACTTTCCAGTTTCAATATAAGACCTTTATGCGAGACTGTATCGAATGCTTTTCGATAGTCGTAGAAAATTACATCAGTTTCTTTTCCATTGTCCAGAGCAGATGTCCAGTCATCCATTGATTCTAGAAGCTGTAATGTACAGGATTTTTTGTTCAGGAAGCCAAATTGAGATGGTGAGAATAGGTTATTAATAGTCATATAGTCATGTATTTCTTTCTTAATGATTTTCTGCATGATATTTGAACACACGGAGCTTATGCTTATGGGTCTATAGTTCTCAGGTTTTTCCTTGTCGCCGGATTTAAAGATCGGGGTCACATTTGCTTTTTTCCATTCAGTTGGTACTTTTTCCTCTTGGAATGATTTCTTTAAAATTTGTGTGAGCGGGCCTACTACACTTTTGGAACATTCTACAAGTACTCTTGGATGGATCCCATCTGGTCCTGGAGATTTGTTTGTTTTTAGGTCATGTAGTTGTTTCAGTACTATGTCCTCAGTTATAACGATGTTCTGTAGTGTCTTACAGGTTTTCTTTTCCAGGTTCGAATTTTCAGTAGTAAGTTCGTCTTTTATAAATACACTGGTAAAGTAATCGTTCATGAGATTTGCTTTTTCATTGTTATCTGTTACTAGCTTTCCCTCTTTATCCCTAAGTGTATTTAGTTTTGGGTTGGTTTTGTTATTTTGCCTGACATAGTTCCAAAAAAGCTTACTATCAGTTTTTATTTTGGCAGCCAAATCTTGTTCAAATCTGTATTTCGATGTTCGAACTGCATTTGTGGCTTCATTTCGTGCTTTCTTGTAGTCATTATAGTTTTTTATACTGGGACAATATCGATACTTTTTCCATTTTTGGTGTTTCTTCTTGAGCTTTGATTTTGTTTCTTTGTCCTGGTAGGTAATTTTACAACAGGGTTCTTGGGCATCCTTATAAACTGGTATGTGTTTATCTATACTCTTTTGTAGCAACTCTGTAAAGGATTTCCAGTCTTTGTCAATATCACCTATCAGTGCGTTTTCCCAGTTAATAAGATTTAACTCTTTATTAATCTGATTGTAGTTCCCTTTAGAGTAGATTCTTTTTAGATTATTATTCTCTGTTCTGTTGGTGTAGCATGTGAATTTGAATAGTAGTATTACATGGTCACTTTTTCCCAGTCCAGGAAGATAAGATACATTATTGACCATATTTTCTTCGTTTGTCATAATTAGGTCAAGTGTTGCAGGTGTAGCATTGTCTCTGTAACGCGTAGGATTAGAGATATGCTGATTCAGAAAATTATCCTTAACAGATTCCAGGAAAAGATTTGCCGGGTTATTTTCTGATCCATTTACTGTATTTAACTTCCAATTGATATCTTTGTATTTGAAATCACCTACAATGCATAAGTGTGAAGATCCCAAGTCGCAAGCTTTCTGTAGTAATTTGCATGTTGCGTATGTTGACTGTATGTCTGTTGATGGGCTTCTGTATATGCATCCAAAAATTAAGTTGTCATTGTCTTTTAAATTGATTTCTAACCAAAGGGATTCCACTTCATCTTCTTTTATATTTATAGTGCTGACTACTAGATTTTCTTTATGATAAATAATGATTCCTCTTCCTGAATTGGGTTTATTTTGGAAATTTATATATCCGTCTATGGTGAAGATAGATTCTGTCATCTCAAAAAAGGTTATTTTTGGATAGCATTCAGTAATTGCAATGATATCCGGTTTATTTTCTTGGATAAGTAATTTAAGCTCACTCATCTTATTGGTCAGAGTGTCAGCATTTGTATATAGAATGTTTAAAAAATCTGTAGTATTTACATTGTTAAAAGTAAAATTTGCATGTTAATCTCGATTAACATCAGGTGAGATCGGTGCTTCTGTATCTTGAAGTCGCCCACCAATAATTGTAGTTTCTTCATCAATTTGTGTTGCATTCATGAAGACAGCAGCACTTTCGTTCAGTAGATCGAGGTGTGTACTTTTTGTATGTGATTTGTCTTTCATCTTTGATCCAGATCGCAGTGTATCTTGAGGGCTCATTATTGTTAGTGATAGGTTTTCTGATTGTTTGCTAGGAATGATTTTTCCCCCTTTGATTGTAGCTTCTTTGTCAGTTATTCGTAATTTTTCTAGTTTCTGTAGTAAGTCTTTTCTTTCTTTCCTTTGTTCAGGAGTTTGGTCCGCTGATATGATGACGTTTTTTAAGTTTGCTGGAGCATTTGATCGAATTTGTTTAGCTTTTTTCAAAAGATTGTATTTCATGTTCTTATCTTCTAACACTACTTTGTATGGTCTGGATCTTAGACTGTCATGTTTTCCAATACGAAATGCCGTTTTTACAGTTACATTGATGTCTAAAGCTTTACAAATTTGCATGAATTTGTCCATGTCATCCTGTTTGCGTCCTATACTTGTTTCTTCTTTTGTCCCCTTGTAGGACTCCGAGGGCGGGTGGTTTGGAGCATCGCCGATGAAATATCAACATACACTATGGCTCAACAAAAGAAAACCAAGCGATACCTATCGGATTCGGAAGATGAAAATATCAACATGCCTTCTTTTCCAAAGTTTATTATTATTGAAAGCGATGATGATGACAATCCCGTCGCAGAACTCTCTCCCTTTGTAATAGAGAAGCAAATAAGAGCAATTATTGGCACTCCGAAGTCTGTTAAAAACCTGAAAAACGGAACAATCCTTGTCGAAGTTAGTAAAAGAGCACAGTCGGATAACTTACTTAAAACATCAAAATTCTTTAATCAGAGTGTTCAGGTCTATCCTCATGAAAAATTGAATCAGTCAAAAGGTGTCATCAGATGCAGAGAATTGAATAATTGCTTGATACATGAAATTGAAAAGAATTTAAGACCCCAAGGTGTAAAACAAGTTAGAAGAGTGGAGTTCAAGAAAGATGGCAAAACGACTAGAACAAATACTTATATTTTGACCTTTGACGAACCAACTTTGCCAAAAGAAATTAAAATTGGATTTCAAATAGTTAATGTGGATGTTTATGTCCCAAACCCTCTGCGCTGTTTTCATTGCCAGAGATTTGGACATCATGAGGATAACTGCAGGACTACTAAAGTTTGTAGAAAATGCTCTTTCACTGGTGATATAGATGAACATGATGAAGCTACCTGTGAAAATGATTTCAAATGTTTTAACTGTGGACAAGCCCATCCGTCAAGCTCAAGATTATGCCCAAAGTTTAAAAAAGAAAAAGAAATTTTAAGCATTAAGTACAGACAATCACTTTCTTTCTTTGAGGCAAGGAAAATTGTAGAGTCCAGAGAGGAGATGCTGAAAAGTGGTACTAGTTATGCTAGTAAAGCTAAACCCAACTCTGATCAGGCGCCAAAGGAATGCAGTTCATGTGATCGCATGTTGAAAATTCTTTCGGAATTGTTCCCAGATGTAAAAGATAAAATCAACCAAATCATGTCTGGTGAAGAGCCTAAGGTGAATGTATCAAGTGATAAAAGTTTAGAAAATAATACAAACAATCCTGAAAAGAACAAACCAGTTACTCGTCCTTCTCAAGCCAATGTAAATAAAGATAAACCGTCTGCAAAAGTAAAATCTTCAAGTAAAAACCCTTCAGAGTCTGTTCAACAGAGACGGACTCGCATTAATCTGGAGAAGGTCTCTCCTCCTCCAGTTACAACAGGTAATCGCTTCCAACAGTTAAGCGATTCAGATGACGAGGAGGATATGGACGTACACCAGGTTTCGGATTCGAAACCTGCTCCTCCTCCTTCAACCTCCCTTAATTCAAACCAAAAGCAAACAGATGCAATAAGGCAAGGTGCTAACAAAATCAACCTAACAGCAGTTAAATAATGGGTAGTTTCTCACTTCCATTATTAAGTGGTATTATTTTAACTCTAACCTCCATAATGGCGAATAACATTATACAATGGAATTGTCGCAGCATCAAGGCTAATTTTGAAGAACTTAATCTTCTAATTAACAAACAAAAACCAGCTGCAGTATGTATACAAGAAACGTTTCTTAAAGACACAGATAAGTTTTCTCTGAAATATCACTCTTGCTATTTCACTAACTTTACAGATCGCGAGAAAGCGTCTGGTGGTGTGGGAATTATTGTAAATTATAATATCCCTCACCGTCATGTTAGTTTAGATACTTCTCTACAAGCAGTGGCTGTGAGTGTATCCCTCAATAAAACTATTACACTGTGCTCTGTCTATCTTCCTCCTAGTTCCCCCGTTGATGGCGTAAAACTGGATCATATTGTTGACCAGCTACCACACCCTTTTATTCTTATGGGAGATTTCAATTCTCACCATAAATTATGGGGATGCTCCAATACAGACGACAAAGGTCGTACTGTTGAGGATTTTGTAACTAGACATGATCTTGTTTTATTGAATGATAAATCTAAAACTTATCTTCATCCTGCAACAGGAAATTACTCTTCACTGGATTTGACTATTTGCAGTCCTGATATTTTTCCTGATTTTTCATGGAAAGTTCTTTCCGACCTTCATGGTAGTGACCATTTCCCTCTTCGTTGGAAACTCCATAAAGCTAATTGGGAACTTTTTAGAACCACATGTGAACAGTCGATAAATCCAGAAGCCTTTGATGACTGTGAAAACTCTGCAGATCTGTTTACAACTTTACTTTATTCTGCTGCAGAAAAAAGTATTCCACAAACATCGCCTGACCCAAAGAATCCAAACAAGCCATGGTTCAATGACGATTGCAAAAAGGCTGTAGCTGAGCGAAAACGTGCTCTTAGAGCATTTGGCTTAAGGCCTTCAAAGGAGAATCTTTACAAATTTAAAATTGCACGTGCGAAAGCACGTCGTACTATTAAACAAAGTAAGCGTTCGTCTTGGAGACAGTATGTCTCTAGATTAAACTCTAGATCATCTGTCAAAAAGACTTGGGACATGATACGTAAAATTAGTGGGAAGAATACATCACTTAATGTCGGTCATCTTAAAACGGATGACGATAACACAGTTTCTTCAAAACATGACATTGCTAATGTCTTGGCAGACACGTTTGCCAAGAAGTCTTCCTCTACTAATTACTCACCTGCGTTTCAGAAGTTTCAAGGTGAAAAAGAAAAGTCTAAACTTAATTTCAGTTCCAGAAATCTGGAACATTATAATAGAGACTTTTCCGTTAAGGAATTGAAAAAAGCTTTAAAAAATTGTCACGACACTGCTGTCGGATCAGATGCTATTCATTATCAATTCCTCAAACGTTTGCCATCTCGTTCCCTTCATTGCTTACTTCAAATTTATAATCAGGTATGGAAGACGGGAAGCATTCCAGCCTCTTGGCGGGAAGCTATCGTTATTCCAATACCTAAACCAGGTAAAGATTCCACAAACCCTTCAAATTACCGCCCTATTGCTTTAACCAGTTGCATCTGTAAAACCATGGAAAGAATGGTTAATGATCGTCTTGTTTGGTTTCTTGAAAAGAACCACCTTATTACGCAAGTCCAAAGTGGCTTTCGTAAACAGAGAAGCACTCTTGATCATCTTGTTCGCTTCGAGACATTTATTCGAGAAGCCTTTATAAAGAAGGAACACGTTGTTTCTGTCTTTTTCGATCTCGAAAGTGCTTATGACACCACTTGGAAGTATGGAATTATGAACGACCTCTATGATTTCGGTATTCGAGGTCGCCTTGCCTTTTTCATCTCAGCTTTTTAGCTCCACTGGCTGAAAGCCACTGGGGCTATTGTCATGGCGTTGTGTCCGTCGTGCGTCCGTCCGTCCGTCCGTCCGTCCGTGCGTGCGTGCGTCCGGTCGTAAACTTTTCTTTAAAAATCTTCTCCTCAGAAACTACTGGATGGATTTCAACCAAACTTCACAGGAATGATCCTTGGGTGACCCTCTTTCAAAGTTGTTCAAGAAATTTTGATCCAATGATATACATGGATTTAATGGGCGTGGCTAATTTCCAAATATGGTAAAAAGTGAGTTTTCTCAGATTCTAATCAATGGATACCAGTAAAATTTTACATGAATGATCCTTGGGTGACCCTTTATCAGTCTACAAAAAATCATTGTGATCGGATGGAAAATATGCATTTTATGGGCGGAGGTCATTTCTCTATATGTTATATAGTGGAAACTTTGAAAATCATTTTCTCAGAATGTAATTGATGGATATCAACCAAATTTCACTTGAATGATCCTTGAGTGACCCTTTATCAGTCTACAAAAAATCATTATGATTGGATGAAAAATATGCATTTTATGAGCGGAGGTCATTTCTCTATATGTTATATAGTGGAAACTTTGAAAATCATTTTCTCAGAATGTAACTGATGGATATCAACCAAATTTCACTGGAATGATCCCTGAGTGACCCTTTATCAGTCTACAAAAAATTATTTTGATTGGATGAAAAATATGCATTTTATGAGCAGAGGTCATTTCTCTATATGTTATATAGTGGAAAATTTGAAAATCATTTTCTCAGAATCTGATTTTTGGATATCAACTAAATTTCACTGGAATGATCCTCGAGTGACCCTTTATCAGTGTACCAAAAATCATTTTGATTAGATGAAAAATATACATTTAATGGGTGGAGGTCAATTCTCAATATGTTAAATAGGGGAAACTATGAAAAACATTTTCTCAGAATGTAACTGATGGATATCAATCAAACATTTTTGGTTTGATCTTTGGTGACCCATTATCATGCAGCTAAAAATTAGTTTGATTTGATGAAAAATATGTCTTTTAATAGCATAGGTCATTTCTCTATCTGTTATAAAGTTGAAACTTTGAAAATCATTTTCTACATCAGTAGAACCCCAAATATCTCAAAATCTAGTTGAAACATTTATTTGCTTTTACAAGAATTTCAAGCCTGTGGAGCGACTCAAGCCATTCATGGCTTTCTAGTTTGGATGAACGTCAGTTTAGAGTCCGTGTTGGAGATACTTTATCTGATCCCCATGAACAAGAAATGGGTGTTCCCCAGGGGAGTATTTTATCGGTTACACTATTTAGTGTCAAAATAAACAACATTGTTAAAACCGTTTGCCCTGGTGTGGAATGTTTTCTCTACGTTGACGATTTTTGTATCTGCTACAGATCAAAACAAATGCATACAATTGAAAGACAATTGCAACAAGTCTTGAACAATCTTTCAAAATGGTCCAATGAAAACGGTTTCAAGTTTTCAAAGACAAAAAACCTTTTTGATTCTAAACTGTCATTTATTCCACATATTGATAATTTGAGAAATAAATGCCTAAAGGCACTTAACCTTTTACGTGTTGTATCCAGTATGGATTGGGGAGCCGATAAAAAGGTTCTATTGCGCCTATATAGGGCACTTGTTAGATCAAACCTAGACTATGGCTGTGTTGTTAGCTCACCTGAGCACGAAGTGCTCAAGTTGAGCTATTTTGATGGGCTGCTGTCCGGCGTCCGTCGTCCGTCGTCCATCGTCCGTCGTCCGTCGTCCGTCGTCAAACTTTACCTTGTGTGCACTCTAGAGGCCACATTTTGGGCCCAAATGTCTTGAAACTTGGTCAGAATGTTTGTCTCCATCAAATTTCGGTCAAGTTCGAAATTGGGTCAGGTGGGGTCAAAAATGGGGTCAAGGGGTCAAATTTTAGAAAAACCTTGTGTGCACTCTAGAGCCCACATTTGTGGCCCAAATGTCTTGAAACTTGGTCAGAATGTTTGTCTCCATCAACTCTCGGCCAAGTTTGAAATTGGGTCAAGTTGGGTCAAAAATGGGGTCAAGGGGTCAAATCTTAGAAAAACCTTGTGTGCGCTCTAGAGGCCACATTTGTGGTCCAAATGTCTTGAAACTTGGTAACAATGTTTGTCTCCATCAAATCTCGATCAAGTTCGAAATTGGGTCAAGTAGGGTCAAAAATGGGGTCAAGGGGTCAAATCTAAGAAAAACCTTGTGTGTGCTCTAGAGGTCATATTTTTGGCCCAAATGTCTTGAAACTTGGTCAGAATGTTTGTCTCCATCAAATCTCGGCCAAGTTTGAAATTGGGTCAAGTGGGGTCAAAAATGGGGTCAAGGGGTCAAATCTTATAAACAAGAGGGCCATAGTGGTCCTTAATCGCTCACCTGAATTAACAATCTAAAAAAGTTTTTCTAAGATTTGACCCAATGACCTAGTTTTGACCTAACTTGACCCAATTTCAAATTCGTCAAAGTTCTCATCAAATTATTCATTCTGTCCATTTTCAGGTTGATTGGGCTAAAAATATGGCCTCTAGAGTGTCCACAAGGATTTTCAAAGACTTGACCCCGTGACCTAGTTTTTGACCCCACTTGACCCAATTTCGAACTTGTCCGAGTTGTCATCAAGATAATCATTCTGACAAATTTTCAGGTTGATTGGGCTTAAATTATATGGCCTCTAGAGTGTCCACAAGGTTTTTCTAAGATTTGGCCCTGTGACCTAGTTTTTGACCCCACTTGACCCAATTTTGAACTGGTCCGAGTATTTCATCAAGATAATCGTTCTGATCAATTCTGAGGTTGATTGGGCTTTAAAAATGAAGCTTAAAAAATGGCCTATAGAGTGTCCACAAGGTTTTTCTTAGATTTGACCCTGTGACCTAGTCTTTGACCCCACTTGACCCGATTTAGAACTTGTCAGAGATTTCATCAAGATATTCATTCTGACCAGTTTTCAGGTTGATTGCCCTAAAAATATGGCCTCTAGAGTGTCCACAAGGTTTTTCTAAGAATGACCCTGTGACCTAGTTTTTGACCCCACTTGACCCAATTTTGAACTCATCTGAGATTATATCAAGATAATCATTCTGACCAATTTTCAGGTTGATTGGGCTTAAAATATGGCCTCTAGAGTGTCCACAAGGTTTTTCTAAGATTTGACCCCGTGACCTAGTTTTTGACCCCCATTGACCCAATTTGGAACTTGTCCGAGATTTTATCAAGATAAACATTCTGACCAATTTTGAGGTTGATTGGGCTAGAAATATGGCCTTTAGAGTGCCCACAAGGTTTTTCTAAGAATTGACCCTGTGACCTAGATTTTGAAACCAGTTGACCCAATTTCGAACTTGTCCAAGATTTTATCAAGATATTCATTCTGACCAGTTTTCAGGTTGATTGGGCTAAAAATATGGTCTCTAGAGTGTCCACAAGGTTTTTCTAAGATTTGACCCCGTGACCTAGTTTTTGACCCCACTTGACCCAATTTCGAACTTGTCCGAGATTTCATCAAGATATTCATTCTGACCAGTTTTCAGGTTGATTGGGCTAAAAATATGGCCTCTAGAGTGTCCACAAGGTTTTTCTAAGATTTGACCCTGTGACCTAGTTTTTGACCCCACTTGACCCAATTTCAAACTTGTCCGAGATCTTATCAAGATAATCATTCTGACCAATTTTCAGGTTGATTGGGCTAAAAATATGGCCTCTAGAGTGTCCACAAGGTAAATGTTGACGACGCACAACGCACAACGGACGACGGACGACGGACATCAAGTAACCCCAAAAGCTCACCTTGAGCACTTCGTGCTCAGGTGAGCTAAAAACCTTGTGTGCACTCTAAAGGCCATATTTTGGGTCCAAATGTCTTGAAACTTGGTCACAATGTTTGTCTCCATCAAATCTCGGTTTAGTTTAAAAATGGGTAAAGTAGGGTCAAAAATGGGTTCAAGGGGTCAAATCTAAGAAAAACCTTGTGTGCACTGTAGAGGCCATATGTTTGGTCTAAATGTCTTGAAACTCAGTCAGAATGTTTGTTTTCATCAAATTTCGGTCAAGTTTGAAATTGGGTCAAGTGGGGTCAAAAATGGGGTCAACGGGTCAAATCTTAGAAAAACCTTTTGTGCAATCTAGAGGCCATATTTTTGGGCCATATGTCTTGAAACTTGGTCAGAATTTTTGTCTCCATCAAATCTCAGCCAGGTTTGAAATTGGGTTAAGTGGGGTCAAAAATGGGGTCAAGGGGTCAAATCTTAGAACAACCTTGTTAGGACTTTAGAGGCCACATTATTGGCCCAATTGTCTTGAAACTTGGTCAGAATCTTTGTCTCCATCAAATCTCGGTCAAGTTTGAAATTGGGTCAAGTGGGGTCAAAAATGGGGTCAAGGGGTCAAATCTTAGAAAACCTTGTGTGCACTCTAGAGAACATATTTATGGCTCAAATGTCTTGAAACTTGGTCAGATTGTATATCTCCATCAAATCTCAGTTAAGTTCAAATTGGGTCAAGTGTGGTCAAAAATGGGGTCAAGGGTTCAAATCTTGGAAAAACCTTGTGTGTACTCTAGAGGCCACATCTTTGGTCCAAATGTCTTGAAACATGTTTGTCTCCATCAAATCTCAGTCATGTTCAAAATAGGGTCAAGAAGGTTCAAAATTGGGGTCAAGGGGTCAAATCTAAAAAAAAAGAAAACATGTTTACTCAAATATCTTGAAACTTGGTCAATATGTTTGTATGAAACCTAGGTCAAGTTTGAAATTGCCTTGAAATCTTACACAAGTTTGATAGAGGGTCAAAAACAAACGTTTTTTAGTACTTTAGAGGCAACATTTTAACTGAAATGTTTTCTTCTTGATCTCTTTGACTTTTGTTTAGCCATGCATCAGGTGAGCGCTTTAGGGCCAATGGCCCTCTTGTACATAGAATCAAAGAGCAAAAAGGCACATCCTTCTTTCTCTTGGCTGAAAATATTCCATGGTATTGATCCTATGAAGAAATTATCTCCTTTTTGACATCTGCCTATTTAAATAATGTGGTGTCCCAGGTGTCAAAGAGACTCAGGTGAGCGATCTAGGACCATCATGGTCCTCTTGTTTATGGTTCTGCGCGCCCTTCTTACCTTCGTAAACTTGATACTATTCATAATCAGGGTTTGCGCTTGGCGTTGGGTGCATTTAGAACATCACCAATTAACAGTGTTTATACAGAAGCAAATGAGCCTTCCTTAAATTTACGCAGGAAAAAGCTTTCCATGCAATATTATTTAAAACTTAAATCCAATCCCGATAATCCTACTCATAAAGTTGTTTTTGAACCTAAATATAGAGAGGCTTTTGAAAAGAAAAAGAACCCAATACTTCCTTTTAGTTTGCGCTGTGAAGCCGATGTAAGCTCTCTAGATTTTGACCTAGAGGACGTGGCAGAACATATTGTTCCTGATGTTCCTTTGTGGACGTATAAAAGTCCCACGTTTCTTTATGATCTTGCTTCAAGCAAAAAGGATACAACAGATCCATCTATTTTTAAAACCAAATTCTTGGAAGTCAAAGAAAAATACACATCTTACGAAGAAATATACACTGACGGTTCAAAAGATGGCGAAAAAGTTGCCTCAGCCACTGTTTTAGATGGCGAAAAATATCAATTCCGCCTTCCCAATAACTCTTCTATTTTTTCAGCCGAGCTTAAGGCCATTGATCTTGCAGTCGATCATATGATCGCAGAACGTCTCTCTCGCTATATCATTTTTACTGACTCTATGTCAAGCATGCAAGCGATTGAGCACGAAAAAAACTGACAATCCCCTTATTGTAAGGCTACTTGATAAAATAGCTAAGCTTAATGATGTTGATCTCGTTTTCTGTTGGCTTCCAAGCCATATTGGTATTCGTGGTAATGAAGAGGCAGATAAAGCTGCCAAGGATTCATTATCACTTGAAATTTTACCCTTTGAAGTACCTTTTACTGATTTTAAGCCCCTTATTCATAGTTTTATTCATGATGTCTGGAGAAACTGTTGGACTGATCCAGCCAACCAGAATAATAAGTTATTCTCTGTTCAACCAGACATCGGCGATTGGATTCCTGGTTACAGGGCAAGCCGTCGCGAAGAGCTGATTTTGACTCGCCTACGCATTGGCCATACTTATCTTACACACTCCCATCTTTTAAATGGAGAAGAGATGCCAATGTGCATTCCATGCAACACTCCTCTTACTGTCAAACATATTTTTATTGATTGCATTGATTTTTCTTTGATAAGAGACAGGTATTTTAAAGTTGATAGTATGAGGCAGTTGTTTGACAATATTAAAATTGAACTTATTTTTGACTTTCTCAAGGCGATTCATTTATATAGCAAAATATGATTTTTAGGTACTATTAATTATGTTTCTTCTTAATTTTTAAAATGGTTCTATTAAATTTTACCGTTTTCAATGGCTCTTTTGGCTATTATTTCTTATACATTTGAAATTCTTTTTGGAATTTTTATATGTTTACCTTGAAATTGTTTTAAAATATTCTTTACTTATGTTTTCATACAATGGATACTCACTCTTTTATACATAAGTGTTTGCGCCCAACATGACCTTAGAAGTCGACGGGCCGTAAAACAATATTCATTCATTCTTTGTTTCTTCTTTGGATTCAGGTAGATTGAAGGTCATGATGTTACAACTACGATTTTTATACCCCCCACCTACGAAGTAGAGGGGGGTATATTGGTTTCACCATGTCTGTCTGTCCGTCCGTCCGTCCATCCGTCCGTCCATCCGTCCGTCCGTCCGTCCGTAGACCTTTTCGTTTCCGGACTCTAACTCAAGAACCAAATGACCTACAATCATGAAACTTTATACAAATGTTCCTTATGACCCAAGGAAGTGCCCTATTGTTTTTGGGTCACATAGGTCAAAGGTCAAGGTCAAAGTCGGCCTTTGTTCAATTTTCGTTTCCGGACTCTAACTCAAGAACCAAGTGACCTACAATCATGAAACTTTATACAAATGTTCCTTATTACCCAAGGAAGTGCCCTATTGTTTTTGGGTCACATAGGTCAAAGGTCAAGGTCACAGTCAGCCTTTGTTCAATTTTCGTTTCCGGACTCTAACTCGAGAACCAAGTGACCTACAAGCATGAAACTTTATGCAAATGTTGCCTATGATCCAAGAAAGTGCCCTATTGTTTTTGGGTCATATAGGTCAAATGTCAAGGTCACAGTCAATTTTTGTTCAATTTTCATTTGTGGACTCTAACTCAAAAACCATGCGACCTAGAATCATGAAACTCATGCAAATAGTGCATATGACCTCAATATTTGTTACAAACACATCCTGGGCTAATAGCACTTGCATTCAAACAAAGCGCTTGTGGGGGGTATTAGTCCGCTCTGCGACAGTTCTAGTTTCTCTCATTTTGTTCTTTAATCCTGAGGTCAATTTTGTCATTCAGTTGTTCTGTCATTTCATCCATTATTTCATGTTTCAATATTTCCTTCTTTTCATCAATCTTCTCATCAATCTTGCTGTCAATTTGGTCTACTATAGATTCCAGGTACGAGAGTCTTTCATTGTTAGCCTGTTTAATATCTACTAGTGTTTCATTTAAGTGTAGTAGAGTTGGCAATGTGTACCTACAGGTCGGACAAGTCCAGGATATATTTAACTTTGGATCATTCAGCAGCTCATATTGTTGCATGCTCATATTTATGCATTTTATACAAAATTGGAGACCACAGTGTATGCACTTCATGTTTTCTGGACAATCTTTCAGGTTTTTGTCACATTGTGGACAGCACTCACTATCTGAACCTGGTCGCATTCTTTTCTTTCTAAATTCACCAATTGGTGTACTTGTGATCCTTGGATCTGTTATATTTGAGAAACCTCCACTTGCCATGGTTGTAATTTGTCGTCTGAATCCAATACCTTTTTATTATTTAGTACTTTCGATTGATTTTTTATTATTATTATTATTTTTTTTAATCTTTTTTTCGTACAGTATAGCTCGGTATGCCCGTGCTGACTGTTAATATTAATGGTATCAGAGTTCTGTCCGTTATCATTTACTTGTAAAGAGATATTGACAGTATAGCTCGGTAGTCCCGTGCTGACTGATTTATTTTCATGATTTCTAGGTTTTTTAATTGACTCTAATTTTATGTATTGTTTTGTTTTTATCTTGTTATTTAATGTTTCTACACTCTTCTCTCAATGTCCATTGCCAGTTTTCTTAGCCAGACTTTGGATAGTGTTCTAGTTGGGTGTAGGCCCCCAGCTGGGCGGGGGGGTAGAAATAGTCGGCTGCTGCCCATGTAGTCAATGGTAAGACCCCTAACAAATGGGCCCGCCTGTTTGCCGTGGGTGGAGACTCGTAAGGCCGGAAAAGAGGGTCCTGGTAGTTGAGGGAAGCCCAGGGATCTCCAGCTTCTCAACACGCTGCTTTGGCCTCGGCTTCGGTTGAAACGGGGGCCCCCAGCTGGGCGGGGGGGTAGAAATAGTCGGCTGCTGCCCATGTAGTCAATGGTAAGACCCCTAACAAATGGGCCCGCCTGTTTGCCGTGGGTGGAGACTCGTAAGGCCGGAAAAGAGGGTCCTGGTAGTTGAGGGAAGCCCAGGGATCTCCAGCTTCTCAACACGCTGCTTTGGCCTCGGCTTCGGTTGAAACGGGAGCCTGGATTGGCCCGGTCTAGGCAATCGGCTGGTCGTTTTAGACTTGGGCAATACTATTGTTATAATTTGATGTTATGTATTCAAAGCCCTTATAAATGTGTATAAAACACGTTTCTCTTTTATCTTGTTGTATTTAATAGTTTTTAGTTCTGGTCTATATAGGCTTATGGGCTAATTGGGTTGTATGAATTTCTTTGCTGGACTGTGTTTTGCATGGCATGATCCTGTTTTTGGGAGATTGTCCATGCGGTGCATTTGTCGGGCGTTTAATTCAATCGGTCCAAGTATACTACCCGGGTAACCCTGGCATGAGGGGGCTGGAAACCCGCCCTTTTTATGTCCCCTTGTAGGGCTCGGTGGAGGGCATGGGGCCACGGGTAATGAAACTTAAAACTTAAACTATGGCTTCCCAAAACAAACGAACACATGCTCAAATGGACTCCGACGCTGAAAACAAACAATCTCAAGAACATTTTCCAAGATTTCTCTTAATTGAATCTCTTAACTCTGAAAGACCAGTTACCAAATTATCACCTTTTGTAATTGATAAATGTCTCAAGTCTTTAGCTGGAGAATTGAAAACTGTTAAAAAACTGAAAAATGGTGCTTTGCTGGTAGAGGTTGATAAGAAAGCCTACTCGGACAACCTTTTAAACATTAAAACCTTTTTTGATATTCCTGTCAAATGCCGTGAACACACAACCCTAAATACTTCAAAAGGAATCATTCGCTGTCCAGATCTAGAAGGGGTATCAGAGAAAGAGATTGTTGAAGAATTGATGACTCAAAATGTAACTGACGCCAGAAGGATATCAGTTTTTAGGGATGGAAATAAAATTAAAACCAATACGATTATTCTGACATTCAAAACTGCTATACGACCCAAATCTATTAAAATTGGATACTTGAAAGTTAACGTCGATATATATATTCCGAATCCTCTTCAGTGTTATCGATGTTTTCAATTTGGCCATCATGAGAAAAACTGTAAAAAAGATGAACTTTGTCGGCGATGTGGTGGTCTCGAGGAGTCACATGATGTGGATGAATGCCCGCTTCCTCCAGAATGTGTCAATTGCGGCGAAGGACACATATCAACTTCACGCAAATGTTCACACTGGAAGAAAGAAAAAGAAATTGTAACAGTCAAATGTAAAGAGGGTCTTTCATATTTTGAGGCAAAAAAGGTAGTTGAAAATAGAATAAATATCACCACCTCTTATGCTAATGTAGCTAAAGCAACAGTAGTTACAAGTAAAGACAGCAACGAATGCCAAAATTGTAAAGATATGTTTTCAAAATTGTGTCTGGTCTTTCCCGAAAAGAAAGCAGAAATTGAAAAGTTGTTCTCTCTACCAAAAAAGCAGTTTGTATCATCTGAAGTAAGTAAAACTAACCCTACAAATCAAGTTAAAAATCCTACAGAACCGTCATCTAAATCCCGTACAGTTTCAAGTCAAAACAGTAAAGTTACAGAGACACCAATAGAAAGTCGAAGCAAAAATGAAAGCGAGTCCAAGTCTACAAGTAGTAGCACAACAGATTTTACAAAACCCTCTTCTAGGAGAACTAGGTCTCCTAAATCAAATCGACTGCCAAAAGGATCTGAGGATCCAATAAAACAGTTTAACCGTTTCGGTGCTTTGGGTAACCCCGACGAGGAGCCCATGGACCATGAGTTTGGAGACCAGGCCAAAGCGGACTGGAATGAAAACCTTGGGCAGTGGAGTGAACCTCCCGAAACGAGACCTGCGGATCCTCAGGGTCCGAAAGAGAATAAGCAAGGTAAAAACATTATTGTTCTTTCACACTTAAAGAAATAAATTTCATACTTCCACAACTTATTTGTATATTTATCTCCCTAAATTTAATTATGGCGAACAAAATCATTCAATGGAATTGTCGCAGCATCAAGGCTAATTTTGAAGAATTGAATCTATTAGTTTCGAATGGAAAGCCAGTAGCAATTTGTTTGCAAGAGACTTTTCTTAAAGACATTGACAAATTCTCTTTCAAGTATCACTCTTGCTATATGAAAAATTTTGAAGGGAATGAGAAAGCTTCGGGCGGTGTCGGAATTATTGTTAATAACAGTGTTCCTCATCGCATTATTCCTCTTAATACTACGCTACAAGCTGTAGCTGTAAGTGTATCTCTTAATAAAACAATTACCATTTGTTCAATTTATCTACCCCCTAGTTCTCCTATCAACCATAGGAAACTAGATGATCTTGTCGAACAGTTACCAAAGCCTTTCATATTAATGGGAGATTTTAATTCCCATCATACGCTTTGGGGATGTACTAATACAGACGACAAAGGTCGCATAATTGAAGATTTCATATCAAATCATGATCTTATTCTATTAAATGATAAATCCTCCACGTATCATCATCCAGCTACTGGTTCATATTCTTCATTGGATTTAACTGTTTGCACTCCAGACATTTTCCCGGCTTTTAGCTGGAAAGTGGACTCGGACCTTCATGGTAGTGACCATTTTCCTATTCATATTTCTGAATTAGGACCATCGGTTCAAGAACGCCCAAGGCGTTGGAAACTCCACAAAGCTAATTGGGAGTTGTTCAAAACTACCTGCGAACAATCAATAAATCCACAGGCTTTTGAAGATTGTGAAAACTCTACAGAGCTATTCACATCCTTACTATATTCCGCTGCAGAGAAAGCTATTCCAAGAACGTCGCCTGACCCTAAACACCCTAACAAACCATGGTTTAATGAAGATTGCAAACAGGCTATAGCCGAGCGTAGGTCTGCTCTTAGGTCATTTGATTTGAGACCATCAAAGGAGAACCTGTACAAATTTAAAATTGCACGAGCGAAAGCTCGTCGTACCATTAAACAAAGTAAGCGTTCGTCTTGGAGACAGTATGTTTCTAGATTAAATTCTAGATCATCTGTCAAAAAGACATGGGATATGGTGCGCAAAATCAGCGGAAAGAACACGTCAATTGGAGTTGGTCATTTAAGAACTGACCTCAGTGACGTTTCTTCCAAGGCTGGTATTGCGAATGTATTGGCAGATACGTTTGCCAAGAAGTCATCATCATCCAATTACTCACCTGCATTTCAAAAATTCAAAGGTGATAAAGAAAAGTCAAAACTTAACTTCAGTTCCAGTCGACTGGAACATTATAATAGAGACTTTTCTGTCAAAGAATTGAAGAAGGCTTTAAAGAAGTGTCATGACACTGCTGTAGGAAATGATAATATACATTATCAATTCCTCAAACGATTGCCCTCTCGTTCTTTGCATTGCTTACTTGAAATTTATAATCAGGTATGGAAGACGGGAAGCATTCCAGCCTCTTGGCGGGAAGCTATCGTTATTCCCATACCTAAACCAGGTAAAGATTCTACCGATCCTTCAAATTATCGTCCTATTGCTTTGACTAGTTGCATTTGTAAAACCATGGAAAGAATGGTAAATGACCGTCTTGTTTGGTTTCTTGAAAAGAACCACCTAATTACGCAAGTCCAAAGTGGCTTTCGTAAACAAAGAAGCACTCTTGATCATCTTGTTCGCTTCGAGACTTTTATTCGAGAAGCCTTTATAAAGAAAGAACACGTCGTTTCTGTCTTTTTCGATCTTGAAAGTGCTTATGATACCACATGGAAGTATGGGATTATGAATGACCTCTATGATTTCGGTATTCGAGGTCACCTTGCTTATTTCATTTCTGCTTTTTTGGATGAACGTCAGTTTAGAGTCCGAGTTGGAGATACTTTGTCTGATCCCCATGAACAGGAAATGGGCGTTCCACAAGGAAGTATTTTGTCTGTGACACTTTTTAGTGTCAAAATTAACAATATTGTCAAAACTGTTTGCCCTGGGGTGGAATGTTTTCTCTATGTTGATGACTTTTGCATCTGTTACAGATCAAAACATATGTATACGATTGAAAGACAGCTACAGCAAGTCTTGAAGAATCTTTCAAAATGGTCCAATGAAAACGGCTTCAAGTTTTCCAAGACAAAAACTAAATGTATGCATTTTTGTCAATCTAGGAAAATGCACCCTGATCCAGAATTAAAGCTGGATGGAGTGCAAATTGAAGTTGTAAAAGAATTTAAATTTTTGGGACTCCTTTTTGATTCTAAACTGACGTTTATACCCCATATTGATAATTTAAAAAATAAGTGCTCAAAGGCACTTAATCTTTTACGTGTTGTATCTAGTATGGACTGGGGAGCCGATAAAAAGGTTTTATTACGCCTTTACAGGGCACTTGTCAGATCTAAATTAGATTATGGTTGTGTTGTTTACGGTTCTGCACGCCCTTCATACCTTCGTAAACTTGATACCATTCATAATCAAGGATTGCGCCTAGCGCTGGGTGCTTTTAGAACATCACCAGTTAATAGCCTGTACATTGAAGCAAATGAACCGTCCTTGAACCTGAGAAGAAAAAAGCTGTCAATGCAGTACTATTTAAAGCTAAAATCTAATCCTGACAACCCAACGTATAAAGCTGTGTTTGAACCTAAACACAGACGGGATTTTATTAAGAAACCAAGTGCAATACCCCCATTTAGTTTACGTTGTGAAGCAGATGTTAACTCTCTAGATTTTGATTTAGAGGACGTGGCAGAACATATTGTTCCTGATGTTCCTTTATGGACATATAAAAGTCCCACGTTTCTTTATGATCTTGCTTCCAGCAAAAAGGATACAACAGATCCGTCTATTTTTAAAACAAAGTTCTTTGAAGTCAAAGAAAAATACATATCGTATGAAGAAATATACACAGACGGTTCAAAAGATGGCGAAAAGGTCGCTTCAGCCACTATTTTAGATGGCGAAAAATATCAATTCCGTCTACCTAATAACTCTTCCGTTTTTTCAGCCGAGCTTAAGGCCATTGATCTCGCACTCGATCATATGATCGCAGAACATTTCTCTCGCTATATCATTTTTACTGACTCTATGTCAAGCATGCAAGCGATTGAGCACGAGAAAACTGACAATCCCCTTATCGTAAGGCTACTTGATAAAATTGCCCAGCTAAGTGATGTTGATCTCGTTTTCTGCTGGCTTCCAAGCCACATTGGTATTCGTGGCAATGAGGAGGCAGATAAAGCTGCCAAGGATGCATTATTACTTGAGATTTTACCTTTTGAAGTACCTTTTACTGATTTTAAACCCTTAATTCATTGTTTTATTCATGATGTCTGGAGGAACAGCTGGTCTGATCCTGCGAATCAGAATAATAAACTTTATTCTGTTCGACAGGATCTTGGCGATTGGCTACCTGGTTACAGGTCAAGCCGTCGAGAAGAACTTATCCTTACTCGCATACGCATTGGTCATACTCATCTGACACATTCCTATCTTTTAAAAGGGGAAGAGATGCCAATGTGCATTCCATGTAACGCTCCTCTTACTGTCAAACATATTTTTATTGATTGTATTGACTTTTCTCTTATTAGAGACAGGTATTTTAAAGTTGACAGTATGAGACAGCTGTTTGACATGGTCAAATTAGAACTCATATTCGAGTTTCTTAAAGCAATTCATTTATATAGTAAAATCTAATTTTAGGTTATATTTATCGTTTTTCATCTTTAGTTTTTCAAATTGTTTCCTAAATATTTACCGTTTTCTTTATCTATTTAGATATAAATTCTTTAAAATTTTAAGATATTCTTTTGACTTTTAATTGTTTACATTGATTTGTTTTATTATGCTATCTTAAATTACAGAATAATTTTGAATGTCCTGTGTGAATTTTCCGGTCGGGTGGACTCGCACATGGATCGTTCTCCTGATCTGAGGGGAGTCCATGTGCTTTCGTGCTCACGTCGGATTATTCAAGTTTTATACATGAGTGTTTGCGCCCAACATGACCTTAGTAGTCGACGGGCCGTAAAACAATATTCATTCATTCATTCATTCTAGTTGGGTGTATGCCGTCCCGATATAGTTTAAAGTTGTACGTGGTCCTTGTATTTATTTGCCTCTTGTTTCCCTTTTTGTATTTTGATCTTGTTTGTAAATCACAGTCAAAATTAGGGCACAGTGTACTTAGTTTTTCATTGAGGACATAAATCTTTTTGTTTAAGTTGCTTATTTGTGATTTAAGTATTTTATCTTGCTCTTTGAACTCTTCAATGTCTTTATGTCCTTTGGTTTCATTCCATAGGTAAATTGAGTAGTTAGGGACTTCCAATATAGTTATTTTGCACCCTTTGAATTTTTGTATGAAGTCAATAATCTTAGTGTATCCTTCAATTATGTGTTCTATTGCTGATTCATCATATGAAGCCAGCGAAATGTATTTACGATTTTTTTGTGTCAGATCACAGGTGCCCATCCACAGGAATATCCATAATGGTTTATCATTTAGTTGTTTGTATCTAAACTCAAAATTTTCTTCTAGCCAGTTAATGCAATTGTTAATCTTCAGCCCACTTATTGACCACCACTTGATAGAATTTTCTAAAGTCGAGTTTCTGTTGACCTCATTCTTTAAATAATTCCCTTTACTGTCAGATAGGACTATAGGATGAAACTTTGGTTGATAGTCTTTTGCTGGGTAATTTTTGTCAAGGAATTTATTCAGTTTCTGTATTGACATTTGGTTATTTCTTTGTTTTTGTTTATTTTTCCACTTACTTGTTTGCTATTCCGTCGTAAAATAATAAAAAATCAACACTTGCTTTCACATCACACGCGGATAATAATAATATTGTTCCACGAATGATTGCGTTTCGCTCGTTTGATTTAGAGTTTTAGAGTTTTTGATTTATTGAATAATATTTTAATTTATTCTTTTCAATCAGGTTTCAATCATACAAGTAATGTTTGCATTGTTAACATTTATTTGTGGCAGATAGACTTTTTTGCAATGTTCGGAGATATCGATATTAGAAAAATCCAAGATGGCGGACTGTTAAAATCCTTTGTGTTCTAATGGCACTCATTTTGTGATTCAAATTCTGTACCCACATTTTTGTTTTATAACACATTTAGATCACTATATGAAATATCTGTAGATTATCTGTTCATTTCACAATATTTTTATCGTTTTTTCACTAATTTGTAGCTGATGACGACGGATAATTTAAATTTCAAATTCACATGTCAAATTTTCATGTCCGACATTTACGCGCATGCGCCCTCATCTCAAAGATCGTTTCGCGGTAGTACCGTTTTTTTAAGACGATTTTGCCAATGAGTGTTTTAGACCCGACCTATCATTTTTACTAATATGAAATAAGGCAAAGCCTTAAAAGCGAGCGCAGCAATTTGTGTACTGGTTGATAAATATTTGTTACGAAAGAGAAGGGGGAGAGAGAGAGAGAGAGAGAGAGAGAGAGAGAGAGAGAGAGAGAGAGAGAGAGAGAGAGAGAGAGAGAGAGAGAGAGAGAGTTCTGGTTGACAGATTATTTGTTACGAGAGAGAGAGAGAGAAAGAGAGAGAGAGAGAGAGAAAGAGAGAGCATATGTATTTTATAGTTTAGTGCGTTATCCGAGGATTTATCAGTTGCGAAATTAATTTTCAATTATTGCTCATTTCATTCTGTTATATCTAACTGAAAACAAATTAAGTGACGTAAGATTCTCGCAAATCAACTTGCACCTTACCTTTTATTCAATTTTATTCTCTGGTAAAAAAAAACCTAACAAACCTTTTGTAATACAAAAGAAATCATTATTTCTGGACTGGATGAGATTTCCCAAATTGTTAAAAAAAAATAAATAAATCAATGAACACTAGGTTAAATTAATGAGCCCGTATTTCTATAGCAATATTCAAATATCAATGTTATATGTTCCGATTGAATATGGCCCACTTAACATTAGAAAAAGTTTCGTATTTGAAATCGTAGGTTTAGCAGACCTAAATTTCGTTCATTTAAATGAAGATGATAAACTTACAGCTTTTGAATACAATAACGTGATAAGAACTCGTCTTGATTAACATCAAAACATTTCTTAGGAACTGCTTGAAATTTCCCATAGAACCTGCATTTTCTACACAGATCTACATAGGGTAATAAATTTCACTGAATTATAAAATAGGCTAATACCTTGTCTATTTTATTCAAGTACCATTACATAACACCAATAATGTATTGAGTAGATGTATGTTTGTGATGTACAATCTATTTCTCCAATACTTAATGATCCGTTCATCAGTTAAGCTATTAAGTTTCATACCTCTATGAAATCGAGACATAACTTCTTCATAAGCTCAGATTTAATTACATTTAGCAAAAACGTAAAGATTTATCACTAAAAGCAAACATTGTTCATGAGACCACTTTTCGCGGGAGTTATTAAAAAAAACTGTACACATACTCAAAATTGTTTTCAATCGGGCAAATAAGAATGCATAAACCTTTTTGAACATAACTGGAATTAAACTATTATATTATCTTCAGGGTTAAAAATCGCTCTTGAAAACGGGTCCTTGTACATGCGTCAACAACAACAAAAGACAAAGATATTAACATAAACTTTACAAACCAGCATTTCCTTCTTTCCCACAATGTTTTCCCATGACCTAAAAAAATAATAAATAGTTACATTCTTGTTTTGGTTATTTCAAGGCAACTATAGTCACTCTTTTATATATTAAACACATTGAAAATCATAAGAAACATCTTGCATGCATAACAAGTCCTCAAGTCTATGATTGAAAAGTTTAAAATTTCCAGACTAAATTATTCGTGACGTCATTGTCCATTATTGATGACATCAAGAATGTTTGTGTTGACATTTTAATCTTAACATGCACGCATCATGTAAATCTGGGAGTTTAACATATTCCAGGTCGAAAACGTGTTAGGACTAAAGGTAAGAATGTTAAAATAAGCCTTGTCATTCTGTATAACTAACACTAATGAACATTTTGTGGGAATGACCGCGTGAATCGCTTCGGGCGGCCTCGCTTTTGGCTTTGTTTTGTTGCTTCCGGTAGAAAATAAAACTTTTATAGAAACCTCGTTTTAACGGCATAGCTGAAATTATTTTTCAATTTTTAAATCTTTCTTTTATGAACGATACATTGAGGTATTTTTCCAATACAATTTTTGACTTTTTTTCTATCCTGCAAGTGAATTCACTCCGGGTGAGAAATGACACGATTTTTTCGTTTGACAGTAAAATAGAATAGAATAGAATAACACACGTTACCATAAACGCTCGCTTCGCGCTCACGGCCTTCGGCCGTTCGCGAGCTGCGCTCGCTATGAGAAAAAAAAAAGTGATCCTTTTTTCGGAACCTGGGCGCCGCCATCTTGGATTCCAGTAAAACATTTAATCAAAAATACAAGAATCATGAACGCTCTTAAGCTCTCTAATTACAAAGGATGATCATTTAAATTTCTCAAGTAATACGAGAAGTTCCAACATATCCAAAAATATTTTGAAAAGTACGAGAAATGAAAGCGAAAGTCGTTTCGGTTTACATGGTGACGTCGAATATTCGCATTGGTACCCGATTCCGCATACCGATTCATTAGGTTGACGTTTTAGGCGCCGGAGTCCAGAACCTATTCGTTTGACATCGTTAAAGATAAGTAACTACTTGAAAATCTCAAAGAAATACGATCACATTCGATTTTAAACCGTTCCATCTTCAGTCTGTCGGTTTTACTTCAAAACCCACCTATCTGACCTGCAAAACAGACAAGTGACTTGTCAACTCGGCTGCATGTTTACTCGGACCATAAACAACTCGGCCAACCACCAAGACCCGTAAAGATCAGCATCTGTCTGGTCCTTGAAGGTATTGACATTTATATTCATTTAGTAATGTCTTTTATTTGAAATTGAGCTTTTACTCAATGTGTTGCTTAAATGAAGTTAACATAATGCACTCATTATAGACAGACAAGATTTCTTTAATCTGGCTCTTGGGTTTATTGGTTAGCAGGCTCGAATTGTAACCTAGTGGTGGGGGGTTCGAGCCCCACTGGATGCGGGGAGTGTATTTGGGCATGACACTTTACAGACAGGGCCCGACCCAGTTGTTAAAGTGTATATGTCCTCTCAATGTTCAGGATAAGATCATGAAAGAGTGAGAACCACGATGGAAATGATATTGGTTGTCCGCGAGTGAAAAATTACATGCTACGACCCTGAAATTTATAAATCAAAATCTGTTGTTGCTTGAATAGCACTACTGTTTTAAGAATGTACCAACATCAATATTCAGAAAGGAAATGCGGACAGCTTTTTTTATTGGCAATTTTTTTTAGAATTGATTGGTTGATGTTGAAACGTGTGTAACTATTTCAATCCGTCTTTGCCTCTTTCTTTAAAAATGACTTCATGCTAATATATTTCAATGAAAATATCGCAACATTCAATATAATTGGACACTCATGTCCACTGGAGTTATTGTGGTTGTCTCGATTGGTGAATTGTAACTTTTACAAAATATCAAATTAATGGCTTATCGATGAAACTGTCACGCATTGCATCTAAATTGTGTTTGCCCCTTGGTCTGTTCGGTCTGAATCCAGGTCATCCATGATCTAGTGGCAGATCTAGATGGGGTCAGATGTTAAATGAACTCTTTCTACAGCCCAATTTTATTATTTTCATGCAAACTGGTCAAAATTGTGTATTTTTTAGCTTGACTTTTCGTTGAATAGGGGACTATTCTGGTCATACGGGTGTCGGTGTAATACTTTAGTTGAGGTTTTACCTGCGTGTCAAACTTCTCTTTCTACAAAATCTATTGCTTTGGTTTTGCACATGCTTCCAAGACAATAATATAAGCTTCTAGACAATGATTTGTTACTCTGATACTTAATTAAGTGGAATTTAGCCTATTTCAGATTCTAAAATCTGTAAGTTTTCATGCAACTATCATGTATATCTGTAATTTCTCTGTTTCCACTAAAGTGTTTGCTTGGAAACTTTGAACATGCCTCTGTGGTCATCATATCAGCTGCCAGACAAAGATTCTATGTCCTCAGACAGCTCTTGTTGGTAAATGAAGCAGTCTTTTTGCAGAAGTGTGGAATTCCTTGGGACTGAATTCCTGAATACCCGACTTGCTAAACATTGTCTTTGCAGAATTATATACCAGGGCAAATCTGGGTAACAAAAAATAGACAATTCTTTATCATGAAAAGTGTTCATTTATGCATGCATATCAATACCATGAAGATATTATTTGAGAGCCTAGTTTTTATTCAAGTTTTTTTCAATGATTTGAAATGTGAGTCTATTTTACTTTTAACTTTCAAAGAAATATCAATTTAAGACAGTCTGACACTCATGTATATAAAGAGCATATGATTATTAGATTTATGTAATTCACAAACATTGTTATTTTGTATTTGGTTTTAAGTAACCCTTGTAGTTTAATGAAAAATGCCGGGGTGCAAGGTACCCAGGAGTTCTGAGTTCAAATCTCAGCAGGGGTCAAATTGTAACCATACAATAAGATATCAATTTTGTGAAATATATGAATTTAATATAATCAATAGTAGTAATATCTTCACCCTTTCCATACTGTTCACAGCAGTGTTGTGGAAATGTTGATCTTCTCCACATGTCCCTGGACAAGTTAGAGATGATTTGGAACTTGCTCAGGTTCAAAAGGAACTTGTCCATAAAAAGGTGAAAAGATAGATATTTAGAAAACATTTCTTTACTGAAAAAAAATGCTGGAACATTGCTTAAACATAAGAGTATTTTATCTGTTACATCTTTTTAGTACTATTCCAAGATTTGCTCTGATATTCACTTGTCCTCTGACAAGTTAAATGATTGAGGGAAGAACTGATACCAAACTGGTTGAAATGTCCCAAAAATTATTAGAATGAGTCTGCATGATAATGATTTTAGGTCAATGTGGACATCTTTTTTGGAAAGAGCTCTCATTTGCAAAATTAGGTACCCCCAAACTAGTCCAGTCCAGCGACTACAAAATTTGAAAATATTGTCAAATTCACCACTTTATTTTTATGGAGAAACTTGAGATTCAATGCCTTGAAGAAAATAATTACTGGACACTCATTTTAGTGTTGAGAGGACAGGGTTCAATTACCTGCAGAAAGGATTTTTGATTTGTTTGAGATATTTAACTTTCTGTAGCTGATTTTGTTTGTTGATTTGAACAGGGTTTTATGCTGCTTTCAACATTCTTTCAGATCCATTGCAGCGACTGAAGTAGCTAAAAATGAATTCACACAAGTACTTTCATTATATCTTTTCCTAGCCTCCAGTTACAACGCCTTTTTTAAACCCCATTCAAACGAACAAAACAACCAAGGCCATTTTTGTTCATGATCTTAAAAAGTGAAATATCAATGCATATGAATTATTGTTTTGTACATAATGCAGTGATATGTTATATCATCATGATAATGTTATTAATTCGCTTTAAGGTTGTGGACCCGTAATTGTTACTCAACGTTTCGGGAGTAGTAAACTTTATTAATATTAACTGAGGTTTCCTAATGATTTTCACTATATCAATATATATATGGTCAATATTGTGAATGATCATGAGTTCCGAAATGTTGCGGCACTATTATGGGTCCACTACCTTAAAGCAAACAAGTAAAATTATCTGAAAGCTCTGATGAGCACAACATGCTTAAAGTGATCTGATAGGATCACCCTGAATCCGTCTTCACCTTTGCTGACCCTTTTAAAAGTGTTCTCAAAATTCTGATTGGCCCTTGGATATGGGTGTGACATGTCTGTCCTATTAATGGCCCTCATGGAAAGATGGGTGGGCATATTGTTTTTGCGTTGTCCGTCTGTCTTCAATGAATTTGGCCAGAACATATCTTGAGTGACAGTGTTTTTTTTTTAAAATGCCATTGCCACCATGGTATAAGTGAAAGATTGTTAAAAATATTATGTTGACCCTTGAAAGAAATTGCTTGTAAAATTTTGATTGGCCCATAAATATGGTTATGGTATTTTCATTATGCTCCATATCGAAATATCAATTTTCTTGAGGCATTTAGAGGCACTTAGTATTGCCAATATCTTCAAGCCTGTTTAAGCTACAAGTCTAATATTTGGCATGAGGATATATCTATATGAAACACATTTGCTGAGTCCAAATCAAGGTCATGTGGCAACAGCAAGGTCATCTGTCAAGGTTTAATTACTCGAAAACTTGACCAAAAAACTTAATATTGCCAATTTTTTCAAGCCTATTCATGATACATGCCTCATTTTTAGCATGGTGATAGATCTTAAAGATATGAATCTGCTAATACTAATGCTAAGGTCATACCACATTTTCAAGGTCATCTATCAAGGTCAAGCATCCCAAAAACTTAACCAAAAAACTTAACATAACAAATATATTCAAGCCTAATTGAGTGTACAAACCTCATAAATGGCATAATGTTACACCTCAATAATGTGCATCTCTACATACCAAGGTCAAGGTCATGTTTCATGGTCAATGTCATCTATCAAAGGTGACACTTTGAAAAAAAAATGTGGTTATGGGGGCATTTGTTTTTCACAAACACTTCTTGTTTCACTATAAAATATTTGACAGACATTGCATCCTCAAACTTTGGGTCAATTTGAATGAAATTTTACTAGAATATTCTTTGGATGATCCTTCTCAATTTTTTTTTTTTTTTTTTTTTTTTTTTTTTTTTTGCAAAAACTTGATAAATCAAAAAATTCTGGTGTGGCAGGGTGGGGGCCTTTTCAGTAAAAAGTGTTAAAACACTATCTCCCTTTAAACCATTTGACTAATTTCAATGAAACTTTGCCCCAAATTGTACTTAGATGACATCAACTGGATCAATGAAGATGAGTTATTTAGGCCCATTCTGTACCTCATGTTTTGCAAACCAAATCCCTAATGTTCATAAGAGAAGATAAGAAATGAATGAGTTACTGGTAAAGTTTCAAAACATTGGAATTGGAAATAAAGTTAAGCCTGAAGATGAAATTCCTTCTGCAAATTGATAAAGTATATAATTAAAAAATCATTTCATTTATTTAAAAGAGTGATACGCCTTTCAGATTACAATGTTAAAAGACAACAATTGAAGACTGCGATCGTTTTGAGGCTTTGCCTTTTTCATATTATCACCCTAAATGTACATCAAACAATCTCTGGCACTAATTGGTTGATAATCGTAGACCTATGTGAGATAGTAGCTGGAGGCTAGGAAAGGATGTAATGGTTGTACTGGTGAGAGAAATACCAGGAATCCATTGTTAGGTGCTCCAGCCACCGCGATATAACTGAAATAATGTTGAAAGCGGCGTTAAACTCCATTCAGTCAATCAATCTCTGGTATAAACATGGTTGACAAGTTGAGGGTTGAATTACTCCGTTGAGCGATATTGTTCTACGGTTAAATGAACTGGCTCTGTTGCAAAGGTTAAATTGCTCCACCAGCGATGTTACAGTTAGTACTTCGGTTGATTTGCGACACCAGTAATATTGCAATTATTGATAAGGCTAATTGCACCACCAGAATAACACTTCCTGTCCAGGCTTCGCAACGTTATACAACACACAAATGAAATTGTGAGGACTGTCTCGCAGAGTTTTAGTTGTTATTGCTTTAAACATAAAAACAGGTATAGCTGTTTCGCGCTGAACCCTCAAAAGTGTTCGCAAAATTTTGATTGGCCCTTAAATATGGGCGTGACAGGGCGAAGCTTATTTTGAGCCCGAAATCTTTTAACGATATCCCCTGCTGAACCTCTGGGCCAATTTCAATGAAACTTAAACATGATTTTCCTTTTGTTACCCTTTTCAAAAATTATTTGCAAAATTTTGATTGACCGATAAATATGGGCGTGGTAAGGCAGGGCTTATTTTAAGCCACAAATCTTCTCCTCAGTAACCAAATAGGGATTCCAACAAAACTTGGCAGAACTGTTCCTTGGGTAGTCCTTCTCAAGACTTGTTCGTGAAATTTTGATTTGGCCCTTAAATATAGGCGTGGCAGGATGGGGCTTGTTTTGAGCCTGGACGTGGCAGAGTGCACATGGGACCTATTTTGACTTTAATTTAAGGAACAATATCTCCTCTTCAACAACTGAGAAAATGTAAATGAAACTTTGAAAGTTACTTAGGTGAGATCCACTGAACTAATAACATTTAGGTGAGCGGTTTTTTGGCCCTCTTTTTTACTTTAATTTTCTAAAAATCTTATCTCAAACTATTGGGCGGATTTAATTAAAATTACATAAATGTCCCGTGCATGACCCTTTTCTTAAATTGTTACAGAAATCTAGAATTACCTACCCCTTCCCAAATATAGTCGTGACAGGGCTTATCTTGACGATAAAATCTTCACAAATCTTCTCCCAAACCATGGATTGAACGCTCTTAACTGAGATAGTTCAATATATTTTAAAAGACCCCCCACATGGGCATGGTAGAGCGGAGCTTATTTTGACGCTAAAATCTTGAAAAATCGTATCCCTCAAAAGATATGGCCGATTTCAATGAACCTTGTGTGACCCTTTATTGGCGTGAATGTTCCTTGGGTGACTCTTTATTATCTTGTTTAAAAAAATGATTTTCCTCCGGCCATACAGCCTTGAAATTGGGCATGGATGATCAGCTTATAGACCTTAAAAAAAATAGCTAAAATTATATCTGTTGGGCCACCAGGTGCGGAGCACCAGGGAGGATGGGGTAGTACTTTGGGTAAATTTTGTAATCTTTAACCTTCTTCTTCTTCTGAATAAGAAGCCCTACAGCCTTCAAATTTGGCGTTGAGGATCAGCTCATAGACCTTAATAAAATAGCTTAAATCATATCTGTTGGGCCGCCAGGTGCGGAGCACCAGGGGGGGAGGGGGTAGTACTTTTGTGAAAATTTTGTAATCTTTAACCTTCTTCTTCTTCTGAACCAGGAGCCCGACAGATTTGAATATTGGCACGGATGATCAGCATATGGACCTTTATAAAATTAGCTAAAATCATAACTGTAGATTCACTAGGTGCGGAGCACCAGGGGGGAGAGTGTAGTACTTTTGTGAAAATTTTGTAATCTTTAACCTTCTTCTAATGAATCAGGAGCCCTACAGACTTCAATATTGGCATGGATGATAAGCATATGGATCTAAAATAAAAAAAAAAGCTAAAAGCATGAATGTAGGACCACCAGATGCGGAGCATTAGGGGGGAGGGGGTAGTACTTTGGATAAATTTTGAAATCTTTAACCTTATTCTTCTCCTGGATCAGGAACCCTACAGACTTGAAAGTTGTCATTGGGTATCAATATATTGACAATATTAATAAAAATAGCTAATATCATGACTGTAGGGTCACCAGGTGCTGAGTGTCTTGGGGAGGGGGTAGTACTTTGGATCATTTTTCAAATCTTTAAACTTCTTCTTATGAACCAGGAGTCCTACAGACTTGAAAATTGGTATGGATGATAAGCATATGGACTTTAATTGAATTAGCTAAAATCATGACTGTAGATTCACCAGGTGCAGAGCATCTTGGGGGAGGGGGGAGTGCTTTGTTGAGAATTTTGAATCCCTACAGCCTTTATATTTGACATCGATTGATCAATTCATTAAAGAAAACTTTAAAAGTCTTAGACTCAGCCTGTATATCAGGCATAGATTAGCTGATCACAGACCTTTTATGAAAAAAGCTTAAATAATAACTAGGGAGGAGCTTAGGGGGTGGGGGGGAAGAAGGATTATTTCTATGTTATCTGATTGAATAAGTGAAAATCTCTTTTTCTGTGGTTGCATGGACATACCTAGGTAATGAAACTTTTTTTCTCAGGTGAGCGACCCAGGGCCAACGGCCCACTTGTTACTTTAAAAACGTTTTAAATTACTCCAAAACAATAGGTCTGATTTAAAAAAAACAACTTTGTATGAATATTCTTCCAAACCCTTGAGCCATTCAAGTTTAAACTTTGCACAAATGTTCCGTAAGTGACATGTTCCGCAATTGTTTTCTATTTGAAATTACTTTTTTCCTCGAATATTGGGATGATCAAGCCAGTGGAGCAACCTTCTTTGGCCTCTTCTTATTTTCATCCCTCTCAACAGTTAATCAACAGCTAATCTTTTCATAACTTATCATTTAATATCATCAAACAAACAAGTAAAGAATCTTTAATGTTTTTGAGTGATTTATCGAGGAATAAGGGAGGATTTGATTTTCATTTGAAAATCTCACCGCCTAACCTCGTCTTTGTGGCGGATCCAGATGGGTTGGTATGGTTCAAACCCCCTCTGTCGACTGATTATTTAGTGTCAAAATAAACAACATCGTAAAAACCGTTTGCCCTGGCGTGGAATGTTTTCTATATGTTGATGCCTTCTGCATCTGTTACAGATCAAAACACTTGTATACAATTGAAAGACAATTGCAGCAAGTTTTAAACAATCTCTCAAAATGGTCAAATGAAAACGGCTTCAAGTTTTCAAAGACAAAAACTAAATGTATGCATTTTTGTCAATCAAGAAAAATGCACTCCGATCCAGATTTAAAGTTGGACGGAGTGCAGATTGAAGTTGTTAAGGAATTTAAGTTCTTAGGACTCCTTTTTTATTCTAAACTGTCGTTTATTCCGCATATTGACAATTTGAAAAATAAATGCCTAAAGGCACTTAATCTTTTACGTGTTGTATCCAGTATGGATTGGGGAGCCGATAAAAAGGTTCTATTGCGCCTCTATAGGGCACTTGTTAGATCAAAGCTAGACTATGGCTGTGTTGTTTATGGTTCTGCGCGCCCTTCATACCTTCGCAAACTTTATTGTCCAAATTTGAGCCCTTTTGATTGGCGAACTATTGCACTATCCCAGCCTCTCAATGATGTCCGATTCACAGTGCCGACAGCACTTTGATTCTAACACTGTTTCCGCCTAACAAAATGCACAATTTTGTTACATACCCATCCGCCTTATATTCATCCGAGGTCTGTTGCAGTTTACGGAAATGGCCGAGTGATGTTCCGAATGTATTTCTAGTGTGCCAGCCCGGTAATCGAACCCTCGATATCGAACTCCAATTGTTTGAATTCAGGTGCTCTGAGTTAATCCATTCATGTTTTAACACTTTAAAGGGAGGTAACTTGCATTGGATATTTATTGGAGTCGACCCTCTGCTCGGTTCGTTACAATTGGTGGACGAGGTGGGACAATGACAACTGCCAGACGGTTGTTGCCCTTCCCACGGTCTTCCAGGCCAAGACTCGGGACGAGTTTTCTCGGAGGGGAGAGTAATGTAACGGTTTAAAGTAACTTGCATTAGATATGCAAATGAGAGAGACCTGCCCTTAATTAAATGGCTAATTGAAGCCTATATAGACAGAGTCGACCCATTTAGGATTGAGGATCCTTTTCCCTGAATGGATCACGTATGTCTATAAATGGTTATCCCGGCAGGTACCGCGGTGAGCTGTCAATTCTGAAGTCGAGCCCCGGATCGGCCAACTTTCACCTGACATTTAACTGTGATATGCTAAATGTTGACAAGCGTCGATTGTCTCCCAACAATGTACAAATAATAGTTTGCCTAAGTTTGATGGGGAGCTGGTAGCTCGGATGAAATGTTGCGCGCGCACCGGTATGAGAAACGTAAGGGGAACCATTTTATTATGCGCGTGGCACCAGAATAGAGCTGGGACAAGTTTTCGAGTATCCGGGCATCGGGTAGGGTAACGTTCCTACCCGGTTTCTGATTTATTACCCATTACTTAGCTATTGCATAAGCACCACGTTTGGGGTCAACTTCAGGAAAGAATTGAAGACTGTTTAAACAGTCATCAGTTGATTTCAAGTGGCCCTACGGACTTGCATCATAGTTTTGAGAGTACTGACTACTTATTTACGAGTAACAGGCTCGCAATACATGCCTCCACAAAAAATCATGTCGGAATTGTGTGTTTGAACCCCCATTACAGAAAATTTTGAACCGCCTTTGTATTTATTTGATTAATTAAATACGAGGGTTTATCCAAAAGTTCGTAAAATGGGGTTATAAATCTGCAGAAAAATTAACTATCAAAATGAAAATTATACAGTATTTAAATGCGTCATCTGTGCAATAAACTTGGAAACTTTTAAATGCTTACATACAATAGCGGCTGTACAATACATAAATCAAGATTGATTGAACGGAGTTTTTATGCCGCTTTCAACACCCTTTCAGTTATATCGCGGCGGCTGGAGCACCAGACAATGCATTTGGATTCCTGGTATTTCTCTCACCAGTACAACCACCACATCCTTTCCTAGCCTCCAGCTGCTATCTCACATAGGTTTACGCTTATCAACCCATTGGTGAGAGACAAAAAGTTGGAAAGAATGAGTGCCGCCGTCGGGATCGAACCTGGGACCTCTAGATTGAAAGTCCGACACGCTACCAACTGCGCTATGACGGCGGCTCTACATAAGTCAAGACAGATACCCTACACGTATGCGGGGGAGCAAGAACGTAACATGCGACGTCATTATTAATTCTTTTCTACCTAAGTGTCTGCTAAATCCCAAGCCTTTCTGTGCCTTTCGGGTACACCAACTTAGCGAAATTATCCACATACCATTTACATTCAAAATTGTGTATAATTTCTATATACATAGAGGATACTCGTTTGTTTCAGTGTAAGATCGATTTATATTTCATTGAGTGAACATCAAAAGCTATATTTTCACGAGTGGCAAAGCCACGAGTGAAAATATAGCTTTTGTTGTTCACGAAATGAAATATCAATTGATCTTACACGAAAAACAAACGATTATTCTATTTCTCTAATGCAAAAATGAGACAAAATGTGACAATTCTAGGACATATTTTCGTAAAGTGCGTCATTTTGCGCGTGATTGCTATGCAACGTTCATTGTGACGTCACTTATTTCCCCCCCCCCCCCCCCGCATAGATGACGTCAGATAGGATGAAATGCACAAAAGCAGGGTATAAGTTTTTGATAATTTCACTGCTTTTGCGGTGAGATTATCATGTGATAATCTACCGTTATTTCTCGATAAACCACCGAAAAGCATTAAAGAAATGGTATTTCTATTAATTTGGCGACCCATATACGGGACCTTAATTTGGAAAAATAATGAGAAAAAATAAGATCAAGTTCGTTCGTTGAAACTCCGGGTGGACAATTCTAAATCCTCCTATGAAGTCTGGCCCTCATCGAATATCCGGGGTAGCTCTAGGAAAAATACTCTTATGCACATTTTTATTATCTTTCTAAATTATCTGAAATTTTTAGGTTGGTGAATAACAAAGATCCTGACAAAATTCGAAAAATAAACGGCATTCATATTTTGGTGCTGACGTCTAACCATTTTCCCTCACATAGTCTGTATTATTTAGAATATTCTGTTTCTCTTAAATAGTTTCACAACAAGCTTTTAAGTAAGCCAAATAGTTTTCTTTAAGCTTCTTATTTTATTTAGCCTTGGAATTTCAACTAAAGCCTCATTTACATTTGGCCTGCGGAGCCCGTACGGCGCCCGTATCTCGCCGTTAGCATAGCCGTGCGGCGACATACGGTGCCCGTGCGATCATCGCACGGTCTTACGGGCACCGCAGACACCTGCGATCTCGTTTAAAAAAAATGTTATACATATCTTTAAAAATCGCAAGCCCGTAGCCTTGTGCGGACACCGCACGTTCGCCGCACGGACATCGCACGGAAGCCTTGCGATGATCGCACGGAAATCGTACGATATCTTAACTATCAAACATCCAAAATAAATCCGTAGAATCGTGCGATGACCGCGCGGCATCCTCTCGATATCCGTACGGAACCCGTACGATCTCCGCACGGAAATCTCACGATTGCCTTGTGGTATCGCACGGTCTCATTAAGGTATGTTCCCCGTCTAATATTTTCAAAAATGCACGGTCACCGTGCGGCATTGTAAACACATACGCCGCAGACCGTAGCTGTCTGCGATGTCCAAAAAATCGTAAGAAAAATCGCAGGCTGCGAAATCGTACGGCGACCGTGGCAAATGTAAACTAGGCTTTAAGTACCAGAAATTTTCAGTAAATATAATTTATTTAAAAGGTTTTAAATATTTTTTTCACGATCCCCGCCTTGGCATTCACATGTAACTATGGTAACGTATTCTTAGGTCCCTCAAGATAACTCTACAAAAGATATATCGTTTTTAAATCGTACTGCGAAGCAGTAGATTTATATCTACCGTTTTCCAGAAATCCAGTCTGTTTGACCCACTACATTTTTACCATTATCTTCTGAGCAATGTGTTCAAACCAAATTATGTGTTTTCAAACACCAAAGAAACGGCCTTTTCAGTCACAATCTACAAACTTTGTTTATACCTTATTTACTTTTCGACAAATAGAGAAGAGGCTAATACAAAATTTGATGTAATTTTCGCTTTTAGTAATTTCCAGTTAGTATTTTCTGTGTTTATAACAAGATTTTCGGTTGAGTAAAGGAGTTGAAACGTACAATAGGTTAACTGTATAATCAATTTGTAGCACTTACAATATTACTGCTCTGAACTTTCTCGAACGGTCATTTTCCAGTTGTAGGGCTGACAACCAATCAAATTCTGTTATGATTATCACTCGGTCAAAACCCACGCGTAAATTCAGACCACGTGGTAGATTTCGTCTGCTCGAAATGTGTCAATTAACTTGTTTGTCATTAGTCAATAGTCGTCTGCACTCAAACAGGGAGCGTGGGAAGTTTACTTTTTTTCGCATGTGTTAACAAATAGAAATAATTTTGTAATTTTGAAATATTTGATTCAATGAGCACTCTGATCACGCTCCAATCCTATTTTCATTAAATTCAAATTTGAGTATGAAGAAAAATTATTCAACAACAAATAAACCGACAAAAACAAACGATAAACTGATATAGGGGTAAGTTCATATCGGACTCGGTTTCGACCCGTGTTAACCGGGTTTCCATCAGAACGGCCTCGGTTTGGACACTAGTGATGTCATTGTAACCTTTCAACCTCGACGCTTCTGATCCTGGGTCAGGCCGGTGTTACTTGGGTTCCAAAATGGCGTCGAGAATAGTGAACAACAATTCGATTACAAAAAAATAAATATTCTCTATTACTTTAAATAACAAATACTTTTTTATTTTATATAGTATTTTGCACGAGTTTATCACATTTCTTAATGGGATAACGATATTTTTAATGGTAAATTAATTATTGTAGCGGTAAATGAGAAGTTTGTTTACTACCACCAGTGGGTAACTCCGTTCACATGAATGTCTTTTCTGCGCATGCATATTACAGTCAATTTTAGATTATTACATCATCTCACGCGTCTCTCGGGCTACCATTTGAATTTCCCCTAGGATAGCAGCAAGAGCGATCTATTTTTAGAACAACTCATGAATAATCATAGAGTGCTGCTAGATTTAATCGATTGGTCAGAAACCAAAGATATAAAAAGCATAGTTGGCGATTTCACGTGTTTCTTGAGGGAAAATGCATTTACAGTATTTGGGAAAACCCAATGCTTGAAATACAAACATGTTGGTAATCAAAATTGTAAATAGTTTAATGAAAAATGTTTGTTGCTTAACAGGCTTTTAAACTCTATAGAGAGAGGAATGATATTAACAGACAAGCTTTTAGCTTGGCGCGTGCTCATTATAACAACGTAAAAATCTGCTAAGAAATAATTTAGACTAGCAGAGGGCTATCGAATCAGCAAACTTTCAAAATCGGACCCACGAGGTTGGATGAGCTGGCGATGTCCTCGAAAAGATGGAGTGTTAAGACCAAAAACTCACAAATTTAAAGATTTTACCAACTTTTATTGTCCAAATTTGAGCCCTTTTGATTGGCGAACTATTGCACTATCCCAGCCTCTCAATGATGTACGATTTACAGTGCTGACAGCACTTTGATTATCCTCCATTGATGCTAAACTGCACATTTACTACATTGTATTTTAAACAAGAGAAAAAAGCGAAAGTTATTGTTTCATTTTACGAAGTTTTGGATCATCCCTCGTATAAGGATAGTAATTATCGTGTCCTCGAGTAACCGCTGATAACGAGGACACGGGTACCAGGGTAAAAAATTCTACTCGTGCGTAGTTGTTTCCTCTACACTGGGAGCTATATAACTCTAATACTCTTGAAAACGGCTTTAAATCTCAAAACTAACAAAAAATTCCTTTAATGGGAACAATCTTGTCGTTGTATTGAGGCAAACATGGTTCAGGGCTCGGGGCTTTTCCCCACGGACCTAGGCCTGTAGACATCCCATTTCGGTGATTTAAAAAGCCTGGGGACAGTCAATTTTCCGCATTTTGTAAACAAGAGGGCCGTTGGCCCTGGGTCGCTCACCTGAGAAAAAAGCTTCATTACCTAGGTATGTCCATGCAACCACAGAAAAATGAGATTTTCACTTATTCAATCAGATAACATTTGAAATAATCCCCCCCCCCCTGCTCCTCCCCTGGTCATTATTTATTTAAGCTTTTTTCATAGAAGGTCTGTGATCAGCAAATCTATGCCAGATATACAGGCTGAGTCTGAGATTTTAAAGTTTTCTTTAATGAGTTGAATAATCCATGTCAAATATAAAGGCTGTAGGGATTCTAAATTCTCAACAAAGCACTCCCCCTCCCCCAAGATGCTCTGCACTTGGTGAATCTACAGTCATGATTTTAGCTAATTCAATTAATGTCCATATGTTGATCATCCATACCAATTTTCAAGTCTGTAGGACTCTTGGTTCATTAGAAGAAGTTTAAAGATTTCAAAAATGATCCAAAGTATTACCCCCTCCCCAAGACACTCAGCACCTGGTGACCCAACAGTTCTGATTTTAGCTATTTTTATTAATGTCCATATATTGATCACCCATAACAATTTTCAAGACTGTAGGGTTCCTGATCCAGAAGAAGAATAAGGTTAAAGATTTCAAAATTGATCCAAAGTACTACCCCCTACCCCCTGATGCTACGCATCTGGCGACCCTACATTCATGATTTTAGCTTATTTTATTTTAGATCCATATGCTTATCATCCATGCCAATATTGAAGTCTGTAGGGCTCCTGGTTCATTAGAAGATGAAGGTTAAAGTTACAAAGTTTTCACAAAAGTACTACCCCCTCACCCCTGGTGCCCTGCACCTGGTGGCATTACAGTCATGATTTTAGCTATTTTTATTAAGGTCTATGAGCTAATCCTCCATGCCAAGTTTCAAGTCTGTAGGGCTTGTGGTTCAGAAGAAGGTTAAAGATTACAAAATTTTCACAAAAGTACTACCCTCTCCCCCCTGATGCTCCGCACCTGGTGAATCTACAGTCATGATTTTAGCTATTTATATAAAGGTCCATATGCTGATCATCCATGCCAATATTCAAATCTGACAGGCTCCTGGTTCAGAAGAAGATGAAGGTAAAAAGTTTACAAAATTTTCACAAAAGTACTCCCCCCTCCCCCCTGGTGCTCTGCACCTGGCAGCCCAACAGATATTATTTTAGCTATTTTTATTAAGGTCAATGAGCTGGTCCTCCATGCCAAGTTTCAAGTCTGTAGGGCTTGTGGTTCAGAAGAAGAAGAAGGTAAAAGATTACAAAATTTTCACAAAAGTACTACCCTCTCCCCCCCTGATGCTCCGCACCTGGTGAATCTACAGTCATGATTTTAGCTATTTATATAAAGGTCCATATGCTGATCATCCATGCCAATATTCAAATCTGACAGGCTCCTGGTTCAGAAGAAGATGAAGGTAAAAAGTTTACAAAATTTTCACAAAAGTACTCCCCCCTCCCCCCTGGTGCTCTGCACCTGGCAGCCCAACAGATATTATTTTAGCTATTTTTATTAAGGTCAATGAGCTGGTCCTCCATGCCAAGTTTCAAGTCTGTAGGGCTTGTGGTTCAGAAGAAGAAGAAGGTTAAAGATTACAAAATTTTCACAAAAGTACTACCCTCTCCCCCCTGATGCTCCGCACATGTCAAATCTACAGTCATGATTTTAGCTATTAATATAAAGGTCCATATGCTGATCATCCATGCCAATTTTCAAGTCTGTAGGGCTCCTGGTTCCGAAGAAGAAGAAACTTAAAGATTACAAAATTTACCCAAAGTACTACCCCCTCCCCCCTGGTGCTCCGCACCTGGTGGCCCAAAAGATATAATTTCAGCTATTTTAATTAAGGTCTATGAGCTGATCCTCCATGCCAAGTTTCAAGTCTGTAGGGCTTGTGGTTCAGAAGAAGAAGAAGGTTAAAGATTACAAAATTTTCACAAAAGTACTACCCTCTCCCCCCTGATGCTCCGCACCTGGTGAATCTACAGTCATGATTTTAGCTATTTTTATAAAGGTCCATTTGCTGATCCTCCATGCCAAGTTTCAAGTCTGTAGGGCTCCTGGTTCCGAAGAAGAAGAAACTTAAAGATAACAAAATTTACCCAAAGTACTACCCCCTCCCCCCTGGTGCTCTGCACCTGGTGGCCCAAAAGTTATAATTTTAGCTATTTTTATTCAGGTCTATGAACTGATCATCCATGCCAAGTTTTAAGTCTGTAGGACTACTGGTTGAGAAGAAGAAGAATTTTTAAGATTTTCTTAAATTTCACCTTTTGTTGCCATAGCAACCAGAGTTTTTCATGGATTTCAATTCTTTTAGCTATTTTTGAAGGGGACCACCTAAGCAACATTTCTGTAAAATTTGGAGTTAATTGGCCAGTAGTTTAGGAGGAGATGTCGTTTAAAGAAATTGTTGACGGACGACGGACGACGACCGACGGACGGACGCCGGACGAAAGGTGATCACAATAGCTCACATGAGCACTTCGTGCTCAGGTGAGCTAAAAAAAACAAACCTTTCAATAAAAAAAGAACAATCAAATTAATTTTGACGGGCATGCTAACGTTACTAAAGAGGATAAACCGATTTTCTTTATCTCTTTTGTTTCTGTATGATTCTGTCATTCAGTAAACATAAGAAAAGGATTTTTTCTCGATAAGAAATGTAGGAATATGTTTTTGACGATATAAATAAGGAAGAATTACACAAATACTCAGACTTTAAAATTTCTCAATTTAATTGTTGTAACGATTGCTTTATTCCCAAATGTTTGCCCTGCAAACATGGAACTAGATAGGGCCTTCGTTTCAGTCAAGATATTGCTCACTGGATTTTTCTTGATGAGACTAATCAAATGAGTACCCACAACATTGGATTTGATAGGCGGATCACAAACTTTTCGGAGGGAGGGGAAATGGATTCAACTATTGCTAACCAGTCACAGCTAGGTGGACCATGGCAAATTGTCTTTTAAATGTCTTGCCCTAGGAAAGGTATACAGGCGTTTCGTACCATAACCATTTCGTTCCATAATTTCTATGGTCATTTCGTACCATACGGTGTGTATTTTCGTACCATGTATTGGTCATTTTGTACCATATGACTGGAGATTTCGTATCATGTCATGTACTATAAAGAAAATTGGTATGATTGCGCCGAGTTTTCAAACAACATTTACAGAAGTCTAGTGAGGTATTCGACCTTCTAATCAAGTGAGAATATTGCAGAGTTTTCACTAGGACCAAAATCCCAAAAGTCAATGACCCCTAAGGTTTTCCTCTGAAGTTTTTTAACAGCATCTTGAAAGCCAAATACTCATCTACCATTCTACTTGAGTCAACCAATCCTGGTTTGTCAGATACAGGACCAAGCCAATTGATTATCAAGTTCAACTCATCCTGACCTTCAGAAAAAATTGCATTTGTCAAAGGCAGAAACTTGGGATTTATGATTCTGTTAGCAAGTGACAGCTTGCTGACAGAATCATTATCAAACCTTGCACTCATATTGCTGATAAGGGACTCTAACTAAGCTTGACTGCTTTTCTGAAAACCTATTCTGATGTTATGATTATCAACAAACTTGAGATCCTTATATAGACCAGTGTCTCAATGTCTTCATGACTTTCTCCGATGTAGGACCAATTTTATTTTTCATCATATTTTTTCTTCAAGATTTTCAAAGTACAATGATATCTACCATGTTAATGTCCAACTGATCCGTCTGAAACACTCAAGACAATCTTCATTCAAAATGACACATTCCTTACAGATTTTAGAATGTCCTTGATCTCAATCAAATCATTTATTGCCTCATTTTCCAAAGAAGTTATGAGAGATGGATAACATTTGTAGACTGCATTTATTGCTCTCTCTAGGGAGAGCCATCTGAAGCTTGAAGGTTCTTTCAAAGCCACATGCTTTGTATCTGAATTCTCTTCTTACAGATTCCTTTCCATTTCCCTTAGTGCGTTATATCAGACTGCGGAATTGTGAAAAAATCTGTACAATAATTTGACAACATTCTGGTATTCTTTGGGAGACAAATTGTCTTTAAATACTTAACTTGCACATTAAGCCAATCTGTGTGCCACACAATGAACCTGAATGAGTCTGGGATTGTGGCCATCTCTCAATTTCGCTCCCACACTACCTTTCTTTCCAGTCATTACACTCGCACCATCACTCGCCATAGATATAATTTTCATCCAATCTAGCCTCATTTACTCAGACACACTTACTATCTCATTTGCAATTGTATCTGCCTTGCCCATAACCACACTCGCACAGTCTTCAAATCTAATAACAGGCTCACGTGTTCCACTTTTAAAACACCTTAAGTTTATATTCAGTTTCTTATGAACAGTGATATCTGTGGTTTCGTCGACAATTATTCCTACAAATTCACTTGACTGAATGTCTTGTGATACATTGTCCATGATTGTTTTGTTGGTGGCGTCTAGCATGTCGTCATAGGATTGTGCGCTAGTGTATTGGACTTTTGGGTCTTGAAGACTATTGATTGGATGAGTTGAGTTTTACGCCGCTTTCAACATTTTATTCAGTTATATCGCGGCGGCTTGAGCACCTAACAATGGGTCTACGGTCTTGAAGACTAGGGCAGCCATTTTCCCTCTATAAAGAGAAAAAGTAGAAGTTAAAAACAATAACCAAAGATGAAAGACATGTTTTTTCTATTGTTTAACTATATTTTCAATATAGAAGTAGAAGTTTGCAATTATTTTTTATTTATTCATTTATTTCTTGAATTTGAACCAACAGTTTTGATCAACTAGTAGTTCATCCAAAACATACAAATTTGATATTACCAAAAGATTGAAAATAATGGTGAAAGAATATTTCAAAGAATTCAAAGTGAAAATAGACCCTGACCACCCATTGGTTACTGAGGCCAAGATGTTTAAAGATTTCTAGCTCAAAATAAGCTCCATCCTACCACGCCCATATTTTTGGGCCAATCTAAAATAATTTTTGAAGAGCGTCACCCAAGGATCATTCTTGTAAAGTTTCAATGAAATGCAAGTTTGCATTTTTTTTAATTTTATTTCTTAGGTGTTTAGCTCACCTGAGCACGAAATCAAATCTTCGAAAAACCTTGAATGCACTCTGGAGGTCACATTTTTTGCCTGATCAACCTGAAATTTGGTTAGAATGATTGTCTTGATAAAATCTTGGACGAGTTCGAATTTTGGCCAAGTGGGGTCAAAAATTAGGTCACGGGGTCAAATCTTAGAAAAACCTTGAATGCACTCTAGGGGTGACATTTTTTGTCTGATCAACCTGAAATTTGGTTAAAATGATTGTCTTAATAAAATCTCGTACAAGTGCTAAATTGGGTCAACTGGGACCAAAAACTAGGTCACTGGGTCAAATCTTATAAAAACTTTTTAATGCACGCTAGAGGTTACATTTTTTGCCTGATCAACCTGAAATTTTACTCAGAATTATAATCATGATAAAATCTTGGACAACATCAAAATTTGGTAAAGTGGGGTCAAAAACAAGGTCAAGGGGTCAAATCTTAGAAAAACCTAGCTTGTATGCACTCTAGAGGTCACAGTTCTTATCCAATCAACCAGAAATTAGGTCAGAATGATCGTCTTTCTAAAATCTCGTAAAGGTTTCAAATTGGGTCAAGTAGGGTCAAAAACTAGGTCACTGGGTCAAATCTTAGAAAAACCTTGTACACGCTCTGGAAGTCAGATTTTTGTCTGAAAATTAGACAAAAAACTTAAAAAATCTGCTTAAAATGTGTGTTTGACAGTTCACTCAGGTGAGCAATTAAGGGCCACTATGTCCCTCTTGTTACCAACAGTTTTGATCAATCGATTAATTATTTACAAAAGTTTACTTAGTGAAAAAAATATTTTTAAACCTTAAAGGTATTAAAGTGAAATTCATTTCAGTCTTGAATTGAATTCCTATTTTTAAAAAAAAGCCCCATTTTGATAAAAGAAGACAAAAAATATTCTTTTTTTTTATTATTATTATTTATTTTTAATATTTTTCTTTTTTTATTTTTTCCTTTGAAATATTACTGGGTGTACAATTTTGCAGTTCAGTTTAGCATAAGGGAAGTGGTACTGATGATAGACTTCAAAGTTTTTCTTGAACTGTTTTTAGAAATATATATATAATCAATATAGTGGTACGAAAAGTTATGCACGTTATGAAATCTCCCTATGGAAGAACTTACCTAATCAAGAGGTGCGTTTTATATATATATATATATATATATATATATATATATATATATATATATATATATATATATATATATATATATATATATATATATATATATATATATATATATATATATATATATATATATATATATATATATATATATATATATAAATGAAAGTTTCCGCTAAATAAGATTATTAAGACGTCGTAAGAAACGATTTTCAATATTTTGAGTGAAAACATTCGACGTTGTCAAGGCTACTAGTTTTAAGTCAATGCAAAACCATCTTCGTTTCCTCATTAAGATATTTTAAGATTCTCATTAAGCCGCTTAAAAATCTTAATCTAAAAAACGCTACATCTTAAAAATCTTAATGAAATTCTTAAGATTCTTATTAGAAACGCACCTCAGAATTTTAGATCCAACAGATTGCTCGTACAGAGGTAATACGGGAAAAGTAACGCAAAACGCCCGAAGGGCGCTTTGCGGCTTTTCCCGCTTCTAGATAACGCGTTAAATCATTTAAATAATCAAAATCAAAATGAAATACATATACCATCAAAGTTAAAATCCGTGTCGTAATGGCGGCCTCCATGGAGGATGATGATCTCGCGAGATTTCGCCATTTTGTTTTATTTTTTAGCTCCACTGGCCGAAAGGCCAGCGGGCTATTGTCATGGCGAGGTGTCCGTCGTCCGTGCGTCCGTGCGTGCGTGCGTCCGTCCGTGCGTCCGTCCGTAAACTTTTACTTTAAAAATCTTCTCCTCATAAAGTACTGGATGGATTCCAATCAAATTTCACAGGAATGTTCCTTGGGTGACCCTCTATCAGATTCCTTCAAAGATTTTTAATCGGTTGAAAATCATGGCTGTAGTGGGCGTGGCTAATTTCCATATATGGTAATAGGTGGCTTTTCTCAGAAACTAATTGATGGATATTTACCAAACTTCACATGAATTATCCTTGAGGGGCCCTCTATCAGCCTACAAAAAATCATTGTGATCAGATGAAAAATATGTATTTTATGGGCGGAGGTCATTTCTATATGTTATATAGTGAAAACTTTGAAAGTCATTTTCTCACAATCTAATTGATAGATATCAACCAAATTTTACATGAATGATACTTGAGTGACCCTTTATCAATATAGCAAAAATTATTGTGATCGGATGAAAAATGTGTATTTTATGGGCGGAGGTCATTTCTCTATATGTTATATAGTGAAAACTTTGAAAATCATTTTCTCAGAACCTAATTGATAGATATAAACCAAATTTTACATGAATGATACTTGAGTGACCCTTTTTAAGTATAGCAAAAATTATTGTGATCCGATAAAAAATATATATTTTATGTGCGGAGGTCATTTCCCTTTATGTTATATAGTGTAAACTTTGAAAATAATTTTCTCAGAACCTAATTGATAGATATCAACCAAATTTTACTAGAATGATTCTTTAGTGATCCTTTATCAGTCTATTAAAAAATATTGTGATCAGATCAAAAATATGTCTTTTATGGGCAGAGGTCATTTCTTCATATATAGGGTAAAACAAACTATCCTGAAAGGTTAAACAGATGGATTAGATATCATGGAAATTTTATTTCTGTGAAGTTGTATCAGTCTGCAAAAAAATATTTGATTAGATGAACAGCATATTTTTTTTATTGGTAGAGGCTATTATAACATTTAAAGTGAATATTTGATCACCCTTTTTTAGCTCCACTGGCCGAAAGGCCAGCGGGCTATTGTCATGGCGAGGTGTCCGTCGTCCGTGCGTCCGTGCGTGCGTCCGTCCGTGCGTCCGTCCGTCCGTCCGTATATTTTTACTTTAAAAATCTTCTCCTCATAAAGTACTGGATGGATTCCAATCAAATTTCACAGGAATGTTCCTTGGGTGACCCTCTATCAGATTCCTTCAAAGATTTTTAATCGGTTGAAAATCATGGCTGTAGTGGGCGTGGCTAATTTCCATATATGGTAATAGGTGGCTTTTCTCAGAAACTAATTGATGGATATTTACCAAACTTCACATGAATTATCCTTGAGGGGCCCTCTATCAGCCTACAAAAAATCATTGTGATCAGATGAAAAATATGTATTTTATGGGCGGAGGTCATTTCTATATGTTATATAGTGAAAACTTTGAAAGTCATTTTCTCACAATCTAATTGATAGATATCAACCAAATTTTACATGAATGATACTTGAGTGACCCTTTATCAATATAGCAAAAATTATTGTGATCGGATGAAAAATGTGTATTTTATGGGCGGAGGTCATTTCTCTATATGTTATATAGTGAAAACTTTGAAAATCATTTTCTCAGAACCTAATTGATAGATATAAACCAAATTTTACATGAATGATACTTGAGTGACCCTTTTTAAGTATAGCAAAAATTATTGTGATCCGATAAAAAATATATATTTTATGTGCGGAGGTCATTTCCCTTTATGTTATATAGTGTAAACTTTGAAAATCATTTTCTCAGAACCTAATTGATAGATATCAACCAAATTTTACTAGAATGATTCTTTAGTGATCCTTTATCAGTCTATTAAAAAATATTGTGATCAGATCAAAAATATGTCTTTTATGGGCAGAGGTCATTTCTTCATATATAGGGTAAAACAAACTATCCTGAAAGGTTAAACAGATGGATTAGATATCATGGAAATTTTATTTCTGTGAAGTTGTATCAGTCTGCAAAAAAATATTTGATTAGATGAACAGCATATTGTTTTTATTGGTAGAGGCTATTATAACATTTAAAGTGAATATTTGATCACCCTTTTGGTATCTTCTCAATGATAAATTTTTCTAGACTTGTTAAATTTACTAGGTGTAATGATTATAGATTAGAAGGAACAAAACCTTTGTTGAAATTCAAATGTATAGAAACATTAGTTGAAATAAGTAGCCTGAGAATACCCACTCAGAATTGGTGAGTTTAGTTGAACGAAGGGTGAATCTGCACAGAGTGTAAAATGATGTTCTGACCTCCTGACATTCAGAATGGGGTAGAAAGAGTTGAGTTTACTGCACTTTAGGGCATTGGGCAGAATAAAATAAATATATTGGATTGAATATTTTACTTCTTACTATCATTAGTTAGAATTTTGTTTTGATGACAAACAATTTTGAAGTAAAACCTTTTAGTAGACTAGTGTTTAATTAAAAGTGGAAAGATCTACAATCAAAATTTTGCAGACAAACACCAGTATATTGTGCAGTAACATTCTGTTAGTTTTGAAATTCTTATATTTGGATTTTAACAAAATATCACTAGAATGATCCTTGGGTGACCCATTATCAGACTGCAAAAAATTATTGTGATTAAATGAAAAATATTTGTGTAACAGGTAGAGGTCAATTTTGTTATTCACTGATCATGAGTTTTTTATGCAGAAATATTTCAGCATATGACCCTTATTTACTTGAAATAAACATTCACTCATTCATTCACTTCAATTCACATTTAAACAGCTTTATCATCCTCTAATAGTAATTATTTGGATATTCAGGCCTGTGGAGCGAATCAGGCGCTCAAGCGCCTCTAGTTTTTTTTTTTTTTTTTTTTTTTTTTAATTTATCTACTTTTTTCTTCGATTTTATTTCTGTCGATCATTATCAAAATTCAGATTGTAGTGATCGTAAAATAAGGATAAGAATCAGCCTTACATGTAAAAAATTGCACATTAATGCTTAGAATCTCGTTTGGATGACGTTTTCTTTTTACCCTCCGGAAATGACGTTATCTAAACTTCGGGGAAATAAGACGCTACTTTTTCCCGCTTAAACAACGTCATTGTTGTTGCGTATTAACGTCGGAGTAAAAAGTTGGATAAGACTTGAAAGAGATGAAATCTTTAGTAATATTCAAATTTAAGACTTGATAAAGATGAAATCAATGGCAATATTCGCAGTTAAGACCTCAATGAGATGAAATCTTTATCAATATATGCAGTTTAATTTCTATCAGAAATGTAAAAACTGCTATTTCAGCAAAAGCTATGTCGGCTAACATATTATCGAAATCGCATCCTCTAGGATTTAGACCTGACCACGACCGATGAATACTTAAAGTCTCGGACCCGACGCAGTGGCTATAATATGAGCGCCCATATTTAAATTGTTTGTTTGAATGTGGTTTTACGCTCATTTTGACATTACTTCAGTCATATCGTGACGTCTGGAGCACCTAACATTTCTGGTATTTCTCACACCAATACTGCCTTCACATCCTTTCCAAAAACCAGTTGCAGTATGCTTACAAGAAACGTTTCTCAAAGATACAGATAAGTTTTCTTTGAAAAATCATTCTTGCTATCTGACTAACTTTACAGAACGTGAGAGAGCATCTGGTGGAGTGGGAATTATTGTTAATAATAATATCCCTCACCGTCATGTCAGTCTAGATACTTCTTTGCAAGCAGTAGCTGTAAGTATCTCGCTAAATAAAACAATTACATTGTGTTCTGTTTATCTTCCTCCTAGTTTCCCTGTAGATGGTAGAAAACTTGATAATCTCGTTGACCAGCTACCAAAACCATTTATACTTATGGGAGATTTCAATTCTCATCATAAGTTATGGGAATGCTCCAATACAGACGACAAAGGTCGTATTGTTGAGGACTTTGTAACAAGGCATGATCTAGTTTTACTGAATGATAAATCTAAAACTTATCTTCATCCTGCAACTGGAAATTATTCTTCTCTGGATTTGACTATTTGCAGTCCTGATATTTTTCCTGATTTTTCATGGAAAGTTCTTTCCGACCTTCATGGTAGTGACCATTTCCCTATTCAAATCTCCGAATTGGGGCCGTCTGTTCAGGAGCGCCCTAGGCGTTGGAAACTCCACAAGGCTAATTGGGAACTTTTTAGAACCACATGTGAACAGTCGATAAATCCAGAAGCTTTTGATGACTGCAGAATTGTTTACATCTTTACTTTATTCTGCTGCAGAAAAAAGTATTCCACAAACATCGCCTGACCCAAAAAATCCAAACAAGCCATGGTTTAATGACGATTGCAAAAAGGCTGTAGCTGAAAGAAAACGTGCTCTTAGAGCATTTGGCTTAAGACCTTCAAAGGAAAATCTTTACAAATTTAAAATTGCACGTGCAAAAGCACGTCGCACTATAAAACAAAGTAAGCGTTCGTCTTGGAGACAGTATGTCTCTAGATTAAATTCTAGATCATCTGTCAAAAAGACATGGGACATGATACGTAAAATTAGTGGGAAGAATACATCACTAGGTGTTGGCCATCTTCAAACAGATGAAGATAAAACAGTTTCTTCGAAACATGATATTGCTAATGTCTTAGCTGACACGTTTGCCAAGAAATCTTCCTCTACAAATTATTCAACTACGTTTCAGAAGTTTCAAGGTGAAAAAGAAAAATCTAAACTTAATTTTAGTTCCAGAAATCTGGAACACTATAATAGAGACTTTTCCGTAAAGGAATTGAAAAAAGCTTTAAAAAAGTGTCACGACACTGCTGTCGGATCAGATGCTATTCATTATCAATTCCTCAAACGTTTGCCATCTCGTTCGCTTCATTGCTTACTTCAAATTTATAATCAGGTATGGAATACGGGAAGCATTCCAGCCTCTTGGCGGGAAGCTATCGTTATTCCAATACCTAAACCAGGTAAAGATTCCACAAACCCTTCAAATTACCGCCCTATTGCTTTAACTAGTTGCATCTGTAAAACCATGGAAAGAATGGTTAATGATCGTCTTGTTTGGTTTCTTGAAAAGAACCACCTTATTACGCAAGTCCAAAGTGGCTTTCGTAAACAGAGAAGCACTCTTGATCATCTTGTTCGCTTCGAGACATTTATTCGAGAAGCCTTTATAAAGAAGGAACACGTTGTTTCTGTCTTTTTCGATCTCGAAAGTGCTTATGACACCACTTGGAAGTATGGAATTATGAACGACCTCTATGATTTCGGTATTCGAGGTCGCCTTGCCTTTTTCATCTCAGCTTTTTTGGATGAACGTCAGTTAAGAGTCCGTGTTGGAGATACTTTATCTGATCCCCATGAACAAGAAATGGGTGTTCCCCAGGGGAGTATTTTATCGGTGACACTATTTAGTGTCAAAATAAACAACATTGTCAAAACCGTTTGCCCTGGTGTGGAATGTTTTCTCTACGTTGACGACTTTTGTATCTGCTACAGATCAAAACAAATGCATACAATTGAAAGACAATTGCAACAAGTCTTGAACAATCTTTCAAAATGGTCCAATGAAAACGGTTTCAAGTTTTCAAAGACAAAAACTAAATGTATGCATTTTTGTCAATCGAGAAAGATGCATCTTGATCCAGATTTAAAGTTGGATGGAGTACCGATTGAAGTTGTCAAAGAATTTAAGTTCTTAGGACTCCTTTTTGATTCTAAACTGTCGTTTATTCCACATATTGATAATTTGAAAAATAAATGCCAAAAGGCACTTAACCTTTTGCGTGTTGTATCCAGTATGGATTGGGGAGCCGATAAAAAGGTTCTATTGCGCCTTTATAGGGCACTTGTTAGATCAAAGCTAGACTATGGCTGTGTTGTTTATGGTTCTGCACGCCCTTCATACCTTCGCAAACTTGATACTATTCATAATCAAGGATTGCGTTTGGCGTTGGGCGCATTTAGAACGTCACCAGTTAACAGTCTTTATACAGAAGCAAATGAACCTTCTTTAAATTTACGAAGGAAAAAGCTTTCTTTACAATATTATTTAAAACTTAAATCCAATCCCGATAATCCTACTCATGAAGTTGTTTTTGAACCAAAATATAGAGAGGATTTTGAAAAGAAAAAGAACCCTATTCTTCCCTTCAGTTTGCGTTGTGAAGCTGATGTAAATTCTCTAGACTTTGATCTAGAGGACGTGGCAGAACATGTTGTTCCTGATGTTCCTTTGTGGACATATAAAAGTCCCACGTTTCTTTATGATCTTGCTTCCAGCAAAAAGGATACAACGGACCCAACAATTTTTAGAACCAAGTTCTTGGAAGTCAAAGAAAAATACACATCTTATGAAGAAATATACACTGACGGTTCAAAAGATGGCGAAAAAGTTGTTTCAGCCACTATTTTAGATGGCGAAAAATATCAATTTCGCCTTCCTAATAACTCGTCCATTTTTTCAGCCGAGCTTAAGGCCATTGATCTCGCACTCGATCATATGATCGCAGAACGTCTCTCTCGCTATATCATTTTTACTGACTCTATGTCAAGCATGCAAGCGATTGAGCACGAAAAAACTGACAGTCCTCTTATCGTCAGGCTACTTCATAAAATTGCCCAGCTTAATGATGTTGATCTCGTTTTCTGTTGGCTTCCAAGCCATATTGGTATTCGTGGTAATGAGGAGGCAGATGAAGCTGCCAAGGATGCATTATCACTTGAGATTTTACCTTTCGAAGTACCTTTTACTGATTTTAAACCCTTAATTCATTGTTTTATTCATGATGTCTGGAGGAACTGCTGGTCTGACCCTTCGAATCAAAATAATAAACTATATTCTGTGCGACAGGATCTTGGCGACTGGCTACCTGGTTACAGGTCAAGCCGTCGAGAAGAGCTTATCCTGACTCGCATACGCATTGGTCATACTCATCTGACACATTCCTATCTTTTAAAAGGAGAAGAGATGCCAATGTGCATTCCATGTAACGCTCCTCTTACTGTCAAACATATTTTTATTGATTGTATTGACTTTTCTTTTATTAGAGACAGGTATTTTAAAGTTGATAGTATGAGGCAGCTGTTTGACATGGTCAAGTTAGATCTTATATTTGACTTTCTTAAAGCAATTCATATATACAGTAAAATCTAATTTTAGGTTATATTTACCGTTCTTCATCTTTATTTTTTTAAAATGTTATATAAAGTTTTACCGTTTTCAATAGCCTTTTTTGGTTAATATTTCTTTTATAATTGAAATCTCTTTTGGATTTATTAGTTTACATTGATTTGTTTTATAATTTTGTTTAGTTGAATTTTAGTACACGTATGGATGATCACTTTTTGAATTTTCCGGTCGAGTGGACTCGCACATGGGCCGTTCTCCTGATCTGGGGAGAGTCCATGTGCTTTCGTGCTCACGTCGGATTATTCCAGTTTTATACTTGAGTGTTTGCGCCCAACATGACCTTAGATGTCGACGGGCCGTAAAACAATATTCATTCATTCATTCATTCACATCCTTTCCTAGCCTCCAGCTCCTGTCCCACGTAAGTCTACCATTACCAACCCATTTGTGGCAGTCAAATAGTCGGAAAAGATGAGAGCCGCCGTCGCGGATCGAACCCGGGAGGCTCTAGATCGACAGTCCGACGCGCTATCAACTGCGCTATGACGGTGTTTTTTGAAGACTCCCCTTACATTTTTTACTTTAAAAAGCTATAAGAATTATATGAGTATCTTTCATTCGTATGTATCATTTCTTCTAAATGGCTGTGACTGAGTAGTAGTAGTAGTAGTAGTAATCTTTATTTATAGTCGGGGGTTTGTACGAGGTACAGTTAACAATTAACATAAGCTATGTATAACTTTTAACCGACTTTTACTCATTCTAGATGTTATCAATATTGATTGAGAATTTCGAGAGGCAGTGGAATCCTTTTTTTTTTTTTTTTTATTGCGGAAGGGTTTTCATCCACTGCTACCCATTTACAGCTGGGTGGACTGAGGCAGTGACTATTAAGTTTCTTGCCCAAGGAAACACCTCGCTGTCACCAGGACTCGAACCCCTGACCTTCGGATCAGAAGACCGACGCTCTAACCACTGAGCTATCGAGGCAGGCAAAAAGAAAATCAGTATAGAAAGAAAATCAGTATAGAAATAAATTGGCAAAAAGCCATCGATTTTGATAGATAGCATATTTTGCTCTTCTGAAACAGGTTAACTTAACTTACTTTTCCCGTCTATAGGTTGAACCTATTATTATATTATGTTCGGTCCCGGTGTTTATCAATCTACTGAAGCTGGGTGCCAAAAATCCGAGCAGGGGTCCAGCTGTATTTCACCATATTGGGAAACACGTTTCCTGTCGAGACAAACCGGTATATTTTAGATTTTTTCTCTGTTTTTAAGTGACATACGGGATTATTTGCCTGGTAATCATTTGTTCTTTAGTACTACCATTGATATTCTAATTACATATTTCATTTGATATGTAAAATCACCCAAGGCAGTGTTTGTTTTGCCATGCAAACTCTATTCTGGATCCGCTCCGGTCACAATTTACTTCCTAGGTCGTTGTACCCTCAAATAGTCCGGTTAGAAAAAATGATATGCTCCTTTTGCCACACTGTTTTAATGTTTAAATAACAGTAAAGGGCTTGAAATGAGGTTCAGCTAAGTGCCAGACCTCTGCTACATTTCATGCATAGGATTAAATGAATTTAGTTGCGAACTACTTTTTCTTGGAGCCTGACCTTTGATGGAGGTACCAGAGTTGACATACACTTTCGTACCAAGAGAATTTTGAGGGTAGTTGTGCGCAATGAAAAATTGTGAAAAAAGTTATCCTGCAAGGTACTGTTTTCTGGGGCTGATATGCAAGAACATATATTGCTCTTTAAGCCACACTAAGTTATTTAGCCCAAATTAGTTTTTTAAAAGAGCTACAGACTGTCAAAATGTGCCAATTTACTATATAATTTAACACGGCCAAAACAGACAGGAGTGTAACCTATATCAAGGAGGGGGGGTCACACAAAAATAACGCTTGTAATGTTCTTTTCATAGATTTTTGGCTCAAAATGTCACTGTGCACTAGTAAATATGTTCAACAATTGGATTTTAATAATATTCTTCCAATTTAATTGAAATTTGAATTTGATTTTTTTAAAAAGATATTAAAATGTCAATTTTATCCCTTTTAAGTACTTTGATTCCAATTGGAATGCTTTGGCCTTTTTCACATGATGTCATAACAAGCTGTCTGCACCATTGATCACCCGAACCAGACTTTTTAACTGTAAACAACTTGAATTTACATCTAAAAAAGATTTGGGTTAACCCCTAAACCTTGGGACATGAGCCCCTTAAACGCCCCTTTTGTATGAATTTGCTCTGTTTCGGCTAGCATCAAGCCTCATCAGTGGTGTTGCTCTACACCAGACAGAGATTGTCTCATCCTGTCTCATCTCATCTTATTTGTGATTTGGTCCCGTAAATCTCTGTCTCATCTATTTCACTATTAGCGGACAGTCTGCGCATAATTATGTATGTCATCATTGGCCACGCCTTTAATGTAGTCCTGTATTTCGTTTATGTTTCGTTTTTTCTTAACCTCCCGGTGTTGAAATTCCATAAGAGCTCTTCTTCTAAGGCGGTTCCTTTTAAAAGTGTCGGTTTTTCTGTACAATTTGTCCTTAATTCTTTTTAAAGAAATTTGCTGGAGTCGCTTTTTGGCCCAAACTCCAAGCCCGGTCCCCGATATTTTCCAAAGTTTCTTTCTGACTGCTATGTCCAGAGTATTGTTAGAACGCAATATTTGGGCTGAAAGTCTTCCAGTGAAAGCCCTGCTGTAGTTTATATTTTTGCTTAAGGTTGCAGATGCTGCCCTATTAAATGCTTCACACTTCTGTGTGGATGTCCTTGAACTCACACTGTTAATTGCACCTTCACTAAGTCTCATCTGCAAAATAACTTCCAACAGCGCCTTGTCGTTCTCAGTCATACGCAGATATGTTATGTTCGCAGGGCCTAGTACTTTAGAATTGTGCCACCAAGTTGAAACGCCATCACATACAAGTGAATGGTTGGCACAGTTACTACAATTTCCAGCATAACAGTCAACAGTAGATGATCTTATTGAGGGTAAGTCTTTCAACATTTTGGTTATGTCCCCGTGTCCCCTTCTTGCCATTTCTTCAATTATAGCATTACACCGCATTCTTATGTCATTTCCCAGCTTCCCCTGTGCGGTCTGTCTGTCACGCTTCGTATTGAACGGGAACATTTTTTCACTAAAGTTAACGTTACGTACTTTCCTCTCTTGGCAAACGGATAAATGATTCGGGTCGGCCTGCCTCGTCACATTCCACACGTCATCGAGAGTTCTGTAAAAGTCCTGCATGCCGAGCTGAGACTTTGTGTCGCCATCCGTGGTTAGCGTTCGAATCAAGAACCCGTCTTTGTATAAGTCTTCAGCCACATTGTAAGCCATTTTTCTTTCTGAGTGTGGTGTGAAGTATTCTAAGTCTGCAGAGCAACCTGCATGACCACCAGGGCAGAATACATCCAGTCCTTTGTATCTGAGGGAGGCCCCTGTCATACAGAGCTTGTTTTCAACCGACATCGCGACAATGAACTTGTATTCTGTATGATTCTCGGTCGCTATAGTATATGCCTGAGATGAGCTTTGCCCTGGTTTGTAGGAGGAAATCATTCTCTGGCTATTATATCTAGCATCAATTGAAAGGTCTAGCTGCTTTGGATCCTTTGAGCCAATAGAAATGTTGTGTTTAGTCACAATTTCACGTTTCTCTGCCATATCATCACTGTTTATCTTTACAATCTTCTTGCTGACCTGCTTGCAGAGTCCATGCATATGGCTTGCTGCTGGAAAAGGCAGGTCAAGTTGTGTGAATAAGTCCTCAGCTCTGGATACACCCATGGGACTATCCATCAGTGCCACAGCAAGATTCGTATTGAGTACCGCCGCGCCTCTGGTGTCCTTAATTTCCTCATACATTTTGAAAAAATCTGACAGATAGCCACATGAGTTGCATTTAAATTGTAGTTTTATTCCAAGTCCTGCTTTCACCTCATTTGCAAAGGTGATCTGAGGAGCCCTGCATCTTGTCCTGTTGTGGCTTTTCACCAGTTGATTTATAGAAAATACTAACTTGCTCATGCTCACAATACGGTTTCCCTTGAAGGCATCTTGATCTGTGTCACGTTGTCGCAGGTTATAGGTGCGATCCCCAGAAAGGGTGTTGTCGGTAGTTGAAATAGAACCATTTTCTTCACCGGTTTGACTGGAGGGTCCTGGTTGGTTACTTCTCAATAAATGATATGTATTCCCTTTTTGAAAATAGTTTGATCTGCTGCGTTTAACCATGTCGAAAAAATATTTTATTTATTTTAAGATTTCTCTATAATGAATGAGTAGCTGGTTATGGTATTGAAAGGCTTTTGCATCTTCTTTTATACCTACCCAGCAATGTCAGTGTCATATGACGGCACTAATTGGATTGGTTGGCATTCAAAGTGACCACTTGATATTAAGATAATCAGCTTCCAAACCCTAGCCCTTGTATGGATATATCCTGTTAGAGCCCATTCTCTTTGTTTCACCAATATCCTTGTATTTTGATACAGCAGCCTCTTTGATCAAAATGGTAAAAGTAAAAAAAATTAGAACTTAAGATTTAACATAATAGACAAAAGATAAACACCACCACTATTTTGCTCTAAAGGCCTAATGCCCATTTACAGTTCACCTTACCCTTTTCAACACTGTCAAATTAAGTGTATTTTCCTTTTTCCTAGGTGTTTTTTTTACTCTAACTTAGTGTAAACATATTAGATTTTTAGAATCAGCCATTCATGAGGTTTTGTGTTCATAGTATTGAAATTTCTATACAATAATTGAACTTTTTTTAAAATTTTAATTCACTTTTTTTTTTTAAATGCTATTTTTTAAAGCATTTCATTTTAGCATAGACATCTGGGAAAGGGTTCAAAGTGAAGAAGAGTAATTTTTCTGCAAGGGACTTTTTATTTTATGAAAATTGATGACTTTTTACGAAAGTTATGGCAATTTCTAACCATCAGATGAGGGAAACTGAAACTACTCCTTTTTGGCCCTAATTTCAGAAATATAGGCCTTGTACTAATTCTACTGCCATTTTTCTTCTAAGTGATATTTTTGGAAAATTTAAAAACGGGGAATGTTGTAATACATATGCGCTTCAAATGGGGGCATTTTTGTCAAAATTGAAAAAAAAAAGTTTGATATTTAGGATCCGCTCCGGTCACAATTTACTTCCTAGGTCGTTGTACCCTCAAATAGTCCGGTTAGAAAAAATGATATGCTCCTTTTGCCACACTGTTTTAATGTTTAAATAACAGTAAAGGGCTTGAAATGAGGTTCAGCTAAGTGCCAGACCTCTGCTACATTTCATGCATAGGATTAAATGAATTTAGTTGCGAACTACTTTTTCTTGGAGCCTGACCTTTGATGGAGGTACCAGAGTTGACATACACTTTCGTACCAAGAGAATTTTGAGGGTAGTTGTGCGCAATGAAAAATTGTGAAAAAAGTTATCCTGCAAGGTACTGTTTTCTGGGGCTGATATGCAAGAACATATATTGCTCTTTAAGCCACACTAAGTTATTTAGCCCAAATTAGTTTTTTAAAAGAGCTACAGACTGTCAAAATGTGCCAATTTACTATATAATTTAACACGGCCAAAACAGACAGGAGTGTAACCTTCTGGTGTAGACGCCATTTACTTAGACCAAAGCTTTCGACAGTGTAGCCTGGAACCCCACTGTATCGATCTACTTAGCATTAGCTGATAAAAAGCGATTATAATATCAATCTTGCCTTAATTCATAAATATTTCCAAATAAGTTTATTCTTAAACTTGCCACAAAGCACAAAATGGTAGTCATAACACAGTTATTTGACATAAAAATGACAACAATAAGCAGCCATATCAAATTCAGGGAATTTTGAAGTCACCCCATTATATCGATGCATTGTTGGAAATGATGTCAAAACTTACAATATGGAGCCCAATCAGTACCAAGATTATTGATGAATTGAATGATGTGTTATTAAGGATTGGCGAGTGGATCTAAACGATATATTCTATTTTATTCAAAACAGCAATTTATATAACTATGCAGATGATAACACCATATCATTTGCAAGTCAAGACCCTAACGAAGTCAAGGATGTTCTTGAACGGGATAGTCGAACACTCATAAAATGGTTTACAGACAATCAAATGCAGGCAAATCCAGAAAAATTCCAAGCAATTGCTATCGGTCAAAAATCTAATAAACAGAATTTTTCTTTCGAATTACCAGGAGCCAGTATTTCGTGTGAAAGCGAGGTTAAATTATTGGGTGTTACTATTGATTTCCAACTAAATTTTAAAACACATGTCTCAAATATCTGTAAAAAAGCCTCCCAACAATTAAATGTTCTGAAACGAATTGGTAAATACCTGTGTAGACTCGGAAAACTCAATATTTATCACTCATTTATCTTATCAAACTTCAATTTCTGTCCACTCACTTGGCATTTTTGTGGGGAGACAAACACAAAGAAAATCGAAAATATTCAAAAAAGAGCACTAAGATTCATATACGATGACTACACTTCAGACTATGACAGCTTACTTCTAAAATCAAAATTACCAACTCTCAAAATTAGAAGACTTAGAAATATGGCCCTGGAAACTTTCAAAATTATTCACAAACAAACACCCTCGTATTTACATGATCTAGTCAATATAAAAGTCTCATCTTATTCTTTTAGGTATACCAACTTAGCAGAGGTACCCCAGGTAAGGACGTCAAGTTATGGTCTGAACTCTTTCCGTTCTGCTGCTCCGAGGCTGTGGAACTCTTTACCCCAGCATTATCGAGAGTCTACAGGATTAACACAGTTCCAAGGCCTTATCGGAGCGTGGGACGGGGAGAGTTGCAGATGTTCTTGCTGTTCTTCATAGTTTAAATGTTTACATGTACGTTCTCAATGTGTATGTCCTGTGTTGTAAGTAATTGGCAGACAATTGATTTAGCTTTGCAGCAACTTTTAACTCCTTTGCTACCTCAACATAATTTATCCTCTTAACAATATTTTAGTTTTCAAGTTTATCAAATTAGTATTAGGGGGCCTATATAGACTTACTCATTTGATTTTAATTTAACAACATTTAATTTATAAAACACATCTAATATGATATAATCTTAGTGAAATTTAATATAACTCATTTTATCTAAAAAGTTTCTTATTTGTTAATATTATGTTAATTTGCTCATCATTAATCTCTCTACGCAGGGTGGGGCCCCTCTTGATGGAGGTATTCTACTCCATCGAGGGCTTTATTTCTGCTGGTAGTAGTACTTGATACTACCCGGAAATAGGGAGGGCTTGGGGTTTGTTTTATTTATTTTATTTTGCTTTGCTATGCTTTGCATGTGTTGTGATTGTAATTTATGTGTTGTCTTGTATGTTGTATGTATGTCGGATAATAGCGATACATCGCTAATGTTACAATTGTTATTTTGAAACCGACACTAAATAAAATTTTGTATCTTGTATCTTGTATCTTGAGTGTTCTATTTCGGAATATAGTAGTTTTCAACACATTTAAAATCGTTTAGACTACCGCTAGTTCTTTAATTTCAACAAGAACCTTTTTACCAATCAGTTTAGAATTGAAGGCAAGAATGTAGTACCTTTCTAATATTTTTTGACATCTAAGTCCTGAAAAGTTACCCGTGAACTAGTCATCTACATTGAACTGGAATTTTGGCATTCTGGTGATAATATCCAAAGATTTGTTAATAGATCGATACAGTGGATAGATCAATACAATGAGGTCCGAGTATACCCCATGAACGCCTGCTTCGTAAATTATACTGCCTAGGCATCAGAGACCACATATTGAAATGGATAAAAAAACTTTCTTACTGGAAGAAGACAACAAGTACGAATTGGAACAGAGACATCATCATGGTCCGACGTTGTTAGCAGAGTTCCCCAGAGATATACCCTTTTCCTGTATCTCCGTTCTTCTTAATAAGTCATCAAAATCAAATAGCTTAAATTCAGATTAAACTTACTATTTTTGTACATATGAGTGTAGAAAAATCATTATTCCATCTGGGCACAAAACTTTTATTAAGTTAACTAATTCAATTGATGAGAATCCAATTAAATTTTAAACTCTCCCTACTCAAAAATCTGTGGCCGCCATTTTTCTATAAACCCGTTCTTATGACGTCATTTATTATTTGAGCTAGCTGCCTGCAGTTAATTGGGTCACAACTTCAATGCAGCAACTTAGCTGTGGGTAATGCATATCTAAGAAAACTTTAAAAAATACTTTTTGCATGTGACTAAGTTTCAACCTTTTTTAAGACACTGCCAAAAAATAAGCCATGAATGATTAGTTTCGTAAATAATTCCTGCAGCTTACGAAAATACCCATGATGAACCATCAAATGACCTAATTTTCCACTTTTCCCGGCTGCATGTAGTAGTAAGAAAGTAAATATCCGGTTAGCATTTTGTTTGATTACGTAATGAGGTATCACACCCTACAATTTATACTCGAGTGCTGCGGACGGCAAAGTAGAAAAGAACAGATATATAGAAATTGGGGATATAGTGTTCTTGGGCCAGTCCTATTCTTATGTTTTATTAACGATTTGTCATCCGTAACATCCAATACAGTGAGGATATTCACAGATGATAGTAAGATATACACAAGCATATAAAATGATAAAGAACTAGAAAACCTACAAAATGACTTAGACCATCCATGCAACTGGAGTAGCAAATGGAAATTGTCCTTTAATGCATCTAAATGTAAGGCACTTCACATTGGAGCAAAAAATGAGCATTTCAGATACTGTATGAAAGACTCTAGTGATTGAAAATGTCACAACTGAAAAAGACCTTGGAATAACCTTTGATAGTAATCTAAATTTTGCTTCTCTCATCACCAACGTAGTTAAAAAGGCACAGAGAAATCTTGGCATTATTCATTGATCATTTGAATACCTAGATAAACCCATGTTCTTGATTCTTTACAAATCTTTGGTGAGACCGATACTTGAATATGGTTCTTGCGTATGGACACCTTTCCTTAAAAAAGACATCAAAAGACTCGAAGATGTGTAGAGGAGAGCTACACGTCTTGTACCAGTAGTAAAAAAAACAAAAACTTTCTAATGAGGAGAGACTTACGCAGTTGGGTCTTCCAACATTAGAATATAGACATGACTGTCTTGACATGCTGCAAATTTTCAAAGGAATTCATAATCATGATGACTTTAGTTGGGACCAATTATTTACATTTTCTTCTTCTCACCTAAAAGGACATCATCTAAAACTTAGTAAAAGTGACATGAAGTGCAGTACAAACATACGTCTTAATAGTTTTTCAAATAGAACCATTGACCTTTGGAATAATAATTTTGTCAGATGATCATGTATCTGCTAATTCAGTGAATATTTTTAAATGGCGGCTCAACTCCAAAGTTTCGAACAAAAAGAAGTTTAAACCATCATGTCAGCGCAACAACCACCCATGTGTACAACTTAAAGATGTTAAGGGGGGCCTTCATGGACTCGCGTCCAATTTTACTGCCAGAAGATAAAGTGTATAAAGTGTACAGCTGGTGTATGTCAACCTGTTTTCGATACATATCTGATTCGAGACCTGATCTTTGTACATACACTGTGACCTGGCTGTTAAAATTGACAAATTAGTTGGTCGTGAAATTTTTACTTACTCAAAGTTTTACAAAATGCATAAAAACCAACCTATTAAAATCAATCTATTACTTCTATCCATTAGAGTGTTTAAAACTAGTTAAACAACAATGAATACCATAGTTTGGGCTGGGCCCCTAGATTTTTTGGGAAAATCCCTATGCCTATGTTAAATATTGAATTTTTGAAGCCTTGGTCCCTAGGCTAGAATTGTTTTTCATTTTCCCTGTGTTAATACAATACAATGCACATTTAAAATTATTAGAGTGAAAACAAGCTTGGTATGGGCTGCTGTGATGGATCCTGCATTTCGGTAAAGGGGGTCAAACATTTCTTACCATCGTCAATATCTAAGTAGGCAACATTCAGGGTTCAACACTAAGGGGAGTCTGAGATTCCTTGTTTATCAGTTGGGACTCCTTCATTTTGCAAGTAAAGAGTCTGATGGACTCACAGTATCATATCAGAATATTTTGAAAAACAAATGCATATCGAGGGGTCAGTGAAACACTATTGTAAGTGCCTATTTATTTATAGGCACTTACAATAGTGTGGCACTGACCCCTCGATATGTAAAGTTATCCCATTGTGAAAGTTTAGACTCCTTACTTTGAGCTTTGACTCCTTGATTTCATGTGTTAAGAGTCCAATTGACTCCTTAATCTTAGGAGTAAGTGTCAACCCCTGTCAAAATTCATTCACACATTAAAAGCAGGGCTCGTGTTTGACCCTTAAACCAGGGTTTTGACCCCAGAAAATATCTTGATTTGACCCTTTGTACTTGGACCTTGTGTGCATCATTTTTCTTCCACAATTATTGATCAGCCAAATTTGGTTTGGGTGCTGGTGATTTGGATGAAATATGCTTGTGCCAGACTTCACGAAATACTGCCGGTCCCACTAACATGTCTGGTGAAAAACATGCCGGTCCGGTAAGTCACACTTGACCAGCTGACTGGTAAAATCTAGCTACATACACAATGTGTCTCTTCATTATGTCTGAAGGAATTTAGTTTGGTCTGGTGAAAATCTAAAGTTTAACAGACCCACTGTCCGGTAAAAAATATGGTTATTTGATGAAGTCTCAAGTCTACAGTGCTAATCTTATCCCTTGTCATGCTAAATAAAAAATCTTGGAAAAATTGCAATAAAAAGTCAAAGTGCTCGAAGTACTGACCTCACTTAATAAGAGTTGGTATTCATTTTGAAAATTGAATCTTTAAGCTTTTCTGTTTAAAAAAAAAAGGAAAACCAGGTGGTAAAGCTATGTGCAGACTGATGTTTGTTGATTGCTCCTGCCAAGGCAGTAATATTCAGGGTTCAGCATGACAAGGGTTAAAAATGACAGAAATCCATGGATAGGTACACCAGACTGGGTAATATAAAAACATGGCTTCAAAGCAGCCCCAAAAACCAATCATACTTGTAAAAACAAATTTGTTGACTGAACAGTTTTGTCTTAACAAGGCCTAAGTAGGTTATGTTAAACAATTCTAAAGTGACTTTGGGCTTGTGCTAGTTTTTTAAATTCAGAAGTCATTGACCCCTTGACTGTGAATTTGTAGGGGGTCAAAACTGCACTATAAAATAAGTGGATGATGAATAAATATTTCTTGCTTATGCGGACTGTCTATTTTAATTGTCACACTCATATCTTAATAATAGATTCATATGAAATGATAAAGGTATGAAGGAGCCAATTAATTCTTATTATTATAATCTGCACCAGTATCAAAATGCATTACTGAAATTTTAAAGGCCAAGGGTCAAAATGACCTGATATCTGGAAATTTTAAGGGGTCAAAATAGGTGGTGTTTTTTTTTAAATCAGATTTTGGTGGTCAAAACCCTGGTTTTTAGGGTCAAAAACGAGTCCTGAGTGTCCCAATGTCATCCATGGAATCCTGACATCAGATAGTCTGATTTCAAAATCATGTAATATATTTCATGTGTTTCAATACCTTTTTCCAGGATTGTTTGTTCAAGTCTTAAAAATGCCGCCCAAGAAGAAGGATGATGGCGCTAATGCCCCACCCCCTTTACTGGGACGTCTGGGAACAAACTTAAAGATTGGTATTCTAGGATTGCCTAATGTTGGGTAAATGTTCTCATATATTTGTATACAATTCTGTATTCATAATATGACCAACGTCACGTGAGTAAAATAAACCTGTTGAATATTTTTGATATTACACGTGTGTCATTACACTAGTGGAATAACTATTAAATGACGTCATAATTTATATTTTGTGACGTCGAGTTTTAAATGGCGTTATAAGTTTCGCAGAAAATTGAAATGTGGAATTTCAAGAATTTTACGATTTTTCGCGAAAATTAGGGCAATATTATTAATAGAATATCAAATTTGTACCCATAAAATATCGAATTTATTAAACTCATCATCTATAAACAGATAAAAACTCTGCGAAGCCTCGTTTTTTATCTGTTTATAGATGACTCGTTTAATAAATTCGGTATTCCATGACCACTCATTCAATATTCTCTATTTCTTCTATAAGAGCCCTCAAGATTTTGGGGGATCAAAACCCTAGTTTAACCCTTTCATGTTTTTCAAAATTTTGGACTTGTCCAAATTCAAAGGTTTTGCAGACGAAAATTCACAGTGGATTTAATTTGAAAAATAACCATTTAGTAGGGTAGAAAATGGTGTGGAAAAAGAAGAAATTGCTTGTCAGAAGCAATTTCTTCTTTTTTCACAATGTTTTCTCAATCATAAAATCACACTCACGTAAAAAGCAGGGATTAAACAGCAAAGGGTCAAACACGAACTCTGCCTCTACCCCTTAGAACTCCCCTTACACTATTTCATAAGAAAAGCTCCTGGCCTTTGATTTGAATTTCCTTAATTTTAAGTTATCATTTTTAGCTCACCTGAGCATGAAGTGCTCATGTGAGCTATTGTGATCACCTTTCGTCCGGCGTCCGTCAACAATTTCTTTAAACGACATCTCCTCCTAAACTACTGGGCCAATTAACTCGAAATTTTACAGAAATGTTGCTTAGGTGGTCCCCTTCAAAAATAGCTAAAAGAATTGAAATCCATGAAAAACTCTGGTTGCTATGGCAACAAAAGGTGAAATTTTTAGAAAATCTTAAAAATTCTTCTTCTTCTCAACCAGTAGTCCTACAGACTTAAAACTTGGCATGGATGATCAATTCATAGACCTTAATAAAAAAAATAGCTAAAATTATAACTTTTGGGCCACCAGGTGCGGAGCACCAGGGGGGAGGGGGTAGTACTTTGGGTAAATTTTGTTATCTTTAAGTTTCTTCTTCTTCGGAACTAGAAGCCCTACAGACTTGAAACTTGGCATGGAGGATCAGCATATGGACCTTTATATAAATAGCTAAAATCATGACTGTAGATTCACCAGGTGCGGAGCATCAGGGGGGTGAGGGTAGTACTTTTGTGAAAATTTTGTAATCTTTAACCTTCTTCTTCTTCTCAACCACAAGCTCTACAGACTTGAAACTTGGCATGGAGGATCAGCTCATAGACCTTAATTTGAATAGCTGAAATTATATCTTTTGGGCCACCAGGTGCGGAGCACCAGGGGGGGAGGGGGTAGTACTTTGGGTAAATTTTGTAATCTTTAAGTTTCTTCTTCTTCGGAACCAGGAGCCCTACAGACTTGAAAATTGGCATGGATGATCAGCATATGGACCTTTATATAAATAGCTAAAATCATGACTGTAGATTCACCAGGTGCGGAGCATCAGGGGGGAGAGGGTACTACTTTTGTGAAAATTTTGTAATCTTTTACCCTCGTCTTCTTCTCAACCACAAGCCCTACAGACTTGAAACTTGGCATGGAGGATCAGCTCATAGACCTTAATAAAAATAGCTAAAATAATATCTGTTGGGCTGCCAGGTGCGGAGCACCAGGGGGGAGGGGGTAGTACTTAAGGTAAATTTTGTAATCTTTAAGTTTCTTCTTCTTCGGAACCAGGAGCCCTACAGACTTGAAAATTGGCATGGATGATCAGCATATGGACCTTTATATAAATAGCTAAAATCATGAATGTAGATTCACCAGGTGCAGAGCATCGGGGCGGAGAGGGTACTACTTTTGTGAAAATTTTGTTATCTTTAACCTTCTTCCTCTTCTCAACCACAAGCCCTACAGACTTGAAACTTGGCATGGAGGATCAGCTCATAGACCTTAATAAAAATAGCTAAAATAATATCTGTTGGGCTGCCAGGTGCGGGGCACCAGGGGGGAGGGGGGAATACTTTGGTGAAAATTTTGTAATCTCTTACCTTCATCTTCTGATGAACCAGGAGCCTGACAGATTTGAATATTGGCATGGAGGATCAGCATATGGACCTTTATATAAATAGCTAAAATCATGAATGTAGATTCACCAGGTGCAGAGCATCAGGGGGGAGAGGGTAGTACTACTTTTGTGAAAATTTTGTAATCTTTAACCTTCTTCTTCTTCTCAACCACAAGCCCTACAGACTTGAAAATTGGCATGGAGGATTAGCTCATAGACCTTAATAAAAATAGCTAAAATCATAACTGTAATGCCACCAGGTGCAGGGCACCAGTGGGGAGGGGGGAGTACTTTTGTGAAAATTTTGTAACTTTAACCTTCATCTTCTAATGAACCAGGAGCCCTATAGACTTCAATATTGGCATGGATGATAAGCATATGGATCTAAAATAAAATAGCTAAAATCATGAATGTAGGGTCGCCAGATGCGGAGCATTAGGGGGGGAGGGGGTAGTACTTTGGATCAATTTTGAAATCTTTAACCTTATTCTTCTTCTGGATCAGGAACCCTACAGACTTGAAAATTGTTATGGGTGATCAATATATGGACATTAATAAAAATAGCTAGAATCAGAACTGTTGGGTCACCAGGTGCTGAGTGTCTTGGGGAGGGGGTAGTACTTCGGATCATTTTTGAAATCTTTAAACTTCTTCTAATGAACCAAGAGTCCTACAGACTTGAAAATTGGTATGGGTGATCAGCATATGGACATTAATTTAATTAGCTAAAATCATGACTGTAGATTCACCAAGTGCAGAGCATCTTGGGGGAGGGGGAGTGCTTTGTTGAGAATTTTGAATCCCTACAGCCTTTATATTTGACATGGATTATTCAACTCATTAAAGAAAACTTTAAAAGTCTCAGACTCAGCCTGTATATCTGGCATAGATTAGCTGATCACAGACCTTCTATGAAAAAAGCTTAAATAAATAATGACCAGGGGAGGAGCAGGGGGGGGGGGGAGGGGGATTATTTCAAATATTATCTGATTGAATAAGTGAAAATCTCTTTTTTCTGTGGTTGCATGGACATACCTAGGTTATGAAGCTTTTTTCTCAGGTGAGCGACCCAGGGCCAACGGCCCTCTTGTTTTTTTTTCTTAAGCTTGAGGTGGATCGAGTCTAAATAATAATTTGGAAGAATAATTTGAAAGATTGTTTAGAGGAAATTGACCTCACATTCAATGTGAAAGATTAATTCCGTAGACATTTTGCTTAGGAAAAAGGTACAAACTAAAACAGCATTTAATTTCCAAAGACCTTAATTTCAATATTTTTTCTTTTCAAGAAACATTCTGGGAAAAGAATGATCATGTGTTTTGTTGCATTAAGGAACAATTTTGACTGACCTAAGGGCTCCCTGAAATGTTACTTAAGTAATTTGCTCTTAATCTCTTTTTCAGAAAATCCACTTTCTTCAACTGTTTAACCAAGAGTCAAGCTAATGCAGAGAACTTTCCATTCTGCACCATAGATCCAAATGAGAGTAAGTTCAGTGGTATTTGCTTGAGCAACCACCTCTACTAGCCAACCACTTTTATAAAGCAACCATCATAAAAAGTCCCTTCACTGTAAGCAAATCTCTGAAGAAGTACAAGGGCGTAGCTCCCATTACTCGCATTACGCAAGTGCGTGATAGTAAAAAACTCTGTTTCGAAAAATGTTGTTGATGAATGATCATAACATCAAAACTACAGCTTATTTTAGCAGTAGTTACAATGTTTTGATAATTAACCAATGCTCAAATCATAAATAAGGGAAGTTGACGGATGATATTCATCTTTTGTCGCAGTCCAAATATCGCTTTTATTCTATATATTCTTTGTTTGTCGCCTTCTGAGTATGTATACATTTCAAAATCCTAGTTACGCCTATGAAGTAGACATTATTAAACTTGAAAAATGTTTATCAATGAATCTTATGACGTTTGAACCCATTAGAATAGTCTCAATTAGACGATTTTTATGGGTTCGAACATCATAGGATTCAGCAAGAATTATGTGAAATCTTTATTTGCTATCAAATAACGTGTCTTATTTATCATTAAATCTTGTATTAAGCGACCATTTCCATGAGTGACTGATTTTTCTTGGTACCCTCAGTGGTCGCTTAACACAAGTTTTACTTTATCAGGGTTTGAAACTAAAGAGAGACCCTGGTTCATTATTAACTTTCTTATGAGCTTATAGTGTGAGAAAAGTGTTTTGCTTACCCGTTATGTAGCCTCTATTTTCCAAGAAATGAGTGATATAATTCAAAATTTTTATTTATTTGATATTCAAAAAAAGATTTTTTATCCTAGTTGTTTTCTGAGAAAACCCAAGATATTTCTTCAATCATTTTTTTTTTGTCATGCAAAAGTTAAAACATTTTTGTAATACCTTTGGTATAAAAACAGGATTTCTTTAAAACTTTGAATACCGGTACATGCTCTCTATCAACAGAAAAATCAATATTATTAGGGGGATTACTTTTTAGCTCCACTGGCTGAAAGCCACTGGGGCTATTGTCATGGCGTTGTGTCCGTCGTGCGTCTGTCCGTCCGTCCGTCTGTGCGTGCGTGCGTCCGGTCGTAAACTTTTCTTTAAAAATCTTCTCCTCAGAAACTACTGGATGGATTTCAACCAAACTTCACAGGAATGATCCTTGGGTGACCCTCTTTCAAAGTTGTTCAAGAAATTTTGATCCAATGAAAAACATGGATTTAATGGGCCTGGCTAATTTCCAAATATGGTAAAAAGTGAATTTTCTCAGATTCTAATCAATGGATACCAATTAAATTTTACATGAATGATCATTGGGTGACCCTTCATCAGTCTACAAAAAATCATTGTGATCGGATGGAAAATATGCCTTTAATGGGCGGAGGTCATTTCTCTCTATGTTATATAGTGGAATCTTTGAAAATCATTTTCTCAGAATTTAACAGATGGATATCAACCAAATTTCATTGGAATGATCCTTGAGTGATCCTTTATCAGTGTACCAAAAATCATTGTGATTGGATGAAAAATATGCATTTTTTGGGCGGAGGTCATTTCTCTATATGTTATATAGTGGAAACTTTGAAAATCATTTTCTCAGAATGTAACAGATGGATATCAACCAAATTTTACTGGAATGATCCTTGAGTGACCCTTTATCAGTGTACCAAAAATTATTTTGATTGGATAAAAAATATGCATTTTATGGGCAGAGGTCATTTCACTATATGTTATATAGTGGAAGATTTGAAAATCATTTTCTCAGAATGTAACTCATGGATATCAATCAAACATTTTTGGTATGATCTTTGGGTGACCCATTATCATGCAGCCAAATATATTTTGATTTGATGAAAAATATGTCTTTTAATAGCAGAGGTCATTTCTCTATGGGTTATATAGTTGAACTGGAAAATCATTTTCAACATGAGTAGAACCCCAAATATCTAAAAATCTAGTCAAAACATTTTTTGCTTTTACAAGAATTTCAAGCCTGTGGAGCGACTCAAGCCATTCATAGCTTTCTAGTTATAACTTTAAATGCATTTTCTTACAAATTTTGCCCCTTTTTATAAGGCCGTCGAAAGACAATATGTATTTTGTTATTAACGATGGCATCTGGGCATCCACATTTTTGTTCAGAGCATAATAATTCTGTCACCTATTGTCCAATTGACTTGAAACTTGACACTTCTGTTCCTTTCACGATTATGGTGTGCGGTGCACAAGAACTATGACTCAACCTAGCATAATTTTTGAGTGATTTCTCTTTTTTATGCCCCCTTATCGAAATATCGGGGGCATATTGTTTTACCGTTGTCCGTCTATCCATCTGTCTGTCCGTTCATCCGTCTGTCTGCAAACGTTTACCAAAAAACTAAACATTGCCAATATCTTCAAGCCTATTCAAGATACAAGGCTCATATTTGGCAAGATGATAGATCTCAATGATCCGCATCTGCTGATACCAAAGTCAAGGTCATGTGACAAGGTCATCTGTCAAGGTCAAACTTTGAAAAAAAAAGCTGTTACAGGGCATTAGTATTTCACAAACACATCTTGTTTTTAGCTCACCTGAGCACGAAGTGCTCAAGGTGAGCTATTGGGATCGTAGAATGTCCGTCGTCCGTCGTCAGTCGTGCGTCGTCCACAATTTCTTTAAACATCTTCTCCTCCTAAACCAGTGGGCCAATCTTGATGAAACTTGGCAGGGATGTTCCTTGGGTCAAGCTCTACCAATGTTGTTCAAATAAATGAAATCCACCCTTAACTTTCTCTTTACCCTTAACAAAAAGCGTGAAAATATGAAAATCTTTAAAAATCTTCTTCTCTGAAACCAGAAGGCAGACAGCTTTCATATTTGGTATGTAGCATCATCTAGTGGACCTCTACCAAGTTTGTTCATATCAAGACCCTGGGGTCATATTTGGGCTTTTCCTGGGCCCAACCCTTTTTACATGGAATCAAAGAGCAAAAATCTTTAAAAATCTTCTTCTCTGAAACCAGATGGCAAACAGCTTTAATATTTGGTGTGTAGCATCACCTAGTGGGCCTCTTCCAAGTTTGTTCATATCAAGACCCTTGGGTCATTTTTGGGCTTTTCACAGGCGAATCCCTTTATCTCTTATGAGCACAAAGGGTAAAAAAACGAAAATCTTCAAAAATCATCTTCTATGAAACCAGATGGCAGACAGCTTTCATATTTGGTATGTAGCATCATCTAGTGGACCTCTACCAAGTTTGTTCATACCAAGACCCTAGGATCATATTTGGGCACCACCCCGGCGCAACCCTTTTTACATAGAATCAAAGAGCGAAAAATCTTTTAAAATCTTCTTTAATCGAAACCAGAGGACACACTGCTTCATTTTTGGTATGTAGCATCATCTAGTGGGCCCCTACCAAGTTTGTTCATATCAAGACCCTTGGGTCATATTTGGGCTCCAACCGGGCGCATCCCTTTCAGCTCATCTGAGCACGATGGGTGAAAATAGGAAAACCTTCAAAAATCTTCTTCTCTAAAAACAGAAGGCAGACAGCTTTCATATTTAGTATGTAGCTTCATCTTATGGACCTCTTTCAAGTTTGTTCATATCAAGACCCTGGGGTCACATTTGGGGTCCACCCCTTTTTACATAGAATCAAAGAGCAAAAAGGCATATCTGTCTTGCTCTTCGCTGAAAACGTTCCATGGTATAGATCTTAGGCAATTATCTTCTTTTTGACATCTGCCTATCTAATTAATGTGATGTCCCAGGGGTCAAAGAGACTCAGGTGAGCGATCTAGGACCATCTTGGTCCTCTTTTTTTCAAACATAGACAGTGAACCAGGTGTATGTTGTGTAACGATTTAAAGGGAGGTAATTTGCTGTGGATATGCAAATGAGAGAGACCTGCCCTAAGATATCTGGATATTTGTAGCCTATATAGACAGAGTCGACCCATTTAGGGTTGAGGATCCTTTTCTCTGAATGGATCACGTCTGTCTAGTCGCTCGGTTCGTTACAATTGGTGGCAGCGGTGGGATGATGACAACTGCCAGACCGGAGTTGCCTTACCCACGGATCTCCCAGGCCAAGACTCGGGACGAGTCTTCTCGGAGGGGAGAGTAATGTAACGATTTAAAGGGAGGTAATTTGCTGTGGATATGCAAATGAGAGAGACCTGCCCTAAGATATCTGGCTATTTGTAGCCTATATAGACAGAGTCGACCCATTTAGGGTTGAGGATCCTTTTCTCTGAATGGATCACGTCTGTCTAGTCGCTCGGTTCGTTACAGTTGTAACAATTTGTACCTTTGCTTGACTTTCTTACTTCTATTCAGTACCCAACTGCCAGGTATAGTATCATGGTAGGCCATCTGGCCATGCCCCAGTTAATAGTTTGTTTATATTCATAAAATAACCTTATCCATTATTATGCTGAATCCAGAAAATTCTTGCTTTGACAGGAGGTATAGACAAAGATCAGCCTGCACATATGTGCAGTCTGATCTTAGTTTACAAAGCTTGATTTTTATCTCTCGCAGTTTGGAGAAGGGGATATCATAATTCTGTCATCTAGCGTCAATCTGTCACTAAACTTGTCCGGAGCATATCTCCTAAAGTGTTAAAGCTAACAACTTGAAACTTTATAGGTGGATAGATCTCATGGAGTAGAGGTCAGTGGGCAAGAACTACAACTCTTGCTTGCATAATTTTGGAGTTATTGCCCTTTGATTAAGCTTCAGTTAACTATCAAGCTTTGATGGCGGGGGATGGTCATATCTGACATGGCTCTTGTCGTTCTTAAACCAGAAAAGTTTTAAAGTTATATTTTCAAGATAAATAATGACTCACGATAAGGATATCCAGTGTTTTCAGCACTATATTTTGATGTAATTGTACCACAGATTTTGTTGGGCATGACAAGGGTTAATTGCTTCTATTTTTAGGTCGGGTACCAGTCCCAGATGAGAGATATGATTTTCTGTGTGATCACTTTAAACCTTCAAGGTGAGTAACAGGGCCCATGCTAGTATTTGAAATTTAGGAGTCATTGACGCCTTAACCCTTTCCTGTTTTACAAAATTTTGGATCTGTCCAAATTCAAAGGTTTTGCAGACGAAAATTTTAAGTGGGTTTAATTTGAAAAATAACCATTCAGTAGGACAGAAAATAGTGTGGAAAAAGAAGAAATTGCTTGTCAGAAGCATTTTCTTCTTTTTTCACAATGTTTTCTCAATCATAAAATCTCAGGCATGTAAAAAGCAGGGATTAAACAGCAAGGGGTTAAGGTAGTGGGCCTGCAATAAATCCACATTTTTGGACTTCATGAACTTTCACAATGTTGACCGAGATTTCCGAATGAAAATCATTAGGAAACCTCGGTTAACACTGTTAGTTCATTACTTCCGAAACATTGCGGAACTATTACAGTTCCTCTTCCTTCAGCCGCCGTCATAGCGCAGTTGGTAGCGCGTCGGACTTACAATCTAGAGGTCCCGGGTTCGATTCCAGACGGCGGCACTCATTCTTTCCGACTTTGTCTCTCACCAATGGGTTGATAATCGTAGACCTATGTGAGATAGTAGCTGGAGGCTAGGAAAGAATGTAATGGTTGTACTGGTGAGAGAAATACCAGGAATCCATTGTTAGGTGCTCCAGCCGCCGTGATATAACTGAAATAATGTTGAAAGCGGCGTAAAACCCCATTCAATCAATCAATAAGGTAGTAGGCCCGTAATAAATCCACAACATTTTGGGAACTCATTAAGTTTCACAATATTGACCGAGGTTACCTTACAAATATCATTAGTAAACCTTGGTTAACACTGTTAGTTCATTACTTCCGAAACATTGCGGAACTATTACAGTTCCTCTTCCTTAACCGGGAATGCTGGAATTAAAACTGATTTTAAACAAAAGACGGAGTAAAGCATGTTTGGAACTTTGCAGATTGAAGTGTCAATGGACAAGTAAAGATTATATTGAGTAAGCAATTGGTTTGTAAAATTTGAGATTTCATATAAGATTGACCATTGAAAATTTTGGGGATGAGACATATTTTTTACTCTTTAAGATTTCTCTCAAAGGGGGTCATAATGACCCCCTTTGGAGAAATTTCTTACAGCCCCGCAAGGTACTGTAGCAGCTTGGATATGATTATATACTAATAAAGAGACTTTATATTCAATTCAAGTACACAAACTTAACAAATTGTATGTTTGTAGCCCCCTAAACTATGTTTGGGAGGTATATAGTAGTCAGCTTGTCTGTTGATTGGTGCGTTTGTAGCATTTTCTTGTCTTTCAATTTCTCAGCAATTAATGTGCAGATTCCATTGAAACTCTACAGATGTGATAAGTATCAGGCAGAGCTGTGCAAGTGATATTTTGGTTAATATCCATTGACTTTAAACAGAGTTATGGCCCTTTGATGGAAAATGGCTTTTCATTATTGATTAAGTTGGTTAGGCATAAGACTTCCAATCTGGAAGTCGTGGGTTCGATCCCCGATGGCGGCAAATATCCTTTCTGACTTTTGTCTCTCACAAATGGGTAGATAATTGTAAACCTATGTGAGATAGCAGTCGGAGGCCAGGAAAGGGTGTAATGGTTGTATAGGTGAAAGAAATACCAGTATTCCATTGTTAGGTGCTCCGGCCTCCGCGATATAACTGTGAAATTTTTGAAAGCAGCGTAAAGCCCATTCAAACAAACAAATTTATTATTGATAAGCACTTGCAGGGTTGTATTAGTCGGCTTTACAACAGTCTAGTTCTATTTCCAGTAAAGTTCCCGCCTTTTTGAATGTTGTTGATATTGCTGGGTTGGTAAAAGGAGCTCATGAAGGAAAGGGTCTGGGGAACGCCTTCTTGTCTAACATCAACGCCTGTGATGCTATGTTTCATGTGATGCGTAAGTCAACTCTTGGTTTGCTTTAAAAGTCTTGAAATTTTATTGCTTGTCTAATAAAACACTTGAAAATGATAAATGCCCTGTGAAATCCATAATGGAAAATGCTGTTTTTGAAAATACCATCAAATATCTATAATAAGCAGGGGTGTGGAAATATGAAATTTCTCCACTTGTCCACGGAGAAGTTAAATGTCAAAATGAACTTGTCGCCAACAAAAACAGAATGGTTAATAATGAGAAAACATTATTTTTACTGAAGAAAATGCTGTTTCTCAACATTTTCTTCATTAAAGACAATGTTTTCTACCCTTTGATTCAAACTTTAGGATGACTTTTGTCCTAGATCTTTAAAATACTGTTCAAAGATTTTCTCTTGTATTTACTTGTCAACGGACAAGTAGCAAAGATAAAATATACATCCCTGCAAGTCAAAAAGCTTGTGTCGGACAAATCAGGCATGGGAATTTCACACCCCTGAGATAAATCTTTGTGTGGCATTTCCAACAATCTCATTCTTTCTGACTATTTGTCTCCCATCAATGGGTCGATAATCATAGACCTATGTGAGATAGCAGCTGGAGGCTAGGAAAGGATGTAATGGTAAACCTGGTGTGAGAATTACCAGGAATCCATTGTTAGGTGCTCCAGCCGCCACAGACTGACTGAAAAAATGTTGAAAGCAGCATAAAACCCCATTCAACTAAAAAAATTCAACAATTTTACAACGTAGACTCAAACTAGCCTGTGTTTGTGACTAGAAAGAGATTCATTACTTAAGAGGTTAAATGACCAATTGAATCTCAATTTATCAAAATGTGTTTCACACCAAAATTATATTACATTGACTTAATTCCAAGGTATTGATTAGACATTAAAAAGAAGTGTTAATTCATAAGTAAATATTTCCAGGCACAAGTAATTATTTTGACCATATCCATCAAAATAAACATTTTGATACAAAGACTGTTTGTGTCTGTCTCTAAAATTTCACACATATAGAATTGGAAAAAGATTTTATGGCTTCATTTTTAGCTAGGCTGTTTACGAAGAAAGGTATTGCTATCGCCTTTATGTCGTTGTTGTTGTCTTAGTCGTCGTGCCAAAAATTTGACATTTTGTGATATCTCTGGTTCTACTGAAAGCTTTTACTTGAAACTTGGCACACCATCAAAAGAGCAACCTATACTATCAAGGGGGATAACTCTAGATGCATTTTTGAACAAATTATGCCCCTTTTTTCGACTTAGATTTTTTCCCACCATCCAGCACAAAACAGCTGAGCGTAGGCACCCGTAGGCAGTGATCTTGTTTATGCCCACACATCTTGTTATGCGTCAGACTCTCAATCTGGAGGACCTGGGTTCAATCCCGACGGCGGCACTCATCCTTTCCTATTTTTCTACCACTAATGGGTTGATAATTGTAGACCTATGTGGGATAGCAGCTTGAGGTTAGAAAGGGCTGTAATGGTAGTACTGGTGTGAGGAATACCAGGAAACCATTGTTGTGTGCACCAACCGCAGCGATATCACTGAAATAATGTTGAAAGCGTCCTAAAACCCAATTCAATCCATCAATCATTGAATCTTCTTGTCAAGACATTTCAAATGAGTACCCACAACATAGGGTTTCTTTGAGAAATAAAGATTTTTAGACTGGCTTTACCCCCTCTTATCTGTACCTCTGAAAAATTTACAGATGTAGATAGAGGGGGGTATTTTGGTTTTCAAACTTAAATATTTCACTTATTCTTGCTCAAACCCTATATTGTGGGTACTCAATTGAATTGCCTCACCAAGACGATTCAAATGAGTACCAATAATATAGGGTTTCTTTGAGAAATAAAGATTTTTTAGACTGGCTTTACCCCCTCTTATCTCAACCTCTGAAACCTTCATAATATATCATGTGAACTAATGTTATGAAAGTTACATGTTTATCAAACCCATTTACTATATTTCCCCTAATAATAGCCCCTCCCTAAAGCAGCACCCCTATCTTTTTGATAAGGAAACACACATCAAATGCCTAACTTTTAAGAACTTGTTGAGACTTTCTCTTAAATTTGATGTAAATTTCCTCTTAACAATCATTATATAATTATTTAGAGGAAATTCACCTCTAATTAAAGTGAAAAGGGCCTAAAAGACATCACTTTAATGATTTTTAAGTCAGAAAATGCATACTAAATAACAGCTCCCACATGATGTTATGTCTAGCTCCCGGGTATTGTTCATTAGGAGAAATATGGATAGAGATGAAGAGAGTATTTGTTGATTTCATTGAAGCATGAAACTAAAAACCAAATCCCGCTTTATAAATACGCAACACAGATTCATACATGAGTATGGTTAAGTATTTAGTTTCATACTTCCATGAAATCAACAAATACTCTTTTCATGTCTTATACTCAAATCTTGTTAAATCACAAATGTGAAGATTTACCCATAATAAAGCAAATAATTCTTAGTGGACTACTTTGTGATGAAGCTGCGAAATAGCTTAAGGTAGTGTACTCGTAATAGTTCCTCAACATTTCGTAACTTATGATCTTTCACAATTTTAACCGAGGTTTCCAAATGAAAATCATTAGGAAACCTCTGTTAATACTGTTTAAGTTCATTACTTCTGAAATGTTGCAAAACTTTTACAGTCCCACTACCTTAATTTTCAAAATTGTTTTCATTTAGAAATAAAAACTATTTCTAAGCCAATCAGAATGCTCAAATCTTGATTGACACAACTAAAATCCACTCAATTAAAGGAGCCTTTTCTGATGAAGAAATTGTCCACGTTGAGGGGGACGTCGACCCTGCCAGAGACTTACAGATTATTTATGATGAGTTACGGTTGAAAGATTTAGAGTATTTACAGAAACGGATGGAAGGTTTAGAGCGATCTGTTGTCAGGGGAAACGATAAGAAATTAAAACCAGAATATGTGAGTCACTTTTAGAAACCATTTTTTCTTTTTAACTAATTATTTGATAAATAAATTGACAAAACTGTCAACAATGACTAAAAGGCAAATGCTGATGTTTTGCAATTTCTTTAATTGCGCAGTTGGTTAGGCATAAGACTTCCAATCTGGAAGTCGTGGGTTCGATCTCCGGTGGCGGCAAATATCCTTTCTGACGTTTATCTCTCACCAAAGGGTAGATAATTGTAAACCTATGTGAGATAGCAGTCGGAAAGGGTGTAATGGTAGTACAGGTGTAAGAAATACCAGAAATCCATTGTTAGGTGCTCCGTCCACGTGATATAACTGCGAAATTGTTGAAAGCGGCGTAAAAACCCATTCAAAACAAAAAAAAAGTTTGATTTCAAAACTTCTCGGCCAACTTTTATCTGACATATGACAAAAGACATCATAACTCCCACCAATGGGCATATGATAAGTACAGTCAACCTTGTATTTAGCGACCACTACAGGGACCACCAAAAAGGGTTGTTTAAGAAAACAGTCGCTTAATACACGTTTCGATCACAAATAAGAAACATACGTTTTGGTTGAATGTTCATGTTATTGCATAATCCTATGTTGTTATAACTCAATAGAATCGTCTCGTTGAGACGATTCTGTCGAGCTATAACAACATAGGATTCATTTTCAATGATTTTTAGACCAACAATACCTACTTTTTAGGATATTTTGATTTTAAATAGGGAAATTTAAATTTTAACGGTCGCTTAATAAAAATGGTCGCTTAATAGACGTGGTCGCTTTAACAAGATTGACTGTACACCTAAGTGGGATGAGCAGCTGGTGGCGTGGATGAAATGTTTGGTTTTACTGGTGTGAGAGACAATAGGAAACCATGGGTAGGTACATAAGCCACTGCAATATAACTGCAATAATGTTGGAAGTGGCATTAAGTCTCTTTGAAACAACAAACCAACACAATTTTGCAATCAGCAAAATGTAGGGGATCCCAAAATGAACTTGTTATACAAATCAAAGAAGACATTCTTGTGCCGTCATAACTACAGCTTTATTAAGGTAGTGGGCCCTTAATAGCTCTACAACATTTTGGAAGTAATGAACTTAAACAGTGTTTACTGAGGTTTCCTAATGATGTAACCTTGAACGACATTGTGAAAGATCATTAGTTCCGAAATGTTGCGGAACTATTACAGGTCCAATACCCTAAAACTGTAGTAGTTACAGCATATTGGACACACAATGATGAAATTTTGTTCTTTTCAGGACTGTTTAAAAAGGGTCCAGACAGCTTTAGAAGATGGAAAATGGGCAAGAAATCTTACATACGATGCTAAAGAGGTAATAAAGCATGTTGTATTTTATAATTTGGTATTTTCAGTACTATAGTAAAATGAACATTTGAGAAATAATGCAAATTTCAACTATGAAGAATAGTTTCATCTTCTAAACTGCCTTCAATTTAAGCTTGTATGTTGATGAGAAAACCCAATGTATTGTCATCACATAAGTGTTGATGGTGTTGGCGTTTGCAAAACTATCTTTAACCTTAGTCAAATTTCTGTTGTTATTTAAGATATCTTCACTAAAGTTGGCATAGTGTTCACAATTTCTAGAGCTATCCAGACTATTTAGGGGGATAATTCTGAAGGCATTTTTATGCCACCGTATCGAGAGATCGGGGCATATTGTTTTACTCATGTCCGTCTGTCTGTCTGTCTGTTTGTCTGTCTGTCTGTCTGTCCAAAAACTTTACCAAACTTAACCTTTGCTTTATCAAGAGATTGCTTTTACGGGGGCATTCGTGTTTCACAAACACATCTTGTTATAAGAGTTATGCCGCATTTGCAATTTTAGATTTTTCCCATTATCTTGCACCTGAAGTCAAACGTTGGCACCAGTAGGCAGTGCTCTTGTTTGCATCATCTTCAATCTTCAATCATTTGCAAACTTTTCCAGTTTGGTTGAACTGTGGGGGAAAATAATAATGAAATAGTAGGTAGATTGTCTTTGAATTATAATAAGAAAAGTTCTGGTTTGGATTCTCAATAAATAGGTCTCTAGTTCTATCCTTGGCCAGGCTCTCTGCTCCAGCCTTTAAGGGCCTGTGCATGAGATTTCAAACAATTTCAAATATGCACTCTTGTATCTTGACAGTCTGATCAGAATATTTACTATGCTCTTAGTAGAAAGAAAACCTCTCAAAGTATCTGTAGACCATCAAGCACCTTTATATTTACAGTTTGTTGCTGACTATGCCACTCAATGTTTGCACTTCACGAACATTTCAGTTTGTTGGAAATATCACACACAGGCTCATTTGTGTTTCAATAACATTTCTTGTTTTTCTTTATTCCAGATAGACTTTATCAACCAACATTTATTCCTGACGGCCAAACCTGTTTTATATTTAGTCAATTTATCTGAAAAAGATTACACTAGAAAAAAGAATAAATGGTAAGCACAACTTTGAACTATTTTACTCTATGAATCTGAGGTGTGTTTGTTAGAGGTGGAATCTTAAGATTCTTAGTAAGATTTTTAAGATTAAGATTTCAGTAGAGCGAGATTTTTAAGCGGCGTAATAAGAATCTTAAGATATCTCAATGAGTAAACGAAAATGGTGTGGCATTGGCTTAAAACAAGTTGTCAAGACAACGTAGATTGTCATCCAAATCATCAAAAACCGTTTCATTATAACATCCTAAAAATCTTACTTAGCAGATTTTTACATTTTGCTCTAATGTACGCACCTCAGGCCCTCATTCAGGATGACAAAATGGTGCAAACTGTTTGCAAATTATATCTCGTTTTGTGGATAAATGAACCAGTGTCCTGTCATCATGAATGCAGTGCTTGATTTCCATGAACGTGGCATCAAATACACAGATTAGGGTTAATTTTCTATCTATAAAAAAGTATGATTGAGTATTCATACAAAAATAAAGTAACAAGGCAGTGGAAGAGGTTTTGTTTGAACTCCAAACTCCCTATTGGTCTACCTCTGATAATTTTTAAAGGTTCTAGAATCTAGATACAGACTTAAGAATGGTGTAAGTTCTTCCTATCTGTACCACACTTAATAAAAAATAATTATTTTGTTTTGATGATAAAAACGTTTGTTTGTGACCAAAACTTTGCAACTCCAATGTATTCAAGATGAAGTTGCAAGATTTTGTTTGTCAAAAGACAATATGTTTGTTCAAAATCATTAGAAATACATTTGAGCCTGTGTGTAAGATTTCCAACAATTTCAAATATGTACAAAGCAAAGATTCTGACCAGCCTGTACATCCGCACAGACTGACCAGAGCCTTCACTATGCACTCAGTAAATAGATATGAACTCAAGGTATCTGTAGACCATTAGGTAACTTAATATTTACAGTATGTGGCTGTCCACACTTCTTAATGATTTCAACTCATGAACAATGCAAATTGTTGGAAATGTCACACACAGGCTCATTTTCTGTTTGTTTGTCTGTGTTTATAAGTTAGTAAAGATTATCAGTAATACATTTTTCTGTTTGTTTGTTTGTGTTTATAGGTTAGTAAAGATTAAAGAATGGATAGATAGGGTGGACCCAGGAGCAACCGTTATATTGTTTAGTTGTGAGCTAGAATTAAAACTGTTAGACATGGAGACGGATGAAGAGAGACAAAATTATCTTAAAGAAAATAACTTACAAAGGTATGTACACAGGAAAAATAACTTACAAAGGTATGTACACAGGAAAAATAACTTACAAAGGTATGTACACAGGAAAAATAACTTACAAAGGTATGTACACAGGAAAAATAACTTACAAAGGTATGTACACAGGAAAAATAACTTACAAAGGTATGTACACAGGAAAAATAACTTACAAAGGTATGGTCACAGGATGATTCTTTGTTATAGTTTAAGGTAGAGTTTTTGTTTTACACAATGTTATAATAGGTCAAACATCAGTTTTACTCGCTGTTAAATTATATCAATTCCTTTACCTTTAAGGTAGTGGAACTGTAATAGTTCCGCAACATTTTGGCAATCATGAATTTTCACAATGATAACCGAGGTTTCCTAATGAAATCATTTGAGAACCTTGGTTAACACTTTTAAAAATTCATTGCAGATACGAGGGTGGATCAAAAAATACGTGGACTTTTATTATAACTTTGATGTTTCCCGACGTAAATAAATGAAATTTTGTACATGTCTCAAATCATTTGATGTTGAAAAATATCAAATTTACAAGGGTCTGCTGTGACTCTGACGTAAAAAATCCAACATTTGATTTACCTGGGTAGGTGCCACCGGCGCAACCCATTTTGTAACGTTACTTCCTTTTGTTACTACCCATAATTGTCCCCTCAATTTGGACCAAACCCTTCCAAATTTCGCCTAATTTCGTGTTGACGTTATGAGTTAGGATATTTTAAATTTAAGCATAATCCATTCGCTTTTTTCGAATTTAAAGTCAGTAAACTAAGGGCACACATCAATTTTTGAACTTCGAAACGACGGCACCCGCGCAGCCAGAGACAACCAGACAATAATAAAGTTCTACTGGACCTATGGAAAACCTAATATAGAGGTTTAAATGATAAAATATGCCAAAAGGTTTAAATATAAGCAGATACCTTCTTTTTAAATGGTTTAAAAGGTTTGATTAAGAATGGAGAGTGTTTCTGATGGATGACACTCGGAGAATGGAAAACGTCTCCTCGACGTTTAATCTGTAATTGTCACAGAACAACATCAGTACAGAATCGTTTAGACACATTGCACATTGTTTTGGATCAGATGAATAAAAAAAATAGTACTTATCAAATGGATAGGCAATGCAGAAATCGTGTTTATTGTTGAGTTGAGTATTTTGAAAAGTGCTGACCTTCGAGACGGAACTTATCAATACCGCAGTGTTATATTGACGTCGTTACCGTGCGCCGGTACCAAATGACTTCATGTTTTAGAATGGTTGCTACAGGTGACCAACTATTTGGATTTCATCCAAATTTACACGACAAAAAGAAAAATGCCTCAATTAGATAACAATGTAGTTTTCTCTTCAAAGTCTGTGAAATCACAATTTCTGGAACGCTAGTCTACGTAATTTTTGATTCACCATTGTATGGGTCCAGTATTTTAACAGCTAATGCAAAATTGTCCCATTGGGAATCCTCAATCAGTGCTGATTTCAAAATTGTTTATTACGTTTGATTCTAATATCAGATGAGTTTTTAGCTCAGCTGAATTTGGAGAATACCTAAAGTATTGCTATGGCTTTGGTGTCGTCCTTATTGTGGTGGTAGCCGCTGCCAAAGTAATGTTTATGCGTCAGACTATCATTCAAAAGGTCCCATGTTCGATTCCTGACAGCGGCAATCTCCTTTCCAACTATTTGGTTCCATTAATGGGTTGGTAATTAAAGACCTTTGTGGGATAGCAGCTGAAGGCTAGAAAAGGATGTAATGGTAGTACTGGTGTGAGCAATACCAGAAATCCATTGTTAGGTGCTTCAGCCACTGCAATATAACTAAAATATTGTTGAAAGCGGCCTAAAGCCCCATCCCAACAAACATTATTGTGGTCATCAGTGCGTTGTCAACATTTACCTTGTGGACACTCTAGAAGCCACATTTTTTTGCCCAATCAACCTGAAAATTGGTCAGAATGATTATCTTGATAAAATCTCGGACAAGTTTGAAATTGGGTCAAGTGGGGTTAATAACTAGGTCACAGGGTCAAATCTTTGAAAAACCTTGTGGACACTCTAGAAGCCTCATTTAAAGCCAAATCAACTTGCAAATTAGTCATGATTGCTTATCTTGATGAAATCTGGGTCAAGTTTAAAATTGGGCCAAATGGGGTAAAAAACTAGGTTACAAGGACAAATCTTAGAAATACCTTGTGGACACTCTAGAGGCCTAATTTTTGGGTCAATCAACCTGAAAATTGGTTAAAAGGATTGTCTTCATGAAATTCCAGACAACATTGATAGGAAGTAATTTTATTAATGAGGTCAAGAATTCAGATCTAAGACAGTCAACACAGGTGAGGGATTTAGGGCCACTATGGCCCTCTTGTTTATCCACTATCCAGCACCAAACAGCCAAGTTCTGGCACCTGCAGGTAGTCTTCTTATTCCAACTTCGAGACTAGTCCTAATTGAATAATATTACAAACGTTATTGAAAAGAAACCATTTAATCCATTTTGAAAGAAAATGTTGTGGGAAGGGGATAAATTGCTTGTTAGAATAATTTTATTTTTATCCCTCTAATAAAGGGTATAGACCAGCAATTTCAAGTGAGTGATCAAAGATCAATTTTACATTGAAAATGATAGGAGATAACGGTTTCTCTAACCTCTCTCTTTCTTGCAGAAATTAAGTTATTTGAGTTATGTAAATTCGTCTCTTAAAAACGAAACATAAATATCTGTTTATTTTATGATTTCAGTGCTCTGGACAAAATCATTGTATCAGGTTACAAGGCTTTAGGCCTGATCTATTTCTTCACCTGTGGTAAAGATGAAGTGAAAGCTTGGACAATACAGGTAAATTGACACAGACAAAATTATTGTATCGGGTTACAAAGCTTTAGGTCTGATCTACAGCAAAATCTCAGTCGTTCGCACGCCAGTGGTTTGTAGGTATGTGTTGGTTCGTATACATTCTTTGGTCCCGATTTTCTTCCTTCTTTATCTTTGTAAGAAGGCTATGAGCAATTAGCACGTCGGTGGTTTGTAGTGCGTAGCCCGTGTCAAGTCCCGAGGGTTTGCTTATAACACAAATTGATATCTGTAATCCGTAGGTGTGAATTGTGCGATCAATAGTTGTCCTAGGTGTAACAATTAACATTTACCTTGATTTTCACACCTGTTGATTGGTCTTTATTGATTATTGTTATGCATCATTATATACAGGCGTTATTTAATTCGTAATTTTTGGCAGTTTAATCGAATATAGATTCAATCAGCAACCTTAATTGTATTTCTTCTGGCTTTCTCATACTGATCATGCATAAATGAATGCGCAAATGTTCCTAGACTTGATTGTCAACATGTCTTTTTACTCAGATTCATCGTAATGCCCAAAATTCGTCGTCCACTGAATGAGTACTCAGAGTGATTTGATCAAAAGGGAAAACACTCTGATGAAGTGAAGAATTGGCATGTAAATTATCGCCAAAATTCTTTTATTTAGGTTTTGAATATGGACTAAACAAAAGATGATTCATTGTTCAAGTGAGATTGTTTGCATCTTAACTCTCTACAAAAGGGTCTTGTTTGAACTAGATTTCAAATATATTCCGTAGAACATTAGAATAAAGTCACAAATGTAAGGTACTTTTAGACCATGTCCGATCTGAGACATCAAAAAACTACCGACCGCTTGATATTGGCTGGTTCGTACTACATTGAGTTCGTATAAATTGTCCCGGTCCCTTGAGATACGAACTACCGAGAATTTACTTTATTGCTTGGTAAATATGAAGTGAAAGCTTGGACAATACAGGTATGTTAACTATGGTCCTGAAGAATATCAGTGTTCCCAAAAACCCTCAAATGGGGGTGATTTACCCCCAAATTGAAGCTTGTACCCCCTATTTTTGTAAGCAGCCTTCTTTGTCTAATATAGAGGGGGTACATGCATGCTGTAAAATACCCGTTTTTACCCCCAAATTGAATCAGCAGTGGGAGCACTGAATATTCAGACAAACATGCCCTATGTGCAGAATGACAAAACAGAGCAAACTGTTTGCCAATTTCTCCCTACTTTGCGTACAAATGCATGGGCAAAGCGGGGTATTATTAGCAAACAGTTTACACTGTCATGTCATTGTGAACACAGGGCTTAATTAAGCAATTAGGCAAGACACATTCAAAAAGTGCTTGCCTTAATCCGGTGTTTCTGTAATAGTTTCCTTTTGGAGTGATGATTTACATAAAACAGGTAACTATTTGAATACACATGGCCAACAAAACAGGCTTGGCTATATAAAGGTTGATTGTGAATCAAAGACTTTAGGCCTTATTTATTTCTTCACCTGTAGTAAAGGTAAAGTAAAGGCATGAACAATACATGTAAAACGAATTTTCTCATGCTGTTTACAGCATACATCTTGGGTACACAAAGCTTTGGCAAATAAAAAGTGCAGTCTTTGCAATTAGATCTTAGCCTACACTGCCTCCTTTCTACTACTATTTTGAGAAAAAACAGATAGTGAGCCTGTTATAGTTCTGGAACGTTTCATAAGCCATGAACTTAGACAGTGTTAACTGAGGTTTCCTAATGATTTCATTTGGAAATGTCAGTCAACATTGACAAAGATCATGAGTTACAAAATTTTGCTGAACTATTACGGGTCCACTACCTTAAGGTCCCAAATTTAGCAATTTGTTTGAAACAAATTTAAATTTCAGAAGGAAACAGTTTACACATGTCTTTAATAATATGAAGAATAATAATGTGATTGTACGCAGTTACAACTGTTTGTGATAAGCCAACAAAATCCTTTACTAAAATACATTTTGCTTTGAGATTTCTCTCTCATTAAGCCAATTTCAATGCGATTTCTGGCAGAAAAATGAGAATCTCTCAATATCTCACCTACAAATGATCCCTGCTCCTTTAACTTTTCAGAAACAGACAAAAGCCCCTCAAGCTGCTGGAAGGATACACACTGATATGGAGAAAGGATTCATCATGGCAGAGACAATGGCCTATGCTGATTTTAAAGAGGCCGGGTCAGAGGCTGCTTGCAAGGTAATGGATCAGGCATTTTATAAAAGCAAATTGACCTCAACCTAACCTTTGTGATTAAGATAAATAAAAAATGATTCAGGAAAACATGTCTCACCTGTGGAATTTAGTCATAAAGTTTTGAGTGCATGTGTTAGTCCTGTAAATCAATTACCCCCTTAATTTTTACTGTAACAATGATATTTGTGCATCTACATCATACATGTTTATTGAGTTTAATAGATCTACTTAACAAACTTTGATAACTAGTCTACATTTAGAATTTATTGATTTTTTATTTGAATTTGAATAAAATGCAATCCTCACTCAAACTAGCATACACTGATATTTATATTGAGTCTTCTGCTTCATAGCAAGGTGTCTTACATATTTCATTGTACATTGAAGCCCACAACCTTATCTACAGTAATTTGCATGTCCATGTTTGATTGTCATATGCTAAATTCAGGGGTGTGGAATTCCCATGCCCGACTTGTCCAACGTGAGTTTCCTAATGGCAGGCAAGTCCTTTTTTATGCAGTCAGACTAAAAGTCTGACTTGCATATAGTGGTCGCTGGCAATCGGATCCTCACAACACCGAATTCTAATAAATCCATGAGCGGGAAAAAGTAAACCCATTCATGATTTTAAGCCCGCGAAAATAATATCAGCCTGAATGCCAGCTACCCTGATTTTTGGCAAGCAATTCCTATTTCAAAGCAATATTTCAGTATTAACGTATTTGGACATCAAAATTCCGGGGAAAAAAAACGACTTTGAACGGCGCCGAGAAATAACACGATATCGAAAGTAGTCAGCAACCGTTTTTAAAGGGAATAAAATTAGAACAATCGTCTTTTGGAGTTACTTCCCTTATTCAGACAGGTTTATCGTTTATTTTTAAATCCAGAGGCAGGGTTCTGCCAAGGCCGCGCGATTAGAACTAAAAAGTTACCGACGGCAAATAAAAATCTAAAGGATGGGCCCTACGCCGCGTCTATTCTTAAAAAACGACGTCGTGGAAAATCCGACTTCCGAGACAACCTTCCCGTTTAAGCAAATTTCAAAATAATATAAATAAATAGAAAAAAACATTATGGTACCCCGCACAGCGTTATGAAAATTGACGCGGTATTACCATCCTAGGTTTACATGTTTCCTAGCGAAATGGATCAAAATTAAAGACACTCAAAGACAATTTTGACATTCTCATCGGGTCTCCCGCGAAGAAGGCGAAAATATATGAAGAAATAGATTCTAATGAACCCGGTCCGAGTTCACAGGGTCTAGTAATGGGTTCTTCATCCGTCGATATTACACAATCACCGGAAATCTGTCCCTCTGAAATTTCAACAGACGAACAAGTGTCTTTGGTCGATCTAATAACCAAAGAAAAGCGGGGTTTCCTCACTCAGTAACTGGCTTAAGTATGATGAGAAACCCAACGCGATGACATGTTCACTGTGTATAAAAAAGAGAATAGTATTAGATAGTCAGTAATATCTTGTTGATTTGTAGACTCGAGTGCAATACTTTGGTTTTTTGTCTGTTGTTATATTCTGTAAACTCGGCATGAGTATTAGCCATCACAGGAATTATTCCCTATAATTATGAAGGTGGATGACGATGGAAGATATGAGAATTAAGCCCTTTTTTGACTTACTATTTTTAATCATTATACTGGCCTTGTAGTAAAGCATTGACCCCCCAAGCAATTCTCTTTACATTAGCTTTAAGCATGAATAAGGCATTTTTAAATGAAAGGTCAGAGTAGAAGGCCAAAAATCTGAAGTTTAGATTTAAGCCTTAGATTTAAAGGAATTTGTTAAAATTAAAATATTTCAATACTCAAATATTGTTCCGTCCTGACTGCATTCAGGCCTATCAGGCCTTTGATTGTTCGCCACTTGTCTGTGGACAAGTAAATAGAGGACAAATCTTGGAATGGTACTTGATAGAAGTAAAGGATTAATAAGCCAAATGTTAGAATCAAAAGGTAGAAAATATTGTTTTCAATTGAGAAAATGCTGGGTTTGAGCATTTTCTTCTTTAAACACAATAATTTTTCTTGTTAACTATTCTATTTTATTTTGTGGGCAAGTTCATGTTGATCCTCCACAAGTAGAAAATTATATTTTACTTGTCCAGGGACAATTGCATATTTCCACACCTCTGCCAATTTATTGTCAGAATAATGAGCCTAATTATGTATTCTGCATAAAGGTTAGGTTCAAGTTAATTTACCCTGCTATAACAACTGAGTAAATATGTGAACACTTCAAAGCCTTATTAAAATTTTGTACAGTATTTTCAACAAATTTCCATTTTGAGAACTAAAATTGCAGTAAAAGTTCAGAGTTCATTTTGAATTGTTTAAAGTTTACTGACATGGGTCAAGGATATTCAACAAAAATATTTTGGAGGAAAAAAAATCAAACCAATGGCTCAGCCAGAAACAGTTGTAACTCCCTATATGTTTATAGGGAGTTACAACTGTTTCACTCCGAGCCAAGGAAATAAGGTAAAGCTAAAGACTAAGCTCTTGTGCATCATTGCTATATTTACAGGCTGCAGGAAAATACAAACAAAAAGGTCGAGATTACATCGTAGAAGACGGAGACATTTTGTTCATCAAGTTCAACGCTGGTGCAGGACTAAAGGACAAGAAAAAATAAAGTGTTTCAAGATTTTATAATGAAATTTTAGACTTAATTTATCTTTGAAATTGAAAAGCGGAAGTACTTCAAAAAAAGAAAAAAAATGTGAATGGAACCCCATAGTAGATATACAGGTTCTGTCATGAGATTGTGTGGTGTCCTTGGTCTAGAGGTAGAGCATCGGCCTCTTGACCCAAAGGTCCTGAGTTTGATTCCTGGGAGCGGCTATTGATCTTGGTTCTTTCATTGGCCCAAACATTCGGCGCGACATTTCCAGGAAGCAAAATCAAAAGGGATTAATCTAAGTTGAGTTCGATTCCTGGGAGGGGCTATTGATCTTGGTTCTTTCATTGGCTCACACATTCGGCGCAAGTACTGGTGAATTTTCCAGGAAGCAGAATCTAGTGGGAATAATCTAAGTTGTAAGAACTTGTTTCCCAATTGATGTAAAATAAATAGATTAAAACAAAGATTTTGATTGAGACAAGCTGATCATAACAGAGTCTACAATTGAATGTTATTCAGTGAGCTTTAGGGAGCTTAATAACTTTTCTTTTCTAGACCAGCTCTGTGTTCAGGATAACTAAATGGTGCTAACAGTTTTCCATTTATGCCCCGCTTTGCACGCAAGTAGATTTGCAAAGCAGGATATAATTGGAAAACTGTTTGCACTATTTCGGGATGATGAACACATGGATGATTAGCGCAGGGCTGATGTTTCAAACAAATTCGAGTAACTGTTTTTTTAGCTCCACTGGCCAACGGCCAGCGAACTATTGTCATGGTGGAGCGTTCGTCCGTGCGTCCAGCCGTCCGTGCGTAAACTTTTTCTTTAAACATCTTCTCCTCCCAAACCAATGGTGGATTTTAACGAAACTTGGTAGAAATTATCCTTGAGTTGGCCCTCTTCTTAAATTGTTCAAAGAATTTTGATTGGCCCCGAAATATTGGCATGGCAGGGCGTGGCATTTTTTCACTTTTGAAAATTTTTAAAATCTTCTCCTCCCATACCATTGGGCCAATTTCAATGAAACGTGGCATGGATGTTCCTTTGGTGACCCTTTACTTAAATTGTTCAAGAAATTTTTAGTTGCCCATAAATATGGGCATGGCAGGGCAGGGCTTATTTTAAGCCAGAAATTTTTAAACGACATCTCCTCCTAAACCACTGGGCTGATTTAAATGAAACTTTAACAGAATGTTCCTTGGGTGACCCTTTACTTAAATTGATTGCTAAATTTTGATTGGTCCATAGATATGGGCGTGGCAGGGTGGGGCCTATTTTGAGCCCGAAATTTTCGAATGACATTTTCTTCTGAACCACTGGGTGGATCTCAATGAAACTTTACCAGAATGTTCCTTGAGCGATCAAAAATTGTTTGCTAAATTTTGATTGGCCTATAAATTTGCGCGTGGCAGGGCGGGGCTTATTTTGAGGCCAAAATCTTTTAATGATTTCTCCTCTGGAACCGTTCAGCCAACTTCAAAGAAACTTTACCAGAATTTACCGAAATCTTTGAACAACATCTCCGTCTGAACCTTAAGTTTTAGTAAGATGGGTAAAGGGTTGCAGGTTCTTTGTGATTGAGTATTTTGATGCAATATGGACCAGAACCAGTTAATCATTATAAAATAGGTCTTAGGAGATTTCGGAGTGTTAATGTAACGTAGTCATTTTAAGTAAGCTTTATTTAATGAAAGTCTAAAGATTTTAAAGCCAGTGGAGCGATACAGGCCCTCCTGTGCCTCTTGTTTGTGTGTTTTTTTCACTGAAACAATAATTTTGTTTATTAAAAAGTACTCTCAAATGGTTGAAATACTGCAAAAAGCTTGCGTTTACGGGCGTGATTTAGAATGTTATCCTACTTATATGTGAGAAAGGGTATCTCTGTTATAGGAGACTAGAGTGGCTATGTGAGTAACTGTTATAAAACTTTGTTACTACAGCTTTAAGAAATGATTCAGTTATGGCAGTTTTCATATTTTCCTTTAAATTGGAATCATCTATATAAGAAAGAAAAGAATTGTATGGGAAAAGCAGAAAACCCATTTATCCAGCTGTTATAAGCTTACTTTCATAAAATGGTCATGCTTTGTGTAGTTTAAACCTGAAAACTTTGTGTATTCTTAAAAACAATTTTCATTAATCCTTTCCTGTTTTAGAAAATTTTGGACCTGTCCAAATTCAAAGGTTTTGCAGACGAAAATCTAAAGTGGATTTAATTTGAAAAATAACCATTCAGAAGGGGAGAAAATAGTGCGGAAAAAAAAGAAATTGCTTGTCAGAAGCAATTTCTTCTTTTTTCACAATGTTTTCTCAATCATAAAATCACAGGCACGTAAAAAGCAGGGATTAAACAGCAAAGGGTTAAGGTATTCCTAGTGTGAAGATCGGAATTAAATCGGTTAATGTCGGCTTTTTCCGCCTATCAAAGCGCGTCGTTTTGCACGTAGTCTAGATGACGTCATAATCATCGACGTTCCCGCTAAAAAGGACGTCCAGTTATGTAAACTCAATTGAAATTTGATTAAATTTATCAAAATATTTAAATTTTATTACTTTGATTGTTTTGAATGAGTTTTCGGTCCTGTTACCAAATGTTTATCTATAGAAAAAATACCTCGAACGATCAAATTGCAGGAAATTGTCCTTCTTTAAGTGTACCAACCAAAGGACTGCCGGAAGTCACACCCCCGGAAGCCGATTTACCGGAAAAATTTAATAACAAAAGTTCTTACGATTATAAACAAAACACGTTATCTCTGTTTCTACTAAAGGCATTTAAATGAAACTTCAAATCATACATATAAACTATTAAAGAGCAACCCAAATTATCAAGGAAGATGCCTATATTTATTTTTGTACGGATTTTGTCCCTTTTCAGTCTATTTTTTTAAACCAGGCGAACGATTATACCAACAAAAACATTTTTTTTATTATGCCAAAATAAACTATGATTTAAAAAAAAAATCGGCGTGATGTAGACATCAAGCAACCTAAAAAGGGGCCGAATATGTCCATTTGCAAAATATTCAAGTTACTAAACGAGTGTCGTAAACAAAGCAACGATCGATTTCATACATACGGAGAGTTTTCATTCATACTCCAGTTAATGAGTAAATTTATAATGAAAGTAAAATCCATGCCGAGAAAACATTGCTTCCCTATAAATAGCAATGGTCTTTTTCTTTAAAAGAAATATTTTACATTTTCTTTCTGAAAAAAAAAAAAAAAAAAACACCTTTTTTCATGGATTCTTGTGATTATTTCAAGGGCAATTGGACACACTTTGTAGTTTAGACACTTAAGATTAAGAATAAGTGAATATAAGTAATAATTTAAGAACAATGGTGATTTTCCAGCATTTTTCGAGGATAATCAATGGCCTCAACAAATTTTATTTACTTGGTGATTTTGGTAAAGACTTGAGTGTGATTAGAGAGTTATAAACGTAATTTTTGTTAAAAATGAGTTCTTTTTTTATTTCAAGGGCGCATAACTCTTGGCCAATTTTGTCTATTTTTCCACGGTGAATATTTTTCATACCTTTATCTTGAAATCCCGAAGTATTGTAGTAATTTTTGAAAAAAGCATTTGCTTTGCCCCATCAATACTTTTTGAAAAAGAGGAGTTTCTTTGAAAGGGTCTGCAGCAAGAATGCATTACAAAATGGCGCCTTATTTTGTTCCCTGCTTCAACTATTGGCTAACTATGCGTTATTTGATTAAAATTATTTGTTCAAAACTATCTGTTTGCAACCTAATACATTTCTGCCACATATATAACATAAAATATTTCGCATGGTTATACACAGTTAGTTGCACAGTCAACATTTTAAGATAGACCCCTTCCTGTCTTATGGCCGATTTCCCCACCCACTCAAGAAAACGGATTTTTTCAATATTTTTTAAACTGGACGGTGAAAGTCATTTAAATTTCAGATATAATAGAGGAATTACATGTAGTATTCGTTTTTAGTATAATTTTCACATTCTCTAAACCCCTGCTTCACACTTGGAATACCTTAATCCCTGTCAGTTCCGACTGAGCCAATTGGACTGACTAACCCTTTGCGTCAATCTAGTTTTCTTTAATGCGTTTTGGTAATTTATCGAGAAATAATAGTAGATTATCACTTGATAATCTCACCACAAAAGCAGTGAAATTATCGAAAACTTATACCCTGCTTTTGTGCATTTCATCCTATCTGATGTCATCTGAAAGTTGCATAGCAATCACATGCAAAATGATGCGCTTTACAAAAATATGTCCTAGAAATTTCACATTTTGTGTCATTTTTGCAATAAAGAAATAGAATAATGGTTTGTTTTTCTAGTAAGATTGATTTATAATTCATTTTGTGAACAACAAAAGCTATATTTTCACGTGAAAATATAGTTTTTGTTGTTCACTCAATGAATATAAATCAATCTTACACTGAAACAAACGATTATGCTCTATGTATCTGGTATTTAGGTATCCCTCTTGAATACCTATAAGCAATATCTTAATACCAAGGTTGAAGTAAGACATTTGATTATTATGCTTTTCTTCTTATGATAAGATTAGTATGTTTCAAGAGACCTTGGGATAATCTAATCATATTAGACGCTCATTTAGCTCACCAAATGATGTGGTATTTGTGTCATTGTGTTGAAAAAGTGGAATTTACATTTATTTGTAAAAGAGAAAAAATGAGTGAGCTGCAACCTAGATGCAGTTCATACTTATTTTTTAAAAATTTCAATATCTCAGCCAATTACCAGCCTTGAAGTTGAACTTAAGTTCTGAAATACTGGCTCTTTTGCTTAGGTGTTGGAATGAAACATCTTTTTTTTATTATGGGTTTTCATTGTTTTGCAACCAGAAAACTCTCTGACTAGAAGCTACCCAAGCTTTAAGTATAGACAATTGGTTACCGATTTATGCTTTTTTTCTTATGATAAATGGTAAATTTGGATTGTTCTGACTTAAAATTTCTTTTGTATACATCTTGTATAAAGATCTTGTAAATAAAGCTTGTATTTAAAAGATGTTTGCCTTTATCAATTTAATTGTGCATGTTATTTCAAGGATGATCTATTATGATCAGGGTTTGACACTAAGGGGAGTTTAAGACTCCAAGCTTGGTCTCCAAGGATCATGATTTAAAAAAATTGAAAAACAAATGCACAGGACAGTTTCCTTATCAACCCTTGCCAGTACTATATATTTTTTAACTACTGAAATTGTCAAAGAAAACATTTTCTTGTACCCCATAGTATTTTGAAAGAAATTCCTCTTAATCAGAACATTGTGGAAAAGAAGAAATTTCTTGTAACAAGCAATATCTTCTTTTCAACAATGTTATCCCATTATGAAAATTTGGGCTTCTTACTTTGAGCTTGGACTCCTTGATTTCATGTGTTAGGAGTCATATGGACTCCTTATTCTCAGGAGTAAGTGTCGACCCCTGATGATTGATCACTGTATGCCTCCAAATGATTGAAGGCATATTGCTTTACTACTGTCTGTCTGTATTAGAGCTACTGATAGAGGGGGTATTTTGGATTTCAAATAAAATTCATTTCAACAATACTTTCACAAATCCTATATTGTGGATACTCATTGGAATTTTCTCATCGAGACAATTCAAATGAGTATCCACAACATAGGGTTTCATTGAGAAATAAAGATTTTAGACTGGAAATATCCCCTCTTATCTGTACCTATGACAGTATGTATGTCTGTCTGTCTAGTAATCTAAATCAAAAGATTTAACAACTCCCAATATATTCAAGCCTATTCAAGATACAGCTCTCATATAAGCTATGATGATAGATTAAATTGACGTACGTGAACAGATACACATCTCAAGGTAATCTATCTAGGTCAAAATTCATATTTTCACATTGGCTTCAATTAATATATAAAAGAAGAAGAAATTAAATAGAACTATTTGCAATAAAATTCATATGTCATGTGTTTCATTATGTTCACAGATAACTCCGCCCATTCATTAAACTCAATGTCATTTTTACAGGGAACTTTGATGCTCTGCATGTCATATTACACATGTGCTAAATGACATGTTCTGTTGTCTGTGAAATTCTCCTAACTTCAATATCATTTCTTATTCATTAATTTTACATCCTGAAAATTATATAAATTTTTTACACCCAGAAAAGGGTAATAATATATAACTTTTTTTTACACCCAGAAAAGGGTAATAAATTTATTCAGAATTGTGATCGTGTTATAATGTATTATACCCCCACCCTCCGCCTACAAAGTAGAGGGGGGGGGGTATATTGGATCCACCATGTCTGTTTGTCCATCTGTCCATAGACCTTTTCATTTCCAGACTCCAACTTGAGAACCAAGCAATCTAGAATCATGAAACTTTATGCAAATGCTGCTTATGACCCAAGGAAGTGTCCTATTGTTTTGGGGTCACAAAGGTCAAGGTCACAGTCAATTTTTGTTAGACCTTTTTATTTCCAGACCTTTTCATAAGAACCAAGTGACCTAGAATCAACCATAGGCATATGACTTGAATTTTCAATATTTGTTACAAACACATCCTGCACTAATAGCACTTAAATTTGGACAATGCGCTGGTGGGGGGGGTATTAGTCCGCTTTGCAACAGCTCTAGTTTCATTTTAGAAGTGATGTGGGGAAGAGTTATATGCAAAGAAAAAACCGGGTGCTCTGCCCTCAGATTTTACCTTTAGCATATAACTCCTCCATCATCAGACTCTATCAATGCAAAATTCTAATTATTTCATAATTTTAGCTGTTTTGGGAGCATTTCGATGGCTTAGCGCTAAACAGTTGTAACTGCCTGTACATTTAGAGGCAGTTACAACTGTTTTGTGCTGAGCCATTGATTTGTGTTTCACAAACACATCTTATTCTACCCATCTCCTTCCAATTAACCCTTCTCATGCAGGACTTGATACATATTTCTACTGCACACAAAGCCCTGGCAGACAGAGTAGACAAAGATCAGGTTGCACAGATGTGTAGTCTGATCTTAGCCTAGACTGCCCGTCTTCTTCTCTGATCTTATACTAGACTGTAGATCTTCTTCTTAACCAATAAGAGAAAACTTGAGTCATAGTGGATGAAATCTTGAAATTTTGCAATATGTTGACACAAAATTTAAAAATGACAGGATAAGGTTTGAATGAAGTTTTCCTTTGACATTGATGTTGGATTTCATTGAAGCTCCACATGCATAAAAGGCAATTTCCAATAGCTTTCAAAATGGAATAGTCTTGAATTTCATGCTCCTTGGATAAGTGTCTACTGCCAAAGAAGCTGAGAGGTAGGTTTTAGTGCCCCAGGATAAATTGGATCAGTGGCATATACAGAATTGTTCTACCATTTCCTATCAGTCTTTCCATCCGTCTGTCTGTCTGCTAAACTTTTTAAAAGGATGACATTGCCAATTACTTTAAGCTTATTCAAGATACGATGGTCATATTTGAAATAATGATAGATCACATTGATATGCAAGGATAGCTCCCATTACGCAAATTACGTAAAAGAAATAATTCTCTGTTGAATAATTTCATTGATGAATGATCATAGCATCGAAACTACAGTTATTTAAACTGTAGTTACAATGTTTTGATTATTCACCAACGCTCAAATCATAAAAAGGGAGGGGACGGAGGACATTCATCTTTTGTCACAATTCTCATATCAACTTTGTCCTATATATTTTTAGTTGTTGCCTTCTGAGTGCGTATGAATTTCAAAGTCCTTGATATGCCCATGATATGCATCTGATAATTCCTTAGGCCAAATTTCATGTCCCTAGCTGCAATAATGACACCCTTTTACTCTTCCCCTTTGAGGCACGGCCCTTGTCATCTTCCTTAGTATGTGAAGTAGGGTTACACTTAAAGTACTGGATCCGTAATAGTTCCGCAACATTTCTCAGGCCATGAACTTTACAGTATTAACCGAGGTTTCCAAATGATTTAATTAGGAAACCTTGGTTAACTTTGTGATAGATCATGAGTTAGGAAATGTGGTAGAACTATTACAGGTCAACAGCCTTAATTTTCAGCATTTTCTATATGAATAATTGATAAATTGGTGGAAATGTGTGGGTATCAAATGGAGAGTTTGTGTTTGCTCAAGCCATTTACTAGAAAAAAAAATCTTTGAAAAAAAAAATGGATTTACTAATGAATTTTATCTCAGAAGAATTGATATATTTTATTCTTGCTGAAGTCATTCTACCCCCTGTTTGAGGTTAACTCTGATGCTATATTTGGAGGCAAGCTGAAAAATAGTTTCATTCTAAAATCTTAGATTGAGGCCATGTCACAAACCCTCTATATTCTGAATGATATTGAGAGTCCCTTATAAGGTGTTAGATAAAGCAACTGTAGCAATCAAAAAAATTAAATATTATTGCAACTTGATGAATATTTGTTGTATTAATATCTGACCGATTAATACTCTAAATCGAGGTCAATTATCTATTTTCTAGTATATTTCTTGTAAAGAATATGGTAAAAGGAGATTATAGTGGTAGGCCATCTAGTCTAACTGTACCTCTATGAACCGCAGAATAAACATACAATGCGCACGCACTTTTGGAATATTTTGCTTCCGGTTGCACTTCCATGCCTGTTGCAAGAGAAAGGTCACTTGCATTTTCTACGATTAATTGTTTCCAGAGCCTTGACGCTTTTCCAGATCTGTAAAATCTAAAACAAATTAAGGTTATCCTTCGATCTTCATAATGGCAAGAGCTCTTAACTTATTGGGTACAGCGGGATTAGGGTTGGCAATGACTGCCGGCGTCGTAAACTCTGCTTTATATAACGGTAAGTTGAAAACTTGCGGAGGAATGCACAGATATTTCTCCCTTTCTAGAACTCTCTTTTTATCTGTACTGGCCTTCTTCAGCCATGGCGTGTTTGCTGTCCATCCGTCCTCCCCATTGTTAACGCAATGGAGCCTTCAAACTTCAACAGGTTTTGAGATTGCCCGATGGTTGCCATCAGGCAATAAGAGGGAAGAAAAGTACAAAAATTTAGACAATGGCAAAAGACTTTGAAGTTGCATAGCCTAAATTTTTAAACATCTTTTATATGGCATCAACTATGAATCTTTGTAGAAAACTGATTATAGTTTGGTCTATCTTTATTCTCCTAGACATCGAAAGTTTGCATTGAAATGGACAGAAAGGGTTTTAAATGACAAAAGATTCAATTTTATTCTCAAAAAATTTAAACTGAATTTTTATTACCTGATCGGGCAAGTATTATTTCCCAATCGGAAAATATTTCTAGATTGAGCAATCTCACTAACCTGTCTTACAGAATGATTGTATCAACAAAGGATTGTTCCTTTTGAAAATGGTTAGGTCTGTCTATTATCACTATCAGGGGAAATAGATGCCTCATTGAAATAACCTCTTGATGGTGATGATCTCCACAATTTTCATCTGATTTGCTTCAACCTTTCATAGAATAATTGTACAAACATTCAGACAATTCAAAAGAGTACCTACAACATAGGGTTTCATAAAGAATAAAGATTTTAGACTGGCTTTACCCCCTCTTATCTGGACCCTGGATTAACATAACTTGTTATCACAATAACAGTTTTATACGCACAGGCTGTCCAGAGTCTTAATTATGTATTTAGTAATTAGATAAGGTCTCGAAGTATCTGTAGACCATCAGGTAACTTGATATTTAAAGTATATGCCTTTCTTTAATACTCAATTTTGGCAGCTCATGAAAATTTCAAATTGTTGGAAATGTCACACACAGGCTCAAATTGTCTTTCAAATGAGACATTAAACCAAGACCTGTCAAAGGTGTGTGACTGTGGTTGCATCTAGCATGTTAAAGAACCATAGCAGATCTTGGCAGTAGTTTTGTCTTTGCACTAAGTCTACCCCCTATGATAACTTGTTTTCTTCCTCGGGGCGTCGCTCATTTGGGCATATGATTGGTAGCAATGATGATTTAATTGAAATGCACACTGTATGAAACAAAATGAAAAAATATAACAGTTCAGGGTTCCCAAACAACCTTAAATGGGGGGTTTTCACCCCCAATTTGAATCTTGTACCCCCAATATTTGCAAGTAGCTTTCTTTGTTTCATGTAAAAGGGGTGCAAGTATGCTGTAAAATGACTGTTTTCACCCCCAAATTTAAAAGTCAGTTGGAATCCTGCAGTTGTGATATAGTTTAAAGTTTGGTGTTTGAATTTCAGTTGACGGAGGTCACAGAGCCGTAATCTTTGACAGATTTCGCGGTGTACAAGAGACGGTGGTTGGTGAGGGGACACACTTCCTGATTCCGTGGGTACAGAAACCAATTATATTTGATATCAGAACCAGGCCCAGAAATGTCCCAGTTACCACTGGAAGCAAAGGTATGACAGCAGAGGTTGACAGTAACTCCTTACTTTAAGGAGTAAATTGGACTCCTAATACATGAAATCAATGAGTCAAAGACTCAAAGCTCAAAGTTAGGAGTCCGAATTTTCAAAATGAGAGAAAATTGAGAAAAAGAAGAAATTGCTTGTCATAAGCAAATTCTTCTTTTCCACAATGTTCTTCCAAAGAAGAGGGTTGTTTTTCTCAAAACACTACAGGATGCAAGCAAATGTTTTCTTCGAAAACTTTTGTAGTGAAAAGATCTACAGATTTGGCAAGTGTTAGAACGGACACTGCTCTGTGCATTTGTTTTTCAAAATATTCTCATATGATCCTTGGAGTCCATCAGACTCCTTATTTGGGAATGGAAGGAGTCCCAACTGGTAAACAAGAAGTCTCTGACTTCCGGACTCCCCTTAGTGTCAAACCCTATACAGAGTTAAAGAAATGGGAAGGATAAAATAATTTTGCTGTTTAGTCAATGAAAGATAAATCAATTTTTACATAAACAAGCAACTATCCTACATTTCTGAAGAGAAAAATAAAAGTAAGTTAAAAGAATTCAATGAAATTGTGTCAAATCACTACATGTAAAAGCTTATGAATAAAGCTGTATTTACAATGATTTGGTTGTAACAGAATGATATGATATAGAGAATATTTGGTTGTTTCAGTGTGAGATCAAGAAAATCTTTCAATTCTCGAACAACGAAAGCTAGTGGTGTATCATAGGTCGAACTATCATAATATTTTATCTTGCAACAGCAATAGGTCGATAACATTTTTTCAGGTTGATAAATATCGCAAGAGTTCCTCTGACTATCAATCTTTTTCCTTTGACTATCAAGTGTTAATTCTCTTGTTTGATAGTGAGCTTATCAAGTGTTATTTCACAACAAACCACCAAAAAAGCATTAAAGAAACATTATTTATTTCAGATTTACAGACAGTGTCTATCACCCTCCGTGTTCTATTCCGACCTAAATCCTCGTCCTTGCCTAAAATCTACACAAATCTCGGTATAGATTATGATGAGAGAGTATTACCTTCCATTACTAACGAAGTCTTAAAGGCAGTCGTGGTAAGATCTTGCTTCAAGTACAGATGATTCTTTAAAACTTTCAGCAGGAATTCCCATGGCCAACTTGTCCAACACAGGCTATTCCGTTTGTTAACAAGTGCACTTTTCTAGGCCACTTGTCAGTAGACAAGTAAATACCAGACCAAATCTTTAAACAGTAATAAAAAGGTCTAGGAGAAAAGTCATCCTACTGTTTGTATCAAAGGGGGGAAAACATTGTCTTTAAAGAAGAAAATGCTGGGTTTCAGCATTTTTAGCTCACCTGAGCACAACGTGCTCAAGTGAGCTATTGTGATCACCTTTTGTCCGTCGTGCGTGCGTCGTCCGTCGTCCGTCAACAATTTCTTTAAACGACATCTCCTCCTAAACTACTGGGACAATTTTAACCAAACTTGGCAGAAATGTTCCTTAGGTGGTCCCCTTTAAGAATTGCTAAAAGAATTGAAATCCTTGAAAAACTCTGGTTGCTATGGCAACCAAAGTTAAAAATTTAAGAAAATCTTTAAAATTCTTCTTCTTCTGAACCAGCAGCCCTACAGCCTTGAAATTTGATATGGATGATCAGCTCATAGACCTTAATAAAAATAGCTAAAATCATATCTGTTGGGCCACCAGGCGCAGAGCATCAGGGGGGAGGGGGTAGTACTTTGGATAAATTTTGTAATCTTTAACCTTCTTCTTCTTCTGATCATGAAGGCCTACAGCCTTAAAATTTTGCATGTATCATCACCTCATAGACCTTAATAAAAATAGCTAAAATTATATGTGTAGGGCCACCAGGTGCGGAGCACCAGGGGGGAGGGGGAAGTACTTTAATGAAAATTTTGTAATCTTTAACCTTTTTCTTCTTCTAAACCAGGAGACCTACAGATTTGAATTTTGGCATGGATGATCAGCATATGGACCTTTATAAAAATACCTATAATCATGACTGTAGATTCACCAGGTGCGTAGCACCAGGGGGGAGAGGGTACTACTTTTGTGAAAATTTTGTAATCTTTAATCTTCTTCTTCTTCTGAACCACAAGCCCTACAGACTTGAAAATTGGCATGGAGGATCAGCTCATAGACCTTAATATAAATAGCTAAAATCATGACTGTAAAGCCACCAGGTGCGGAGCACCAGGGGGGGAGGGGGGAGTACTTTTGTGAAAATTTTGTAACTTTCTTCATCTTCTAATGAACCAGGAGCCCTACAGACTTCAATATTGGCATGGATGATTAGCATATGGATCTAAAATGAAATAGCTAAAATCATGAATGTAGGGCCACCAGATGCGGAGCATTAGGGGGCAGGGGGTAGTACTTTGGATCAATTTTGAAATCTTTAACCTTATTCTTCTCCTGGATCAGGAACTCTACAGACTTGAAAATTGTCATGGGTGATCAATATATTGACATTAATAATAGCTAAAATCATGACTGTAGGGTCACCAGGTGCTGATTGTCTTGGGGAGGGGGTAGTACTTTGGATCATTTTTGAAATCTTTAAACTTCTTCTAATGAGCCAGGAGTCCTACAGACTTGAAAATTGGTATGGATGATCTGCATATGGACATATATTGAAATAGCTAAAATCATGACTGTAGATTCACCAGGTGCAGATCATCTTGGGGGAGGGGGGAGTGCTTTGTTGAGAATTTTGAATCCCTACAGCCTTTATATTTGACATGGATTGATCAACTCATTAAAGAAAACTTTAAAAGTCTCAGACTCAGCCTGTATATCTGGCATAGATTAGCTGATCACAGACCTTTTATGGAAAAAGCTGAAATAAATAATATCCATGGGAGGAGCAGAAGGGGGGGGGAATGATTATTTCAAATGTTATCTGATTGAATAAGTGAAAATCTCTTTTTCTGTGGTTGCATGGACATACCTAGGTAATGAAGCTTTTTTCTCAGGTGAGCGACCCAGGGCCAACGGCCCTCTTGTCTTCATTATAAACAATGTTTTTTCAACATTTATCATCACGGGTTCGATCCCCGACGGCGGCACACATTCTTTCCGACTATTTGTCTCTCACCAATGGGTCTATAATCGTAGATCTATGTGAGATAGTAGCTGGAGGCTAGGAAAGGATGTAATGGTAGTACTGGCGTGAGAAATACCAGGAATCCATTGTTAGGTGCTCCAGCCGCCGCGATATAACTGAAATAATGTTGAAAGCGGCGTAAAACCCCATTCAATCAATCAATCAATTCAACATTTATCAATTTATATTTTTTGTGGACAAGTACATTTTGATGCTGAACAAGTAGGAAATTAACTTTTACTTGCCCATGGACAGGTGGAGAAGTGTTGCATTTCCACACCCCTGCTTTCAGTGGATTATTAAGAAATAACAGTTATCATTTAATAACTCACTGCCTAACCAGTGAAATTATCAAACACTTATACCCTGCTTTTGTTTATTTCACCCTATATGATGAGTGATGTGATCTTCAACGTTTGCTTAGCCATCACTGGAAAAATGACACGCTTTAAGAACACTTGTCCTAAAACTTTCACATTTTGTCTTAGTTTTGCACTAAAGAATAGAACAATCATTAGTTTTTTTCAAGTTAGATGGTTTGATATTTCATTTTGTGAAACAGCAAAAGCTATATTTTCCTCTAAGTGTATGTTGGAAAGTGGATAATTTCTGTAAACTTCAAGTGAAATTTGTTTCAAAGATTTCATTAACAAATAAATGTCTATTTAAAAAAATCTGAAAGTCTTTGTTATTGATGTGAGAGCAGATTTATAGAAAAAAATGTAAGGCAAGAACTGTTTGACATTCATCTTTCTTTAATGCTTTTCATTGGTTTATCGAGTAATAATGGTAGATTATCACTTGTTAATCTCACTGCAAAAGCAGTGAAATTATCAAAAACTTATACCCTGCTTTTGTGCATTTCATCCTATCTGACGTCATCTATGCGGGGCCAAATAAGTTACCTCACAATGAACACGCTTTACGAAAATATGTCCTAGAAATTTCACATTTTGTCTCATTTTTGCATAAAAGAAATAGAATAATCGCTTGTTTCAGTTTTAAATTGATTAATAGTTCATTTCATGAACAGCAAAAGCTATATTTTCACTTGTGGCTCTGGCACTTGTGAAAATATAGCTTTTGTTGTTCACTCAATGAAATATAAATCGATCTTGCATTGAAACAAGTGATTATCCTCTATGTGTTTGTAAGAGACTTTTGTTTCAAAAAGATATAAATAAAATTCAACTGAACATGATACTGTCAATATTCTTAATCTTAAACACACCTGCGTTTGAATATCAAGAGTCCATGTTTAGGTGCTGTGACCACCACAATATGACTGAAATACTGTTAAAGAAGGGATGAAACACTTTTAACTTAATACCTTTTAAAAAACACTAAATTTATATTATTCTATTTTAAGGCCCAGTTTGATGCATCGGAAATGATCACACAGAGAGAGACTGTATCCTACAGAGTAAATGAAGCTTTGACTGAGAGAGCTGAAGCTTTTGGTTTGATGTTGGATGATATTTCATTGGTAAGTTGTCAATTTAGATAATATGTATCTTTAGATCAACTTTTTTTTGAGGGTTCTCATGGACGAATGTCACCAGTGGTAATGTTTGTGTGTGTACATCAATCTGTCATTTTCAGTCTTCTATTTCTATCATTACAATTTTTATGCCCCCAATTCTATAAGATCATGTTTTACTATTGACCATATGTCTGTCTGTCTGAGTAAAACTTGACCAAAATGACTTAATATTGCCACTTACTTCAAGGCTATTTAAGATTCCATGCTCATCCTTGGTATGCTGATAAATATGAATGATGCCCATCTGCTGATAAAAAGGTCAAGGTCATTTGATAAGGTCAAATGTCAGTTAAACTTGAGAAAAAAGTACTGTAAGGGGGCATTTATGTTTCACAAACTCTTCTTGAAATTTTGATGTATTGTTAAATTGACTTTAACCCTTTGCTGTTTAATCCCTGTTTTTTACGTGCCTGTGATTTTATGACTGAGAAAACATTGTGAAAAAAGAAGAAATTGCTTCTGACAGCAATTTCTTCTTTTTCCACACTATTTTCTACCCTACAGAATGGTTATTTTTTTAATTAAATCCACTATAAATTTTTGTCTTTGAATTTTGACAGGTCCAAATTTTTGTAAAACAGGAAAGTGTTGTGACTGGGGCAAAGTGATTTAGAAAATGTTAAATCCTAATGAGAATTTAATTCTAATTTAAATTCTTGTTCCATTGTTTTTCAGACCCATTTAACATTTGGTCAAGAATTCACAATAGCTGTAGAACAAAAACAAGTTGCCCAACAAGAGGCAGAAAGGGCAAGATACCTCGTAGAAAAGGTAAGCTTTGTCTTATACTAGATGATCAGTATGACTAAGACACAAATAAGACATTGTCTGTGAATATGAGCGAATATGACTTTCTATTATAAGAAAAAGATGTTTAAAGGAACATTTAAATTTTCAATCCAATATTTTTATGCAAGAATTTGTTATTTATGTTTATCTCTACCTAGCTATTGGTAATCGTTTTATATTTATTGATTTTGTGGATTATGTGAAATTTCCATTTCTTGTGAATATGACTACATGAGTTACAAATATGACTTTATTTTTCTTGTAAGTTGTTACAATTATATTTCTCCACTTAAGATAAGGTAGATCTACGTAATTTTTAAAATCAATTTTGTTGAAAATCAATTGTACCGGTTTTACAACTAACAAAAGTCTTATTCGCTCATATTTGCCCATATTTGCTGAAAATGTCAAATTCGTATTCATATAGATGCCTAGTACTTAATGTAATTAAATTTGATAACTGTAAACATGATGTCACAGTGAATGTGATCACATCTTTTAACAAAAATAAGTCGTATATTTCGTGGAATGTCTCAATTCAATGGATTTCAAAAATTTCCATGATTTTTCACCAAAAAATTGGTCATATTATAAAGACAATTTGAAATGATGAAATACCTAATTTGTTAAACTCATAATATAAGCGCATAAAAACCTTGATAAAATTGCATCAAAATATAAGTGCTCAGAGCTAGTGTATGGCAATTGGTTTCAAATCACAATGGATAATTGGTTTTTAGTTGGTAGAGTAAATCAACTAATGATTGATTGTACAATCGCTTTCTTAGAAATTATTACAGAAATCCCAGTATCATTCCTTTGAAGAAAAGTATCTGAAAGATTAGTTAAAACTCATGAACTAAAGACTCATCCTAACCATATAGGCAGTTACAAATGTTTCATGCTGAGCAATCAAACTGATGACAATTCCGTAAAAAAATATTATGGTTTTCTTTTATGTGTAACGACCCAATTAATTGATTTTAAAAAACCTAGAAACACCTTGATTTTATGTGTTCCAAAAATTGAAAAAAAGAAAGACTGATGATTTTTTGTAACTTTTCAGGCTGAGCAAGTTAAAAGTGCAGCAGTTATAAACGCAGAGGGAGAATCAGAAGCCGCCAATCTACTGGCAAAGGCATTCGGAGAAAGTGGAGAGGGCCTCGTAGAATTACGTAAAATAGAAGCAGCGGAGGATATTGCGTATCAAATGTCACAGTCAAGGAACGTTGTATATTTACCATCAGGACAGCAGACTTTATTGTCATTGCCGCAATAATCATGTGACATCGATTATTCTGAGACAGTTTGTTTGTGATAAATAAGTGAAGTGAAATATGGCTCTATTAAATACATATATCTTTGTTGAGCTACTCAAATGTTGGAAATACAGCTTGGATGTTATTGAAGCCGTATTTTGGACATTTTTGGCTGCGAATTGGCAATATAATACAATACAATCCCAGTTGTCAACATGTTATTATATTTAAATATACTTGCACTTCAAAGTATTCACTGCTCAAATTTTCTTCTTTGAACCTGTCAGAAATTTTGTCATCTTGTATTTGATTCAGTTAAGACTTTGTATATCCATTTCAAAGTGACAGTTCCATCATCAAATCGCAGTTGGTATTGCATTCGACTGTTAATCTAGAGGTCCTAGGTTCATTCCCCGGTAGCTAGGAAGGGATATAGTGGTAATATTGGTGAGGGAAATACCAGGAATCAATTGTTAGGTGCTCCAGCAGCCTTGATGATACTGAAACATTGTTGAAAGTGGCTTAAAACCCTATTCAAACAAATAAATCAAAGTGACAGAGAAGCCCTTTGTTCCTATGGTATTAGAGAATATAGTGCAACTTAATTCTGATCCGGATCCTTCCCGGGCATAGACTGGTCTCACTATTATCTATCAGAATAGCCTTTTCAAGACTTTTTTAATAGTCAATATTTTGACCAGTCTAAAACTAGTAGCCCCCTGAAAGACTGGTCCCACTGTCGTCTCTTTGGCTATTTGATAGTTGACAGTGCGTGGGACGAGTCTGGCCTTCTGCCTGAAAATGCTCTGATATAGCCACAGGGTTTAAAGGGACGCAGGTTTTGTGCATCTAAGAGGCAAAAATAAGTAGCCAGGACCTTCAAAACTCTGTGATGTGAGTCCCATAGACTCTCTTGGGATCAACTTCATAAAAGAATTGAAGACTGCTTTAAACAGTCTTCAATTCTTTCCCGAGGTTGAGCCCCATATATTAATATAGTTCTATCACTTTTTATGCCCCCGTATCGAGAGATCGGGGGCATATTGTTTTACTCATGTCCGTCCGTCTGTCTGTCTGTCCGTCCGTCCGTCTGTCTGTCTGTCTGTCTGTCTGTCCGTCCGTCCAAACTTAACCTTTGCCTTATCGAGAGATCGCTGTTACAGGGGCATTCGTGTTTCACAACACATCTTGTTTTACCTTTAACCAAGGAATAGCTACAAAATACAAGATTATATCCTAAAAGAAATGGTTTATACCTAAAGCAGGGACTCCCAAAATTTTAGAAAGGACCCCTAAGATCCCAATGTTTGAGTCATTTGGACCCTAGTTTGTTGATGTCAGACTATAACTCTGTAGCCAGCAACAATACCTGCCGGGGGCCAGACATAAAATGCCCCATAGATAAATTAAAGCTTGGGATCATATTGTGATTTGAATGCTTGTTCATTCTATAGGTAGAAAGTTTTTGCAGCCGACAGGTCCAACATGGGTTAATCATTTATGAACACATGTATTTTGAACGTATATGAAAAAAAGTAAAAGATGATCAATGATTTGAAAATGTTTTTCTTTATGTCCTTTACCCTTCTTCAATTCCCGTCAATTTAACGGTTTCAGTTCCGATTCCTGACGCAAACAAATTACAGTCAATCTAAAGGCAACCAAACTCTCGTAACTCCAGCGTGTTCAAGCTGTAGTTACGTTGCTTTGGTAACCAAACGATGAAGTGTGTTCACTTTCGCTAAGTACTTGAATGTTCTTGCTTTTTGGATACAGCCATTTGCACGCGTTTACAACTAACTTTTGAAAGAACCCAAAATAATGAAAAACTCGCCAAAGTACGTCACGGCTAAGTCAAGCCATGCCAGTTTAACAATAACGCAGAATATTCAATCGGAAATCGATTTTGCTTTTCTAAAATGTTCTGAATTCATGTTTGATGAACAGCGGCGCAGCTTTGCATAGCGTAACCTGAAGCGAGTCCGACTTTTAATCACGAAGTAGCCGCCGTTATAGTGCAGCGGTAGTCTTACAAACAAATTGTCCGCAACTTAAGCATAGCTGAAAATTAGTGCTTACGAAAACCGGTGTCGAACCCACACGGACAAGTAATATTTGAATTATTGGTTTACAATTCCAATGCGCTAAGCACTGAGCCAAAGAAGATATTCCTTGACGCAGATGTCAGACATTGTTTTTAAACCAAAGAAGCTATGCAGGACAGTGGTGAGAGTGATCTCCCATAACAGTTGGACGTCCGATTATCATTCAAAAGGTCCCGGCTCGATTCCCGACGGCCGCACTCATCCTTTCCGACTATTTGTCTTCCACCAATGGGTCAATAATCGTAGACCTATGTGGGATAACAGCTGGAGGCTGGGAAAGGATGTAATGGTGCGAGAAATAACAGAAATCCATTGTTAGGTACTCCAGCCCCGCGATATAACTGAAAGATTGATAAAAACTGCGTAAAACCAATACAAGCAAACAAAGCTAATCATGAAGTCGAGTATTCCAGAGCATCGGCTCATATTCTTCCCGATAGTTTTTCTCCCAGACGTCACAATGAACGTTGCATGCCAATCCGTCACGTGCAAAATGACGCGCTTTACGAAAATATGTCCTAGAAATTTCACATTTTGTCTCAATCTTGCATTAAAGAAATAGAATATTCGTTTGCTTTTTGATTAAGATCGATTAATATTTCATTTCGTGGACAACAAAAGCTATATTTTCACTCGCGTGAAAATATAGCTTTTGTTGTTTACCCAATGAAATATAAATCGATCTTACACTGAAACAAACGATTATCCTCTATTTCATAAACCTATGCGAGATGAGTAGCCGATGGCTCGGAAAAGGATACAGAGTGGAAGGTACCTCCAGCCTCCGAGATAATGCTGAAACACTGTAAAGTTTCGAAGATATAGTAAACAAAATCAGTACTGGAGACAATTTACTAGTCGAACGACGATAATCTTGTCTGCAACAAGATGAAGGTTAAACCCAAGGACACCACCTTTCCGAATTTTTGGTGGCATCAATCGGTGGATAATCGTAAACCCGTGAAAGATGGACAGCCGAATGCCCTCGGAAAGAATGAAGCGGTAGAACAGACACGGAAAATACCTACCGTGAATACATAATCAGTTGCTCCAGCCTCCGTAATTTAACTAAACAAGAAGCACAAGAGGACCTGTATCGCTCCACTGGCTCTAATAACCCCAGACATTCGCCCTGCCAACCCAAATTGGGGGCTCAAGTAATATTGCTTGAAATATTTAAGTAAAGGCTTAATCACGGAACATCTATGCCAAGTTTCATTTAAATCACCCCAATGGTTTAGGAGGAGAAGATTTTAAAATTATTTATTATGGAAAAATGCGCCCCCTACCAAACCCATATTTTGGGGTCAAACAAAATTTCTTGATCAAATTAAGTAACGGCACACAAAGAACATCCATGCCAAGTTTCATTAAATTAGCCATATGGTTTGAGAAGAGAAGATTTTTAAAGATTTTTACGTGAAAAAAGCCCCGCCCTGACACGTCCATATTTGGAATCAATCAAAATTTCGTGAACAAATTAAGTAAATGGTCACCCAAGGAACATCCATGCCGAGTTTCATTTGAATCAGCCCAATGGTTTGGGAGGAGAGGATTTTTAAAGAGTTTCACTTGAAAAAGGGCCTCGCCCTGCCACACCCATATTTGGGGGTCAATCAAAATTTCTTGAACAATTTAAGTAAAGGGTCACCCAAGGAACGTCCATGCCAAGTTTCATTGAAATCAGACCAATGCTTTTGGAGGAAAAGATTTTTAAGATTTTATTATGAAAAATTGTCACGCCCAAATTTGGGGGTCAATCAAAATTTCTTTAACAATTTAAGAAGAGAGTCACCCAAGGATTATTACTAACAAGATTCGTTAATATCCGCCTTTTGGTTTGGGAGGAGAAGTTGTTTAAAGAAAACATTTACGCACGGACGGGCGGACGCAAGACGGACTCTCCGCCATGACAAAAGCTCGCTGGGCTTCGGCAGAGTAAAAATTGATGAAATCGACGTCAAACCCCGTACTAACGAACAAACTTTATGCTTCTATGGATACCATTATACTACAGGGCTTCCATAGAAACGCTATCAAGATGAAGCGCTATTTAAAGATCCTGAGTAAACAGCATGTGTGTGAAATTGGAATCGGAAAGCCTAAAGGGCTTATCATACAATACGTGTATTGGGTGTAGTAAATAGACTTGACCTTGATTTAACACTGAATGCTTTTGCGCTTTTTACAGACAGTCTCAGCAGCCCTAATCCACCATGGAAAATTATCTAAAATATGTATTATTAGCCCTTTCCTGTTTGTCGGAATTTTAAACTGCTTAAAATTGAAAAGTAGCTGACGATGATGAAACCTGGGCGAAATTGAAAGTTATTCTATTAAAGAAATGAAAAGAGTATATTTTTTTTTAATTTGATTTAGGTATGAAACTTAAAACCTAATCACACTGTATGAATACCCAAAGGGGATTCATATATGAGTGTTATCAGGTTTTAGTTTCATATGTCCATGAATTTAAAAAAGAACACTTTCATACCATATAATTTAATATTATGAATCAAAATAGAATCATTTCTCCAAAAATAGACATATTTTTAACGGGACTGCTTTGTGCGCAAGCTTAAAAAAGATGCGTACTAAAATGTGTTTTGATTGAGGAATAGAAACAAGTTTTCAGCCATTCAGAAAGCTCGAAAATTGATGAAAACCAAAACTGGCGTCAAGGAGAAATAGCTCATTAGCTCTGTCCTGTATTTCTATATTCTAACCTGTTTCCTTTTTGAATGAAGATGCAGACGTCATTCGGAAGCGAGTGAAGAATTCAAAATGAAACAGTCATAGGCCTATAGGTTAGAAAATATTGCAGGGGAAACAAAGGGGGAAATTGTTTGTCGCAAGAGATTTCTTCTTTTCTACGATAATGTATTACGTCATGTAGTATAAAAGCACAGGGATGTTAAATTTCCTGAAATTCTAACCTGTACTGCCTTCAGGATGACCAAACGGTGAAAACCGTTTGCCAATTAAATCCTGCTTTGCATGCAAGCGCACGTGCAAAGCAGGGTATATTTGGCAAACTGTTTACACCGTTTGGTCATCCTGAACGCAGAGCTGTCTGTGTTAAAAGAACCGTAACTCTACACAGCTTCATTTGAGGACGGGGACGCAAAGCCTAAACCATGGAGAAGGAGAAATTGCTTGCCATCATCGTTACTCATAGTATATTATAACCAAGTTTATCTAAATTATATTTTTTCTAGTATAGAGTCGGCACGGTATTTTACATCTTCCGTGACATTAGATATATGCATTTTACTTATATGTATCCTAAATAGTTATTTACGTCACGCACATGTTGACCAATATTTGTTTTCAGTTTCTTTGTATGTATCACAATGTACGATTTGTTATGTACAAGTGAAATGAACTATCTATCTATCTATCATGATTTTCCGAAACGATCCCGCGAAAAAACATCCAAACTTGAACGCTGGCAGCCGGAGCTTTCTGACCACAGACTGGAATAGACTGACTGAACCGTGAGTAACCCACGAGATTAAGGATATACTACCGAACATGCCTGTATTTATATCGGCTGTTACGGCAGTATTACATTTAACTAAAGTTCTTCGAATGAGTGTGGATTTTGAGAAGAACATCTTAACATCATTAGAGAGCTACGGATAGAGGTCGTATTTTGGTTATTACATCCAAATTTTTTAATAAAATTTTAACGAACTCTATGTTGTGGGTTCTCATTGGAATCGTCTCGGTGAGACGATTCCAATGAATACCCACAACATAGGGCTTTGTTCAGGAATAAAGATTTTGACTGGAGTAAAACATTCTTATCTCAAACCGCTACATCGTTTTGTTGGAGTATAAGTGTTTCCGGTTTATATTTTTAGGGGTTTTGTTTGTTGAGTACATGTGTAAATAGTGTCACTTATTATCGAAAAACTGTTTGGGGTTAAATAACCAAATTTGATTGGATAATACCAGACGTTTAGGGGGCGTTTAGGGGACATGTCTGTGACCCCAAATTTAAACAATTATCATTTAGAGTATCCGTTATGTACAAAGAACGAATGAGGATATCTAATAATGAGGTATGGATAATATAAAATGGTCTTCTACTGGTGTTCTTAAGGGAGTTCACTTTGTTGTTGGTCATCTTAACATCGTTACTACATCTTTGATCAAGCTGTAGTTTCGAGGTTTTAGTCGCACAATGACGCTATGAGATCATCAACTTTCAAAACTATGTTTGTTTCACTTTTTAATAATAGAGCATCAATCGCTTTCTTTCTTTCTTTCTTTCTTTCTTTCTTTCTTTCTTTCTTTCTTTCTTTCTTTCTTTCTTTCTTTCTTTCTTTCTTTCTTTCTTTCTTTCTTTTTTCCTTTCTTTCTTTCTTTCTTTCTTTCTTTCTTTCTTTCTTTCCTTTCTTTCTTTCTTTCTTTCTTTCCTTCTTTCTATGCTCCGACTTTTTCCTCGACCATTTTATAAAGATTTTGTTCATGGCGAGATCAGCAACCTGCTTTATACGATTTGTAGATTAAAAAAATAACATTCTCCTATTTAGTCCTTTGACTTTTCTCAGAATCTCATAGATGGATAGCAGCCAAATTTCTTTGGAATATTCCTTTAGTGATCCTTTACCAGTTTAGAACAAATATTTTGATCAGATGAAAATTATGTCTTTATATGAGTGGAGATCATTTCTCTAATATAAGTTACATAGTGGAAACTTTTGCAATTATTTTCTCAGAATTTAATGATTTTTTTTTAAATATTCCTTTAGTGACAATTTATTAGTCTTCAAGAAACTATTATGGACGGATGAAAAATATGTCTTGTACAGGCAGAGGTCATTTCTCTATATATTATAAAGTGGAGACTTTGAAAATCATTTTCTAAGAATCTAATGGATGGATATCAACCAAATTTTACTGCAATATTCAATGACTGATCAAATTTTTTGTGATTTGACGAAAAATATGTATTTAACAGGCGGAGGTCAATTTTCTTTATGTTATTCACTCATTTTGAATTTTTCTCTGCAAAAACATATTTCAGCATGTGACCCTTAAACACAATGATTGACTTGAAAAAACACACATTAATGAATTAATTAATTAATTAATTAATTAATTAATTAATTCATTCATTCATTCATTCATTCATTCATTAATTAATTAATTAATTAATTAATTAATTAATTAATTAATTAATTAATTAATTAATTAATTAATTAATTAATTAATTAATTAATTCATTCATTCATTCATTCATTCATTCATTCATTCATTCATTTATTAATTAATTAATTAATTAATTAATTAATTAATTAATTAATTCATTCATTCATTCATTCATTCATTCATTCATTCACTCACTTCATTTCTCGTGTAATTATATCAGAAGTTTCAGGCCTGAGTTTCAGAACAAATCAGCTGCTCAAGCAGCTCTAGTTACTTGAACTTATATCGAAAGTTACCGTTAGACCAAAACATCTTAAGGTAGTAGACCCGTAATAGTTTTGCAACATATCAAGGGTAATGAACTTTAACCGTGTTAATCGAGGTTTCCTAATGGACTTCATTAGGAAACCTCGGTTAACATTGTGAAAGAACATATGGTCCAAAATGTTGAGGAACAATTACGGTTCCACTACCTTAACTTCAGCGTCCACCGCTAACGATTTATTAATTACAGTGTCACTTAAAGGTCATTTCCGTTAGTTTAAGTATAAGGTTCGATATTCTAAAGTAATTTCGAGTGATTTCCCTATTTGCCGGAATATAGATAATAAAAATGCACCAATGAAGAAAACGTTGTAAGAGAGCGTTGTATATTAAATATATCGTCCCTGGGCGACAAAAGATCGCAACTAAAGCTGGATAATTACAGTGGTAGTTAAAACAATGAAAAATACTCAACCAGAGAAGAAACCGTCCACAAGTACCGTGAATTAGGGTTTAATTTAAAAACAGTTATCTACATCGTGAAATCGACCTTCATCTCGATCAAAACTATTCAATATATATCCCTAAGTGCCCCATTCATTCATGCCAAACACTCACTCAAACCATTCAAAAACGCTCAAACCCATTGAAAAATATGAATCCAAAACGTCATTCAAAATAAATTTGATAGAGAAAAATCGCGATTTCACCGACATGATTCAACGTGTAAGCGTCTATTATGATCTCGAAGAAATATGAAGCTATCTAAAGAACTTGTATGCATATTTCACTCTGAACAAAATTTGCGATATTGGATTACCTCCAATTTAATTGACTCAAATTTCGCTCCATACACCTATTCAACTTCATTCCTAAATCATTCCAAAATCATTCACCTTGTCAATTTCACATTGTTGTTAACTTCTGGGAGTAATATATAGTTCTTTAATGACACACCCGAAAAATGTTGAAATCGGCGTTAAATCTGGTCATGGTTTTTTTTTTCTTTTAGATTTCTTTAGGCATTTACGACAACGTCGTGTGTTAGGGTGAAATAACTATACACCATTCATAAGACAGTATTTTGAAAATAGCGGTAGCGTCACGTCATCGATGAAAGCTTGACAATTTTTTATAAGCGTGTATTCGTCTTCTGACGATGGATTTTTATGCTCCCCGAAAAATGTTCGGGGGAGCGTATAGTAACAGGCTTGTGCGCGCGTCCGTCCGTCCCGTTCACGGTCAAGCCGTCCGGCCGCCCGACGTTATATCTCAGGAACTCCTGTGCCTAACTGGATGAAACTTCATGTATAATCTTCCTAGGAAATTGCCAAGACAGCTTTTTTAATATTTCTCAATTCAAGGCTGCGTCATGGAAAAAGGGGCCTTAATAAAAGAAATAGTTTTTTGCCAAATTCTCCTAGTCTAATAGTCAGATTTAAACAAAAAAATCATATTTGAGTAGCAAATGAGATCCTATTGACCTTAAACTATCGAAAATTTACGTTTAAGAAAACTTGTCATGGGAAAAGGGGCACGAATGTTGTTAAATTTACGTAAGCTCTCTTTTTGTCCTGCAAAAACTTATATTGGCTATCATTTTTTATTGGATACAGATATGGCCTTCATATTTCATCTGTGAAACTGAATTGGTTGTGACAAACCTTTTTTGTTGGTACTAAGTTGAAGGTCGTCAGTGAAGGTCATGTGTCAAAGTAAAAAACTAGAAAATTAAAACTTTAAAATTGGCCATAATTTTGCAATGGTAAGCGACAAAGCCTTCATATTTCAAATGTTTATTACTTGTGAAAAAACTTTTATTAGAAAACTTAGACCTGGTCTTCATATTTCACATGTGCTTTGCTTGTGATGAATCTTTCTGTTGGTACAAAGATCAAGGTCATCAGTCAATGTAAAGGTCTTTCATTAGATATCTTAGACAAAGTTTTTGGTCAAGGTCATTGTCAAATTGCCAAGGTCAATAATTTCCATCATAAAATCCCTAAATTGGCCATAACTTTTAATTGGAATGATATTTAATCTTCATATTCCACATGTTTATTCTTTGCGAAAAGAACTTCAAGGTCAAGGTCATCTGTCAAAGTCAATGCCATTTTTACATGGTAAAAGAAATTAAAACTTTGAATTTTACAATGGTAAGTAATATTACCGTTATATTTCATATCATCATTACTTTTGATAAGACATTTCAAAAGATAACTAAGACAAAGCTCTAGGTCAAATTTAAGGTCAAATTGTCAATGTCAATAATGTCCATCATGAAAACTCTAATTGGATTGAGATTTAATTTTCACATTTCACACATGCATTGCCTGTGATAAGACCTTTTTGTTGATAACAAGTTCAAGGTTATCAGTCAAGGTCAAGATCTTTTCTCAAGGGCAAAGTTGGGAAATTAAAACTTATGACATAAATTTGCAATGGTAGGTAAACCTTTCTCTACAACCCTGGGAACCCTTCAGCATATGCTACTATAACCTACATACAAAAGATGTCATGGTAAACTGTTTTAAGTAAATTTTGACTGTTGATTGAAAGTGTACTTTATTATCAAGCACTTATTCGGGGAGCATAACCCGTCACTGACGGCTCTTGTTGAAGTCAGTCATAATAATTTCAGAACTTACTAAGTGTAGGACGTTCGATTTTGTCAACTGAACAGAAATTAGAATTTCGGATAAATTTCAGCGAGTTTCTGTTATTTTTTCCCCTAAAATCACTTTTAATAGGTCAATTAAAAGTATACGCTACATTGACTTATCTTCCAAATCTTAACATTTAATTGTAAATATTCATTGATTCCTTTCATTCAAGGTGTATTGCGTCAATAGGACATCCCGTGATTAAAACCGATTCCAAAGAGTCTATAACTTCAAATACGGATCGGCAATAAGTTGCCGTTGTTTTTAAAATCAATTAAAGTACAGTTAATGCTCGAGCGACCACGTCTAATAAGCGACCATTTTTATTAAGCGACCGTTTTCAAAATACCCTTCTTTAAAATCAAAATATCTTAAAAAGTAGGTATAGTTGGTCAAAAAATTATTTAAAATGAATTCTATTTTGTTCAAATTCACAAGAATCGTCTCTCAACGAGACGATTCTTTTGAGTTTTAACAACAGAGGTTTATTGAGAATTTCGCAATGATATGCATATTCAATTAAAAGGTAGGTTTCTAATTAGTTAAAAAAAACCCGTGTATTAAGCGATCATTTTTCCTACATAGATGTGTTTAGATATCTTAATTTCATACACCTATGAAGGGAAAAGATACATGTGTTACCCCCATCTCTTAAAAAGTTAAAAAATGTTGTTACAATATTGCAGCGGCAACCAGGCAATGTTGTTTGTTTTACAGAATACTCTCTCGATTGAGGGTTAACAGAGTATGACCTACAACTCAAGATGTACTATCGGCTTACAGTTGTGTTATACGTCGTTGCAGTGACTGTGCAGTGTGTTATGGGTCGAGATTGTCAGGACGAAGTCACGGTGAGTGAGCATTCCGAACATCGCTCGAACTTTTCCGTAGAGTCGCCGAGGGTGCCCAATTGGGCGAATGAGATGTCGTTTAGAGATTGGTTTGCCTTTAGGGGGTTAAACTATTACAATCGATATGACAAATATTCGTCTTTCTTCTAAAATCTCGTAACTACAGCTTGTTTAAAGCTCTAACTACAGCTTGTTTAAAGCTCTAACTACAGCTTTTTTAAAACTGTAGTTACGATGTTTTCGAAGAGAAGAGACGAAATAGTATCCTGTTTTAGATTGACATATTATTAAAACGGACATCGTTTGTAATACTATAGATTTGTAGGCCGAGTTGTAACCATGCAAGTGTTTTAAAAAGAGTCGAAACATTTGACCAAAAGCCATTCGAAAATGGTAACGAGGTCACTTTAATTTCAATATCTTTTAGTCCTGTTCGTAAGATTTATATGACCACACTCATTACTTCTGTAGCAATATTCAATTCCGACGCACCATTTTACGTTCTTGCGATTTTAATACTCAGGGAATAATTGTGTAAAAATAAGAAATTGCTTTTAAAAGGACATTTCTCTTTTTTCTACAATAGCTTCTTCGACGGATATGATGGTTTCTTTTCAAATCGTGACCATTTTTAATAACTGCATCTATCACCTCAAGTACACACACGTTTTGATAACAATTAAGAAATTAAAATTTTGAGTGAAATCGTTTATTATTACGAATTTTTCAATAATCATATGTTGTTAAAACTCAATAAAAACGTCTCCTTGAGACGATTCTTATGAGTTTTAAAAACAAAGGATGCTTTTATAAAAGTTTAAAGACCAACAATATCTACCTTGGAATTTTGAAAAACGGTCGCTAAAAGACAAAGTCGTTTAAAGGCATACGCGCGCAAATAATTTTGTCGACAGAATTTTCTGTTATTTTAAATATTTGTTTATTAAAATAGTTTAAACAAAAATATGCAAAAAAATTGGGGGTCACCGTATTCGTTTTTGAGAAATTGACCTATGAAAAAACGCATTTCTATACAATTTTCCACTGATTTTCGAGTGATTTTGTAGATCGACGTATAGTTCGCTTAATCCCCGTTTTCTCCGACATAAAATACTCTTTTGAAATCAAAGTTTCTGAAGCATTTAAGGATAAAATTACAGGTTCATTTGATACATTTTTGTAAGCTTTGCTATAATTTTCGTCCATGTACCGATGAGATAAATCGCGGGTGGGCGTAGTAAAAAATAAGTATCTTTTCCATAATTTCGCGTATTTTTGTACTTAACCTGAAAAATAATCAAGACTGCTCGACAGTTTTCTTTTAAATTTAGCACACTCATAGTGCATTCTAGTCCAATCTAGTTCGTACCAAAAAAATAATATGTCACCGTGCTTATTTATGAGCAATATGCTTATTTCCGAGGCAACCGTAGGGATTCTAAACACAGACGTCGGAAATCAACGTTGACGACGTCGTTTTGTGTTTATACGCATACAGAACGCATCGCGCTTTAATTTGAACGTCGGTCATATTCTTGTAGCTTTGTTTTGCTTATTAAAATGATTTTTCAGACCTAGGCAACATATTTAAGCAAAGCAAAAAAACGTATACTTCTTCTTGTTTGATTCATAAAGACAGAGGCGCTTTGAACTATAGACAAAATATGAAAAAAATGAATAAATGTATAAATGAAAAAAGGCAGACGAAGATCTGAAATTAACCAAGCAAAACAGGGGAGACATGGATTAGTTTGTAATATGGTGACCAAAGCATTGAAAAGACAGCTTAAATATTGCTGTAGTAACGAGTTTTTGACACCCTTAGACGATGAAAAAAACGCCTATAATACTTCTGATAACAGTAAAACCATAACGCATGAACTTTTCACATTTCTTTCTTTGTTGGTGGTTTCGAAAAGTTAATCGTGATTATACGAAAATAAATGAATGAATAAATGAAGAAAGTCTGTCCTGTCTACGGTATATAGAAGACGATAAAGTTGAACATGGGCCTACCATTCTATCCTAGCTTACATTTGTCTTGCGGAGTCCGTACAGCGTCTGTTAACCATAAAATAGCGGCGTCCTACAGCTAAGAACATCGTGAAATTGACAAAAGAAATGGTATTACAATGAAATGAATAAGTGGAATGAGCGAGTTATGAATAAATTCAACATCTTTGGTTGAAACCGGTCGATCAAATATAATGACGTAATATGAAATAAATTGATATGCGTTTCTTCACATATCAATCAGAGACTTTTGGTCAATGAAATCAATGAATGATTGGAGCGCTTCTAAATTTGCAGCCAATGCCATCAATGCCGGAGCGTTATAAATGATTTTGGAGCGTTTTGATTGAGTCGGTTTGGATATCCACGAATAAAGCCCTGCGCTAGTGATTCAGAATGATTGTGTGGGGTCAATTTTAGATGGTCTAAATAACAGTAAGATGCGATCATCGTACGGTTTAACGGGTAGTGGAAACCTTGCGACTCGTCGAACAAAAGATTGGTTAGGCTAGCCTATAGACCCAAGTCTCAAATGATAAAAATTGAATAATAATGATAATAACAATGATAATAAAATATGGAAAAAACATCAAACAACACCAAAGTAAATAGGTCTTCACTATACGTTCATTCTATCATTATCATTTGAATCATACGTCATTTATATTAAAGGCAACACTGTAAAAAAGACTACTTTCATATTATTCATTTGAAGTATGTCTTAATGTTCTACCTTCATGAAATAAAGATTTTATTATTATTATTATTATTATTATTATTATACATGTAGGCATGAAAACTGTCTAGGCCTAAGAGTGACGGGTTTTATTTAAAATTCAAAAAGTATTACTAGTATCCGCTTACTCATTTATGAATGGATTAAAAGTATATTTCAGAAAAACATCGGCATATAGGGCTTATTTTAGCAGTATTTACCTCTAAAAGACTCTGTAACGCTATCAATATTCGCATAAAGCTGTAGCGGAGCGCCTTTTTGCCAGGCAACGTTCTGACGTCGTGTAGCAACTATAATGACGTCAAGTTGGCGGGAAATAATCAGTTTCGTTTCACAACCATTTCCATCAATTTTAGAACAAACAAAGTTATGTTCCTTGATTTTGAAATGTATCGCCGCTATGCGGTGCATCATTTACGCGCGTATGCCTTTAATGGACTTGATCGCTTGATCCAGAAATGACTGTTCTCTAAACACTGTTAAAAAAGGAAAAGATAAAACCGATTTAACTTTCTTGTCCTTTGAATTTCAGTTCCGGTCAAATATATCGATGGAGTCTTGGTGTAAAACCGATATTGACAGTAAGTTCGTTATCGTCATTTAAGGAAATTGACCCGTAATATATTTCTGCAACATTTCGGAACCCATGATTTTTTCAGAATGTTGATCGAGGTTTCCTAATGATCATTAGGAAACCTCGGTTTTAACATTGTTTAAGTTCATTACTCCTAAAACGTTGCGGAACTATTACAGGTCTTCTTAATCTACCTTAAAGGATGATTATAATAGTTTATGTTTTCATTGAGGTATGAAACGAAAAACTTAATCATACTGCATGTACACGCGAAACGGATTATTGGATGAGCGGGATTAGGTTTAAAGGTTAATACCGTTTTTAAATGAAATTTTGTCTCGTTTATCGTGGGAACAGATGCAATGAACTCCCGTCGTAGTTCACACTATTACAACTCAAACCGTCATCTCGATCCACCATATTGCTCATGCAAAACGTGTTTCTTTTATCTTTGCAAATAAAAGAGGCCTGTAATATTTGATTAAATTGTAATGAAGATTTGCAAAGCAGACGATCTATACAGGATTCCACTGCGAAAATGATCTAGTACTGGTTCTTGAGCCTTTGAGAACTTTATATGACATTTCGAGATTTCGAGATTTCCGTTTTATAAATTACTCAAGAACTAGGGCCTGAAATTTTAGAAGTAGATCTTGAAGTTCTAGAACTTTTCTTGAACTCAAGTCAAGAACCTTGAATTGAAGTTAAGTTCAAGAATATAAGCACGAGGCTGGTTGAAGAACTAGTTCTAGAAGTTCAGGAACTAGTTCTATAACTTCTTGAACTACCATTTAACATTCTAAAAGGTACAATAACCATTTTAAAATCTTTATGACTCCTCCCTTCTTAATGCTTTGGTTGATGTCAAAACTGGCTCAAATCCATTCAAACCAATTTACTTAATAATTTTTTTTCAGGATGGACAAAAAAAAAATCCGCAAAACAAAGAAATGAAAAAATAAATAAATTTTATAAGTAGGGTGGCAATACCATTTTAGAAAGGTAATACGCATTTCGTTAAAGATAAAAATGTTCTTGAAACGTTTTGGAATTAACATCCCGTTTTGCATGTGTAGTTCACTTGTAATGCGAGGTACAATTTCTAAACTATTGCAAACGTTTTCATCCTCAACAAATTGGTCTCTCTTTTTACAGATTCTTTTAGATGATTAAATATCTTTATTTTTCCAATTAAGGTTGTTCTCTTGGTACCCTGAAGTCAAGGTTTGCGACACTGTTCAACGCTACAGGATGGGCACCAGGGAAACCCAGCAATTTGAACGTGACGTCATACTGTCAGACCGACTCTAATGGACTCAACCAGGCTGGCATTAACATTACTTGGAGTCCTCCAAATCATAGTAGGGCCAGCATATTGTACTTTTATCATCATTTCCTTAGTATTTATCGAATAGGTTTACTGAATAATTTTACCGAGCTTCAAAAATTCCGGTGACACGAGTCGATCGGTATATAACAACTTATACACAGTCGTTTTAACGATAACCATTGTTAAACTTTTAATAAAAAAAAAAATGAGAAGAAATATTTGTATTTTAATTTAATCTATTGAAAAAGCTGACCTCATTGATTGAAAACAATTTCCATGCACGGTTGCTGAACTCAATTTGAATAATAACTTTTCTTAAAGAATTCCGATAAGTTTAAAAGATAAGACGAAAACTGACTCTGCTTGATCTATATTTTTAAAATTAAACGTGTAATTCTTTATGGTATGTCAATTGAATTTATTCCTGCAACCTGAATTCTCGTCTAAGTAACCTACAAGTATTTTTATTTTATAATTTCATTTATTGTACGTGTCCTAGGTCTATTTCCTGCTCGTAAATGTTTATTATTTTCGCAATTAAATGAACAATAAGTAAATAAAAAATATGCGAGCTAAAGCACTTTACTATATCACAATATGATTAATGGATTTTGTAACTAACCTGTTAATCCCTATTTTCAGGCGGTGCAAGGGACATCAAGGGATTTGAACTGCGGGTAGAAGGTTATCATCCTGGCTACAAATGTTCCATCATGAAGTTGAATGAAAATATTACAAAGTCCATGACGCAAGTGGGTATCTTATTTAATGATAATGTTGAATGAAAATATTACAGAGTCTATGACGCAAGTGGGTATCTTATTTAATGATAATGTTGAATGAAAATATTACAGAGTCTATGACGCAAGTGGGTATCTTATTTAATGATAATGTTGAATGAAAATATTACAAAGTCTATGACGCAAGTGGGTATCTTGTTCTATCATAAAGTTGAATGAAAATATTACAAAATCAATGACGCAAGTGGGTATCTTATTCTTTCATAAAGTTGAATGAAAATATTACAAAGTCTATGACGCAAGTGGGTATCTTATTTAATGATAATGTTGAATGAAAATATTACAAAGTCTATGACGCAAGTGGGTATCTTGTTCTATCATAAAGTTGAATGAAAATATTACAAAATCAATGACGCAAGTGGATATCTTATTCTATCATAAAGTTGAATGAAAATATTACAAAGTCTATGACGCAAGTGGGTATCTTATTTAATGTGACGCAAGTGGGTATCTTATTTAATCATAAAGTTGAATGAAAATATTACAAAGTCTATGACGCAAGTGGGTATCTTGTTCTATCATAAAGTTGAATGAAAATATTACAAAGTCAATTACGCAAGTGGGTATCTTATTCTATCAAAAACTTAAACTAAAACATAAAAAAGTACAATGCTTAAATGAGAGCGAACATAACAAAGTGTTTGGCGCGCGTCAGTGACAGACAATCTTGTTCCACCATAAAATTAGACGAAAACATGTCAAAATCTTTGACACAACTGATCTATCTTTAACTTTCATATACACATTCAAAATATTAATCAGCCCTGCGTTCAGGATCTCCAAACGGCGAAAATTGTTTTCCAATTGTACCCCGCTTTGCACGTGTACTTGCGTGCAAAGCGGGCTATAATTGGAAAACTGTTTGCACCGTTTTGTGATACTGAACGCAGGGCAGTTGACTATTATGTGCTTTCACAAATGTGAGCTAAAGAAAATCGACGACGCACATAAGTGTCAAATTCTATAGAATTAAAAGTAAAGTGAAAACATAAGAAAGTCTAAAACGCAAGTAATCTTGTTCTCAGGATCATGAACTTAAATGAAAACATATTTAAGATCGTCTATGACGCAAGTAAGCAACATTTTCTATCATGCAGTTGGACGAAAAACATAAGATCTATGATACTAGTTTATGAAGCAGGCGACTATCTTGTTATTCCAGTAAGTATTTATAATTATGAATTGATGTAAAAAGATAGGAATTGTACCTTGTATAAATTTATACATTTTTTAGCTCACCTGAGCACGAAGTGCTCAAGGTGAGCTATTGTGATTGTACAATGTCCCTCGTCAGCCGTCCACAATTTCTTTAAACATCTTCTCCTCCTAAACCAGTGGGCCAAACTTGATGAAACTTGGCAGGGATGTTCCTTGGGTCAAGCTCTACCAAAGTCGTTCAAATAATTGAAATCCACCCTTAACTTTCCCTTTACCCTTAACAAAAAGGGTGTAAATATGAAAATCTTTAAAAATCTTCTTCTCTGAAACCAGAGGGCAGACAGCTTTCATATTTGGTATGTAGCATCATCTAGTGGACCTCTACCAAGTTTATTCATATCAAGACCCTTGGGTCATATTTGGGCTTTGCCCGGGCCCAACCCTTTTTACATAGAATCAAAGAGCGAAAATCTTTAAAAATCTGCTTCTCTGAAACCAGATGGCAGACAGCTTTCATATTTGGTATGTAGCATTACCTAGTGGGCCTCTACCAAGTTTGTTCATATCAAGACCCTTGTGTCATATTTGGGCTTTGCACGGGTGCATCCCTTTATCTCTTATGAGCACAAAGGGTAAAAAAATGAAAATCTTTAAAAATCTTCTTCTATGAAACCAGAAGGCAGACAGCTTTCATATTTGGTATGAAGCATCATCTAGTGGACCTCTACCAAGTTTGTTCATATCAAGACCCTTGGGTCATATTTGGGCTTTGCCCGGGCCCAACCCTTTTTACATAGAATCAAAGAGCGAAAATCTTTAAAAATCTGCTTCTCTGAAACCAGATGGCGGACAGCTTTCATATTTGGTATGAAGCATAACCTAGTGGGCCCCTACCAAGTTTGTTCATATCAAGACCCTTGGGTCATATTTGGGCTTTGCACGGGTGCATCCCTTTATCTCTTATGAGCACGAAGGGTAAAAAAATGAAAATCTTTAAAAATCTTCTTCTATGAAACCAGAAGGCAGACAGCTTTCATATTTGGTATGAAGCATCATCTAGTGGACCTCTACCAAGTTTGTTCATATCAACACCCTAGGATCATATTTGGGCTCCACCCGGGCGCAACCCTTTTTACATAGAATCAAAGAGCAAAAATCTTTTAAAATCTTCTTCTCTGAAACCAGATGGCACACAGCTTTCATATTTGGTATGTAGCATCATCTAGTGGGCCCCTACCAAGTTTGTTCATATCAAGACCCTGGGGTCACATTTGGGTCCACCCGGTGCATCCCTTTTTATATAGAATCAAAGAGCAAAAAGGCATATCTGTCTTGCTCTTCGCTGAAAACATTCCATGGTATTGATTTTAGGCAATTATCTTCTTTTTGACATCTGCCTATCCAATTAATGTGATGTCCCAGGGGTCAAAGAGACTCAGGTGAGCGATCTAGGACCATCTTGGTCCTCTTGTATCATACAATTGAGCATGTATTTACCTGATATCACCTACATGGTAACATAAAATTATATCAGGTTATCTATTTTTAGAGACATTTTGCATATACATGATCTTAACAAAAAAAAAATTCCCTCGATATACTATGATTATAAGGGTTTTAACTTTCGTGAAATTTAAGTACTGAATGTTTGCATGATAAAAATAATCATATGTTAGTGTCATAAGTTATCAATGTTATCTGGTCTCGGTTGAAAAATTACCATGACGAGGCAAAGCCTCGTCATGATAAATTCTCCCAACCTCGACCAGATACCATTGATTTTTTTATTACGTTGACATATTATTCTATTTATACCATTTTCAGTCCGAAATCATGGCCTCGATCTACCCTGTAGAGAGACACAAAAACTTTATCATATCCCTGTTTAGTTTACCAAGGTCTGACGACTCTACACAGGTCACACATAGTCTACATACTCCTAAATGTGGTGGGTATCTTTAGTTATTTTTGTCATAGAGGTATGAAACGAAAAAATATTCTCAAAAAATACCTTCAAATTTGCGAAGCCTACGCGCTAAAAATAGCTTCATTTCTAATTTCTAGACACCAAGCTGAAAATAGCAAATACCTTACTCGTTTTGAGTATTTTAGTCAAATAATTTTACTTGGAAGCAAACAAAATAGCCCGGAATTTAAAAGGTTAGTTTGGACGGAGGAAAATGACCACTTTTCACGTTTTTGGCCATAGATGGGATGTCTTATGGTTTGTAACTGCTTGTGCTCATTGAGAGCTTCAATTTATTGTATTGTTTAGTTGGCTATACTGCTCCTTGTAGGTAAGTATTCTGCGTTATTATTCAACTGGTAGGGCGTGGCTAAGTCAGAGTAATTTGGCGTGTTAACTTTGTATTAATTTCGGTTCTTTCAAACGTTCACGCGAGAAATAATTGTCTCCTAAAACCAAAAGTATTTACTTGCTTAGAGAAAGTGAACACATTTCACTGTTTGGTTACCAAAGCCTCGTAACTTTCAAGCTTGTGTACAAACTACGATGGAAGGTCTCAAGTTATTTCAATTTTAATGTAAATTTTACAAGGTCTTCATTCAGCATGACAAGGCTTATTAAAATTTGAAATCAGCATACTATGGATTAACTCTGTTTTTACAGAACGAGAGAATACATCCTGGTCATCGTACGACGTGGATTTCAGTATGTTGTACGACAGCGAGAGTAAAGAACTAAATGTCTCCTTCACCGGTCCGCCAGTACATCTTAATATATCGGAGTTTACGATGACCATTATAGGAATTAATGTCCAGGCTTTCTCCAGAGTACGAATAAACCAGGTGAGAGTTCAGTATGTTATATGACAGCGAGAGTAAAGAAATGAATATCTCCCATACTAGTCCGCCGGTACATCTCAATCTATCGGAGTTTACGATGACTATTATAGGAATTAATTTTTAGGCCTTCTCTAGTACGAATAATCAAGGTGAGAGCTTAGTATGTTATATGACAGAGAGAGTAAAGAATCGAATATCTCCCTTGCCAGTACGCCGGTACATCTCAATCCGACGATGTTTATGATGACTATTAATGTTCAGGTCTTCTCTTGAGTACTAAGCGTATGAATTTACGTCTGTTATACGAAAGTGAGCGTAAAGAATTGAACGTATCTTTGAAAGTCCGCTTTTACATTTAGACTTGACTGAGTTTACGATGAGTACTATAGGAATTAATGATTAGGCCTTCTCTAGAATACGATTAAAAATGTGAGATTTTACATATTAAATAAGACAGCGAGGGTAAAGAATTGAATGTTTCCTTCACGAGTCCGCCGGACACCTCAATCTAAAGAAAGAAGGTGAGAATTTATGTATATATTTACAGCGAGAGTAAAGAACTAAATGTCTCCTTTACCTGTCCACCTGAATACATAGGGCTCGTTTTACTAATCTTCTTACGAAAAAAAAAAAATAATAATATGTCAAAATCACAAATTATACCTGTTTAAGTATAGTTAAATTTATACATATTGTAAATTTTCTTTTTAACACGCATTGAAGCCTTATTGACCTGAAATCACCTGTCGGATTACAAAATAATGATACCACGAAGTCTATTTTTAGAAACAATTTACATACACTTTCACCAAAATGTATTTGATTTTAAGGGTTTACTGTAAAGATGGTTTCATTATAAATTAGAATAACATGTAAGTGTCTTAAATTTTCAATATGTCTGGTTTCTGCTGTGAAAAAATTATTTTGACTCGTCACAGCCTCGTCATGATAAATTCTCCCAACCTCGACCAGATGACATTGATATTTTGAGACACTAGCTTGTTATTCTCTATAAAGTTCGTTTTTTTCGTTATGTTTTTGGCCCGCGGCTTCTTCTTATCATATATTTTTGGAGGACTTTACATACTTAAGTTCAAGTTCTTGCTTTTCTTTGATTTAGATCTAAATGTTCAATTTGAGAACGATTTTGATTTTATTTCAGACTTTCCATGTGTTCAAAAACATAGAAGCTGGGAAGTACAGAATAATGGTAAGCTGATAATCATTTTTAAACATGCTTTTATTGCTGTTTTTCTATTACAATATGCTATCATATTTTAAATACAATGATACCACAATCCATTGATCAAATAGTTAATCAAGAGGCCGAAGAGGGCCTTATCGTTCCGCTAGTTTTCAAATTTCTATCAATGAGAAACTCAGTAAGATACGGAAGTTGTCAAGGAAATTTGTCAAGAGGCCGAAAGATGGAAGGAAAAGCCAATCTTAGTGTAGGTTAAACCTTAGGGGAGACCGGGGCTAGTATATGCCTTGCTAGAGGAAAATTTACCCAAAGTAAATCATCCTGCATATTTTGGTTATTATTGGTCCATTGGTTTAAGAGAACATTTAAAGTGAAAATAAGCCACGCCCTGCCAGGCCCACATTTGGAGATCATTCCAAATTTCTTGAACAACTTAAGAAGAGGGTCACCCAAGTATCTTTAGTATATAAAGATTTATATAGCGGAAATAAGCCACGTCCTAAATTGGTCATATTATGAATGTATAACAAAACGCAGAGTTAACTGCGTTTTGTTATAAAAATCATACCATGCCCAAAAGATCACCATAGACGACCGGAAAGCGTTAAGGAAGTTCATTTTTATTCAAGCGTATTTACCAAGTGCCACCAAAGGCCGAATTACCTAACACACGACCCAAAAATAACTACACCTGCGTTCGAGGTACTTTCCAATTAAACGAAAAGTCCAAGCGATGTTCCGATAGTAAAACGCTAATCAGCTACGCAGTTGCTGCACAGCTAGTCTTTGTCAAAGAGGTTTTTTTCATTAATAAATATGGTTAGCTTTCTAAATGCGTGTCTCATTTGTACATTATTCTTTTAGGTTACACCCTTCAACCCTCGACCTCACGATGAAAAACAGTGTAAATGTAGGGATGACAGAAATAGATGTATGCTGTGTTCGAATATTGCAAAAGATATTGGTAAGGTCCTTCCTTTAGCATTTGATTTAAATAGATGTGCACAGTGTTCAAAAAATGCATAATGTATTCCCAAGTTTCGCTTGTATATTTTGATAAATAGAGATCAACATGTTTGTGTCTTTAAATATCAATGTTATCTGGTCGAGTTTGGGAGAATCTATCATGACGAGGCTCTGCCGAGTCATGATAATTTCTCGCAGCCGAGACCAGATAACATTTATATTTTTAATATCCTTACATGTTATTCTATTTATAATGCAATCTTTTTTCAGTGCTTAGTTATGACAAACCCTTATAAATCAAAGAAATTCAGGTGAAAGTGTATGCAATCTTTTTCTAAAAAATTTACGTGTTGGATATTGATTATAATTACAGGAATTACACAAAAGCCTAAAATGAAAACATCACAAACGCCGACCAGGACCAAAACAAAATGGACGACAAAGATTGTGATCAAGAACGTAACAGGAAAAAGGAAAAACAAGAACAAAAAGTGGAAGAAGGAGGCAAAGCAACAAAAGAAAGAAACTAGACGTTTAATAAATGTCCTTCTACCAGTCGCTCTAGCCATTGTCTGTGTTGTTTTCATAATAGTTATAATAGGTGAGTAGGTTATTATGGTCATAGGCACATGGATTCAGGATTTTTGAACAACCTACAAGTACACGCATCACTATATAATAGATAAACGTAAAGTAAAAACATCCGTTCCCTTAGAAGATGGCTGGTGCGCCAGTAGCCATTTTATAAGGAAACGGATGTTTTTACTTGCAATATTGGTTCTAGATCCTCGCGAATGGACACTTCCTTTGATAGAAGCCAAAGGTGCATATAATAACATCTGTTCTATCGAAACATGGCGGCTACACTATCTTTTATATATTTATTTATTAAAATGATATTTGTAAGGTGTTTTAAAATCCTGAATCCCAGTACCTATGGTTAGGGTTACAATGGGCTCCAGATAAGAGGAGGTAAAGTCAGTCTAAAATCTCTGTTTTCCCACGAAACCCTGTTTTTGATACTCAATTGAATCATCTCGACGAGATGTTTAAATGAGTACCAACAATACAGGATTAAAGATAGAAATAATGAAATATTCAAATTTTAAAACCAAAACAATTCATTTATAAATAGCTCTTGGCTTATACCAACAACGGCATTAAGGTGGAAGCTCTTCCAGTTGTCGCTCTGCTTGCCTGTCTGACTGTCTTCCTGTCATGTGATATGATGGCACGGCTAGGCCTATTACTTCTTTCTTCACTAAAGATTTATGTGTGAGTATGAGATAAATGTTGCCAGATTTCAAAGAGAGCAGGTCGTCAACTGCTATCTTTGGTGCGTGCGATGGTTGCTGTTCTTATGAGATTAGATGAACTCTTCTGTTGGTTCAAGCGTAAATGAGGATCCGGTTTAAACGTTTTGCTATGGTTAATTATGCTTTGTTTGTCAATACTAAAAGTGGTTCAAATCAAATGGTTATTAGAATGAAGTATAATTTGTATGTTACGTCAATTGTACTTAAATTAATTCAAATTTCAGCCCTACGTTCAGGATGAAAACGTTAGCGAAGCGCTTTCGAAATGACACCTCGCTTTGCACGTATGTGCACGTGCAAAGCGAGGTATCATCTCAAAATGCTCGCAAAACGTTTTTACATCCTGAACACAGGGCAGATGTTCAAGTGTCAAGCACTTATACTGAAAATGGCAGGACTGGTTTAAACAATTGTCCTTGGATTTTATTTTCTACGATCCAAAGGACCAAAATTTGTTAAAAATTTCTTATTATTCTTTTTAGTTTTGTGCAAACGAAGAAGATCTCAAAGGCGATTCTACAACTCAGATAAACGGGCTGGTAAGTTCACGTTGAACATTTCAACTATTCACTGACTCGATTTCAAAGTTTGATTACGAAAAATGAGTTTGGAGGATTTTTAAAAGCGGCGTGAATTTCAAAAGAGAAATGGATATTATACCAGCAGATAACCCCTTAATTAATTTTTGTGTAACGGTTTAAAGGATGTTATGTTGCATTGGATACGCAAATGAGAGAGACATGTCCCTAATTAAATGGCAAATATAGACAGAGTCGACCCATTACGGGTTGAGGATCCTTTTCTGTGAATGGTTTACGTCTGTCTGTGCGCTTTGTTCGTTACATTGGAAGGGATGCATTCGGAACATCGCTCGGACATTTCCGTAAACTGGAAAGTACCTCGGACGTAAGTGTAGTAATTTTTGGTCAATTTTTAGGTAATTCGGCTCCTGGTGGTACTTTGGTTAATACGCTTAGAGAAAAGCAAATTCCTTTAATGCTTTCAGATCGTCTATAGAGATCAGTTTGGAATATACTAATTTGAAAGCAAAACGCAGTAAAACACTGCGTTTTGTTTTCAAATCATAATATGCCAAATTTTTACCTTACGTTTGATTTTGCTTTTCGCAGCGTCATCCTCAGTTGTGTTAAACCCTCGTGCGAAATGACGCGCTTTCATGGCAGCGCCCGTATTATTCCCGAGGTCTATTCCGTAGAATCGCCGAGGGTTCCCGATTGGAAAAGATGGTGTCCATCGTTTCATATCGACACTTTTTTTACTTGCAAGTACCAGTACCAGTAGGCAAGCGTTGGCATACGCGTTCACTTTTTGAATGTCAAATGATTATCAGTAATTCATTTGAGATATCATTTTCTATAAATTTGAATGGTGTTATTTAGTTCTTTGTTATTTCAATCTAGGTTCAGCGACTTCATCTATACCGGGATATCTGATCTGCTTTGAAGAACACAATTCAGACAAACAAACCACGAACCAGTCAGTGATGCAAGACTCGATTGAAATCTTCAAGGGTGTTTTAGGAAATAATGTGAACATACAGAGATTTGGATACCGGCACACTTCTGACTTGAACAGTCAGCTTTATCTCTGCTTACAGAAAATAACTGGTAGAAGAAACAAAAGTGGATCTGAGAGATCTTCTGATGATAAAGAATGCAGCGAAACATGTCTTGTGGACAAGAAAATCAATGGTAAACAACAGTCAAAATTAACAGGCAGTTTACATGGTAAACTGCCTGTTAATATAGATTGTTGCTTGAGGCACACTAATAAGGAATCCGTCATCGTTATTTGTATATTTGGACATCGCTACACTGGCGTTGATGTATTTGACGCTTGTCAAAATGTGTGCGATGACACTTCTAATGAGATTTTAGAATGTTTGGGTATTTGTGTTTATCCAAATCAAAATGACATGCCAGTGTCTATGTGTAATTTCAAAGCATTTTCATACAAGGACCAACTGCCTCAGTTGCTGGACTTTTTGAAAGACGCTTTCTTGAGACCAAAAGATCTGTCCGATCCGAAGAAATCTGAAGTAACCTTTGTTACTAATGGAGATACGGATAGTATGAAAGAAATGGATAAATATGTACGAATGTCAGCGTGCAAGGACTCGGGAGACTGCTGGGTCGAATTACCGGAAGGGATTCAAATTTCTAACGGTCCTTGGATGGAGATGGCTAAACGTAAAAGATACATGTCCAATGATTCAGGTTGGGGAGCAAGCGAGAACTCATTCAGGTCAACTCCTGTAGAGGAAGAGAAAGAAACTTCTCCTGAATCTAGTCTGCAGTTTGATTTAGAAAGCGAACAAGACTGTCAAAGTCCGTACAAAGAATCTCTTAACTCATTTCTTCCACGGAATCTATCATATATTCATCAGAAACACCCAGCATTAACGAGACTTCAGTACACTCACCCACTGATGAAATGTCCATCCGAAATCTCCTTCTTTCCTCCTGAAGAAATACATAATTCATCCGACAATATTTCAGCAATAACCGACAGCGTTCAAGCTACAAATAAACAGTTGGGTGAATATGTTGATAAAAAAAATATAACTCAAGTAGAAACTGTGCCATGCAATAATAACATGAACGAAACAGTTTCGTGTAAGAATCACATGGACAGACATGTGTTAGGCAAGAAAGAGAAAAGAAAATCTGCGTCAATGGACACGTTAATGGATATTCTCAAAGATATAAATGACCAAAGCACATTTTATATTGAACACGAGGCTGATGTTGGAGAGGTTCATAGTGTGTTCGAAGGAACCGCTTAATTTAGTTAAAGACGGAAAGGATGTGTATTCATTTTTCACTGCGTTATGTGGGAACTTTAACGGTATAATTGCAATTCAATAAAATAAAGAATTCTGATTGGTTTAAATCGCATCACGTGGGGAAATCCACTGCACTTTATTTCTGTATAAAATGCAATAGGTCTTTCGGGAAACCCCCGAAATTCGATCTGCAAGTCCTGTGTTGAAGGAACTCGTATTAACCTAGTTCCCGATCATCAACGCAACATTGCTATTCAATCTATTATAAATTAAAATATTTTCGATAGAATGTACGATAACAAGCTAGCAGTTCTGATTCTGAGCCGACCTAAACAAGTTTGAAAACAGCGAATCGACGAAGACATTCAAGCAACCCTCTCAACTTAGACCGACCACGCCTTTTTCGTTTAAAAATACAGACTAACTTGGCAGAAACAAGCTTTTTTGTCACAAGTACCTCTTCGACCAGATGTTCGACCATTTTGATGTTGTCTTTTATTTGTGTATCATTTGTTTAACTTTATGACATTTCACTTCGATAGCGAGATAAACAATACACGATCTAAAAATAGATTGTGTAATTTATACGCGCAGAAAGTAGACTTGAATCTTTAATGTTTGGCTGAGTTTAATAGTTTCTTCGCTTATCTAGATGATTGCAATTATAAGGAACGAGTGTCTTTTTCACTGCGTTTATTGGGGTATAAAGTGCAATTGCCTTAGCACATGGCTTAATCATAACGCCCTACGGCCGTTATTTGCCATGTGCTAAGGCAATTGCACTTTATACCCCAATAAACGCAGTGAAAAGGACACTCATCCCTATAATCTGTCTAGATTCAAACGAATAAAGAAACATAAAATGAAATTCCCTTCTAATTGATCAAAAAGGAATACAAATTGCCACGTGAATCAAAATTCACATTGTAACCGTTCGGAAGGTACAATGTACAATGTACTTCGTACGAAACTTGGAAACCGGTGGGGTAAACGTACAAAATTGGGTCATTTTTAAGAAATTTTGTAATAAGATAAGGTTTTGTTTAGCTGCAAATTTGAAATTTACGAAATTTGTGGCCCTTGTAAAAAGGGTTGGTCTTTTCCGTTGACTCCTTTATGTTTCAATTCACGCCTGCACGCATGGTAAAACGAAAGAATTATGAAGCCACTGATAAGAAGTTGATAATGTACTTTATTTTTATTTACATACCTGACAAAAAACGATAAAAATGTAAAGAATTTACCAATTTATGACAATTTGCTGACTGAAAATTTCAATGGACAAGTAAAGATTATAGTCTAAGTGGGTTTATATTTTATATCCTGTATCAATAACCATCCAGCGTATCATAAATGAGCATATGTGTGACATTTCGAAGAATTACGAATGTGCGCCAACAGTTTTGGCACAGTTGTCGAAAACATTTAGATCTCACTGTATGAATAAGTGTATTTATAATATGACTTACGTCTCCGCAGTGAAATAATCCCGTTGAATATTTTTGATTTTACACGGGTGTTATTAAACTAGTGGAATAACTATGCAAATGAGCTCAGAGCGAATAGCAACGCTATTTTGTAACCGCGAACATGACGTCATAATCTATGTTTTGTGACGTCATTTTCAAACGGCGTTATAAGTTTCGCGAAAATTGAAACGTTGAATGTCAAGAATTTTGACGACTTTTCGCTAAAATTTTGGTCATATTATAAACAGAATATAAAATTTGTGCTCATAAAATACAGAATTTATTAAACTCGTCATCTAAAACAGATCAAAACTCGGCGCAGCCTCGTTTTTATCTGTTTATAGATGACTCGTTTAACAAATTCAGTATTCAATGACCACTCATTCAATATCCTCTATATATTAACCGATTTCTCTTTTGTTGTTCTAACCCATTTGTAAACCCATCAATCAGACGATTCTAAAAACATGGATTCAGTGCAAATTAGACCAAAATAGATATGCTCATTTGTAGTCACGTGTTATTTTCTCATTTTATCCCTTTTTCTTAAAGACAAACTTAATAAGATATTTGCTCGGTGTATCCTATGCAACTTTTGCTGATAAGTATATATAATGACAATCTCGAACATGCAAAAGGAATCAACCCAGCCCTGCGTTTAGGATGACAAAACGGTGCAATTCTTTTTGTAAATTATATCCCACTTTGCATGCAAGAGCGCAAATAAAGTGGGGTATAATTTGCCGAAAGATTGCACCGTTTTGTCATCCTTAACGCAGGGCTGCCTAGCCAACACAATTGTTGATGGCTGACCAGGGTCTAACTTTTTCAATTTTAGCTTATTGATCGTTCTAATAAATGACTGGCCCATGACGTATACCCGAGCTATTTCTTCGATAATTGTTGTAAGGAGTTCCTAGAAAAATCATTTTGAGTGATGGTTCGTATATACACGAAGCAAATGTACTGTTGTATTTCGATTCTATGTTACACTTCAATGGCTCAGCGCTAAACAGTTGTAACTCCCTATAAACATATAGGGAGTTACAACTGTTTCACGCTGAGCCATCGACTTGACAATAGAAGGATTTACCCAGCCAACAAGTTTTATCTAATTTCCATATGAAAAATAAATATGACCGTCACGCGAAAAGGGGGCATGTGGGAAGTCCGTCAAGTGAATATTGGAAAAGAAGATTGGTTATAGTACAGGTGAAGTAGAGGGCGCATTTCAAGCCCTACGTTCTGGAAGACGAAACAGAGAAAACAGTTTGCCTATTATACCCCGCTTTGCACGTGCACCTGCGTGCAAAGCGGGGTATAAATGGCTAACTGTTTGCACCGTTTTTGTCATCCTGAACGCAGGGTAGATTTCTCATAAGAGAAGGTAGAATGATAATTCTAGGTACAGCAAATCAGCCAAATGCGAGTAGAGGCGGACCCGCAGTCTGACTAGGATAGACACTTTACGCACTACCCAGGTTGTCCCTTTTCGCCTGACGTATCACAAATATGTTATAAACCAGTAACTGGTAGACGGACGGACTGACTGACTGACGGACGCATGCCCATACCAACGGTGTCGTTCACTCATAGACAGGACCCATCGAAAGTAATTCATTGGTGAAGGGAAGAACGAATGATGTAAATCATAACAGCATCGAGCAATTCAGAAGTTGCTACAACTATAAAAACAATTACCAAAGAGTTGGTCATGTGTTCAGGATAAACATTGCGCTCGAGATCGTATCAGATATCGTCTTTTAAAACAAAGTTGAGTACATGTTCCACGATCAGTGCGCTCACAAACGATTTGATATCTTCAATAATGCTGTATTTCTTCTATGTTCGCGGCGACCAAGGTAACCCCGTTTCATACAACCGTAGCTAATACAGGCGAACGTGGGCAACGCAGGGCGACGGTATAAGCAGACATAACAGAACGGGACTGCCGTGGCCGCTGGGTCACATTTTTTAGCTATTAAAAAATCTACCACAGCAATCTCGGCGATAATGAGAATCGTGACAAGACGGGATAAACGCAACAAACCGCGACAGTACCTAACATACCGTAGCGAAACTTGGAAGAGATCCTTAGCGCAACGGGAAGCTTATTTGCAGCACGACAAGCCACGATTGCCTTACGGCTTTACGTTTTGATGCGTTTTTCCTAGGATGTCTCAGGTCTCATCCAGTTCTTCACCGCAAGCCGCTAATGTTACTTTGACACGTTTTTGGTACATTCTGCTAAGGTGTGTTTATACGATCGTCACGGCGCATGCGGGCTGAGAAAAAATAGATGAAATTAGGAGATCAGCTTCATTCTAGTTTGAATTCGCAAGCAACGAATTCGCTCTTTTACAGTGGAAAATGCATAAGAAAAATGTAAATATTTCCAAAATATGCGTGGATAGCTATGTTGATATTTTTACTATATCCGTGAGTATAAATATATGGTCTTAATCATACATTTGTTTCGTTGATATCTGCATCATGAGCCCCTTAAACTGGCACATCCTAATTTTGTAAGGGTGTAATCGAACATCAGGTCGGACTTTCCTATTTATAAGATGAAAATTTGACATTATTGTAAAAATGAGTATTGTGTCTTGCTACGGTTAAGACCCCGTAAAATTGACAATAGGTGAATGATTTAGGCTGAAATTAAATGTGAGTGAAACTTAAGGGAGATAATGCATTATCGATAAACTAATCCAAATTGTACGAAATTAGTGATAATTTATTACCTCTCTTTACAAATATTTGTTCTTTCCAAATTTTGTATCTTCACGTTCAAATCAGATGCTCTTACACCTACACTAGCAAATAAAATCGTCGAATAATTTGATCGATTTGAAAGAAATATTGAATGATTTGAATGATTTCCAAACGTTTTAAAACGACTTCGTAGCGTTTTTAGCTCCACTGGCCGAAAACCACTGGGGCTATTGTCACTTTGCGTTGTGTCCGTCCGTCCGTGCGCCGGGACGTAAACTTTCACTTTAAAAATCTATTCTTAGAAACTACTAAATGAATTTCAACCTTCACAGGAATGATCCTTGGGTGACCCTCTTTCAAGCTTCCAATGAAAAACGGGGACCTAATGAGCGTGGCTAATTTCCAAATATGGTAAAAAGTGAGTTTTCTCAGATTCTATTCGATGGATACCAATTAAATTTTACACGAATGACCCTTGAGTGACCCTTTATCAGTCCACAAAAAAATTATTGTGATCGGATGAAAAAAATGTTTGTATGGACGGAGGTCATTTCTCTAAATGTTTTATAGTGGAAAGTTTGAAAATCATTTTCTCAGAATGTAACTGATGGATATCAATCAAACTTCATTGCTATGATCCATGTGTGACCCATTATCATGCAGCCAAAAATTATTGTGATTGGAAGAAAAATATGTATTTTATGGGCGGGGGTCATTTCTCTATATGTTATTTAGTGGAAACTTCTATCATCATTTTCAACATCAGTAAAACCCAAAATATCTAAAAATCTAGTCAAAACTTTGATTTGCTATTACAAGAATTTCAAGCCTGTGGAGCGACTCAAGCCATCCATGGCTTTTTAGTTGATTGGTTTAAGTAAGTGTTTGGAATGAATAATTGAAGCGCTGGGCGAGTGGTTGGAGTGGTTTTGATCGATGTAAATTTCACAATGTTCTTAAGTGTACTAATTTTTAATCTACCAAGAAAAATTTGAAGTCTAACATCAATGCTTAAGTAACAGCTTTGAGAATATGGCGAGTTTTAGAAGATCAACATCGGCATTTTTGCACGGACATTGAACTCCGTCCATTGAAACAATTAATCATCCTTACGCGTTATTGAAAAGGCCATCATCAACCTCGCGTTCAGATGACAAAAAAGGAAAAAGAAAAAAAATAATTGTGAACTCTTGAAATGTTTCCCGCTTTGTATCTAATTACAAAGCGGGTACCATTTCTCAAACGTTTCGCGAATGATTTCTTCTTGTACGCAAGTAGTAGGCCTATAAAGTATTTGTTCAAATTATAGTTAAGATTTTTTAAGTCACCAATCCTGGAAAATTAATGAAATTAAACTGCGGAAAATGTCAGAGTTCAACAGTAATATCATTATAAATGAGCGTTTTGATTGGCCAATCGATTCTTTTTAGCTCGGTTGTTTTCGGATAAAACCGAGGTATTATGATCACATTGGCGTTGTACGTTGGTGGTGATGTTGGTGTGACAAACTTTAACTTTAACTTTTACTAATAAGTGTAAATTATACAAAGAATCGTGTGTTAGTTGTGAATTTTTCTTTAAGTTTGATTTGAAATTTTTCATTTGTTTACTATTCCGCGGCGCATTTAATCCAAAGTTCTTATCAATCTCGTTAATCTCAGTTGAAATTTTATCATGTAAACTTTTTTGGTTGTCATTTGGGTACCTTGATTTTATTTCCTTTACAACTGAAGGTTTTGTTCTCTCATGCACCCTATTGTTTCCCTTTCGGTTCTTTTTATGCAGAACTGTCACCCGTATAAACTAAAACGGATCGTCCATTATAATCCGATCCGGCGAAACGATACACATGTCTCTGGAACCCGGCACACACTTTACATTGATTATTTAATTTAAAGAAATGTTTTTCAAGCTCATGGCCATTCACATCGTAGGTTTTCTTTCCGTAGTTACGCCATGTATAACCATCTGCCCGCGAGTCTTCTTTTTTCGTTGGATTAACATGGTCATCATACATAAAAATCTTACCGGCAGGAGATCTATTGGGCGGTTCTGTGATAGTACTGTTTGGTATGTTCTGGATCAATATATCGGCGGCCTTGGCATTGGTTATCACTCTATCCCATTCGGAACACCACTCGGCCAATCTCACGATCAACCTCGGATGTACACAGACGGACTATTTTTAAAAATTACGGGAAACCCGTGGAAAAACTTGATGACGTCAGTTAAAATGGCGTTAGCCTCTCGAAACTTTGAGCTAAAACACTCGACGTCGAAAACGCTACTCGTTCGAGTCACTGACGTGAAACCATCGTATCCTTATATAAATATCTTTAGATTCTTAAATAACGGCTGGCACAATCTTAATTTTTGAGAATGATTCGTCATTCTCAAAAAATACGATTTTTCAGGCGTTATTTACTGTAAAAGATATAAATCTACAGTGCTTGTTTTCCTTACACTGTTTCCGCCTAACACTGAAATGCACGATTTTGTTACATACCCATCCGCCATACATACATCCGAGGTCTGTTGCAGTTTACGGAAATGGCCGAGTGATGTTCCGAATGCACTCTATCCGCGTCTGCCCATACCGTTCTATAGTCACCGCCGCCGCCTTCCAATTTCCGTAATCTGTGAGAAGGATTCCAAGGTTGAGTAGTTGTTCTGTTCGCTGTTGGTTTAGCCTGTTTAGATTTCTTTGCGTCGACCTTTTTTTGTCTTGGGAATGGAGCTGAGTGCCTAGAAATACGTCGTCGTTTTCTACCTGTACACTTGTCGTTTGTCGTATTAGGTGGAACAGACAGTAAGTCTTTGAAGCGATTAACAAGCGGTATGCTCGTTGAAGGCGTACGTGTTGACGTTCTCGTTCGTTTCCCTTGTTGCCATTCGTCGATTGTAGTAGTGGTTGTAGTGACGTCTTTTCTGGTCGTGGACGGATCAACAGATTACGTGGTTTGAGTAGACCTGTAGTTCAATACTGTCGGGCAATCTGTCCAAACCCTCGGGACTAAGGTGGAGACCGTCACTACTCTGAAGGTTCCGTCGAGGCCCTACAGATGATAATAAAACAACCGTTTCCTTTTAGTCACAAAGTTTTATTTTTTTTTGTGCACAATCTTACAAAAAGCTGCGTACTACAAGTTTTTATTAAATAATATGAAGATTATATTTGTTTGTTTCAAATAACTAAAAACCTAATCCCACTCATCTATGAACTTTGCTTTGCGTATTCATACAGTGTGATTATATTTTTAGTTTCATTCCTCAATGAAATCAACAAATACTATCTTCATCACTTAAAAAAAAACAACAAAACTTGTAGTACGCATCTATTTTGTAAGAATGTACACAAAGTAGTCCCAAAAGAAATATGTCTCATTGTGAATAAATCTAAATATCTTTGCTTCGTAATATTACACAATAAGATATGAAGATAATATTTGTTTCATAGAGGTAACAGCTAAAAACCTTATAACAAAATGAATCCGCCTTGCTTATTAATTCAGTGAGATTATGTTTTTAGTTTCATACCTCAATGCAATCAACAAATACTATCGTCATCGCTTAAATATATTTTTAATACGCAGCTATCTTGTATTTCGTCACTTACAAAGCCATGTATGGAACTCAGACTGGTCTATTGTCTCGATACAGTCAATTGGAAAGTGTACGCAGGATACTGTTGACTCGACAAGCATCCCAGTTCCATTTGTCAAAGAAAGACATTGGGCGTTAACATCCTTCAAACGAATTCTTGACACTGGGAAGCAACTCTTGGATAGGCCTACGACTATTCTTGCACAGTTAGTGTGAATTATTTTTGTATAAATTATTGCATTTCCAGAAATAACGCTAACTTGAGTTCTCTTAAAAAAAAAGACTTGTGTGTCAAGGAATAAATCCATAATCCATAAATCAATTAAACGAAATGTTGTTTGATTAGTTCTATCCTTACTTATGAATATAAAAATATTGGTCTACGTATTTCTGAAGATCCCTTGCTTATGCTGGGATATTCTGTTCTGATAGCTCTATATATGTTTCATTTTTTTTGCTTTATACCGTGATAGTTATTTCGCAAGGATTAACTTGTCAAAGAAAACGGGTATTGTCATTTTGCTACAAATTTATCCGACCATTGTAAGGTGCTCCTGCCATTATGAGATAAATGAAAGATCACAAAGGATCGTTTACCATTTTAAAAAAAAGGAAAAGAAAACATGATAGTTGACAGTGTTTCCAGTCTATGGATAAGGTCGGTTGAATTCCGCTAAAGGAATCCGCAGAATAAACATAAAACCGGAAGTCAATGTAACCGCGCAACCATAAACATTCGCAAGTGCTTGCTGAAGCAATTCTGCAGAAACTTTACAATCGCTTGGGAAAAACAGAGAAATAAGAGGTAAAAAATGAGAAAAAAAAAGAAAAAGATAACAAAAACATAGATTGATCCTTTAGATTTATTCCTTAGATTTTAAGTAAATATGGTAAACGCTATTTAGCTTTTCGGTGTTGCGGCAGTTTCTATTTCTGGGTAAGCAATAGTCGCGCAGCTGAATTTTTTTGATTGTACACTACTACAGTATCGTTAGACCTAAAGTGTACTAGATAAAAAGATTGTCTATTCTAGTCAAGCCCCATTACTGTCTCATTTTGGTATCTGGTCTGTACAGGGGAGCAGGGTGCAAGATAAAACGGCCTATAGTCAAAAGGACTGCTCAGAACAGCCAGTAGCCTGAATTCTCTTTGTGTCGGGGTATTCCTGATTTGTATGAACATAATAAATGTAACAGTATGTCTTGAAAAATTTTATTTTTTAAAGTTGAAGATCCAGTTTTTTTTATTGAAATACTCTTGATAAAATATTCAAATGTGCATTGAGAAAACAGTAGGAAGCTTACATCTTTCATCTAACATCTGATGCTACTTCAGTAGTATTTCAAACAGTGTTTCAAGAGAGATTACTCAAGTATTTCGGTAAAAGGTTAAGGTCTCTTGAGGGGTGAAATAACACATAACACGGAGAAGTCTTTGTGCTGGATTGCAGAACCCAATTATCAATGTAACTGTTAATAGTTATCTAAATGGAAAAATATGTTATTTTTTCTTGTAAACTCATTTCAAAATCCCAAAAATACATACAGGGGTAATTAGCATTAGAATGGGTATTTTGACACTATTGTTGAGAATGACAATTGTGTAACGAAATTGGTTTGTAGGGTTCCAGTCTATAAAAGACAGGATCAAAGTACCCACGTTCTCTTAGTCATTTAGATGGACAGGTTTGAGGTGTTTGTGTCGTTGCTATGGATGCGCGTACAGGATGGCACGCGCTCCCAAAATCGAGTATAAAAGGAGCTGATTTCTCCAAGATCAACCCAGACCGCGACTGTTCATTGAGGTGACTACATCTCCGAAAAGAAAGGCTATTTATTAAATTTAATATTTATATCTTGGTTTGGGTAAGTGGTGAAAAAGACAAAGTGCTGCCAGATATCTGAATTATTGCAATGCAGAGACTCTGGCAGAACTAGTTCTGTGCCGCCACCCCGAACCAGGTATAGTATTAATAGTTAAAAGGTGGTCCAGGGGCCGTATGCACAAAGATTCTAAGAGTAAAATTTCTCTTAGAATTCCGTTTTTATCTTAGTTTTGATAGATTTTCTTAGTTTTTGGCTATTTTCTAAGTATTTCTCTAAGAATTTCTCTTAGACTAAATTTTACTCTTAGATGGGTCTATTTTCCGCTAAGAAGAAAATTTTTCTTAGAAAATTCTTAAATTCGGCGTTTTTCTCTTAAATATTTAAGATAGCTACCCCCCTATCTTAAAAAGGTTAGAAAATTCTTAAAAATGGCGACGGTCCCCGCTTCAGATCGAAAAAAGGTTCCTTTGAACATTTTTGAACCCGGAATGCGAAGCATTTTTCATTTTTTGTAGTTTTTTGTCGTTTTCGTTGATTATTTGATAAAATTAGGGGAGATAAATGTGTATTTACCGAGAAGGCGACGATTCTGACAGCGTCCTTATCAACAGCGATATTATCGACGATTGTTTGATTTTCATGGCTCTTTTACTGATTTAGGGTGAGATTAAAACTTAAACTGATTATGAAAATGTTCCTTCAATTGAACCAACGCAGAACATAAACCTTTACTTCATAGACGGAATCGCGGAATTACCCCCACCCACTTAGAACTAAAAGACAGGAACCACAGAACTATTTAGGTCTTTAGGAGCGGATCTGCTTATGTGACAGCCTCACAATCGACCTAGGAAGTGCTGAATTGTGTGTATTGAAGAGATACTCTCTGCTTTGTGTGTTTGCAGATTCTGAATGTGACAATAAGAACTAGATCTACCCCTACTAGACAGGCCCTCTAAAAGATTATTATTCTGAATCACCCACAAAAGGAAACAAGTTTTGTGTTGGACATTACAATTTAAAAAACGAGTAGTAGCCTGTCTAGTGTGTACCAAAGTAAATGTATTAGATTCAGAAAGACAACATAAACCATCAAAAAAAGTATGTAGAGGAAAAGTTGTGCCCGACATGGGACTCTAACCCACTACCCCCGGAACACTAGCACGGGGCTCTACCAACTGAGCTAACCGGGTACCTGGTCATGAGTCTACCCAATATCAAACACTACACTCCTCCCCCTTTTAACCAATTGGAGCCGGTCCCATACCGCTCCCAAATGGCCGAACCCAGCGTTCTCCGTTTACTTCTGACACCATTGATGTAACTATAGAGGAAAAGTTGTGCCCGACATGGGACTCGAACCCACGACCCCCGGAACATTAGCACGGCGCTCTACCAACTGAGCTAACCGGGCACCTGGTCATGAGTCTACCCAATATCGAACACTACAGAAACATTCATCAAATAAAGGTGGAGTGTGTATTTTTTTATTTATGTGTTCACTGCAGAATTTGCCCTTAGACTAGTTGTTTCGCTTACTAGTACAAGGATAAAGGACAAAACTTCCTAAGATCTCAGCCAAATTTGTTTAAAATATTTGTCTTATTTGGCTTGTTGGTTTAATATTTCAACTGAAAGATAATTGATTGTTAATTGGTTAGCACTGAGATCATACAAATGATTTCTCAGTTTGATTAGATCGCATCATTGAAAGAGTGTCTCACACTGACAAGAAAAAGAATAGAAAGACTTTATATGAGTTTGAATATTGGTCTATTTATACTTACATATTATCTGTTTACTGAAATTATTGACCTCCCCCCCTCCCCCCCCCCCCCCCCCCCCAAAAAAAAAAAAAATAAATAAAAAATGTACACTGACATTATTTAGCTTCCTTATATTTTCTTTCCTGATGAATCTTAACTCTTGTCATACTGAAAAAAACTTTTGGCAAAATTACATCAAAATCAAAGTGCTGATAGCACTAGATACTCTATTTGTGAGTCCGTATTTGTTTTGAAAATACAATTTTTAGGCTTGAAATGGAAAATCAGGTGGTAAAGACTAAGATCAGAATGCACATGTCATCAGTGACATATGTGCATCCTGATCTTTGGGAAGAAAAAGACTGACAATTCTAACCTAGGGGCCCAGAGTGCCAAATTTCAATTTTAACATAAGGGATATAGGCATTTTCTCCAAAAATCAAGGGGCCCAGCCCAAAATCAAGAGGCCATGGGCGACTGGGCCCCTGCTAGTCTTTTTCCCTGTCTTTGCTATTACCTTCTGCAAAAGTAGGAATATTCAGGGTTTAGTTTGATAAGGATTGAAAAAGTAAATTCTTATTTTAGGGGTGTAGAATTCCAGTGCCTAGAAACATGTCTGATTTGGGCTATTTGCTTGCAGACAAGCAGATTTTGCAAGGCCACCTGTCCATGGACAAGTTTTCACCAGCACAAATCATTACATGTTATTACAAAGATGTAAGAGATTTATTATCCTAACTTGTTTATCTGACAGGGCAGAATCTTCATTTTAACTGAAGCAAATGCTTCTTTGAGTAAGGAGTCTAATGGACTCCTATCATACAAAATCAAGGAGTCAAAGCTAAAACTAAGGAGTCTTGACTTTTTGTATCTGAAGAACACCGTGGAAAAGAATAATTGCTTATTTTAAGCAAATTCTTCTTTTCAACAAGTTTCTCCTTCAGAATAACGATTTTCTTTCAAATACCACTAGATGCAAGCTAGTGTTATATTCAACAACTTTTGTACTGAACAATCTATACAGTTTTGACAAGAGATGAAAAGGAAACTGCCCTATGCATTTGTTTTTCAAAATATTCTCATATGATACTGGAAGTCCATGTGGCTCCTTGCTTGCAAAATGAAGGAGTCCCAACTGATAAATAAGGAGTCCCAGACTCCCCTTAGTGTCAAACCCTGACATGAAACTAGGCATGTGTGTTCACCATCACCAGAACTATCAAGGGGGCATAACTCTGGAAGTACTTTTGTAAAAGATTTTTTGCATTATCAAGCACCTTCATTGGAGTGTTTGCACTAGTAGGCAGTGTTCTTGTTTTCATATGCCCTAATTGGTGGATTTGCTGTTGTCTGTCTATCATTCTGTTCCTTTAAAAGACAGCGAAACTCGACTCCAAATTTGAGGTTCAGCTGGCGTTTATAGAGACCTATAGAACTGGCTATGGGACACAGAAGTCTGGGCTTCAATTACGGACAAAGTCGAATATATTTATTAGTTGGATACAGTTATGGTATCCAGAGGTAAAGATAAGAGGGGTGAAGCCAGTATGAAATTTTTATTCTGAATAAAACCCTATGTTGTGGGTAATCATTTGAAACGTCTTGACAAGATGTTTAGAATGAGTGCCAACAACATACGGTTTGTGCAATCATCATTGAAATGCTTTGATAAAAAATCCAACATAGCCCCTCTATCTGTAGCCTCGATATCTAACTTAGATTTTCTATGCATTATCCAGCACTTGCAGCACTCATTGGCACTTGATATTTCTCTCACCATCCATAAGGCTTCATCCTTTTCTTGCCACCAGCTATTATCAAACTTGGGTTCACAAATATCCGCAATTAAGGTGAGAGACAAATGTTGGAATGCACTGTAAAAATTTCAAAAGAGCCCCATGCTTTAATATAGCCCCATTCCCTCTTTGGGCATCAAAATTAACCCTTTTTGCTAGATTTTTGGAACACTTGAAGCTTATAATAAACCCCTACTCTAGAACCCAACATTGAAAAATCTTACAATGGGTCAATGTACCTTTTCCCAGGTGAACCTATAAGATTTTGTGTAAACAAATGCTTTAAATATCATTTTCTTTTTTTTTCTTGATTTATAAGTGTACTATACCCTATATGATTCAACATGTCTGTAAATATCACTCCTACACTAATGCAAATTATATTCATTCAAAAATCACCTTCATTTGTAAATCTCTGACAATTGGTGTTTTTTTTTTCAAATTAAAGATGTCTTAATATCTGTACCTTCTAATAAACCCCACACTCCCTTCCAACAGAAATTTGATGATTCTATTGTATCCTAGGGTTATATTAGAACTTTTACGGTACATGTGCCTCTGCTAGGTATGGAACCATGACATCTCATGATTGAAGATTGCCAGATTGGGAGTCTGATGAGCCAGCAAGTGTGCTATGATTGCAGCTTAAATGACATATGAATACCCAGGACAAATTTTATCAACATTGTGTCTGTGAGTTTATCATTTTGATCATTTCACTGGTTTGACAGTGAAATTATCATGTGACAACCCACCTGAACGCATTGACCAATACAAAATACTATATTTATGAGTGTATTGATATACCTGATGGTCCTTTTCATGATCATGTCCATGATGTTAAAGTATCAATGCTATAATTAAATATCGCCTTATCTAGGCAAATTCAGATGACAGACATTTCTATGGAATCTCATCTGAAAGGAGATGCAAAAGAGTTATAGCCCAATTTTTCCGTACTTTTACCTTTTCTAGGCTATAGTAAATATTTATCAAGTTTGATGGTTCACCCATTGTTAAAAGATGACCAGCAATGAAAATGGTCAAAATACAAATACATGTAATAGAATTTTGGTATAAAATTAAACTCAGAATGGGCTTTCAAGGGACAATATTTGCTAAACTCAAAATTATTTGACCTAAAATGTGACATCGACCTACATTTAAAACCATTTATTTTTCAAATGGAACTTCTTCACCATTTCTTCACCATATGTTCCGAATCATTTTAGATACATGCCTAAATTTAGATGTAATTATACCTCAGTGTAGCCTTCAATTAGGTAAGCAAATAGCCAATTTGGAATATTTCAACCAGTGTGTCTCAAGTTTTTCTTTCATAGTGATTAAGAGAATACAGGCTGCATTGGCTTACGTCTGGCTGCATGTCTGTGCAGGTTGATCTTAGGTTATACTATCTGCCAAGGCTTTATGTGAACACCATGGGAAGAGTTAATTGGTTCATGAGCTTCAGATAGATTTTTCCTTAAGGCATATTCTAAAAGACACCTTAGTACCACACCTCTTTTGTTTGGGTTACTATGGCTTAAAATATTGTTAACTAACTCAAATCTTACTAGGTTTCATATAATCATATAATTATGAAGTGAGTATACAACATGCAATTCCAATTTATACATAGATCATTAAGTTACATATCTGTGCATGCAATTGGGTGAACTCTTGACTTTTCAATGCTAGGTAAAATGAATAGAAAGAAAATCAGCAAATGAAATTGACAATAAATAAATTACTAGCAAAAATAGGTATGTCGACCAAACTGTCTGAGAGGTAGTAAGTTTGAAACACAAAAAATGGCAAATTTCTCTTTCTTTGAGTTCCTCTTTTAAAGCAAAGCCCCTAAAATTGTTTCTAGAGAAAAATTCAAGTTTCACTTGGGAAACTTCTAAGTAAGAACTTTATCCTTTGACAGGGTCAGTCATAGATTCTCCTCTGAGAGTTGATATTTCATAAATGAATAGAAAGTGAGCAAGAATTTTACTTGAAGTTCAGGTAAAAAAGAATGTTATTCAAGTTTTGTCAGACAGTTCCCTTTGTAAATGACGGATTACAAATTTATTCACTAGAATTGATTAATGTTAGCATTTATCTTTAGTTTATAGAACTAGGATAGGAATCCTCTGAATATTATTGAAAATGTCTGATTTAGGAAACATGATTTGAGTAATTTGGATATAGGGACTAATGTAGGAAAACTAATGATCATCAGTATTTTCTATTGATAGTAATGACCTCTTGGATGTATCTGGTTTAAAACAGTTTGTTTCATTTGAAACCTATCTCACAATAGATATGTATTCACAACAAGTTCACCACTGTCTGACTCATAAATGTTACTAATTAGGCCGAATGCTTCAGTGGATTGGCAGTGGATTGGCTGTGCTTCATAACAATATGGCTGACTTGTGAGATGTCATCAGTATAACAGCAGAAATTGAGGTCTCTGAAATAAATTATTAGACCTATTATACAAAATGAGATTATCTTTAGAGTAACAATATTGAAATCCATATAACTGACTTCTCATACAAGGCATGAGGGTCAATATAATGAATTTGGTGCAAATTCTGAATATCAGTTGGCGATTCTACTTCACTTGATAATCTTTTTCACAATGCAAATCCCACAGAATCTGATATGACCAGTCACCCATGTATGATTCATATTTTTTTCCAAGTAAAAATTATACTGCAAATTCCTTGAAACTTCTTTATGTACATGTAGATCAAATATAACAAAACAACTTTCTTATATCATATTGTGTTCTCTTATAAAATTTGAAAATTCCATGGATTACATAATGTAGAGGTTAAGCAGCTGGTAAGCATGGTATAAATTAATGGACCAAAAAATTATTGTATCTTATATTGGGGTTCCTATCATGTCCAATGAAATAATTCAAATAACAATAGAAAGCCATGAATGGCTTGAGTCGCTCCACTGTGAGGCTTGAAATTCTTGTAAAAGCAAATCAAAGTTTTGGCTAGAATTTTTAGTTATTTTGGGTTCTAATGATGTTGAAAATGATTTTCAAAGTTTCAACTATATAACATAATTATAGAGAAATGATCTCCGACCATAAAAGACATATTTTTTCATCCAATTACAGTAATTTTTGGCTGCATGATAATGGGTCACTCAAGGATCATTCCAGTGAAATTTGGTTGATATCCATCAGTTACATTCTGAGAAAATGAATTTCAAAGTTTCCTCTACATAACATTTAGAGAAATGACCTCAGACCATAAAATACATATTTTTCATCTGATCACAATGTTTTTTGGTAGATAAAGGGTCACTCAAAGATCATTACAGTGAAATTTGGTTGATATCCATCTGTTACATTCTGAGAAAATGTTTTTGAAAGTTTCCACTATATAACATATATAAAAATGACCTCCACCCCTAAAAATACATATTTTTCACCCGATCAAAATAATCTTTTGTAGACTGATATAGGGTCACCAAAGGATCATTCATGTAATATTTAATTGGTATCCATCTATTAGAATCTGAGAAAACTAACTTTTTACCACATATGGAAATTAGCCACGCCCATTAAATCCATGTTTTTCATTGGATCAAAATTTCTTGAACAACTTTGAAAGAGGGTCACCTAAGGATAATTCCTATGAAGTTTGGTTGAAATTCATTTAGTAGTTTCTGAGAAGCTTTCAGCCAGTGTAGCTAATAATGAGCAATACCAAAAACAAATATCCATTCATATCAATTTTCTTTGATAACAAAATTAACATCAAATAGCACACAACAGAACTTACCGCATAATAGAAATGAATTCCATTTTGTATGCTTGTTTTCTCCTCTTCTTATCACCAGGTATCTACAACCATTTGTGTGTCTGTAAAACAATATGTATAGGATATATAGCCTCTTACCTATTTACCCGATAGCTACATTTGATTTTATAACCATTTTCATTCCATATACCAAGGTGTTTAAAAATGGTGACCCTGTCATAGAATATACACCTTTTAAAGTTTTCCATGAAAGGTCATTGCTGTATATTTAGCTCTGTTTTCCCTTTCCTCTCATGATCACCAATGATCTGTCAAATATATATTTTCAGTGATCATGTTCTTAAGAAAACTTTGTTTCTTATATTTATCTTTTATCACCTCTCTTGCTACCAAAATGTCTGTGATAAATGAGAATTAAGCATGGATTATCAATTACCCTGGTATAAACAATATGTCAGACTGGAAAAGGGTTTACAAAGGAATATGTAACATTTTTGTTGACATCAAAGCTTAAAATGTTAGGATTTCAGCACAAAAATCTAAATCAAACAAGAACACTGCCAACAGGTGCCTACGCTCGGCTGTCAAGTGCTGGATGTTCGGAAAAAATTTAAGTAAAAAAAGGGGCATAATTTGCACAAAATGCATCTAGAGTTATCCCCCTTGACAATATAGGCTGCTCTTTTGATGGTGAACAAGTGTGCCAAGTTTCAAGTGAATGTCTTCAGTAGAACCAGAGATATAACAAAATGTCAAAATTTTCGAACAACGACAACAACAACGACGATGACACGGAGGCAATAGCAATACCTCAGGTTTTCTCTGAAAACAGCCGAGCTAATAAGAAATCACATTTCTGATTTGGAAAATATTTTGTTTTATGACCTTTGAGAAAAAAATCCCCGTCAAAAGTTGAAAACTTGGGATACCTTTGAAAAAGTGGACATACCCTCTGCCTATATTTATACAAGATATATCTTAAAACTCAGTCCATTTCAACTTTATGGAAATAACAGAGTAGTTGCTGTGCATGATTTCAATATTCAGTACTATTTAAATATTGTTTGTATCACTATTTTTCCGACTAACTTGGCCAAAAAACACACCGAAACATACAAGGACCGAGATGCCTCGTTTGATGGGATCGGTTTAGGCATATTTTCGCTAGTTTTAAGCTGTATAAAGCTTACTTTTGCGAAAATCATACATAAATCACAATAATGAAATTGAAACACAATGGATTTTTGATTGCGAAGGATTTTCGATTTGACGAAGATCGGCAAAGAAATGAAAGCGCGAAAACCAATTACCTTGGTCCATTTCGTACGTCAGATAAGATAATAGTGGTATCATTGTCGTCCTCTGAATTCCTTTAAAGATTCTAGAGATGTGTCGAATGAGGTATTCTGCTGATTTTAGGAACACACGGCGTTTTGATTAATTTCTGGATTTTACTTCCGTGTTTCTCGTTGACAGGAAATGTCGCGCGCTTTACAGGAAATACGTCATTTACAGCCAAACAAATGTATACGCCCACCAAAAATTCGCTAAGTTGAAAACTAAGAGAAAAATATATTTAAGTCTAAGAATTCATCTTAGAATATTCTTAGATAGATTCTTAGCGTAAATTTTCGTCTTAGAAAATTCTTACGATTCTTAGATAAATTCTTAGAAAGATTCTAAGAATCTTTGTGCATACGGCCCCAGACCTTGTTCAGACCAAGTTCAATGTGTGTCTGGAACCAAGTGTTCGGAGAGTTACGGGTTTAAACAAGTGTTTCGAGCTGGTTCAGACCAAGGCTCAGAAAGTGTTTTGGGAGATCTTGGAATCATATTTAGAGGGTTCCGAGGTCATATTGAAATCTTTAGTGTCTGTAATTATACGTTGATTAATAGTTAATTTTTTTAGGCAGATAGCCATTTTATGAAAATCATTTCAAATCATTGTTTAAATCATCATTTTTTTTGTATGTGTATTTGTCTGGACTAAGTAGCCAGACCAGGTTTGAAGAAAAACGTGTAGTAAATCCTAACCGCTCGGGATTTACGTTACAAAATTTGGTGGCAGAGGTGGGATTGAATTATAACCATCACCAGTTATAACTTACCCACAGACAATTATGGACACATTGGATGAGAACCTTCAACGCCTGGACGCCAGACTTAGTATGATTCAGAACGAGATGGAAATTTCAAGACTAAAGACCGAGATCTCGTTGCTTGAGGGACAATGTCAGAGTCTTGCCGAGACATCTGTTCTAGTAAAACCCGAACGAGGTGTAAGAGTGCAGGATAAGTTTGAGGAGCATCCTTAAAACGGGACAAGGCTTGATGTTCCAACCTTGCTGACACCATTTCTCAAACAGAAAGACAGGTTTGAGAATCCTGCGTTTTATGTTCGGAACATGGTTCCATCAGGACCTTTGACTTCGACACCATGTCAAACCTTGCAAGAAAGGTTTAACCAAGACCTCAATAGAAGTACTGAAAGTTCTTGCATGTTGAAAATGAAACCAGCAACTTATGACGGTACAAGTTCCTGGGACGATTACAGGAAGCATTTTGAAGCATGTTCCCGAATAAATGCTTGGACAAAGGAAGAACAGGGTCTTTACCTGTCTGTCTCATTGCGAGGGCAGGCACAGGGGATCTTGAGCAACCTTGGTGAAGACTCGTATGATTTTGAAAGACTTATGAATGCTCTTACTCAGAGGTTTGCTCCAACAAACCAAGCAGAGCTACACAGGGCGCAGCTGCGAGAGAGGAGACAGAAGGCTTCTGAAACTCTAACAGAACTGGCCCAAGATATCCTTAGGTTGACGAACCTAGCCTATCCGTCTGCACCAGTAGACGTGAGGGATGTCTTGGCCAAGAAGCAGTTTATGGACTCTCTCGTTAGTTCGGATATGAGATTACGGGTCAAGCAAGCCAGACCACTAGATCTTAATGATGCGGTAAGGCATGCCCTTGAGCTCGAGGCCTTTTCGAGGGCTGAGAAGAAGATCACAGAAGGACGTGGGTATCTCCACACTGTGTCTGAAACCAAGGCTACTGGCCTTGAAGAAGTGGTTTCAGAAATTAAGCAAATGTAGGAAGATGAAAAATGGTTTGGAGAGTTTGCAGCGTTATAAGAACCAACAGCGAAACTCGAACAATGGTAACAAGCCGAATTGGAGAAATGGAACCAATAGAGGGCCTAACCAGTCAAGGTTCCAAAACAGATTTGAGTCCAGAGACAAACGTGGGACCACAGAAGCTAGGCAAAGAGCTTGTTACATTTGTGTATCATACTACCACCTTAGGAATAGATGTCCACAGAACAGAGAGAGGTCTGACAGCAAAAGTTCGGAACGAAGGGGGTCAGGGTTATTTATCGAAGCAAGGATAGGTAACTGTAGCTTTGACTTTCAGATAGACACTGGGGCTACTGTAAGCGTATTGTCTCATAGGGTTTTGAAGCTGCTGAATCATAAGTACGACACTGAGTCGTGCAAACCAGTCATTACAGCTCCAGGTTCTTCAATTGATGTCCTCGGAACATCACAGGTAGAAATAGAGATTAGCAGTCCCAAGTTCCCAGCTCATATGATAGTTGCAGACATTGAGGCGGACGGAATCTTAGGTCTAGACTTTATGCAGATATATAGTGGTATTGTTGACCTAGGTACACAGTCTCTTATGTTAAACGGCAAAGCTCACAAACTTTACACATCTGGAAGAATAGGTTGTGTACAACAAACAAAGAAGAGCATCTCTAGAATATAAGAGAACTGGTTCAGAGGCTAAGAAACAATCTTGTAAGTGGCATTTTGTGCATTCGGATGATACTGATAAAAAGAAGAGGAGATTAGGTTGTATGCATTGCAGAAAGACTTTCAAGAAGAGAGCCTATCTGAAGAAGCACATTAAGAAGTTTCATTGTGATACTTCAGACCAATGTAAGGCTGATCAAAGCCCTAGTTACGAAGCGTTTGAAAAACATAGTCAGCAAGGTAAACCGTCCAATGGAAGGTCTTATGAAAAGCCTACCAAAAGGGTTCCAACCACGATTCAAACCTTTGATGATACTGACACAGGGTTGGATAAACCAGCTAGGTGTTTCGGCGTGACACCTAAGTATGAACCAAGTGCCAAAGCGAATGGGTCAGAGGATTTGATCAAAACATCAAGGCATGGAAAAGGAATCAAAGTTGAATATGGTTGAGCGTGGGGCCGAGATTTAATTTGATATTTTGTTTTGTCAGTCGGGACGACTGTAATCGGAGGCGTGGGTAGTGTAACGAAATTGGTTTGTAGGGTTCCAGTCTATAAAAGACAGGATCAAAGTACCCACGTTCTCTTAGTCATTTAGATGGACAGGTTTGAGGTGTTTGTGTTGTTGCTATGGTGGCGCGTGCAGGATGGCACGCGCTCCCAAAATCGAGTATAAAAGGAGCTGATTTCTCCGAGATCAACCCAGACTGCGACTGTTCATTGAGGTGACTACATCTCCGAAAAGAAAGGCTATTTATTAAATTTAATATTTATATCTTGGTTTGGGTAAGTGGTGAAAAAGACAAAGTGCTGCCAGATATCTGAATTATTGCAATGCAGAGACTCTGGCAGAACTAGTTCTGTGCCGCCACCCCGAACCAGGTATAGTATTAATAGTTAAAAGGTGGTCCAGACCTTGTTCAGACCAAGTTCAAGGTGTGTCTGGAACCAAGTGTTCGGAGAGTTACGGGTTTAAACAAGTGTTTCGAGCTGGTTCAGACCAAGGCTCAGAAAGTGTTTTGGGAGATCTTGGAATCATATTTAGAGGGTTCCGAGGTCATATTGAAATCTTTAGTGTCTGTAATTATACGTTGATTAATAGTTAATTTTTTTAGGCAGATAGCCATTTTATGAAAATCATTTCAAATCATTGTTTAAATCATCATTTTTTTTGTATGTGTATTTGTCTGGACTAAGTAGCCAGACCAGGTTTGAAGAAAAACGTGTAGTAAATCCTAACCGCTCGGGATTTACGTTACAATTGCGACATCTGAACTATTTGCCCAAACACACGACTGCATGCATACTGGTTAGAGACCAATTCTTGCAAGTACCAGATCTCGCCACCACCCCTTTTTCACGGTAAAGACAGAAAGGAAACACTTCTAAATTACAAGTTATTTTTTGACAAGAATTTCTTCTAACCAGAAAATAATTGATTGTGAATGACTATTGCATCTTTACTGTGAAAATGGTCTGTTGGCGAGAACTGGTACTTGGCGAGAATTGGTCTCCAACCAGTAGAGATATATGAAAATAATAATTAAAACTGAACCAAAATCCATGATTCAGTGTAAAATTTTGAACAATAATGTTTGAAATTTTCCCCATGTGTGCCTGTTTTTACAGGCGCATAAAGTAGCGCAATCACATGATAGCAACAAGACTCTCTATTACTTTTGGCAACGTTATTCTTTCAGGAAATATAGTCGTTTAGAAATAATTTATTTCTAAACTTAAGCAATAAACATAGATCTATCTACTCGAACTACGAAGGGGATTCTGTCTGATTTTTATGTTACGACGTGTGGATATTGTCCGCCCTGTAGTTTTGATTGAGGGGATAATGTCCGCCTTGTAATTCCGAATGAGGGGCTTATGTCCGCCCTAGCAAATTAATGAAGGGGATTCTGTCCGCCTCAAAAAACGGATTGAGGGTATTATGTCCGCGTTGTTAGAATGACCGAGGGTATTCTGTCCGCCATGTCAAAAAAACGTTGAGGGGATTTTGTCCGGAGGGGATTTTGTCCGGTTACTCCTGTATACATTCCTTTTGATTATGTGCATAATCTGTTATATCAAGTTTTTGGAGCGTTTTGTTATTGGTTAGAAATTGGAATTGGTGTATGTGCACAAGGTATTCCATTGAACATAATTGTAATCCCTATAAACATATAAGAAGTTACAACTGTCTCACGCATAGCCATCAACTTGAATTAATTTATTACCTTAATTTTTATTATTGGGTTTTACGTTGCTTTCAACAATCTTTCATTTACAGCAGGCTGAGCACCTATCAATGGTTTCCTGGTATTTATCTCACCAGTATTACCTTTACATCATTTCCTAGCCTCCAGCTGCTATCTTACATAGATCTACGATTATCAACCCATTGGTGAGAGACTAATAGTCTGACTTATTACCTTACGTACCCTTCAATTTAGTCCTATGGGATGTGCATTAGTGCACATGGGTAAAATTCAAACTTAAGAAGCCTATAAAGGAGATCCAATATGAGAAAACAGGCTCTTTTAGTTAAGAAGACATCAACTGCTTTTAAAAGCTATTGATCTAATTTGGGGAACTGTAAAATGTCTTGTTTGAACTGACAGCGCAGCACATTACCTCTGGTCTCTTTTTATTGACACTGTAAACTTTTATTTCAGTGATTTAACCATAGAAATTATAATACAGAAGCCATTATAAAGATGGTAAAATATCAGTTATAAAAGTTAATTGTTTCATAGTTATGTTGATTATAGTTTACTGCCCTGCATTCAGGATGAAAAAATCGAAAACATTTCAAAGGGTCAGCGCAACACTATTGTAAGTGCCTATTAATTAATAGGCACTTATAATAGTGTTGCGCTAACCCCTCGATTTACAAATTGTACTTTCCTTAGGACTTAAAATGCTGTGTAACATTTAACAACTTTTTTGCTCTTAACAAGGTTTTAGTTTTGAATGCATGGCAGGTTTCAACTGTTTGTTAAGTTCACTGCACTTCATTATGGTTTAAAACCTATTTATTGTATGAGTTTAGTAAATTCAGTATTTAATGACCATAAATTTGATATACTATTTATTATATGACCTTAACTTTTGTGATAAAAGGAGAAAATCAAGATAATTACCGATTCAAGTTATTCCGCTAAACATATATATATCGCAGTTTGCAAAATGACGTCAGCACCTCCGTTATGACGTCTTTTTCATAACAAACACATGACATTGATATCCGCTCCAGCACATTTGCATAGTTATTTCACACGTGTTATAACACCCATGTAATATAATATTCAACAGGCTTATTTTACTTGCGCGACGTAGGTCATATTATAACTAAAATTTAAATAAATGAAGTGATAACTGAATATACATTTACAAAACCTTCCAAATACCTACCAATGATTTGTTCTTTTTGTTGTTTGACCTCAAGAATTTCATGGTAAAGGGGCCAATGGCTCCTCAATTCCAAACATTAGCACATGCCCTGTACCACTCAATGACTGAAATGTTAAGATGAAGCAATATGTCTTGCTGAATCTAAAATATTTGGCAGGAGACATAAACAAAGATAAGCCTTAACATATATGCAGTAAGATCTTAGTCTAAATTACCTGTTTTTCTTTTTAACCAGAAAAAGCTTGAAAATTGTGTTTTTCAAAATTATATGTTGACTCATAATAAGTGCATCCAGAGCTTTCAGCACTTTGATATTTGATCAATTTTCATCAAGTTTTTTTTATTCAGCATGACAATAAGGTCTAAATAATGCATCTGTTCTCTATTTATCTTTCAAACATGTTTACTTGCTTCAAGTACAGTCAATCTTGCTCAAGCGGCCACAACTTTTAAGGGAACATTTTTATTTAGTGACGGTTTTCAAATTCCCTTCTTTAAATTTCAATATCTGACAAAAGCAGATATCACTGCTAAAAAAATTAGTTTAAATGAATCCTATGTTGTTAAAACTAATCAGAATTGTCTCAATGAGATGGTTCTATTTAGTTTTTAACAGCATAGGATTATTGAGAATTTTGAAATAATATACATATTCAATCAATTCATTTGTAAACAAAACGTGTATCAAGTTACTATTTTATTTAATGACTGCTTTTTGGTGGTCCCGGTTCATAGTCAATAATTACAAGTTTGACTGTGTAATAAAAATTTTTTTGGCTCAACTCTTGACCTGAAGGTCTGTGGTTGGGCTCCACCTTCACTATGGCATGTTAATTAATCATAAGTTGTCCATAAAAAAAAATCCCTTGGATTTTATCCATGGCTTCTTCTTGGAAGTTGCAAATTTAATTTTCATTTTACAAAAAAAATTATTTTACAATTTGTATTAATGATAAAGTTTTCAAAAGTAAAGTATCAAATGTATCTTGTAATTGTGAAATAATTGTTACCGAGCTTATCTTTTAATCAAATAGTGCAAAGGAAACAAGGATGAAACACAAAGTAACCACTGATTAGACCAATCCTCCTTTGGGAGTATTTCAAGGGAGATAACAAACCGATATACCTCATTGGATAAGTTTGTTCTTTCAGGGAGAAAAGAAGAAAGGTGGAATGGCGAGAAAAGGGAAGGAAATAGCGTTACAGAGGGAGGTTGAGACCCAAGAGGATTGGGAAGATATGCTGTCTAAAGAGGGACTCTGTGGTGTGTATTCATGTATTAATTCATGTATTGATACTTAACATATCTAGTTAAAATATTTTTTTAGAAAATGAGCCATTGGATGAGATTTCCAACGATTTCAAATATGCGCAAAGCAAAGACTTTGACCAGCCTGTGCATCCGCACAGTCTGACCAGAGTCTTCATTATGCATTTAGTAGATAGATAAGTTCTCAAAGTATCTGTAGACCATCAGGTAACTTTATACTTAAAGTATGTGGCTGTCTACACTACTCAATGTTTGCACCTCACGAATATTTCAAATAGTTTGAAAGGCACACAAAGGCTCATAAATATATTTTTTTAATTTTCCATCAAGTAACAGTTTAGCATTGGCACCTGCCTACTGTTCCTTTAATTAGATGTTAATGACATGACCCTTAAAAATCTTACATTAGTATTTTTTAACCTGATCTCCTATATATGCACTTAAAAGTTGATTAAAAAATCAATGTTTCTTCTGTATGTCACTTTTAAACATTTTTTTTTAAAGATATAAAATTTTGCACAATATAATCAGGTAATAACAGATATTTCATGGAAATTAGTGTAACAGTGAACACCTATTGCCCTAGTGTCAGGGATGACACTATGAACTGTTGCCCTCTGCCAGGGGTTGATCCTAACTCTTGAGATTAAGGAGTCAATAGGACTCCTAGCACATGAAATCGTTCGATCCCCGGCCGCGGCACTTATCCTTTCCGACATTTGTCTTCCACCAATGGGTAGATAATCGTAAACCTATGTGGATTAGCAACTGGAGGCTAGGAAAAGGATGTGGTGGTAGTACAGGTGTGAGAAATACCAGGAATCCATCGTTAGGTGCTCCAGTCGTCGCGATATAACTGAGAGATTGTTGAAAGCGACGTAAAGCCCAAATTCAAATCAAATCAAAAGCACATGAAATCAAGGAGTCCAAGGTCAAAGCAAGGAGCCTGAATTTTCATAATGGGAGAACATTGTGGAAAAGAAGAAATTGCTTGTTATAAGCAATTTCTTCTTTTTCAACAGTGTTCTTCTGTAGTGATCAATGTTGTAGACCCATGACCAGGTGCCCGGTTAGCTCAGTTGGTAGAGTGCCATGCTAGTGTTCCAGGGATTGTGGGTTCAAGTCCAATGTCGGGCACATCTTTTCCGTCCTAAGTTACTTCACTTTTAAAGAGGAGTTTCTTTCAGAACACTTCTGGATGCAAGTAAATTAATGTTTTCTTCAACAACTTTTGTAGTGATAAGATCTAGTGAAAAGTTTTGGCAAGTGTTAAAAAGGATACGCTCTGTGCATTTGTTTTGCAAATATTCTCAAATGTCTCTTGGAGTCCATCGGACTCCTTACTTGCAATTATGGAAGGAGTCAAACTGATAGATAAGGAGTCTCAGACTCCTGGACTCCCCTTAGTGTCAAACCCTGTCTGCCTTTTGCCTTGGAAACTGTTCACAACGTCATCTCCTCCACCCAATGACAATATTTTTCACTGTTAAACAAAACACCATGAAATAACTGTATAATGTCATTGAAGACTTTGTTTGTTGACTGCCTCGGTGGCCTAGTGGTAAATGCACTCGACCTGAGACCTGAAGGTCCGTGGTTCGAGCCCAACTGTCGCCGGGGTGTGTTTATTGGCAAAATACTTAATAGCCAGCCCTTGTTCACCCAGCTGTAAAAATGGGTAGCAGTGGGTTTAAACCACTGCCTATCTCTCAGGGAAGTGAAAACATTAGGATTGAGTGTTCGAGAGCAATTCTATGAGCAGAAGCTTTGTCACAATCAAACTAAAATAAATTAGTATAAACTAAGACTTTGTTAATTGGAATATCCTGTCTCTAATAGTTGTGGATGTGTACCAAGGCTGGTGTGGTTTGTGTTCCGGAATGACGAGTAATTTTAAGAAATTTCGGAACGATTTAAACGATGATCTCCTAAATTTCTTTGCCGTAAGTAAAGTGGACCCCTGGATTCCGAGTTATTTATGTGTTGTTAATTATTTATAGTGTTTGACAAGTTGATTGAATTGTTATCAGTTTTTGACTGGCATTTTTGACATGGTAGGCTGTGGCTTAATCATGTCTATTTTTAGCTTTAACTTTTCAACATCTCTAAAGTAACTACCCTAAGATTTCAGACACCTGTAAATGACAGGGACTTTTTTACACTTATGATAGTTGCTTCATAAAAGTGAAAGGATTCATATTAATAATTCAACTTTCCAATGGAGAAAATATTAGCAATTGCTGTGAAGGAGTAATTTTCCAATGTTCAAATGACCTGCTTTTTAAAGATATCTCAGCCTTAAATGCTCTGCCATGTCAAAGATCACAGACAATATTGTTCATGTAATGTTTGTGACTTGCATTGATATATACATGTATATATACATTTACTTTTTGTTGAAATGTGTATGAGCAGAGATTTAGAGCAAAAAGGTTCATTTTGGTTAAAGATAATAAAATCACCTTTTTGATTACAATAAATGCATACTGGTACAAGAATATCAAACAGCTTACTAAAGTTTATTATCGAGTATAAAAGGTAAAATACTTAATGATTGATGATGTTGCTAAATTAGCCAAATAGTCAGGAACAAGAGTGCCCTAGTCAAAAAAAAATGCTGCCAAATTATTGCTAGCATTAAGCAATCAGTTTCAAATCGCAATCAATAATCAGTTTTTAATTGGAAGAGTAAATCAACCAATGATTGATTATACAATTGCTTTCTTAGAAATTAATGCAGCACTCCAATTGTAATTCTTTGAAGATTAGAATATAAAAATTGAAACGCATGACCTAATGACTCTTTCTGCAGAATTTTCTACCAACTTCATGGATCAGCATGAAACAGTTGTAACTCCCTATAAACTTATAGGCAGTTACAACTGTTTCACGCTGAGCCATCAAACTGATGCAGGATTTGAAAACAATATATAATGGCTTTCATTTATGTATTAGAAACTGATTAGTTGATTATGAAATTTCTTAGTTGATTATCACAATTGGAAGCCCAAACCAAATGATTATCGATTATAACTGATTAATCTGGCCATCATTAATTATTGTATATTATTATTATTATTAATTATTGATTCTAATAGAACTCAGGGTTCTTTAAGAGCTTTTACGGTAATTGTTGGAGGAGTTGAATTCAAAATATGTGGATGTACAGAAGGACATAATTAGGGACACACATACTAAAGTTGGGATTGACAGACAGAGGGAGAAGAATACACCAATATATGTTCACCTATGGCGATGTATAAAAACAAAACATGATTATAGCCCATCAAGATAAAAGAAAAATTTTTATGCCCCCGATAGGGAGGCATCATAAATTTGACTTGTCCGTCCGTCCGTCTGTCCGTCCGTCTGTCCGTCCGTCCGTCCGTCATTCCGTCCAAAAACTTTAACATTGGCCATAACTTCTAAATCAAAGCGGTGTCGGGGGCATTGTCATCTTACAGTGACAGCTCTTGTTTTCTTCAAAAAAAATTTAAAATGCAGTACATCATTTTTATCAGAATCTTTGCTCATACATATTTTCAAATCTCTCACTTGTATTTCTGAGTATTCAAATAGCATCATATTACAGTTATTAGTATTTAATCATTTGTTTTTCAGTTAAAGGCTGTATCACTTCAATATATAGCTTGCTTTGTACATGTATATGTTATAAGCACTTGGGCTTGTTGTTTGTAAGAAAATTCAAAAACAATATCTTTTAGGTTAAGCTACAACCTAGAAAAATATATATATCTTTATAAATTCTTCATAGAATTTCTTGCTTTTTTTTTTGTGAACAAATTTCACTGAGGCATGTTTTTCGATAACATTTTTCAAGTCAAATACATGTATCACATATATTCTGAGCACATGCATGGTGTTTTTGTGGAGAATGTATGTGCACTTGTGAATATTTGTCACATATGATTTCAGTATCCCTTGTACAAAATTATGTTTGTTGTTTTGAATTTCATATTGATTTCCAACAATTTCAAATAACTGCAAAGCAAAGACTCTGAACAGTCTGTGCATTCGCACAGCCTGACCAGAGTCTTCATATTGGGTTTAGTAGATGGATTAGGTCTCAAAGCATCTGTAGACCATCAGGTAACTTTATATTTACAGTATGTGACTGTCTAGGCTGTTCAATGTTTGCCCCTCATGCATATTTCAAATTGTTGGAAATGTCACACACAGACTCATATATTTTATATATTTTATATTGCAGGTAATTCATTTTGACAGGTAAACCAGAAATATGGAGCAGAAATTGATTAAATTAGGATGTAAATAGTGTTTCTATAATGATGTGGTCTTAAGCCTTGCTATGTTGCATAAAATTCTTCTCAAAATAAGCATTGAAATCAAAGTGCTGATAATAACGAGGTGTGGATGTCAGTGATTATTTTGTTTGGATAATATGTCACACTTAACTAGAGAAACTACAAAAATCAGCCCATTGTTCCGAGCATAAGCAAGTGCCACTAGAATTTGTATCCTGCATTTCACAGTAATGTTTATTCTACTTAGTGCTTGTATCAAATTTGGGGCCTTCACTTGTGCTTTGCTCCTGTAACGCACAAGAGTGTAGCTGGTTTTTGTCTATTTCTCCAGCAAAAAGGGGAAACTCTAGAGTTCAGCATAGCAAGAATTAAGATTTGATGCATACATTTGTTGCCTTGTTATGTAACTTGACTCTTACTAGTAGAGACTCAACTTTCAGTTGTCGATGTTTACCAAGAATGGTGTGGGCCTGCAATAGGAATGGTCGGAACATTTAGAAAAATTAAAAATGAGATAGGCGACGACCTTCTCAAGTTTATAACTGTAAGTCTGGTCATAATTGGCTTCCTGCACTGTCTGTGGGCGTTCATTTTCAGAGTGATGGGTGTGGCCTTATCTGAAAAGAGGAGTGGCCTATCACTGTGGGGTGGAGCTTGTAGACTTTTGTTGCTTTAATTCCTAATCCATGTTATTTGTGTTTTTTTGCTAATATTGACCTTAACTTTCTTTATTGTCATATTTGTTCAAAAACATTTCCCACAGGTTTATTGCGTTGGAGCATAGAATTTACTGATAATTTTTTTTATAAAAGCATAGAAAGAATTTGTGGTAGACATATTGATTTTGCTCAATTATCTATCAGTCTTTAAGGTCTCTATCAACTTCGTCATTGAAATTCAATCTACACTTTCTTGGTAAAGTTTATGATAGATTTGAAAATTATGTGGACACATTTTATAAGATGGAAAAAAAGATTTCCATATACTATGTAATGCTTCTTTACTTGTACTGTACATTTGTGGAAAGCCGTTAATTTTATGTAAATGTAAAAAAACAAGTCTCAGTTATGCTATTTTTCAGAATTGATTGGAAAAGAATAAATAATTAAATACATTGAATATCAAATTTGCATTATTTCTGATGCAAAAGAACACTTTTTGTGATCAAAGAAACAAAATGATGAAAATAAGTAGCCATGTAAAAATTGACTTTTTCATCAAAGAACCCTAATAGGCGTAACCATTATTAGCTTAAATATCTATGTTGCTCACACCTCAAATTAATGTTTTCCTTGTTCGTGTAACTTTGTACCCATAACTAATAGAATTGATTGTTACAGCACAGATTAACCCTGCTTTGATCTACTGTAATCATGTTACCTAGAGTCTTTGTTATGTTCTGTAAAGCTTCTATGTGTAATGATATTTTTCAGTGGTTGATGTTTATCAGGAATGGGCGGGGCCTGTTGTTCCGTTAGTACCAAATTTAAGGAGGCTTAAAAATGAGCTTGGGGATGATTTGTTGTTGTTCTTCATTGTAAGTGACTAGATATCCCTCCAGGAAATGATGTCATAGTGATGTCATGGAAATCCACTGTATATCTATATTTAGAATTCTATTTTTAGACTGCCACGTTGGCATAGACTGTAGACTTTTAGATTGGTGATGGATTCTATGTTTTAGAAAATATTTTCTTTAGACAATTTTCTCTAAACAAGAGCTATTTTATCTTTACATTTCAATTACATTAGTTTGAGATATTTTTTTTGTAATCAGTTTTTTATCACAAAACTATAACAAAATAGATTAATGATCTCTAAGCAAAGAATTGGACATTAATAGAGAAAACACACAAGAAGTATTAACCCTTTCCTGTTTTACAAAATTTTGGACCTGTCCAAATTCAAAAGTTTTGCAGACGAAAATTTAAAGTGGATTTGATTTGAAAAATAACCATTCAGTAGGGTAGAAAATAGTGTGGAAAAAGAAGAAATTGCTTGTCAGAAGCAATTTCTTCTTTTCACAATGTTTTATCAATCAAAAATTCACAGGCATGTGAAAAGCAGGGATTAAAAAGCAAAGGGTTAATTACAGGTGCATCAATCTGTCCCAAAGTAACCTTCTCTTTTCTGAAAAATAGAACTTCTGTGTTTCAATTTATTAGATATTCTGTATAATACCAACAGATTTTTATGCCCCCGTATCGAGAGATCAGGGGCATATTGTTTTACTCATGTCCGTCTGTCTGTCTGTCCGTCTGTCTGTATGTCTGTCTGTCCGTCTGTCCGTCCGCCTGTCGGAAAACTTAACCTTTGCCTTTTCTCCAAAAGTATTTGACATACAAAGCTCAAATTTGGCATGATGATAGATCTCAATGATCGGCATCCGCTGGTACCAAAGTCAAGGTCATGTGACAAGGTCAAGGTCATCTGTCAAGGTCAAACATTGAAAAAAAAAAAAAATGCTGTTACGGGGGCATTAGTGTTTCACAAACACATCTTGTTTGTAAAAATTTCTCATTTCTTTTTTCTGCTGTTCCTCTTCTTGTTTCTTAAAAAATGAATTAAGATTCTAAATATTCAAGACGTCAACAGTAATAATATATCTTCTAATAATATAATTGATCTCAAAAGATTTAAATCTAATCATTTAGTTTTTAAATATTATTTCATTATTTTAGTTTTCACTCTTTCACTGATTTAAGACATACTGAGACATGAATAAGAATATTCTCCTTGTTTAGCCCAAATGTCTTGAAACATGATAAGAATGTTTGTCTACACATTATCTTAGATGAGTTACAAATTGGGTCAAGTGGGTCAAAAAACTAGACCATTGGGTCAAATCTAAGAAAAACCTTGTGTGCACTCTACAGACCTTATCCCAAATGACTTGAAAATTTGTCCGAGATTTTGTCTTCTTGGATGAGTTCAAAATTGGGTCAAATCAAGTAAAAAACTAGGTCATTGGGCCAAATCTTAGAAAAACCTTGTGTGCGCTCTAGGGGCTATTTTTTGCACAAATGTCTTGAAACTTGGTCAGAATGATTGTCAACATAATATCTTGGTGGATTTTGATTTTGGGTTAAGTTAGGTCAAAAACAAGGTCATATGGGATCAAATCTTAAAATAACCTTGTGCCGTATTTTGTGCCCTTATGTCTTGTAACCTTTTCAGAGTGTTTTTCAACATAATATCCTTGAGTTTCAACTTAGGGGTTAAGTGGGGTCAAAAACTAGTACACAGGGTCAAATCTTAGAAAAATCTTGATAGCACTCTGGAGTCAAGATTTTTTGCCAAAAAGTTTTAAAACTTGGTCAGAATGTTTGTGAGTATGATAATTTTGCAAGTTCACAATAGGGTCTAGTTCCCAGTACAGGTTAGATTTTGAAAAAAAACAAAAAACAAAAAAAAACTTGTTTGCACCCTAGATGCAATACAATTTTATGTTTCAAATGTTTTGAAACTTTGTTAGATTTCTTGTTTAGCTTATTCTGCATCAAACTTCAAAAAAATGGATAAAAACTAGGCTGATTGGTAAAATCTTTGATAAACACTTTTAGTAGTTTTTTGCATTTTGTAACCTGTGTAAAGAAAACCTCAGGTGAGTGCTTTAGGGCCAATGGTCCTCTTCTTTTGTAATAATTGTACCACTTTTTAGTTTACGATTTCTGATCAAGTATGAAGTATTGCCTCAGGGTCCTCTGACATTTGTTTTTCAAATTTAATCCTTGTAAAGCATGCACCTCTTAATTATGTTATAGGGTTGAATTTACACTGATTTATTTGTTTATGAATTTAACGAAACTAATTTGATTACTGTTCTATTGCTAGTCTTACTTATCTATTACTTTCTTGATTGTGAAGACATAATAGCCAGAGACATTTGTAGGTATTAATGTAGTGGACCTGAAATAGTTCTACAGCATTTTGTAGGTAATGAAACTCAACAGTCTCTATAACCCAAATTCCTAATGGTTTCAGTAGAAAACCTTGGTTAACTTTGTGAAAGATCATGAGTTCGGAAATGTTTTCAAACTATTACAGGTCCACTACCCTTAAGTTTAATATGAAAAAGGCAAAGCCTCAAAACGATCGCAGTCTCTAATTGATGTCTTTTAAAATGTATTATGAAAGGCTTAACACTCTTTTACTTTAATGTAATGAGTTTGCAGGAGGAATTTCATCTTCAGGCTTAGCTTTTATTTCCAATTCAATTGTTTTGAAACTATACCAGTAACTCATTCATTTGTTTACTTCTGTTATGATCATTAGGGATTCGTTTTGCAAAACATAAGGTACAGAATGGGCCTAAATAACTCATCTACATTTCATTGGTCCAGTTGATGTCATCCAAGTACAATTTGGGCAAAGTTTCATTGAAATTAGTCAAATGGTTCAAAAGGAGATGGTGTTTTAAAACATTAGGGCCAGAATGGTCCTAAACTGCTCACCTGAATTTTATTGGTCCAGTGGAACCCATCAAAGTAATTTTCATTCACATTTGCTGATAGGGAGATGTTATTCCAAGAATTTAAAGTGACCCTGTCCACCCATTTTTTACTGAGGCCACTCAAAATAAGCCCCCCCTCCCTACTATGCCCATATTAATGGGCCAATCAAAAATTCACAAACAATTTTTGAAAAGAGTCTCTAAAAGAACATTCTGGTAAAGTTTCATTGAAATTGTCCAAGTGGTTCAGGAGGAGATGTCGTTCAAAGATAGCGGGCTAAAATTTAGCCCCGCCCTGCCACACCCATATTTATGGGCCAATCAAAATTTTGCAAACAATTGAGGAAAGGGTCACCCAAGGAACATTCTGGTAAAGTTTCAATGAAATCAGCCTAGTGGTTCAGGAGGAGATGTCGTTCAAAGATTTGGGCTAAAATAAGCCATGCCCATATTTATAGGCCAATCAAAATTTTATGAACAAATTTTGAAAAGGGTCACCCAAAGAACATTCTGGTAAAGTTTCATTGAAAGGGGCCCAGTGGTTCAGGAGGAGATGTAGTTCAAAGTTTTAGGGCTCAAAATAAGCCCCGCCCTGTCACACCCCTATTTATGGGCCAATCAAAATTTTACAAACAATTTTTGAAATGGGTCACCCAAGGAACATTCTGGTAAAGTTTCATTGAAATTGGCCCAATGGTTCAGGAGGAGATGTAGTTCAAAGATTTCAGGCTCAAAATAAGCCCCGCCCTGCCCCGCCCATATTTATGGGCCAATCAAAAATTTGCGAACAATTTCAGGAAAGGATCACCCAAGGAACAAAAAAAAATACATTCTGGTAAAATTTCATTGAAGTCGGCCCAGTAGTTCAGGAGGAGATGTCGTTCAAAGATTTCAAAGTAAAATGGCCACGCCCATATTTATGGGCCAATCAGAATTTAGCCAACAATTTTTAAAGAGGGTCACCTAAGGAACATTCTGGCAAATTTCATTGAAATTGGCCCAGTGGTTCAGGAGAAAAAGATTTTAAGATTGTTGAAGGCGAACGACGCACGACAGACGATGACGGACAGACTTATGACCACCCTAAAAGCTCCCCTTGAGCACAATGTGCTCATGTGAGCTTTTAGATAATTTTACTCGTTTGCTTTAAGGTAGTGGACCCATAATATTTCAGCACCATTTCGAAACTCATGATCATTCACAATATTGACTGGGGTTTCCTAGTAAAAATCATTTGGAAACCTTAGTCAATATTGTTAAAGTTTACTACTCCCCAAACATTGAGTAACTATTATGGGTCCACAACCTTAAAGCAAATGAATAAAATTATCATGATGATTAAACATATCACTGCATTATTTACAATACAATAATTTATATACATTGATAGTTCACTTTTTAAGATCATGAACAAAAAAGGCCTTGGTTTGTTTTGTTTGTTTGAATGGGGTTTTATGTGGCTTTCAACAATCTTTCAAAAATAAGCCTTTGTGCTGGAGGCTAGGAAAAGATATAATGAAAGTACTTGTTCAAATCTATTTTTGTGAATGAGACCTCTGTCCCAAAAAAGATGTCCATATCAAACAGATAAAATATTCTAATGTTTTAAGCAATGTTCCAGCATTTCTTTTAGTAAAACAATGTTTTCTAAATATCTATCTTCTCACTTTTTTCTGGACAAGTTCCTTTTGATCCCGGGCAAGTTATAAATAATCTCTTACTTGTCCAGGGACATGAAGAGAAGATCCACATTTCCACAACATTGCTGTAAACAGTATGGAAAGGGTTAAAATATTACTATATTTGATTATATTAAATTCATATATTTCACAAAGCTGATATCTAATTGGTTACAATTTGACCCCTGCTGAGATTTGAACTCAGAACTCCTGGGTACCTTGCACCCAGGCATTTTACCTTAAACTACAAGGGTTACTTAAAACCAAATATGAAATAACAATGTTTGTGAATTACATAAATCTAATATATGCTCTATATATGTACATGAGTGTCTTAAATTAATATTTCTTTGAAAATTAAAAATAAAATAAACTCACATTTCAAATTAATGAAAAACACTTGAAGAAAAACTATGCTCTGCAACAATATCCTCATGGTATTGATATGCACGCTTAAATGAACCCTTTTACTGAAAACAAATTGAGACAAAATGTCTATTTTTTGTAACCTCAATTTGCCCTGGTATTTAATTCTGCAAACAAAGCCAATGTTTGGCAAACGGGCAAAGGAAGTCAGACCCAAGGAATTCCACACCCCTGCAAAAAGGCTGCTTCATTTACCAATATTATTGAGCTCTCTGAGGACATAGAAGCTCCACTATTCCCAGAGCTGGATAGTAAAAGCAAACCAATGTCAACATTGGAAAACCTATAAATTCAATATCAGATTAATGAATTTTTGTCTAGAAGCTCATATGATGGTCACAGATACATGTTCAAAGTTTCCAAGCAAACACTTTAGTGCAAACAGAGAAATTACAGATATACATGATAGTTGCATTAAAAACTTAGGGATTATGGTATACGAAAAAGGTTGAAATTCCACTAAATTTAGTATCGGAGTAACAAATCTTTGTCTTGAGGCTTATATTATGGTCTTGGAAGCATGTGCAATGTTTCAAAGCAATAGTAGAAACAGAGATTTAGCACAGTTGCATGTAAAACCTTAACCAGAGTATAACGCCTACGCCCATGTAACCAGAATAGCCCCCTATTCTATGAAAAGACAAGCTAAAAAGTACACAATTTTGACCAAATTTGGCATGAAAATTAGAAAATTGGGCTGCAGAAGGAGTGACTTTAACATCTGACCCCATCTAGATCTGCCACTGGATCATGGATGACCTGGATTCAGGCTAAACAGACCAAGGGGCAAACAAACTTTAGGTACATGACAATTTAATCGATAAGCCATTAATTCGATATTTTGTAAAAGTTACAATACATAAATCGTGACAACCACATTTAATGGAATAGACATGATCGAGTGTCCAATTATGTTGAACCTTGCCATTTTTAAATTGAAGATTTATTAGCATGAAGTCATTTTTTAAAGAAAAGACGGTTGAAAATAGTTCCACACATTTCAACATCGACAAATCAATTCTAAAAAAAATGCCCTTAAAAAATGCGGTAGGTATTTCTTTTCTAGAAATTGATGTTGGATCCTTTTTTGAACATGAGTGCTTTTCAAGCAAAAACTGATAAAAAGTGATTTTGATTAATAAAATTCAGGGTTGGAGCATGTGTTGTTTTTTTTTCTTTACTCGACGATAAAGGGTTGGTTGACTCTTATTTCCATTGTGGTCCCAACTCTTTCAACACATTGAAAGAGAGGGAATGGATTCTAGCCTTTGCTACCCTGCAGCTGAGTGTGCCCTGTTTGTAAAGTGTCCTGCCCTAATACACTCCCTGCCTCAGTTGGGGCTCGAACCCACAACCACTAGGTTACCAGTCGAGCGTGCTAACCACTAGGCTAACGAGCCAGATGAAAGAAATTTTGTCTATATTTGACATATATTTACAACATGATTGCATCATGTATTCAGTCATAAACTTGATAAGCAGGGACAATTTTTGGGCAAGATCTGTGTAAATTCTCTCATTTTTCTGAGATGGTCCGAATAAACATTCGGCCGAATTGACAAGTCAATTGTCTGTTTTGCACCTCAGATAGGTGGGGTTTCGAACTAAAACCGACAGACTTAAAATAGAACGGCTTAAAATCGAAGCGTATCATATTTCTTTTAAGATTTTCAATGTAGTAACTTACCGATAACGATGTCAAATGAGTAGGTTCTGGACTCCGGCACTGAAAGCGTCAACCTAAGAAATCGGTAAGCATAATCGGGTACCAATGCGAATGTTCGACGTCACCATGTAAACCGAAACAACTTTCGCTTTCATTTCTAGTACTTTTTAGACTCTTTTTAGATATATGCAAACTCCTATAATTACTTGAGCAATTGAAAAGATCATTTTTTGTAATTAGAGAGCTTCAGAGCGTTAATGATTCTTGTAATTTTGATAAAATGTGTCACTGGAATCCAAGATGGCGGCGCCCATGGTCCGAAAAAAGGATCACTTTTTTTTTCTTCATAATAAAAATGATAGGTCGGGTCTAAAACACTCATTTGAAATATCGTCCTAAAAAACAATAATGAAAAAACGGTACTACCGCGAAACGATCTTTGATCGTGTCTTGCTTCGCAAGACACGATCTGCGATCGTTATCATGTAGAAATTTTTGGTCAAATTGCATTAAACAAAAGTGCCAAAATCACTTGATACACTAAATGTGAGTCAGAATTTATTTCAAAACAAAAGGGTTAAACCTTTTGTTTTTCTTTAATCTTTGTCAATTGCATGATATCTTATCAAAAACTGGCATCAAAACCAAAGTACTGAGAGTAATGAAAGCACTATTTTTATACACTGGTAGAAAGAGCGGATGTATTATGTGAGCACCTTTGGTGTCAGGCTACTGGCATCCAGAGATGGGCAGCATCTTCTATGTCTTGAGCATATATCTGTCACCTTATGTCTGATTGTCTTCAAACTTAGCAGATATGTTCCTGTCATAATTACAGAGTACAGTATTCAAGAACAGTAACTCTGCCTAGCTTAATTTTCTGAATTATTTCCCTTCATTGTTTTTCATTCTTGGAAATCCAGCTGTGTAACAGGTGTTAACTTTGACATTTTTATACGCCCGTCGAAGACGGGACGTATTATGGGATCACCCGTGACGTCCGGCGTCCGGCGTCCGGCGTCCGGGCGTCCGGGCGTCCGGCGGCGTCCACTTCTTTGTCCGGAGCATAACTCTGTCACTTGAAGTCCGATGGACTTCAAACTTGGCAATTATATTCTTCTCATTATTGCGGAGTGCAGTGCACAAGAACCATAACTCTACCTGGCCTATTTTTTGAGTTATTGCCCTTTGTTGTTTTTCAGACTTTAATCTTGTCCGGAGTATATCTCTAAAAGTATAATAGCTAGGATCATGAAACTTCATGGGTGTATAGATCTCACCAAGGGGGAGTGCAGTGCACAAGAACCACAACTCTACCTGGCCTATTTTTTGAGTTATTGCCCTTTGTTGTTTTTCAGACATGAATCTTGTCCGGAGTATTTCTCTTAAAGTATAAAAGCTAGGATCATGAAACTTCATAGGTGTATAGATGTCACCAAGGGGGAGTGCAGTGCACAAGAACCTTAACTCTACAGGGCCTATTTTTTGAGTTATTGCCCTTTGTTGTTTTTCAGACTTGAATCTTGTCCGGAGTATATCTCTAAAAGTATAATAGCTAGGATCATGAAACTTCATGGGTGTATAGATCTCACCAAGGGGGAGTGCAGTGCACAAGAACCATAACTCTACCTGGCCTATTTTTTGAGTTATTGCCCTTTGTTGTTTTTCAGACTAGAATCTTGTCCGGAGTATATCTCTAAAAGTATAATAGCTAGGATCATGAAACTTCATAGGTGTATAGATGTCACCAAGGGGGAGTGCAGTGCACAAGAACCACAACTCTACCTGACCTATTTTTTGAGTTATTGCCCTTTGTTGTTTTTCAGACTTGAATCTTGTCCGGAGTATATCTCTTAAAGTATAGAAGCTAGGATCATGAAACTTCATGGGTGTATAGATCTCACCAAGGGGGAGTGCAGTGCACAAGAACCATAACTCTACCTGGCCTTTTTTTTTAGTTATTGCCCTTTGTTGTTTTTCAGACTTGAATCTTGTCCGGAGTATATCTCTAAAAGTATAATAGCTAGGATCATTAAACTGCATGGGTGTATAGATCTCACCAAGGGGGAGTGCAGTGTACAATAACCATAACTCTGCCTGGCCTATTTTTTGAGTTATTGCCCTTTGTTGTTTTTCAGACATGAATCTTGTCCGGAGTATGTCTCTTAAAGTATAATAGCTAGGATCATGAAACTTCATCGGTGTATAGATGTCATCAAGGGGGAGTGCAGTGTACAAGAACCATAATTCTACCTGGACTATTTTTTGAGTTATTGCCCATTGTTGTTTTTATGCCCCCGATAGGGAGGCATCATAAATTTGACTTGTCCGTCCGTCCGTCTGTCCGTCCGTCTGTCATTCCGTCCAAAAACTTTAGCATTGGCCATAACTTCTAAATCAAAGCGGTGTCGGGGGCATTGTCATCTTACAGTGACAGCTCTTGTTCATTCTAAAATCTTGTCCAGAGTATATCTCTAAAAGTATAATAGCTAGGATCATGAAACTTCATGGGTGCAAAAATTATTCATTCAAAATAACCTCAGTTCTATTCAAACCCCCAGTTAATACTAAGCAGTGTGACGGGCGTATCTTGTGACAATTTGGCACCTTGTTCTACCTTGTTTTATTTTGATTAAAAGGAGAAACAAGAAGTAAAGACTTAGATCAGACTACATATATATCAAGGCTGATCTTTATTTCCACCACCTTCCAAAACAGGAATATTAAAGAGTTGAAGAGAGTATTTGGCGATCTTATGGAGGTATGACACTAAAAACCTAATCAAACACACAAAGCAGATTCATACATGAGTGTAATTAGGCTTCTTAATTTTATACCTCAATAAAATCAACAAATATTCTCTTCATATCTTTTAATTTATATGAATGTGTATTCATCAAAAATTCTCTTCATATCTTATAGTTTAATATCTGTAAGTATTCATTAAAAATGAAAGCAATTTCTTACGGGACTACCTTTTGCGGAAGCTTACAAATTAGCTCTGTACTCAAAATTGTTTCCATTGAGAAATAAAACTAATTTTTTAGCCAATGAGAATTCACAAAAATTGTCAGAATCATCTAAAAAACTTATTTCTTGTTTAGCATGATAAGATTTAATTTTGTCTTTTAAGAAATTTCAAATGGTACTTTTAAACAGCTAGGCAATCTTAAATGAATTTTAAAGCAGTGAGTTGCTATTATTAGGGTTGTATTTAAGAAGAATCCACTGTTATGACTTTTGTTTTGGACCTTTAAGCAAAGCAAGGCATGGTTTAAGCATTACATAATTATAAGAACAAATTAAGTTAACATTTTGCTGGGCCTTAGAAATATTTCATGATTTTTTCATAAGCCCATCAAATATTATTTAAATAATAAAAACAAAAGAAATAAAATATTTAATAAACAAATTGATATATTGTCTTTAGGCACACAAAGAAGCTAGGTTGACAATGAAGGAAAAAGTGATAACTGAGAACATATCTGTGACCTGTCACACAAAAAGGGACCATCTGGGAACACTGTAAAAGCTCATTGCAAAAAATTGTGCTAGTCAGTGTGCAGAATCAGTGAAGTCTGACAAAGGATCGACAATTTAAGCACTACCCAGATGGTCCATTTTTGTGTGACAGGTATTTTTCAAACTTAAGAAGATTTTATCCAAAACAACTGCTTTTCCTTAATCTTAATTGAATGAACAATTAATGGTAGGCTCTGTCCTGCCATGTCAAAAATTATGCGTTTTTAAGGTAGTGGACCTTTAATAGTTTTGCAACGTCTCAGAAGTAATGAACTTTAACTTTGTTAACCGAGGTTTCGTAATGATTTTCATTAGGAAACCTCGGTCAACATTGTGAAAGATTATGAGTTTGGAAATTTGTGGAACTATTACAGTTCCACTACCTTAATGTAGTAACCTGAATGTTTTGTATGCTTTTGTATTTGCTCTAAGTTGAAAATGAAATCCCAGTTTATGAAAATATTTTTGTGATATACAAAATTAACATTATTGACATTTTAAGGACGATTTCTAGATTTTATTTCCTGAGATAGAACTTTCTTATATTTTCATAATTTGTAGATTAAAGTATGGCGATTGCAAAATTGGAAAGAAAAAATGGGGGTCACCAAATCAGATTGTTCGTAAAACGTCATAGAATGTCGTAGGTATCGAGTAATTTTTTGTCCGATTTTTTCGCCGATTTTCAATTTAATGGTAATGACTTAAAACCATAACACAAGCAAATCTTATCAAACAACTCATATCAATTTTATTTTGAATTCTTAGATAAGAAGTTATTTGCACAGAATATAATACATAATTATCGATTGAAAGGAAACAAAGTGATTTTTTAGGTATTTTCCCCCAATTCGAAAAAACCGGGAATATCAAAATGAACGAGAATATTTTCAAAATTTATAACTTTTGATCAAATTTCTCAAAAACCCTGAGATAGAAAATTTTATTTTTTCTATATTTTGTAGATAATTATATGTTCTTGTGATATTGATATTAAAAAGGTATGGTCACCGTGCTAATTTTTTAGAAAAAATGCAAAATTCTAGGTAGCCCAGTTTTTACGCTAAGGAAAAAAATCACTCCAGATTCTTTTTCTCATGCCAATTTTATAAACAAAATCAATGATATTCAATCCTTCTTAAATTGATCAAATATGAAGTTGAATTCCTCAAAAAATAGGGTATCACTTTGTTTTGCGTCAACAAATCCCAAGGTCAAATCATATGAAAAGGTCAAGGTCATATATCAAGGCCAACGTTACATAAATCACGCAAAAATCTAGTAATTTAAAAAAAATCAAGCCTATTGAAAATAGAATACTCACATATGGAATAATGATTAATCTTGTCAATAAGCATCATCAAATTCCTTGATCGAAGTCAAATGATGAGATCAAGGTCATCTACCTCGCTCACACCCCAATCCCAAATAAATTTCAAATACACCCAGGCCTGTTAACAAATTAATCCAAACATTGGAAATTCAAAATTTCACTAGATCATTTGACAACAACAGGATCGTTTATCAAAACCTTTCAAAACTTAACCCCGTCAAAATGATATGTGACAGTTACATGTAGCTATCGGATTCGTGACTGATAACATTGTTTGATGTCTGATTATGCGCGGGAACGTTAACGTCACAAATATCTACAAAAAGACGCTGACATCATATTCTTTATTCCATAAAATAAAATGGCTGCGATAATTTATATAATTATTTTTAGTTATATGATTTGTTAATCGTCGGAAATATGAAAAATTGGAGGGTTTTTGTCCTGTTTTTGTTATGTCCGAGAAAAGTGCAAGTTTAAAGCGCTTACTCCTTTTTGAAGAGTTCAATGCGCAAAGACGTTGCGCAAAAACGAGCTCCCGAAATCGTCCTTAAGAATGCCAAATAAAATGTGACCCATCTTGCCTTTATTACTAATGAAAACCTATGATTTTACATTGAAGAATTACCTTGAATTAATTATTTAAAGTAAGAATAAAAGATGAGTGGTCTATGAACACTTGTGATGGATCAATATTACGATAAAACTTTTCTTATTTCATAAGTTGATTAAGCCCCCCTTTTGTAAATACATATAATACAACTTCCATGAAAACAAAAAAGGGTCTCTTAAAGTTTATTTAAAATAAATGTTTCAATATTTTTGCTTTAAAGTATATTATTCCAGGATTGAAGATCCAGTCTTGTATTCATGATAACAAAGCACTCACAAGGGCCACCCTCTTGAACAACACATTATATATGAGCCTGTGAGTGACATTTCCAATAATTTGAAACTTTTGTCAGGTGCAAACATTGAGTAGTGCTGACGGCCAGTCATACTGTAAATATAGAGAAACCTGATGGTCTACATATTTTTTGAGACCTTATCTATCTACTAAGCGCAAAGTGAGGACTCTGGTCAGACTGTGCGAATGCACAGGCTGGTCAGAGTCTTTGCTTTGCGTATATTAAAATTGTTGGAAATCTCACACACAAGCTCATTTGTTTTTAAAGTCAAGACAGGGTACTACATTGTCCTTATTACTCCAAAACCTTGTAACTACAGCTTTTATCAAGCTGTAGTTACAAGATAATAGAATTACACTGTAATATCTGATGCACTTGTGAGCACTTTACTATTATGAATGCCATATAAATTAAACTGTAATAAAACAAATATATATTTGTTATTTATTTTCCATGAAGGCTAAAAGTGACACAATAGATGCTCTAGAGAAGTATAGAGGGCGATGTGAACCTTGCTTTCTCTTCTATGCTGTAAGTATTCGAGGAATTTTTGTTATTTAATATACGAAGAATATATTTGTGACCCGTCACGCGAAAGGGACCATCTGGGAAGTGTGTAAAGTGTCTACCTTAGTCAGACTGCGCAGATTGACTAAGGACTCTTTTCACATCACTGATTTTCTGGATCTAGAATAATCAATCTACCTTCCTGAATGAAATTTTGAAAAGGGATCACTGGTTTGCCTGTTCTAGAAATTATCTTATTACAAATGCTTATTTTACAGAGTTCCCATACGGTCCTTTGTCGCATGATGGGTCATATTTATATTGTGTAATTGAAGTATGACCCTAAAAACATCATAAGTTAATTTGACGACACTTCAATGACCAACAGTGAAAGAAACAGGAATAAATCTTTGTTACAATACCTCTCTACTGAACATGCATAGCATTCTTAAAGGTTTAAATACAATACCTGGCACCTGCATCAGGGAAGATATTTGTTGGCTTACTGGTTAGTGCATTGGCCTTGTAAACCAGCATTTTCTACATTTATTTTCCACGTAGGTTCAACCAAAGCAAACATAGGGTAATTTTCAGCTATGCTTCAGTTGTGGACTATTTGTTAATGAGACTATTCGTTAAGGTTATCATGCCCCACTTTGAAAAAGAGTTGTCAATACTTGTCAGCCAGTCCGTCTGTCAGTAGACAATTTTTGTGCAGATCATATCTTGAAAAGTAAACAAGCTAGAATCATGAAATTTCACAGGTTGATAGATCTCATTGCGGAGAAGTGTAGTGGCTATGAACCATAACTCTTCTCATTATATTTTGTGATTTATTGCGTAATGTTCATTGGCAAAGAATAGGCTATTGTCCTGCTTTAATGGGTGGCAGGGAGTCATAAATGTTATACAAACATCTCTTGTTGATATCTTCAAGGATGTGTCAGTAAAACTATCAAATGATCAGCCATAAATAAGCTCGGAATTTCCTGTAAAAATAATTGCAATTATTTACATTCATCCCCTTGAAGATCTTTAATTTTGAAGACGTTAGAATCTGATATAATATAAATAATGAAACTTGTTAGAAAACCTTCTTTCTACAAAAAAGTTTAATTCATTATGTTGTTTCCCCAGGGAGGAGTGCTGGTGGCAGTTATCCGTGGAGCAAATGCTCCCCTTATACTGAGAACAATTACAGAACAGCTGGCTCAGGAACACAAGGTGCTGGATGGACAAGCAGAGAGGAAAGAGGTAAATAGAGATATTGTCTCTGGGTGACCAATATTTTCTATCTATAGCTTGAATAAATAGGGCATAGAGAAATCATTGTTGAGTGACCAAAATGTTTCTATGTTGTTCTCTGGTATTATATAAAGGGATTCTTACAGCATTCTTGGTTCACTTGGCTTAGACTAATGGTTACATTTAGTAGTACTAATATTTGTTAAGAATTAACCCTTGTCATGCTGAATAAATTTTTGTTATAAATTTTTATCAAAATCAAAGGGCAAAAAGCACTGAAAGTTCCAATTCTATGTCATTTTTTATTTGAAAAATTTAATCTATTGACAATTCTGGTTTGAAAGTGAGAAAACAGGTGGTGTAGGCTGACATCAGACTGCACATATGTGCAGGCTGATGTTTGTCTATAGCTCCTGCCAAAGCAGGAATATTCCGGGTTCAGCATGACAAGGGTTAAAAAGAATTTTGTGGCTACATTTCTTTTATTACAAATAATTACTCCTTTGGTACCCAATCGGTTATTGGTTAACCCTTTCCTGTTTTACAAAATTTTAGACCTGTCCAAATTCAAAGGTTTTGCAGACGAAAATTTAAAGTGGATTTAATTTGAAAAATAACCATTCAGTAGGGTAGAAAATAGTGTGGAAAAAGAAGAAATTGCTTGTCAGAAGCAATTTCTTCTTCTTTTCACAATGTTTTCTCAATCATAAAATCACCGGCACGTAAAAAGCAGGGATTAAACAGCAAAGGGTTAAAGGCACCTGACTTGTACTCCCCTATGTGACAGTTACTCTCTCTATTATGTAATATTCATAAAGGATATTGAATGAGTGATCATGATATGCCTAATTCATCGATGAAGTCATCTATCAAGGTTTTTATCTGTTTAAGATTAGGGGGTTAATAAATTCAGTATGTTATGAGCACAAGTTTGATTTTCTTTTTATGAAATAATTGATTTTCCCAATAAACCGAGGAAATTCTACAAGTTTATTGATTCAAGTTTTACAGCAAAACATAGTTTGATGAAATGACATCAGCAAATGTATTATGACGTCATTTTCAGAATAAAAATATAAAATTACTTTACATTTTTATCTCATCTGCATAGTTATTCCACTAGCATCATAGCACCCATGTTATATCAGAAATATTCAACAGGGTTATTTAACACCTGCTATAATTCATTTTTAATGCCCTGGCAGGGCGGAGCCTAAATAACGGGTCGTAAATCAGCTTATATTTAAAATAATTTACTTCTAAAGAGAGTCGACATAAATAACTAGAGACCTCTAATCGTAGATTGGTAGCCAAATCCTCGTAACTTCAGCTTGATCAAGCTGAAGTTACGAGGCTTTGGTAACCAAACAATGAAATGTGTTCACTCTCTCTAAGCACGTGAATCTTCTGGGTTTTAGGATGCAGTTATTTGCATGCGTTCACGATTATTGCCGACTTACTTTTCAATGAACCCAAAATATTTAAAAGTTAACTCGCCAATTTACGTCACGGCTAAGCCCCGTCCTGCCAGTTCATTTATAACGCAGAGTACCTAGGTCATATTATAATTATTGCGATCATGTGATGATATAATTTCAGATTAAGGATACAATGATTGCCAAACTGGAGGAAGAAGAAAAACAGAGAGAAGAAGAAGAGGCGGAAGAAGAAGGTAATAAATGGCGAGATTTCTCAATCGATAATTTTGCTGGTAGAGCAATGAATTTATCAAAATTTTGAGCACACTTTTTGATAGAACTGGCCGGTTTTTATATGGCTGTTTCTTTTAAGAAAACCTTAAGTATTGCGAAAGCTTTGGTGTTACCAATGTTGTTGCTGTGGGAAAACTTTGACATTTTGTTATATATGTCTGGTATTACTAAAGGCATTCACTTGAAACTTGGCATCTGTCACTCATTCGGAACATCACTTGGCCATTCTCATAAACTGCGACAGACCTCGGATGTATATAAGGCAGATGGGTATGAAACGAAATAGTGCATTTTGTTAGGCGGAACCAGTGTAAGAAAACTAGCGCGGAAACAACCGGCGCTATCTTTAGAGTGATATCTTTAACAGTCAAAAACGGCTGAAAAAATCTTAATTTTTGAGAATGATTCATCATTCTCAAAAATTAAGATTTTTCAGCCGTTATTTAAGAATCTTTAGATATTTATTTAAGGATACGATGGTTTCACATCATCGACTTAAACAAGTAGTGTTGGCGACGTTGAATGATTTCACTCAAAGTTTCCAGGGTTAAAGCCATTTTAACTGACGTCATATAGTTTTTCAAGGGTTTCCAATAATTTTTAAAAAAGTCTGTCTATGTACATCCAAGGTTGATCGTGAAATTGGCAGAGTGGTGTTCCGGATGATCTATCACTATCAAAAGAGGTGCAACAAATTATCAATGGAGATAACTCTAGATGCAATTCATGTAAATTATTTCCCTTTATTAACTTAGATTTTTTGTCAACTATCCAACACTAGCAGCTAAGTGTAGACATTTGTAAGTGGAAGTCTTATTATGATTCCCATATTTCATTGATGTATTTCAAAGAATTATAGACACTTTTCAGGGATAAATTTTGCTAATCAATTGAAAATTGAAAATAATTTCACTGCTTAAAAGACTTTTCTCAGCTTTCACTTAAAGAGCCTTTCTGTTTAATCATGGTTAATTTGCAATTTGCCATGATTACAGATGAAAACAAAAATCCTTCGTATAACCCTTGTCATGCTAAACCAAGAAAATTTCTGCTTTAGCAGGAAGTATAGCTAAAGATCAGCCTGCAATTATGTGTAGTCTAATCTTGGTCTACGCCACCTGTTTTACTTACTTGTTTTAAGTTGGAATAGTTTTAAAATGTTTTTCTCAAAAGAAATACTGACTCAAAATTTGGGCATTTAGTGCTCTCCGCATTTTTATTATAAACAAATTTTACCAAAAGAATTATTCAGACTGACTAAGGACAAGGTTGATATAAAAACTCAAACACAATGAAAGTTATATAAAGCTGCCCATATAGGATTGATGAAATTGTCTATTCCACAGATCAAATATATAAAACAGAGAAAAGAGAAAGAGAAAATCACTCATTTTACGCAATGTAAAGGTTCAGTTAACAACATAGTGAAATTGACATTAATCTAAATCAAAATTGTTAAATTACTGAAACAAATCAAAATCATTCAAAATAATCATCATTTCAATCAAATTGCAGAAAATGTATGGTTTTATTTTCTGGAGTTGATTTTTTCTGGAAGACACAAAACCATAATAGTACCATAGGTTTTATTAAAGGGAGGTAAAAAATAATTGCTATTTTGCTTGCAAATTGGAAGATTGATTCAATTCTTTGTCTGTGTCCTTGTCAATACTTTTTGTTCTAGAAGGCTAGAAACCTAATTGCTCTTCTCCATTTAGGTGGAGCTCCAAAAAAGAAACAAGTTGGAGGTAGACAAAAAATTGACTTTGATAAAGTTTGTTTATGTTTGTTTAAACAGTTGTCTGTGTTAAACAAGTAATGTGTTTTGGCTTGTCAAGATTTAACACTGAGAAAATTATGTTATGCCCCCATATCAAAAGGTAGGGTCCTAGTGTTGTATTTCCGTTAGTTTGTCTTTAAAATTTAACACACAGTCTCCCCCAAATTATTTCAAGCCTTTGATAAATAAGATTTTCATATTTTAATGATTACAGATCTAATTGATATTCATCTGAGGGAAATGGGGATTAATATTTATCTGATGGAAATGGGGTCAAGTTCATTTGACAAGGTCATGAATAAAGGTCAAACAAGAGCAAACATAGCCGAAAACCTTTACATTTTCAATTTTTTGAAGGCTGTTCATGATACAATTCTCATATTTTGCATGCTTACAGACAAATTGATATGCATCTGAGGGTTCAATACTAAGGGGAGTCTGGGAGTCCAAGACTCCTTGTTTATCAGTTGGGACTCCTTCATTTTGCAAGTAAGGAGTATGATTCACTCCCAGTATCAAATGAGAATATTTTTAAAAACAAATGCACAGGGCAGTTTCCTTTTCATCTCTTGTCAAAACTGTAGATTGTTTACTACATAATAAGTTGTTGAAGATTGCATCTAGAAGTATTCGAAAGAAAATGGTTATTTTGGGGAGAGACTTGTTGAAAAGAAGAAATTGCTTGAAATAAGGTCACTGTCTAACAAATGTATATGCCCATGATTTAAGGAGTCATATATTTCAAAGGTCAAGGTCACTGTTCAACAAATGTATCCATATTATGATTCAAAACAGTTTACTGTAGGACAATGTCATTTTAAACATTTGTTGACTAAGACCCAAATAAGTCGCATAATATGAGCCTGTGCGTGACATTTCCAACAATTTCAAATGTGCGTCAAGTATAGACTCTGGCCAGTCTGTGCATCTGCACAGTCTGACCAGAATCTTTACTTTGTGTTTTGTAGTTAGATAAGTTCTAAAAGTATGTAGAGACATTCAAGTAATATTTTAATTACACTTTGTGGCTATCTATGCTGCTCGATTCTTGTTTCTCACACACACGTCAAATTGTTGGAAATGTCACACACAAGCTCATATAAAAGGTGTAATAAAGACCAAAGGTCAAGGTCATAAATGATTTGTCTTTGAGAATAACTCTTTAACTCATTGCTCTTGTATAGTGACAAGCCACTGGTCAGATAACTTGTTTGTTTGAAAGTTTAAGTTTTTGATTTGTTATTAATTTGGTGTGTTCATAAAAACTTGTAATTGTAATTGACATTTTGTGTCTTTTTGTTAACATGAAAAAGGGAGAACCTAGTCACATTGATGGCTCAGGTTGAAACAGTTGTTACTGCCGATATGTTTATAGGCAGTTAAAATTGTTTTGCACTGAGCCTTTGACTTGATATAAAAGGGTAAATGGAATAACTCTTGTTTCAGCTCGTAGGATGAAGTTTTTAGAAGAGATCGTAGATTTTGGTGATGACCTTGAGTCAGAATCAGGTTGTTACTGTGGTTACTGTATTGTGATCACCATGGAGATATTATTTTTTATTCAATTTTATTTCATAACATATATGTCATTTTTGTGAAATTTTCATTGATTTTGCACAGTAAAACTTAATTATTGAAAACTCTGATTTTGTGAATTTTGGGCTTGTGTGGATTGAAAGGTTTTAACAGGCTTTGTAAAAAATATTCGTCCTAACATTTTGTGCTACCATGAATTTAAACACATTACAAATCAAAAATCATGCTTGTAGATGTGTATACATCTGTCTTACAGTTTCAAAATTTTTTTATAAAAAAATTGTAAAATTGATAAAGGAGTCATCTTAACCCTTGTCATGCTTAACCCGGAATATTCCTTCTTTGGCAGGAGCTATTGACAAACATCAGGCTGCTCATATGCACAGCCTGATGTTAGTCTACACCACCTGTTTCTCACTTTCAAACCAGAATTGTCAATAGATTTAGTGTTTCAAATAAAAAAATGATCTACAGTTGGTACTTTCAGTGCTTTTTGTCCTTTGATTTTGATGCTATTTTAACCCAAAATTTATCCAGCATGACAAGGGTTAACAGAGGATTGAATTTGAAAGTCCAATGAAATTCACTTTATCAAAGTTTTGCTAAATTTGTTTATTCATATTACATGTATTGAAGTAATATAATTGTTGTTTAAGTGTTTTTTTTAAATGTATCCAAACTGCTTGATTTTAATTCTAAACTTTTTTTTCAAAATATGGTTTTATTTATAATTTATCCATTTTAGTAAATCAGGGGCTTGAAATGTTTTTCTTTTAGCATAATTTCTGAACCTAGAATGTTTCTCTTACACATATATAATTTATTGCAAAGTGCTGCCTCTAACTGACTTTTCCTAGATCCAATCTCTCTGTTACAGATTTTGTGTACAGTTTTCATATGGTCCCTTTTGGGGTTTTGGCCACCATATAAAAGTAGAAGAATTTTGCTTTTGTGTGTCGTTATTTTAAATAAGCTTTTAATTAATGAAAAAATACCTTTGCCATTGTGATTGCATTATTGTATAATTTTCACTGCAGCAAAATGAGATTACAACCTTTATTTTGTACTTCAGCTTATTCGCATAATTATTGCTGTAATGTTCATGCAATTAATATTAAATTGATTCAACATATTTTCAATTAGCTACCATTAAATAAATGTTGATATGATATTTCAGAGCCAAAGAAGGAAGTGTCCGTGGCCATCATCAAGCCAGACGCTGTACAGTCAGGCAAGGCTGAGGAAATATTACAGGAGGTTTGTGGATATGTCTACTTTCTTATCTAATGGTTCTATGGCTCGAAATAATTGACTTGACTTATCGTAGCCTCAATTAGCATACATTGCATGCTTGACTGGTTATCACAATGGTACCTCCATTAGATCTCGTTTAATTTCGTTTTGTTTGATAATTAATACCTATTAAACGACAGCATATCGAGTAGCCACTTGTCAAAGCATGTGCAGAGTGTAAGTCTTGTGGAGTCCAAAGACACACAAATAAACAATGATATCTTTTTTTTGTCTCGTTTCAATATATATGCAATTTTATTTTAGTTTTGTCCATTGAATAAGTTAAACATTTTTTCAAGGTCAAATGATTAAATTGAACTTGACCAGGGTATACTTCCTACATTTTGGGTTGTATTTTATGTTAACTTAGAAAAATTGTTTTCCATCGCTTCTGTTGATGTTCCATATAAAATACTATAAAAATCAAGGTCCCAAACTAATAAGGTCAAAAAAAGTTGCCTTTTAGGCATTAACAATAATTGTGTGCAAACCGTTTGGAACCTTGTCAGGGTAACTTTCATAACAATTTTAATGATTTTTATTCTGAAATAAAAACCCTTGGCAAAACTTTAATAAAATCAAAGTGCTGAAAGCACTGGATGCAATAATTGAGAGTCTGTATTTTATTTCAAACCATTATTTGGCAAATTTTCTGGTTGAAAAAGGAAAATCAGGTGGTATAGACAAAGATCAGCTTGCACAAGCTGAACTTTGTCTTTACCTCCTTCAAAACAGGAATATTCTGGGTTCAGCATGACAAAGGTTAAGGTTATAATTGCAAATAGGCAAGAAATTGGGTGCAAAAGTATTTGTTTAATCATTAAAAATCATATGGACATACATGTACAATAATTTCATGTTAATCCAATTTGGAGCCGCCGTCATAGCGCAGTTGGTAGTGCGTGGGAATGTTATTCTAGAGGTCCCTGGTTCAATCCTCGAAGGCAGCACTCATTCTTTCTGACTATTTGTCTCTCACCAATGGGTTGATAATAATAGACCTATGTGAGATAGCAGCTGGAGGCTAGGAAAGAATGTGATGGTTGTACTGGTGAGAGAAATACCAGGGATCCATTGTTAGGTGCTCCAGCCGCCGCGATATAACTGAAATAATGTTGAAAGTGGCGTTAAACTCCATTCAATCAATCAATAATCCAATTTGATTGGTACATTAAAAGACCTGTAATAATTTCAGATGAAGAATCGTGGTATAGAAATATTGCGACAAGAGGAGAGATTGTTGACAGATGACGAAGTTAAGAACCTCTATATACATCTACAGGATGAGGTATTATTGATGGGATTTCTTATTAAACATTTTCTTGTTTCTTAAAGAATTTGGACTTGTCTAAATTGAAAGGTTTTTGATTATATGCCAATAGTTCAAAAGATGTAACAAATCCTTGGAAGGAATATTGCTGTGAAGGCTATACTGATAGACGTTCTAGGTTTAATAAAATTGTTTTTATCTCGGCTGTTCTCATAGTTTTGGTGTTGGCATTATTGGCATTATCGTGGTTGCTGTCAGCATTTTAACCCTTTCCTGTTTTACAAAATTTTAGACCTGTCCAAATTCAAATGTTTTGCAGATGAAAATTTAAAGTGAATTTAATTTGAAAATAACCATTCAGTATGGTGGAAAATAGTGTGAAAAAAGAAGAAATTGCTTGTCAGGAGCAATATCTTCTTTTTTCACAATGTTTTCTCAATCATAAAATCACAGGCACGTAAAAAACAGGGATTAAACAGCAAAGGGTTAACTATCCCTAAAAAAAATGGACTGATCTAAATTGAAAGGTTTTTGATGATAAACTGACAGTAAAATATCTGTAACAAATATTCGGAATAGATATTGTATTAAAAGATATTCTGACTAACACTTTGTGCTAAATAAAACTGTTTCTATCTTGGCTGTTTTCATAGTTTTGGTGTTCTCAGCATTATTGGCATTGTCGTGGTCGTTGTTGGCATTTAATTGCAAAAATTTGGGCATTTTTAGATATTCACTTGAAATTTTGAACACATGTTCACTTTCAGAAGGGCCATGTATACTATCAAGGAGGATTACATTAGATGCATTTTGCCCGTTTTATGACTTATCCATCATCCAGCAATAAACAGCAGTAGAGGCAACCGTAGGCAATGCTCTTGTTATTTTGACATGTATTATTTTATCTGATACTTCTAAATCAAAGCAACCTGCCAAAATAGTGTCATTTTGTGTATGTCTACACCACCCAATTCCTGCTATTGTCTTGTCTGTGTTCAAAGTAAGTACTGGTCATATTTGTATTATTGTATATTTCAGTCCTATTTCGATGACCTGGTGGCATTCATGACAAGTGCTCCGTCCATAGTTCTGGCTATCACGAAGGGTAAGACGGGAGAAAACATCATTCAAGAGTTTAGAGAGTTGGTCGGACCCACGGAAGTAGATGAAGCAAAGGAGCAGGCACCAGACAGGTAAAGTTTACTGACTATATTATATTCTTTAATACTTTTTGGTGGTATATCGAGAAATAACGGTAGATTATCACTTGATAATTTCACCGCAAAAAGCAGTGAAATTATCAAAAACTTATACCCTGCTATGTGCATTTCATCCTTTCTGACGTCATCTATGCAGGGTGAAATAAGTGACGTCACAATGAACATTGCATAGTAATCACGTGCAAAATGACGCGCTTTACGAAAATATCTCCTAGAAATGTCACATTTTGTCTCATTTTTGCATTAAAGAAATAGAATAATCGTTTGTTTTTCGTGTAAGATCGATAATTATTTCATTTCGTGAACAACAAAAGCTATATTTTCGCTCGTGGCTCCGCCAGTCGTGAAAATATAGCTGTTGTTGTTCACTCAATGAAATATAAATCGATCTTACACTGAAACAATGATTATCCTCTATGTACATTTATATCATGATGGTGTAAAACAAATATATGAAACAAGAAGAAATTACATAGAACTTTATCCGCAATAAAATTCATATGTCATGTGAATTAACTGTGTACACAGATAGCTCCACCCATTTTTTACTCAATGTCATCTTTAGCATTTAGCACAAACATTAATTCCCTTGACGTCATAAACCCATGTGCTAAATGACCCGCTTTGTATTTTGTGAAATTCTTCCAACGCCAATATTATAACTTTTTCATAAATAATACATTCAGAAAAATGTTTTAATACTATTTTACATTCAGAAAGGGCAAAAAAACAAACTTATTTAAGAACTCTGATTGTGTTAAAATGGATTTAATTTCATTTTGCGCCTATGTGTTGATGAATAAAGTCTGATGGTGGAGGAGTTATTTGCAAAGTAAAATCCTTTGTGAGCCCTTGGATTTTACCTTTTGCATATAATTTCTCCTCCATCAGACTTTATTCATGGACACATCATAGCAAAAATGAAATTATTTTTAGCTCACCTGAGCACGAAGTGCTCAAGGTGAGCTATTGGGATCGTAGAATGTCCGTCGTCCGTTGTCAGTCGTGCGTCGTCCACAATTTCTTTAAACATCTTCTCCTCCTAAACCAGTGGGCCAATCTTGATGAAACTTGGCAGGGATGTTCCTTGGGTCAAGCTCTACTAAAGTTGTTCAAATAAATGAAATCCACCCTCAACTTTCCCTTTACCCTTAACAAAAAGGGTAAAAAAAATGAAAATCTTTAAAAATCTTCTGCTCTGAAACCAGAAGGCAGACAGCTTTCATATTTGGTATGTAGGATCATCTAGTGGACCTCTACCAAGTTTGTTCATATCAAGACCCTGGGGTCATATTTGGGCTTTGCCCGGGCCCAACCCTTTTTACATTGAATCAAAGAGCAAAAATCTGAAAAATATTCTTCTCTGTAACCAGATGGCAGACAGCTTTAATATTTGGTGTGTAGCATCACCTAGTGGGCTTCTACCAAGTTTGTTCATATCAAGACCCTTGGGTCATATTTGGGCTTTGCACCCGGGCGCATCCCTTTATCACTTTTGTGCACGAAGGGTAAAAATGAAAATCTTTAAAAATCTTCTGCTATGAAATTAGAAGGCAGACAGCTTTCAAATTGGTATGTAGCATCATCTAGTGGACCTCTACCAAGTGTGTTCATATCAAGACCCTGGGGTCATATTTGGGCTTTGCCCGGGCCCAACCCTTTTTACATTGAATCAAAGAGCGAAAATCTGAAAAAATATTCTTCTCTGTAACCAGATGGCAGACAGCTTTAATATTTGGTGTGTAGCATCACCTAGTGGGCTTCTACCAAGTTTGTTCATATCAAAAGACCCTTGGGTCATATTTGGGCTTTGCACCCGGGCGCATCCCTTTTTACATAGAATCAAAGAGCGAAAATCTTTTAAAATCTTCATTAATCAAAACCAGAGGGCACACTGCTTTCATTTTTGGTATGTAGCATCATCTTGTGGGCCCCTACCAAGTTTGTTCATATCAAGACCCTTGGGTCATATTTGGGCTCCACCCGGGCGCATCCCTTTCAGCTCATCTGAGCACGATGTGTGAAAATGGGAAAACCTTCAAAAATCTTCTTCTCTGAAACCAGAAGGCAGACAGCTTTCCTATTTAGAATGTAGCATCATCTTATGGACCTCTTCCAAGTTTGTTCATATCAAGACCCTTGGGTCACTTTTGGGGTCCACCCTGGTGCATCCCTTTTTACATAGAATCAAAGAGCAAAAAGGCATATCTGTCTTGCTCTTCGCTGAAAAAGTTCCATGGAATTGATCTTAGGCAATTATCTTCTTTTTGACATCTGCCTTTCTAATTAATTTGATGTCCCAGGGGTCATAGAGACTCAGGTGAGCGATCTAGGACCATCTTGGTCCTCTTGTTTTAAATTACATTGACCTGATACATGTATTGTCCTTGATAAATAAAATCCCAATAATTCTCACTCTGCAGTGATCATGATACCATGGAAGTCAACTACAAATTGTATCCAATATATTCTTTAATAAAAAATTATCAGTTACTGTTACTTAATTAACATTAAACAGAAGTCATTCTCAGGTCAAATGAACTAGACCATAAATTATCATTCATTCTTAAATGCATTCCAGTTGGTTATTTGCATTACTTCTTCGACAATTTCTTTTACACCAGTAAAATTATCAAAATGGTTTACAAAAAAAGGTAGTTGTACATTCAATTAAAAAATATCTGGCTCCTAATAGACAGTCAGGTTGTATAGACAAAGATCTGGCTGCTTATATGAGCTGTCTTATGTTTGTCTCTGACTGCTTCTGGAAAAACAGAATTTTCAAGGTTCATCATGCAATGGATTAAAAAAAATGAATAGAGGATATTAAATGAGTGGACATTGAATACCGAATTTATTAAACAAGTCATCTATAAACAGATAGATACAAGGCTGCGCCGAGTTTTTATCTGTTTTAGATGACGAGTTTAATAAATTCTGTATTTTATGAGCACAAATTTTATATTCTGTTAATAAAATGACCTGATTTTTTGCGACTAATTGTCAAAATTCTTGAAATTCAACATTTCACTTTTCTACGTAACTTATAACACCGCTTTAAACTGACGTCACAATATATACATAATGACATCGTTTACGCGGTTTCAAAATAGGGTTGGTATTGGCCCTGAGCTCATTTGCATAGTTATTCCACTAGTGCTATAACGCCGGTGTAATATCAAAAATATTCAACAGGGTTATTTCACTCCCGTACGGAAGTCATATAATAAAACCATTTCTATTTAACAGTTTACGTGCCAAGTTTGGTTCAGACAAGTACATGAATGCCGTCCACGGTGCAGATTCACAAGATACCGCGGCTAGAGAACTCGCCTTCTTCTTCCCCGACTTTGTGGCCCCGACGGTGGAAGGTCAACCCAAATTACAGAGAACACTTGCACTTATCAGACCAGATGCTTATAAAAATAACAAAGGTAGGTTTTTATGCCCCCGATAGGGAGGCATCATAAATTTGACTTGTCCGTCCGTCCGTCCGTCCGTCTGTCCGTCTGTCCGTCCGTCCGTCATTCCGTCCAAAAACTTTAACATTGGCCATAACTTCCTTATTACTTAACATATTCGCATCATACTTTACCACAACATTCCTTGGTACATTACCTTTCTGTAGGCACATACTTTGGTGACCTTGACCCCTGGATGACCTTGACCTTCAACATAGATTGGCCATAATTTAAAATCAAAGCGGTGTCGGGGGCATTGTCATCTTACAGTGACAGCTCTTGTTATATATAATAAAGTATAATAATCATTGTGTTTTGTTATTTGTAAAGGAAATACTAAATGAGTGATGGAGAAATACCAAAAGTTATTAATATGATCATCTGTTAATAGATAAAATCAATGCTTGCCACAAAATCCAATTATATTCAAGCTCAGTAGAATCACCGCTATTAGACAGCTTTATGGAGTTCTTAAGACATTCTAGTTATATACAATTTATTTCCCAATCTTGAAAATTACCCTTACAAAATATTTCTTCATATTTCAGATCAAATTTTGGCCAAGATTCGAGAATCTGGATTCAAAGTTGCCATGCAAAAAGAGGTTCATCTTACAAAAGAACAAGCAGAAGATTTTTACAGTGAACACCAGGGTCAGGAATACTTTGATGAACTTACTAATAGAATGTCAAGGTGGGTAGAGTTTGTTTTTAGCTGTTCTATTGTTTTTTGTTTTGTTTTTATGCCCCCCCATCGAGAGATTGGGGGCATATTGTTTTACTCATGTCCGTCTGTCTGTCTGTCCGTCCATCTGTCCGTCCGTCTGTCTGTCCAAAAACCTAACCCGAAAACTTAATCTTGCCAATATGTTCAAGCCTATTCAAGATACAAAGCTAATATTTGGCATGATGATAGATCTCAATGATCCGCATCCGCTGGTATTGAAGTCAAGGTCATGTGACAAGGTCAAGGTCATCTGTCAAGGTCAAACTTTGAAAAAACTTAACCCGAAAACACAACCTTGCCAATATCTTCAAGCCTTTTCAAGATACAAAGCTAATATTTGCTATGATGATAGATCTCAATGATCCGCATCCGCTGGTACCAAAGTCAAGGTCATGTGACAAGGTCAAGGTCATCTGTCAAGGTCAAACTTTGAAAAAAAATGCTGTTACGGGGGCATTCGTGTTTCACAAACACATCTTGTTTGTTTTTGTTTTTTTCATAAAACAAATAACATTGTCTCAGCCTTTATATAATATTGTGCCAGATATGAGAGTATGACCTTTAATCTTGACCAACGTCTTGCTCATGATAAAATGAGGATTCAAATACAAAGATCAAAATGACCTTTGAAAAGATAAAACTTTTCACTTAATAAACCAAGGGCTCAGTGCAACACTATTGTAAGTGCCTATATATTTTTAGGCACTTACAATAGTGTTGCACTGACCCCTCAATTAACATTTTGAAATTGAGCCAATGAAACTCTGCGCAATTTAAAGGATCTCATTCATGTTCAATATTGTTGATGAAACTTATTTTAAGTAATTATTTTCCATCCTCTTCAACTTAAATACCATATATTTTCAGTGGTCCATTACTTGCATTGGGTCTAGCCAGAGAAGACGCTGTAGATGGTTGGAGACATATGTTAGGACCCACTTTAGTGGAGGAGGCTAAAGAACAGCAGCCTGATAGGTATGTAGGGCTACAGATAGAGAGGCCTTTTTATGCTCAGGCATATATCAGGATACATTGTTTAACTCTTGCCCATCCATCTGCTTGTCTGTCAGCAAAAACATAACCTATGTCCTGCAAGAAAATGTCCTAAAAGCTGGAGAAAGCTTAAAGGTGGTGCTAAACATCCTATAAATGTACCTAATCTATCTATATTCGGAAGATCATTGAATGCATTTTATTGATGTTTTACTGTGTTCACTGCATCTCATCTCAATAAATTTTTCAGTATTTTCAATCCATTTACAGTTTACGAGCCCAGTTTGCAGAAGAAGGTGCGTCCATCAACATGTTACACGGGTCTGATTCAGAAGAGAGGGCCCAAAAAGAGATTGAATATTTCTTCCCAATGGAACAAACTTTAGCTGTCATCAAACCTGATGCTTTTGGAACTAAAGGTAATACTTGACCTTAAAAATCTAAAGACAATTCCTCAAGTTTGACTTCAATTATAGGGATCAATAGATCAGTGGCTCAGCACGATACAGTTGTAACTGCCTATATGTTTATAGGCAGTTACAACTGTTTCCCACTGAGCAATGGAGATAGGATGAGTACCATTTGCTGTCAATCCTTTCAGATATAAAGGCAAGCTTAGTGAAAAAGTGAATTGTTACACAAAAGCATAAACTTTTATTTCTATGTTCAGCTAATTGGGAATCTATCAGATTTTAAGTAATGTATTGTTATGTCGAAGTGCAACCCAAATCTTGAAACTACAGATTGAATCTGTTGTAGATACTAAATTACAGCATGAATAAGATTCAAGTGGGTCAAGCCTGAAAAAGACCACACTGTCTTTAGAAGCATTTAATACATAGAGGATATTGAATGAGTGGTCATGAAATGTCACATTTCTTTAATGAGTCATCTATAACCAGATATAAATGAGGCTGCGCAGATTTTGATAGATGACACAAAATTATATCCTATTCAAAATATTATGATAGATCAAGAAAATTTTAGAAATTTGTCAATCCAGGTTTTTCTGCAAAACACATAAAGCTATCTAAATATTATCATCACATTAATTAGGATGTAGTTTTCATGTCAAAAATTATAATATTGCAATACATTCAAAGCTCATTAAATAGTTATTTAAAAGCGGCTTAAAAACCCATTCAAACAAACAAATAAAATACTTCTTCCATTTGTGTAATAATGCCTGTGTGAAATAAAAAAGAAATTCAAAGGGTTTATTACACTCTGGGGATGCAGATCATTATTGTATTAACCCTTGTCATGCTGAACCTGCAATATTCCTGCTTAGGCAGGAGCTATAGACAAATATCAGCCTGCACATATGTGCAGTCTGATCTTTGCCTATACCACCTGTTTTTCATTTTTTGAAACAAGAAATGCTACTAATTTAATTTTGAAAATGAATACCAACTCAAACTTAGTGCATCCAGAGCTTTGAGCACTTTGTTTTTGTTGCAACTTACGAAGAATTTTTAATTCAGCATTACAAGGGTTGACCTATTTTCAGATGACATTATCAACAAGATTCACGAGGCAGGATTCAGAATAGTAGCTAGAAAGGAGACGACACTGTCTTTAGAAGTATTTTATACAGTTTAAATGTTGACCTATTTTCAGATGACATCATTATCAACAAGATTCACGAGGCAGGATTCAGAATAGCAGCTAGAAAGGAGACGACACTGTCTTTAGAAGTATTCAATACAGTTTTAATGTTGACCTATTTTCAGATGACATCATCAACAAGATTCACGAGGCAGGATTCAGAATAGCAGCTAGAAAGGAGACAACACTATCTTTAGAAGTATTTAATTCTGTTTTAATGTTGATCTTATTTCAGATGACATTATCAACAAGATTCACGTAGCAGGATTCAGAATAGCAGCCAGAAAGGAGACCATACTGTCTCTAGAAGTATTTAATTCTGTTTTAATGTTGACCTATTTTCAGATGACATCATCAACAAGATTCACGAAGCAGGATTCAGAATAGCAGCCAGAAAGGAGACCAGACTGTCTTTAGAAGTATTTAATTCTGTTTTAATGTTGATCTATTTTCAGATGACATTATCAACAAGATTCACGAAGCTGCATTCAGAATAGCAGCTAGAAAGGAGACCAAACTGTCTCTAGAAGTATTTAATTCTGTTTTAATGTTGACCTATTTTCAGATGACATTATCAACAAGATTCATGAAGCAGGATTCAGAATAGCAGCCAGAAAGGAGACCACATTGTCTTTAGAAGTATTCAATACAGTTTTAATGTTGACCTATTTTCAGATGACATCATCAACAAGATTCACGAGGCAGGATTCAGAATAGCAGCTAGAAAGGAGACCACACTGTCTTTTAAAGTATTTAATACCGTTTTAATGTTGACCTATTTTCGGATGACATTATCAACAAGATTCACGAGGCAGGATTCAGAATAGCAGCTAGAAAGGAGACAACACTATCTTTAGAAGTATTTAATTCTGTTTTAATGTTGATCTTATTTCAGATGACATTATCAACAAGATTCACGTAGCAGGATTCAGAATAGCAGCCAGAAAGGAGACCATACTGTCTCTAGAAGTATTTAATTCTGTTTTAATGTTGACCTATTTTCAGATGACATCATCAACAAGATTCACAAAGCAGGATTCAGAATAGCAGCCAGAAAGGAGACCATACTGTCTCTAGAAGTATTTAATTCTGTTTTAATGTTGACCTATTTTCAGATGACATTATCAACAAGATTCACGAGGCAGGATTCAGAATAGCAGCCAGAAAGGAGACCACACTGTCTCTAGAAGTATTAAATTCTGTTTTAACCCTTTGCTGTTTAATCCCTGCTATTTATGTGCCTGTGATTTCATGATTGAGAAAACATTGTGTAAAAAGAAGAAATTGCTTCTGACAAGCAATTTCTTCTTTTTCCACACTATTTTCTACCCTACTGAATAGTTATATTTCAAATTAAATCCACATTTAATTTTCGTCTACAAAACCTTTGAATTTGGACAGGTCCAAAATTTTGTAAAACAGGAAAGGGTTAATGTTGATCTATTTTCAGATGACACTATCAACAAGATTCACGAGGCAGGATTCAGAATAGCAGCCAGAAAGGAGACCACACTGTCTTTAGAACTATTAAATTCTGTTTTAATGTTGACCTATTTTCAGATGACATTATCAACAAGATTCACGAGGCAGGATTCAGAATAGCAGCTAGAAAGGAGACCACACTGTCTTTTAAAGTATTTAATTCTGTTTTAATGTTGACCTATTTTCAGATGACATTATCAACAAGATTCACGAGGCAGGATTCAGAATAGCAGCCAGAAAGGAGACCACACTGTCTAGAGAGATAGCTGAGGAGTTCTATGGTGACCATAAAGATAAAGAATATTATAATGAACTGGTGGAACACATGTGCAGGTGAGATGGATGCATGAAAAAAAAAATGTTTAACCCTTTTCCTGATGAATGTTATTTCTGTACATAACAAATTGTAAATTTCTTTTGTATGTTTCATTCAGTTAGGCTCAAGTTTTACCCACATTAATTATTTAGAAAGCAGGCAAAAGAGGTGAAGATAAGACTGCACATCTTTAGAGGCTGACCTTAGACTGTGCTGTCTCTCAAAGCTTTTCTTTTAGGTTAACAGCATGAGGAGGCTCAGCTCATTACCATTGGCAAAATTTAGGCTGATTTCTCCACTCACTCTCTGCATACATGATGATTTATCTATTTATGATATCCTGATTTTATTGTGATGATATGAACAGATTGAACATTTGGCTAAGGATTTGACATGATATAACATGTTCTTGATTAAACCATCATATGAAACAACAAACAGTAAGGTACTTGACAAACAGATACATATTAACAAAGAATAATTTGATAATGAATGGATCAAGAATATGGAGTTAACAGGCAAAGATTAAATTTAAGTTGTTAAATGACCACTAAAATTTGATAAATGATACTCTGAAATCCATAATTGTAACCCTGAAAATAGCTATAATAGTGGAATTAAAGAACAAGTTGCTTCTTTAAATGGCAATTTCCGGTTAGTAGCAATTCTTTGCAAATTGAAGTTGCAAGTAATAGGAATCGATTCTATTAAGACTAATGTTTCAAGGCTTATGCTAGTGTTTGAAATACGGGAGTCATTGACCCCTTAACTATTAATTTCTGGGGGTCAAAAGGACTTTTAAGGGGTCAAACGACAAGAGTGAATGAATTACAAGTAAAAATTTCATAGGTTCAAGGGTCATTTGACCTTTTCTTCTAAAGATATGAAGTAAGCAATTGATTTTAAAGTTTAAGATATTATATCGGATGCATTTTTTGGCTCCACTGGACTCAGTCCAGCAGAGCTATTGTCATGGCCTGGTGTCTGTGAGTGCATGCATTTGTGTGTCCATCTGCTTGTGCGTGTGTCCGTCAGTCCATCCGTCCATTTAACTTTTTCTTTAAACATCTTCTATGAAACCACTAGGTCTATTTTGAAGAAACTTCACCAGAACGTTCCTTAGATTACCCTTTTCAAAAGTTGTTCATAAAATTTTGATTGGCCCATAAATATGGGCTTGGCAGGGCGGGGCTTATTTTGAGCCTGAAAAATCTTTGAACAACATCTACTCCTGAACCACTGGGCTGATTTCAAAAATTGTTAGGGAAATTTTGTTTGGCCCATAAATATGGGCGTGGCAGGGCGGGGCTTATTTTGAGCCTGAAAAATATTTGAACAACATCTACTCCTGAACCACTGGGCTGATTTCAATAAAACTTTATCAGAATGTTCCTTGGGTGACCTTTTTCAAAAAATCGCTCATGATTTTTTTGGGGGGCCCATAAATATGGGTGTTGCAGGGTGGGGCTTATTTTTGAGCCTGAATACTTTATAGGACATCTCCTCCTTAACCACTGGGCTAATTTCAATGAAATTTTACCAGAATGTTCCTTGGGTGACCCTTTTTAAAAAAATTTCATGAAACTGATTGCCCCATAAAAATGGGCGTGGCAGGGTGGGGCTTATTTTGAGCTAGAAATCTTTGAACTACATCTTCTGAACCACTTGGCCAATTTCAATGAACCATTTACCAGAATGTTCTTTATATGAATGTTTCAAAAATTGTTCTCGAAATTTTGTTTGGCCCATGAATATTGGCGTGGCAGGGTGGGTTTTGAGTTCCTCCTGAATGATTGTGACTTTCATTACCTTCTATATTCAATATCTCTATTTCAAATCTATAGATATTGAAGCCAGTGGAGCCATACAGGCCCTAATGGGCCTCTTATTACAAGTTATAACCCTTAGAAATTTCACTGGGACCAATGACCCCTTTGGAAGAAATTTTTAAGGGTCACAATAAGACATCAGATTTGGGGGGTCAAAACCCTGGTTTAAGGGTCAAACACAAGCCCTAGTTTAGAAATAGGTTTTAGTTGTTCATCAACCATCTGACCAACCTTTCACATTTATTTTTTATTTCTCTTTACCAGTGGACCCACATACTTCATGGTGTTGTCACGAGAAGGAGCTGTAGACGGATGGAGATCACTGATTGGTCCAACAGATCCTTCACAAGCTAAAGAGGCCGACCCAGACACGTAAGTTTGATTGTAGTTGGGGCTCGACACTATCAGTGTCCCAGCCCCTAAAGAGGGATCCCGTTAAAGAACTGTTGCCCTTGTAGCGCAGTTAGAAGCACATTAGACTGTCAATCTAGAGGTCCCATTAAGGCAATGTCGCCCTCACAACACAGTTGGAAATGCATTGGACTGTCAATCTAGAAGTCCTATGTTCAATCTCCGATGGCAACATTCCTCCTTTTCCACTATTTGTCTCTCACCAATAGTTTGATAATCTTAGACCTATGTGAGATAGCAGCTGGAAACTAGGAAAGGATGTGATGGTGGTACTGGTAAGAGAAATAACACAAATCCATTGTTAGGTGCTACAGCTTCAGTGATATAACTGAAAGATTGTTAAAAGTGGCGTAAAACCCCATTTAAACAAAACAAACTTTTAACCAATTCAAGGGATTCTATTAGGATTCTTTTATATCTATAAATCTATAAAATTTTGATGTTCTCTCAATCAGAATCTTTCTTTTTAGCTCACCTGAGCACTTCCTGCTCAAGATGAGCTTTTGTGATTATTGAATGTCAGTCAGGCATTGTTTGTCATGCGTCGTCCGCTCGGGTCGTCAGACATCCACAATTTATGTGTAAACACTCTAGAGGCCACAAATGTGGACCAATCATCATGAAACTTGGTCAGAATGTTTGTCAGGTCACAAGGATGAACCCTATTGAAAATGTGAAGGATCTGCGCCATATCACAGGAAAAGGGGCCTTAATGACAACTTTCTTGTTTACAATCTAGAAGCCACAAATATGGTCCAATCATCATAACTTTGTCAGAATGTTTGTCAGGTCACAAGGATGAACCCTTTTGAAAATGGGAAGGATCCATGCCATATCATTGAAAAGGGGCCTCAATGACAATATTCTTGTTTTCACTCTAGAGGCCACAAATACGGCCCAATCTTCATGAAACTTGGTCAGAATGTTGGCCAGGTCACAAGGATGAACCCTATTGAAAATGGAAAGGATCCATGCCATATCACGGGAAAAGGGGCCTCAATGACAATATTCTTGTTTTCACTCTAGAGGCCACAAATACAGCCCAATCTTCATGAAACTTGGTCAGAATGTTGGTCAGGTCACAAGGATGAACCCTATTGAAAATTAGAAGGATCCATGCCATATCATTGAAATGGGGCCTCAATGACAATTTCCTTGGTTACACTCTAGTGGCCACAAATATGATCCAATCTTCATGAAAATTAGTCAGCATGTTTTTCAGGTTATAAGGATGAACCCTATTGAAAATGGGGAGGATCCATGACATATAGTGGGGAAAAGGGGCCTAAATCACAATTTTCTTGTTTATATTAAGAGGCCACAAACCATAAATATGCAATTATGACTTTTGTTGGAAAATTTGATAATGTTTAATTAAGACATAGAAATGAAGGTGAGCGATATAGGACCATCATGGTTTTCTTTTTTCTTAAACCAAGGTTCTAACTCAAATTGTTCCTTATATTTGTAAGGCACTAAGTGGACTTAAAATCCTTGACTTACAAAACTTCTTTTATTTGTTATTTCTTTAACATTCTACGTATGTAAATAAAGGAGGAATCCCTGATTATTTTGAGGGAACCTCATGTTTTCAAGTATAGGGATTCCTGGAGGACCCTTTTGAAATATAGCTAGTTTGTTTAAGTGTAAATGATTTAATTCTATGTGTGGTTACCAAGATTCGTGCATTGTGATTGACTGCAAAATTTATTTCAATAATCAATGAAAACAATTTTGATTTCAATTAATTTTTGTAAGCTTTAGTAGAAAGTAGTCTCATAAACAATCCATGTATCTTTACAATTTTGCTTAAAGAAATTTAATCGTAAGATATGAAGAGATTTTTGTTGATGCATGGAGGTAAGAAACTGAAAACCGAATCACACCCATATATGAATTCGCTTTGCGTATTTGTACAGTGTAATAAGGTTTTCAGTTTCATACCTCCATAATATCAACAAAAACTCGCTTCATCTCTTAAATACTTTTAGACAAGTTTGAAGAAATTTTGAAAAACAAAAAAATGATTTCAGTATTTGACATATTTGTGTTTGATTGTAGGATTCGTGGTACATTCGGTCAAGACACACTGAGAAACGCGGTGCACGGATCATCCAACAAAGAACACGCCATGCAGAACATTGAGAGAATATTTGGTGAATTATACTTCAATAAAGATGGTACAGTCCGAGGTATATTTGTCAGTTACCCTTGTATAACACTGCTATATACTTTAATGTCGTTGTATGACAGCATTTTTGTAAAGATTTTGGTCATTTTGATTTTCCTCTTATTATTTTGTAATAAAGGCTGATTGAAAATGAATAAAATGATAGCCCTTAAACTTTATGAAGAATTCAAAAGAAAAGGAAAGAAAAGATATATCTTTTAATTGCATGTTGCATGATAGAGGGGAATTTTAATGATAAGTAAAAAGACTGTTTAAAGAATATTTGACAGGTAAATAAGAATATAATTTAAAAATCTATCTAAATGTATCTATGTTTTTAATTGGGAAGCTAGCAGTGGATTGTCAGCATTTTTTTAATTTTGTGTAAATTAATGTTGGAAAGTTGATAGAAAAGGATATTGAGATATCACAATAGAAAGCTCATTGTTGCTTTATAATTGCTTTCTGAACTCACTTCTCATTGTGAAGAAACTACCATGATAGAACCAATAGCCCTGTTAAGTGCTTCATATATGGTCAATAGAATTGATCTATTTTGACAATATCATATCAATATTTTATCAATTTTCAAGATGTTGATATGCATAATAAAATTGTCTATATTGTTGTTCATAATTGAGCAAAATTGAAGAATGATGCAGTATTTTAATAGTGTTATCAATTAAATTGAAAATTCATGGGCTGCTTTATAGACCTATTGAAGCCATCAATGCACTTTCTTCATCATGCTACTTGAAATGGGAACGCATGTTTTTAAATATCTTCAAATTATTAATAGGATAAATGTTTTCTGTTCTCAAAAACAAACAAACAAATGTTGAGTCAGTTAAGAAAAAGTCTTAATTGTAATTAGCATGATTATATTTTGCTTATCTAGATTAGTGCATTAGCAGTTTTGATAAAAACAGATTTGCCTTCATATAGCATGAAACAAATCCCTGAAAATCCAATAAATTTACAATTTGTGATAAAGAATACATGATTGCCGCATGAAGGGAAATGTTTATGACAATAAGTAAAACATATCATATACATAACATAATACTAGATTTTGCACAATATAGGAATAGTCTAAAGCACCCGAACTAATTTCACTATGTGCTTGATAGCTCTCTGCCAAATATAGTGAGGTAAATTATAGTCTTCACCATGTGGTCTGCAGTTCAAACCTTGGTTTTGGCCAACATCTAGACTGACAATATTCATATTTATCACTCATCAATGGGTTGATAATTGTAAACCTACGTGAGGTAGCAGCTGGAGGCTAGCAAAGGAGGTAATGGTAATACTGGAATGAGATATACCAGGAATCCCTTGTTTGGTGCACCAGCTACCGCAATATAACTGAAAGATTGTTGAAAGCGTAATAAAACCCAATTCAAACAAAACAAACACAAAATTCATTCTTGAGATGGGTCATGTTTATCTTCAAAATGGACAAATAATTTGGACTCGCCCTGAGTGGGAGGAATAGCTATTGGCTTGGATTGGTTGCATAGAGTGGATGTACTAGTGTGAGAAATGGTTAGATAAAAATGATTTGACAAAAGGCTCCAGCTTCTGCAATGTAAATGAATTACTGTGAAGTAATCAGTGAGTTTCATTAAGTCTTTTTGTCATAAACGGTTTACCTGTTTAGTCATCACATCTTTTAATTCCTCTAAGGAAGAAAAGATTATGATTAATTATGTCAGTTTTCAGTTTTCAGAACTTGACACAAGTTTTTTTTTACCCTATTTTGATTCGTTCTCTTGTGTATGAAATATCCGCATGCTTATTTCATCATTCTGTGGTATATTTTTTCAATTGATTTCATTCTTTCAATTTGATTTATTCTTTCATATTGGATTTTTAAAATACATATCGACTGCTAAGGTGACTACAAAGAGTTTGCTGCTTTGACATCATAAATCTGGAATTGGTTTATCTATGACAATTGAATAGAAATTGAATGGTGTGAGAAATGTCTATTTATGACACGACTATTCTTTTTGCTCTCCTATATTTTTATTGGTAGTGAAATGTTACTCTGAGATTGTGAACAACTTTGATTTATGTGTCCTTCTTGCCATGAAAGTGAAAATAATACATGATTTACTCACATATTTAGGGGATTAGCATTTGAAGATATCCAAATATTGTTGAAAGTTTAAGTATTTTGAGGTTCTCTGCAAATGTTAATAGAACAAAAACAACAACAACAGCAACAACAACGGGAATTAATGTTTTTATTGCATGAAAGGAAAGAATATTGATTCATGCAGAGAACACAAAATTGTCATAAAAATGATTCAAAACTAGCTCTCAGCCATAATAAAAGAAGATAAGACCAGAAACGTCTGTTATGCCCTTCACAGACATATCTGTTTTCATAGACTTTGCTTAGCAAACTCGATGACATCACAAATTTTCAATAGGACCTATAATTTTCATGTAATTTTGAAAGGATCCTACACCAAACTTCACGAGGCATAAAAATGTTTAAAAACAGTTTAAGGGGCTTTGAGCACTCATGAATATGTACGAGTGGCAAAAATAACAATGTACTAGTGCTCACAATATCACAAAATTATTCCAAAGGGAACAGAATAAACATTAAATAAATGCACTGGTTATTTCAATATTTTGGCAAAATTTGCCTTTTTCAAGAAAAATGAAATATTTTTCTTGAAAAAGGCAAATTTTGCCAAAATATTGAAAAAACGAGTGTATTTATAAAATGAACTAGTGCTTATGTTGCTATTTTTTAATATTCTAATATATGTAAGTCTATTTACAGACAGTTTACAATGGGAAGCAGTGTTGTACATGTGATTAACTCTCAAAATACCTGTGTTCCATTTTTAACACGTTAATTAGTGTGTTTTGAGGTGTTGGTGATTTATATACTAGATTTACTTATTGTGTTGGGCCAGGTTTGAACCCCATAGATGTTATATTCCAAACTAGATCAATAGTACAGACCTGTTGTAGACCCCACTGGTATAAAGTAAGTGCTCTTAAAGCTTGGGACAGAAGGAAATATACAAAACTGACCTATATAAATCAAGCACATTTGACTATCTGCTTGATGCTTGCTCTTCGATCCCCTGACGGCGGCACTCATTCTTTCCGACTATTTGTCTCTCACCAATGGGTTGATAATCATAGACCTATGTGAGACAGCAACTGGAGGCTAGGAATGGATGTGATGGTAGTACTAGTAAGAGAAATACCAGGAATCCATTGTTAGGTGCTCCAGCTGCCACGATATAACTGAAAAATTGCTAAAAGTGGCATAAATATTCATTCAATTAATCAAGTGATGCTTACTCACAAATACACAGACTGCATTTTGCATGAATTTGATGGTTGGAAAATTCATATTTTTCTAATTGAAATGTCTTAACTGGTTATTTATGAGGTACCTTTTGTTAAAAACCATCTTCTTAAGGTGATATAACAAGGTGAAGGTCATTGATAAACCTAACTAATTGGCTAGTGGTAGTTATATAGCAATAGGTATTTTTACTATCATATTTTATTTCATTTTTTCATAAGCCTTGCTACATATCATACAATCTTAACATTTCTTTTATCAAAATAATTTTAACTAAATGTCTGCCGCCATCAGTTTGTAGCGCATCAGACTGTCAATTTAGAGGTCCCAGGTATGATGCCCGACAATGGCACTCATTCTTTCCAACTATTTGTCTACCACCAATGGGTTGATAATCATAGACCTATATGGGATAGCAGCTAGAGGCTAGGAAAGGATGTAATGGTAGTACTTGTGTGAGAAAAACCAGGAATCCATTGTTAGGTGCTCCAGCCATTGCAATATGACTGAAATGATGTTAAAAGCGGCGTAAAAACCCATTGAAACAAACAAACAAATTTATCTTAATGTTTAAATTTAGTACATAGTAGTAGTAGCTTTCTGACAAGGGTCATACATTTAACATTTACAAGTGATGTAATGGCACTTATCATACCTTAAACTCCCTGCATTTAAGATGAAAATATTTGCAAGGCAGGGAATATTTTCTAGACTTTTGTAAATGTTTTTGAAACATGTAGGCAGAGTAGGGGTATTAATTTTGATGGTGCTGGTATTAGCATGTAGATGCCTTAAGGTAGTGGAGCCATAATAGTTTTGCAACATTTCGGAAGTAATGATCTTTCACAATGTTGACTGAGTTTTCCTAATTCAATGCATTAGAAAACCTGGGTTTACACTGTTTTAGTTCATTATTTCCAAACTATTACAGTTTCACTACCTTAATTAGCCCTTTTAATGCTGAATTAAGCCTTGTCATGCTGAACCTGGAATATTCCTGCATTGGCAAGACTTATAGACAAACATCAGCCTGCACATATGTGCAGTCCGATGTTAGTCTACACCACCTGTTTCTCACTTTCAAACCAGAATTGTCAATAGATTTAGAAAAAGATGACCAACAGTTTCAGTGCTTTGCTTTTTGCCCTTTGATTTTGATGAAAATCTTTAGCCAAAATTTATTCAGCATGACAAGGGTTAAAACTTCAGCAAAATTACATCAAAATTAAAGTACTTAAAGCACCTGATGCACATTTTGCAATTCAGGATTTCTTTTGAAAAAATAATTTTCAAACAAATCTGATTTAAAAAAGGTAAATCAGGTGGTATAGACTAAGTTCAGACTGCACATATGTGCAGACTGATCTTTGTCTAAGCCTCCTACTGAAGAAGAAATATTATTTGTCCAGCATAAAGGTTAATACAGATCTAATGATTCCAAGTCAAGTTTATGGTCTAAATAAAATATAGTTAGAAGACTGTCTAAGGCAGGGGGTCCTGTTTTGGCTATTAGAAAACCAACCATAAAGATTTACGAAGAGCAAAGTTAATGTACAATTGGACCCAAAGATATAAAACATTTATTGTGCTCAACGGAGAATTTTCTCAAATTTTAACTTGAGATTAAAGCGGTGAATCTGTTGTATACTACAATAATTGTATGAAAATGATAGATAATATTAATAAGTCATTTTAAATCGTAAGTCAATGACACACAAGTTATTTGTCATCCACCAATGGGTGAATGATGGATATTCCTCATCATGTGACCATGGGCATAATGTTGGGATTTTGTAAAACTATACTGTGTCATGCTAAAAAGGGGCTTTTGTCGAAATTTTCCGTTAAGTGAGTAAATTGTGACTCTGGCACTGTTTTTGATTATAGATTTTAGGTTTGTTTTTGAATGGCTTTTGACTTGAGTGGCATGGGGTTTGTTTACTATTACAAGTATGTTTTTGCACATAGCTAGCCTATGTTTCTATATCAAGATAGTCACAGGGGATGAATTACACTTTCAACCACTTTTCAATAATGCATGATATGGAGTTTACTCAATATCAAGAAAATAATTCCAAAGTTTTATGGGAAAATGGAATTGGTTACTTGGTTTTCTTTAAATTCTAGCCTTGGTTCTAATTTAAGCTTTGAGAAGTGTATTATCTTCTGAAAAATTTATATAACATTCTTTAATAACCTAATTATTATACCCCCATCTACGAAGTAGAAGGGATATATTGGTTTCACCATGTCTGTCTGTCTGTCCATCTGCCTGTCCATTAGTAGACCTTTTTGTTTCCGGACTCTAACTCAAGAACCATGTGACCTAGAATCATGAAACTTAATACAAATGTTGCTTATGACCCAGGAAAGTGTCCTGTTGTTTTTGGTCACGTAGGTCAAAGGTCAAGGTCACAGTCAATTTTTTTTTCAATATTCGTTCTGGACTCTGAATAAAAAACTAAGCAACCAACAATCATGAAACTTTATGCAAATGTTGCTTATGACCCAAGGAAGTGCCCAATTGTTTTGGGGTCAAAAGGTCAAAGTCAGAGTTAATTTTTGTTCAATTTTTGTTTCCAGACTCTAAATCAAGAACCAAGTGACCTACAATCATGAAACTTTATGCAAATGTTATTAATGACACAAGGAAGTGCCCAATCCATTTTGGGTCACATAGGTCAAAGGTCAAAGTCACAGCCAATTTTAGTTCAATTTTTGTTTCCGGACTCTAACTCTAAAACCAAGTAACCTAGAACCATGAAATTTCATGCAAATGCTGCTTATGGCTGAGGGAAGTGCCCTATTGTTCTTGGGTCACATAGGTCAAAGGTCAAGGCTACAGTCAATTTTGTTCACTTTTCGTATCCTGACTCTAATTTAATTCAAGGACCAAGTTACCTAGAATCATGAAACTTCGTGTAAATGCTGAAAATCACCTCAATATTTGTTACAAACACATCCTGCACTAATAGCACATGCATTTTGACAAAGTGCTTGTGGGGTGTATTAGTCCGCTCTGGGACAGTTCTAGTTTGGTTTTGCCATTTTCTTGTAAAAAGCAATGTCTAATTTTTCCACAATTTTGTGAAGTATATAATCTCAGGGATGCAAAAACCTGGGACTGCCCATGAAAGAGTTTAACCAAATGTTTCTGTTTCTCCCTTATTGTACATCTAGAGTTATTTTGGTGTTTGGTTTGCTTCAATATTTTATCATAATTGTTTTTTGTAATGTTTTTTTAAGTCTTCAATTTTTAATCATTGTTATTTTGGTTATGTTTGAAGAATTTATCTAGAATTGCTGTTTAAATAATAGATTTCAATGTAAGATATTCTTTTTTGCTAGAATAAATTGAAAATAGATTGTAACTTTTATAAACAGGTTTTTATTTTTAATAAGATTTTGTCAAAATTTGCAAAATTCTATTAAAACGTTTAAGAGAATATAAAACATATTGTACATTAACATATTAACATATGAGCTGGTGAGTGATATTTCCAACAATTTGACACCTGCGGGAGATACATATATAATACGTACTTAGTGTTTTGTATGGAAAAAAATATCTAACGAGGTTGGGAGAATTGATCATTGTCGAGGCTCTGCCGAGACAATTATCAATTCTAACAACCGAGTTTTTTCATACAGTACACTAAGTATGTATTATTTTTATCTTATGACCTCTATTTGTCTTGTTTTCGTCGATGTTTGTAACTGAAATGCAAGTTTCTAAAAATAACTGCATTATATCATTGTTCTAAAAATAACTATGTGATATCATAAAATATATCATATGGGTTGTTATCACACAGATATTTGTATAGTTATAAGATAAAAACATTTAGCAGCCCAGACAATTACATAGTGTTATAAGAAGATTGTCTGTCTATAGATACTTTGAGACTTTCATTTATCTACACATCGCATAGTGAAGACTTAGTCAGGGCTGGACAGAGTCTTTGCTTTGTGCACATTTGAAATCATTGGAAATGTCATACACAGGCTCATATCCTACAAGACTGTTATTTTCATGTTGAATTTTAGATTTGTCCAAATACAAAGATCAAGGGCAAAGATGGCTGTGTAAATTGTGTTTATTATTAAGTAAAATTATCCCATGTGGAAGAAAATGTTATTGATAAGAGTTCTGTAAAATAAAAATGAATTAAACTTTGAAATTGAATCATAAGATTTATATTTAAAAGAATAGTAGTTTTCCAAAACCAAAGTATGTGTTTCAAATTTTGTGGGAGTTGTATATTGAGGCATCAGTACAAAACCAATGTAGGTACCAAGAGTAAACTCTGTGTTAAATAATACAGGATCATGGGATAAACGGCTTATAATTAACCCTTGTCATGCTGAACCCGGAATATTCCTGCTTTGACAGGAGGTATAGACAAAGATCAGTCTGCACATATGTACAGTCTGATCTTAGTTCATACCACCTGAATTTCATTTTTATACCAGAAAGTTGTGAAACAATGCATTTCTGAAATTAATACTCACTCACATTTGGTAACTTCCAATGCTTTTAGCACTTTGATTTTCCATTTATTTTGCAAGGTTTTTATTCAGCATGACAAGGGTTAAGTTGATTTGTTGGTCCAATGGATCCCTTGTTATAAGTTATTTAATTGGTTTTAGTGATTTTCTGATTGAACAATGTATTTTCTTTGGTCCCCAAAGTATTTTTTATTATTCTGTTGTTTACTGTTTTTACATAATGTGAATTTACAATGATTTTGTGCTGACACATTGATATACTACCAAAGTACAGTAAATACCTGTTTTTCTCTCCTTTCAAGGATTATTTGATTTTGAATAAGGTATCATCTTTTTTTTTTATTCTCAGATAATTCCATCATTTGCTGCACAGATTTTGTAATTTTGTAGTATGTTTACCATTTATTTAATTTTCATGGTTCTAAAATACCATTAATTCAATTTAAATGGTGGTAACATACCATCAATTTGATTTTCATTGTGATCTGACATGCAATTAATTTGATTTTCATGGTGTACTAACATACCATTATTTTCCTTTTCATGGCTTCCTGAAATGACAGAAGATAAAGAAGGTTAGTATAAGTAGCTGTATTTTTGTGTAAACTTTGTAGACATAGAAACAGATAGATACAACAGTATTGAACTATTTGGTCTCTTAAATATCCAGGAAAAGTTTGTTTGAAATTCATGAGCAGATTCCTTGAAACAAGTTTTTTGTCCTTCACTCTTAACCCTTGTCATGCTAAATTAATACCTTGGCAAAAATTGAAATAAAATCAAAGTGCTGAAAGCTCTGGATGCAATTTTTGCCAGTAAGTATTGATTTCGAAAATATAATTTTTATCCTTTTGTGGTGTAAACAAGGAAAAACAGGTTGTAAAGACTATGATCAGACTGCACATATGTGCAGCCTGATCTTTGTCTTTACCTCCAGTCAAAGCTGGAATATTCCGGATTAAGCATATTAAGGGTTAAGTGTTTCAGAATGATAAATTCAAGTGGGATTGGCATCCAAGAGGCTCAAAAAGGCTGTTGTAGTAACACTAGAAAAAGAAAAATTTGAAATTTGTGGTCTGGTGCTCCAGCTGCTACTATTTGTCTGATAAACTACTAAAAGTGCTATTAAAACCCAATTTAAATCAAATCAAACAAAAAATAACACATCAATCTCTTTAAGGTGTTGTATCTTTACTAATCTTTAGGGGATTGTTACCATATTATTGCAAGTGTTATATGATATTGATAGTTCAAATGAAACATATGTAACAGCCTTTAAGTTTATAGATAGTTACATTTGTTTAATTCTAGGCCAAAATATATTTCCCTGCAATAACTTAGCTCTAACCTATTAAAACGAATGTTTTGAATTAACCTTAGTTTCCGTTAACTAACTAATATCTAGAATGACCTCCTTTAACTGACACTTTCCCCTTTTTATGGCTTTGGATAGTTTTATACTAATGGTGTTCTGGGGTCTGATCCAAAAATATTTGAGGGGGCAAATCACTCTAAAGCAAAGGATCATGCAATATTTTTTTGCCGAAACAAAATAGATAGGTAAAATATTGTTTTATTGTTGTCAGTCTTTCTGACTGTCCATTTGTTAAAACTTAACCTGTGATCTAAACATTTTCCTACAAGTTCAACACTGTTCAAGTTTCATATGTTGCATATAGGTCTGTCTCATCATTCCACATGTCTGAAAGACAATTATCAAGATCAAATTCATATAAAAGTGCCATCATTGAGGCATTTGTGTGTTATGAAGACATCTTGTTTTCAAATGCAAGATGTCTTTTCAATAAGAATCCAACTCAACTTAACCAAAAAATCAAAATTACTCATAATTTTTCTTTCTGATACATGTATCATTTGGTTTTAAAGTATTTGGAATCATAGATACAAATAAGATCAAAGAAGCAAAAACTGAAGGTGCACCTGAAGTGAAATCGGAGGACAAACCAAGTGAATCTGAACCAAAGTCTCACGAGACAACAAGTGCACCTGAAGCTAATTCAGAACAAACTGGTGCCATTGCACCTGAATCTGGTCCTGATGGTGAAATTGTTAAAGCCTCTCCAGGTCAAATTGTTCAAGTTAATTAAGAGCCTGTCAGTGACATTTCAAACAACATCACTTTTTAGCTAACCTGAGCACGAAGTGCTCAAGATGAGCTTATTTGGTTAGGTGGATGTCCGTCTTCCGTCGTCCGTCGTGCGTCGTCCGTCGTCAACATTTGCCTTGTATGCACTCTAGAGGCCACAATTTTTGCCTGATCAACTTGAAATTTGGTCAGAATGATTGTCTTGATCAAATCTCGGACGAGTTCGAAATTGGGTCAACTGGGGTCAAAAACTAGGTAACAGGGTCAAATCATAGAAACACCTTGTATGTACTCTAGAGGCCACATTTTTTGCCCAATCAACCTGAATTTTGGTCAGAATGATTGTCTTGATAAAATCTCGGAGGAGTTCGAAATTGGGTCAACTGGGGTCAAAAACTAGGTCACAGGGTCAAATCTTAGAAAAACCGTGTATGCACTCTAGAGGCCACAATTTTTGCCCAATCAACCTGAAATTTGGTCATAATGAATGTCTTGATGAAATCGCGGATGATTTTGAAATTGGGTCAACTACAGTAAAAAACTAGGTAACATAGTCAAATCTAAGAAAAACCTTGTATGCACTCTAGAGGCCACAATTTTTGCTGGATCAACCTGAAATTTGACCAGAATGATTGTCTTGATGAAATCTCGGACAAGCTCGAAATTGGGTCAACTGGGGTCAAAAACTAGGTCACAGGGTCAAATCTTAGAAAAACCTTGTATGCACTCTAGAGGCCACAATTTTTGCCCAATCAACCTGAAATTTGGTCATAATGAATGTCTTGATGAAATCTTGGACGAGTTCAATAATTGGGTCAACTGGGGTCAGAATAGGTCACAGGGTCAAATCATAGAAAAACCTTGAATGCACTCTAGAGGCCACACTTTTTGCCGAATCAACCTGAATTTTGGTCAGAATGATGGTCTTGGTAAAATCATGAATGAGTTTCAAATTGGGTCAACTGGGGTAAAAAACTAGGTCACATGGTCAAATCTTAGAAAAACCTTGTATGCACTCTAGAGGCCACATTTTTTGCTGGATCAACCTGAAATTTGATCAGAATGATTGTCTTGATAAAATCTCGGAGGAGTTCGAAATTGGGTCAACTGGGGTCAAAAACTAGGTCACAGGGTCAAATCTTAGAAAAACCGTGTATGCACTCTAGAGGCCACAATTTTTGCTGGATCAACCTGAAATATGACCAGAATGAATGTCTTGATGAAATCTCGGACAAGCTCGAAATTGGGTCAACTGGGGTCAAAAACTAGGTCACAGGGTCAAATCTTAGAAAAACCTTGTATGCACTCTAGAGGCCACATTTTTTGCCCAATCAACCTGAAATTTGGTCATAATGAATGTCTTGATGAAATCTTGGACGAGTTTAATAATTGGGTCAACTGGGGTCAGAATAGGTCACAGGGTCAAATCATAGAAAAACCTTGAATGCACTCTAGAGGCCACACTTTTTGCCGAATCAACCTGAATTTTGGTCAGAATGATGGTCTTGGTAAAATCATGAATGAGTTTCAAATTGGGTCAACTGGGGTAAAAAACTAGGTCACATGGTCAAATCTTAGAAAAACCTTGTATGCACTCTAGAGGCCACATTTTTTGCTGGATCAACCTGAAATTTGATCAGAATGATTGTCTTGATGAAATCTCCAACAAGTTTGAAATTGGGTCAACTGGGGTCAAAAACTAGGTCACAGGGTCAAATCTTAGAAAAACCTTGTATGCACTCTAGAGGCCACATTTTTTGCCTGATCAACCCGAATTTTGGTCAGAATGATCATCTTGATGTAATCTGGAACGTGTTTGAAATCGGGTCAACTTGGGTCAAAAACAAGGTCACATCATAGAAAAAAATTGTATGCACTCAAGAGGCCATATTTTTTGCCCATCAACCTGAAATTTGGTCAGAATGATTGTCTTGATGAAATCTCGGAAAAGTTTGAAATTGGGTCAACTGGGGTCAAAAACTAGGTCACAGGGTCAAATCAAAGAAAAACCTTGTATGCACTCTAGAGGCCGCATTTTTTGCCCAATCAACCTGAATTTTGGTGAGAATGATTGTCTTGATGAAATCTCCGAAGAGTTCAAAATTGGGTCAACTGGGGTCAAAAACTAGGTAACAGGGTCAAATCTTATAAAAACCTTGTATGCACTCTAGAGGCAACATTTTTTGCCCAATCAACCTGAAATTTGGTCATAATGAATGTCTTGATGAAATCTCGGATGATTTTGAAATTGGGTCAACTACGGTAAAAAACTAGGTCACATAGTCAAATCTAAGAAAAACCTTGTATGCACTCTAGAGGCCACAATTTTTGCTGGATCAACCTGAAATTTGACCAGAATGATTGTCTTGATGAAATCTCGGACAAGCTCGAAATTGGGTCAACTGGGGTCAAAAACTAGGTCACAGGGTCAAATCTTAGAAAAACCTTGTATGCACTCTAGAGGCCACATTTTTTGTTCAATCAACATGAAATTTCTTCAGAATGATTGAATTGATGCAATTTTTGATGAGTATGAGATTGGGTCAACTGGGGTCAAAAACTGGGTCACGGAGTCAAATAATAGAAATCCTTGTAAGTCAATTGTAAGTCAACCTGAACATTGTAAAAAAAGTATTATCAAGTTGTACAGAGGCAGAAGAATATTGGAAAAATTAGACAGTTCATTCAGGTGAGCGATTAAGGGCCACTATGGCCCTCTTGTTTTTAAAATGCATTATGTGGACAGTCAGAATATATATACACAATTCAAATGCATGTTGTATATTTGCTGATAATATGAAGAAACTGTTTGTTTTGTGAGTGTGCATAGTGAAGTCTAAGATCAGATAGCGTTGTTGTTATTCTAAAACCTCAAGCTGCAGTTACAAGGTTTTAGAATAACAACAACTATACCATGGATGTGCATCTGATCTGAGTCATGACTTTGCTTCAATGTTAAATTGTTTGAAATTTCACACACAGACTCAAAACTTTTGTGATCCAGTTACTTTTTTTTTTCAAAACTTTATTCAAAGTTGAATATGATAATTGTTAAGCTCATTTGCAAATGTTGGGCAAACATAGGGTCAACTTATTTATTGCCCGATGGGGCAGGTTTTCAGCTGAGCCGCATATGCACACGCAAAACTGGGTATAATTCGAAAACGGTATGCAACATCTTGTGAACCAGAACATAGGAGCTGGCTACTTATTCGAGGGTTCAACGCAAAACTGTCGTAACTCCATTTTTTTGACAAAACCACTTTTTTTCATTTTTGATATCCTTATTTGATACTTTATCCATGGTTAAAACAGAAAATGAAAATTTGAAATATAAAATACTTTAATTGAAAAATGCAAAAATGTCGTAACTCAGAAAAAGGATATTTTGTTGTGCAAAACTGTCGTAAGTCTATTTTTGGAGTTACGACAGTTTTGCATTGAGGAATTTATGATTGAAATGGTTATGATGTTCATGCAAAACTGTAGTAAGTTCAACAGATGTTAATGTTTCTTAATTCATTCAATGATTTTCAATCTTAAAATTCAAGACTACAGATAATCTGGCTATAAATAGATTATTTACCTTCCAAGGTTACTTTTTTATAAGATTTTTTAAAAATAACAGTTAATAAAGGAGAAAAAATCACAAATTATTCATTTTGTAAAAATTGGTCTTAAGTACTAAAAGTATGCAGTTTGTTTGTTCATTATGTACTTGTTAAATGTAAGTATTTGCTTAATACTACATTTATATATAAATATTTAAGTCAGAAAAGGTTGCCAGATTTATTTTTGAAGAGAAATGGACTTACGACAGTTTTGCATGAACATAATCAAAACTGTCGTAAGTCACCCCAAATTGTCTCGGTCTTCTTATGGTAACTATTTCATTATGTTCTTATCATTTTTGTTCCTCTGGCTTATTTTAAGCCAGGCTATTTTCCTTTTTTTGTGTCTGTGAAATCATCAAATGATCCTAAAACTATTTTAATAGCTTATCAGAAATATATGGATGAAGCTCAAACAACTTCTATTGGTATAATTTTTATATCAACTTATATCAGACCCTATGTGGAAAATTTAGGATTATTGACCCGGTCCCACTGCCAAACCGACACAAAACATATGCTAAATGGACTCAACTGAAAAGTTGAATTTTCATCCGTTCTCATACGCTTGATACAAACTGATAATAGTGGCAAAAATTTGCAAAAGCAGAAAGTAAAGTATGTAGCCGAGATGTTGTGTGGATGCTCATCGAGAGCCTTGCTGATAAGCGCAGATGACAGATCAGAAGAGGTTACCGGGTTTAATTGTGATGTAAACTAATAGTGAAAAGAGTGGATGCATAAAGCATTGGAGGTATACGCATGTATGCTGTGCAGAAACGAGATGGACACAGCAAGGATCATTAAATTTTAGGTGATGCAAAGGCTTCATACTAAAATGTATCTGTGTTATTTCTCTTTTAAATTTTTTATATACCTAATAATTCTATCCTGTGTAGGTTTTCATCCAATGCGGATAAAAGTTCCGAGGATGCCTAACCGATGAATTGGGGATGCAGTGGAAGTATAACGGATGCTATAGGATACATAGTGTCTAATCCTCATAATGTTTCACATTTACAATCTACATAGCAGAAAGTTTATCTGCTCTACAAGTTTTGTGCAGTTCAAAACTTTCTGCGCGGATGAAATGACAATGGACTGGTACTCGATGGACAGAGTGTATGCAAAGCATATGTACAGGGTTAGAAATAGATGCAAAACTTCTTTTTCAACGGATGTGAATATTTTCATATGTTTTACATCCCAAATGCATCTGTATGTGCAATAGGACCGGGCCTTAAGGGTTTATGAATTGATTCTTGTCTATATAGACTATCATTAGCCATTTAATTAAAGACAGGTCCTTCTTATTTGCATATCCTCTGCAATTTACCTCCATTTAAACTGTTACATTACGCTCCCCCCAAAAATAAGCCTGAGGCTTGGCCTATCTGTGGGTAAGGCAACTCCAGTCTGGCATTTGTCATTACCCCACCCCTGCCAACAATTTGTACCAAAAGAGCACATAGACAGACTTGATCCACTCAGGGGAAAAGATCCTCAACCCTAAACAGGTCGATGACTGTTTGTATAGACCATCTATAAGCCATTTAACCAAGGGTGGGTCTTTATATCCAATGCAACTACCTCCCTTTTTAGTGTTACAAAGGTTTCTAATTTTCATAATGTTGTATGTAGTGAAAACTTTTATTGTCCTAGAAACTTCTAAAGACTGTTAATTTTGTTACCCCAATAAGATTCTTTAATTTTCTCAGGAAATTTCATCTTGTTATCCCACATCAGAGTTTTAGATCTACTGGCAGAAGGTACATTTTTTCTGAATGTCCCTCTGTCTATGTGTCCATTCTTATTATTTTTCTTGTTCTTGGCATCAGGTCAACAGTTTTCATCTGATTTGCTTCAAACTTTCACAGAGTGATTGGACTTATAAAAGAATGGTTCCTTTTGAAAGTGGGCCAGGTTTGTCAAGTATCGTGGGAGATCAAAATATGTCTAAAATATCCTACTATTTTTTTCAATTCTAGTCCACAGATCTCATCTGATTTGCTTTAAACTTGCATGGAATACATGGTTTTACCATTATGAAGAACATTCTGTTAAAATATGCTCAGGTCTATGAAGTTTCACAGCAAAAGGGTTGTAATGAAAATTTAATTAGTATATTTTTTTTTTTTTTAACTTTTTCCAACTTTGGAAAGATTGATGGCTTTTTAATTAATTTAAAATGGCATTTGATTACCTTACCCATGCTATCATGCTACAGACTCTTTTAGGGAGTCAGTAGAGAGTCCCAGGCCCTTATGGACCTCTTGTTTTGTTTAATTTAGTATCCATGAAACCTTTGTCCCCTGTATTTAATTTCTTAATTTCACAGGATCTTGGGTCCCTTGTCTCTAATGAGATTCTTTAAGTGCTTATAAATATCCTCAGATGTTTAAATTTACCTCTTCAGATTCTTAAAGAGATCCTCATCAAATTAGCAACATGACTATACGGGTTCATGGAAAGATTCTTCTAGCTCTTCATGAAATCTTTAATTACACTCCCCTTCAAAGAAGATGGGGTATTGCATTTGTCAGTTGGACCATCTGTCCGTAGACTGTTTTTTGTCATATCTAAAAAAGTATGTATGCTAGAATCTTGAACTTCACAGGTGGATAGATCTCATTTAGAAGTGCAGTGTACAAGAACTGTTACTCTACTCAGAATTTTTGGGGGGTTATTGCCCTTTGCTTAATGCCAAGGAATTTGACTTGCTCTTATTGGGGGCATAAATGTTTTATATTTGTTGAATCTTTAGTAAAATGAAATATCATATTTCACATAATTGCATAATTTTACAAATGGAAGTGAACAGCATTTGAATTTTGAGACTTACCTAAAATTCAATCACAGTAAAGGGTCAAATATCTTTTGACCTAAGGTCAATTTGTCATTACATTTCTGGAATTAGTTTATATCTAGGAGAGAAATTAAATTGAATGTGCATAATTCACAGTATTCATCTAAGGATAAAGGTCACACCAGGTCAAATGTTGGTTTGCACAGGTTTTTACTCATTCTTTAACAGTGTTTCAGTATATTTCCAACCAAGTGGTCAACCTAGCCAAATGGCTTTCTCTAAAAACTTCCACAATTCAGCTCATAAGTACAAGCACATCATTTATATGATTTCATATGAACCACAAGATGTTTTTTTCCACCATTTCATAATCATTATACCCCAGTATTTGGAGAAAAAAAAGGCATTGACTCTTGAGAGACAAATGTTGGACAAAAGTTTACCAAACCATGACTCAAAACCCCAATTTTGACAGAGCTTAGACCTCATTACCAACTTTGGTAACTGGGATCAGCTCAAAACAACAAGAGGTTAAAGATAGCCTGTATGCTTCAATGCCAAATCTAAATTCATGAAAAAAATTAAGAAGTGTCAAACTAAAACAGCTCTACCAAGTTTGGCTAAAATTAATTGTTGTTTGAAGCAAGATGTTTTGAAAATTTCAAATTAAAAATACACCATGTCACACCTTCCAACAAAATTTCACAGACAAGTTTTGAACAAAATTCACACAAGTTACATTCAAGTTTTGTTGAAACTGATCAAATGATTTTGGAGTAGAAACTGTTTCAAGGTATCAAACTCAAAAGAAGACTTGCCCTGACAAACCCACATTATCCCGAGATGTTCAAAGGAAAAAGTTATTGACACACAGCAAACACACCAATATGATAATAGCCTGGAGCTATGAAAGGGTATAGTTCTTACAAGAGGAATGCAACAGATTCAACTCTCAGCTGTAGGTTAAAGTGGACTAGAGGCTGCAGTCTCAGCACAGTTAATACTATGTCAGGGCTTCTTATCAGGGGTTATGGTCTCTATCTCAGCTGTGGGATACATCCTTGTCAACAAATCTCTCCCAAAAATGAAAGGATAATTGTAAAACTCACTAGATTGAGCTTCTGGAGGCTGAGAAAGGATGTCAAGTTAGTACTGGTGTTACAAATGCAAAGAATCCATGGTTAGGTACTCCAACTGCAAAACTTTTAAAAGTGGTGTTAAAATCTTGTTCAAGTGAAATCAACAAAACAAACATCTAAAGATATATAAGTAGTATGCTTTCGAAATTGCATAAGGACTTATCTTTTTAAAAGGAAAATAGCAGTTAAACTAAAGATTTATGTCAAGTTTGAAGCAAATATTACATCCTACTCCTTCGTATTCCTACAATACTTATGGAATAAAAGACATCATATAGATCAAAATACATCTATTCTATTGTCCAAAAAAAGTGAGCTTAAAATAAAATGCATAGCTTTGTCTTGCTACATCCTGTAGGTTGCTCTATCATTAGATAAGTTATATACCAAGTTTCAAGGAAATATCTTTTGTCATACCAGAAATATCAGAAACATGTTTGTAAGATAATAATTCAACAACAACAAGCTAGGAAAATCCCGCATTTTTTTCCTTAAAACAGCCATGTTAAGAAATGATTCAGCTGAGTCAGGCTAGCAGTTAACACATAAGGCTGTCAACCCTTGGTTAGTGAGTTTGAACCCTGGTCCAGTCAACTTTCATCCTATATTTGACAAAAGTCAATGTGATACAAGTCATGAATCCCACCACTGGGCATATAATAAGTATTGCAGCTATGTAGGATGGGCAGCTGTTAGCTGGGATGAACAGTTGTTGTTGTTCTGGTTTGAAAAACAATGGGTAGATGTGCCAGCCTCTACAATATAACTGCCATTATAAATACTAAATGTTTAAAGTGGTGTTAAATCCACTAGATGATTAAATATTTTAAAATTCGCAAAATTGAAACAAAGAATAATTGACTTTTTTCATGGTCTTTGATTCCCAAAACTGTTGAAATGCACTTTAAACTTAGTACTTATTTCCCTTCTTACATTTCATCAATTAGTTTACTTGCAAATAGGCGAGAAAATGGAAATAAAGGTGAAAACAGACTTGAGTTACAACAGTTTTGCACTATTTCTATGTAAAAATCTTAAGCAATTTGAGTGACAAAACTGTCGTAAGTCCACTTACGACAGTTTTGCATGAATACATCATAAAATATTTGGGCATTTTCAGAGGCAAAACTGTCGTAAGTCACATTTTCTTTAAAACAACCTTTTTCATTAGCTTTGTTTAAAAATCAACTATGAGAATGAAATAAGACATATAACCTTTAATCAATTTATCCATCATGCTGAAATATAATCTACAACATAGAAATTAGAGAGTTTTTTGTCTCTCCTGTAAAATTTTCAAAAAAGGAGTTACGACAGTTTTGCGTTGACCCCTCGTATTGTGGTCGGTGAAAAACAACAAAATCGGGACCCATTCGGGTGACAAATAAGTTGGCCCATAGTTATATTATCTAAAGTTATCCAGTTATTTTGGTCATTCAAAACTTTGTTTGAAGTTGAAATTGATTATTGTATAGCTCAGCTGATCATACAGTGCTCTTGCTATAAAATTTTTTCAATTATTATTATGATTAATATTATCTTGAACAATATTCTTGAACAATGTTCTTGTTCAATATATTTGCCCAATTTTCACAGAATTGCTTTTCAATTCATATATAGGTAAGGAAACAGTAAATAAATATATTGTTGAAAGTATTGTTCAAAACAACGTTCACTTACAAGCATTGTGATAGTCCACAAGCAAAATCTGTGTGAAATTCACTTAATGTGTCATCAATACACTTTCTAAAACATTATTGTTGAATGAATAAGTGATATGCATGAGAGTGATGGTATACACGTCGAGGAATCAGATGACGCAAATTTTTCGATATTTTTCAATAATCTAGTAAATACTTGACCGATTTGAAAAAGGTTTGAAGTAGAGAATGTGGAAAAATGCCAGGAAATAGTTTGATGAGGTAGATTTTTCAAAAATATGCAGATAAAAAAAGTTATTGTCTTGGTAACTTATTGATGAATTTCATTCAAACTTCACAGATATGACCAGTATTAAGCTGAAATGTGCAAGTCATATTTTGTTTCTTGTCCATTGATGACAGAATTATGGCCTTTTAATGAAAATGTCAGTTGATCTTTGTGGACAAGCTCTGTAGGGGGTATCAGTCTGCTTTGTAACAAGTCTGGCTGCAAACCTTTTAATAGCAATTTATTGCTTAATTGCAATTGGTCTTATGCACATACAGAATTATAATAGTTTCTGTAATTAATTTAATTGAATTTAAAATAAATGTACCTTTATTTATCAGTAAAATTACAATGTTTAGACATCAATGTGCTCCCATGAGCTCAGTAAATGGGGGGATTGTTCTTTAAAGTCTGGGTTGCTACTAAGATTTCTAGCCTAACCAGCATTGTACCTAAGCAAGGTTGTTTTTTTTGGCACCTCTAAAACTTGTTTATTTGCAACACAATTACAAGTGCTTGATTGGCTGTGTGATTATGAAAATTACTGAAGTAACTAAACTGACATGAAAGAAAAAGATTTCATTGGAAGTCACCATTTTCTCTTGTTTTGTTTCTTAGTTTTGTCATTCAATTTCTTTTAAAGTTTCTCATTTTGTTTCAATTAGATAAACTTTTAACACAAGCATTGTAAGTGATCCTTAATTTCATTCTTTAAAATGATATTTTGCTAATCGTTATGAAGTAGAATGCAAAGTGAACTTTGACTCTAATATATGTTATACCGGTTCTTTTTTTCTAGCATATTTTCTTCCATCTTTAGTTTATTCATAGTTAAAAAAACTCATTTCAGTGGTTTTGTTTTAAAGAACAATTCAATGTTTGTAGTGCTCGAAAAATAATTATAATTTATCAAATGCATAAATAGTTATATATGAAAATTTGCTGTAAATAATGTCTTGCCGTACTTGGTCCCATTTTAACACTGTTTTTTTTTATCCCCAGTTTACTAACCGTCTATGTTTTGTATGTTGTATTTATGTTTAGATGTGCCCGATGTTGTTTTGCATGAAGTTCCTAGTATTGATCCAGATCAGATGGAAGGTTCTCATCTTTATGTTTTAGTTCTCAATGGGTCTTAATTTGCTGCAATGCATATCTGTCCTATTTTATTCAATCTAATTTCAAGCAATTGTACATCTAACCATCTTAATGCATACAGCCATTCCATACAATTATCTAGTACCTAGATCTAATGATATTTGCCATAATATTCAAAAATGATAAGGAATCACCATTTGATAAGGATATAAAGGATGATGAGCTTTTTTAATCATCTTTTCCACATATTTTTTTCTCAAACTGCAACTCGTGTATTCCACACCCAGGGCTTGTCCTAGCTTTTTGAACTTAGGAGATATTGACCCCTTGACCAAAAAAAATCTGGGGGGTCAAAACTGGTTTTGAGGGATCAAAAAAGTGTAAAACGTGAGAAGTTATCAGTTTTTAAAGTAGTTTATATAACTGAAACACATGAACAATAAAGTGTAGACACACTTTATTGTTTATGTTCTTTCATTTATATAGATCTTTTGTAACAGTATAAAGAAAACAATTGATCTTATCTCTTTTATATTGCATAGGATTCACCACTGGAAATTCAGAGGGTCAAAATGACCCTCTACAGGAAATTTTTGAGGGTCAAAATGGAATTTTTGGGAGTCAAACCCAAAGTTTAAGGGTCAAACATGAGCCCTGTATACCTTTCATAGGGGTTGGGCTTTGGATCTGGTAAATGATATTATGTGTCATTCTTTGGAGAATATAGTCCAATACATTTAGAACAAACAATCAGCCGGCACACCCCATTTATATCATTATCAAATACTGAAGCCAAATAAATTGTAAACCAATTTAAGTATAACCATCAAAAACTCCATATTGTTATAACATTACATTGTAGAGGCAATAGCAGAACAGCAAGAAGTTTCCTATGAGCCAGCACCAGAACATGGGGGTCCAGGTTAATATTTAACATTGTTACCTTCTCCATATTGTATTACCCCAGAGGTTGACACTAACTCCTGAGTTTAAGGAGTCAATTAGACTCCTAACACATGAAATCAAGGAGTTAAAGCTCAAAGTAAGGAGTCCGAATTTTCATAATGGGAGAACATTGTGGAAAAGAAGAAATTGCTTGTTTTAAGCAATTTCTTCTTTTCCACAATGTTCTTCCAAAGAAGACTTTTTTTCTCAAAACACTGTTTTCTTCAACAAATTTTAAAGTGAAACGACCTATAGTTTGGCAAGTGTTAGAAAGGATACTAATCTATGCATTTGTTTTTCAAAATATTCTCATATAGACCCTTGTAGTCCATCAGACTCCTTACTTGCAAATGGAAGGAGTCCAACCGGTAAACAAGGAGTCTCGGACTCCCGGACTCCCCTTAGTGTCAAACCCTGTTACCCCACCCACTTCTTTATACTCTATGTACTGGTATTACATTATCCCCACATGCTTTTCGAATCATACTTCTTGCTATTCCACAGCTTGAGGTAACCAAACCAGTGTTTACAATCCCTTATAATTGACTATACACTTACCTTCACACAGACTCTATGTTGCATGTACTGCACTTTGACTTATCTCACTCAGTTCTTTTAAACTTGCCTTTTTTTGTCATACCTACCACTTCTTGGCACCCACACATCACTTTTTCAAGCCTACTTCTCGATTTCTCACACTTTCTTTTACTTCATCCCTGTGTTGTAACCCTAGACATTATCTTACTCAACCACATTAAAATATTTTTTTATCCACCCACATTTTGTAATCCTGTTTTTTTGTGTAAATGTCTAGTTTTTAAACAAAGGGGTACAAAGCTAGTTAAAATTTCATTTATTTATCTTGCATATAAACTGCAATACCTTACATCCTCGTGACATGGAATTCTTTTGAAAATTTGGCTGGTGCAAGACAGTTTTGATATGGTTTTAGATCTTAAATGTGTATTAAAAATGCCAATATTAAATTCAATGGACTGTAAGGTCTCAAAGGAAATTTATGTAATTTGTTATTTGCAAAAATATTTAATTTTTCAGCATGAGAGAGTATATGTAATAAGCTTTATGAAATAGGATGTCTAGTCCAGTCAGCACTCTTATTGTAAATTCAAATGAAAAGATTATGTCTAGATATAATAATAATAGACCAAGAATCCCTCCTTGGCTGAACCCTCATAACCTTGGATAACAATCAAGATGTCAAGGCTTTTGGAAACAATATTAAGATGCAATTGAAGCTGTGTTGTCACAATCAGCAATCAAATTAGAATATGAAACAAGTATATAACAAATAGAAATAGTTTTGAATTTTCAATTAATGATCATCTAATTACAAAAATGAGTATGATAAATATGCTGCCAGAAATTGAGCAGACTAAATCTTTCTTGATATTGGGCATTACATGTTTGTTTTTTTTTTCCACATCATTACATGCATTTTGATGTCAATTTCACTTTGATGAAAAAGCAAAACTTGAGACTTTAGTTCATTTGCTAATTATAACTTTAATGTAATTTCTGTAAAGAAATAGATTTTTTTTGTTTATATCTTTCCTCCACTTTGGTTCATATTACAAATCAAATTTTCTCATCTATTATTCTCTCTGTATTTTTTCAGATAAAGCCCCATCACCAAAACCAGAAGAAAAGAAAGAAGGTAAACACTAGAAATGAATAACTACCCTTTAATTGAGCTGTGTGATATTTCTGACAATTTCACATATTAAAAGTACAAACATTGAGTAGCAGATAAAAACAAATGCTGCAATAAAAAAATTGGCTGCCTATTTGAAGAGGGGTTATGACTTTGTCTATCTATGAAGTGCATAAGTGTCTGGGCAGACTGCGGATGTACATGCTGGCCAGACGCTTTGCTTTGCACACATGATTATAAATTTTTGGAAATGTCTTGCACAGGCTCATTTTCTATCAAGTTATATTTTGTAGGTACATCTTGATTGACGTTATCTTTTAAAAATAATTGCACCTAGTTAACATGAAAAGGTCTGTGAAAAATATAAACATTTTAGATTTTGCCAAATTAACTCCATTGCTCAGAAGCTCTGCCATGTATTCAGGATGACAAAAAGGTTCAAATTGTTTGCAAATTATATCCTGCTTTGCACATACACTTGCGTACAAAGTGGGGTATATTTTGAAACAGTTTGCACTGTTTTGTCATCCTGAATGCAGGGCTTTTTTCATCACTCATAGTATGGAGTGCATGTACATTCAAATTTTTTGGAAAGATCAAAATATTTTGGAAGGGACCCCATCAGTATAAAGCAAGAGATCCTATCTGGATCCATTATCAATTATCTCTGAAGACAAACTGCTCAAGGGTGAAAGCATGAATTTTTTAAGATTCTAATGAAAACATTTAGTGTCATTTATTACACAATTTGAAGTCTAAACCATATGCAGAGAATATCTCAAATTGTTGCATGATATATTGTTATATCAATATGTTTTTGGAATGTTTGTAATGCCTTTAGTTTTTATATGATATAAACATGTAATGTCCCTAGCATTTTGAATATCAAATTTTTCATATATATAATATTAAACCTCCCTAGCTTTTTTATCATCGATTGCATTGTAAGCAAAATCCTATGTAATTTCCCTAGTTTTTCAAAGGTAAATTTCACCATTTGAACTAATGAATGTAATATTTCTTCCACATGTTGAAGTATGGAAGATGCCCTTTAAATCTTTTAATTATCAATTTCATTAACTAGAATACATGCATGTATTGTCTGTAGAGAGAAACTAAGTATTACGCAGGAACAAGCCCAGTAAACAACTGTATTCTGTATTCATAGGGGTCAAAGTATTGAACGTCTAGCTCTAAATCATGGGGATGTAAGACTGACCCTCAGCTTGGACAACTTCCATCAAATATTTGACAAAAATGCATTGTTTTACATGTGTCATCAGGGTTAGACACCAACTGCTTTTTGCCACTAGCCTGATGGACCTGTTAGCCCAAAATATTACAGGTCCTCCCTCATAACAACAGGTCCTGCATGATGAAAACCATGTTTGAATTTTAACAATTTAAAGGATAAATTGCAAGAAAACATCGTTGGAAAAGAAGAAATTGCTTTTCACAAGCAATTTCTTCTTTTCAACAATGCTTTCCATTTGGTAATTATGCAAATTTGGTATCAGAATTTTTTTTCAAAACTGGACAGATTTTAAATAGTCAGTGCTGCCATTAACTTCAGGCCTCATGGACCTGTAGCATGGTAACATTTACCAGTCCTCCCTACAGGGGGCCTGAGGACTGATGTAAGTGTCGATCCCTGGTCATTTATCTCCCACCAATCTGTGAATGATCCCCCAAAGTGGGATGGTCAGTTGATGACTCACATGAAATGTTGCAGTTGTATCCTCTCTCATCCACCTGATTCAAATAATGATTTTCAAACCAATGATTGATGAAAAAAATATTATAGACGACGAAGGTTATCGAGAGACAAGTGAACAAACAGGTGAACAAACAGATGAACAAACAGCAGAAACTGACCAAGATAATGAGCAATCTAAAGTACAAGATAATGAACAAACAACAGAAGGTACACGCTGTTGTATGGTGTATATAGTCATAACCCATATAGATCTAAATCTCAGTATTATACACCGGCATACACTGTTGTATGGTGTATATAGTCAAAACCCATATAGATCTTAAGCTCAGTATTATACAACGGCATACACTGTTGTATGGTGTATATAGTCAAAACCCACATATATCTTAATCTCAGTATTACACAACTTCAGACACTGTTGTATGGTGTATATAGTCATAACCCATATAGATCTAAATCATAGTATTATACAACAGCAGACACTGTTGAATGGTGTATATAGTCATAACCCACATATATCTTAATCTCAGTATTATACAACTGCAGACACTGTTGTATGGTGTATATAGTCATAACCCATATATATCTTATTCTCAGTTTTACACAACAGCATACTCTGTTGTATGGTGTTTATAGTAATAACCAACATATTTCTTAATCTCAGTTTTACACAACAGCAGACACTGTTGTATGGTATATATAATCATAACCCATATATATCTTAATCTCAGTATTACACAACAGCAGACACTGTTGTATGGTATATATAATCATAACCCATATATATCTTAATCTCAGTATTACACAACAGCAGACACTGTTGTATGGTATATATAATCATAACCCATATATATCTTAATCTCAGTATTACACAACAGCAGACACTGTTGTATGGTATATATAATCATAACCCATATATATCTTAATCTCAGTATTACACAACAGCAGACACTGTTGTATGGTATATATAATCATAACCCATATATATCTTAATCTCAGTATCATATTATACATAGTTGTACAGTGTTGTTTAGTGTATGTAGTTATAACCCATAGATAGAATAGTCTCAACATCAAACCCTACATCTATAGAAATTTTGTGTTGATATTGAACATCAAAGGACTGATATGGGATTTTTTCCTATTTAGATGATTTTGTTTCTTTCATTCAGAAAAGATTTGATCATAAGAATTTTACATGTGTAAACTTTTAGCCTCTAAGGACATATGAAAAAATAAATTTCTTATGAATACAATCATGTGGTCTCTCAAAAACTAATAATATTTATTGATTTCTGATAGACTTTAATAGTTTATTAGTTATACCCCCCAAAATTTTGTTTCAGTGGTATATAGGATTCAGCTTGATGGTTGGTCCATCAGTTGGCCGATTGTACATCTGTCCACAGCTTTTTTATGTCCACTCCATTTCTCAGTAACTAATGGGCAGATTTCATTTAAACTTTACAGATCTGATCAGTGTCAAATAAAGATGTGCAAGTGATATTTTGTTAAGATCCATTGACTTTTGATGGAGAATGGCTTTTCTTTATTGACTAGAACTTGAAGGGAGGTTTTAGTCCGCCTTTTGACAGTCTATTGCTAAAAACAGAAGTTGCATGTTGTTGCGTGTGTATAATATTATAGAATAATCCATATCATAACCTGAGTTTTATAATATACATCAGAATACACTGTTTTATGGTGTATTTAGTTATAACCAGTTTATATCTTAACCCATGTCATGCTGAATAAAAATCTATGCAAATTAATATTAAATCAAAGTGATAAAAGCACTGGAAGTTACCAAATGTAAGTGGGTGTTGATTTTGGAAATACATTATTTTGCACCTGTCTGGTCTAAAAATGAAAATCGGGTGGTATGAACTAAGATCAGACTGCACATATGTGCAGGCTGATCTTTGTTCATACCTCCTGGCAAAGCTGGAATATTCCAGGCTCAGCATGACAAGGGTTAATCTCGAAATTTACAGACACTGTTGTCAGCCCTGCATTCAGAAAAAAAAGGTTGTAAACTTTTTTAATTGAGACCTCTCTTTGCACACATGCAATGTGAGCTATATTTTCAAAATTGATTTATGAATGATAATATCTGAACATAGGGCTGCTACATATAGTTATAACCCCTATAGACTTAATTTTAACCCTTGTCATGCTGAATATATTTTGGCTAAAATTTTCATCAAAATCAAGGGGCAAAAAGCACTGAAAGTACTAACTGTAGGTTAATTTTAATTTGAAAAAACCTAATATATTGACAATTCTGGTTTCAAAGTGTGAAACAGGTGGTGGAGACTAACATCAGGCTGCACATATGTGCAGGCTGATGTTTCACTATAGCTCCTGCTAAAGCAGGAATATTCCGGGTTCAGCATGACAAGGGTTAATACTATAGATACTAAAGGGGTGTGGAAATATGCATTTTCTCAATTCGTTCCTGGACAAGTAAAAGATGATTTTCTTCTTTCTAATTGTCCAGAATCAAAATAAACTTGTCTTCACGAAAGAGAAAAGATAAAATTTGTAAACCATTGCTTTTAAATAATTAATTTTCTCTATCAAAAATAATGTTTACTCCACTTTGGTACAATAATTAATGTTACATATTTAATACCATTCCAAGATGTGCCCTGGTATTTACTTGTCCATGGACAAGTTGCCTTGAAAAGAAGCCACCGTCATAGCGCAAGTAAATAAAAGTAAAGTAAAGAAAATAATATCATACTCTAGGCGAAGATTCAATACTCAGATTTTGAATTAAGTGGAATTTCAACCCTTTTCAGACTTAGAATTCTTGGTTAAGTTTTTACATGCAAATGTTGTACATCAGTTATAGCTCTATTTCTACAAAGGCTTTTGCTTGGAAACTCTACACATGCTTCTGTTACAATGATATCAGCCTCTTGACAAAGATTTATTACTCTGATATTGAATTTAGTGGAATTTTAACCTTTTTCAAACTCAGAAATTCTTGGTTAAGTTTTTACATGCAAATATTGTACATCAGTTATATCTCTAATTCCATTAAAGCTATTGCTTTCAAACTTTGCACATGCTTCAATGATCATAACAACAGCCTCATAATAACGATTCAATTCTCTGGTATAGAATTTAGTGGATTTATAACCCATTATGGACTTAGAAATTCTTGGTTAAGTTTTTACATGCAAATGTTATATTTCTGTAAATTCTCTATTTATCCTACAGCTGTTGCTTGGAAACTTTACACATGCTTCTTTGACCATAATATTAGCCCACAGAAAAAGATTCATCACTCTGATATTTAATTTAGTGGAATTTTAACCCTTTTGGGCCTTAGAAATCTTGGTTATGTTTTTATGTGCAACTGTTTTATGTTAGTTGTATATCTGTTCCTACTAAAGCTATTGCTTTGAAACTCTGCACATGCTTCTTTGACCATAATATCAGCCTCTAGACAAAGATTCTTTTCTCTTGACTTTCATTTTATTGAACTTCCAATGTCAATATTGATTTGCTGTTACTATCCAGCACTAGGAATAGTCGAGCTTCGCTGTCCTCCGACAACTCTTGTCTATACCTCCTGCCAAATCAGGGATATATTCTGTTCAGCTTGACAAAAATTAAAATGTATCTAGACATTGTATTCTAACTAAGGTGACTGTCAATGATGCAGAATAAAATGATGATCAATATTAGAATAAAAGTCCTCTAGTTGTTTAAATGTGTTATTCTCTTGTATGGCATGAGTTATAGTAAAAAAATATCAAATTCTCATGAATACCTTTTTAAATTCCCATTACCAATTGCAGCCATTATACCCACAAAAACTATGTTTGGGGGTTTGACAGAGTCAGCTTGTTGGTCTGTTTGTACATCTGGAGCAAAATTTTCGATTCTGCACAATTTCTCAGCAACTAATGAAAGTAGCAAACAAGGAAAAGGATGAAAAGTTTTTGTCCACGAAACATGGAAATGATCCCCATTTTCAATGGTATTCCATACTTCTCTAGCACCTTACCCTGGAAAAACGGACTTTCTACTGCCAGGTTTTTCTTTTTCCGCACAATTTCCCAGCAATTAATAAAAATGATTTATGCCCCACTACTGGACAGAATAATGTATATATAAAAAGACCTTCTGGAGGTCACCTGCATACTTGTATGGACAAGGGCTGTTGGGGGAGGGGGGGTATTAGCCAACTTTGCAGCAAGTTTAGTTAAAGATTTGGTCTGGGTGTTCGTAAGAATCTTTATAATATTTTTTTAATTCTAGAACCATCACAAGAACAACAACAACAGCAGCAAGATCAACAACCAGAACATCAACAACAGGAAGAACAGAAACCAGCTGAGCAAGGTGATTTACGACCTTCTTATCACAAACCCTAAAACAGCAAAATTCCTGGAAATGCTAGGTTCACCACAGGAAAACCCAAAAGCCAAATCACCGCCTTGTCTATAAATAGCATTCTTGTACGAAACCAAAATTCACATGGTCTAGGATTGGCAGATGATTTCGCATTTAATAGATGTCTTTGATTAATATTCTAATTGAATAGAATTCTTGTATAGTGCCATTTTCAAAATGTACAGTTGTGGAGCGGAGATAAGTCTTGTAAAAAAGAAAAGTGAACCAAAGCCGGTAGTACTTTTTTGAAAAGCTATTAACAACTGACAGGATTGTTCTCACGTAGTACTAACACTGGGTGACGTAGAAAAAGAGTTGAAAAAAAGAACTTTTTATGAATTGTAAAAAGAATTGTGGCTTAATATGTCTACACTTTTGTGCTTGCTATATGTTTTTGAATCTAAAATAAATATTGTGTACCATACTATCAAAGTTATGAAACTCAATAATTGCAAAAAAATTGTAAGAGTTATGCCCCTTTTTCAACTTAGAATTTTTGCATTATCCAGCATCTGCAGCTGAGCATTGCACCTGTAGGTGGTGCTCTTGTTGAAATACTAGAATAAACTGTGCTGTGTGTCTGCGTCTTTGTCTTTGTGCCGATGTGAAATTGTTGGAAATGTTACTTCCAGATGTATATAAAAAATGTCTGGTTGGTTTCAGGGGGAATTTGTTAATCTCTCTCTTGTGTTGTAGGCCATATATTAATCTCTTTCTATTTTATCATCTTTTTAGAACCTGAACAAACACAGCAAGAGCAGGGTATGTTAGATTTTATTTATTTGTATATGAACACTTTTAAACATAAAAACGCACGCTCAATTCACAGGCAAGAGGTTCTGAACCCTTGTTATCCAGACTGAAATTTTCTTGCTATGCGGTTTGTTTGAAAGATGATTGTTTTGTTGCACGTCAGAAATTGCTAATGCACTTCACATCACAGTTAAAATTTCTGCAAACATAAATATCTCATTCATGATTAAATGTACTAAACTGAAAATGTATCCCTTGTCATGCTGAATAAAGTAACATCATTCATGTTGAAACTTTTCTTATTTAAATAGGAAAAACAGTTGGTATAGATTAAGATCAGTCTGCACATTTTATGTGAATGTCTATCTTTTGTCTTTATGTCCTGCCAAATAATTCAGCTTGACAAGGGTTAAATCTTAAAATTCTATGAAAACATCTGCATAAATGCCATTATATCTGAAGGATTAAAGATTTCTAAAACTTCCTCTGTGTTTAGGTAGGTCGACTATAGTCTTAACTGAAAGATTTATTTCTAAAGAACTTTGAATTAAAAAAAAAAAAAAAACAGAAAAAGAAACCTAGCATGACAAAACAGAGTGAACAGTTTGCAAATTTAAACCCTCTTTGTATGTGGACTTTCATGCGAAACAGGGTATAATTTGCAAACAGTTCATGCTGTTTTGTCATCCTGAACACAAGTGTTGGTTTTAAGATCAAATTGGGTCATTTTTGACCTGGCAGGTCATGGTTTAACTGTGATTTAATTTGGCTGGGAGTTTACTTTTCAGTATTGAATTGCATAGGTTTCTTTCAAAAGCTCATCAAAATGTTCTGTTTACATCCTGTATTGTTAAACAAAAATGATCAACATGTTTAACAAAAGTGAACATAATTATTCTATGTAGAGTTACCCGAGTATTTGGTAACTTCAGCCAATTCCAGCCCTTTGGAGGTCTAATATATTTATTGAATTAAGTTTCTCAAATATCTTTTATAAATTGCTTCTATGAGAGTAAATTTATTAGAAACCCTGCCATATCTAAATTTTATACAATACTCAGAGATATTCACCCTGCCATGTCAAAAGTTGTGTACAATACTATGAGAAATATTCACTTGCTTGTTTGCTGTTTTATCACCCACATGTTTTGACTTGTCATTCTCACACTCACACATCACTAGGTGGGGAAGTACAAGAAGTTAAGCCTGATGAGGAGGCTCAGCCTGCGCCAGAAACCGTGCCTGAACCGGAACAAACCGAGGAAAAACCCTCAGAATCTCAAGAAACTACGGAAACCACAGAACAGACTCAAGGTGGAAAATTAGACTAGAAATAATCTTACACCCTTACCCTTCTGTTTACAAAGCTTTAGTAGACAATACAGACTAAGACAAGCCTACACAGAGATGCAGTCTGATCTTAGGTTACACAGTGCTTGCTGGCTATCTTATTATTGTGGGACCATTTTAGGGTCATTTAAACCAGTCTGACTCAACTTTTTAGCTCATCTGAGCACGAAGTGCTCAAGGTGAGCTATTGTGATCGCCCAGTGATCAGCGTCCAACCTCAGTCATTTGTCGTGCGTCGTCTGCCTATTAAATCAATGTGATGTTCCAGGGTCAAAGAGACTCAGGTGAGTGATCTAGGACCATCATGTCCTCTTGTTCCAATTTATCCACTAAATTGAAGTAAAATATAGACAGTGTAGGTTGAGGTAGTGGACCCGTAATTGTTCTATATCTTTCTGGAAGTCATGAACTTAAACATTGTTAACAGAGATTTCCTAATGATTCCTAATTAGGATTTTCATTTGGAAACCTAGGTTAACATTGTTAAAGAACAAGTGGTCTGAATTGCTGCAGAACTATTACGGGTTCACTATCTTAGGATCAGACAGCACATTTGCCTTAATCTTTGCTCAAACTGTGTGTAAAATAAGGGAACACCGTGAACTGCTTGAGAATGGTTTAACTTTACGAAAAAAACAATATCAAAGTTTTCAAAAGATAAAGAAATCTTCGTCTATTTATCTTTTTTAGGTCAACTTGCTTGGGGATTGTCATTAATGTATATAGTATTTTCAAAAATGTAGATCATGTATTAAATTTCCTCTTTAAATAATTATGCTTGTATGCACAGTGTGGGTTGCACTATAATCAAAGTTGTTGATATATAATGCACAATTAAACCAATGCTCACTGCACCCCTACATCTTCAAGAAGTCACTTTAAATCATTAATCAAATACTTTCAGTTTGGAAAAATATATGACCGAACTTTTAAAAGAAAGAATAAGCCAGTGATGGGTAAACAATTTTAGCTTGGCCGTTTTGTAACAAAACTCTGAGGTTTTGTCATCACCTTGGCGTCATTCATGTTGGCTGTGTTGTTGGCATTGGTATGACTGTAACCTTATTCATATCTTTGTGTTATTGTAGATAGAACTATCAAGGGACATAACAAGCAGCATTTTTATACGCCCGAAGGGTTGTATTATGTTATGGCCTCATTTCGTCTGTCCGTCTGTCCGTCCGTTAGCAATATTTGTGTGTGCAACTCCTCCTAAACTATCAATGGGAATGAGCTTAAACTTGGCACAATTACTCTCTATCATGTCTAGTTCTGCTTAAGACCTTTGAAATTCAAATCGCTCCAGACATTCCTGAGAAATCTTGAATTATTTGCCCTTGAATTAAACGAAAATTACTGTTTTTTGTGTGCAACTCCTCCTTAACTATCAATTGAAATGAGCTGAAACTAGACACAATTACTCTCTATGATGTTTAGTTGTGCATAAGACCTTTGCAATTCAAATCACTCCAGTCATTCCGGGGAAATCTTGAATTATCTGCCCTTGAATTAAACCAAAATCGCTATTTTTGGTGTGCACAAATCCTCCTAAACTATCAATGGGAATGAGCTGAAACTAGACACAATTACTCCCTATGATGTCTAGTTGTGCATAAGACTTTTGAAATTCAAATCGCTCCAGTCATTCCTGAGAAATCTTGAATTATCTGCCCTTGAATTAAACGAAAATTACTGTTTTTTGTGTGCAACTCCTCCTTAACTATCAATTGAAATGAGCTGAAACTAGACACAATTACTCTCTATGATGTCTAGTTGTGCATAAGACTTTTGAAATTCAAAATGCTCCAGTCTCTCTTGAGTTATCTTGGATTATCTGCCCTTGAGTTGATGAAAAACAAAATTTCTTGTCAGCTCATTTTCTCCTTCATTGGGGATTAAAATGAAAGGAAACTTGTCACAATGACTTTGTTGGTTGTCTATTTGTGCTTAGGACTAAGTGTATTTTCATATGTAAAGTAGTTCCTGATTTATCTGCCCTTTACTTCACAAAATAGTTTTAATTTACAGTTTTTTTGTGCATGTGTGTGCACAACTCCTACAAATTTTATTGGATTGAAATGAATCTTGTCATAATGTAACCCTGATATTTGGTTAATCATAAGACTTCAGAAATTCAAAAAGCTTGGGTCTTTCTTGTATTATCTGCTCTTGAATTGATTGAAATTCACTATATTTCTTTTGTGAGCAACTCGTCACACTTTGAATTGGATTAAACTGAAACTTGCAAAATGACTGTTTGGCGTATAGTTGTGCATGAAAGCATTTTTAATTTACACTCAAAAGGTCATACTATATTATGGCACCAGTCGTCTGTCTGTATGTTTGCAATATTTTAAGCTATCATTCATTCTCAAGTTACTGACAAGCCAAGGTTACTGACAAGCCCCATTGGGTGTATATGTGCCGCTCTGCGAAGCTCTTGTTTGTAAAAGTCATGGCCCTTTTTGACATAATTTGCATTATCCAGCACCTGCAATTGAGTGTTGGCAACCTAGGGCCATAGTCTTGTTGAAATTATACATGTAGCTTGATCATTCTTATAAACTCTATATAATCAAAAAAAGATATGTTATCTTACAGGAAAATTCTTTATTCGTCATTCAATTCTCTGAAATCTTTAGAGAATGTTTTTAATTTCAGAAACCACACAAGAATCTGAACAGAAACCTGCAGGTAAGATTTTTTCCACTTTCATCATTCTGCTCACTACACCCCCTTAAATGAAAGATTTATTTCTAGTCTTACAGGAAAAAAAATAAAATTACATTAGTGATAAAATAAGAAGAATCATGAAATTTGAGGACTAGTTTTCTGTAAAGTGCATAATAACTTCATAGAATATTTGTTTGACAGAACCCAGTTAAATAAAGTCGTAACGTGTCTCCGGTCAATGGGTTAATAATCATATGTCTAAAGCGGATAGTAACATGATAATTGGAAAGGATGTAATGGTAGTACAGGTGCCAGAAATACCAGGAATTCATTGTTAGGTGCTCCAGACTGATAAATTGTTACATTATGTGTTAAACCCCATTCAAACAAACAAATAAGATAACATCAAATAAGGTGTAATAAAAAAAGGTATAATCTGCATTTGATTTCACTGGTTTGGAAATAAATTTACTAACTGATAATCTACTGATATTTCTCAACAATCTGCTGGAAAACATATAAGAAATAGAGGATAATCGTTTGTTTCAGTGTAAGATCGATTTATATTTCATTGAGTGGACAACAAAAGCTATATTATCAAGAGTGAAAATATAGCTTTTTTGTTCATGAAATGAAATATAAAGCGATCTTACTCGAAAAACAAACGTTTCTTCTATTTCTTTAATGCAAAAATGAGACAAAATGTGAAATTTCTATGACATATTTTCATAAAGCGGGTCATTTTGCACGTGATTGCTATGCAACGTTCATTGTGACGTCACTTATTTCGCCCCGCATAGATGATGTCAGATAGGATGAAATGCACAAATTCAGGGCATAAGTTTTTGATAATTTCACTGCTTTTTGCGGTGAGATTATCAAGTGATAATCTATCGTTATTTCTCGATAAACCACCGAAAAGCATTAAAGAAAAAGGTATAATCTGCATTTAATTTCACTGGTTTGGCAATAAATTTACTAACTGATAATCTACTTCTATTTCTCAACAATCTGCTGGCAAACATAAAAGAAATATCCTCTATCTATCATGTTTTCTCTCATATAGAAAGGGAACTAGAAGCACAAGCTGAGCAAACTGAGACCAAACCTGAAGCTGAGCCGGAAACCGAAAAGAAAGAGGAACCAAAACAGGAAGAGGAAGTTCAGAAAGAGGAACCAGCTGATAAACCTGAAGAAACAACTGAGGAGAAGAAAGATGAAACACCTGCTGAACAAAAAGAGGAGGCGAAAACTGACGAACAAAAAACTGAAGGTAAGGTGTACAAGGTGTATCATTATATTTTTGGCTTGGTTGTTTTCTGAGAAAAACTGAGGTATAGTAAAACTTGTTTTAAGCGACCACTACAGGAACCATCAAAAAGTGGTTATTTAAGAAAATTACCTCTTAATACACGTTTTGTTCACAAATAAGAACATACTTTTTTATTGAATATGCATAATTGCATAATCCTATGTTGTTATAACTCAATAGAATCGTCTCATTTGAGATGATTCTGTCGAGTTTAAACAACATGGGATTCATTTTCAATAAGTTTTAGACTAACAATAGGTACTTTTTAGGATATTTTGATTTTAAGACAGGAATTTTGAAAACGGTTGCTTAATAAAAATGGTCACGTAATAGACGCGGTGGCCCAAGCAGGATTGACTGTATTCCTATAGTCTTATTGTTGTGTTTGTCATCATGCAATAAATTAGACACTCATGATATCTCTGGTATGACTTAGGGCATTCACATGAAAACTTGACATACATGTTCACTATCAAAAGGCCAACTTTTACTATCAAGGACATTAATTATCTTAACCCTTGTCATGCTGAACCTGGAATATTCCTGCTTTGACAGGAGCTATAGACAAACATCAGCCTGCAATTATTTGCAGTCTGACGTTAGTCTACACCACCTGTTTCTCACTTTCAAACCAGAATTGTCAATAGATTTAGTTTTTCAAATAAAAATTGACCTATAGTTGGTACTTTCAGTGCTTTTCACCCTTTGATTTTGACGCAAATTTTTAGCCAAAATTTATTCAGCAAGACAAGGGTTAAAACTATGCTGCCCTTTTTACTTAAATACCCAGCACCTAAGGTTCCCAAACCTATTATTATGCCCCCCTTTGAAGAAGAGGGCGTTTATTGCTTTGCACTTATCAGTCCTTTGGTTGGTTTGTCGGTCCATTTGTTGACCATTTTTTGTCCAGAGCATATCTCAAGAAGTATGTCAGCTAGAATTTTGAAACTTCACAGGTGGGTAGATCTCATTGAGGAGACGTACAGGCCACAAGAACCATACCTCTACTCATCATATTATTTTGAGATAATATTTTTTGTCAATGTGACAAAGAATATGCCATTGACTTGCCCTTATTGGGCATAAATGTTTACAAACTTCTCTTGTTTTCCTTAACTTTCCTCGGTTCCTTAATTGTCCTTTTTGTCTAGGTCACATTAAAAAGTTGCATTACTGTCAAATCATCTGAAGATATTTTTTCAAGGTAAGATAATATTTGTCTTTCATCAATTTTCAGGAGAAGAACAAAAAGCTGCATGATGAGACATCTAAACCTGCTACCATTTGTATTCAAAGGTAGGGTAATAAAAAATATGTACGATAAAATCACAGATTCATCAAAATTGCAGAATGCACCTTGCCTTGAGGCCAGACACATTGATAATATTATGTTGTGTCACAGAAAAAGGGATCTTAATTTAAAAGTACATGTTAACATGATTATCATATGACCATACTCCAATGGTTGTGGTTTTGTGACATTATGCCATGTTATGGGAAAAATATATTGTTAACTCAACTCTTGCCTAGTTTAATGATGGATATGCATGAAACTTTAACAAAATCTTCTTTATCAAAAAAAAACATTCATTTATTGTCATCTTATGGCCATGCACACATTTTGTCTGAGTTTGGCGAAATTGCGTGTATGATGCATCATGGAAAAAAATTGCCTAAATTTAAGAGTATAACACAACTTCCATATTTAGAGATGAAAAGGGAACCCTACTACATTTAAAGGTGGTTTTGAAAGGCAATTCTTCATCTTGTGAATTGGTGCAACCAGGATAAAAAGACTTCATTTTAATGATAATCCATTTATCGGTGTATCTTGTGTCAACATCACTCTTGTTCATGAGTTGTATATTAATAAATAGATACTGGTTTAATCAGGCAAAAATTTCTTTTATTTAAGAAGATTCCACTTGTTTTGTTAAAATGAAACATAAAGACATCTTTCTCTATTTTTAGTTTCTGTACCAAACTAAATGAGGCAGCTTTAACAAGACAGAGATTATTAGTTCGCTACATTCAGACAGAGACAGGTCGTGTTAACAGCTGTGTGTTTTTTGAGAGTGTAAACAAGGGACCTTATAGACTTGTTATAATGTGGGCAAGCAGAAGGCATTGTTTATGTGGAATGATGATACGAAAGTGATTTGTGCTGTGATGTACCTTTAGTATTTAACAAATTTTCTGCCTTTCAAAATGATCCTAATTGAAAGATGTTTAAGAGTGAGTGTAATTTGAAATAAAGTCATTCTAAGTGGTTGAAAATATTGAGGTAAAAGGAGAAATTGCTTATCACAAGTAATTTCTCCTTTTACCACAATATTTTCTGCATTTTTAATCTCTAATTTCTGAATTTAAGTTTTGTAACAAACCAAAGTTGATATGCATTGATCTTCAATGTGTCAAAATTTGCCTATTGGCTAAACAGGGATAAGTCATGAATGGATAGAGAAAGAATAAGAAATATTTAGAAACTCTAAACAAACCAATGTTTATGAACAGTTTAATCATACTTCCACCGAAATTATTTATGAAATCATTATGAAATTATTGTGTATACCGTCCAATCTTTTGTGATACAATTTTAAGGAGTTTATTTCTATGTTATGTTTATGAATAAATTGAAATTTCCATCCTTTGTTTGTCTTTTATTTCAACCTTTTACCATGGGTGTACAATTTAAATGTCTGACTTTTTGGACATAGGCAGACAAGAAAATTTTCTATGAATGAGGTTCTTGTCCTAGGACAAATGGATTTTGAGATAAGAAAAAGGTAAAAAAATTTGACAATTCTAAGGTAGTTGACCCTTTGGGGAAAATTTTGAAATTGGCATAATATGTACTTTTTTGGATGGTGTCATTTTCCTTTAAGATAAGCCGAGAATGATGTATTATTTAATGCTTTCGGTGGTTTATTGAGGAATAACGGTACATTATCATTTTGATAAACACCACCTAACAAGTAAAGTTATTAGTTTGGCTGTTTACGAAGAAAACCAGAGGTATTATGATCACCTTGGCATTGTTGGCATTGGTGTTTGCATTGGCATTGATGTTCTCGTGACAAACTTCAATCTTGGTAATATCTCTGTTGTTATAGAAGATATCTTCATGAAACTTGGCATGTGTGGTCACCATTACAAGAGCTATCTAGACTATCAAGGGGGATAACTCTGGAAGCATTTTTTAAGAGTTATGCCCCTTTTTTTACTTAGATTTTTTGCATCATCCAGCACCCCCAGCCGAGCATTTACATCTAAAGGCTGTGCTTTTGTCAAAAACTTATACGAGGGTTGTTCAAAAATTAACCGGATTTTGCCTCGCAAAATTTTATTTTTAAAGCAATGAAACTAAATTTGGTATCATTCGCTGTCGGAATTCAATCCACATATGGTTATGTAGAATTGATATAGTTATCGAACATAGCGGGCGCGCATCTGCCATATAAAATGCCATGGAAACGAGTACCCGGCGCAGCAGAAAAAATAATACATTAATTTGGTCTTCGTTTGTAAATATTCCTTCTTTTCTAACTGTTGAAACATTTGAAAATTAAGTGAGTTGTTGGAATAAGTATTACAAATGCCTTGTCTTAATTTTGAGTAATTTGACCGTATAGTTTTTCGATAATATTCGTTTAAAATGTGGCGGGGTAAGTGTTTCGGAACGTTCTAGACGACGTCTACTAGATGATCGGAATTTTGATCTTTAATAATTCTATTCATTTTCTACCAAATTAACGAAAGACATAAATCAAAAACTTGTCATGCTGAAAGGGGATGGTTCATTCTTCCAAATGCGTAATTTTATCGGTGAAGACGCTTCCGTGACCCGTGAGATAATAGGAAGACAGGACAGAGAGAAACTTGTCAAAGCAACTGTAGGGACGTTAATTGCCGAGTCTCTGGAAGATATAGGCGATTAACTAAGAGGTACCTTTCGGAGAACCTTGACGTAGTACCATTCGATTTTACCTTTATATAAATCATAAAAGCACAGCTTAATTACAGGAACACTGAATTCATCCCACTTCTATGAATAACGAGTCATGACAAGCTAAATTACCCAACACAAAATGTCTCAATTCTCGACAACGTCGCTAACGTCATGTACAGTGTGCCGCCACCTAATACCCATGTACTTTTGTTTGCGTGTGAAATGAATATACATCGTTCAACTGCTTCAGGCTTTGGCAAGTTTGATCATATAAAGTGTCCTGTTAATATGAGTATACTTTTTTCACACAGCGATAAATCAGTGATGATTAATAGACCTAATCCGGATAAAAATTGAACATCCCTCGTATGTTACTTTCCAGTAAGATTGATTAATATTTCATTTCATGAAAAATAAAAGATGCTGACAAAATTATGAATAAGTGCTTAATTTTAAAGGAAGAATTGAACATGTGAAATTGCTTCTTGTAAGCAAATTATCTTTTTCTCTCCATGATTTTAAAAACTTATTTCAGTGAGCATACAATCATGTCCAGCTTGGCTCTTCTCAAAGCGAACCTGGGGTATTATGATCATCTTGGCATTGCTTGCGTTGGTTTTGGCATTGACGTTAGTGTTGATGTTGGCATTGGCATGACAAACTTTAACCTTGGTCATATCTCTATGGTTATTGAAGATATCTCCATGAAACTTGCCATGTGTGATCACCATCACAAGAGCTGTACAGGCTATCAGGGGGAAAAACCCTGGAAGTATTTTTGTAAGAGTTATGCCCCCTTTTCAACTTAGATTTTTGCATCATCAATCACATGCAGATGAGCGTTGCATCCATAGGAGTTGCTCTTGTTTGATCATCTAGTGGGACAATTAATATTTTAACATGACTTTGTAAAGGGACATTTGAAAAAAAAACCTCTTATCCATTCTCTTACATGTACAGTACAACTTGTAAAAGCGACCAGGAATGGGACCACCAAAAAGAGGTTGCTTAAGAAAATGGTCACGTAGTACATGTTTTGTTTACAATAAAGAAACGTGATTTTAATCGAATATGTATGTTTTTGCAAAATCCTCAAGAACCCTATGCTGTAAAATACTCATCAGAATCGTCTTATTTAGATTCTGGTGAGTTTTAGCAGCATAGGATTCAGAAGGGGATTTTGAAAATGGTCGCTAAATAAAAATGGTCACTTAATAAATGTGGTTGCTTGAGCTAGATTGACTCAGACTGTCTATGAATACCCTAGCCACTGAGACCCACTGATCACAGGTGTCAAGTTCATATAATTGTGATACTGTGCCAATCCTTTGGACCAATTATGTCTAGACTAGTAAGGGCATAACTACGTTTAAGCACATTATGCAAGTGCATAACAGAAATAAATCCTTTTTCAAAAAATGTCGTTGTTGAATGATCATGACATCAAAACTACAGCTTATTCAAGCTGTAGTTACCATGTGATGATCATTTGCCAACCCTCAAATAATAATAAATTTGAGAACACTACATCTCTATCCTATAATTACTTGGGTTGTCTGCATTTGAGTGTGTATTAATTTTTAAATTCTAGTTATGCTTTTGACTAGTAATTGTTATCAGTTAAAATCATGCTTTTTCTCTCAATCCTGTGGTTGAGAGTTGGAACAGTGGCTCAGCCAACTTCAATCAGATATTTGACAAGTGCAAAGGGTGGTATGCCCTGTACTGTGCCTATAAATCGATACAGTGTATTTTAGTATGACCCGCAAACTTGTAGATTTCAAATCAGTTTAACAAAGATGTTGACCTTCTTAACCTTAAAAGGAAGAAGTGCTATTCAAAATAGTTATTGCTGTAGCTAAAAATTTAAAGGTCAAAGTTTACAGTAAAAAATTCAGTCCAGGGAAAAACAATCTACTAAAGCTCACAAGTGTGTCCAAAAAGAGCTCTGCAGGCTACAGTAAAAAATTGACAGGAGTGCTACCACATCATTTTTCCTGTTAGAGTTACGTCCCTTTTATTCCCTTATCGAAAACCAATTTTCAACAAATGGAATGAAATTAAAGAAAGAATATTCATAATTATGGAACATATTGATTGATAAGATCACCTTTGACATTCCATTGGTAAGTTTTTTCATTAACTTTACAGGACCGATTACCCAAACTAGGACTTTTGTTGGAATATTTAACTGTAATGGAATTCGGATGGAGGCATTTCGGATATTTCCTGGTAGGTGTTTCGTTTTTTGTCAATTTATCAGATTCACAGGATATCGTGTATAATTATATTTTCTTGAGTGACCAGTATCTGAACACCTAAGCTTATATGGAATTCAGAACTTTGTCTTTAGAAATAATGCTGAAGTTTGTGTTTGAACTTATGATTGATTGGCCAGGCCTATCCTACAAAATGGACTTTTTACAATGAAAAGAAGCAAAATGGAATTTTTCATGGCAGAATTAACTATATGCCATAAAGTTATGTCATTTCAGCCTTGATGGCTCAATTGTTAGAGCACTAGGCCGGTGACTCTGTGGTCTTGGGTTCAAGTTCTGGCAAAGCTTAGGTGTTTCCTTGGGCAAGAGACTTAATGGACAATTTGTCCACCCAGCTGTAGTTGGGTAACATGGTTGAATCCATTGCTTTTCTGTCTAGCTTAGGTAAAAATCTAGTTTGGGTTAAAAAAGTATAAATAAAAAGTAACTGGTTTGCACATAAGTATATGGACCATAATGGTTGTAGGACAATGCATATTACTGTGACCTTGGTGAAGGTTGAATATAACACGCCAATAGGGGATGTGCCCGAAAATAGTCAGTGAGGATATTTCCAAAAACAAAAGAATTACCTAAGTCTTTTTATAATAATCATCTTGAGGTCCATTATACCCTATTTTTGTGGTAGTATGGGGTCCATTTCACTTATTAGGCCAACCTTTTTAATTCGAAAGTAATTCTTATCTTTATTCAATTTTACTGGAAAATGGATTAACATACATTTCTAAATGCACAAATTTGCCTGATATTTTGATACACTTTCACACACTCATGTAAATAACATTGAAGCAAGCCTGGACAATATGTTGAATTGTCAGTCTTTCAATCATCAAATGTTGTCACACTTAAAAAGCTCAATGAGACGATTACACTGAATGCCAACTACAAAAGGTTTCCTCAAGAAAGATAGATTTTAGCCTGGTTTTATTCTTACTCTTCATCTTTTAGTATGTGTTTATATTGATTGAGTAAAATCAAAACAGTCTTCGATTCTTTTCTGAAGTTGATGATGCCCAGAGGGTCCTAGGAAGTCACATCATATAGTTTTTAGGGTCCTGGCTACTTATTTCTGAGCCTCAGACACACAAAATTGTTAAAACTGCATCTATAAAAACCTGCTTTTATAATTTGAATTATTTCCTAGTTGTGTTAGCCTGTGTGTGATATTTCCATCAATTTGCGACATGTGTGATATTAAGCAATATGGAGCCACCATCAAAGGGCAGTTGAAAGTGCATCAGACTCTCGATCTTCAATAATGGGGTGTCATGTGTTTGATACCATGCGGTCCCAGGTTTGATCCCTGATGGACGGATTCATTCTTTCTGACTATTTGTCTCTCACCAATGGGTTGATAATAGTACACCTATGTGAGATAGATAGTAGCTGGAGGCTAGGAAAGGATGTGATTGTGGTACTGGTGAGAGAAATACCAGGAATCCATTGTTAGGTGCTCCAGCCACGGCGATATATCTGAAAAAAATTTGAAAGCGGCGTTAAACTCCATATAAAACAAACAATTTATCCCATGTGATGGTATATCTTACCAAGGGATTGATACAAAAACCAGCCCCTTGTCTGTGAATTTTATAGAGGACTGGCAGAAGCTTCCATGTTGAAGAGATGGTTCAACTTTATTTCTAAACCTAGCAGAAATGAATATATAAATTTGCTGTTTTCCATACTTAGATTTTCATTGCCAAGAGGAAACCATTGTGGAAAAAGAAGAAATTACTTTTGATAAGCAATTTCGTCTTTTGTCACATTGTTTACCTTCCCATATTTTGCTGCAAACCCTGCAGACTTTGTCAATGTATTATATGCTAAGCAGAGTCTTCAGGGTTTGAAAATTCTTGAAATTTCTACTCATCCTGCTATACAAGAAAATATAGTGATACATTCCTTTCAGAAGTGAAATTTTGCAAAATCCACTTGTTCTGCTTATATAGACAAAGAAGGAAAAAATCATACAGGACAAGCGGACAGTAGAATTTTCAAGCCCTGGTCTATGTTAAATTTATCGAAATGTGACATGTACGAGTATGAATATAAAAAAAAGGAAGCCTGTGTCACAGCGCAGTTTGTGGCATGCCTGACTGTCAATATTATTCAATCACCAAAGGCGGCACTCATCCTTTCTAATTTTTTCTCCCACCAATGGGTTGATAATCATAGATCAATGTGGGATACTAGCTGGAGGCTAGGAAAAGGTTATAATGGTAGTTTCGGAGTAAGGAATACTAGGAAACTATTGTAAGGTGCTTCAGCCACTGGGATAAAACTGAAAGATTGTTGGAAGTGGCATAAATTAACATTTATTTTGCTGAATAAAAAATCATGACAAAGTTGCAACAAAATCCAAATGCTCAAATTGCGGGATGCACTCAATTTGAGAGGGAATTCATTTTTTAAAATTAATTTTTTGAGCTTTTCTGGTTTCAAAAAAGTAAATACAGGTGCTATAGACAAAGATCAGACTGCACATTATGTGCAGGCAGATGTTTGTCTATAGCTCCTGTCAAGGCAGAAATATTCCGGGTTCAGCATGACAAGGGTTAAATGCAATTTAAAAGGAATAAATAAAAAGCGGGATAATTTCTTTGCAATTAAAAATACTGGTAGATAAACTAAAAAGGTAAATGGGTGTCATTTCAGTCATATAAATAGAGCAATTTAAACGGCCACAGCTTGTTGTGACATATTGGAAATTGAGCATTTTATAGTGAAATTTGCATATTCTCAATAACTACTGCCATGATTAGCCCTTGATAATCATAAAATATGTTTTTAAAAAATCGGCAAATTCAATTGTAAATTTGTGTTCTATTATGATAATTGTGGATTCACTTGACATACGTGCAAGGTATTTTTGGTTTTTAGCTCCACTGACCAAAGGCCACTGGGGCTATTGTCATGGCCTTGTGTCCGTCGTGCGTCCATCTGTCCATAGGTCCGTCCGTCCATGCGTCCGGTCGTAAACTTTTTCTTTAAAAATCTTCTCCTCAGAAACTACTGGATGAATTTCAACCAAACTTCACAGGAATGATCATTGGGTGACCCTCTTTCAAAGTTGTTCAAGAAATTTTGATTCAATGAAAAACATGGATTTAATGGGCGTAGCTAATTTCCAAATATGGTAAAAGTGAGGTTTCTCAGAATTTGATTGATGGAAATCAATTAAATTTTACGTGAATGATTCTAGGGTGACCCTTTATCAGTCTACTAAATATTATTGTGATCGGATGAAAAATGTGGATTTTATGGGCAGAGGTCATTTCTCTATATGTTTTATAGTGGAAACTTTGAAAATCAATTTCTCAGAATGTAACAGATGGATATCAACCAAATTTCACTTGAATGATCCTTGAGTGACCCTTTATCAGTCCATTAAGTATTTTAGTGATTGGATGAAAAATACGGATTTTATGGGCGGAGGTCATTTCTCTATATGTTATATTGTTGAATCTTTGAAAATCATTTTCTCAGAATGTAATGGATGGATATCAACCAAATTTCACTGGAATGATCCTTGAGTGACCCTTTATCAGTCTACAAAAAATTTATGTGATCGAATGAAAAGTATGTATTTTATGGGCAGAGGTCATTTCTCTATATGTTATATACTGGAAATTTTGAAAATCATTTTCAACATCAATAGAACCCAAAATATCTAAAAATCTAGTCAAAACTTTTATTTGCTATCACAAGAATTTCAAGCCTGTGGAGCGACTCAAGCCATTCATGGCTTTCTAGTTAAAACTTAAAATTCTGTTCTGACTAAGTTCAATCTATGTTAATCATATTTTGTATTAGATTGCGTGTCAAAAGAAATATATAGAGGATAATCGTTTGTTTCAGTGTAAGATTGATTTATATTCATTGAGTGAACAACAAAAGTTATATTTTCACGAGTGGTGGAGCCACAAGCTAAAATATAGCTTTTGTTGTTTATGAAATGAAATATGAATCGATCTTACTCGAAAAACAAACAATTATTCTATATCTTTATTGCAAAAGAAAATAAAAAATGAAAGAAAAAATCCAGAACAAATTTTCTGAAAGCGGGTCATTTTGCATGTGATGACTATTCAACATTCATTGTGACGTCACTTGTTTTGCCTCTCATAGATGACATCAGATATGGTAAATTGCACAAAAGCAGGGTTTAAAATTTTGATAATTTTGAACACTTCATTTGCGGTGAGATAATCAATGATAATCTACCGTTATTTCTCGATAAACCACCAAAAAGCATAGAAAATATCATTTTACCCCTTGCCATGCTAGACTTGAAATGCGCCTGGAGGTACTGACAAAGATTAGCCTGCACATAACAGGCTGTCTGATCTAAGTCTATACCACATGTTTTTCGTTTAAAACCAGGAAAGGTTTATTAGTCCCCCACCGGTTACCGGTTGGGGGACTATAGGTTTGCTCGATTCCGTCACGCTTTTGTCCGGGCTATATCTTCTAAACCATATGTGCTAGCAACTTCAAACTTGGTACACTTATAGATCTCATTGAGGAGATGTGTCATGTTCAAGAACCGTTACTCTGCCACGCCCACTTTTTGAGTTATTGCCCTTTGTTGTTTTTACCATTACATTCTTGTCCGGAACATATCTCCTAAACTATGTGTGCTAGCAACTTCAAACTTTGTACACTTATAGATCTCATTGAGGAGATGTGTCATGTTCAAGAATAGTTACTCTGCCACGCCCACTTTTTGAGTTATTGCCCTTTGTTGTTTTAACCCTTACATTCTTGTCCGGATCATATCTCCTAAAATATGTGTGCTAGCAACTTCAAACTTTGTACACTTATAGATCTCATTTAGGAGATGTGTAATGTTCAAGAACCGTTACTCTGCCACGCCCACTTTTTGAGTTATTGCCCTTTGTTGTTTTAACCCTTACATTCTTGTCCGGATCATATCTCCTAAAATATGTGTGCTAGCAACTTCAAACTTTGTACACATATAGATCTCAAGGAGAAGTGTCATGTTCAAGATCCATAACTCTGCCACACCCACTTTTTGAGTTATTGCCCTTTGTTGTTTTTACCATTACATTCTTGTCCGGATCATATCTCCTAAACTATAAGTGCTAGCAACTTCAAACTTTGTACACTTATAGATCTCATTGAGGAGAAGTGTCATGTTTAAGAACCGTTACTCTGCCACGCCCTCTTTTTGAGTTATTGCCCTTTGTTGTTTTTACCCTTACATTCTTGTCCGGAACATATCTCCTAAACTATGTGTGCTAGCAACTTCAAACTTTGTGTACTTATAGATCTCATTGAGGCGAAGTGTCATGATCAAGATCTGTAACTAAGCCACACCCACTTTTTCAGTTATTGCCCTTTGTTGTCTTTACCCTTATAATCTTGTCCGGATCATATCTCCTAAAGTATAAGTGCTAGCAACTTCATACTTTGTACCTTATAGATCTTATTGTGGACAAGTGTCATGTTCAAGAACTGTTATTCTGCCACGCCCTCTTTTTGAGTTATTGCCCTTTGTTGTTTTTACCCTTACATTTTTGTCCGGATCATATCTCCTTAACCATAAGTGCTAGCAACTTCAAACTTTGTACACTGATAGATCTTATCGAGGACAAGTGTCATGTACAAGAACTGTTACTCTGCCATGTCCACTTTTTGAGTTATTGCCCTTTGTTGTTTTTAGTCTTACATTCTTGTCCGGATCATATCTCCTAAACTATGTGTGCTAGCAACTTCAAACTTTTACAGTTATAGATCTAGTAAGTAGGAGATATATTATAAGAGAGGATTTTTTGTTATCCGGTGGGGGACTCCTGTATTGCATCGCAATACGACATGCACTTGTTGAAACTAGCACTAACTTAATATATTTGGTACTCTTTGGAATCGTCTGATCTAGTCGACTTCAATGAGTATCCACAATATAGGTTTTCATTAAAGATTTTTGATCACATTTACTCTCTTATCTTCATGTCTGTTAATATGTACAGAGATTCTTAGATAAATTGAAAGTCTACTTGTCATGTAGGCTTGTCCATGGACAAGTAACAATTACAAACTTGCTTGTCCATCTCAAAAACCCACTTGTATGTTCTTTATGATATTTAATAGCACTGTTTTTAGCTCCACTGGCTAAAAGCCACTGGGGCTATTGTCATGGCGTTGTGTCCGTCGTGTGTCCGTACGTGCGTCCTTGCGTCCGGTCGTAAACTTTTTCTTTAAAAATCTTCTCCTCAGAAACTACTGGATGGATTTCAACCAAACTTCACAGAAATGATCCTTGGGTGACCCTCTTTCAAAGTTGTTCAAGAAATTTTGATCCAATGAAAAACATGGATTTAATGGGCGTGGCTAATTTCCAAATATGGTAAAAAGTGACTTTTCTCAGGTTCTAACAGATGGATATCAACCAAATTTTACATGAATGATCCTTGGGTGACCCTTTATCAGTCTACCAAAAATTATTGTGATTGGATGAAAAATATGTATTTTATAGGCGGAGGTCATTTCTCTATATGTTATATAGTGGAAACTTTGTAAATCATTTTCTCAGAATCCAACTGATGGATATCAACCAAATTTTACATGAAAGATCCTTGGGTGACCCTTTATCTGTCTATCAAAAATTATTGTGATCGGATGAAAAATATGTATTTTATAGGCGGAGGTCATTTCTCTATATGTTATATAGTGCAAACTTTGAAAATCATTTTCTCAGAATCTAAATGATAGATATCAACCAAATTTTACATGAATGATCCTTGGGTGACCCTTTATCAGTCTACCAAAAATTATTGTGATCGGATGAAAAATATGTATTTTATGGGCGGAGGTCATTTCTCTATATGTTATATAGTGCAAACTTTGAAAATCATTTTCTCAGAATCTAAATGATGGATATCAATCAAACTTCATTAGTATGATCCTCGGGTGATCCATTATCATTCAGCCAAAAATGATTGTGATTTGAAGAAAAATATGTCTTTTATGGGCGGAGGTCATTTCTCTATATATGTTATAATAGTGGAAAATTTGAAAATCTTATCAACATCAGTAGAAGCCAAAATATCTAAAAATCTAGTCAAAACTTAGATTTGCTATTACAAGAATTTCAAGCCTGTGGAGCGACACAAGCCATTCATGGCTTTCTAGTTAGCTCACCTGAGCACAAAGTGCTCAAGGTGAGCATTCTGGGAGACCTGATATCCATCATCCATTGTGTTTCCTATATTGTGTGTCGTCCGTCCTCAACATTTACCTTGTGAACACTCAAGAGGCCACATTTGTTGCCCAATCAACCTGAAAATTGGTCAGATTGATTCTCTTGATGAAGATCTAACACAAATTGACAGGTTTGAGGTCAAGTGGGGTAAAAAATTAGGTCATGTGACCAAATCATAGAAAAATTTTGTGGGCACTCAAGAGGACACATTTTTAGCCTTGTCAACCTTTATAGTTAGAGTGGCTTTCTTGTATGATTAGAACCGCCACCATAGCGCAGTTGGTTAGGCATAAGACTTCCAATCTGGAAGTCGTGGGTTCGATCCCCGGTGGCGGCAAATATCCTTTCCGACGTTTGTCTTTCACCAATGGGTAGATAATCGTAAACCTATGTGAAATAGCAGTCGGAGGCTAGGAAAGGGTGTAATGGTAGTACAGGTGAAAGAAATACCAGGAATCCATTGTTAGGTGCTCCGGCCGCCGCGATATAACTGAAATAATGTTGAAAGCGGCGTAAAACCCCATTCAATCAATCAATTGTATGATTAGAAACAACAGTATTATCATTTTCAGAAAACAACTAAAACTTTTAAAACAAAACTTCAACTTTGATTTTTTTTATCCAATTTTTGCCTTTGAAATTTTTCACTTGTCCACAGACAACCTGGCCATGAAAATCAAGATAGTCTGTGCAGCTCAATGGACGACTCTGACAACTCAGGCAGCTTATTTCAAAACCACTTATGTACAGAAGATATTGAATGAATGGTCATGAAATCCCTAATTTATTAAACAAGTCATCAGGAACAGATGAAAACAGAATATTTACAAGTCTTTATCTGTCTAAGATGGCGTCTTTAGTAAAATTGGTGTTGTTGAACACAAATTTGATATTCTATCTATGATATGGACACATTTTCGCAATAATGTGGCGAAACTCTTGACATCCATTGATTAAGATTTCTCGACAAAACATCCACAAAACGCTGTTTTCAAAAAGACATTATCAGTTAACCCTTTCCTGTTTTACAAAATTTTGACCTGTCCAAATTCAAAGGTTTTCCAGACGAAAATTTAAAGTGCATTTAATTTGAAAAATAACCATTCTGTTGGGTAGAAAATAGTGTGGAAAAAGAAGAAATTGCTTGTCGGAAGCAATTTCTTCTTTTTTTACAATGTTTTCTAAATCATAAAATGACAGGCAAGTAAAAAGCTGGGATTAAACAGCAAAGAGATAAATTATGATGTCTCTTTCATGGTAACAAAATAAGCTTATTTGCATAGTTATTTTCAACTTAACTAGTGTAATAACATCTATGTAATATCAATAAACTCAACAGGGTTATTTCTTTCAAGTGACGTGTGTCATATTATTTGACTTGTACTGTATGATTATATCTATTTAATTATATCAATGGCTCAGCACAAAACAGTTGTGACTCCCTATCAACATATAGGGAGTTACAACTGTTTTGTGCTCAACCATTGATATGTGTATATATTTTTCTCAGACATCTATTTGGCGATGACAAAGAATGTTTGTAACACGATGGCTCCGTACCTTCAATCTTCATCGTCGACGTGGGCTCATTCTTGCGGCGGTTGTTGTGGTATTGTGGTTTGCTACGATTTTTAGTATCAACTCCTCTCACAGTCTGTTAACACAAGATAGCAATAATATCAAGGTAAGTCAGTATCAACTCCTCTCACATTCTGTTAACATAAGATAGCAATAATATAAAGGTAAGTCAGTATCAACTCCTCTCACAGTCTGTTAACACAAGATAGCAATAATATTGTTGTGGACACGTCAACCTCTGTATGTTGTTCCCGCGTTACGTTAACGTCGTTTCGTCTTTCCCGCGTCTTGTATACGTTCCCGTATTTTACGTCTGTGTTGTCTTGACGTTACGTTGTTTATTAGATACGTGTTTGTTTGTAATTGTAACTATTGTAATTTGATTTATCCGTCAGTTGTAATAAAGGATCGAACCTGAACACAAGCGAAGTAGTTAATTCAACCAACAACTCAAACATTTTGGTGCCGTGACCAAACCGCAATAGAGATAAACCGCAAAAGAGACAGACCGCAATAGAGACAACCCTCAATTGAGATAAACCGCAGAGAGATTAGACAAGCAAGATGTCTAAACAAACTTTGAGTAAGCTGATCATCCAGCGAACCGCATATAGGAATACTACGAAGAGATTATTGCAGAAAATAGAAGCCGCTAGAGACGATGGAAAAATCAGGGAATTCAACAAAATGCTGGAAACGTTGGAATCCAAGTGGACAGTACTTGAATCTTTAAACGAGAAGATTTTAGCGCAAATGGACGAAGACGGGATCGAGGAAGAGATCGTTACCACAGACGAGTACACGATGGACTTGAGTTTACGTTTAGACGAGTTAAGGGAATTCCGAGGAACCGCGTCTACTAGTCATTCTTTAACCGAGCGAGTGATCCAGGTCGAGTCAGTAGAGCGAGAACAGCCCGTCCCACAGTTGAGTGTAAGTGTGCCACACGCAGTCATTCAAGGGAACCCAACTGTGAGTAACGAATCTTTTTATTCAAACTCCTCACAAAGCCATAAGTTGCCCAAGTTAATGCTTCCCACTTTTGACGGTAGCGTCCTTCATTGGCAGACGTTTTGGGATAGTTTTGAGACGAGCGTACATACCAACCCTAGTCTGAGTAATATCCAGAAATTTAGTTACCTAAAATCGCAACTGGAAGGAGCAGCCGCCATGACAATTGAAGGTTTTTTCTCTCACCCACGCAAATTATTCAAGGGCAGTAGAGTTATTACGTGAGCGTTACGGACAGCAGCATAAGATCACACAAGTTACCATGCAAGCCCTTCTCCAATTACCCTCCCCGACCCTCACTATCCCCAGCTTGAGACAGTTCTATGACAAGATGGAAAGTTATATTTGTGGGTTAGAGTCATTAAATCAGAGTCAGGAAACATACGGAAGCCTGTTAGTGCCCATATTATTAGATAAGCTACCCAGTGAGATCAGAAAAAATATCGCCAGAGAAAATGAACGTAACGATTGGACATTAATGAACTTACGAAAAGCCATCAATAAGGAGATAAATATACTAGAGGCTGGATGTTCGAGCAACACAGAATTAGGCGCACATCACGCGATGGCCATGTTCTATACAACGACTCAAAGCACAGTGAAAGCTACTCATAATGAAAGGTATGCTGAAAGAGAAATAAAGTGTGCATACTGTTACGGGAATCACCACAGCAATGAGTGCAGAGAATACGCAAGTTTAGACTCGAGAATAGATAAAGTGAAGCAAAACAAACTCTGTTACAACTGTCTCGGAAATCACCAGATTGCTAAATGTCAGTCGAAGAAATCATGCAGATATTGTGATAAATGACACCATTCAAGTATTTGCTCTAGGAACCCCAGTTTCAATGCAGATAGCCAAAGACTATCAGAAACCGCCATATTTAACATTAATCACTATAGACAAGACATTCTACTTAAGACTGCTGTAGCTGAGGTTGAAAATGGAGGGAACTGTACATATTCAAATATCCTGTTCGACGAGGGGGCACAGAGAAGTTTCATTACGCAAAAGTTGGCAGATGAGTTGAAAGTTTGTAGCGTTGGTACTGAAAAGATTAAAGTAGCGTCGTTCGGAAGCCAGGACCAAGACCTGTCACATCGATACCTAGATAGAGCCGAGATAAACCTAATTACAGATAGAGATGAGAAAGTAAAACTTGACGTGCTCATTATTCCGACGATAGCCGTACCGCTACAAATACAGGCACAGAGACACGCAGCTATGCTTCCACATTTAAATGGACTCAAGTTAGCGCATCCGATTAATAGCACCTGTGAGTTCGAGATTTCTTGTTTGATTGGAGCAGACCAATACTGGAAAATCATAGAAGATAGAATAATTCGGGGAAACGGTCCCACCGCTGTTAAATCGAAAGTCGGGTATCTACTTTCTGGTCCAATGCCGAAAGAGGAAGAAGAGCCACAATCCCACATTTTGGTGAATGTCGTCCCGCCAATTACATCTAAGATTCAGACAATACGTGAAGTTCATCCCGATAATGTTTTCAGTGAACGAGCAGACTTGAGGAGGGGACACCAGAATGAAAGTGCCAACTTGAAAGGGACATTATCTCACGCACCCGCCAAAGAAGTTTACAAGGTATCACAGAGAGGACAAAATAAAGTTAATGCCTTTTACCATCCACGCGTTTCCCGTAAGTTCGATAGACCCAAACAAATTGAACACTCTAATCATTTGTGTACGCGGAGGATGTTGGTGTCGCCCCAAAATAAATTTTCCGAGGATCAGGTGAACAGTGCCCGAGTTTCCGATCATGAGACAAATCAATGCGATAGAAAGGACGTACCCCGGCATTCGCTTATTCGTAGACTTTCATCTCCAACACAAAATAACAAACGCCGACGTTTTAAACCCGCGAGAACAAGCAATGTATATCACAGATTATTGGATTCGACCGAAGGATGAAACCCTAGACATGGTCAAAGATCAGTGATATGTACCCCATTGGACAATCAAATGATTATCAATATGGACATTCGCTTTAATTGCATTTAAATTAATGTAATGTGTAACCAATGACACAAGTAGACATTCATTTTACTATCAGTATTGTTCAAATTCTTATAAACATGTACAAGCATCATTTCCTTATGATTTCTCATACATGACAATATTAGATCTATGTGTTTCCTAATCCATTTGATTTACTTATTTATGATTATTTGTGTAATTGCATTGTGGTGCCCGGAGAATGTTGTGGACACGTCAACGTCTGTATGTTGTTCCCGCGTTACGTTAACGTCGTTTCGTCTTTCCCTCGTCTTGTATACGTTCCCGTATTTTACGTCTGTGTTGTCTTGACGTTACGTTGTTTATTAGATACGTGTTTGTTTGTTATTGTAACTATTGTAATTTGATTTATCCCTCAGTTGTAATAAAGGATCGAACCTGAACACAAGCGAAGTAGTTAATTCAACCAACAACTCAAACAAATATAAAGGTAAGTCAGTATCAACTCCTCTCACAGTCTGTTAACACAAGATAGCAAAAATATCAAGGTAAGTCAGTATCAACTCATCTCACTGTCTGTTAACACAAGATAGCAACAATATTAAGGTAAGTCAGTATCAACTCCTCTCACAGTCTGTAAACAAAAAATAGCAATAATATAAAGGTAAGTCAGTATCAACTCCTCTCACAGTCTCTAACACAAGATAGCAATAATATCAAGGTAAGTCATTCAAAAATCAAAAAAAAATAATTTAGACCCAAATTAAGAATGATCAAATTTCACAAAAATTTTGAACAGGTTCCATTTTCTTCATTTTTAGCTGGTCTGTAATATCAAGGTAAGTCATTTCAGAACCCCATTATCCTGATCTGCCCTGTGTTTTAGAAGAACAAAATGAGGCAATCTGTTGGCATATTATTCCCCACTTTGCATGTGCACTTTCATACAAAGCGGGGTATGACTTGCAAACAGTTTACTCTGTTTTGCCATCTCAGTGCAGAGCTGAATTCACAAAAAAAATTAATAAGTACCATTTTCTTCATTTTCTGCTCAGCTGTTTTCAAAGAAAACTTGAACAATTGCTACAGCCTGTGCACCTTGGTCCTAGGGGTGCACACATAAACATGCTGATCTTTGTCTGAACCTCCTTCCAAGGTAAAATAATTAGCGTCATAGCATACCGGATAGTACATTGACTGCCTAATCTCGAGGTCAGGGGTTCGATCCCTGATGGTGACACTTATCCTTTCGGACTATTTGTCTCCCACAAATGGGTTGATAATTGTAGATCTATGTGGGAAAGCATTACGAGGCTAGGAAAGGATGTAATGGTAGTATTAGTGTGAGAAATACCACGAATCTTTTGGTAGGTGCTACAGTCGCCGTGATATAATTGAAAAAATATTAAAAGTGGCGTAAAACCCCAATTAAAGAAACATATCCAAGGCAGTAATATTTCAGGTTCAGCATAAAAAGGGATAAATTCCAACATTCAATTTACCCTCGACAGTCTATAGCTTCTTAATTATAAGAAGGGGCATATATGATATAAGAATACCAACTTTAATAATAAAACCAAGGGTGCTCTCTTTAGACTCTTTAACATTATAAATCAGAGTTTCAGGTTTCTGCCTTTCAAAAGAAAATGACATTAAATATTCAAATATATGTCCCTGTTTTATGTAACATGATACTAGCCTATTGGGCATCAATTATTGGGCTTCAAATAATGAACAATATTGACACATGATTTATAAACAGGTACCAGTATATACCCTTGCATGGTTTAAACACATGTTGGCACACTCAAACATCGTGAAAAAAAGACTTCAGAAAACATTATGGGAAATGAAGAAATTGCTTGTTACAAGCAATAACTGTATGACTGCCTGGTATAAGAAATACCAGGAATACATGGTTAGGTGCTCCAGCTGACTGAAAAAATTGTCAGAAGCAGCTTAAAACCTAATTCAACCAAACAAACTAAAGAAAATAAAAAAAATAATTTGGAAAACACTATAATGGAAAATGAAGACAGAATTACAGATAGAGGTTGGTAAAGCCAGCCTAAAATTGTTATTTCTCAACATAACCCTTTGATGTGGGTACTCATTGAATTCGCATCAACAAGACTAAGATAGGGTTCGTAATTAAAGAATTGATCTAAAATCCAAAATACCCCCTCGATCTATAGCTCTGAAGATATATCTTGTATCATTTCTTCTTTATTCAAAATGTTTTCCTCACCCAACTATATGGGATACAGAAAATGAAGATAGAGTTACATATACAGAAGGGTAAAATCTTTATTTCTCAACATAACCCTATGATGTGGGTACTCATTTAAATCGTCTCATAGTGACGATTTAAATGAGTACCGACAACATAGGGTGAGTAATTAAATAATTGAAATACTTTGATCTAAAATCCAAAATACACCCCGCTATCTGTAGCTATGAAGATATATCTTGTTACAAGCCATTTATTCATTATCCAAAATGTTTTCCTCCCCTCAAAAATGGAATTTTGAAATTTCATTGACAAAAAGTTATTTTGTTTTCAACTTCTTGGAATTTCGAGCAGACTAAATCTTTCAATTTTAATTGTAGGATATCAAACATCCTATTGATAACTGCGCTATGACAGCAACTAGCATTAACACCTATTGACAAATAGCTCAAAATACTGTATAAACTGGTGATCAATTTGTAGCTGTAACTTAATGATGTTAACAAGAAATAATTGATTAACGTTGTAATATTAATTTTAATATCACAATATTGACAATGCACTCAGTGTTCATTTTGTCATTGTTTATACATTGGAAAAAATATTTACCTGAGAGAAACAAAAAATTTAAATCAAAATCACTTGAAGCAAAGGGTGTTTATGCTTTTGATTTTTCGCCTTTTTTAGCTCAGGCGAGGTGAGCTATTGTGATCACCTTTTGTCTGTCGTGCGTCTGTCATCAGAAGTCGTCAACAATTCTTTAAACATTTTCTCCTCAGTAACCAATGGGCGGATTTAACCAAACTTGGCAGGAATGTTCCTCAGGAGACCCTTCTCAAAACTTGTTCGTGGATTTTTGATTGACCCCTAAATATAGGTGTGGCAGGGCGGGGCTTATTTTGAGCCTGAAATCTTTAAACATCTTTTTCTCAGTAACTAATAGGCTGATTTCAAGCAAACTTGGTTGAAATGTTTCATGGGTGACCCTTCTCAAAACTTGTTCGTGGATTTTTGATTGACTCCCAAATATGGGCATGGTAGGAAGGGTCTAATATTGAGCCCCTAATCTTTAAACATCTTCTCCTCAGTAAGAAAAGGGCCGATTTCAACCAAACTTGGCAGAAATGTTCCTTGGGTGACCCTTCTCAAATCTTGATTGTAGATTTTGATTGACCCCCAAATATGGGCGTGGCAGTGGGGGGGGGGGGTAGCCCGAAATCTTTAAACGTCTTTTCTCAGTAAGCAATGGGTGGATCTCAACCAAACTTGGCGGAGATGTTCCTTTGATGACCCTTCTCAAACTTGTTCCTGGATTTTGATTGACTCCCAAAATTGGCCTGACAGGGTAGGGCTTATTTTGAGCTCGACATCTTTAAACGTCATCTTTTCCTCAGTAACCAATAGGCCGATTTCAACCAGACTTGTCAGAAATGTTCCTCTGGTGACTCTCCTCAAAACTTTTGTGGATTTTGATTGACCCCCAAATATGGGCATGGCAGGATTGGGCTTATTTTGAGCCTGAAATCTTAAAACATCTTCTCCACAGTAACCAATAGGAGGACTTCAACCAAACTTGACAGAAATGTTCTTTAGGTGACCCTCTTCAAAACTTGATTGTGGATTTTGATTGACCTCCAAATATGGGGGTGGCAGGTAGGGGCCTATATTTGAGCCCAAAATCTTTAAACCATTTCTCCTTTCTACCAAACAATTCTTTAAACATCTTCTCCTCAGTAACCAATGAGCGGATTTCAACCAAACTTGGCAGAAATGTTCCTTGGGTGACCATTCTAACTTGTTTAGGGATTTTTGATTGCTCTACGCAATTGTGTAGAATAACATCTTCTGAACTACTTGGCAAATGTGAATGAAACTTTGCCAGAAACTTACTTAGGTTAGATCCACTAGACCCATAAAATTTAGGAGAGCTTTAGGGCTATTCTGGCCCCTCGGGTTTTTTTCCTGATTCAAATAAAATGAGATTGCAGACAGTAACAAAAAAATGATGCAAGACTCTAATTTGGCGTAGAAAGTATTGAAAATAAGGCACACTTTGATATGAATGAAAGATTGTTAAAATTGAGTAAAGACACCATTGCAAATCAAATCAATTTTTTATTTATCACTCATAAATGTTGATAATGGAATATTTCAGAGTGAGGTTCTGCGACTCAGTGAGAAGTATATCAGAACATTAGCGAGAGATAATGAGGGTGTTGTGGATGGACCGTATGCTGGACGATTTACAGCTTATGGTATGTTGACTCAAATACGGCATTTGCATTTCAGAAAAGTAAAAGTAATACTGTTGCCGAATTTTGGTGTAAGAATTATCATACATTTATTTCAACAGGAGTGTGGAATTTCATTGTCTTACTTCTCTGATTTTTTTATTTTCTGCAAGTAGACAAGTAGACTGCCATTGTGTTCTTGTCTGACGGCAAATGAATTTTGCCCTAGAAAATTATAATCCTTTGTACATGACCTCTTAGGTGGAATGACTGCTGAATGTTCAGATAATGTCAGCACTGGTGTGAGAAATACAAGATCCCATTTTAAGGCTCTCAATTTACTGTGGAATGTAAAAAGTGGCCTTAAACCAAGTTCAAAACAAAATTTATATCTACCTTCAGATATCAAGGTCAATGTCATTTAGTTAGGTCAAGGTCATCTATTTAAGGCAAACTTATAAAACAAAATCTCTTAAATTGTCATCATTGTCTCACAAACACAGTTTTTCTCCTGGGTGAGTATTCAATACTGCATTTGAGACAATAACTTTCGCAAACCATTTGGGAATTAAATAGAGGATAATGTTTCAGTGTAAGATCGATTTATATTTCATTTCGTGAGCAACAAAAGCTATATTTTCACGAGAAAATATAGCTTTTGTTATTCACGAAATGAAATATCAATCGATCTTACTAGAAAAACAAACGATTATTCTATTTCTTTAATGCAAAACTGAGACAAAATGTGAAATTTCTAGGACATATTTTCATTTAGTGCGTCATTTTGCGCGTGATTGCTATGCAACGTTCATTGTGACGTCACTTATTTCGCCCCGCATAGATGATGTCAGATAGGGTGAAATGCACAAAATCAGGGTATAAAATTTTGATAATTTCACTACTTTTCTGGTGATTATTAAGTGATAATTCTTGATAAATCACAGAAAAGCATTAAAGAATGCCCTTTTTTCATCTTTACTCAAGTGTGGAGGGTACAATTTGTGTACATTGGTAGAAGTTTTGCAACCTGAGTGCAGGGTAGATTAACCCTTTGCTGTTTAATCCCTTCTTTTTACGTGCCTATGATTTTATTATTGAGAAAACATTGTGAAAAAAGAAGAAATTGCTTCTGACAAGCAATTTCTTCTTTTTCCACACTATTTTCTACCCTACTGAATGGTTATTTTTCAATTTAAATCCACTTTAAATTTTCGTCTGCAAAACCTTTGAATTTGGACAGGTCCAAAATTTTGTAAAACAGGAAAGGGTTAAAAAAAAAATGATAATCGAAACTGTTATTAGGGATAGAAAAAAAAGGATATGGTCAGGGCTCATGCTAGTGTTTGAAATTGCAGAGTGATTGATATCTAAACCATGTTATTTTGCGCGTCAAAAGTCATTCTTGTGGGTCAAAATAACAGAAAAGGCAAATTGTGGTTAGAATTCTAGGTTTCAGTGTGAATTGACCTTTTGTTATAATAATATAAAAGGAAAAAAAATTATGGGTAGAATTCTAAATAGTATACAAGATACATCATTGAAGTTTGAGTGATAAATCCTAGTTTTGACCCTTAGAATTTTTTCTCAAGGGGGTCAAAATGGGAGTAATTTCAAAGGGTCAAAATAGGATATTTCATATTTTTGAGGGTCAAATCCCTGGTTTAAGGGTCAAACACAAGCCCTGATGGTTATGATAATAAAATGAGTATATTGTGTAATATTGAAAAGTTAATTTTTTCAGATTTAAAGAAAACCATGGCTGTATTACTGGAAAACATCCTAGAACGACTTGATAATGTAGAAACAAAGTTAAACATTACCTCAAATTTAACACAAAGACTTCAGGGACATAAGAACAACTTGAAATACCAAGGCTCCATACAAGCTAAAGGTTAGTGGCTTAAAGGTTCTATTTACAACTCAGCTGTTTGAAATTCAGGGAATAAATAATAAAATCAACAAAACAGTAAACTTAAGTGGGATAGCAGAGGTGCATTTCTTAGATTCAGATTCTTAAGAATCTAATTAAGATTTTTAAGATGTAGCAATTTTTAGATTAAAATTTGTACCATTGTATAAGGGAAATAATATAAGGATATCATTGTGATAAGAATAAATGTTAAAGTTCAATCAATCAATACTATCTAAAATGGCCATCTTATTATAATTATTTTATATATTGTTTATTCAGATTTAATTCGTGGAGACGATCAGATATGTGAACTTACAGAAAAAGAGAAACAGCTGTATCCAAGATGTATTGGGAAAATAGGGGTAAGAACCGCTTCACAAATTAAAACGGAAAGAGAAATCATTGTAGTTATTTCATGCACAATAGCTGAAAGTGCCTTAACACAAAAACACGAATGTCAAGAGATAATTGATCTTTGCCGCAAAAGTATTATTTTTTCCTGGCCTTTATGAGCATGTGATGCTCATTTTACCTGCTTTATACTGAATCAGAAGTAGACAGGTCTATGTGTATTTGGAATAGAGACTTTTCAATATAGGGGTGGGTGTCTTTTTCACTGTGTTTATTGGGGTATAAAATGCAATTGCCTTAGCACATGGCAAATAACGCCAATTGGGCGTTAAGTTTAAGCCATGTGCTAAGGCAATTGCACTTTATGCCCCAATAAACACAGTGAAAAAGACACTCGTCCCTTATAATTGCAATCACCTAGATTCAAGAAACTATTAAAATACTCAGCCAAACATAAAAGCTTCAAGTCTACTTTCTGCATGTATAGATTACACAATCTATTTTAAGATCGTGTATTTTGTAAATCCTTTCGAAAATATCTTAATTTATAATAGATCAAATAGCAATGTTGCATTAATGATCGGGAACTAGGTTAATTCTAGGTCCTACAACACAAGACTTGCAGATCGAATTTCGGGGGTTTCCCAAAAGACCTATTGCATTTTATACAGAAATAAAGTGCAATGGATTTCTCCACGTGAAGCTTACTAGATAGAGTCGTGGCTTACTGAGTTTCCCTACTTTCAGTCAATACGTTTCCGACGTCTTTGCGAAGATTTTAGCGAGTAAAATGCCATACCTTTTGGTCCCAAGTTCGATCTCCTAATCAGAATTCTTTATTTTATTGGATTGCAATTATAATGAAGTTAAAGTTATTCTTGTATTATGTTACAGTGGATGAAAGAAATGTGGAAGTCTGATCCATGTTACGCTGCATATGGAGTAGACGGGTCTATGTGTTCCTTTATTATGTATCTGAGTGAGGTATGTAATTTGATTTTTCGCTTAACTGGCCGAAAGACCAGCGGGCTATTGTCATGATGGGGTGTCCGTCGTCCATGGGTCTGTGCATGCATGTGTGTGTCCGAACATCTGTAAACTTTTACTTTAAAAATCTTCTCCTCTGAAAGTACTGGATGGATTTCAATCAAATTTCACAGGAATGATCCTTGGGTGACCCTCTATCAGATTCCTTCAAAGATTTTTAATCGGTTGAAAATCATGGCTGTAGTGGGCATGGCTAATTTCCATATATGGTTATAGGTGACGTTTCTCAGAAACTTATAGATGGATATAAACCAAACTTCACATGATTTATCCTTGAGTGGCCCTCTATCAGCCTGCTAAAAATCATTGTGATCATTGATAGATGGATTTAAACCAATTTTCACTGGAATGATTCTTTAGTAATCCTTTATCAGTCTACGAAAATCATTGTCATCAGATGAAAAATATATTTTTTATGGGCGAAATCTAAACATTAGTTGAAATAAGTATCCGGAGAATATTCCTAAGAATTGGTCAGTTTAGAGTTCAAGTGGTGTAAAATGACATTCTGACCTTCTGAGGTTCAGAGTGGGGTAGAAAGAGCTGAGTTGACTGCACTCTAAGGCATTGGGCAGAATAAAATAAATATATCGATTGAATATTTTACTTCTTACTATAATCCAAGATTAATGCCCTGGCTGGGAGGAGCCTGAGTATTGGTTCATTGCATTTAAGGTTAAGGTAAATCAGCTTTTATTTATAATTACTCAGTTTAATAGGTAGTCGCATTCTTTAAATAAAAGGTTGGCAACCAAACCCTCATAACTTCAGCTTATATAAGCTGAAGTTACGAGGATTTGGTAACCAAGCGATGAAATGTGGTTACTTTCGGGTAGCATGTGTGCCCTTATGGTTTTAAGATACAGTTATTTACGCACGTTCACGACAATTGTCAGCTAACTTTTGAAGAACCCAAACTAATGAAAAGTAAACTGGCCAAATTACGTCACAGCTAAGCCACGCCCTGCCAGTTCATTAATAACGCAGAATATCATTAGTTAGAATTTTGTTTTGATGACAATCAATGATTGTGAAGTAACATCCTTTTAGTAGTGTTTAATGAAAAGCAGAAAGATCTACAATCAAAATTTTGAAGACAAAGTACCAGTATATTGTGCAGTAACATTCTGTTAGTGTTGAAATTTTTATATTTGGATTTTAACCAAATTTCACTAGAATGATCTTTGAGTGACCCATTATCAGACTGCACAAATCTATTGTGATTAGATGAAAAATATGTATGTAACAGGTAGAGGTCAATTTTCAATGTTTTTTACTTATCATGAAATTTTTATGCAGAAATATTTCAGCATATGACCCTTATTTACTTGAAATAAACATTCCCTCATTAATTCACTTCAATTCTTGAATAAACAGCCTTATCATTCTCTAATAGTCATTATCAGGATATTCAGGCCTGTGGAGTGAATCAGGCGCTCAAGCGCCTCTAGTTCTTTGTTAGAAATTTTATTGATGATTTCACCTCAAACTGTTTAGTTTCTCTGATTTCAAAAGCTTGATATAATAACTTTGTCTGTATTTACTATGTTTAAATCACGATCTCTATATTTTGTCTCTTAAAAGTTTGAATTAACTCTTGTAAAACCTATTAATTTGTCTCTCATATTCTTTATGACCATTATAAATGTCTATATTTACATGTGTAGGTAGAAGGTTGGTGCCCCAGATCAGCCTGGCATGGACATGGACCAGCTCCTCTAGACAATGATGATGGATCTAGCAAGGTACAGCTTTGTACAACTTATATTAATTTTAACCCTTTCCTGTTTTACAAAATTTAAGACCTGTCTAAATTCAAAGGTTTTGCAGACGAAATTTTAAAGTGGATTTAATTTGAAAAATAACCATTCAGTAGGGTAGAAAATAGTGTGGAAAAAGAAGAAATTGCTTGTCAGAAGCAATTTCCTCTTTTTTCACAATGTTTTCTCAATCATAAAATCACAGGCACGTAAAAAGCAGGGATTAAACAGCAAAGGGTTAAAGAAAACCGAACATTTGTCTGATTATGAAGTTTAAACATAGGTTTGGTCTATTGGAAAAAAATGTTTCTAAATGTTGAAGAATATCCTGCTTGCATTTTTATTTGCAGTTTGATATTAACTCTACATCACAAGGTCATTCCTTGGTTTGTAAAATGGAAATATTGTAGTATTTATTCAGAGATTGCAAAATTATTCATTGGACCGCGTTATGCATTGTACCGTCTTTTTCGTTTATTCTGACGTTGCTTGGTTAATTTATTAAGCCACAAAACTCAACACTGGAATAAGATCAACGTTTTTAATTATGCTTTAGATTAATGTTAGACATAGAAAGTAATAAAGTGTAAAGGCCCAGTCCGAGTATATTTAAGTAAATAAAGCAGGGTGTTAAAGTAATGTGAATTCACTTATTAATCCATGTTTTCTTCTGTTAACATCGGTTTTCGTCTGTTAACAAATACCTTTACACTCCGAAAACATACATTTTATGCAATAATACTCATTTTGGACTAGTTTAAGATGTGGGACAGGTTCCCCAGTTTAGAGTTCCATGTTTTTCCAGGCTAATATTACGACCAACCTAGCTGGCTTGATGAAGCTTCTGGTGGATCCAAATGAACGACAAGGGTACGCCTGGATTAGAATGAGAATCAAGCGGATATGGCATAAATGGGATGCAGCTATTACAAATTTGTCTAAAAAACAGGATCTATCACGAAGAAAACAGAAAAAGGTAATCAATGGGAATGGTGTGCGTCTGTTTGTTGGTCCAATTATAATTCTTGTTTTACGTGATAAAGTTCATAAAAATTATCAGATTTACTTGAAATATTCACAGGATGATTGTTAAATCATAAGGATGCTTCCTTACAAAAACAGGGCTTGTATATTGGAAACACAGGAAAAGGGGCCTTATGAGTTTGGACTCAACATGTTCTGAAACAATTAACGTTTTGTACGGTATTTTAATTAAAAGATGAAGAGAGAATTTATTTATTTCATTGAGTTATGAGACTAAAATCTAATCACACTGTATGAATATGGGAAGCAGTTTTATACAAGAGTGTTATTAGGTTTTTTGTTTCATACCTACATTACATACACAAATATTCTCTTTATATCTTATAAATTTATATCAAGAAGTAAAAAGGTAATTATGTATGATTAATGTAACAGATTTTTATTGGGAATACTTTGCACAGAAGCTTTCAAATAGATTTGCTCTCAAAATTATTTTCATTGAGAAATAAGCCAAGTTTTTTGCCAATCAGATTACACAAACTCGATGGACACGGCCAAAATTAATTTATTTTTGATTGAAACAAAAGAAAAGTAGTCCCACTGGAAATTTGTTTCATTTTTGATAAATATTTACGTTTTTCTTTCATGATTATAATTTTTAAGATATGAAGAGAATATATGTTTGATTTAATTGAGGTATGAAAAGAGATAGTAAAATGACATTTAGCCATTGGTTTTTGAACACTAAGTTAGATAGGGTCTGCATAGTGAGGTTTACAGAAATTTTATTCTGTATTCATACACTGTGATTAGATTTTTAGTTTAATTGAAACAAAAAACAAAAGTAGTCCCACTTGAAATCTGTTTTATTTTTCATAAATATTGACATTTAGACTTTATGATATAAACTTTAAGGTATGAAACTAAAAACCAAATTGCTGGTCCAGCACAAAACAGTTGTAACTGCCTACAGTCAAACCTGTCTTAAGCAAGCACCCAAGGGATATTCAAAAACGCTTGCCTAAGACAGATGCTGGCTTAATACAGGTCAATTTCAGTGCCAATGGTTCATTTGGGAACTCGGTGGCTGCTTGCTTTAGACAGGTTGCTTGCTGAATACAGGTTGCTGCTAAGACAGGTTTGCCTTTATGTGTTTATAGGCAGTTTCAACTGTTTTACGCTTAACCAGAGTTAACACACTCATACAGTTAGGTTTTTAGTTTCATAACTCCATAAAACAAAATGTTGTCAGATTTTGGTTCATCTGGGTCTGCTGTCCAAACAGTCAGGCTGGAAGTTTGCGGAGATGCAGTTTAAAGGTGGGCCACTGGGGGAACTGGTCCAGTGGTCAGATTTGATAACTGCCCTTTATATACTCGGACATCAACTGACCATTACTAGTGAAGCTGACCAATTATCAAGGTGAGTTTGTCCAGTGGTCAGATCTAATTACAGCCCTTTACATACTTTGACATCAACTGACCATTACTAGTGAAGCTGACCAATTGTGTAGGTGAGTTTGTCCAGTGGTCAAATCTTATTACAGCCCTTTATATACTTGAAAATCAACTGACCATTACTAGTGAAGCTGACCAATTATCAAGGTGAGTTTGCCCAGTGGTCAGATTTGATAACTGCCCTTCATATACTTGGACATCAGATGACCATTACCAGTGAAGCTGACCAATTATCGAGGTGAGTTTGTCCAGTGGTCAAATTTGATTACTTCCATGTACATAGACAGACATTAACTGACCACTACAAGTGATGCTGACCAATTATCAAGGTTTTTTTTAATATTGTACATACTTTTCAAATTGTCAGATGAAAGTTTAATTTCAGTTTAATCCCCAACTATCTTTCAGTTAAAAAAACCCCAAAAATGTAAATTGTATAGTTAAATGTTTCAAACTGTGAAATAGTAAGGGTTATAAATTTTAAAAGTAATTATGTAAAATGGTTTGAAATGAAAATTGAAAACACAATTAAGACATATAGTATTTTATCCTTTGGAGGTAAAGACACGAAATGTAAAAAGGCATTAGAGCCACAGTCATAGTGCAGTGGTAGCGCATTGGACTATCATTCAAAAGGTCCCAGGTTCGATTCTCGAGAGGGGCTCTCATCCTCTCCTACTATTTGTCTTCCACCAATGGGTTGTAACAGTAGACTTATGTGGGATAGCAGCTAGAGGCTAGGAAAGGATGTAATGGTATTACTGGTGAGAGAAATACCAGGAATCCATTGTTAGGTGCTCAAGCCGCTGTGATATAACTAAAAAAAAATGTTGAAGGCAGTGTAAAACCTCATTCAAACAAACAAAAAAGCATTAGAGACAAGCAAATTTCGAGTATAAGATAATTACTTTGAAATGTGAAGTAACATTACAAATAAGAAATTTTAGAATAGTTTAAACACATTACTTTTAAATAAAAAAAATCATACTTCTATGTGAATTTTATCATATATCAATATATGATAAAATTCATAAAGAAGTATAAAAATGTCTTTTCATGATTAATTCCATGATGTTAAATGAATTATTCATTCAAGTGATTTCAATTTGACTTTGTTTCTTATTTCAGTATTTTGTCCAAGTTGCCAGTTGCCAATTCACCTTGTCAAAGTCGTAAAGAATTACCTGTAGATATAATATATTTAGATATAGTCGGTCTGAGACAATTTAAAAAATCTGTCAAAAATGGCTATGGAAAATTCAGGTTAGTATCCTTTCAAACATAATAATTTTGCCTTAATTAGGATGCAATTTCTTACAAATAATGATATTACAAAGAAAATTTGCTGCCAGATTCACTTTCATCAAATGGAGGGCACAATCCCAAATATCCTCCATTTAGGATAAACCATAACCATAAAACCATAAAGATTATTAGTAAAATGTAATACTTTTTTCTCTGCCCAATAATCAGAGACTACCTGCCAAATTCTTCTAGAATCAAATATTTTTACAGTCTAATGACTGTGGTAGATGCTTTTGGCACCAAAAGTTCCTCTTGTCTTTGAGATCTTTCCACAATTTGTGATGAAAATAAAGCGACATTGGGGATTAAAATTTGTTTTGTGGTGATTGGTTGGATAATATGTCTGTTTTAGTTGTTTACTGAGAGTGGTGGATTCGTTTGGTACGGAGCCTGCCTTCAATCTACGAGGGTTTGCCAAACAGAGAAAGAAGTTGACATCATGGGGTGGGCAGGACCTACAACCTCAACAGTTCTTCACCATGTTTCGTATGTGACTTTTGTTTCCTTTATATGATTTTGGCTACAATCAGTCATTCCATGAGAGAAAATTTTGTGACTTAAAATAACTGTGATTCCAACCTAAGTGATATTCATTCAAGGAAAGATCATATTGTAATTTATCTTATAATTATATAAATATCCTAGTGATAACACCCCATGTGATATTTTTTATGTTATTACATGGATATTTTTAAAGCAATGACATAATGCAGTTATTATTAAAACATGGCTAACGCTTGTGTTTGTGATTGTATTTCTGTTAAAATCATCCAAGAAACCAAGGCTAACAAAATTGTAGGATAAATATAATACGAACTTAGTGTTTTGTATGAAAAAATAATTACTTTGGTTGTGGGAATTCATAATTAACTCGCAGAGCCTCAACAATTATCAGTTCCCCCAACCTGGTTAGATATTTTTTTCATTCAAAACACTAAGTATATATTACAGTCAATATTGCTCAAAGGACCACGTCTATTAAGCCACCATTTTTATTAAGTGACCGTTTTCAAAATCCCATTCTTTAAATCACAATATCTTTAAAAGTAGATTTCAATGAGACAATTCTATTGAGTTTTAACAATGTTTGATTACTGAAAATTACGCAATGATATGCATATCCAAATAAAAAAGAATGTTTCTTATTTGTAAACAAACTTCTACTAAGCTACTCTTTTTTATATAACAACCGTTTTGGTGTGGTCCTGTAAGTGGTCGCTTAAAACAAGTTTTACTGTATATATATATATCCCAATATGATTATGAATAATGTCATTTCTTTTTGGATACTGTAACTAAAGTAAGGACCATAGGTTTGTATAAACAGTGTATCAAAAAGCGTTGTAGTTATAATTACACACAATTTTTGCATATTCTTCAAAATTAGGTATCAAAAGCATTTATTGGTAGGAAGTAGTATATCCTCTTGATTAAGAAATAGCTTACACACTGTCACAGCCATAAACGTAATAGACAAACTATCATTTGCTTATTTTGCAAAATGTATCTAATTGCTTGATTGATTTTATCTAAACTGTGAGATTCATCATTTGTATAAATTTGCTTGATTGATTTTATCTAAACTGTGAGATTTATTATTTCTGATAAATTCAATGGTTTAAGAGTGAAATTATCAAGTGGCAGTATTTCTCATTTGAAATCAATTAAGCCAGACTAATATTTTTGAAATACTTACAACTCAAGAAATTTCAATTGTAGGGTTTTATGTAGAGAAACCTTTGAATGAATACCAGTAAAGATATGCATAGAGAATAAATGACTGTAGTTTATCATTTTGATAATTTCACTGGTTTTATAGAAGATTTAAGACAAAAATCTTCTATATATTTACAGCACACAGTCCAGACAATTCCTTCATGGGTTTTGTAGTAGAACAACATTTAAATGAGACTACCAGTAAAGACATACAGAGAGAGGATATGGCTGTGGTTTATAATTTTGATAATTTTACTGGTTTAATAGAAGATTTAAGACTTACATCTTCTATATATTTACAGCACACAGTCCAGACAATTCCTTCATGGGTTTTGTAGTAGAACAACATTTAAATGAGACCACCAGTAAAGACATACAGAGAGAGGATATGGCTGTTGTTTATGGAAAAAATACTTACATGTGGGCGGTAGGAAATATTTACTTTAGAATTTTATGTATCTTAGCTTGGCAGTTTTCAAACAAAACCAAAAGTATTGCTAAAGCTGTTAGCATGGTTTTTCTCATGCAAAACTATGAATTTTTGTTATGTTATATCTCTGATATTAAAGAAGGAATTCACTTGGAAGTTAAAATATATGCCAATATCAATCTAATCTATGATTTCAAGGGGGTAAACGCTAAATGAATTTTTGTACTAACTTTGCCCCTTTTTCAACTTAAATTGTTTATTCATTATCCAGAACACTCAACAGCCGAGTGTGGGCTCTAGCATGTATTACTCTTGTTATATTTTATATAATCATTTAAATGACTTTACTAGATATAAAAGTTACAGAGATAAGATATGGATGTTACCATATTTCTCCTAATAAACACTCCGAGGAGTAACCTGGTCAGGGAACTTTTATTTAGTATGCAATTTCTGATTGAAAAAATCATTAAACCTTGTGTCTTATAGGCCCTTTTCCCTTTAATTTGAGATAAATTTCCTCTAAACAATTATATAAATGATTGTTTAAAGGAAATTCATATCAAATTAGAGAATAAAACACAACAAGTTCTTAAAATTTAGGCATTTGAAGTGGGTTTTCTTAGTAAAAGATTTAGGTGTACTACTTTCAGGAAGGGCGCTAATATTAGGGGAAATATCGTATTTATGAGAAAAATACATACATGTAGAAGTTGGTTGCTGAACAATAAATTGTGAAATTGTTTCTGGATAACATTAACAGGGTTTGACAATAACTACATTTTGCCACCAGCCTTAGGGACCTGTTAGCACAAAATTTAACAAGTCCTCTCTGATAACAACACATCCTGCATGAAAACCTTGTTTGATTTTTAGCAATTTAAGGGATAAATTACAAGGAAAACATTGTTGGAAATGAAGAAATTGCTTTTCACATGCAATTTCTTCTTTTTCTACAATGTTTTCCTTACGGCAATACAAATTTTAGCATTAGAAAGGCAATTATTTTTCAAAGCAGGAAGCATCTGAAGTACTTAGTTCTGCCTGAAGGACCTACAGCATGGTAACATCTACCAGGCCTCCCTAAAATCCACAGGTCTCGGGCCCAAAGGCTGGTGTTAGTGTCGATCCCTGACATTAATATATCCTTGTGTCTTAAATTAATGACATTTAGTATAGAGGAAATTGAATGAAAACATATTATTACTAGGAATAAATTAATAAAACAGTGAGTTCAGTATGTTGACAATTTCTTTTGTATGAAAGAAATATTGTACAGTCAATCTTGCTTGAGCAACCACATCTATTAAGCGACCATTTTAATTAAGCGACCGTTTTCAAAATCCCCTTCTTTGAATCAAAATATCTTAAAAATTAGGAATTGTTAGTCTAAAAATTATTGAAAATGAAAATTATGTTGTTTAAACTCAGCAGAATCGTCTCAATGAGACGATTCTTTTGAGTTTGAATAACATAGGGTTATTGAGAATTTTTCACTTTTATACATTTTCTATCAAAAGGTATGGTTTTTTTTATTAGTCCCCCAAATGGTTACCGGTTGGGGAACTATAGGTTTTCTCGATTCCGTCTGTCCGTCCGTTTGTCTGTGCGTCCGATCATCCGTCTGTCCGTCACACTTTTGTCTGGGCAATATCTTCTAAACCATATGTGCTAGCAACTTCAAACTTGGTACACTTATAGATCTCATTGAGGAAAAGTGTCATGTTCAAGAACCGTTACTCTGCCACACCCACTTTTTGAGTTATTGCTCTTTGTTGTTTTTAGTCTTACATTCTTGTCCGGATCATATCTACTAAAGTATAAGTGCTAGCAACTTGAAACTTTGTACATGTATAGATCTCATTGAGCACAAATGTCATGTACAAGAAATGTTACTCTGACACACCTACTTTTTGAGTTATTGCCCTTTGTTGTTTTTACCTTTACATTTTTGTCCGGAACATATCTTCTAAACCATAAGTGCTAGAAACTTCAAACTTGCTACACTTATTGATATCATTGAGGACAAGTGTCATGTACAAGAACTGTTACTCTGCCATGTCCACTTTTTAAGTTATTGTCTGTTGTTGTTTTTAAGTCGCTTGCGCTCGCGCTGCGACTTATTGTGGCCGTACGAAGTTTTCTGGACAGGTCAAAGGTCAAAGACAGACCTCTTAACGTCTTCTGTATTTCTGTTTTGAGACAAAGTAGATCTCTGATTTCTTGTCCGCACTTTATGGTAATAAACATAACGAAATTATGCCACATTTTGCGATCGTATGAAAGTTGTAGAAGAAATATACATCATATTTCTTAAACGCCATATGAGGCAGAGAAAGAATTTCAAAACACAAAAACTAACAAACAAAAACACCGTAACCACACCTGTTTAATATGCAGTTACGAGTTTTTTCGTAAACCATTGAAAAAATAGTGCATTACGCGCAGTAATACAGACGCGTTTCAGAAAAAGAATAACATCGGTTTTCAACGAAAAACTCGTAACCACAATTTGTTTTTATATACAGTTAAGGGGTTTTCGTTGAAAGCAGGACTCTCGGAAACGACAGTAGTGTCGTCTGAGACGACAACTTTTCTCAGCGGACGACAAAAAATCCTATCAAAGGATTCCACCGGACGACAAGTTTTTCTAAGGCACGCGTCCCGATTTATAACCTTTCGGCTGTGTATAATACACATGTATGTATTTGATTGTTTACGTAAGTTAGGCTAACTGTCGCGTGAAAAATCGATAATAGCCATATCTGAAGTCCGATAGATGGGCGCGGTAGGCGTGGCGTTAATTGACGCCAACAGCCAATCGTAATCGGTTATTCGTAGAACTTGTAGGCGGAGCCTGACTATCAATGAATTGAATCTAGACTCTGCCCGACAATGTGTTTTGGCGATTGTTAGGCATAAACGAAACACGTGAACTATTAATATAATGATCGAAGCAGTTGATTCACTAATTATATACCGGTAATTGAATTCGAGCAGGGCCCCAATTTAGACGAAGACAATCGTAAGACAACATAATTGACCCGATTTGTTCGTAACAAGTAAATGACAAGGTATTCCAAGGTATGATAAGTCCGTGTCCTTCGAACTGTCCCGAATCTCTTTTACCTTTTTTAAAATCGGTATTTTGACTTAAAACAATTATTTAATTAAAGAAATGTCCCGAAAAAACGCGAAACGAATTACCACTACCGGTGAATCTCTGAAACGCCGTGCATGTGCTTAATTCCGTCGGATACCGTATTTCGAAAATGGAAAGCTCCGGATCAGCCTACTGATCAGACACGTGTTGAAATGAAAAAAAAAGAAAAAAAAGAACACAAATCAAGAGACAAGTGGTTCGGAAAGTTTAATTATTTCAATCTAAAAAAAAAAGAGAAAGAAAAAGAGAGAGATAACCAATGCAGTTCAAACATACAATCTTTTGTAATGAAAATGAATTCTAAATTTTTTCTCTCAATTGGCAACATCTGCAAAGAGAAACATCGCATTGACTTATATGTTGAGATTTTTTGAAGTCTAAGTAAATACAATAACATTTTTTGACCTATTTTTTAACTTCTGGCAAAAAGAAGATATGACTGTTTCAAAGACTTGCTTCTGTATTGGTTTTATATGGTTTTAAACTGAACCGGGAAAAGTTTTGTCATCTACTGACCCCATCTCCAAAAATGAATAAAAAAAATGTAAAAAGCATTGGGATAAAAGAAGAAAATGTTTTTTACAAGCAATTCTTTCTTTTCAATCAATGTTTTCCTTAAGATAACCATTCTGGTGACTAAAACATTGGATTGTGTAGTAAAAGGTTAATAAATTGTTGTTTCAATATCATAGTTTTACATGGTACAAAATCAACCCTCATAATGATGGAATCTAACTTTTTTGTGTTGGATCCAACTTTTTCTGAAGTTGGATTCCAGGAAAATTACTTTCAAAACCCTAGTGAGAGCCCTGGAAAGCATTGAAAAAATAGTTGTTATGCGCAGTAATTCAGACACGCTCTCATATAGATCCAGTCGCCATTTTCTCATCGGTTGTTGTTCGCTTCGTTTTGACAGAAACTCTGATTTAGGACCAAATAAAATTAGATATTCTTAAAAATTTATCTATCAACATTTCTAGTCAATCGATAAAGAAGCATTATTCTCAAAAGAAGAATTTGATTCTATGGAATATTTCCCAGATATGAACAAATTTTCCACAAAATATTCCACCCACCAATGTTAAAATCCACCAAAGTCAAAATAAGGAGATATGGTGAAACTTGTGTATTTTTTTAAATACTTGAACCAGAATAGTGGTAACATTTTCATCTTTTTCACTTCGAAAATTATTATTCTGTTCAATAAAACCGATGATTGTATTCATCCCGTCTCAAAATGTCATTTGTGACAGAAAATAATAGGCTGGTTAGAAGTTTTGACAAGTATGTTTTATTATACCCCAGCAAAACTTTTTGTAGCTCCACTAAAAGAATGTCACACATATCGTGAACCTATGTAGAGGAATAGCAGGAGGCTCGGTTAGGGTATTGTGAAAGAACTGGTATGAAAAAAACTAGAATCCATGGTTTGGTGCTCCAGTCGCTGCGGTATGACCATAGCAGTTGAAGACGGCGTAAAACCCCAATAAACCATACCCCCGCAAAACGATCGTCAGTGTTCTCCCCAGCCCAATAAGCTGTATCAGCCCCACTACAGCTTCATCTAAAACAGTGTTATGCCCCTACAGCTTTAAAACTACCCCACCGCTTAATTTCTTCAAAATGGTCATCAAATAGAGAAATTTTAGTTATCTTATGTCAAAAACTGATGAAATAAAGCATTTTGTACAATAAATATGCATAAAAACATTATTGGAAAAGAAGAAATTGCTCAACATGAGCAATTTATCCTTTTCCTAAATGTTTTTATTCACATAATCACAATTACTTGCATAAACACTGTATTGTAAGCTTCCAACGATGCTGCCACTACAGCTTCCAATTATTCTTAGGAGAACCCTGATCGTTTTAGGGGTTATACTGGCATCAGCCTGTCTGTCCGTCTATGTACAAATCTTGTCTTGCACATAGCTCAAATATTGATAAAGGTACATGTATAGTTGTGACCCATCACACTCAAAGGGACCTTATGGCATGTGTGAAAAATATTGATCCTAGTCAGTCTGTACTGTCCGCGCAGCCAGACTAGGGCCGACACTTTTCACTTTCATGTAATTTTCTAAATCTGGGGTATTTACCCTATCTTACTCTGTATTCACTTTTCGCATACGGGATCTGGTTAACCTGCGCTGGGTCTGACAAGTTTGTCAAAATTTGGATTTTTGGAGTTCAGATAAGATCCCATTTAGCATGACAGGTCACAATTTTGAAAATTCAAAGGTGCATAGAATTTATTGTGGAGAGGTTCAATAGATCTAACTTTTAAGAGACAAACATCTCTTGTTATATACAATTCAATATTAATTTCATTTCCTTCAATACTTTTTAAAACCTTCTCTGATAAGGTCATAAAAAGCAAGTCTTGTTTAACTAATACATCTGTTGAAGCGACTTTCAGGCCCTTCAGGGCTTTGATTTATCCTGACATTTTTGTCCGGACCATATCTCCTGAGCCATCAGTGCTAGCAACTTCAAACTTGGTACACTTATAGATCTCATTGAGGACAAGTGGCATGTACAAGAATCATTCTTCTCCGCCCACTTTTGGAGTTTTTGCCATTGATTGTTTTTACTCTTATATTTTTGTTTGGGACATTTTGTTCAAAACCTAATGTGCTAGCAACTTCAAATTTTGTATACAGTTATAGATCTAGTAAGTAGGAGATGTATTATAAGAAAGGATTTTTTGTAATCCGGTGGGGGACTCCTGTATTGCATCGCAACACGACATGCACTTGTTTGTAAACAGAACATATATAAAGCGGCCATTTTCTTTAATGACCACTTTTTTGTTGGTCCCGTAAGTGGTCGCTTAAAACAAGTTTTACTGTATATTACAGGGAAAAGAAGATTATTTAAGTTTAGTTAATAAATCAGGCATACTGATACATGGTACAGTTTATGTGGAAAATAAATCAGAAGCTATGGAGATTCCAGACTACGTCAAAAATCATGGTATTCTGAACGGAGAAGACCTACATCTACTGCTTAGAAAATCTAAAGTAAGTTGGGCAAAGCCTGGCCTGTGTCCAGGATGAAAAAATGGTGCAAATAGTTTTCCAATTATATCCCACTTTGCATGTGCACTGGCATGCAAAGTGGGATATAATTGGCAAACTGTTTGCACCATTTTGTTATCCTGAATGAAGGGCAAGTTTGCTTCTGTGGTAATGTGACAAACTCAATTTTAAGAGGTTACAGATCATCAAATTGTCAAATCTGAAACTCTACAAATTCCAGTCTATATTTAAAAAAACCCCAAAACACAGTATTTTTAATGGAGAAGGTTTACATATACTGCTTAGAAAATCCAAAGTTAGTTAGGGGGAGCCCTGATAGCTCTGTCGGTAAAACCATGAACTGTTTGCCTTTGGGTCATCAGTGTTTGATGCCAAGTATTGCCATCTTTCATTTGAGCCTGTGTGTGACATTTCCAATGATTTCATATGTACGCAAAGCAAAGATTTTGGCCAGTATGTGCATCCGCACAAACTGACCAGAGTCTTCACTTTGTCTTTTTTAGATAGATAAAGTCTTAAAGTATCTGTAGACAGTAGGGCAATCCTCTACTTGCGCTATGTAACTGCCTGGGCTACTGAATTTAAGCAACTGATGCAGATTTAAAATTGATGGAATTGTCACGCACAGGCTCATTTTACATTACAAAAGTACTAAGTTGTTGAGGTTTGACAATGATATGAAACTAGATCTTTCACAGAAATAAACAATTACAAAATATTTCTTTTAGAAAAAAGACAAGTTAAAAGATATTAGGAAGATATCTCTTAAGCATGTCATTTTTCAGGTCAAATGCATTTTAACTTGACATGATCATTGAAATTAGCCTAGCTTTTATGACACCAAAAAGCCTTATATGAATGAATCTAAAAGCATCTTAACAAAATTAATGAGTTGACATAATTTCTAATCAATAATCTACTGCAAAAAATTTAAGAAATCTGGATAAGACTTCGGAAAGCATTAAAGAATCTATAAGAAATTTACCAAACTTTTGTATTTACATTTTAGATTTTTATTGGACTTGGTTTCCCATATGAAGGCCCCGCCCCTTTAGAAGCTATAGCCAATGGAGCGGTGTATATAAATCCCAAATTTGCTGTCCCTAAAAATAGAAACACAGACAAGTTTTTCAAAGGAAAACCCACCGAAAGAGAGGTATGTTTAATATATCCCCCTCCTGTGTAGGAGAGGGGGTATATTGGTTTCAACATGTCTGTCTGTCTTTCTATCTGTCTGTTCATCTGTCCCACCACCTATAGACCTTTTGTACTTCCTGACTTACCCGAGAGGGAATTGACCTAGAATAATGAAACTTTATTCAATTTTTATATGCTGCAGGAGGCGGACATATATTGGCGTCATCTTCTCCGTCTGTCCGTCCATCCGTCCGTACGTCCGTCCACTTTTCTTTTCAACGCAACTCCTCCTAAGTTTCTGGCTGGATCTTCTTGAAACTTGGTCAATGTTATCACCTCAATTGGTAGATGTGCATGAAGGAAGGATTTTATGGTTCGCTGATTTTTGCCTGAGTTATGCCCCTTAATAACTTAGTCTCTGGGTCCACTTTTCTTGTCAACACAACTCCTCTTTAGTTTCTGGCTGGATCTTCTTGAAACTTGGTCAATGTTATCACCTCAATTGGTAGATGTGCATGAAGGAATGATTTTATGGTTCATTGATTTTTGCTTGAGTTATGCCCCTTAATAACTTAGTCTCTGGGTTTACTTTTCTTGTCAACACAACTCCTCCTAAGTTTCTGGCTGGATCTTCTTGAAACTTGGTCTATGTTATCACCTCAATTGGTAGATGTGCATGAAGGAAGGATTTTATGGTAGGTTGATTTGCCTGAGTTACGCCCCTTAAAAACTTAGTCTCTTGGGCTTATTGCCTCAGTTATGCCCCCTGAAAATTTAGTCTCTGGGGCATTTTGAAATTGCAGCCTTGTGAATGCAACTCTTCCTAAGTTTCTGGCTGGATCTAAATGAAACTTGGTGGATGTTATAACCAAAATTGATGGATGAGCATTAAGTAAGGATTTTATGGTTCATTAATTTTACCATAAATTATGCCCCCTTAAAACTTAGTATCTAGGGCTTATTGAAATTGCAGCTTTTTGAACGCAACTCCTCCTTACTTTTTGTCTTTATTTAAATGAAACTTGTTCAATGTCATCACCATAATTTGTAGATGTACATGGATCAAGGATTTTATGGCTCATTTATTTCCCTGAATTATGCCCCCTTAAAACTTAGTGTCTGGGGCTTATTGAAATTGCAGCCTTGTGAAGGCAACTCCTCCTAACTTTTTGTCTTGATTTAAATGAACCTTGGTCATTTTTAATTTGGTTTTGTCAAAATAAGTAGTGTCTACAATTATTATTGTGAAACAGCAGCAAAGTGGCGGCGTATTTTGTGACGATGGCACTCTTGTTGCTTATGCCCTTAGGAATTATCCTTTTGTTTTGGGATTATGAAGATCAAAGGTCAATGTCATTATTGCTGTATTACAAAAATGTTACAGGGCCGAAAGAACAGAGAGCCAATTACATATACATGAGGCTTTATCGATTCTGAGACTTTAAACTGCAAAACTCAGTGGCTGTAACATGAGAACCCTTTCAGTAGTGATGTATGATGTATGTGCACCCATAAGTGACATTATGCGAATTAATGTCATTTGGCAGATGACTTTACATCTTTATTGCCAAAATGATGTCATGTTAATGTTTTTATACCCCCCACCTACGAAGTAGAGGGGGGTATATTGGTTTCACCATGTCTGTCTGTCTGTCCGTCCGTCCGTCCATCCGTCCGTCCGTAGACCTTTTCGTTTCCGGACTCTAACTCAAGAAACAAATGACCTACAATCATGAAACTTTATACAAATGTTCCTTATGACCCAAGGAGGTGCCCTATTGTTTTTGGGTCATGTAGGTCAAAGGTCAAGGTCACAGTCAGCCTTTGTTCAATTTTCATTTCCAGACTGTAACTCAAGAACCAAGTGGCCTACAATCATGAAACTTCATACAAATGTTCCTTATGACCCAAGGAAGTGCCCTATTGTTTTTAGGTTACATAGGTCAAAGGTCAAGGTCACAGTAAATTTTAGTTCAATTTTCATTTCCGGACTCTAACTCAAGAACCAAGTGACCTACAAGCATGAAACTTTATGCAAATGTTGCTTATGACCCAAGGAAGTGCCCTATTGTTTTTGGGTCATATAGGTCAAAGGTCAAGGTCACAGTCAATTTTTGTTCAATTTTTATTTCTGGACTCTTTACTCAAAAACTAATCGACCTAGAATCAATCATGAAACTTCATGCAAATGCTACATATGACCTCAATATTAGTTACAAACACATCATGCACTAATAGCACTTTCATTCTGACAAAGCGCTTGTGGGGGGTATTAGTCCGCTCTGCGACAGTTCTAGTTTCAATATGGCGTCACAGTAGAACTGTAAATTATGTAGTTGGAACATTTCTGTGTAATATTTCTTGAAATGAAAAAGGCATTTGCCAAAATATTGAAACAGTTTTTAAAGTGCCTATGTTTACAATTTTAGTTAACAAGCCAACATCACTATGCTGAGCAGTTTATAAGGGAACCCTATGCTTACACCATACAAATAGACCATGCTTTAATACTATATTTCAGTTAACAAGCCAACATCCCTATGCTGAGCAGTTTATAGGGGAACCCTATGTTTACACCATACAGATAGACCATGCTGAAGAAGTCAGAACTACAGTCCAGAAAATACTGGATACAAATCATGTAAGATTTAAGTGCTTATAGTTTAAAGTGTGCAACAAAATAGAAACTACAATTATTTCAGCATTGAACAAAGTCATCCAAATGGAAATTTATTTAGAGTTAAGGAGTTATTTACCCTGATTTTATTTAGAAAATATCTTCCTTCAATTTCTCAATCAATTAGACTGATTTTCAATTTACATGGAGACGCAAATTTTATGAAACTTTCGTCAGAATTAATGACTATAAGGTAGTGGAACTGTAATACTTCTGCAATATCTAGGAACTCATGATTTTTCACAATGTTGACGCAGGTTTCCTAATGAAACTCATTAGGAAACCTCGGTTCACAGGGTTTAAGTTCACTACTTATTATTGCTGAACTTTTACGGGTCCACTACCTTAATGCCCTTGATTTGACAAATAAGTTAGTGTTAAGGATATTCTGGATTTGTCATGAGTTTTTCTTTGAGACAAGCTGATATTAACTGAGTCTAGAATTGAAATGAGCCTGTGGGTGACAATTCTAACAATTTGAAATGTTCATTATGTGTAAACACTGAGTAGCATAGACAGCCACATACTGCAAATATAGAGTCACCTGATGGTCTACAGATACTTTGAGACCTTATCTATCTACTAAGCGTATAGTGAGGACTCTGGTCAGACTGTGTGGATGCACAGGCTGGTCAGAGTTTTTACTCTGAGCATATTAGAGATAGTTTGAAATCTTACGCACAGGCTCAAAGGTAATTTATTGAGCCTTGGTATGCTTATAAACTTTCAAGTTTGAGGAAGTTTAGATCAGTGTGTCTAGAAAATCTTGGAACAAATTCTTTTTTCACATATAGAAAAAAAAATATGGTTGTTTGACTTCCATTATGACTTTAGCACCTGAAATCTTAGTTAAAGTCTTATTCGCTTCATATTTGAAATATGAATGTCAATACATTCCATCTTGCTTATGTGACCACATCTTTTAAGCAACCATTTTCATAAAGCGGCCATTTCAAATTTCTCTTCTTTGAATCAAAATATCTTAGAAATTATAAATTTATTGGTCTACAAATTATTTTAAATGAATCCTATATTATTAAAATTCATTAGAATTGTCTCATTTAGTTTTATCAACATAGGATTATTGAGAAATGTGCAATTACATACATATACAATCAAAATTATGTTTCTAATTTGTAAACAAAACATGTATTAAGCCACCATTCTCTTTAATGACCATTTTTGGTGATCCTATAAGTGGTTGCTTAACCCTTGTCATGCTGAATAAATTTTGGCTAAAATTTTTTATCAAAATCAAAGGGTGAAAAGCAAGAAAAAACCAACTGTAGTTCCATTTTTATTTGAAAAACTAAGTCTTTTGACCATTCTGGTTTGAAAGTGAGAAACAGGTGGTGTAGACTAACGTCAGGTTGCACATATGGGCAGACTGATGTTTGTCTATAGCTCCTGCCAAAGCAGGACTATTCCAGGTTCAGCATGACAAGGGTTAATACATGTTTCACTGTGCTGATTTACAGATGTCTGTAATAGTCTGTTTTTCAGATCTGTACTAAGAGGTTATTTAACATTATTGAGTACAATACTGAATTCTATTGGATGAGTACCCTGCAGATCCAGTCTATATTTGACAATGCCACAGCAGAGATAAAATATAGACTGGTTCTATTGTTATGGGAGACCACTCTCACCACTGTCCTGCATAGCTTCAGTGGTTTAAATAAAATGTCTGACACCTGCGTCAAGGAAGATCATCTTTGGCTCCGTGGTTAGCGCATTTGACTCGTAAACCAATAATTTAAATATTACTTTGTTCAACAAAGGCTTTCATCAGTAATTTTCAGCTATGCTTCAGTTGCGAACAGTTTGTTTGTAATTCTACAGGGTACAAATCCAATTAATACAGTATTGTACTCAATCATGTTAAATGACATCTTTATTTCACACCATACACTGAAACTTCAAGAATTAACAATTTGCGATATTTGAGAGAGAGACAAAAGGAATAGATTCAAACTGATCCAGAAAAGGGTGTCAAATGCAAGTCACTATAAACATGAAAGAAACAACTGTTCTAAAAATAGGAATCTCAGTGAAATTTATATTTCAAGTGTCAACTCCACAAGTGCTAACTGATAATAATATGTACATGTAATTAACATAAAACAGATTGCCTACCCGTAGTCTCTAGAAATGTACATTTTCATGTCGACAAACAATTTTCTGAAATCAAGAAACAACAACACTTTGTATTTCTCAATGTGACATGCATTCTTCTTTTACTTTCAAAGTCTGAATGGAATGAATGTAGATAACAAGAATCTTCTCAAGACAAAACATATTTCAATACCTCCGAACTGAGGGTTTTATACATGGAGAGAGCCACAAAAAAATGGTGATATCGAGAATCGGGACTGCAGCCTCACTTTCATTGTACAATATAGGTTGCCTCGTTTTGGAATAAAATCTGTATTGCACAGTAGCCTCGTTCTGGTTGTACAATATAGATCTAGATATTTCACTCTCACATGATACAAAATAAATGATGTCATTGGACTAAATTGTTTAGCCGTGAAATAATAAGTTTTATTTTCTTTATACAGTTTAAAGGTTATTTACCTTACGAGTATACAGAAGAAGGTTTTATCCAGCGTATGAATGCGTATATAGAACATCAAAATTTCTGTCAATTTCAACGGCAGCTATCAAAATGGCCACCAGAACAGGCCGTCAAGATCTTATTTGGGGAACCAGGGAAATCCTGTAAGGATGTCTGCTGGGAGAAAAGTAAGTTACCAAAATTGTTTTATACGCACCTGTGCATTTATTATGCCTCCTCTCCCCCCCCCCCCCTTCCCCCCTTTCGACAAAGAGGGGTATATTGCTTTTATTACTAGTTAGTCCATCCGTCCATCTGCTTGTTGGTCTGTCCATAGACCATTTTAGTTTAGAGAAAAAACTCAAACAGTATGCAAGCTAGAATCATGAAACTAACAGATGGGTAGATCAGATGCCATAACTCTGATCTTCATATTTTCTGAGTTATTGCCCTTTGTATTTCCTACCTACCCTTAGTGAGGGCATAAATGTTTAACAAACATTTCTTGTTAAATTTGAGGCCATCTTTAAGGAAGTCTGAGAGCATAAGTTAGAGGCTAAGCCAGAGATATTGGTATACTGTAAACGGTTTTGGCGGTGTCCACATTTGGCGTTTTTTTTATTACGATTTATTGGCGGTGATTTATTTTGGCGCCTCTTATATTAATGCCAAAATTAAACGCTTTATCTATATTTTACATTTTTTTGTCGTTTAAAACAACATAAGTAAACAACGTAAGTAAAAGAAATGCAATTTCGAGGGTAATGTCAACTTTCTACAAATTTGACAAAAGTTTAGTTTCATTTTTAGCTCCACTGGCTGAAAGCCACTGGGGCTATTGTCATGGCGTTGTGTCCGTCGTGCGTCCGTCGGTCCGTCCGGTCGTAAACTATTCTTTAAAAATCTTCTCCTCAGAAACTACTGGATGGATTTCAACCAAACTTCACAGGAATGATCCTTGGGTGACCCTCTTTCAAAGTTGTTCAAGAAATTTTGATCCAATGAAAAACATGGATTTAATGGGCGTGGCTAATTTCCAAATATGGTAAAAAATGAGTTTTCTCAGATTCTAATCAATGGATACCAATTAAATTTTACATGAATGATCCTTGGGTGACCCTTCAACAGTCTACTAAAAATCATTGTGATCGGATGGAAAATATGCATTTTAAGGGCGGAGGTCATTTCTCTATATGTTATATAGTGGAAACTTTGAAAATCATTTTCTCAGAATGTAACACATGGATATCAACCAAATTTCACTGGAATGATCCTTGAGTGACCCTTTATGGGTCTACAAAAAATCATTGTGATCGGATGAAAAATATGCATTTTATGGGCGGAGGTCATTTCTCTATATGTTATATAGTGGAAACTTTGAAAATCATTTTCTCAGAAAGTAACTCATGGATATTAACCAAATTTCACTGGAATGATCCTTGGGTGACCCTTAATCAGTCTACAAAAAATCATTGTGATCAGATGAAAAATGTGCATTTTATGGGCAGAGGTCATTTCTCCATATGTTATATTTTGGAAACTTTGAAAAGCATTTTCTCAGAATCTAATATTTAAATATCAACCAAATTTCACTGGAATGATCCTTGAGTGACCCTTTATCAGTGTACCAAAAATTATTTTGATTGGATGAAAAATATGCATTTTATGGGTGGAGGTCATTTCTCAATGAGTTAAATAGTGGAAACTATGAAAATCATTTTCTCAGAATGTAACTGATGGATATCAATCAAAAAGTTTTGGTATGATCTTTGTGTGACCCATTATCATGCAGCCAAAATTCATTTTGATTTGATGAGAAATATGTCATTTAAGAGCGGAGGTCATTTCTCTATTCTGTATATAGTTCAAACTTTGAAAATCATTTTCAACATCAGTAGAACCCCAAATATCTAAAAATCTAGTCAAAACATTTATTTGCTTTTACAAGAATTTCAAGCCTGTGGAGCGACTCAAGCCATTCATGGCTTTCTAGTTGTTATAGTTATAACGCATGTATTAGTTTTTCACACTTTTTCCCTGTGATTTTGGAATCTTGAAATCGAGGTATCAGTACAATACTATTGTAAGTGCCTATAATTTATTGGCACTAACAATAGTTTTGTGCGCTGACCTGTCGAAATGTCAACGTTGTCAGCATAATAATAAGTATGGGCTGCATATCTTTGATATAAATTTAATAAACATTGACTAAAATGTAAAGACCTCATATCTATCATTATAAAGAAATTTATTTACTAAAGACAAATATTGGCGGTGGATTAATTTTGGCGCATTTTAGCTTGACCAATATAGCCAAAATAAAACCACTGCCAAAATTACCCCGTTTAGAGAACTTTATAGGTCAGAGTTTTAGCCTGGCCTGTTTTGAACAAAAAGTCCAGTTTTTGTTGTCATCCTATAAGTTTAGGACATCTTAACCCTTTGCTTTTTAATCCCTGCTTTTTACGTGCTTGTGATTTTATGTTTGAGAAAAAATTGTGAAAAAAGAAGAAATTGCTTCTGACAAGCACTTTCTACCCTACTGAATGGTTATTTTTCAAATTAAATCCACTTTAAATTTTCGTCTGCAAAACCTTTGAATTTGGACAGGTCCAAAATTATGTAAAACAGGAAAGGGTTAAACAAATTGAGTCCCAATGGCAGTATTTATCCTTTCTAACTATTTGTCTGCCACCCATGGGTCAATATTCGTAGACCTATGTGGGATAGCAGATGGAGGCTAAGAAAGGATGTAATGGTACTACTGGTGTAAGAAATACCAAGAATCCATTGTTAGTTGCTCCAGCTGCCTAGACAAAACAAAATTACTGAAAGTTGTGTAAAACCCAATTCAAACAAACAAACAAATTAAAATGAGAATGTGATTAAATGAGTTCTGTAAATGAGACCAGAATTTGTTGAAATAATTTGTTAAAATAAGTTTTCTCAGATAAAATGAGAATTTTACCATTAAGTCATCTTAGTAATTTCACTGGTTTGTTATTTTAACCCTTTCCCAAACAAGACCTGGTTTTGACGTCCCTAACAGAAAAGACTTGGGAAAACATAGAGGCAAAAGAAGAAAGTGCTGGTGACCAGCACTTCCTCCTTTCACCTCAATATTTTACATACATATTTTCTTATTTCCATATAATTTATTTTGTTGTCTGCAACTTCTTTCAAAATGGACTGGTCTATAATTGTGCCGTTTGGGAAAGGGTTAATTATAAAGTTATTTCACAACTTTTCACTTTTCATTTCAGATCTCATCTGTGAACCGAGCCATTTTCTAGAGACGAATGCTCACGAAGTTTTAATGCAGTACGGAGCATCTTGTGCTGCCAACAAAACATTAACGGACATTTTCTTTCCCGCTCTCGACATGAAGACAAATGATTGTATACTCCAGCAAGAAGAGTTGTTGTTTAGTTGTGTTGGGAAACATGAGAATCTACGACGATTGTGTCCATGTAGAAATTATATTAAAGGCCAAACAGCACTTTGTCAGTCTTGCACCGATTGATTTTATAGAGCTAATGTCAAAATTTCTATTAATCATTTTGTGTAATGAAATTTTTTCGAAAGCCAAACAGCACTTTGTCAGTCTTGCACGGATTGAATTTACAGAACTAATGTCAAAATTTCTATTAATTATTTTGTGTAGAAATTATATCAAAGGCTAAACAGCACTGTCAGTCTTGCATGGAGTGATATTTCTGAGCAGATGTTTACAGGTAAATCTCCGTTGACTATACCTATTTCTTGAATGCTCTTCAGTGGATTATCAAGAAGTAATGGAAGATTATCAATTGCTAAATTCACTGCCTAGCCAGTGAAATTGAAAAAAAAAAACCTTGCTTTTGTTTTATTTTACCCTATCTGACCTCATCTAAGTGGATCTCAATAAGTGACGTGACTATGAATGTTGCATGTGGTGTCTGTCCGTCTATCAGTCTGTCCTCAAAATGTAAACAAAAAGATATTATATTGTCAATTACTGAAAGATGAGTATTAATGTTATGCAGAGAGTTTGTGCGTATACACCCAAGGTGAAGGTCATTATTGAGGGTCAAATGGGTCACAGATAAAAATCAAGTATTTGCAGGGGTATATGTGTCTGTGACATATTTCTTATTAATGTTTATATTTATGGTTTAAGATTTGTTATACATTAATAATTGTTTTTAGATGTCCATATTTTAATTGTATTTCAATATCTACCAAATGAAGTCTTCCTTACATATTAATCAAAGTTTTATTCATAATATCAGCATACCACCAAAATATTGTAACAACATCTTGAATCAAGACAGAGGTACACATAATTTGGGGAAAAATGCCAGTCTAAAGTCTTTATTCCTCATTCTAACATTCTTCTTGAAAGTATTGAGGATGTATTCAAATTTAACTCTTCTCAGACTGTTGATGATGTATACATAGACTTAGCAGACAGTATAGACCAGGATCAGCCTGCACAGATGTGCAATCTGATCTTGGTCTACTCTTCCTACTTTTTACATGTTTATTAAGGGTAAAACCTGAGTAAAATATGGTTGACATGTCTTAAGAATATCTAGATCTTCTATCTGTTTGATGCAAAATCCTAATTTGGTGGGATTAGGCTTTAAATTCAAATTAACCTTTCTATCAGTGACTTATGCTTTATTCAAGCTACAGTTGCAATATTTTTGGGGCTATATGATATAATTCCTGATTGTTCCTGAATGTCAAAAATAGTTCTTCCCATTTCAAAATGAAAAAAAAAAGCAGTGATCAAAATTTCATAAGTTTGCTAGTGGAAACTCAAAGTGCATTTACAGTGAAAAAAAGGGACATTATTCAATAAAACGATGATTTTGTTGATGCTGTTCCTAAACATTTTAACTACAGCTTGAATAGAGCTTAAGTTAAAAGGTTTAAAAATTACATTGGCATTTTGGTTATTTTCTCACTGTTTTCTAAAGTCTTCTTTTCAGAATGCCAAAAAGTAACCCTTTATGGAATTTAGTTAAGTTTAGTTGAGAATGGTCTTATGAAATAACGACTGCCATACATATATATATCATTGATTTTAATATGCTGCTAATGTGTTCTCTGTTTTAAAAGCTTTAATACATGCTTTTTTATTATTTTGTTTTATAACGATGCTTTAACATTTTACTAAAACAGTTCATAGATGTATAATTTGTTCAGGAACATTTTATAACAAGTTATGATGTTTATTTTATATTATATATTTATTGTTGATTCTGTTTTGGACTTATGCCAAAATGAAGTTGATTCTTTTTTGGATGAAAAATAGATATGTAGATTCTCTAATGCTTTCCAACGGATAATTGAGAAATAATAGTAGATAATCATTTGATAAGCTCACTGTGTAAATAGTGAAATTATCAAAAACATATACCCCACTGTTATGCATTTTACCCTTTCTGACGTTATTCAAGCTGAGCCCAAAAAGTGACGTCATGAAGAACGTTGCATAGCAATCATATGCCTAAATGACATGCTTTAATTTTCACTTTTTTGCATTAAAGAGATAGATTTTTTTTTTCCAGTAAGATGGATTGATTTTTCATATTTTGAACAACAGAAGCAATAAATTTCACTTGTGGCTCCACCATTCGTAAAAATATAGCTTTGTGTTGTTCATCCAATTAAATATAAATCAATCTTACTCTGAAACAAAATATATTCCACTTTATGTTTAAAAGACATGTCAAATCCCTAAAGAAGAATTACATTATCTTTAGAATTTACATCATATTAAAGACAAATATGTGTTTTCTTTATTCTATGATTCTTTTGAAATGTTTAGTGATCAGTTTTATACCTCCATGAATTAAAAAGCTATTCTCTTCTCTGCTTACAATTTTGTGTCAACAAGCATGAAATTATTTAATCAATTTGGAACAGGTTTCTTTTAGGACCACTTTGTGCACCAGTCTACAAAACAGCTTTGCACAAAACATTGTTTTCATTGAGGTATGAAACCAACTTAACAGCCAATCCAAATTCACAAATTTTAATGGACAGTACTGAAATCAAATTATTCCAAATTGACTCACTTAGATTTTCCCACCAACTTTGATGAAGTTTTATACACATTTATCATAGGTGTCTATTTAGATGATTACACTTACAATAGTTTGCACTGACCCCTTAATTTAGAAAAAAAAAAACATCTTGCACAAAAAAGATCATAAGATGTTTAGTGAAACAGGCCCCTGGTGGGGACTAAAGTGCTTCAGATTTCAAACGCAAAAACTATTCTTAGTGCCGGTATATTTATAGGTATTTACAGTAGTTTTGCGCTGACCCCTCAATTTAACTGTTGTCTACCCTTTCTGTTGGATCTTTGATCCTGAATCTTAAAAGAAAAGAAGATAAATGAAACCTCTCTCCGATCTTATAAAAAATGTTGGAAAGGGTTGAAAATTAATGCCTTACCCAGTTCAGAACCTTTGTTGCATAGTACTTGTTATTATTTTCAAATTTTAATGACAATTTGTATTTTATAGTTTTGTGCCATTCCTGAAAAATCTAAGTCAAAATCTTGTCAATGAAATAGAAAAGACAAACATACTTGATATGTTTTTGTTATGTTATCATTCATGATGTAATGTTGTTCAAGCTAGATATTATAGAATCATGGTAGAGAACTAACTTTTGTACCCTTCTTTTTATGTGAATACACGGGCAAAGCAGGGTTTAATGCCCCCATTCAAAGAAGAGGGGGTATTTTGCACTTGTCTGTCAGTCTGTCTATAGACCCTTATTTTGTCTGAAGCATGTAAGTCTTAAGTCGCAGCTATTGTTGGAACTGTCATGCACAGGCTCAATTTAGTTGTGATTTTATCATGAAATATACTGATTATGTCTCAATTTTTCGGGTTTGTGACTCACGTTTTGCTGTCTGATAAACCTACTCATTAACTGTACAAGCCAAAATCAGCATTCAGGACTTCCAACTTAGCCATTTTCATGCCTTGGTTTATTTGACCCAAATTTTACCTCTGTGGAAAAATGCTTAAATAATAATTACCAACATATTTTATCAATTTAGAAAATATATATTACATTCATTACTGTTTGTTATTCATTCCTCTGAAAGTATGTGCAAAGCCGAGTAGGAATAATTAGATTATTCCTCATCTTAATAGCAGGGGTTAGATTCCGGTCAATTAAACCATGCTATATTTCTTCAGTATCCTTTTGTTTTTAGATGTACTACAAAGGTATGAACAAAATGTTATAAATAATGAATTTTGTTGGTCCTGCAAAGTATCAGGTTTTTCATACAGAAAAATGTGAGTAACAAAGCATTCTTAAAACTATATATATTGTGCCATTTCTATTAACTCCCAGTCATTAAACTAACTAGTCTTTTGTTTTCAAATTGTTTTCTTGTTTATGTTGACAAAATACTTTCAATTCTTTTTCTAGCTCTTAATGCCCAACATTTTTGTTCATTGCTCGTACACTTGCTCGAATAAGTTAGCCTTTTTTTTTTCCACACTTTTAGTATTATCAGTCACAAAAAATATTTCATTCTTTTTCTGAATCCAAACTTTGTTACAATCCTCATTCAGGCATATCATGAAAAATGACCCAACGATGTTCAAATTTGATGAAGGTTAAATCTGATAATTCGGAGAAGTTTGAACTTTTTTTTTACATGTTTATTTCAGTAATAATTTGCCATTACTAGTATTGCTATTGTTATTAAGTGGCATCCAATTAAATGGGATTTATTCTTATTGTTTTGCAGACAAATCTATATTTGTCTTAATTTTTTAGTCTTTCATTGATTAATTGTTTGCTGTACATACATGTTGTTTAAATCACTGTGATTGAATAGTACAGAAAATATTGTTGAAAAAGAATAAATTGCTTGTGACAAGCAATTTCTCCTTTTCCTACAATAGTTTCTACCACTTGAGACTTTTTCTTTTCAAATTGTATGGTCTTTGCATATCCATCTGCAACCTCTTTCAATTAAGACCGGTCTAAACTTTTAAATGATGGAGACCAGTCTGAAATTTTAAATGATGGTGAAGTGTTAGACAAACGTACATGTGATTTTGATAAATCATCAACGGATGATCTCATATTTTTACCACCTTTAAGGCACAAATTACTGTGTCAATCTGAAGGCAGGGCTGCATTTGAATAAAATAAAATCACTTTAGACTCTATTGTTTACTTTGTATTATTTAAAAAAGATTGCAGAGGGTCTTAGAATATTAGTTATTAAACCATGAATTTTTAGAAATTTGTGTTGTAGTCTTTATTAACTCTTCTCTTCATGAGATAAAGAAAATACATTTTGATTTAATGGAGGCATGAAAACAAAACTGTAATCACACAGTATGAATACTTGAAGTGGATTCATACATTAGTGTGGTAAGATTTCTAGCCTTGATGTTTTTAGCTCACCTGAGCAAGAAGTACTCAAGGTGAGCCATTGTGATCAGGTACTGTCCATCATCTGTTGCCAACTTTTACTTTGTATGCACACATTTTGGGCTCAAATGTCTTGAAACTTGGTCAGAATGTAAGTCTCAATCAAATCCCCGTCAAGTTTGAAATTGGGCAAAGTAGGGTCAAAAATGGGTTTAAGGGGTCAAATTTTTAGACAAATTTTGTGCACTCTCAAGTCCACATTTTTGGCTTAAGTGTCATAAAACTTGGTCAGAATTTTTGTCTCCATCAAATCTCAGTCAAGTTTGAAATTGGGTAAAGTGGGGTCATAAAGGGGTTAAGGGATCATTTAAAAAAAAAAAAACTTGTGTGCAATCTAGGATTTAACATTGTGCATCTAGGTCAGAAGTTTGTCTAGATATCTTATGCAAGTTTGAAAGAGGGTAAAAAACTAGGACACCTCTTCAAATCAAGTACTTTAGAGGCAACATATTTGACTCGAATGTTTGTCTTCTTTGATTTCCTTAACTTTGGTCAAGCCAGAAATGAATTTCAAATAAGAAGGGTTCACACTTTGTCACCTTTGTCAACTGTATACCTCAGTTGAGCGCACAAGGGCCAATGGTCCTCTTGTTAGAGAAAACCAAGGTATTTTGCTTTTGTGTCTTTGTTTTCATACAAAAACTTCGACATTTTGTCGTTTAATAAAAGGCAATCAATTGAAACTTTGCACATATATTTACTTTCAAAAGAGCAACCAACACCATCAAGGGGGAAAGCTCTAGACACATTTTGTGGGAATTGTGAAACTCTTTTTGCCCACGCATCAAAAAGATGGGGGACAAACAAGTCAACTGTTTCCTGTCTGTCTGTAAAACTTAATGAAGCACTTAAAATTGTCAGTAACTTCAAGCTTTTTAAGGTACAATGTTCATATTTCGCACATAGATCGATCTCAGTCATACACAAATTCTAATACTGAGGTTATATGACAAGGTAAAGGTCATATGTTAAGATCAAACATATGAATATATGCTGTACTGGAGGCATTCATGTTTATTTAGATATTTTATCCACTTTCAGCCAACATCGAGCCTTGACACACGTAGGCAGGGATCTCGTTAGTTACAGAGGTTACCCCTAGCAACGTAAACGTAGCCCTCTCTCTCTGATAAGCCGATTGAGATCCTCTCAAACAGCTTAGCAGAGACAGAGAGAGAGAGCTACACAGTGGTGCATTAAGCGGGGGGGTTCAGTGGGTTCAATGGTACCTCTCTGAAGCTCAATTATTTCATTTTAAAGCAAACTTTTGATTTACATTTTTAGCTCCACTGGCCGAAAGGCCAGCAGGCTATTGTCATGGCGTGGTGTCCGTCGTCCGTGCGTGCGTCCGTGCGTCAGTCCGTCCGTCCGTAAACTTTTACTTTAAAAATCTTCTCCTCAGAAACTACTGGATGGATTTCAATCAAATTTCACAGGAATGTTCCTTGGGTGACCCTTTATCAGATTCCTTCAAAGAATTCTAGTCGGTTGAAAATCATGGCTGTAGTGGGCGTGGCTAATTTCCATATATGGTAATATGTCAGTTTTCTCAGATTCTAATTGATGGATACCAATTAAATTTTACATGAATGATCCTTGAGTGACCCTTTATCAGTCTACCAAAAATTTTTGTGATCGGATGGAAAATATGTATTTTATGGGCGGAGGTCATTTCTCTATATGTTATATAGTGGAAACTTTGAAAATTAATTTCTCAGAATGTAATAGATGGATATCAACAAAATTTCACTTGAATGTTCCTTGAGTGACCCTTTATCAGTCTACCAAAAATTATTGTGATCAGATGAAAAATGTGTATTTTATGGGCGGAGGTCATTTCTCTATATGTTATATAGTGGAAACTTTTAAAATCATTTTCTCAGAACCTAATCAATGGATAACAACCAAAATTTATTTGAATGTTTCTTTAATGATCCTTTACAAGTCTGTAAATCTATATTGTTATCAGATGAAAAATAAGTGTTTTATGGGCGGAGGTCATTTCTCTATATGTTACATAGTGAAAACTTTGAAAATCATTTTCTCAGAATCTAACTTATGGATATCTACCGAATTTCACTGGAATGATTCTTTAGTGATACTTTATCAGTCTGCAAAAAAATATTGTGATCAGATGCAAAATATGTGTTTTAATGTCAGAGGTCATTTCTTTTGATATGTTGTATGGTCTAACGAATACCCAAAATTGGGTAAAACAAATTTTTTTCAAAGTTCAAACAGATGGATTTCAACCAAATATCATAGGAATTTTATTTCTGTGAAGTTGTATCAGGCTGCAAAAATATTTGATTAGATGAACAGCATGCTCTATATTGGCAGAGGACATTTCAACATATAAAGAGAATATTTGACCACCCTTTTGGTATCACCTAAATGATGATTTTTTTTGGACTCGTTAAATTTAATGGGTGTAAAGATTGTAGGTTAGATGGAACATAAGCTTTGTTAGAATCCAAATGTGTAGAAACATTAGGTGAAATAGGGAGCCTGATATACCCCCCCTAAGAATTGGTCTGTTTAATTGAATGAAGGGTGACTCAGCACAAAGAGGTCAGAGTGGGGAAGAAAAAGCTCAGTTGACTGCACTCTAAGGCATTGGGATGAATAAAAATATTGGATTTAATATTTTACTTCTTATTATCATTAGATAGAATTTTGTTTTGGTGACAAACAATTATTGTGAAGTAACACCCTTATATTGGTGTTTAATGAAAAGCTGAAAGATCTACAATCAAAATTTTTTGGACAAAATACCAGTATATTATGCAGTAACATTCTGTAAGTATTGAAATTTTCATTTTTGGATTTCAAACAAATTTCACTGGAATGATCCTTTTTTTAACAGCCTTATCATCCTCTAATAATCATTATCAGGGTATTCAGGCCTGTGGAGCGAATCAGGCGCTCAAGCGCCTCTAGTTGCTGTTTACGTCGTATTGCTGTTGTGTGCGAAGTTGTGACAGACATTATAGACTAAGATCAGCCATATCGGGTCTGTATGTCTCTCTGTCTCGTTTTAGATTGATACATAGTAATTCCAGCAAGCTACGCCTTATTCGCTGGAAATAGTCCAACTACTCAAATTCTTGTCACAAAGCCGCCAATCTTTCTTGATAATGTTACTGGGCGGCCCGGTACTAATCTACTAATCCTGAGGTCCGTGGTTCGAATGCCGAACGCGGCAGGAATTTTAAGGAATACTTGCCCTCCCCCGCCCAACTAGAAGTGAACTGACAAGAAACCAATATGTAGCTTTGCGTGTATCGTTGCTTTACACTGGACACGTTTAAGAACCAAGGCGGTCTATTCGTAGAGACATAGGGGCGTATGAACCCGAATCTCCTTGTATCCGCTTCTTTCTCTCTCATGGTCCATGCTGTATATTCTTAGAGAACGGAGGGACCTAAATCCTACAATTTCACACACGCGTGATAACGCTACTACAATCTTTTCTCTGAAAGCCTCTTCATCAGTTTATCAAAGAGTGCTACCCTACACAATGATTGGTTCGGTATTTCTGTAAACGGGGTTCGCGCATGCAAATTCCTACAGTATTTTTTCGATGCAGATTGGTTCGAGCCTGAGACTTTCAAATTACAAGTCAAGACTCTCAAAACTATCTGCTATAAATCCCTACATAGGACCCTTGTTTCAATCAGCTTGAGAAAAGAGTTGAAGGCTGTTTTAAACAATTCTTCAATTCTTTTCTAAAATTGATCTCTAAAGATAATATATTTATCCATCACCAGGTGCAGCTATCAAAGGAATATTTCAATATTTGCACAAAAACATGAGGATAGCTAAAACAAAATAGTCTACCTTTAAGATTCCGAAACATTAAGGGAAAACCGTTACGAGCTTTACTGTTGAATATTTTGAACCTTTTTTCTGTTGACGCCTTTCAAAAATCCAGGGGGGGGGGGGGGTCGTTTCCTACTAAATCCAAATTGTGTTTGAATTTCCCCGTTACAAGGAAATAAAACCGCCTCAGAGGGGAGTTCGTATGACCCTCCGAACCCCATCTGGATCGGATTTGATAAGTGTCAAAATCTGGTCAATAAAGTCTCCTATGCTAGTTCAGGGTTTTCATTGAAAGAGACATTATAGCCTTTACTATGACCATGGCCAGCATATTGATAAATCAGTATATCCATTTACATACATGCATAGTATAAACTATATTGCATACAGTAATAAGCACTAATTTGACTTTTTGAATCTCACAAAGCCAACTAAAATGTTCAATTAACTATAGTCCAACCAGGGTATTCGAAAACGCGGGAAAATGTGGAATAGCCATGAGAACTGAAATTTAATAAGCGTGAGATAACGGTTCTAAATTACACCTATACACTGATAGATTAAAGAAACTCATTACAAAATCAACTTATTCTCCCTATCGATATTCAATGCTTTTTCTCTTATCAATTTTGGTTTCTTCATGATGAAATCGGTTTCTAAAGCATATTAGTTTTACGCTATGACACATGACGTTTACAGATGTAATTTAAAGGATGGTAATAATACCGTTAGTTTTGCGTTTCTTTGATCTTTCAGTATAGTTAGAGACCGTGACAGCAAAAAATCCGTTGGTCCAAATTTTTCTATATTAAGTCGCCGAAAGTCTGTTTTTAAACATTCGCATAGCATGGTTTATAGTTCCGCAAGAAAGAGTGAGGTCCGCGAAACCGTTATCTCCTATCATTTTCAATGTAAAATTGATCTTTGATCACTCACTTGCAATTGCAGGTCTATACCTATAGTATCGACCACCTGGTTTTTGCAATTAACCACTATCGACCGGTATTGACCAGTATTGACCACTTTGAGGAGTATTGACCAGGGCGGTTTTAACTGGTTAAAACCGTCTGGTTAAAACCGCCCGGTCAATACTTGCCAACGCAACTGACGTTAGAGCAGCTAGGTTACACCCTTTTCCCGTCGGTGCTTTGCACCTCTGGAGATGCATTTACATTGAAAACCCTGTAATTTTAGTAGGATACTGCCCTCTCAGTGGAAACAGACCGTCACAGAAATACTCGAAATCCTTTCACAAAAGCTTCATTCTTTCAATGGCGTATATTTCTTTCCTTAAAAAATAAAAGCACATGCTTCAATAGAATATCATTGATAAAAATGATAACAGCGTAACTTATACGAGCTGTAGTTTTGATATTTATATCATTCACCAGCGTTGAAATGATTTAATATTTTCTACGCGACACTCTCTAGACTGCTAAATCCGTCCCATCTACGCTACCCTCCAATACTTCAATATCGATAGATTGGGACAGGCTTGCTAGTCAACACTCTCTTCTTCTGCCCGGGGAAACAAGTGGTTGGTACCATGGATGGGGGGGCAATTTCCGTTTGACCTCCACTCTTTCCTCTCTCTCTCTCTCTTATCTCTCTCTTATCAAGTTCTTCTATGTGTGTATATCTTTCAAAATCCAGCCATGCGTTCAGGATGACAAAACGGAGCAAACTGTTTGCCAATTATACCCCGCTTTGCACGCAAATGCACGTGCAAACCGGGGTATAATTGGCGAACAGTTTGCACTGTTTTGTTATCCTGAACGCAGGGTTGGTTACCTCCATGAATAACTAACAGTTAAAAACATCGTAAAATTGACACTCAATCCGATCAAAACCATTCTAAATCGCTCACCTAGCGTTCCATTCATTCATTCATTCCAAACGCTCACTCAAATCGATCAAAATCATTCCAAAATCTTCATAAAACATTTCGAAATCTGCCAAGACGATAAACATTTAATTCAAATCGATCAAATTATTCTACGAATTTATTGTATGTATGTGGATTTTAAATTGTCTGATTGGTCAATGAAGATACACAAACAGAACATTACGTACATTGCATTAAAGGGGGATAATAAATATCGCTAATTGTGTTCATCCTGAACAAAATTGGCCCTATGGATTACCTCCCTTTAAATTCATTCAAAACTCGCTCCACACACTCATTCAATTTCATTCCAAAAATATGCGCCTTGTCAATTTCACGATGTTCTTATCTGTATTCGATTTTGTTTAACAGTCCCGCCAGGAGCAACATCTCAGTAGCTCGAACTAGAAGAAGTATTATCGTTCATTAACTGATGTTGAAATTTGATAAAAGGGCTGTTCTATTGGAGAAAAACTACCAACTTTCACCTCAAACTTTTTGTTAAGACCGCTTGCACTGAGCGAGGCTTTGTTGTAATCATGATAAGTCAGTGAGCGTGTGTTGGTGCGTTAGTCCGTATGCAGTGGCGAATCTAGTGGGGGGGGGGGAGGGTGTCGAACGACCCCCCTCTGAGGCTCAAGTAATTAATCATCTTGTATATTTCAATTGAATTGCTGTTCACGAAATATTCCTGTTGGAAAAAGCCCTTTGGAAGACAATATAGACTAAGATCAGTCTGCACAGGTGTGCAGTCTGATCTTAACATATACTGTCTGCCTCACTCGATATTTGTGATAAAATCCTGAGGAAGTATTGTTGAATTGTAAAAAATAGGAAATTTGTTTGAAAATAGTTAAATTCAGCAGGACATGATTTTAAAATTGTGCAAGACTAGACAAACAAACCCCTTTGATGTATGTACGAAAATCATGGATCCGCCACTGGTCTGTCTGAAATATTACAGACCATAACTTCTACGTTTATGGACGAATTTTAAAATAACTTGGTACATTTAGTCTCCACCATAAGTATAGATGAATTTTCTAAACTGAGCTCAGAAATCTTTATATGAATATAGAATTTACGGCTCACCGCACAAAATCTTCCTATATACGTGCAAATTATTATTATTATTATTATGATTATTATTATGATTATTATTATTATTATTATTATTATTATTATTATTATAGCTCTAATGTCAAGGTCACATCTCAAAGTCAAACGTTATTTTGTTGGCTCGACAGTTTTCCTGTGATATCTAGTTTTATAAATGTGCGACGTTTCTCTTGTCGTTCAGTATATTATGATTCTAATTCGTTAAAATGCACCCATTATAAAATCAGTTTAAATGTAACATTTAGGAATATGCGCGTTTTCCCGATATTTAAAATTGCTTTTAAGTACGATAAATCCCACGTTTCAATAGGGCAAATCCAACACGCGTATTTCTTCTAACTCTACTTTCATTTTCGATTTGCCAAATTGTGTCACCTTGCTAGTATTAACCTAATTTGACATAAAGAGAACACGTGACCTCTGTAATACGAGCTTTTACACCCGTCAATCTATATAAGGATAAGATCTTGTTTACCATTTTTGAAAAACTGAACTAATAATTTTAGTAGAAAAATGCACACTAGGCTACTTGGAAAGTACATTGTTATAAGTGGCCGAATCAAAAAGGAATTTACGCTGGGTTTAATTTGCTTTGAGTGCCGGTTTTGATAGCTTATCAGTAAGTGAAAATAAAGTTTGCGTTCTTAACGGGATTGTTTAAGGGCTAACAGTTTAGGTAAATATTTCTATCGAATACGTGTTGCGTCTTTAACATTTTTTGTCCTGAATTAAAGACGAAAACGTTTGAGAAATGTTACCACGCTTCGCACGCGAGTGCGCGTGCAAAGCGGGGTAAGATGTCTAAACGTTCGCAAATGTTTCGTATTCTGAACGTACAACAGATTTGGGCTACACTGGCCGAAAGCCATGCAAGCTACTGTTGTGGCGTTGTGTCCGTCATGTATATTTGCTGCAAACATACTTGTTTGGTGCAACAGAGTGCAACAGAATGTAATGTATTGTATTATATTGTATTGTACTAACGCGTCCGTGCTTGCTGCAATTATGTTACCCCATCTCTTTCTCTCTTTGTCTCACTCTCTCTTTGTTTCTCTCTCTCTTTGTCTCTCTCTCTCTCTCTCTCTCTCTTTGTCTCTCTTTCTCTCTCTCTCTCTCTCTCCCTCTCTCTCTTTTTTGTCTCTCGCTCTTTTTGTCTCTCTCTCTTTGTCTCTCTCTCTCTTTTTGTCTCTCTCTCTTTGTCTCTCTCCCTCTCTCTCTTTTTGTCTCTCTCTCTTTGTCTCTCTCCCTCTCTCTCTCTTTTTGTCTCTCTCTCTCTCTCTCTCTCTCTCTCTCTCTCTCTCTTTGTCTCTTTTTCTCTCTCTCTCCCTCTCTCTTTCTGTCTCTCTCTCTTTTTGTCTCTCTCTTTTTGTCACTCTCCCTCTTTGTCTCTCTCTCTCTCTCTCTTTCTCTCTCTCTCTCTCTCTCTCTCTCTCTCTCTCTCTCTCTCTCTCTCTCTCTCTCTCTCTCTCTCTCTCTCTTCCTCCCTCTCTCTCTCTTTTTTGTATCTCTGTCCCTTTCACTCTCATTCTCTCTCTCTCACTCAAAATCTCTCTTCTTCTCACTCTCTCTCACTCACTCACACACACACTCTCACTCTCTTTCTTTCTCTCTCTCTCTCGCTCTCTCTCTCTCTCTCTCTCTCTCTCTCTCACTCTCTCTCTGTCTCTGTCTATTCTATTCTATTCTATTCTATTTTATTCTTTTCTTTTCTATTCTATTCTATCTTTTATGTCGATGGTGAGTCTTTGGTACTAGACTATCTAAAGATAGCTTTGGACTTGTCAGGCGATAAGGGACCATCTGGGAACATTCCTATCAAAATCAAAGAATGACGTGTCAATGTGAGGTCACATGTCAAAGGTTTTTCTACCAGGAAGGTAGAATCATTATTCTAAAATCAGAATATCAGCCAAGTTCGAAAAGTTTGAAACCCTAGACGGCCTGCTCATTCCGCTTAAACTGATAAGGGTCGATACATTACGCGCTATACCTATACGCAAAAGATCCGCGATTTGATGGGTGGGTTACGCATTTTAATTTTGCGGATCCAGAATTTCTGTATATGGGGTTCAAACATACATATTCTAGGTTTTAAAGGACGCATGTTTTGCGAGAATCAGGAATCGGGTCTCTCAAAAATTATCTGATGTAATTCCCTAGGATCACCTGGAGAACAACTAATGAAATAGAATAATCGTCTGTTTGAGTGTAAGATCGATTTATATTCATTAATTGAACAACAAAAGCCATATTTTCACAAGTGAAAATAAAGCTTTTGTTGTTCACGAAATGAAATATTAATCGATCTTACTCGAAAAAGAAACGTTTATTCTATTTCTTAATTGCAAAAATGAGACAAATGTGAAATTTCTAGGACATATTTTCGTAAAACGCGTCTTTTTTTCGCGTGATTGCTATGCAACGTTCATTGTGACGTCATTTATTGGGCTCCGCCCAGATGACATCAAATAGGATGAAATGTACAAAAGCAGGGTATAAGTTTTTGATAATTTCGCTGCTTTTGCGGTGAGATAATCAAGTGATTATCTACCGTTATTTCCCGATAAACAACCGAGAAGCATACAAGAAAATACAATAAACCTTATATTAAGCGACCACCTACGGAACCATCAAATAGAGGTCGTTAAAGAGAGCGGTCACTTAGAACACGTTTTGTTTACATATAAGAAAACATAATTGCAATTGAATATGTATGTACTGAGTGCGAAACTTTCAATGATCCTTTGTTGTTAAAACTCAATAGAATCGTCATAGTGACGAAAAAATGTCTTTAAGGCCCCATTTCCCGTGATATGGCATGGATCCTTCCTATTTTCAATAGGTTTCATCCTTGTGAATTGGCCAACATTCTGACCAAGTTTCATGAAGACTGGACCACATTTGTGGACTCTTAGAGTATAAACAAGAAAATTTTCATTAATGTCCCTTTTCCCGTGATATGGCATGGATCCTTCCAATTTTCAATATAGTTCATCTTTGTGACCTGGCCAACATTCTGACCAAGTTTCATGAAAATTGGGCTATATTTGTGGCCTCTAGAAAGTGAACAAGAAAATTGTCATTAAGGTCCCTTTTCCCGTGATATTGCATGGATCCTTCCCAATTTCAATAGGGTTCATCCTTGTGACCTGGCGAACATTCTGACTAAGTTTCATTGAGATTGGGCCATATTTGTGGCCTCTAGAGTGTAAACAAGAAAATTGTCATTAAGGCCCCTTTTCCCGTGATATGGCATGGATCTTTCACAATTTCAATAGGGGTCATCCTTGTGACCTGGCCAACATTCTGACCAAGTTTCATGAAGATTGGGCAATATTTGTGGCCTTTAGACTTTAAAAACAAGAAAATTGTTTTTAAAGCGCCTTTTGCCATGATATGGCATGGATCCTTTCCATTTTCAATAGGGTTCATCCTTGTGACCTGACCAATATTCGAACGGAGGACGACGGACGACGCACGACGGACGACGGACGACGGACATTCAATGATCACAAAAGCTCACCTTGAGCACGATGTGCTCAGGTAGGCTAAAAATTCAGTTAATTCCAAACAGAAATTGCAAAATAATTCATAGGAACTCTTTAAAACTAGCTCCAAAACCAATAATGTGTCGGAAAAATTTCGTTATGCTTTGCGCCGCTACTTTTGTTTATACCAATGTTGCGTAGTAAATTAAAGACGTCACAAAAATAAACACGGGAATAGGATCGATGTCTTTATTTATGCTCTATATTAATATTAGACAAAGAAGCTGATGAAGTGTATAGGCCCGGACTGGGGATATTTAAGTGAAACAAGCCGGGCGTTAACGGCACCTGAATTTACTTATTAATCCACGTTTTCTCCCGTAAACGCCCGGGCTTTGTCCGTTAACTTATAACGACTTGAAAACGCACATTTAATGTAGAAATGATTTTTATACGCCCGTCGAAGACGGGACGTATTATGGGATCACCCGTGGCGTCCGGCGTCCGGTTGTCCGGGCGTCCGGGCGTCCGGGTGTCCGGGCGTCCGGGCGTCCGGCGGCGTCCACTTCTTTGTCCGGAGCATAACTCTGTCACTTGAAGTCCGATTGACTTCAAACTTGGCAATTATATTCTTCTCATCATTGCGGAGTGCAGTGCACAAGAACCATAACTCTACCTGGCCTATTTTTTGAGTTATTGCCCTTTGTTGTTTTTCAGACTTGAATCTTGTCCGGAGTATATCTCTTAAAGTATTATAGCTAGGATCATGAAACTTCATGGGTGTATAGACCTCACCAAGGGGGAGTGCAGTGCACAAGAACCATAACTCTACCTGGCCTATTTTTTGAGTTATTGCCCTTTGTTGTTTTTCATACTAGAATCTTGTCCGGAGTATATCTCTTAAAGAGTAATAGCTAGGATCATGAAACTTCATGGGTGTATAGATCTCACCAAGGGGGAGTGCAGTGCACAAGAACCATAACTCTACCTGGCCTATTTTTTGAGTTATTGCCCTTTGTTGTTTTTCATACTAGAATATTGTCCGGAGTATATCTCTTAAAGTATAATAGCTAGGATCATAAAACTTCATGGGTGTATAGATCTCACCAAGGGGGAGTGCAGTGCACAAGAACCATAACTCTACCTGGCCTATTTTTTGAGTTATTGCCCTTTGTTGTTTTTCAGAATTGAATCTTGTCCGGAGTATATCTGTAAAAGTATTATAGCTAGAATCATGAAACTTCATGGGTGTATAGATCTCACCAAGGGGAGGTGCAGTGCACAAGAACCATAACTCTACCTGGCCTATTTTTTGAGTTATTGCCCTTTGTTGTTTTTCAGACTTGAATCTTGTCCGGAGTATATCTCTACAAGTATAATAGCTAGGATCATGAAACTGCATGGGTGTATAGATCTAACCAAGGGGTAGTGCAGTGTACAATAACCATAATTCTACCTGGCCTATTTTTTGAGTTATTGCCCTTTGTCGTTTTTCAGACTTGAATCTTGTCCGGAGTATATCTGTAAAAGTATAATAGCTAGGATAATGAAACTACATGGGTGCAAAAAATATTCATTCAAAATAACCTCAGTTCTATTCAAACCCCCAGTTAATACTAAGCAGTGTGACGGGCGTATCTTGTGACAATTTGGCACCTTGTTATAAAGTAAAATAGATTTTTCCTTTCTTTTGATGAAATGTAAAAGGAGACAGTTTGGTAAAATATAGCTGTGACCCGTCAGGCGCAATAGGGACCATCTGGGTAGTGCGTGAAGTGTCGATCCTTATCAGACTGCGCGTACTGCGCATACTGATTAGGTCCGAAACTTTCCAACCATGCCCTGTTTTCTGAATCTGGAAGGATCAGTCTACCTATCCATGAAATTATGTTTGAAATGCGGCTATGCTTGAGCTGTACTAGAACCAATCTCCCTTTCAAATTTTTGTTTTACGGACTTCCTATATGATCACTTTTCGCGTGACGGGTCACTGTTTGTATTTCTCAAACTATGCGTGCTTTTTTCCCTTTTATTCCAGGGCCTTGTTGATAAAATCATGGCAACTATCGAATTCCTTATTACAATTATGATTTGTCAAGGTAAGTTTAGGACCCTTGAAATATTTGATAGCCCCGTACTTCAAAAGAAGTTGCATGGGTTCGAGAGTATAAAATATTTTTCAATCTTCTATTACTTTAGCGCTTTATCTTTATAATTCAATGAAATTAAAAATGAAAAAAAAAAAAAAAAATAAATAAATAAAAACACGCACTCAACATTTTCTTTTAACAAGCATTTTTAGATCCGCAAGCATGAGTGAGGTTCGAAAAGCCGTTATCTCCTATCATTTTCAAAGTAAAATTGATCTTTGATCACTCACTTGAAATTGCTTTTCTATACATAGATCCCTATTGTGTAAAAACATATAAAAAAAGCTGCGCATTCGAAATCGTTATTATTTGGGGTATGCAATTAATTTTCTTTTTTAAAAAATCAGAATGCCTTTTCTTTTGATATACTGAAGTAAAACCGAAATTAGACATATTGGGACTAATTTTGAAGCTATTCTTTAATTTTTAGTAATAAATAGCGTTATTTCTCAACAAAACCCTATTTTTTTGTGAATGCACTATTTTATTTTCTAATTCCAAGTTCATTAGATGTTTTCAATGTTGCTTTTTAGTAGGCTAACTTCTTATGCTGTAAGTTTCAGTTGGAAAACTAAATAGATAACTATTATTACCTGCCCAGCGTTCCGGGTGACAAAACCGTGCAAACAGTTGTTCAATTATACTCCACTTTATACGTGCACTTGCGCGCAAAGCGGGATATACTTGGCAGTATGATCTATTTCATCCATGCGCAGTGAGCACCGAACTGTTGCCTGCTTGCCAAACTGTGGCGCGCTCTTTGCAATTTATATAAAAAAAATGACATTTCTTCTCTGTATGACCTTTTTTGAAGCATTGTTAATGAAAAAACAAATTTACTCAATAATGATCAGGTAATAAAACATTTATTTCATGGATATTCGTGTAACAGTGAATTAAACTTTTTCCCTCGGTGTCGTGGCTGATATTATGAACTGTTGCCCTCTGCCTTCGGCATCGCGCAACAGTTCAGACGTCATCTCCCCACCTCGGAAAATAGTTTTCACTGTGAAACGAAACACCATGAATAACTGTATACTGCTTGAATAATTCTTGGCCATTTACATGAACCGCAGTAAGGTTTTAATCTACCAATTTTCATTGTTCTCAGTCAATGTCAACGGAAAGAGTCTTCCACAAATAAATACTGGTGTTATGCCGCCAAAATTCAAAACTCCGCCCACTTGGCCTGACAGTTCGTATTATGACGAATTTGGACCGCCCATTTCTGTGTCATGTGACGTGTTACCAGCCAATCAGACAACTCTGCGATGGTACAAGGACGGAACTATTTTGAAACAAACTTCATTGTAAGTCCAAAATATCGTAACTACATGAACCGTTGATATAGGATAATTTACTAGGCAATTTAAAAAGATAACAATAAATCACTCCACAGGCTACGGGGTGCATGAAATTTTATCCAGTTTTATGTAAATAGATAATTTAAGAAATAGATTCGATATACTTATATAAGACAAAAGTCTATGGGCCAACTTATTTCTGGTCCGGAAAGGTACCGTTATTGTTGTTGTTGTTTTTCAGCCGGTAACCACCCTGCATACATGGTATCCAAACGGTGCAACTGTTTTCAAATTATACACCGCTTTGCACGTGCACTTGAAAACGGTTTGCAGTGTCTTGAACGCGGGGTTGGTTTCTGACTGAAAACAACAACAACGGTAACAGCCCGCGCCTGAAATAAGTAGGCGCGTATGAACGGGGCTTACCGAAGTTCTACAAAAAAAAAATTGAATGAACACTCTTAAGGAATACATGCATTATAGGTAGCGTAACGTATTAATTGACGTTTGAAATGTTGTCGTGATTTCAGAAAAGTGCTGTAGTGTAATTTACCTGCTTAGCGTTTCCATTGTTCTTATAATCGTCGGGCGAAAAATAAAAGAAAGAAACAAAAAATGACCATTTGTGATTCCTTCGATATCATTTAATACCTTTAAGACATTCAATTGGAAGTTCGAACACAATCTTCCCTATAAATAAGAACAATCTATCCCATCAATTAGGGAAACACAAATTTTATTCGTAAATGGTTTGTTTAATTGTTTTACAGACTGGTTTTGGGACACAATAACCAAACGTTGACGTTCCGTATACCGGTTAGAAACCATACTGGTACATACGAATGTTTAGCGTACAACGAGGCAGGACATATCAGTTATTCTGGTTACATCTTTATATCAGGTAAAAAAGCGTTGTTTATTCTAGTTATACCTTTATATAATAATAATAATAATAATAATAATAATAATAACGACTTTATTTTAAGAGGCTGCGCATTTGCTTTCCCAATCTTCCATATGGGCCTCAAAATATCACATTTACAGAGATTATACAAATATTTACACAATTTTAAACACAAATGAAAATTATTGTTAACCCATTTTAAATAACAAAACAAAACAACCCATCTTTATGTCCCTGGAGTGAAAAGCTTACAAAACATTGAGGAATCTGAAGAAATTGCTTGTACTAGTAGTTCATTCATTGTCCAAAATGTTTTCTTTCCATGAAGACAAAGATTTTTAAAGTTTCATTAATTTTTCTAGTTATACCATTTTGTTTTCATACAGTTGGACAGAGGGAAATGATATGCACTGGTTCAAGTTATTAGTACTTTTAAAAGTAACAAAATAAAAATGTAATTCAACATAGATATACATATATATGTACCCATATACAAATATATAGTTATACATATACATACATACATATTTACTGATTTTTTTTTTTATTTTTTTTTAATAATTTAAATAGCAGTTACAGAAATGGTGCTGTTTGATAAAATTAATATTAAGGTTCTGTTTTACATTTAAATGTTTGACAGAATAAAATGTAAAGAAAGAGATATTTAACTTTCTGAAACATCAGTAGCTTAAATGCTCTACTTCGATTTTATCTTATTGATACATAAACAAAGAATTCAAACAAAGAAAGTAAATAGCTTATATACACACAACATAGTAACTATTGACAATAACATAAGTCCTTTAAACTGATTAGGGTAATAATTCATAATTATATCAGGTATATAGCGTTGTTTTTTTTCTTTACTTCAACCTAAATACCCTGCTGAAATTCAATGTTTAATTCAAACAAATTTCCAATTACTTGTTCCATCATTATATACATACTTTACCAGACCGGTCGCGAGGGTAGGGACAGCAATGCCGTTTCCTTCTCCACCTTACAGTTTTGTCCGTGACTGTGTGTCTTGGATCCATTAGTATTATAGAATAGTACATCGAGACACACCAGCCACCCTAAAACACACATCACGCGCATCCTCAGATGGTTCCGTTGTTTAAGCAGGGCGTCTTTAACTAAGGATACTGTAAAATACGCTTTTTGTGTGTGTAATCACAAGCTTATTTTGAACCTCGCCTACCAACCTTTATGTACGATATAACGACAACGCCACTTGTGTTTAAAATTAAATAGTAGTATAGGAGCCTCATTGGTCTCAAACAAACCGCCGCATAGTCATTGAATACGTACATTTCAGCCGTTCATTTGTGATTTCAGAAAGAAAACAGGATACCCGACCCCGTGTCGTTTTGACAAATCCTGTTAGTTTGGTGAAGCATGCTTTGATTGGTGATAATGTAACGATTAGTTGTACGTTCGATGTGGGAGGCTCGACTACAGGACTTTTCGACGTATGTTTAATATATATAATACATACTAAGTGTTTTGTATGAGAAAAAATATCTAACGAGGTTGGGAGAATTGATCATTGTCGAGGCTCTGCCGAGACAATTATCGATTCTCACAACCGAGTTAGATAATTTTTTATACACTACATTAAGTATGAATTATATTTATCTTATAATCCATATTTGTCTTGTTTTCGTCGATGTTTCTAACTGAATTGGAAGTTTCTAAAAATAACCGCATTATATTATCGTTCTAAAAATTATAATGTGATATCATAAAAATATCATATGGGATGTTATCACACGGATATTTGTATAGTTATAAGATAAATTAGGTTATGTTTCAATCAGATGAGTGGTACCTCTTATCTCTTGAATAAAATTTTCACCGGACTTGGTATCGAATTATGATGCACTTTATTTTAATTTTTCGTCTTATTTTTAAAGTGATAAAAAGTGTGGACCCGTTTTACCTGCTTCATAATTAAATTAGAAATTTGGCTTAATCATTTATAAACTTGTTAGATGTTTGTCATGACATTAAGAAATGGCATAAGGAAAAACCTCATTGAATATCGTTACATTATGGCTAATTTCACAGAAAAGGGCGGTTCCCTTGATATCACTTACCTCTCTTGAGGTCATAATTTCAATATCCATCGTATATTTTGTTTCAGTTTAACATGGACTGGTACAAAGATAAACAATCCGTCAACGACACAAACCATACAACCTGGGGTATAAACCAGACACAGTCTATGGACCAAATATTATCACTAGCTATTACCTCATTTAAGGTACCCTTTGATAATCCATAATGACGAAATAGTATCGTTAGTAACCTAATTACTTTCAGAATCATCGCTTATCTAGTATGACCATTTTAAGCGTATTCAAACTTTGTCATCATGAAAAAACTTGAAAATAAAGATGTGTTGAAATTTTTTTAAAAAAAAAGCTAAAAGAACAGAAAGAACTACTTTTGAATCATACTTTTTCAAAAATCTGATTTATGGATTTTTCTGATGGCATTGTCTAAGATGAAACTGCACATATCAGCAGCCTTATCTTTGTCTATACCGCCTGCCAATGCAGTAATTTTCAGGGTTTGGCAAAACAAAGATTACAGTACACTTACTAAACAGTGTAACTTTATCAAAATTTATCAATGATGAATCATATCTTTTTAGAACTTAATCTCTAAATTCTTCATAAGATTATTAACTTATTCAAAGAATATGCATTTTGAGACCAGCGTTACCACTTTCATTTAAATCGTTGATGATTCATTTTCCCATGTTTTAGTGTGTTTTTTTTTGTTTTTGTTTATGTAAGTTGATGCTTTTTTACTGTAACGTTAAGAAATTGAGTACAATAATTTCAACTCTTATTTTTTTAATCTTTAGAAGATAATGAAATAGGAACTCTATTGTACCATTTACAGGCCACGGATTACGGTTCTTATGAATGTGTTGGGATGAACCACAAGGGTAACGACTCCAGGATAGTCTCTATTGTACCTCCAGAACACCCGAAAAGTAAGCTATATATCAGGAATCACCCCATGAGAACACTTAAAAAGTTAATTCTTTCATCAAAAATAATAAGCGAAAAGAAAACCAAGTGTTGAGCATTTAAAGACCAACTTCTCTAATTTACAGGCCCAATAAGAAACTGATCACAAAGGCTCTGTCAGATGAGTCACACGCTTTGATCAATTGGTGTATTCGTTCCGAAATTCAGTCATTATGAAAAGCCAAATGTTGATTAAGGATGGTCTACCGATATATGTTTAATGTTGCATCCTTAATGCCAAAGCATGTGAATCGGCAATTCTCTAGTAATTTTGCACTTGCATAACATGCAAAATTGGTTTTAATATCAGTCTTACCTTATAACAACACGCTTCTATATTACATTCAGTACATATATTAAGCATAAATATGATAATAAATAGCTTAAAGCACATACAAAGTATAAAGTACTTTTGTGATAGCTTTGTTATGATGTTAAAAAGGGAAGACATGGCTACAGAAGGCTTGGAATAACAATAGTATTTTTATAGAACTTAATTATTGCCAAAGAAGTATTATACAATATATAAGACTGGTTGGATTTAGGAAGTCATGCAAATGTTCTACTTACATTTTTGTATCTTTTTGTTTCAGAAAAACTTCCAGTGATGTTTATGATTATTGGAGGCAGCTCGGCGGCAGTTGTGTTTACCGTTCTGATCTTAACCGGAAGTATGTATCAAAGATATAGGCGGAACCGGAAGTATGAACAACTTGAATGGGATAAACCGGATGTTGAAAATTACGACGGTAAAAAACATGAGTTGATATATCTTAAAATGGCTACCAATACGCTCTTTTTTTTAATTTTTTTTTGTCTTAGACTTTTTATTTTTGACTTTTATAGACTGATAAAATACTAATTATAGGTACGAGTACTAGCAGTCTGATTGCAATATACTCTTCAAATTTATATGATTGTTAGGACATTTCTCTGAGATGTCAGTGGCGGTTAACAGATTACTCGTCACTATATATGAGTATCTGTTGTAAATATTTGTGATTTTCAAAATATGCTAAATGGATAATTTCTTACCATATATATTTTTCAGTTCCAAAAAGGGATATCAAGTTTGACGTATTTGTTTCCTATTCACACGAAGATCTATTGTGGGTGAAGGACGATTTGTTTAAAGAATTAACAGACCGAAAGTACGAGGTGTGTTTGGATTTCAAAGACTTTGTGCCAGGTATGTAAGCGCTAATTCTAAGCTAGGTAACTTGCTGCTTTGTTTCCTTTAAATAGTATCATACAGTTTTGGAAAGATATGGTATATAAACAGTACTCCGTAACAAAGGGGTACCGAATTTAATCCCTTACTACCCCATAGACCAATATCATAATATTGATCCATGGGGTCGAAGGAGTTTAAAGTCGGGACCCCTTATGCTCCTTAGGACACATTTACTTGGTTGATTTCTCCTTTGAAAACGATTTATAACTTTTCATAAATTACCTGTCTTTTTTCGTATCGGCATTTTTCAATCTTCTAACGCTTGTCTGCATTTATAAACTTTAAACGTTCTTTATCTTTTTTTGTGAAATGTTATTCCTTTAACTGATCTACGGAGGAATGTAAACGATGTTATTGTTTTGAAGTATTCGCCATAGATAGATTTGTATAATCAAAATTGTAAAATTGTATCTTTTCGTGAACCTTAATCTTGATTATGAAAAAGCCATGATTCATGCCTTCCCGGTAAAAAAAAAATGAAGCAGAAACTTCGCGACTCTAACTCTCTTCTATGGTTACATGGCTTGGTTGCTCCCTGCACGATTGGGTTCTAAACTATTTGTTTTCTTGTTGAATGGTTTGATTTCACATAAAAATAATCAACTTTAAATTTATTTCCTCGTAGGAATGGCGACCTCAGAGAACATTATAGATGCTATATATTGTAGTAGAAAGACTATAGTTCTGATGTCACACCATTTTCTGAAGTCAACTTGGGGGCAATTTGAACTGCAACAGGCACATTACAGAGCGATATCACAGGTTAGATTAGGAAGCGAATGTGTAAATTCATTCGCCATCTTATATTTATTTATATTATGTTTCTAAGCAAAAACTTCGACACTCATTTACAATCAAAGTACTGAAAGTACTGATAAGTTGGAATGCGCCCAAGAGACGGTGACCTCAAGCCACTAACGAAGCTCTCGCCTCCCGCCCACCACAGGTGATCACATAATACGTCTGGTCTTTTGACGGGCGTATATAAATCAATGTATTTCAACAACGAGAGACGCTTAAACCCCTTCATTATACAGGCCTGCAACTGATGGAAGAAAAATGATAAAAAATGGTCCTAAACCGCTGTCCTGAATCCGATTTGTCCAGTGGATCTCAACCAAGAAACTTTCTGGCAAAGTTTCATTCAAATTTGCCTAATTGTTGAAAGGAAACGTAATTCGAAGAATAAACAGTGATAATAGACCCTGCCCACCCACCATTTACAGAGGAGGCTTAAAATTAGCCCTGCCCTGTCACGCTCATATTTATGGGCTAATCAAAACTTTGCAAACTAATTTTGAAGATGGTCTTCAAAGGAACATTCTGGTAAAGTTTCATTGAAATCGACCAAGTGGTTCAGGAGGAGATGTCGTTCAAAGGTCCTGGGCTTGAATAAGTCCCGCCCTGCGACACTAATATCTATGGACTAATCAAAATTTCGTGAACAATTTTCCAAAAGCGATACCCAAGGAACATTCTGGTAAAGTTTCACAGACATTGGCACAGTGGTTCAGGAGGAGATTTCATTCAAAGATTTCTGGCTCAAAATTAGGCCCGCCCTGTCACGTCAATACTTATGGGCCAATCAAAATTTTGCAAACAATTTTAAAAAAAAGAGGTCACCCTAGGAACATTCTGGAAAAGTTTCATTGAAATGGGCCCAGTGGTTCAGGAGTAGATGTTGTTCAAAGATTTCAGGATCAAAATAAGCCCCGCTTTGCCATGCCCATATTTATGGGCCGTTCTCAATTTCACGAACAAGTATTACAAAGGGTCATCCAAGGAATATCATCAAGTTTTGGTAAAGTTTCATTGAAATCGGCCCGGTGGTTCAGGAGGAGATGTCGTTCAAAGATTTATGGCTGAAAATAAGCCCCGCCCTACCACGCCCATAATTGTGGATTATCAGAATTTAGCGAAGAATTTTTGAAGAAGTTCAGCCAGGGAACATTCTGTCAAATTCTTATTGAAATCAGCCCAGCGATTTAGGAGAAGAAGAACTTTTAAGAAAGTTTACGACACACGCCGGACGTCGGAGTCAGGGTGATCCTTAAAGCTCCCCTTGAGCACGTAGTGATCAGGTGAGGTAAAAAGAAAGAAAATGGTATGGACCATATAGCCGACTTATGGACGCAAAGGCGGACACTTATACACTCAAAACAGTTTCTATGTTATTTTTCAAATGACTTCTGCTCCATTTGAGTTATCAATTACATTTTAATTAGAATTGTCGCAAGTGGACCTCAACAAGCGCTTTGTCCTTGATGAAAAGGTTTTTTCGCAGGGAAGTCTTTTACTTCATGAGTTGGAATCGCAAGGCAATTCTAGGACGAAGTTCAATTGTAACTTCGACCTTCGTGACTCCAAAATTTGGCACTTTCTTTGCTCATTGACAACATTTGTGTCAAGGTTTATGATTTGGGTCAATTGGTTGTTCAGTTAGAGTGGAAACTGTTAACAGTTCAAGGTAACTTATGACCGTGACATGTATGACCCCGAAACAATAGGGTATTTCTTTCGGTCATGTGCAATATTTGTGTAAAGTTTCGTTATTTCAGGTTAATTGCTTCTCCGTTTAGCTAGCGGAAAGCAAAAGGCCAATGGACTGACAGACAGACATGATGAAATCAATATGTGCTCCTCTACTTCTGAGTTGGGGGAATATTTAATAACATCGTAAAATTGATAAGTTGAACGATTTTGGAATGACTTAGGAATGATGTTGAATGAGTGAGCGGGGCGAGTTTTGAGTGAAATTTAAGAAAGGGAATCCAATGTCGTTTATTTTGTTCAGGATGTACAAAATTAGCGATATGTAAAACCTCCATTTAATAAAAAATACATGAAAGTTCCACCAATAGCTTTATATTTCGCCAAGAACCAATCAGACGCTTTTAATTTCAATTATGTCAGTGAAATCGCGTTTTGGTTCTAAAACGCTTTATTCATTTTGAATGTACAAGTTGATCTTATTTATTGAGTAATTTTGAGAGTTTTGAATGGTTTGAGTGAGTGTTTGAAATGAATGAATGGAGCGTTGAGCGAGCGATTAAGAATGTTTTTGATTGAGATGAATGTCAATTTCACGATGTAACTAACTGTATGATGGTGCTCTTAAACGTGTTGATGTGCAAGAATGGGAAAAAACAAGTTGAACTAGTAGGTCTGTTTCAAATGGCAAGTTATTTTGGTGATGGAATGCAATTGGGCAAAGGTATTCATAATTACATTAAAGATGTGGTGGCCAGGATTTTATTTGATGAATTTTTGGCTTTGACAATGAAACATTCATGTAGATATGACAAACGACACTATGTTGCAAAAATATTTATTATCTTTAAAGGTGTTTCTTCACTTTCAAAAAAACAAAGATTTTTATTTCGTAACTGTAGACAGAAATGTACAATATTACAATTTGTCATAATCTAAATGTGTGATAAGGTCGTTCCGAAAGAGAAACTATACCTTTAAAAGAAGCTATAACATAATTCTACGAAAATATGTCGCGACATTACCAAATAAGCAGATCACGAGATTGGCCCGTGCTATTGCCACAATACTGAGAAACCAGATCGCGACGTTGCCAAATAAGCAGATCACATGATTGGCTAGTGCTATTTTCAATAGCTGACCTTATTTAACTTGACTTATCACATGATTTCCAAATATAGTAATGTAATCATGTGATACTAGTAAATTCGTACGCAAATTCCAATAAATATCGTTTAAATCATGAATTAGCGCGTTTATAATATACATGAAGTGATAGTTGTGTAATTGTACAGATTTTTTTTCCTTTTGATGAATAAACTGTATATCTATGTCAAGTTGAGACATACAAATAGGCCGAAGTGTATTCACATCCTGTTCACGTGATGTGTGTTCTCAAAAAACCCGAAATGAATTTATCTTGTGTTCATTTTGCGGTTTTGTTAAATCTAAGTTGGAATTGCTCCGCATTCCAACTTAAAAACGGTAAATTGATATCTTGCCTCAGACAATACTTTCGTAACTAGGTGCTTATGAATGTATATTATTCGTGTAATAAATATGCTTTGTTGTCTTAAATATGTTAATCAATTTGATGGTAATCGACAGTCTAGCTATATTATTTAGATTTGTTTAGTCACTGTTGGAAAATTTATATAGCATAGTTTTATCTTTCGCTGATTATTAAATATATTTTGATCACTTTAAGTTAATACTTTTTCAGAGAAAAGACGTGTTAATACTCATAAAGCTTGACGACTGTAAAGTCCCCACCAAACTGATGGGTAAGACTTTCCTCGACTGGACGGACGAAAAAGTTCTACCTCACTTTTGGACCAGGTTATTTGAGGCATTAGGGGAACCAGGCGGATATAATTCGGATGATGGTCTTCTAACAGTTAACACCCACAAATCAGTAGATGATAACAAGGGTGACAGAATTCAGAATGGCACTTCAGGGTTTACAGTTGACCAATACTCTGATGTACCATTAATTACAGATATTGGATTCGGAGAAACACAGAATGGGCAAGATATTGACAGACGGGAAAACATAACAGAAAACAATCTTATTAATGTGTATACATGTATTGATACAGAACAAAACAGCGATGATTTGATATCGGATAAAATTATCTCTGATTTAATTAATGATAATGTCTTTACCACAGAGCAAAACACTGACTCGGTTGGTGACATGTTAGTTTGTTTAACTTGACTGTTCATTATTTTTATTTTTTTAAACGAGATTTTATTTCTTCAGAATGTGATAGAAAATGGTGAAATTGAACTATTCTTTATTGTGTCTTTAATTAGGTCGGCTGTATTCCGAGAAAACCCGAGGTATGACGGTTACCTTGGCGTGGTTCGCATTGGCGTTGTTGTTGGCGTAGGCTTTGTTATGACAAACTTAAACCATAGTCATATCTCTATTGTTATTGAAGATAATTTATTGAAACTCGGCATGTGTGTTCACCATCACTAGAGATATCCAGACTATCAAGGGGAGGGGGGTAACTCTCGAATCATTTTTTGTAAGAGTCATTCCCCTTTTTCGATTAAAACTTTTTACATTAGATGTCCAGCACCCGCAGCCGAGCGTCGCGCCCGTAGGCGGTGCCCTCGTTATTTTCGAAGAATAATTAATAATGTTTAGATCTAAAATAGGGCTTCTTCAAAAACATATTAAGTAAGAATCCTAGTTGATAGCGGGTCAAGCGATATACGTACATATACCATTATTTATGTGGTTCGAGCCAAAAAGAAAGCCGGTAAGAGTAATACTACCTCGTATGAATAATGTACATTTTCAAATTTTCTTCAATGCTTTTCTGTGGATTACCGAGATATAACGGTAGATTATTATTTAATAAACACACCGCCTTACCAGAGAAAGTATAAAAATAATACCCCGTTTTTGCTCGTTTCACCCTTTCGAGCGTTTTCTAAGCGGAGCAGAATAAGCGACGTCATAATTAACGTTGCATAGCAATCACGTTCAAAAAATAGAGTTCGGTCACCAACAGCGGCACTCATTCATTCCGCCTATTTGTCTCTCAAAAATTGGTTGATAATCGTAGACCTATGTGAGATAGCAGCTTGTGGCTAGGAAAATATGTGGTGGTTGCACTGGTGAGAGAAATACCAGGAATCCATTGTTAGTTGCTCCAGTCGCCGCGATATCAGAAAAAATGTTAAAAGCGGCGTTAAACTCCATTCAATCAGTAAATCAAAAAATAGAAAATTCGTTTGTTTTTTCGTGTAATATCGACCGACATTTCATTTCGTGAGCAACAAAAGCTATATATTCACTCGTAGCTCCGCCACTCGTGAACATATAGCTTTTGTTGTTCATTCAATAAAGTAAAATCGATCTTATACAGAAACAACCGATTATCCTCAATTTACACTTGCCCCTCCCTTGACCTTCGTCACGACACGCCCCCCCCCCCCTCCCCTCAGATAGTGAAACGTCATTTCGCGGAGTCAGAATAGTGTTCCATTTATCTGCAATTGTCTCTCACCAATGGGTTGATAATCGTAGACCTATATGAGATAGTAGATGGAGGCTAGGAAAGGATATGGTGGTTGTACTGGTGAGAGAAATACCAGGAATCCATTGTAAGGTGCTCCGACCGCCGCGATATAACTGGGAAAAAAATGTTGAAAGCGGCGTTTAACTTCATTCAATCAATTAATCATAACTTTTTTGTCTTCTATCCGCACCCAATTGAAGAATTCCCAAACCGATCTATTGCGATCGCGCAATGTATTTCAGAGAGAGAGAGAGAGAGAGAGAGAGAGAGAGAGAGAGAGAGAGAGAGAGAGAGAGAGAGAGAGAGAGAGAGAGAGAGAGAGAGAGAGAGAGAGAGAGAATGAGAGAGAGAGAGAGAGAGAGAGAGAGGGGGGGGGAAAGAGAGAGAAAAAAGGAGGAGAGATGGAGAAGAGAGAGAGAGAGCAATAGAGGGTGAGAGAGGATAGAGAGAATAAAGAGAGAGAAGAGAGAGGGGGCAGTCCGGGGTTCGAACCCTGGACCACTCGCTTTCAGGGCGATTGAGCTAACAGGACCGCTTACATGATGTATGATGGCAGTAGCGGATCCAGAGGGGATGTGGATTCAAACGACCCCCATCCCCTCTGAGGACTGCTTATTTCACGGTCATAGGGAAATGCAATGGATTTTGGGGATCAACTTCAGAAAAGAATAGAAGACTGTTTATTTTAAACAGTCTTCATTTTTTCTGCGGTTGATTTCGAGAGGGTCCAGCCGACTTACACAAGATAATTATTAGAGTCAGAGAGTATTGGATACTGATTTATGAGTTTCAGACACGCAAAACCTGCGTCCTTTAAAATACTGTCCATAGGCGTATCTAGGACTTTGAAATTTATACGCACTCACACGGCGACAACCTAAGAATATATAGGATAAAGCCGATATGTGGACTGTGACAAAAGATGAAGCCCATTATTTGCTCCCTTTATGTGATTTAAGCGTTGGTGAATAATCAAAACATCGTAACTACAGCTTAAATAAGCTGTAGTTTCGATGTTATGATCATTCATCAACGACATTTTTTCCAAAGGGGATTTATTTTTATTACGCACTTGCGTAGTGCCGGAATTAATATAATCGAACCCCCCCCCCCCAAGTTTACGGAAATCCTTGATCCGCTATTGGATGGAGTTGAAGAAAATCTTGTCCTTTTGTGTATAACTCTTGAGAGCCTTTGGGATGTTTACAGTTACACTGTATTCCATCTACACCGGTAGCGTAATGTTTGTAAATGGAAACAATAGCGGAACCCATCGATTCGAACTGGACGCAGTGCTTAAATAAGGTACGTTTTTGTCTTTTCTTCAAGTTTAGAAATATCAAGTAAAATTGAAATCGATTACACACGTACAAACAACAAAGTGCTGAAAATCGCGGCGAAAAACATCCACAGATGGCTGAGTTAACAACGATTTTAGTTCTCGAAATGATCGGCTTGTCAACATTACGTTAAAAAACGACAGTTTTCTCATACTTTCACCTGTTCTTGAAAAATAATAATAACCTTACGAAATCACTGTTCATTTTTGAACACATCTGTGCAAATTGTAAGCTTGGAACATTCTTATATTGCTTGTAACCGTTCGATTATTTGAACCACCCTACTGTCGGAGTGTACGGTTAGGAAACCGCCTAAAATTTATCGATGACCGGTTGGGAAACGAGGGTAGGTCCGGTTTGGAACTTACATTATTTATAGGAAATGCATTATTTGTTAGTTTTTTTGCAAGCATTTGGTTACTCGCGACAAAAACTAATAGCGAAAACACGATTTTATATATGGGCTTACTTTATATTAACATATAAACTTCGAAGTGTGCAGGTTCAAAGCTCTGGCTGCATTACTGAAATGTTTTAAACTTACCAGCTTAATTTTCACCAATTGATGCCTTTTAGTTTTTATTATATTACATGGACATGTAATATTGTTACATAAATAAGACATAATTCTGCCATACTGCCTTTATATACTGCTGCTCTCACTTTCGTGTATAAGATATACGTGTATCTCATACATGTATATGTGGTCAAGGGTGTCGACTAGACATATGTTTTCAAAACCAAAATTGGTAGACCTTCAACTTCAATGGCATTGATTCTCGCTTGAATCTATCCTTAGCCCTCCCGGGTGGCACTAGTTAGCCAGGCTTTAGCACAAACCCCGTTAAAGCACATTTTACTTAGTGTTGTTCATAATCACGGTGGGTAACCCACGTGACTTTTGGAAAGCGTCCACACGGAAAAATCGTCTGCTTCAAGGTATGTTTTCTTTAATTTCTCAGCTTATACTCTATTGATTTTGATGAGATAAAGTGCACGGAACGCGTCTTTGAGAGGGCTATTCCACGCCTCTTACTCACTCTGCTCCAAATCAAGTGGTTTTTTCAAACATTCGAGCAAAGTGCTTGTAAGTGCAAAACGGAAGTTGGAAGCGTTCACATGCACCGAATTTTTTTTTTTTTTCGCTTGAATGTTTGAAGAAACCACGGGATTCGGAACAATGTTGTACAATGTCTTGAAGATTTGAGCTGCCAAATTGACAGACGTAACAACGAAAGGGATCCATTGCTAGAGCCTGAAATAGATCAAAGTGGGTTTTATTACTGATGTGTCTAAGTAATGTTATACCAGGGTATGTGAGTCATATACTTTTTTAAAATGCTTGCCAGACCAGTAATGCTCGATTGGTCGAGTTTGCTATGAAATATGCAGAAAGGTTCGCAGAAAGATACTCGGAGTACCTTTTCTGCATAAAGAAATGTACTCCATATCTAAAAAAGTGCAGAAATGCCATCGAAACTACAAGTCCTCCATTTTTTTAATGAAAATAACATGCATTAATGAGTTTTGGGACCACCTGATCGAATTTCAGTAAAATAATGCATAATCTTAAGACCACGGGAAAACGTATTATTGTAGGTAAAATCCAGCCAAACACTATCAGGTGATCCCGAAACTCAATATTCATGTTTTTAAAGAAAAAAAATTGGGGGACTTTTCTGTATTTTCGACGGCTTTTCTGTTCTTTTTTTTTCCAAATGGAGCACCTTTCTGTATGTTTCATAGCGAACTCGACCAACCGACGGTAGATCACTTGTTAAACTGCAGATTCTTACTTATTTCACCACTTCATAAATGATCCTTGTGTAGACATGGTCAGAAATGTCGCCTATCTAAAGTGAAGTTTTCCGTTTACAAACCGGTCCCAGTCAGTCCCTAGACTGTTTCCCAACCGGACCATGTGCTGTTTCCCAACCGTTCACTGTAATTTACACATGGCATTACTGTTTGCCTTCGTTTACATTTATTACGACACCAATTTCAAAGTAACTTTAGAGAGACACTTACAAATATCCATTGTGCAATAAAATGCTGAAATTTATTTAAAAATCGCGTCACAATATGGAGAAAATAACAATAGTTTCATGGTTTGTTCAAAATGCGATGATTTCGAGGGACAAAATCGTGAATTTCTCGGTCATCTATGGACGTTTTTCGTTCAGACTTTCCCAATTTTTTCCTTCTTTCGATTGTAATTGATTCCAATTGTACTTGATTTTTTTGAAGTCGCAGAATTGACATAGGGGTACCTGATGTAAGAGCTTTATCCAATGTCAGTCGATGGGTTCCTCCATTGTTTCCGTTTACAAACATTTCGCTACCGGTGTAGATGGGATACAGTGAGTTAGTAACATCAGAAAATTGACATTCATCTCGATCAAAACCATTCGAAATCACTCGCTCAACGCTCCAATCATTCATGTCACTCACTCCAATCACTTAAAAACGCCCCAAATTTGCTCAAAATAATCAATATTTTAAACAAGCAGACCAAATTTTGAACGATTTTATTGTCTGGTATTGATTTTAAGCTATTGAATTGTCCGTAAAAACACACAAACAGAAAATTAAGTAGATTTTGCTAATGGGAGGTAAAAATTATTGTAGCTTATGTTTTACCTCTTTTTAAAGTCATCCAAAACTCGCTCCACATACTCATTCGATTTCATTCCAAGATAATTCCCGAATCAATGAACTTGTCAATTTCATGATGTTTCTACTGTAATAATTGGATATTCAAGTCATTCAAACCATGTGGTGAATCTTCTCTTTTAAAACGTCCCCTTTGGCCCATTGGCAAATATAAAGTATGCAAATGAAACCACCAAAAAATGAAATTAAATAAAAACATTCTCTTTATAATCCACGATTTTTCCCTGGCAGGGCTGAGCCTAAGTAACGGGTCGGTGCACTTAAGGTTAAGGTAAATCAGCCTAGTCATAATTATTTACTTCTAAAGATAGTCGACATAGTAAAGCGTAGGTTGGTAACCAAACCCTCATAACTGAAGTTACGAGGCATTGGTTACCCAACGATGAAATGTGTTCACTTTCTCTAAGCACCTTAATCATTTTGGTTTTATGATACTGTATTTGCACGCGTTCACGATTATTACATACTAATTTTTCAATGAACGAAAAATATTTAAAAATTAACTCACCAAATTAAGTCACGGCTTAGCCCCGCCCACAGGTTCACTAATAACGCAGAATACTCCCTATTAAAGATATATATAAAAGAAATATAATGATAAAATATCCCTGAAATAACATACACTTTCTTCTGATTAATGATTCCTGAGAAGTTTGTGAGATTGTCTCAGTTAGGGGTGTTAGGTAAGAGATTTTAAGCGGATATTTTTTTCAAGCTAATTAGCCTTCTTGTTCATGTACATTAAGAAATCAAAACAATCAAATTAAGGAAAGTAGAAGGATGGTATACTGTCAAAGCGTATCTGGCACTGCTTTTTCAACCTATGTATGTTTAATATACTGTTGGAAAAGAAAATTGTTAGACCTGACATACACTACTATGCAGTGAAGCCTGTGTTGACACGAAAACATCTGCATGATAACATAACATGATATGAGATCAATCAATCAATCAATCAATCAATCAATCAATCAATCAATCAATCAATCAATCAATCAATCAATCAATCAATCAATCAATCAATCAATCAATCAATCAATCAATCAATCAATCAATCAATCAATCAATCAATCAATCAATCAATCAATCAATCAATCAATCAATCAATCAATCAATCAATCAATCAATCAATCAATCAATCAATCAATCAATCAATCAATCAATCAATCAATCAATCAATCAATCAATCAATCAATCAATCAATCAATCAATCAATCAATCAATCATTAAAGTAATCATAAAAGTAATCATTAAATCATTCAATCAATTATAAAATCAATCAATCATAGAATCATTCAATCAATCATAAAATCAATCAATCATAAAATCAGTAAAACAAACGATTGATCAATTTATCGATCAATCGAATCAAATTAAATTGAATCGGATCTATTCAAATCAATTTATTTTAATTCAAATATAATTCAATTATTCAAATTAAATTAATTGAATTTAAATTTATTCAACTTAAATCAACTTATCTCAAATTTATTTTACTTTTATTAATTCAAGCTAATTTAATTTAAGTTTAGTTTATCAAATTAAATCTAATCAAATTGAACCAAACCAATAAATTTCAATGATAGGAAGGGGTTAATATTTTCTTTGAACAAAAAAGACAAACAGTGATCAAGAATTTCATGAATAGCAGACAGGAGTGAGTCCAGCTTCATTCGAACGCTTCGGTCACGATCCGGTCTTAATATTCACCCCGGGACGCACCGGGACACCCCGGGACTCAATGAGACACCCCGGGACGCATCAAATATGATTTATATGCAATAAATGCATGGGTATTATGTATATTACTTTTACAACTGTAAAGATATACTGTTTTATATGAGTAGTTTACATACCTAAATTCAGTCCCAATGTGTAAGTGAAATCGTTGTGTGAATTCGTATTAACATAAAAAAATAGTCCCGGGGTTCATGTCTTATCCTGTGAGAAATCGTTTTGTGAGATCGAATTTACATTGAATTTGGTCTCGACATCGTTTTATATCCTTAAAAAACGATTTGTGAGCTTGTATATACCATGATAAAAAAAATTAGTCCCGGGGTGTTTCTTCTTCCAAGGGAATTGATTTTGTATGTTTTCTGTTCATTTGAATTGAGTCCCCGGGTGTTTCTTATCCTATGCGAAATCGCTAAGTGAGTTTGTATATGCTTATCAAATTAGTCCCGGGGTGTTAGTCCAATGCGAAATCGCTTTTGTATGCCGTTGTATTTGCATATGAAATGAGTCCCGGGGTGTTTCCTATTTTACGAGAAATCGCATTGTTAGTTTTCTGGCAATTGTATTTATTCCTGATGATGTATTTTTTTATCCGATGATAAATCGTTTCTGAGCCAGTGTTTGTATTTTGATATATGCCCGGTGCGTGTCTTATTTTAAGAGAACTCGTTAGCAAAGATCTTAGTGAAAATAAATTTGGTCCCGGACGCTTCTTGTCCTTTGCGAAATTGTTTTTGAGCTCGTATTTGCATATAGAATTAGTCTCCGGGTTTTATTGTACTACATGATTTATTTTTTTTTAAAATCGTTTTTCATATAAAATTAGTCCCGGTATGTATCTTATTTAATGAGAATCAGGTACAATGTAAGTTCTATCTGCACTTACATTAAGTCCAGGGGTGTTATTTCTTATTCAACGAAGTCTATAAAAACCGGCTTTTTAATCGCTTTGATAAACTTTATATTATTATTTATTTTTCTGTAAATTACTTTCCCCGAAACATCGATCTAATTCTCATTAAACTGAGAAACGTTTCCCGGGGTTAATTAACATACACTTTGAAATAAGGTATTTTACTTTAAGAGAGTCCTAGGGTGGTGTCACATCCGTAATGTTTATTAATCCTTGAAAAAAATTCCTAATATTCCCTATTCTTATTTAATGGCAAATCATTTATTGTAGAATTTGTAAAAGAGTTGTTTTGTTGTTTCTTTTTTAAATAAAATTGCATGCTCTTCCACGATCAGTAATAGTTATGTGTCCCGGGGTGTCTTTCTCAATACAATGATATCATCAAAATAAGTGTAATACCAATTCAACAAGTTAAAGTCTTATTTATATTTAATCAATTGTACATTAATATAATCAATTTCTTATTTCCTAATGATTTTATAGCCTACTTTTTATATATGAACCGTCCCGGGGTGTCCCGGTGTGTCCCGGTGCGTCCCGGGGTGATTATCAAGACCCGTCACTAGACTGGTTCTGCTGTCGACTCATGTATGAAGCTTTTATGATAGTCGACAGTAGAACCAGTCTAGACCCGTCACGATCCATATTCTTGGAATTAGACTGAGATATAAAATGTAAGTAAAGAACGAACATCATGGGTATAGCAAACATCGGATTTGAGAAAATCGGGGTAATCATGGCCGCTGGAGCCTGTGGAGTTATTGGTATGTCATATATGGAATGGAAAGCTACAAAATGTGAGTTTAAAAAAATTGTTCATTCGTCCCAATCTACATTCGTACTGATTTGGGGTACAAAAATGAAAGTAGCAGTATCTATGATATTCTGAGTTTCTGAACAACTCGAATTTTGATTGTCATAATATCACCGAAAGAAAATAAGAAATTGATTGTTTTCCACTTTTCCTGTGTTTTCTGTCCTTACAATACTTAACGTATTTATTTTGATTAGCTGCAATAATGTAGCCCTCTCTCTGAAATTTTGATGACATCAGACTATCAAAAGGGATGGAGGTATGTTATCACAACTAATTTTAATAATCACCCATATTCTAATAATCGCACAGCCCCCAAAACACGGGTCTTGCTATTTACCCCGGAAACCCCGGGAACTCGGAATTACCCCGGGAAACCCAATATTATCATACAGAGGATATGTTTGTTCTATAAAATGCACTTTGGTGAAAATATCTCTTTTGATTGAAAAAAGATTTCAATATACTCATGTATTTCCACTTAATTACGAAGAACGCATGACATTTTCTCCTGGTTTTACAACATTTTTAAGTGGGACCCAGGGTAATTCTATCAATATTAGAATCGTTTTAAATTATAACACCGGGAGAATTTCTACGTCTTTAACAATGAACTTGTTTTGCCAAAGTTTATATTAACAGTATCTAATCTCAATGAACAATACCCCGGGAATCATTTCAGTGATGTAAACACCAAAAATAAGGCATCATTGCATCAATGAAATCACTATGAGCCTACCCCGGGAAGATTTTCTAAAATGGTATCCCAACTTGATGGGGCCTGGAATAATTCTATCATCAGTCATCACTGAAACTGCTGGTAACTTAACCCGGGAATATCACCACAATTATTGAAATACTAAATTGATGACCGGGATCTGTTGTATTTCTAGCAAAACTGTTCAAAACGCTTTACACTTACCTCGGAATATATTCTATGATTTAAACACCGCCTCGACAGGACCCAGGATGATCTAGCACAAATGAAATCGCCATGAAATTACCCCGGGAATCCCCTTTATGTCAAAAAATAAAAATAAACTCATTTGGGCCCGACCTAAAGCTTCACATCATTGAAATCGCTTTGATCATTTACCCCGGGAATCTTGCGTAGTCGAGCAAAACTTCATTACAGTACAAGATAATTCTGTAGTTTCGATATTTCTATCGTCAATGAACCAAATAGCTTCACCAATCACTCGATTGAATGATTGTAAATAGGTTCTTTTTAGATTGATCACCATTTAACATTATGACATCACCTGTGATCAAATATTCGCTGATAAAATAAGATAACATTCGCAAACGTGTTGCAATTCTCAACGAAGACCAAGTGGTTTGCAAAAGTAATTTTGATTTATTTTATGAGTGAGTATTTGATTACCTGTACAGGAATGATACCGCTTCATATAATTAAATCGCAATTTGATTGAAATCCTCAAATAAGCTGTATCCGTGATGCAAATTAATTGCTCAAGAGGAACTGAACTTAAGGGCGACCGCTATGGTGCTGATTCCTTTTTTCATGAATAATTAACATTCGCAAACGTTTTAGCATCCGGAACGCATGACAGAATATCAATTATAATTTATAAGCGAAAGGTTGATCGTTTCATATATTAAATCATTATTTACAACATCAATAATTTTGGACAACAAACAAAAAGTAAATGGTGAGCGGACAGCCTTAACGTCGTAACAACAGCTAAGATAATATTGGCATGCAGGACAGAATATGAATTACAAATTATTATCTTAATGATAATCGCTAATTAATATTAATCGTTATTTGTCGGATCATTAGATAAATTTTGGACGTGAAACAAAATGGAATTCGTAGATTGGAAACCTAAACGTCGTAAAAACAGCTTAGTGAAATGTCCATGCAAAAGTGACTGATTTTGTTGGTCCGACGACTTTTTGATTTGAAGCATCTATCTTATGGATTAGAGAGATATTTTGAATTAATTTTCCATGATAGAGAAAATAGGTGATAAACAGTGTATGTTGGCTTATGTCGAAATTCTAAGCTTAAACTTCGATGTGATGGTCGCCACTCAAATTATTTAACAACATGTTGTAGTTTCATATAAGTCTCCTTACCTGAAACATAATAGTCTATCTTACTATTCGGGCCTGCGTAAATATGTTTAGACGGACACTTTTATTTGTGTATACATGTAGTTCGATTCACTCAACCTGATATTGACTTTAACTGTCGCATTTAATCAATGTACAGAAAAAAAAACCGAATGTTGATACTGAATCTTCGAACAATGAAGGCGTTTGGGACCTGGGGTATTTCGCACAATAATGAATGCACTTAAAACAATACCCCGGGAATCTTCTCTGTGTGCATTTACATAGACGGAATGTAGAAAATAATTAATATCGATAGTTCAATCCATGGAAACTTCCAATTACGGGACCCGGGGTAATTCTATTAAACAACATACCCCGGGAATCCTACGGAACGTTAACTTCTAGGGACTCGTGGTATTTTAGATTGAAATAGTTGAAACAAAGTCCTGGTAAATCGTCATCGCAAAACATCAAAATCAGGATAAGAACAGTACCCCGGGAATTTTCCCTGAGATAGAATCTTTTACTTAGTGGTACCCGGGGTAATTGAAATCGATTTACCTACCCCGGGAAAAGTTTCTACGCTTGTCTGTCAACATAATGGGACCTGGGGTAATTCAGGAAATACCACGGGAACATGATACATATGTTAACTTCGGGACCAGGGCTATTTCAGCCCATACTTTTTAAGAATCAAGGATTTCTACATCCAAAGATATGTCTCAGTTTAATGACTCATAAACTAGGTTAATTGGAGAATATCCCAGTGGCCTTTGTAAACTGATGGGGATTCCCGGGGTACGAGGAGGTTTTTTAACATAACATATTTCTTATAAATTTCATGTAGAACATTAAATTTTTGTTATGAATTATAAAAAAAATGTTGTTTTTTTTTAAATCAGTGATAGAAGTTATTGATACAAGATACCTATTTATGTATTTATAGGTTTCCCGGGGTAATTCCGCGTTCCCGGGGTTCCCGGGGTAAATAGTCAGACCGCCAAAACACTGACCCAAATCAGCCGTTTGAAAACATTATTTCAAGTGTAGTCTGCAACTCCGTTCATTCATATCAGCCTAAAATTTTATGATTGTATAGAGGATAATCGTTTGTTTCATTGTTACGAGGGATGTTCAATTATTATCCGGATTAGGTCTATTAATCTACACTGATTTATCGCTATGTGAAAAAAGTATACTCATGTTAACGGGACACTTTATATGATCAAACTTGCCAATGCCTGAAGCAGTTGAACGATGTATATTCATTTCACACGCAAACAAAAGTACATGGGTATTAGGTGGCGGCGCACTGTACATTACGTTAGCGACGTTGTCTAGAATTGAGACATTTGGTGTTGTGTAATTTAGCTTGTCACGACTCGTTATTTATAGAAGAAGGATGAATTGAGTGTTCCTGTAATTAAGCTGTGCTTTTATGGTTTATATAAAGGTAAAATCGAATGGTACGACGTCAAGGTTCTCAGAAAGGTACCTCTTAGTTAATCGCCTATATCTTCCAGAGACTCGGCAATCAACGTCCCTACAGTTGCTTTAACAAGTTTCTCTCTGTCCGTTCTTCCTCTTATCGCAAGGGTCACGGAAGCGTATTCACCGATAAAATTAAGCATTTGGAAGAATGAACCATACCCTTTCAGCGTGACAAGTTTTTGATTTATGTCTTTCGTTATTTTGGTAGATAATGAATAGAATTATTAAAGATCAAAATTCCGAGCATCTAGTAGACGTCGTCTAGAACGTTCCGAAACACTTACCCCCCCACATTTTAAACGAATATTATCGGAAAACTATACGGTCAAATTACTTCAAATTAAGACAAGGCATTTGTATTACTTATTCCAACAACTCACTTAATTTTCAAATGTTTCAACAGTTAGAAAAGAGGGAATTTTTACAAACGAAGACCAAATATATGTATTAATTTATCTGCTGCGCCGGGTACTCGTTTCCGTGGTATTTTATATGGCAGATGCGCGCGCACTATGTTCGATAACTATATCAATTCTACATAACCATATGTGTATTGAATTCCGACAGCGAATGATACCAAATTTAATTTGATTGCTTAAAAAATAAAATTTTGCGAGGCAAAATCCGGTTAATTTTTGAACAACCCTGGTAGATTGATTCATAATCAATTGGGTCAACAATAAAAGCAAGATTTACATGAGCAAGCGGAGCCACAAGTGAAAATATAGTTTTTGTTGTTCATGAAATAGTGTCAATTATTCTGTTTCTTAAATGTTTAAATGAGACAAAATGTGAAAATTAAAGACAAATGTTCTTGAATCAGGTTGTTTTGAATGTGATAGCTGCACAGTGTTCATGATGACATCATGTTTTTTGCTCTTCTTAGTTGACATCAGATAGAATTAAATAAACAAAAACTAGGTATAAAGTTTTGATAACTCACTGGTTAAGCAGTGATTTTATAAATAAATGATAAATCTCCCATTATTTCTCGAAAATCCATTGAATATCATTAAAGAAATTGATAAATCAATGATATTGATCATTTATTCCGAACATTGATTACTTCCTTAAATTCACTTATCCTCAAGAAATACGCAGTAACAGGGGTCGACACTAACTGAGATTAAGGAGTCAGTTCGACTCCTAAGACATGAAATGAAGGAGTCCAAGCTCAAAGTAAGGAGTCCAAATTTTTATAATGGGATAACATTGTGGAAAAGAAGAAATTGCTAGTTATAAGCAATTTCTTCTTTTCCACAATGTTCTACCAAAGAAGAGTTTTTTTCTCAAAACACAACAGGATGCAAGCAAATGTTTTCTTGAACAACTTTCGTAATGAAAATAACATTCAGTTTTGGCAAATGTTAGAAAGGACACTGCTCTGAGCATTTGTTTTCAAAAAATTGTAATATGACCCTTGAGTCCATTGGACTCCTTAACTGCAAATGGAAGGAGTCCAACTGGTAAACAAGGAGTCTCGGACTCCGCTTGGTGTCAAATCCTGAATAAGAATCTACTTTAAGAAAACCCCCAGTTAAACAAGATCATACAAAGCAATATTGTCGAATAGGCTTAATTAAATTATGAGGGGATAAGAGATGGGCAGATTAATCAATTATAATAGATAATCAGTTGGTTTTGGCTTCTGATTGGGATAATCAATTAAGAAATATCATAATCGATTAATCTGTTCCCACACAAAAATGAAAGCTATTATAAATTGTTTTTTGAAGCGGACATCAGTTTGATGGCTCAGTATGAAAAAGTTGTAACTGCCTATATGTTTATAGGCAGTTACAACTGTTTCAATTTCATGCTGAGCCATGAAGTTGGTAGAAAAGTCAGCAGAAAGAGTCTTTGGGTCATGAGTTTAAACTAAATTTTCACATTCTATTCTTTAAAGGACGATACTGTGAGTGCTGTATTATTAATAACTAAGAAAACCATTGCACAATTGATCTTTAGTTGATTTTCTCTTCCAACTAAAAAGCGATTATCAATTGTGATTTGAAATCGATTGCCCAACACTAGAGGGAATACTTGTATTGTTTGCTGTTTATTTTTCCAGATGGATTCCTTCACTCTTCTGCGGTCAAAAACTCAATGGATATACTTCAAGGTTACACATATGCCAAATCTATATTTGGCAATGATATCAAACCAGCACTTGTCGATACAACTAATCAGTTTTATAACAGAACAGAGAACATAGCAAATGTAAGTCTTGTATTGTTTATGCCTCTTTATGAGAAAGACCCCGGCCGCGACACTTATCCTTTCCGACATTTGTCTTCCACCAATGGGTAGATAATCGTAAACCTATGTGGAATAGCAACTGGAGGCTAGGAAAGGGATGTGGTGGTAGTACTGGTATGAGAAATACCAGGAATCCATCATTAGGTGCTCCAGTCGTCGCGATATAACTGAGAGATTGTTGAAAGCGACGTAAAACCCCAATTCAAATCAAATTATAAGAAAGATCTTAGCAATAGGAACACATAATAATGGACTCCAAATATTTCTTGCACAAGTTCAGCCATTTCATCTTTTCCTAGCAGTGGTTCTGAAATAAACTGCTTGAGTTGTCCGACTTGTCCATTAACCATTATCATGCTGAATAAATTTTGGCTAAAAATTTGCATCAAAATCAAAGGGGAAAAAGCACTGAATGCACCAACTGTAGGTCAATTTTTATTTGAAAAACTAAATCTATTGACAATTCTGGTTTGTAAGTGAGAAACATGTGGTGTAGACTAACATCAGACTGCACATAGGTGCAGGCTGATGTTTGTCTATAGCTCCTTCCAAAGAAGGAATAGTTGAGGTTCAGCATGACAAGGGTTAAGCTGCACAGACAAGCTGATTTTCATGGCTAGGTTGTCCGTAGACTAACTAAAAAAATCTCTAGAGTTCTCAGAAAAGTATTTTCTTAAAAAGTTAGCCGTTTTCTGATATTCCATGTCATCCTGTGTCAACAGTTAGTCTATTTGTAGGGTTACTTTTAGTTTTTTTAGCAACATCAATTTTGTTTTCAATGTTTTGCAGGCTCTTCAAAATTCAATAGACAAGTAGGTTTTAGATACGGACAAGCCAGTTTATGATTGTTACTTGTCCGTGGACGAGAAGACTTTGAAAATATTTCAGAAACACTGCCTAGTTAACAGGTATCCAGGGTTTTAGTTTGGCATCAACAAAATAGGGTCCAAATCACTCAATCTTAGGGGTCCTTTCTTTAACTTTTGCAGTCCCTGCTTTAGGTATAGACTTTTTTAGGATGTAATCTTGTACAGTAAAACTTGTGTTAGGCGACCACCTAAGGGACCACCAAAAAGCAGTCGTTTATGGGAATGGTCGCTTAATACAAAATATTATAATAAATGTGACTGTTCATTTTGATACCATTTATTGATTGTCAGTCAAGTCATACTGAATCCTATGATGTTTAAATCCATTAGAACTGTCTTATTGAGACGATTCTAATGGGTTCAAACAACATAAGATTCAACAATAACTAATTTTTCGTTAAGAATGTCCCCTTTTTCAGAGATTTTGCTTATGGTGAAGGGACTTTTTATGGTGGTCGCTTAATAAAATGTGGTTGCTCGAGCAATATCGACTGTATTTTATAAATAAAGAGCTATTCCCTGGTAAAAGGTAAAGAAATTGATAGAATTATATAAATACTCAGGGCTCAAATTCAGGAAAGAATTGAAGACTGTTTAAAGCAGTCTTCAATTCTTTTCTGAAGTTGATCCCAAGATGGTCTATTGGACTCACATCACATAGTTTTGAGGGTCCTGGCTACTTATTTTTGTGTCTCAGATGCACAAAACTTGTGTACTTTAAAACTCTGGGTATCCTGATTGGGTTTATGATTATTTCCCTTTGATGGTAGACAAATGTTGGAAAAGGTATTAGGGGTGTAGATTTCTCATGCCTGACTTGTCCAACACATGTTTTATTTACCTGTGTGCAAGTGCATTTTTCTATTTCACTTGTCCATGGACAAGTTCTAGTTGATCATGTACAATTAGAAAATCATAGTTTACTTGTCTTGGGGCAAGTGGAGAAAATTTGTATTTTCACACCCCTTGATATGTGCTGTCACCAGGTATGGAACATGTCTGAATATTTTGAGTAAATTACCTACTATGATGGTAGCTTATCACAAGTTGCATTATTGAAAATCTGATTCGAACAAATCATTTCATTCCAAAAACTAGAGCAATAGCACAAAATTGTTCTGAAGGGAATAGACTAAACATTTAATAAAAACATTTAGTATTTCAATAATTCAGCAAAAATTGCCTTTTTCAAGAAAACTGAAACAAATTCATTTTTATGCCCCTGTATCGAGAGATCGGGGGCATATTGTTTTACTCATGTCTGTCTGTCTGTCCATCTGTCCGTCCGTCTGTCTGTCCGTCCGTCTGTCTGTCCGTCCGTCCGTCTGTCCAAAAACTTAACCGGAAAACTTAACCTTGCCAATATCTTCAAGCCTATTCAAGATACAAAGCTAATATTTGGCATGATGATAGATCTCAATGATCCGCATCCGCTGGTACCAAAGTCAAGGTCATGTGACAAGGTCAAGGTCATCTGTCAAGGTCAAACTTTGAAAAAACTTAACCCGATAACTTAACCTTGCCAATATCTTCAAGCCTATTCAAGATACAAAGCTAATATTTGGCATGATGATAGATCTCAATGATCCGCATCCGCTGATACCAAAGTCAAGGTCATGTGACAAGGTCAAGGTCATCTGTCAAGGTCAAACTTTGAAAAAAAATGCTGTTACGGGGGCATTCGTGTTTCTCAAACACATCTTGTTATCCTTTAAATATAAGCCCTGGTGGTTATTTCTTTATTATCTTCTAGAAGGTCCTTGTTTGTATTAGCTTGGCTGTTTTCAGAGAAAACATGAGGTAGTATGATTATCTTGGCGACTTTCGCGTTGGTGTTGGCATTGGTGTTGATGTTGACATTCACATTGGCGTGACGAACTCTAACCTTGGTCATGTCTCTCTTGTTATTGAAGATATCTTCATTAAACTTTTTGTAAGAGTTATGTCCATTTTTCAAATTTTTGCATTATCCAGCATCTGTAGCCAAGCGTTGCACCCTAAGGTGGTGCTCTGTCAGCTTTTGTTCAATCAATAACCTCTTATTTCTGTAAACATTTACCTATAAAAAAGGTTTAAAGGAGACAAAAAGTCAGGGAGCCTAAAATAAACATTGATCTTATTCAGTTTCTATTCTAGGAATCGAAAAGTAGGGGGGAATTTTGTTGAACATTGACAACATTTGAAAAAAATCTGAAAAAAATTCTCTTTCTCTGTGTAAAAACTCCTGATCATCTTCAAAAAACAGGGGGGATTTTTCAAAAGTATGTGCTAAAATGCTCAAATCCCCCCTCCTAGAATAGACACTGCTTATTTCTGTGAACAGTTACCTATAAGATTTAAAGGAGACAAACATTCAGGATACCTAGAATAAGGTTAATGATCTTATTTCTGTTAACAATTACCTATTAGATCAATGATCTTATTTCTGTTAACAGTTACCTATTAGATTAATGATCTTATTTCTGTTAACAGTTACCTATTAGATAAATGATCTCATTTCTGTTAATGGTTACCTAAAAGTTTAATGATCTTATTTCTGTTAACAGTTACCTATAAGGTTTATGATCTTTTTTCTGTTAACAGTTACCTATAAGGTTTAAAGGAGACCAAAATTCCGGTATTCTAAAATACGCATTGATCTTATTTCTGTTGACAGCTACCTATAAGGTTTATGATCTTATTTCTGTTGACAGTTACCTATAAGGTTTAAAGGAGACAAAAAGTCGGGGACTCTCTACTCCTACCTCATAAAAGATGGAGAAACAAAAGAGGACAAGTCAGAATCGTAAGTTATCTCAGGTTCAGATAAGAGGGGGTAAAACCAGTCTAAAATCTGTATTAGTCCCCAACCGGTGTTCACACCGGAGGGGACTATAGGTTTGCCCTCCGTCTGTCTGTCCGTCCGTCCGTCTGTCCGCTCAAATCTGGATCCCGCGATAACTTAATAACTAAGCAAGCGTTTTTGATGAAAGTTGGTATATGACTAGATGGCAATGTGTAGATTATGCACATCATTTTATTTTTGTTTTTCGACTTAAATTGAGGTTGCTATGGTTACAGAAATAGTGAAAATATGGCCAAAAATGGGATCCTGCGATAAGATAATAACTAAGCAAGCTAGTTTGATGAGACTTGGTATATGACTATATGGCAATGTGTAGATTATGCACATCATTTTATTTTTGTTTTTAGACTAAAATTGTTGTTGCTATGGTTACGGAAATAGTGAAAATATGGCAAAAAATATTGGATCCTGCGATAAGTTAATAAGTAAGCAAGCTAATTTGATGAGACTTGGTATATGACTAGATGGCAATGTGTAGATTATGCACATCATTTTATCTTTGTTCTTTGACAAAAAGTGTGGTTGCTATGGTAACGGAAATAGTGAAAATATGGCAAAAAATGGATCCTGCAATAACTTAATAACTAAGCAAGCTAACTTGATGAAACCTGTTTTAAAATGTAAAAAAAATTATAAGCCATGTTAGTCAGGGTGGTGATGCAGCAGTATTAATCACCTCCAGTGAAAGTTCTCATTTCTTACCAACAAGACTGAAGAAAAACATCTTGGATCAGACAAGGTAACTGTTATTGATACTATTTCTTGCATCTGTCTATTGCTTGCATGAATTGTATAGTGGGCACAGCAGAGACAACAACTCATGTAAGTCTTGTTTAACCCTTTCCAAAACAAGACCTGGTTTTGACGTCCCTGATAGAATTAGCGTGGGAAAACATTGAGACAAAAGACCATATTGAGTCAATGTGAAGACGGTAGGGGACTTTCTGTGTTGCATACAACACCAGATACTTGTTTCTCAATGACACCCTATGTTTGTAGCCGGGTTGACTATAAGGGGTGTTTGTACTGCCTTGCCGTACAAGCTAGCTTTTATAGCGACGTGGTAGAGCACTTGCTTTGGGATGTAGAGGTCCCGGGTTCGAATCCCGGAGGAGTCGAATATTCAATTGCGAGTTACATTTCTGTTCTTTTTTAACTCTTTTTCTCGTATGACTATAGTTCGGAAACACAAATACCATGGCGTGTTGAGGCCTGGTGATTGAAGAAAATTATCTCCGTTTCTTAATTTACAGTCATCCAGAAACTCTTTAAGGACATTTGTTCCTAGTATTATTGGAGTTTTCTCCGAGTAAGGGGTGTCTGGTATGACTAGATGTAAACTGCTCTTAGTCTCTGATCCTGGAATCCCTGACGGTATTTCTAAATCAACTTCGATGAATCCTGTATATGGCAGTTGATTACCATCTGCACATTCTATTTTCAGCATTTCTCCAATCTCCTTTATATCTAGTCCAGGCATATTTCTTTTTACAAATGATTCTGAAACCACGCTTACGCATCTTCCGGTATCAAGAAGTGCTTTAGCAAGAACACCATTTACAATAACATCAGCCTCATTTGGATGACCAACTAATTTGGGATCGTTCTTTGTTTTAGCACTACTCACATTTGATCCCGCAATATGAGTGCTTATGCGTTTGGGCAAAAGTTTTGTTTGTGTCCAGTCCTGTTGCAATTGTAACATACAATTTCATTATTTGAAGGACAGTCCCGCTGTAAATGACCTTTCTGGTTGCAGGTCCAACATGTGGGTGTGAAGTTTTGTCCACCTAGTGGCCTTTGCTGTTGATAGCTACCACGTCCTCTTCCTCCCCCTCTGAAACCTCTACCTCTTCCTCTATGGCCTCTGCCTCTGCCTGTACTAAATGCTTGCTGGGACTGATTCCTTTCATCCTTGTCCTTTTCTAATTTGTCAATTCTATCATTCAGCTTCTTTAGTAATTCTTTCACTTCTCCCATTTCTTTCGTATGAGTTTCAACTGCAACAGCTGCTTTGCATGTCTTCGACTTTCTTTCCGGCGACTCGCTGCCTAAAATTCCTGATTCTAACTTTCTTATCTCCCTTTTCAATTCGTCATAATCTTTTATTTTATCAAACTGATAAATCGACATCAGTTTTAAATCTCTCCTTAGTCCCGAATGGAAAACTTCTCTTAAAATATGGGTATCACTGTGTTTGAGTGCTTTAAGTTGAACTCCTCTGTCAAATATGTCCTCTAAACGCGAGGTAAATGAAAGCACTGACTCTTCATCTGACTGCCGACAACTGTAAAATTTCCTCATTACCGTCTCCCTTGACTCGACCGAACCATACTCGCTATCGAACTTCTCTATAACTTCTACCAATTTAACTTTGGTGCCTAATCTCCGAAGCTTGTCAGCAGCCTTTCCTTTACATGCTCTACGCACTCCTAGTAATATCTGGTCGTCATGGAACACAGCATTGTGTTTTAAAGACTCTATTTCGTATTTGAAAGCAGTCCATGTTGCATCACCTTTTCCTTCTTCTCCGTAAAACATGGACAGCTTAGGATAGTGAAAACTATCGTGTTTAATCTCTTCTGTTTTATGGACCTCAGGTTCTGACTTTACTCCACCGAAAACCTGAATTAATTTGGCCACATCTTCTGGTGATTCTAGCTTTGGCTTAATGCCAAGCAAATGAAGGGCTTCAAACAACCTTTCCTCCTTCTCTTTGTCCGTCATGACAGATTTTTCTCCTCCTTCTGCCATAGTTGCACAACTGATAGTATTAATCCACTAAATCAATTATTTTTCACAGTTCTAGTCTGTAAGACCGGTTATGTATCAACACTAGAGTTTTTTTTCCAATTAAGGTGTTTGATTTTTTATTCAAGAACTAACAACGCTCTTTACACTGAATTATTTTCAATAACAGCTATATAAAGCTGTATCACGCAACACTTTATCAAATCACTTATTAACTAAGACACCACACTAATTGGCTTTAATTTACGGGAAGCCTTTAATGTACACCAATGTACATGCAACAATTAAAGTATAAGCATAATTAGCTATAAGTTACATTGACTACTGTCATATTATGACACATTACAAATAAATTAAATTTCTATTGATGGTGTTTGGAACTTTTTTCCCAAACATCAAAGTTTAAAACAATTAGATGTATGATAAGGGAGATTCCATTTTCATACAAAACAAATAATTGTAATAACTGAAAAATTGTTCAAAATAATATTATATTTTATCAATCAAAGAATCTTCATTTTCAAAAAATCTAATTTGTGAAATCCTTCAGTTATCTAGAGCCCCTAAAATACCTGAAGCCAAGGGTAAATAAATTTCAAAGATAATAAACATCATATAAACTGGTGTCTGAAATTATCCTGAGCTGAAATAATTAAAGTTTTACAAGTACTATGTCATCAGCAACTGAAATTATCTGGAGCCTTAGTAAAAAAATACAAAATTACTATGTGATCTGGAGCACCTGAAAGCATGATACACCAAATAAGAAAATTTATACCTGGAGTCTGCACATCATATCTGGAACATATCATCTGTAAATGACGTCGGTTATCTGGAACAACATCAGTTACCTGGAGCTCATTAGGCTCTGTTACAAAATCATTACAAATTATTATTAATATTATTATTAAATGGATTCAGCAGACTAGAGCAGCTCAAACAGGAGCTATTTTATCAAAATATTGGGGTTAAATTATCTGTGTATCTGGAACATTCTAAGTTACAAACTTTCTTATCTCCCTTTTCAATTCGTCATAATCTTTTATTTTATCAAACTGATAAATCGACATCAGTTTTAACCCGGCTACATGTTGTTGGTACTCCTTTAAATTATCTTGATGAGACAATTCAAATGAGTACCACCAACATTGGATCTATAGGCTATTATTATTGAAATACTTTGATCTAAAATCAATAATACTTCCTCTTTCTGTAGCTCTGGATATAAAACCCTTGGCATGCTGAATCTTCTATTTTGGCAAATGGTTATTGGTGCACATATGTCTAATCTTAGTCTATATCACCTGATATTCCTTTTAACCAACCACATCAAAAGAACAGGGGCACACTGTTTTCAGTTGCCCCTTTCAAGTTGCCTGTCTGTCAGTCGGTCTGTTCGTCTGCAAAACTTTATGAAAAAACATTGCCAATAACTTCAAGGCTATTCAAGATACAATGATCATATTTGGTATGCTGAAAGATCTCGATGATGCGCATTTACAAATACGAAGGTCAAGGTCATGTGACATGTTCAAGGTCATCTGTCAAGGTCAAAGTTTTAAAAAAATCACACAAAAAAGGACCATCTTGGAAGTCAGTAAAGTACAAGAGGGCCTTATCGCTCCACTGGCTTTCGCCCTGTCATGCCCATATTTAGGGTACAATCAAAATATCTAGAACAATTTATGAAAAGGGTCGCCGAGGGAACATCCAAATGAGCCAAATTGTTTTAGAGGAGAAGATTTTAAAAGATTTTAACATGAAAAAATACCACGCCCCTATTGGGGGGTCAATCAAAATTTCTTGGTAAAGAGTCACCCAAGGAACATCCATGCCAAGTTTCATTGAAATCAGCCAAATGATTTGGGAGGATAAAGGTTTTTAGCTCCACTGGCTGAAAGCCACTGGGGCTATTGTCATGGCGTTGTGTCCGTCGTGCGTCCGTCCGTCTGTGCGTCCGGGCGTCCGGTCGTAAACTTTTTCTTTAAAAATCTTCTCCTCAGAAACTACTGGATGGATTTCAACCAAACTTCACAGAAATGATCCTTGGGTGACCCTCTTTCAAAGTTGTTCAAGAAATTGTGATCCAATGTAAAACATGGATTTAATGGGCGTGGCTAATTTCCAGTCATTTCTCTATATGTTATATAGTGGAAACTTTGAAAATCATTTTCTCAGAATGTAAGTGATGGATATCAACCAAATTTCACAGGAATGATCCTTGAGTGATTCTTTATCAGCCTATTAAACATTATTGTGCTCTGATGAAAAGTATGTATTTCATGGGCGGAGGTCATTTCTCTCTATGCTATATAGTGGAAACTTTGAAAATCATTTTCTCAGAATGTAATCGATGGATATCAATCAAACTTCATTAGTATGATCCTTGGGTGATCCATTATCATGCAGCCAAAAATTATCATGATCGGATGAAAATTATGTCTTTTATTGGCGGAGGTCATTTCTCTCTGTGTTATGATAATGGAAACTTTGAAAATCATTTCAACATAAATAGAACCCAAAATATCTAAAAAATCTAGTCAAAACTTTGATTACAAGAATTTCAAGCCTGTGGAGCAACTCAAGCCATTCATGGCTTTCTAGTTAAAGATTTTAATGTAAAAAAATGCCCCACCTTGCCAAACCCATTTTCAGGGGTCAATTATTTTTTTTTTTAACAAATTAAGTGAAGGGTCACCCAAGGAACATCCATGCCAGGTTTCATTGAAATTAGACCAATGGTTTGGGAGGAAAATATTTTTAAATTGCCATTGCCACATCCATATTTGGGGGTCAATCAAAATTTCTTGAACAATTCAAGAAAACGGTCACCCAAGGAATAGCCATGCAAATCCATTGAAATCGGCCCAATGGTTGGAAGGAGAAGATTTTTAAAGATTTTATTATGGTAAAATGCCTTGCCCTGCCAAGCCCATATTTGGGGGTCAACCAAAATTTCTTAAATGATTTAAAAAGAGGGTCACCAAAGGGTTATTTCTACCAAGTTTCGTTTAAATCCCCCCATTTGTTTGGGAGGAGAAGCTGTTAAAAAGAAAAGTTTACACAGAGACCGATGCATGCACGTCCGGACACTTTGCCATGACAATAGCTAGCTGGCCTTCAGCTAGGGAAGATAAAAATCATGAAAAAGAAATTTCTTCCAGTAGAGGTCAACCAGTGGTCGCATGTAAAAAATTCTTATACAGGTACCCGGTATGTAAAATGATAATTCTAGATTCATAAAATAGTCCAAGTGCAAAAAGTTTTGACCCTAATCACTCTGCATTGTTCACATAGTCTCACTAGGGTCGACACTTTAAGCACTTCCCATATGGTCCCTTTTTCACAGGTCACAATTAAAAACTTACTCCCAATAAGTATCTTATGCTTTCAGCATCATCGTGGAAGGCCGCTTAAATATAATAAGATGTTATTTGTTAGTAAAATACATTGTTTGGGACTTTTAACAAAAAGCAAAGTTTTGGTGGGTGACCTTTACATTGTAAATACAGCTTATTCGTTTGACTTAAAACTTGGCAGTTATGTTACAGAGTGCAGTGCACAAGAAAGCCGCGGCAATAGCGCAGTTGGTAGCGCGCCGGACTTCTAATCCAGGGGTCTATATTCACACGGGTTCGATCCCCGGCTGCGGCACTCATTCTTTCAGACTATTTGTCTCTCACCAATGGGTTGATAATCGTAGACCTATGTGAGATAGCAGCTGGAGGCAAGGAAAGAATGTGATGGTTGTACTGGTGAGAGAAATACCAAGAATCCATTGTTAGGTGTTCCAGCCGCCGCGATTTATCTGAAATAATGTTGAAAGCGGCGTTAAACTCCATTCAATCAATCAATCATTGTTCTATCAAAATGTCAATTTATTTGAATATGCTTAGCACCTGAAATGCCTAAAAAACCTAAATTATCAACTTTAAACAAATTTATTTTTTACAGGTGGCTGGTACAAAGACTAGATGTCGAGATTGCAGATTCAAACAAACGATGGACATTTTATATGGACCCTAATTCAACCCTTGGACGTTATAGTGAAACTAGTAAACCTGAAGAGAAAACATCAGAGAAGAAATCGTGAAATTAATTAACCCTTGTCATACTGAACCTGAAAAATCCTGTTCTTATGTGTGATGCATTCCTGGTTTACTGCTTCAATTAACTCCTTTTCATGACATTTTTCTGCTCATTCTTTCCGACTATTTGTCTCTCATCAATGGGTTGATATTCGTAGACCTATGTGAGATAGCAGCTGGAGGCTAGGAAAGGATGTGATGGTGAGAGAAATACCAGGAATTCATTGTTAAGTGCTCCAGGCCTGTGATATAACTGAAAGAATGTTCAAAGCGGCGTAAAACTCCATTCAATAAATTAATCAATCTGCTGTAAGCTAAGCTTTGACAGAAATTGTAGACTAAGATCAGACTGATCTTAATCTACACTGTCTGCTTTCTATTTATTTATTGCCAAAAATGTTGGGTGTGGCTTCTTGACATGCCCCTGAAAATGGTTCTTTGTTTGAAACAAAATTTAAATCAACAGGGAAAGGGTTAATTTGAAAAGAAATAATTTTTCAGCAAGTAGGGCTCCCAGTGCTTTCAGTCCTTTTCATAGTTATTTTTAGTGAGTTTACAAAGGGATTAAGGTGCCGCATTAATATATAAGAACCCTTAATCCCTGTCACGCTGAATAAAAAGATTGACGAAAATGTATTCGAGTCAAGGTACTTAGAACACTGGAATCACTTTTTAAGGTAGTAGACATGTTATAGTTCCACAACATTTCGGCACCCATGAACTTTCACTATGTTGACCGATTTTTTTAAATGAAAATCATTAGGAAACCCCAGTTAACACTGTTAAAGTTCATTACTTCTGAAACGTTGTGCATCTTTTACGGTTCTACTACCTTAAGAGCCTGCATTTATTTGAAAATAAAATAAAAAACTTTCAAGTTTAAATGGAAAATCAGGTTGTAAATACTAAGATAAGACTGTACATATGGCATTGTGCCGTCTGATATTTGTCTGTACCCCCATCTCCTGCGAAAGCAACAGAACAGTGTGACAAGGGTTAGAGATCACAAATCTTAAGTTTGATTTTAAATAAAAATGTTGCATTTGACACTTTTATAGGCTGGTCTAAATAAACAAAATTGTAGACGATGTTATCTCAAATAGTGTAAAACGCCCGAAATAAATTGAAATGTATTGTTAAAGTTTGGAAACGATGTGAGAATTAGAGAAGGTTATTCACCCATTTCTTGCTAAATAAGTTATTTATTAAGTACCAGATTGTGTGATAACTTGATAAATTATATGAAGCAATTTCTATCTGTACTGTCTATAGAACTACATGTATATGATATGCAGGATAATGCATTTACATCCTCTAACTTGGACCAGTACCTTCTTATTTTGCAGCTTATTGATGTGCGGTTGCGTGCGTACAGGATTAATAGGATTACAATATACGTCTTCGCAAGCCAATGGGTTCTACCTCTACTCTGGTCTTATGTTTCTAAGGTACCATAGTTTGGTTAGGTCCATTGGCTTTCGAAGATGATGGGATTATTTTTCATTACTAATCAAGTTTGTATGTTCATCAAAGTACACATGGGATTATATTGATTTTTAGCTCTACTGGCTGAAAGCCTCTGGGGCTGTTGTCATGGGTTGTGTCCGTCGTGCGTCTGTCCGTCCTTGCATGCATGCGTGCGGTCGTAAACTTTTATTTAAAAATCTTCTTCTCAGAAACTACTGGATGAATTTCAACCAAACTTCACAGGAATGATCCTTGGATGACCCTCTTTCAAAGTTGTTCAAGAAATTTTGATCCAATGAAAAACATGGATTTCATGGGCGTGGCTAATTTCCAAATATGGTAAAAAGTGAGTTTTCTCAGATTCTAATCAATGGATACCAATTAAATTTTACATGAATGATCCTTGGGTGACCCTTTATCAGTCTACAAAAATTTTTTGTGATCGGATGGAAAATATGCATTTTATGGGCGGAGGTCAATTCTCTTAATGTTATATATTGGAAACTTTGAAAATCATTTTCTCATCATGTAACAGGTGGATACCAACCAAATTTCACTGGAATGATCCTTCAGTGACCCTTTGTCAGTCTACAAAAAATCGTTGTGATCGGATGAAAAATATGCTTTTTATGGGCGGATGTCATTTCTCAATATGTTAAATAGTGGAAACTATGAAAATCATTTTCTCAGAATGTAACTGATTGATATCAATCAAACATTTTTGGTATGATCTTTGGGTGACCCATTATCATGCAGCCAAAAATTATTTTGATTTGATGAAAAATATGTCTTTTAAGAGTGGAGGTCATTTCTGTATTTGTTATGTAGTTGAAACTTTGAAAATCATTTAAACAGTAAACCCCAAATATCTAAAAATCTAGTCAAAACATTTATTTGTTTGTTCAAGAATTTCAAGCCTGTGGAGGGACACAAGCCATTCATGGCTTTCTAGTTAAAAAATTCTGCGGAAGTTTTTGTCTAATAGATTATTCGAAACTTTATTGAGTAAAATGTATTTGAATGATAATTGCTCATTGTTTGTCCATTTGCTGTATCATGTTAGCCCACACTGCCCAGTTTCAAATGATTTATCATTGTCACAAAAGTTGGAAATTTTCTTGGAAAAATGCAGGATGGGTGACGATGGTTTATCTTCTAAACCCACTGTGAAAAATTCTGATGAAACATTGAAGGGATTTTCCTTAGACGAATCTTTACCTATGTTGTATAGAAATACATTGGCCTAGCCTATACGCACAAAAAATGTCCAAAAGGGGAGAGAGAAAGAGTTAGAAAGATAATAATTATAGAAGTATATGGATAGAATGTTGTGTAAGTAAAATTCATTTGCAATTAAGGAAGAAAGAGTCAAATATTTCACAGGCGAGAGGGATCAGTTAATCAAATCGGTAAAAAACGTAGCCCTCTCACCTGATGAAGAACATCTTCAAGTTATTGGAGCTACGACTACGTTATAGGGGCTAGGTTGAACTTTTTCCCACACTTCCTCCGTCGGAGCCTCCGCTGAGACCCTAGTTTCACTTACATTTCTTCCAGCAACGCACCTTGTGCCTGTTTTACTAAACATCTTAAAATAATTTTTTGCATAAGTCAAAGATTAAATTTGCCTCTACTGCAAGTATTTATAATTTTGATTTACTACTAATTTTTAGCTCACCTGAGCACAACGTGCTCAAGGGGAGCTTTTAGGGTGATGCCAAGTCCGTCGTCCATCGTCAACAATTAAGAAAAACTTTTTCTTCTCCTTTACCACTGGGCTGATTTCAATGAAACTGTGCCAGAATGTTTCTTGTGTGACCCTCTTCATAAATCGTTTGCTAAATTCTGATTGGCCTAAAAATGTGGGCGTGGCAGGGCATGGCATTTTTTCACTTTGAAATATATGAACAACATCTCCTCCTTAACCACAGGGACAATTTCAATGAAACTTTACCAGAATGTTCCTTTGGTGACCCTTTTGTTGGCGAAATTTTGATTGGCCCTTAAATATGGGCGTGGCAGGGTGGGGCTTATTTTGAGCCCAAAATCTTTGAACGACATCTCCTCCTTAACCACTAGGCGGATTTCAATGAAACTGTACCAGAATGTTCCTTGGCTGACCCTTTTAAAAAATTGTTTGCGAAATTTTGATTGGCCCATAAATATGGGCTAGGCAGGGCGGGGCTTATTTTGAGCCCGAAATCTTTGAATGAGATCTCCTCCTGAACCACTTGGCCAATTTCAATGAAACTTTACCAGAATGTTCCTTGGGTGTCCCTTTTAAAAAATTGTTCGCAAAATTTTGATTGGCCCATAAATATGGGCGTGGCAGGGTGGGGCTTATTTTGAGCCCGAAATCTTTGATTGACATCTCCTCCTGAACCACTGGACCTATTTAAATGAAACTTTACCAGAGTGTTCCTTAGGTGACCCTTTTTGGAAATTGTTTGCGAAGTTTTGATTGGTCAATAAATATGGGTGTGGCAGGGCAGGGCTTATTTTGAGCCCGAAATCTTTGAATGACATCTCCTCCTTAACCACTGGGCCAGTTTCAATGAAACCTTACCTGAATGTTCCTTTGATAACCCTTTTTATACGCCCGTCGAAGACGGGACGTATTATGGGATCACCCGTGATGTCCCGCGTCCGGCGTCCGGGCGTCCGGCGGCGTCCACTTCTTTGTCCGGAGCATAACTCTGTCACTTGAAGTCCGATGGACTTCAAACTTGGCAATTATATTCTTCTCATCATTGCGGAGTGCAGTGCACAAGAACCATAACTCTACCTGGCTATTTTTTGAGTTATTGCCCTTTGTTGTTTTTCAGACTTGAATCTTGTCCGGAGTATATCTCTAAAAGTATAATAGCTAGGATCATGAAACTTCATGGGTGTATAGATCTCACCAAGAGGGAGTGCAGTGTACAAGAACCATAACTCTACCTGGCCTATTTTTTGAGTTATTGCCCTTTGTTGTTTTTCTGACTTGAATCTTGTCCGGAGTATATCTCTAAAAGTATAATAGCTAGGATAATGAAACTTCATGGGTGTATAGATCTCATCAAGGGGGAGTGCAGTGCACAAGAACCACAACTCTACCTGGCCTATTTTTTGAGTTATTGCCCTTTGTTGTTTTTCAGACTTGAATCTTGTCCGGAGTATATCTCTTAAAGTATAAAAGCTAGGATCATGAAACTTCATAGGTGTATAGATCTCATCATTGCGGAGTGCAGTGCACAAGAACCATAACTCTACCGGGCCTATTTTTTGAGTTATTGCCCTTTGTTGTTTTTCTGACTTGAATCTTGTCCGGAGTATATCTCTAAAAGTATAATAGCTAGGATCATGAAACTTCATGGGTGTATAGATCTCACCAAGGGGGAGTGCAGTGCACAAGAACCATAACTCTACCTGGGCTATTTTTTGAGTTATTGCCCTTTGTTGTTTTTCTGACTTGAATCTTGTCCGGAGTATATCTCTTAAAGTATAATAGCTAGGATCATGAAACTTCATGGGTGTATAGATCTCACCAAGGGGGAGTGCAGTGTACAAGAACCATAATTCTACCTGGCCTATTTTTTTTAGTTATTTCCCATTGTTGTTTTTCAGACTAGAATCTTGTCCGGAGTATATCTCTAAAAGTATAATAGCTAGGATCATGAAACTTTATGGGTGCAAAAATTATTCATTCAAAATATCCTCAGTTCTATTCAAACCCCCAGTTAATACTAAGCAGTGTGACGGGCGTATCTTGTGACAATTTGGCACCTTGTTAAAAATTATTCGCAAAATTTTAATTGGCCCAAAGATTTGGGTGTGGCAGGGCAGGCCATATTTTGAGCCCGAAAATTTTGAAAGACAACTCCTGAACTCCTGAATGTTCCTTACATGACCCTTTTTATCCCCCGCCGAAAAAAATTTTCGGGGGGGATATTGTTTTTGCCATGTCCGTCCATCCGTCCGTCCGTCCGTCCCACATTCGTTTCCGCGCTATTTCTTGAAAACTATAGACCCGATTTCAATGAAACTTGGCACACAGCTTCACTACAATGAGGACATGCGCATATCGTCGGGGTTACCCGGTTCGACGGTCGAATTTAGAGTTACTGCCCCTGACTGTTTAAGCCATATACATACATAGTGATATTCGTTTCTGCGCTATTTCTTGAAAACTATAGACCCGATTTCAATGAAACTTGGCACACAGCTTCACTACAATGAGGACATGCGCATATCGTCGGGGTTACCCGGTTCGACGGTCGAATTTAGAGTAACTGCCCCTGACTGTTTAAGCCATATACATACATAGTGATATTCGTTTCCGCGCTATTTCTTGAAAACTATAGACCCGATTTCAATGAAACTTGGCACACAGCTTCACTACAATGAGGACATGTGCATGTCGTCGGGGTGACTCGGTTCGACGGTCGAATTTAGAGTTACTGCCCCTGACTGTTTAAGCCATATACATACATAGTGATATTCGTTTCCGCGCTATTTCTTGAAAACTATAGACCCGATTTCAATGAAACTTAATACACAGCTTCACTACAATGAGGACATGCGCATATCGTGGGGGTTACCTGGTTCGACGGTCAAATTTAGAGTTACTGTCCCTGACTGTTTAAGCCATATACATACATAGTGATATTCGTTTCCGCGCTATTTCTTGAAAACTATAGACCCAATTTCAATGAAACTTGGCACACAGCTTCACAACAATGAGGACATGCGCATATCGTCGGGGTTAACCGGTTTGACCGTCAAATTAAGAGTTACTGCCCCTGACTGTTTAAGCCATATACATACATAGTGATATTCGTTTCCACACTATTTCTTGAAACCTGTAGACTGGATTTTAATGAAACTTGGCACACAGCTTCACTACAATGAGGACATGCGCATATCGTCGTGGTTACCTGGTTCGACTATGAATTTTAGAGTTACTGCACCCTGACTGTTTAAGCCATATACATACAGAGTGATATTCCTTTCTGCGCTATTTCTTGAAAACTGTAGACTGAATTTTAATGAAACTTGGCACACAGCTTCACTACAAAGAGGACATGTGCATATCGTCAGGGTTACCCGGTTCGACCGCCGAATTTAGAGTTACTGCCCCCTGACTGTTTAAGCCATATACATACATTGTAATATTTGTTTCTGCGCTATTTCTTGAAAACTATAGGTTGATGTAGATAAAAGATAACCTGTACCTAAGTTTGATATTAACTTCATTGACAATGAAAATTTGTTCGGCGGGGGATATCAATTCAACGAATTTGCTTGTTAAAATTATTTTGCAAAATTTTTATTTGCCCATAAAAATGGGCATGGCAGGGCGTGCCTTATTTTTAGTTGCCTCCGTAAAGAATGGATGAGATGAATGGATGGGTCTATTTTCACCTTAAATTCTTTGAATAATATGTCCTCCTCACAAATTAGGCAAATGTGAATGTAACTTTGTCAGAAAGTTACTTGGATGGGTTCCACTGGACAAATAAAATTAAGGTGAGTCGTTTAGGGCCATTCTGACCCTCTTGTTTCTTAAGACGTTTAGTAAAACGGGCCCCAGGAATTTTACAAGCAAGATATGTAAACATTTTTTGTTTGTCATACAAATTCTGAATATCGCTGTAGGGGCACAGTAGAGACGTCGCGAAATCACGTACATCGCAGTTTATAATGTCGCCGTTCAAGCGCCGCTACCATTCTATGGCTATTTCACTCGTACTCATTCGGAATCTCCAGATTAAATTTCTTTGGAAAGTTATAAGCTGAGATCTTGTTCATTTGTAAGGAGATTAGTTTAATGTAAATTCTAAACTGTAGTTTCAGAGAAGATTTTTTACATTTCATCTTGTAGGACCATTTTTCAGTGACGCGTCAGCCCATAAAGCCACCCAGAACATCACTCGGCCATTTCCGTAAACGGCAACAGACCTCGGATGTATGTAAGGCGGATGAATATGTAACAAAAGTGTTCATTTTGTTAGACAGAAACAGTGTAAGATCATAGTACTGAAAGTACTGATAAGTTGGTATGCGCTCAAGAGACCATGACATCAAGCCACTAACGAAGCTGACGCCTCCCGCCCAGATGGTCACATTATACGTCTCGACTTTTGACTATAAAATTCACCAAACCGCATTAAAATATGCGCTACGTCAGATGACTAGGAACATTTTGTAAAAGTTTCATCCAAATCGGTCCATAAATGGAGGAGGAGTTGCGTTCACAAGATTTTTTCAAATGAAGGCCTCTTTTTCCATGACACGGCTAACATTCACCCAACCGTGACAATAGGCACTAGGTCAGGTGACTAGGAACTTTCTGTGAAAGTTTCATCCAAATCGGTCCATAAATGAGGGAGAAGTTGTGTTAACAAGATTTTTTTTACATGAAGGCTCCATGACGCGGCTGAAATTCACCAAACCGTGACTTCATGCACAAGGTCATGTGATTAGGAACATTCTGTGAAAGTTTTATCCAAATCCAACATGAAATTTTGGAGGAGTTCTGCTCACAAGAAAAGTGGACGTACCTACGGACGGACGGACAGACGGTGAAGATGACGCCAATATACGACCGCCTCCAGCTGCGTAAAAAATGAAATCCCAGAAAATACTATGCCTGCACTGTAAAAATCGCAAAATTCAAGACTAGCCTTTAGGTAACGCAAATTTATGCGTAGATTAAACGATACATGTTTTCTGAAAGACAAAAATGTTTCTTGAAAGCCAATTTCAATCGTACGATTGCAATACGATCAAATTTCGGTCGAAGGACCTCTCTTGAACGTGGCCTCTGAAGGCAAAACACGTGGGGTTGGTAAACTCGTTCAGATATTTGATAAAAACAAAGGCTGTAGTTAACTTGTGATAATCTTCAATGATATTTAAAGGATTGTGCACGTGCGTATTTTTGCACAATTGAATTTATGTCTAAGCAAGTTTAAAGAAAATGGACAAAAGCAGAAAGAGAAGATAAATGTTTGCCTATAGACCCACAATTTAGAGTGAGTGATCAAAGGTAAACTTTGTCTATACAGGTATAGACAAAATTGACCTTTGATCTATCACTTAAACTTGTGGATCTATACCTTCATCGATCCTTGCTGCGTCCACCATCAAGTGAAATTGTCGCTCGATTTGGAAATGGGTTCCATTTTTTTAAGAGAAGTAATAAAAAGAGAATATTTGCTGGATCGGGTTGTTAATACAGATAAATAATCTGCAGATTTTGATCGTTTCTAATAATGGTTTACGAAACAATTAGATAAAAAAAAACCCATTTGAACTACGGTATTATGTTTAAGTGTGTAAATAGTTCGTTCAGAAAGAGAAACTAGACCTCTAAAAGAAGCTATAACATAATTCTACGAAAAACAGGTCGCGACGTTACCAAATAAGCAGATCACGTGATTGGCTTGTGCTATTGCCACAATTCTACGAAAAACAGGTCGCGTATTACCAAATAAGCAGATCACGTGATTGGACGGTGCTGTTGTCATTAGCTTACTTTATTGGACTTGACTTATCACATGATTTCCAAATATAGTAATGCAATCATTTGCTACTAGTAAATTCGTACGCAAGTTTCAATAAATTTAGTTTAAGACATAAATTAGCGTGTTAATAATTTACATAAAGTGATATAGAGGATAATCGTTTGTTTCAGTGTAAGATCGATTTATATTTCATTGAGGGAACGAAAAAGGCTATATTTTCACGAATGGCAGAGCCACGAGTGAAAATATAGCTTTTGGTGTTCACGAAATGAAATATTAATCGATCTTACTCGAAAAACAAACGATTATTCTATTTCTGTAATGCAAAATTGGGACAAAATATGAAATTTCTAGGACATATTTTCGTAGAGCGCGTCATTTTGCACGTGATTGCTATGCAACGTTCATGGTAACGTCACTTATTTCGCCCCGCGTCGATGACGTTAGATAGGGTGAAATGCACAAAAGCAGGGTATAAAATTTTGATAACTTCACTGCTTTTGCAGTGAGATTATCAACTGATAATCTACCGTTATTTCTCGATAAACCACCAAAACGCATTTAAGAAAGTTGTGTAATTGTTCAACATTATTACTTCTTGATGAAATAAACTGTATGTCTGTGTCAAGTTTAGATATACAAAATAGGCCGTAGTGTATTCACATCCTTTTCACGTGATATGTGTTATCAAAAAACCCGAAATGAAATTATCTTGTGTTCATTTTGCGGTTTTGTTAAATCTGAGTTGGAATTGCTCCGCATTCCAACTTAAAAAACTAGCACGGAACAAACCGGCGCTATCTTTAGATATATATTTTTAGCTAACCTGAGCACATCGTGCTCAAGGTGAGCTTTTGTGATCATTGAATGTGCGTCGTCTGTCGTCCGGCGTCCGGTGTTTACACTCTAGAGGCCACAAATATGGCCAAATCTCCATGAAACTTGGTTAGAATATTGGCCAGGTCACAAGGACGAACCCTATTGAAAATGGGAAGGATCCATGCCATATCGCAGGAAAAGGGGCCTTAATGACAATTTTATTGTTTACACTCTAGAGGCCACAAATATGGTCCAATCTTCATGAAACTTAGTCAGAATGTTCTCCAGGTCACAAGGACGAACCCTATTGAAAATGGGAAGGATCCATGCCATATCGCAGGAAAAGGGGCCTTAATGGCAATTTTCTTGTTTACACTCTAGAGGCCACAAATATGGTCCAATCTTCATGAAACTTGGCCAGAATATTGGCTAGGCCACAAGGATGAAACCTTTTGAAAATGGGATAGGTCCATACCATATCAAGGGAAAAGGGGCCTTAACGACAATTTTCTTGTTTTCTAGGGGCAAAAACTTTGGCCAAAACTTCATAAAAGTTGGTTTTATGTAGAAATTATTTCCTTTATGACAGCTTCCATTTTAATTGATGTTATGCCCTAGGGGTCAAAGAGACTCAGGTGAGCGATCTAGGACCATCATGGTCATCTTGTTTACAGTAAAAAACGGCTGGGGCTATTGTCATGGCGTTGTGTCCTTCGCGCGTCCGTCAGTCTGTCCGTGCGTCCGGTCGTAAGATTTTTCTTTAAAATTCTTCTCTTCAGAATCTACTGGATGTATTTCAAAGAAACTTCACAGGAATGATCCTTGGGTGACCCTCTTTCAAAGTTGTATCGACCAACAGCGTTATAGGCGATTGTGCAAACGCTTCAACGTCCTATCAGCTCTGGAAATTTTATGAACGCCGTAAAATCGCTGTTGCATCGCCGTCCTGGTGTGATAGGGTAATAAAGCTGTCCCGCACATTGACCTCCGCCATGACACAACCATCAGCCAAACGATGATTGGTTGTTGAGATATTTCCAAATGATATTGAATGAGTGTGTGGAGCGAATTTTGAATGAATTTTGAAGAAGTATCGATGAATTATTACCTCCCTTTAATGAAATATGCGTACTTTTCTTATTTTATCACGGACAAAGCTGACGTTTAAAAATTAATACTAGCCAATAAAATCATGCAACCATTTCACTGTAATGTTGATCATTTTGAATGGTTTTGAATCGTTTCTGAGCGATTTCGGGGCGTTTCTGATTAATTGGATTGAGTGTTTGGAATGAATGATCGGAACGCTAAGCGGGTGATTTAGAATGATCTTGAATGAAATTAGTTTAAATTTCACGATGTTATTAGCTGTACAAGACAAAAAGCGAACAGTTTGAGGGCGACCTTTGATTTCGTTACTACAGCTTGTTCCTGTGTGAGAAGTACCAGGAATCCATTGTTAGGTTATCCAGTCGCCTAAATCAAGATGTAGTTACGACGTTTAAATCGACTTTCCACGAAGAAGTTTGAAACAAAATGGAGGAACATGACGGAGTTCAACAGCAATCTCATTACGAATGGGTGTTTTGATTGGTCAATCGATATTTGATTGGCAGCAGCGATCTGTTAATTCGACCGAGTCCAGCCATGCATCCAGGGTTACCAAACGGGGCAAACAATTTCCCAATTGAACCCCGCTTTGCACGCAAGCGCACGTGCAAAGCGGGGTTCAATTGGAAAACTGTTTGCCCCATTTGGTGATCCCGAACGCAGGGCAGAACAAATGTGAGAGATGTAAAGTTTGAGTTTACACGTGCACTTTCCTATTAGTGAAAATAATAACAGGGATCGGACGCGTAATTACTGTTTAGCTGACCCGTGTCCTCGCTTCCGCAAATCGGGAGAGCCTTTTCAGGTCTGGGGATGTTTAAGCAAAGCGATAAAGCCCTCTCAGTCTTCTTTTTTATTTTTATTTTTCGAGTGATTGGTTATTCGTTTTAGTGGAGCTTATGCCGTGGCCTGGGGCTCGTTTTACTTAATCTTACGGAAAAATTAATCGTATAAGTCAATCAAAAATTCAATAATCGTATCTGGTGTTTTCATTCATTTATGGATTCTGTCTTGCAATATCTCATTGAAATAGTCTTTAGAAGACGATTCCAATGAGATGTTGCATGGCAGAATTCCATATTTAGTTACAACTATAGAAGTAACTCCAATTTTTGACTTTCGCGAAAGATGATCGTAAGATGTTTAGTAAAACGGGCCCCAGCTGGTGCCCGTCGTTAGTGCGTCCGTCCGTTAACTGTTTTCTTAAAACATCTTCTCTGAAACTATTAACAAGAATTCAATCATCATTGGGACAAGCTCTATTATAAGATTTGCTTGTAAAATTCTGGTCGGGCTGATGACATGGGCTCTATCATTCGTCTCAACTCGGCCGATTCCGTAACCTACATTTAGATCGGAGACGTCTGAGATCGCCCGAAGATTGCCGAATGGGTCTATGGGCTGCCGCGTCACTGAAAAATGGTCCTATATGATGAATTGTTAAAAATCTTCTTATCTGAAACTACTGTTTAGAATTTACATTAAACTTATCTCCTTACAAATAAACAAGATCTCAACTTATAACTTTCCAAAGAAATTTAATCTCGCTTGTCATAGATTTTTTTTCTAAGCAGAGATTGCCAGAGGAGCCATACAGCCCCCCTCGGCCTCTTGTTTTGTTTATAAGTGCATTTCCATTTAATTTTAGCTCGGCTGTTTTCGGAGAAAAACTCGAGGTATTGCTATAGCCTTGGTGTCGTCGTTGTCGATGTCGTCGTGCGAAAACTTTGACATTTTGTTATATCTTTAGTTCTTCTGAATCCATTCACTTGAAACTTGGCACCCATGTTCACCATCAAAAGAGCAACCTACACTATCAAGGGGATAACTCTAGATGCATTTTCTGAGCTTGTAAAACTCTATTCAAAGGATCGGGGGGGGGGGGGGGGGGGCTCGGTTTAACGACAAAACGGGCATTGGACCTTCATATTGAAGTCGGAATTTAAAGCTATAATGAAGCTCCTGTTTCAAAGGACTCAGAATCAGAATAAACGCATGCGAATTAAAATATTATAACATCGTCACAGCAACCAATGTAATAATTCAAAAACAACTATGAATTACAAAATAGCAAACTGAATATTTTCACTGCACTTGTGAACATATGTTTATTTAATTTTTAACCCGGCTGTTTCCGAAGAAAATGCTGGATATTTCTTTAACCTGGTTGTCGTGACATTTTTTGATATCTCTGGCTTTACCGAAAGCATTCACTTAAAACTTCACTACCAAAAGAGCAACCGATACTATCAATGGGGATAACTCCAGATGTATATTGTGCAATTATGTCCATTTTTTCACTACAGTCGATATTGCTCGAGCGACCACGTCTATTAAGCGACCAATTTTATTAAGCGACCATCATGAAAAATCCTGTCACCGTAAACATAATCTCTGAAAAAGTGGATATTCTTAGCGAAAAATTGGCTTTTGTTGAATCTTATGTTGTTGGAACCCGTCAGAATCGTCTCAATAAGACGATTCTAATGGGTTCGAACATCATAGGATTCAGTGCGACTTGACCAACAATCTTTAAATACTATCAAAATGAACTGTCACCTTCATCATGGTATTTCGTATTAAGCGACCATTCCCATAAACGACCGCTTTTTGGTGGTCCCTTAAGTGGTCGCTTAACACAAGTTTTACTGTAATTGTTTTTATACCCCCGCAAAACGAATGTTTTCGGGGGTATACTGGAATCAGCCTGTCTGTCTGTCCGTCCGTCCGTCCGTCCGTGCGTCTGTCCGTCTGTCCGTCCGTCTGTGGACACAAATAGTAGTAAATTTGTGTCGCGAACTCCTCCTTCAGTTTTCCTTCAAAAGCCTTGAAACTTTATAGAAACATTCATCACATGTTGAAGTTTTGCAAGACGCAATTTTCAGGTCCAAACTTCCCCTGGTTCATGAATTATCTCCCCTTGAACTTAGACATTTTATCCTATTTGTTACCATGTACTTATCATTTTGTGTCGCAAACTCCTCCTTCAATTTTCATTCAATAGTTATGAAATATTATACAAACATACATCACATAATGAAGTTTTGCAAGACGCAAATTTCAAGTGTCAACTCTCCCAGGTTCACTTATTATCTCCCCTTGAACTTAAGACATTTTTTTTCTATTTGTTACCATTTACTTTTAATGTAGTAAATTTGTGTCGCGAACTCCTCCTTCAGTTTTCCTTCAAAAGCCTTGAAACTTTATAGAAACATTTATCACATGTTGAAGTTTTGCAAGACGCAATTTTCAGGTCCAAACTTCTCCTGGTTCATGAATTATCTCCCCTTGAACTTAGATATGTTTTCCTATTTGTTACCATGTACTTATCATTTTGTGTCGCAAACTCCTCCTTCAATTTTCATTCAATAGTTATGAAATATTATACAAACATACATCACATAATGAAGTTTTGCAAGACGCAAATTTCAAGTGTCAACTCTCCCAGGTTCACTAATTATCTCCCCTTGAACTTAAGACATTTTTTTCTATTTGTTACCATTTACTTATAATTTTGTGTCGCAAACTCCTCCTGCAATTTTCATTCAAAAGTTATGAAATATTATACAAACATTCATCACAAGTTGAAGTTTTGCAAGACGCAAATTGCAAGTCTCAATTCCCCCTGGTTCATGAATTATCTCCCCTTGAACTTAGACATTTTTTTCCATTTGTTACCATGTACTTATCATTTTGTGTCGCAAACTCCTCCTTCAATTTTCATTCAATTGTAATGAAACATTATGCAAATATTGATCACAAGTTGAAGTTTTGCAAGAGGCTAATTTCAAGTGTCAACTCCACCAGGTTCATGAATAATGTCCCCTTGATCTTAAGACATTTTTTTTCTATTTGTTACAATGTACTTATAATTTTGTGACACAAACTCCTCCTTCAATTTTCATTCAATAGTTATGAAACATTATCCAAACAATTATCACATGTTGAAGTTTTGCAAGACACAAATTTCAAGTGACAAATCCCCCAGGTTCATGTGTTATCTCCCCTTGAACTTTGACATTTTTTCCTAATTGTTACCATGTACTTATAATTTTGTGTTGCAAACTCCTCCTGCAATTTCCATTCAATAGTAATGAAACAGTATACAGACATTTATCACATGTTGAAGTTTTGCAAGACACAAATTTCAAGTGTAAACGCCCACAGGTTTATGAATTATCTCCCCTTTAACTTAAGACAATTTTTCTTTTTGAACACATATACTTGTAATTTTGTTTCCAAAACTCCTCCTTCAGTTTTCCTTCAATAGCTTGAAAACATCTATCACATGTGTCAGTTTTGCAAGACGCAATTTAGAGGTCTCAAATCCAAGAGAATATTTATATTTGAAGCATTTTTTGCTTCTTCTGTCAAAGTATCTCATTCTCTGAAAGCACTTGCGGGGGTATTAAGTCACATTCAGTGACAAGCTCTAGTTATCCACTATTCAGCATCGAGTAGCATAGGTACCCGTAGGCGGTGCCCTTGTTAACGTATCTGTTTTATGTATAGGATAGAAAACGAGTGCCGTGGTATATCGGAAATAGACACGAGCGTCAGCGTCAGCGAGTGTCTATTTTCAATATACCGCGGCATGAGATTTTCTATCTGACTTAGACCATGCTCTTATATCAGTGTCTGTACTTTTTACCCGAACCTCTGTACAATAAAAAAAAGAGTAAATCTCCCTTTGATATTACTCTGAGTATGTGTAAAAAATGCTGAAATAACTTATGAATCTATTTCCGTTACTTTTTGCAGTTCTTTTGCATTTTTTGCGACTGTAAAACGTCTTTTGGAAGGCGCTCATATAAAATGCACGACATCTTATTGCAATGACGGGGCACACAAAACCTGTCGAGATTCACGTACACTACTACTACCATCGTAAATCTGTAAATACAAGGCTCGGAGTTGTATCTGTGATTTATTCTTTTGAAATACTGTTCTCTGATTAGCCAAATCGCTTCAAGCGTGGTCTAATTATAAATATACATTTCTATCCATTTTTAAGACAGACTTTCTTTGAAGGAATCTTTCCATGTCTATCCGATCAATCAATGATTCCCAACGTTACTATATATATTGTGTTTGACTTTCATTTAGGAGCCGAAGATATTTAAATGTATTAGAATCATACAATCAAGTTGGTTTTCTTAACTGCCTTGTTTGGCCTTTGAACCAGGCGTTTGGCCTTCAACTAGAGGAACTTTAGGACCTATATTGCTCCACAGGCATTGATTTACCGCGTCTTTTAAAATAACGTAAATTGTCTATAAATAAAAAAAGGATCACACAAAACATTGGTTATTAGAAGCCATGACAATTCTAATAAAACAGTTTAAACCAACACAACACGGTGCTTGCGAGGAACATCATGAAGAATAAATGGAATAGACACCCGTCAACAAAATCCGTCGCTTCCTGCTTTGTTATTGGCTGTTCTATCTCTGGCTCTTTCTCCCTCTTGTATCCATACGCTTCCTGGAACTTCCTGTCTATCCCAAAATTACCCGAGATTATATCTATACTCGCTTTACGGATGTCACGGTAGACATTTTGCCGGTGGCCCAGCCTCTTTCTGGACCATTTAACCAATGACGTCAGGACTTTAGGCATGTCCTTCCGGTCGTGTCTATTAATAATCTTCACCATACCGACCGACAACGTGGTGATGATCATACTCGTGATCAGCTGAATGATGATGTAGATCTGTAAGTAGGACGTGGTTTTGGAGATCCTCGGCATTGATCCACTGATGGTGTTCAGCAGAACTACAAACGTGAGAAACATGGCCATACAGTAGCCGGCTTTCTCCCCGCTAGACGCTGGCAGCTTGAAGGATACAAGATTCATTATTGAGAGCGTCAATACCGGCGTGATGATTGTCAGTACATAGAACAGCGATCTCCTTTTTAGTTTTAGCGTGATCACGTGATGTTTAATGTCCTCAAATCCCGTCACAAGTTTATCCGTTAAAAAGTAGTCCGTCAGCTCCCATTCATTATTCTCGTTATATTGTTTGATTGATATTGTCTCCCCGAATAAGGCAGAACTCGCCATGTTTTGTTTCTGCAATGGCAGATAAAACGGGCCCAAACGAATCTCACATTCTTGCTCGTCAAACGGGTACCTCGTGATATCAACCGCGCAAATAGTCCCGAGGGCGGTAAAATGAATAGCCCAATTCATCGTTCCATTCGGATGAATAAGCACGTTCATTGACTCCTTTCTGAGACGTTCATTCCAATCGTCAACGACGTTAAATATCCCTACATCCGGGACCCATACTTTAGACGGCGGTAAAAACGAAATGTCAATTCCGCCATATTCCGACTCGTTCCAAGCCGTAGTGTCGTGATACCACATAAAATGTAGTGCCATGTCGTGTATGAGAATCTGTCTTATCTCGTCAAACTGCTGAATACCAACCAAGTAAACTGAGAACGCGACGTCTACGGAATCCGATTGGTTGACCTTTGGCCTCAGCCATCGTTCGTTATTGTCGAGAAGGTGTTGGTGTAATCGCTTGGCGTCGTCTATCGTGGCTGTTCTACAAAACACCAGCCTGGTCCCATAAATCACCAATATGAGTTTTACAAGAACTACTTTCTCCATTACTGTTCGGTATTTTCCGGTCTTTATTAATCGGTAACACGTCTCAGACTCAGAGAGTATCAGTCCCCATAATCCAAGAAGATGGATTTTAGAAACACTTCTTTCCCAGATATGGTTGTGTAATTTTCACCCTTCACTCATCAGTTAGGCCTACTCAACTCAGACTCAGAAAATACCAGTCTCCATTAAACATGAGGATGAATTTAAGAAGAACTACTTTCCCCACCACGGTTCGGTATTCTTGAGTCTTCATCCATCAGTTACACCACTCCGACTGATTAATATCAGTCACTAGCTTTGATAATTATCTAAAATTGTCCGGAATCGTCCATTGACAGAAGTAGGCTTCAGATTAGAGGGTCTAAATATCATTTAAGAAGTTAAAGGTCATTATTCCTCCTATGTCGTAGGTACTCATTTGGATCGTCTCGACGAGACGATTCCAATGAGTACCACAACATTAGATTTGTGAACACATTGATATATTTGAATTTTAAAATCCAAATTAACCTAACTTTCTGTAGCCCTGTGTTGAATGGTGCTTTGTTAATTAAGCCAATTGTACTGATTTGTAAGGTGGGTTTGTCATCCCAAAAGGAGACTGAAGTTAGATGGATATTTGGGAAAGTTTAGATTCAAATATCAATAAATCAAAGCCTTGAAATGCCCGAGAGTCGCGGTTACAGGTGAGTTGGTTTGTATTAAGTAAGAGAGTAAGAATGTTATACGCACGTGCTGAGTAATACTATACACAATTCAGAATTTAAAACTCGCTATGAGGCTTATTTAAGCTTTAGTTTTATGTTTGATCGCCCATGTGCTATAGACTTAAATCAAAACGGAATGAATCCTCTATTGATATGATACCACTAGCCTGATAACACGAAATGTTATCAGCAGTCTATCTTAGGAAATTAATTGAATGCTCTTTACCATAACCAGAGCCTATTTCACACGAATTTCTTTGATTGTAAAGGCTTCAGGTTTTTAAGGCCTGAAAAGTTATTGCACGATAAGAAGAATACATTATCTGGTATTGTCTGTGAACAATTTCCAAGACTGGACAAAGTCTCGCCACGATAAATTCTTCCAACAAAACTTGTAGAGCGGATAAACTTTCCGCTATGTACGATGTAAATGCTAAACAATACGAGAAACAAACGCTACGTATACGATACCACCCGTTATACATCCGCTGTACCCTCAATCCATCCGTAAGGTATCATCAGTACTTCAATGAATCCGGTGAGGCTGAAAACGTTCAGAGGGCTGGATTAATATGTATACGAAAAGTCTATTAAGGGAATTAACGCGGACATGTAAGTATGTAAGCATTACGTAAAATTAAATGATCCGCGCCCTATCCATTTTGTTCCCGCTAAGCATACGCGGTATATACGGCCAATGCTTTTTATTATACTGCAAAGAAAATTCTAGCATTTTGATTGGTTAATGCTGACCTGACAAACATTGATAGCTACGGCCGCTCCGGTATTACCTCTAATGTCTCCTTAATGCGCCTCGACGTGAACATAGACAAAAATCGAAACGGTAATGGCAGCCATGTTTCTCTCGCTTCGCTAATAACACGACCCGAATATACACACTAGGAAACAGTTGAAAAGGATGTCAGTTTATAATGTGCAAATAAAAATTGATATAGATGTCAATAAAAACCTTAAATTTGTACAAATCTATCCATTTAAAGTGCCAAGTTTCTCGCAGTTTCAGCCAACAAACGCTTCCATATCACAATAGCGCAGAGTGTAGAAGTGTGACGTCACAACTATAGATCTATATGACGTCACTTTGTACATGTTTACTTTTCATAGGGGCGCATTAAGGGATATTGTTGGTTAAAAAGAAATTGGTTTATACGAACGCCTAAAATAGGCAAAAGACAGATACTTAGCCCTAAAACTTTGAAGTATAATAAATTCGTAATACGGTTTCTTGCCTGGGTATATGACGATTTATTCCCGACAGTAAAAATGATGTCAACCCTCGCCTACGGCTCGGGTGACATCATTATTCCAGCCGGGAATAAATCGTCATATACCCCGGCAAGAAACCGTATAACTAATAATGTATCCGCCCTTTCCGCTATTCAAATACGTCACAATTACACCCGATAACCTCTTCTGAGCTGTCATCCGCTCTTATCCGTGAGGCTTCCGAAGAAACGTTCCACTCAACATCCCGGCTACATCCTTTAGGCGTCCGATATTTTCTGTTCTGTTTTCGCAAAGTTTTGGCCTTAATATCAGTTTTTAACAAGACTCTTCCACCTTGTTCGTTTAGCAGTGGGACCGGGCTTTTAAGTTAGGTTTTAACTGAAGACTCGTTTTATGTCATACATATTCACAAGACTTTACAGCCCTTCGTACCTCCACTTCCCGGCGCCTACGATTTACCGTAGTGTACATTGACATAACTTGGTACACGTAGAAAACCTTGCTTGGAATGTGAAAAACGTGAAAAGTCGAAAAAACGTAAAAACGCGCGTTGGACAGACCGCGAATAAAAACGTCGTCAGATCTTCGGGGTTCAGCGGCTCATTTCTATCAATGGTTTGACAGAGTATATATTGATATACTGTGCGAAAAGTCACATGTAAAGACAAAATTGACCTTTGGTCAGTCACTTAAACTTGTACCTCATATCCGATAGATTGGTGGGCAACCAAAACGTCGCAACTCCAGAACAGTAAGCTTTTATTGACTACTGACGTTTAAGTTGTCCACTAATAAGACAATGCCATCACAATATCATTCCGGTTGACGTGGTTAATAATTCATTCCGTAAAACATACAGTCATATACCCACTTTTAGATGTTTGTTTTTTCCCTTCCAATAAAATCATGCCTATTAATCCAATGGACTAAAATCACCAAGGAATCCAAGAATCAGGGATATTGTCGTATGATCCTTGTGGAATTCTTTGACCGGGCTAACGAAGTAGTGACCTGAATTCGGTCAGGTCGTGAAAACGATAATTACTTATTAGTCGTAGACTTCTAAGGCAATTTTGTTTGTTTTGTTATCCCCCGCCAATGAAATCATAGGGGGGGGGGGGGGGGGGGAGGGGGGATATTGTTTTTGCCATGTCCGTCTGTCCGACCTTCCGTCCGTCCGTCCGTCCGTCCGACATTCGTTTCCGCGCTATTTCTTGAAAACAATAGACCGGATTTCAATGAAACTTAGCACACAGCTTCACTACAATGAGGACATGCGCATATCGTCGGGGTTACCCGGTTCGAACGTCGAATTTAGAGATACTGCTCCCTACTGTTTAAGCCATATACATACAGAGTGATATTCGTTTACGCGCTATTTCTTGAAAACTATAGACGGGATTTCAATGAAACTTGACACACAGCTTCGCTACAATGAAGACATGCGCATATCGTCGGGGTTCCCCGGTTCGAATGTCGAATTTAGAGTTACTGCCCCTGACTGTTTAAGCCATATACATACAGAGTGATATTCGTATCCGCGCTATTACTTGAAAACTATAGACGGGATTTCAATGAAACTTGGCACACAGCTTCACTACAATGAGGACATGCGCATATCGTCGGGGTTACCCGGTTCGATCGTCGAATTTAGAGTTACTGCCCCTGACTGTTTAAGCCATATACATACAGAGTGATATTCGTTTCCGCGCTATTTCTTGAAAACTGTAGACTGGATTTTAATGAAACTTAGCATACAGCTTCACTACAATGAGGACATGCGCATTATTCGGGGTTACCCGGTTCGAATGTCGAATTTAGACTTACTGCCCCTGACTGTTTAAGCCATATACATACAGAGTGTTATTCGTTTCCGCGCTATTTCTTGAATACTATAGACCGGATTTCAATGAAACTTAGCACACAGCTTCACTACAATGAGGACATGCGCATATCGTCGGGGTACCCGGTTCGAACGTCGAATTTAGACTTACTGCCCCTGACTGTTTAAGCCATATACATACAGAGTGATATTCGTTTCCGCGCTATTTCTTGAAAACTATAGACCGGATTTCAATGAAACTTAGCACACAGCTTCACTACAATGAAGACATGCGCATTTCGTCGGGGTTACACGGTTCGAACGTCGAATTTAGAGTTACTGCCCCTGACTGTTTAAGCCATTTACATACAGAATGATATTCGTTTCCGCGCTATTTCTTGAAAACTATAGACCGGATTTTAATGAAACTTGGCACACAGCTTCACTACAAGGAGGACATGCGCATATCGTCGGGGTTACCCGGTTCGACCGTCGAATTTAGAGTTACTGCCCCTGACTGTTTAAGCCATATACATACAGAGTGATATTCGTTTCCGCGCTATTTCTTGAAAACTTTAGGTTGATGTAGATGAAAGATAACCTGTACCTAAGTTTGATCTTAACTCCCTTGACAATGAAAATATGTTCGGTGGGGGATATCACTTCAACGAATTTGCTTGTTTGAATTAGGTTTTACGATGCTTTCAACAATCTTTCAGTTATATCTCGGCGGCTGGAGCACCTAACAATGGATTCCTGGTATTTCTCTCACCAGTACTACCATCACATCATTCCCTATTCTATCTCACATAGGTCTTCGTATATCAACCAATTGGTGAGAGACAAATAGTCGGAAAGGATGAGTGCCGGTGTCGGGGATCGAACCCGGGACCTCTAGATTGACAGTCCGACGCGCTACCAACTGCGCTATGACGGCGGCTAATTCTAAGGCAGACAAGTGGACGATAAATGAATCTAAATCCTCAGACTAGCCCTTCGTTCAGGATGACAAAACGCAAACAGTTTGCAAATTATACCCCGCTTTGCACGTGCACTTGCGTGCAAAGCGGGGTATAATTGGCGCACTATTTGCATCGTTTGGTCGCCCTAAACGCAGGACTGATGACCCCAGTTGGCTATAGTAGTCCCAATATCTTACAATCTTCAATGGTTATTGTTTCTTTAATAAAAACACCATCCGCTTAAGTTTTTACAATAGTTTCCAAAGACTTTTTCGTAAAACACTGAATAAATTCCATATCTCAGAAGGCGTTTCTCCATGTATAGAATCCAAGAGAGCCCGTTAGGTATAATTATTGGCATGGCGTTCCGTAAACGTCTCCACAGGTCTTACACTTACATCAATTGTTTTGCTTGCATTTTCAGAAGATAGCCTTGTTTTATTGCATCGTAAGCTTCCTCTAATCCAAGTCCATATGAACAAGAACTTCTTTTTTTAGAAGCAGGGGACTAAATCGATTTTTTAATAATGACTTTTTCGCATTTCATTCTCTTTTAAAAAATAAAGAAGAGCCTGGTAGCCTGAATACGTATACCATCAAAGAGAGGAAGAGATTATTTGTTGATTTCGTGGAGGTCGCTTTTTAATAATAATGATAATAATAATGATTATTATAATAATAATAATAATAATAATAATAATAATAATAATAATAATAATAATAATAATAATAATAATAATAATTAATAAAAAGTAATAATAATAAAAATAATAATAATAATAATAATAATAATAATGATAATAATAATAATGTTGCTGTTGTTTTAACTGCAACTACTATCATAATCATTATTTATTATAAACTACAGCTCAATTTAGTAACCCGTAACCGCTTATTTATGGTACGTTTGTTGTCTCGAGTTACATTTCTTATCATCAATCATGGACGATTATGCAAATAAGGAAGGGCGTTGGTCCGAGCCCAGTAAATGTTTTCGCAGGCCTACTAGGGTACATTATTTTCAAAGTTCCTGGGGCTAGTTGCATCAAAACATTTAAGACGTATTTTTGTCTTAGCCTACTGATGATTTTCGAAGCGGTAACAACAACAATCACTTTACATAGGTATTGATGAATTGGTGATACGCGATTTTTGTCTTTTATATGTTGTAAGTCATTGGTAGGAAAAAAATGTTTTGATAAAACTTGCCCCTGGATTGTCCCCGGCTTCTCGTGTGAGCATTTTTTTTTTAAATTTGAGCCTATTTTGAGGAGGATTGTGTTTAGAACAAAATAGAGGATAATAGAGCAAATAGAGGATAATTATTTGTTTCAGAGTAAGACCGATTTACATAAATGTGACCCGTCACGCGGAAAGGGAACTCTATAAAATAAATAATTGAAAAGGTGGTTATGCCAAGCATAAGTCAACCAGGGGTAAAATTTCAAACATTACTTCACATGATGGTAGATTGATCATCATGGGTGTAACTCCCTTTACGCAATTTACGCAAGTGCGTAAATGAAAAAATCCTCTTGAAAAAAACGTTAGTGAACGATTATAATATCGAAACTACAGCTTATTTAAGCTGTAGATACGATGTTATGATTTATTCACGAACGCTCAAAATATAGAAAAGAGGTGCGGACGGAGGAGATTCATCTTTTGTCACAGGCCACATATGGCCTTTATCGTATATTTTCTATGTTGGTCGCCTTCCAAGTGCGTATAAATTTCAAAATCCTAGTTACGCCTATGATCATTCTAGATTCAGAAAATAAGCAAAGTGCGAACAGTTTCCGGATCTAAGTCAGTCTGCACAATCCGCGCAGTCTGACTAGGATCGACAGTTTACGCACTACCCAGATGGTCCCTTTTCATGTGTCGAGTCACAGTATATATTTATATTAAGTTTAATGAGAATTTCAAATGGCGTTCCAAAACATTGCAACTACAACATCGTTAAGATGTAGTTGTGTCGTAAATGTTCTTTCAAAAGCCGTTAGACTGGAAGTGGAACCTTTTGACACATAGCAGCCCATAAGTATCGCACGGTCATTAAAAGAAGGCCCACATCACAAGGCAGTAAACTCGAGTTCCCATTTGAACCGACTTAAGATCATCGTATGGTGACAGAATGCGTTCAGGATGAACGTCTTCCAAAGGAAACCCTGCTTTGTATCTGCTCTCAAGCGTTTTCATATCCTGACCACAGGGCCTGTTTTTTTTTTGTTTTTTTTTTTGCGCTTTACACAAAGTTTTACCGTGATTTTGTAAAAATCAAGGGCGTAGATCCCATTACGCAATTTACGCAAGTGCGTAAAAGAAGTAATTATCTGTTGAATAATATTGGTGATGAATGACCACAACATCGAAACTACAGCTTATTTACGCTGTAGTTACGATGTTTTGACCACTCACCAACGATCAAATCATAAAAAAGGGAGCTGAGAAAAGGCATCCATTTTTTTTTATTTTTACAGTCCACAAATCGCCTTTATCCTATTTATTTGGAAGTCGCCTTCGGAGTGCGTAAAAATTTCAAAGTCCTAGATCCGCCCATGAAAATGATCGACGAACTTATACCCATGAAATTTCTCTTGCAGTAACAAATTTCGCAAAGATGGTAGAAGCCGTTCACTTTATTAATCAATTAAAGTAATTAGGTACATATGATAGATTTAGGAATTGAAACATGAGCTTGTTTTTAAACAAACACTGAAATGAAACTCGTTTCACCGTTAGATTTAGTTTTCTTCTCGTCTTTCTTTCTTATCCATTTTTACTTTCCCTTTTTTCTTCTTAGCTTATTCTCAAAATCATAGTAGCCATACCTGAAAAATAATGCGGTTTAAGCCCGGGCTTCCTGGCTTCCGCCTGGCTACGCGCCTGCCTTCTATGGGACATTTTACCGTGACAACACTGAATATCAAATGACTTAAAACAAGAAGCAGTAAGTGATATCTTATTTTCATGCAACTGCTTTCTTATTTTGACATATTAATTACCACTTCAACGATTTACGTTCGCCCAAAGTATTGGTAACAGCCAATTAAAACGTGCTGTGACGTCATATCTCACAGGGGTCAAAGTTCGTGACAGTGCGTGATAGGATTGTAAACAGTGTAACTGGAGTTAATGAATTAATCTCGATAAAATGGATGGAAAAGTTAAACTTTGGTGTTAAAATAGGTTGGTTTGTTAGAAATTAACACATAGAATGGAGGTCATGGAATATCCGATCATGACAAAACGAAAGAAAACGAAAAATAAGGTAAGATTTTATCTCGTCTGCAACGGGGCGGATTTCGTCTGTTTGACAGATTTATGCCTATTAACAAAATAGATGCAAAATTTAGCCATTTCCCCACGGTTATCATAACGATGGAAAGTTAACCCAAATTAAGCTGTTTTTATATCGTTTGCAATGGATATCTGCATTGGTTTGTCTATTTGATATATTTATACGAAATAACAAACATAAAATAAATTAAAGAATTAATATAAAATAGATAAGTGCAAGATTATTCACACTTTCTTTTTTTCTACACATTGATTTTCACATGTAAATGCATTGTTTTACAGTACCTGTGTCAGTCTGTCAAAGTAAGATTTCTCATGTGAGCTATAAAACTTTTAAATTTTTGTCTTGTTTAATAAAACACATGACAAAGTTACATTTAATTCAAAATCATGCAGAGATAATTCTGGGTCAGAATATCTGGCTCAGAATATCATTTGCTAAAATAGCTCATTTAGCCGAATTGAATGAGAAATTAAGAACCTTTGGCAAGAAATTTTACTAAATCTTGCACTGAATTACAATAACATTTGAGACTGTTCTCACATAAAGCCAGTTTCAATGAGATTTCTGGTAGAAAAATGAGAGAATCTCTCAATATCTCACCCCAAAAATGATCCCTGATATGCTGACAGTACAAGATGCAATATTTGTGAGAGGTTGTTTGCACTTTATGTGTAAATATGACATGCTCAAACCCTGTGTTGTGAGTACATAATGGAAGTTTTTCATACAACTACATTGGCTTTTTGTCACACTCAAGCTACCCAGAGACACAGAAAGAGAGAGTATTTTAGATTTCAAATTAAGGTATTTCAACAATACTTCCACAAATCCTATATTGTTGGTAGTAATTTGAATTTGATTTGAATGAAATCTTTTTATACAACCTTTTTGTGACATTTGAGTTACAAAGAGCTACAGAAAGAGGGAGTATTTTGGATTTCAAATTAACTTATTGCAACAATATTTGTACTAATCCTTTATTGTTGGCAGTAATTTGCTGATTCAAATGGGTAACCACAACAAAGAGCTTCAATGAAAAAAAAACAAGATTTTAAACTAGCATTTCCCCACTTAGCTGTTCCTCTTGTAACCAATCTCAAAAGATTCATTGATTGATGTATATGTTGAAAAGAACAAATCTTGGGTCGCGATTATTGTAGGATCCTCAGCCCTGTGTTTTCCGAGGTTCAGATGCATTTACAGGTGCAACAAAAAGTTGATGCAAATTGATGGTCATAGATTACTCACCTGAGTCTCTTTGACCCCTGGGACATCACATCAATTATCTAAGCCAGATTTCAATGTGGAGATAAGTTTTAAATAAGATCAATATCATGTAATGTTTCAGCAATGAGTAAATAAAATATGGAAGATGTCTACCTTTGGTTTCAGAGAAGAAGTTTTTTTGCTCTATGATTTTGTTTAAAAAGGGATGTACCTGGGTGGAGCCTAAATATGACCCCAAGGTCTTGATATGAACAAACTTGGAAGAGGTCCACTAGATGATGCTACATACCAAATATGAAAGCTGTCTGCCTTCTGATTTCAGAGAAGAAGAGTTTTAAATATTTTCGCTCTTTGATTCTATGTAAAAAGGGTTGCATCCGGGTGGAGCCAAAATATGACCCCAGGATCTTTATGTGAACAAACATGGTAGAGCCTACTAGATGATGGTACATGTCAAATATAAAAGCTGTCTACCTTCTGGTTTCAGAGAAGAAGATTTTTGATGATCTTCCTATTTTCCCCCTTTTTGTTAATGTTCAAGGGAGAATTAAGGGTGGATTTCATTTATTTGAAAAACTTTGGTACAGTTTGACCAAGTGAACATCTCTGTAAAGTTTTATCAAGATTGACCGCTGCCATAGCGCAGATGGTAGTGCCTTGGACTGTCAATCTAGAGGTCCCGGGTTCCATCCCTGAAGGTGGCACTCATTCATTCTGACTATTTGTCTCTCATCAATGATTTGATAATTGTAGACCTATGTGAGATAGCAGCTGGAGGCTAGGAATGGATGTGGTTGTTGTACTGATGAGAGAAATACCAGAAAACCATTGTTAGATGCTCCATCGTCCGTGATAAAACTGAAAAAATGATGAAAGTTGTGTAAAACTCCATTCAATCAATCAATCAATTTATTAAGATTGGCCTACCGGTTTAAGAGAAGATGTTTTAAGTAATTGTGGGTGATTGAGACGCAAGACGGTTAACAAATGACAGACAACGAAACATGGGACGATCACAATCGCTCACCTTGAGCACTTTGTGCTCAGGTGAGCTAAAAGATCTGATGGGGTAGAAAACACAGTGGTTAAGGGAGAATTTGCTTTTTACAAGCAATTTGTTCTTTATTCACAATATTTTTTTCTGGTATAAAACACAGGGATTGTCATTATAGGTACTTACAGGAAGAGAGGGGGGTGTTATGTGTGTGTGTGGGGGGGGAAGGGTTTTAGTAAGATAAATGACTGAGATGATGTTATTTAAAAAAAAAGTCAAGAAGAATTTAGTACAAGTGTTATAACACATATCTTGAATTTAGAGGGATTTAGAACTATGATAACTATTTTGTGCTACTGGCTTTCATCACCTTTTTAACTGCATTATTGGTGCAGTCTTTGGCTTGGTATGTGTTTAGGGCATGACAATCTTTAACCTTACCCATGTCTCGGCTTTACTAGAGATACTTACAGAGATACTTATTTAAAACTCAAAATGTGCTTCGACCATTACTGGACAAATCAATGCTTACAACCTCATTTGATTCAAAATGGTTGTGAGATTATTAATTAATGGTTATACTCCATATAAATAATGACACAAAAATAGCATAATTTTCAAAGCATTATTACAATTTAAATGTCAAATGTCAAATATTGCATCTAGTATTGTCATCAGTATAATTCAGAAATGATTCATGTGTACATTAGAGAAGATTTGTTAATTGAAAAAGATTTAATTATGTCAGCTGATTATCGGATATCTATCTTATTCGTCTGTTCCATTTAATACTCAAAAAGGTGACAGAATATTAGAAATCAATTTATCAGTGTAATTCTAAAACCTCATAACTACAGCTTGATAAAGATGTAGTTGAGAGGTTTAAGAATTTCAATGACAAACTACAATGTACATAACACAATCTTTTAGGGTAATCAATGATGTATTTTGTGGTAACTCATGTGTACATTAGCAAAGAATAAACTTTATTTGACATATCCTTTGAGGGTTACAAATGAGGTCTATATTTTGAATTTTAAATGTTGCATTTAGTTTTCTCATCAGTATATTTAAGAATTGATTCATGTGTACAATACTGAAGATTTGTTAATTGAAAAAGATTTAATTATGTCAGCTGATTATCGGATATCTATCTTATTCATGTGTTCTATTTAATACTCAAAAAGGTGACAGAATATTAGAAATCAATTTATCAGTGTAATTCTAAAACCTCATAACTACAGCTTAATCAGGATGTAGTTATGAGGTTTTAGGATTTCACTGATAAATCATTTACAAATTTACATTGTACTTGACATAATCTTTGAGGGTTATCAAAGATTTCATTTATAAAGAAAATATTTTTTGGAACATGAAAAAATACTTAAAGTCACCCTACAGTTTTTATTCTTAAATTCTTATTTTTCTTTTGTTTTTGTTCAATAAATTATAGTTTTTCCCAAAAATAAATTCCATGAAAGTTGATTTTTACCCCTTTAATGTGCGTAGCTTCATTTTTCCCATTCTTTTTATCTAGGTAAACACCTAGATATAATACGGTAATTATTAAAGATACAACTTGGCTTGTAATTAATTTCCATTTCATGTTAACCTACAAACCACAAAATAATTACTTAGACATAAAATATGACATGACCATAACTTGTAATATGATATATTAACCCTTCTCCTGCTGTAAATCGCAAAATCCTGCCATGTGCTCGGAATGCCAAAATGATGCAAACTGTATGCAAATTATATACGACTTTGCATGTGCACATGCATGCAAAGCAGGGTATAATTTGCAAACAGTTTGCACCATTTTTTCATCCTGGACACAGGGCTACTGTACATAAAGCTTTGGTATACAGTATAGACTAGAATCAGCTAGCACAAATATGCAGTCTGATCTTGGCCTTTACTGCCTGGATTCTAATTTTAAGTGGGAAAAACTTGAACAAGACTGGATAAAATGTCCAAAAGTTAGCAATTTATTTGAAAACAAAATTGTAATTCAGCAGAATATGGGTTGAAGGTTCAAAACCAACATGGTATTCTGTGTAATTAAAGATCTGGCAGGGCGGGGCTTAACCGTGACGTAATTTGGCGAGTTTACTTTTCAATAGTTTGGGTTCTTTTGGTAATCATCGTTAACACGTGCAAATAACTGTATCCTAAAACCTAAAGGATTCACGTGCTTTGGGAGAGTGAACACGTTTCATCGTTTGGTTACCAAAGCCTTGTAACTTCAGCTTGATTAAGCTGAAGTTACTAGGATTTGGTTACCAATCTACGATTTAAGGTCTCGAGTTATTAATGTCGACTCTCTTTAGAAGTAGATTATGTTAGATAAAAGCTGATTTCCCTTAACCTTAAGTGCAATGACCCGTTACCTAGGCTCAGCCCTTCCAGGGCATTAATCATGGATAATAAGACTATACAAAATCTGGCTGGTGCAAACACAGAAAACAAGAAATGAAGAAAGAGCATTAAAGTTGATAATTTGTGCAATTATTGTCAAAACATTTCAATTTGAAATTAAAAATGGGTACCTTAAAAATACCCTGTCTATCTTTATCTAGAGCTGGATATATAACTGCAATACTGTTAAAAGTGGTTTTAAAACCTTTTACAAGCAAAATAGGGATATGGATTCTAATTTGTCTACTTTCTGACTATTTGTCTTACCAATGGATTGATAATCTTAGACCTATTTGAGATAGCAGCTGGAGGCTAGGAAAGGATGTGATGGTTGTACTTGAGAGAGAATTACCAGGAATCAATTAAAAGGTACTCCAGCCGCCGTGATATTACTGAAAAAATGTTGAAAGCGGCATTAAACTCCATTCAATCAATCTAATTTGTCTATGTCTATGTTTAGTCACTGATAGAAAGGTTTTTAAATTGTATCGTTTTTCGTTATCTTAGCAAGGCCGTCTATACATGAAATTATATTTACATTTTAGTGTATATAGACATTTTTATCTTTGTAAACCAAACTTAACCTTGTTTCAATATCGTGAATTTGTAATTATCAAAATATGAAACATAATTGGATGAGGATTTGTTTGTGGAGCCAGGGCTTTTTTTCGTTCTTTAACAAGGCTGCTTTCCGATTCAATAAAGTCTCTATACCAGAGAACCTCCCCCAAACTAGAGCTTATTTTGGCATTGTGTTGATTATTTTTATCTCCAAAATTCTTTTTCTGTGATATTTCTATAAATTTTATCATTGGTAAGACCCTTTAAATAGTTATTTCATATTAAATCTTTCAAATGATGCAGGAATGTTACTTTAAAGTACTATGAATCTATTATTAAAAACATGCTTCCCAATTCTTCTGAAATCCATGCTAAAATTTCCCAAAATTAACAGGCTAAGGCCTCTTCCAAATTTTAAGAAAAAAGCCCTGGATAACATGTCAACATTATTGACTACAAGGGCGTAACTTCCATTACGCACATTATGCAAGGCCGTAATAGCAATAAATCCTTTATCGAAGAATGTCATTGAGGAAAGATCATAATATTGAAAGTACAGCTTATTCAAGCTTTAGTTATGATGTTTTTATTATTCACCAGCGCTCAAATTACATAAAAAAAAGGGAGCTGACGGAGGGCATTCATCTTTTGCAGGAGTTCACATATCGCCTTTATCCTATACATTCTTTGGTGGTCAGCCTCTGAGTGCTTACAAATGTCAAATTCTTAGTTATGCCAATGAACAATAATATAGAATCAATATAATGATAAGGTATATATAGCGCGGTTTAATTGACTTGAATCTGACCCCTGCTATTTAGATGCATAAAAATCTTATTATTCCTACTCGGCTTTGCACGTGCTTTCATAGGAATGAATATCAGACGGTATTGAATGTAATATATATTTTGTTTATCGATAAAATATGTCGATAATTGTTACTTAAGCATTTTTCCACAGGGGTCAAAGTAGGGTCAAATTAACCAAGGTATAGCACAGTGAAATCCCGTTAATTTCAACTCTGAATGATCAACACTTTTGTTGTTTTTAACCAGTATTCTGCCTTATTATTCAACTGGAAGGGCAAGGCTTAGCTGTGACGTAATTCGGCGAGTCTACTTTTTAATAGTTTGGGTTCTTAAAAAATTAGCTGACAATTGACGTGAACGCCTGTAAATATATGTAACTGTATCTTAAAACCAAAGGGATAGACTTGCTAAACAAACGTGAGCACATTTCATTGTTGGGTTACCAAATCCTCGTAATTTCAGCTTGTCCAAGCTGAAGTTACGAGGGTTTGGTTGCCTACTTTTGATTTTAAGAAAGTTAACCATCTATTTAATTGAGTAATTATAAATTGAAGCTGATTTACCCTAACCTTGAATGCAATGAACATATACTTAGGCTCCACCCTGCCGAGGCAATAATCTTGCATTATAATTTATTTTAAAAGGAACTATTTTGGTCTTAAAATATATTAATTATGCACATCTGCAGTTGACATGAAAAGTACATGAAATGATTTCTATTATCTTGGTTGAAACTTAGAGAGATTTCACTTTTTTTCTTATTGCATGAAAGCCAAAAAATTGTTGGAAAGTGGAATTTTGAACTACTCGAAAATAAGGTCAATATTGTGGGTGGACCATATAGCTTTCCTTTCAACTTTATGGCTGAACAAATACTTCAATAATAATAAATGTTGAACAGAAAACAAATGTTGAATTAACCTTTTTCAAAATTTGATGGGCTTGGTAGCACCAAACAATATTGACGGCTAAATCATTATAATTATGCATGCAGTCTGACCAAAAATGAAAGCTTTCATTTTGTAGGTGTTTTTCCAAAGAAGAGTTTTTTTTATCAAAATACTATAGGATGCATGCAAATGTTTTCTTCGACAACTTTTGCAGTGAAAGATCTACAAGTTTGGCAAGTGTTAGAAAGGGCACTGCTCTGAGCATTTGTTTTAAGCTCGACTATTCTAAGAATAGTGGGGCTATTCCAGTCACCCGGGCGTCGGCGTCAGCGTCGGGGTCATGCTTTGGTTAAGTTTTTACGTGCAAGTGTTTAAAATCTCTGTTTCTATTAAAAGCTATTGCTTTGAAACTTTGCACATGCTTCTGTGACCATAATATCAGCACCTAGACAAAAATTCATTACTCTGATATTGAATTTAGTGGAATTTTAACCCTTTTCGGACCTAGAAATCTTGGTTAAGTTTTTACATGCAAATGTTGTTTATCTGTAATATTTCTGTTTCTTTAAAAGCAATTGCTTTGAAACTTTACACATGCTTCTGTGGCTATAATATCATCCACTTGACAAAGATTCATTTCTCTGATTTTGAATTTAGTGGAATTTTAACCCTTTTCGGACTTAGAAATCTTGGTTAAGTTCTTATGTGCAAATGTTGTATATCAGTTGTAGCTCTATTTCAACCTAGGCTATTGCTTTGAAACTCTACACATGCTTCTGTTACAATGATATCAGCCACTTGACAAAGATTTATCACTCTGATATTGAATTTAGTGGAATTTTAACCTTTTTCAACTCAGAAATTCTTGGTTAAGTTTTTACAGGCAAATGTTGTACATCAGCTATATCTCTAATTCTATGAAAGCTATTGCGTTCAAACTTTGCACATGCTTCAATGATCTTGATAAAGATTCAATTCTCTGGTATAGAATTCAGTGGATTTTCAACCCTTTTTGGACTTAGAAATTCTTGATTAAGTGTTTACATGCAAATGTTGTATTTCTGTAATATCTCTATTTCTACTATAGCTGTTGCTTGGAAACTTAACACATGCTTCTGTGACCATAATATCAGCATCTAGACAAAGATTCATTACTCTGATATTGAATCTAGTGGAATTTTAACCCTTTTCGGCCTTTAAAATCTTGGTTATGTTTTTATGTGCAACTGTTTTATCTTAGTTGTATCTCTGTTCCTACTAAAGCTATTGCTTTGAAACTCCGCACATGCTTCTGTTACCATGATATCAGCCTCTAGACAAAGATTCTTTTCTCTTGACTTTCATTTTATTGAATTTCCAATGTCGATATTGATTTGCTGTTACTATCCAGCACTAGGAATAGTCAAGCTTCGCTGTCTTCCGACAGCTCTTGTTCAAAATATTGTCATAATATGACCCTTAGAGTCCATCTACAAAAGGAAGGAGTCCAACTGGTAAACAAGGAGTCTAGGACCCCGGACTCCCCTTAGTGTCCAACCCTGCTATGATGTTGATTTTGAAAATGTATTATGTCTGGTATACCTCTATTACGTCTAATTTGTGACCTGTCACGAGAAAAGGGACCATCCAGGAATCCTGTAAAATAAATATTTGCAAAAGAGATCGATTCTTGTAGAGGACAACCAGAGGTTGCATTTCAAAAATTCTTTCACTGGAAGGTAGATTGAATATTCTTGCTTCAGAAAATTGACACATTGCGAAAAGTTTAGACCCTAGTCAGTCTGCGCGAAATGCGCAGTCTGACTAGGGTCAACACTTTACGCACTAGCCAGATAGTCCCCTTTTGTGTGAAGGGTCACATTTCTTTTTTCAAACATTTTGTTAAATGAAACTTTGTATGGTCTCTTTTGTAGTATGGGTCACAGGGATGTCAAATTTCCATGCACGGCTCACCTACCTGGGCTTTTCTACCTGCAAACAATTCCACATAGGTTTACAATATCCACCCGTTTGTGGGAGACAAATATTCATGGACAAGTAAATATCAGGGCAAATTTTTGGCCTAGGTACTAAATGGATGCAAGACATTAATAAGACTAACTTTTGTACCGAAGATAGAAAACTTTCTTTTTAATTATGAAAATGCATTTTCTTCTGTAAAAACAATGGTTTCACAAAACTTATCTATTCTCTTTTTTCTTTTTGGATAATTTAGATTCATTACATCCCATACGAAAAAAAATGAGCAAAATGAGCCCGGAATGAAGTCGGAATACGCCCTGAATGTGCTTGGATCTTAGGCATGTAGAAAATCATCTTATCCTATAATTCATATTCAATGAAATTAACTTGTTCCTTACTAATTGTAAAAAATTGGGGTTTTTTTCAAAAATGCCACTTTTTGTTGAAGCGTAGAAACTCTAGAGATGCTGCTCAATATTTCATTCCTTAGAGTACAAGATCAGCTTGTTTCATACAAAATCTCATAACGGATCCTATATGTAACAATCATTCTGTTTAATCCCAACAATATTTTCAGGAAGGTTGTATAGAGATATATGCCCCCACTCAATCACTCTTTTCTCCAAATCAAGAATCTTTGTTGTTGAAATTAAAACTTTAATTATTTTATCATTTTTTCTTCTCATTGAATATTTTGATGCTAAATGAAATGTAAAATTTCATTAATTAAAATCAAAGTGCTGACAGCACAGATTACAATAATTGCGAGACATTATTTCTTTAAAAAAAATGTCATTTTAAAACTATATAGGCTTGAAAAGATAAATCAAGTGGCATAGGCTAAGATCGCCTGCTCATTTATGCAGACTGATCTTTATCTATACATGTACCTTCTTCTTAAGAGGAATATTCGAGGTTCAGCATGAGGTTAAAATATTGTTATACTTAGGAATAGAGTCATGTTATTACAGGGGTCCAGATAAGAGGGGGTAAAGCCAGTCTAAAATCTTTATATCCCAATGGAACCGTATGTTGTTGGTACTCATTTGAATCATCTCGATGAGACTTTTCAAATGAGTACCAGCCACATAGAATTTAGGTTAGGAGTAACGAAATATTTAAATTTGAAAACCCTAACTACCCCCTCTATCTGTAGATTTCATATTGCATTAAACTTGTACCCTCTCTGACAGAATCACTTTAGAACATTATGCCAAGAGGGATTTATGCCTAATTACATATTGGAGAAGTTGTTTGCTCTTTAGAAGTTTTGAAGTATTGACAGCCTCATTAACTTGCAATTAAGCTGCAAAAAAGATGCAAAAAGCTGCATTATAAACAGACCCTTTTTATTTGCTGTCCTTGGAGAGAATGCTTACCGTAAATATTCTTATGACTACCTGGGTGATCTTTTATATTATCATCTTCTTTAAACCTTCTCCTGTTGAATATGATTTTTGTTAAAAACAAATTGCATTAATTTTTGTGACATTTCAACAAGTCTAGCCTGATGGTTTCCTAAAATATTAGAACACAGGCATGTAGGCTATGATTAGCTTGCACATTTTTGCAGACTGTTCTTAGTCTTTATCTTATAACTATATGAATATTCGTGTGATAACATCCCGTATGATATATTTTTTTGATATCACATAGTTATTTTTAGAACAAGGATATAACACGGTTATTTTAAGAAACTTTCACTTCAGTTAGAAACATCGACAAAAACAAGACAAATATGGTTTATAAGATAAATACATTGTATAATACATACTTAGTGTATTGTATGAAAAAAATATCTAACTCGGTTGTGAGAATTGATAATTGTCTCGGCAGACCCTCTACACTTTCAATTCTCCCAACTTCGTTAGATTTTTTTTTCATATAATACACTAAGTATGTATTATATATGTATAGACTGTCATAGCTGTATGACCAGCATGAATCATTCGGAACATCACTCGGCCATTTCTGTAAACTGCAACAGACCTCGGATGTATGTAAGGGGGCTGGGTATGGAACAAAATCATGCATTTTGTTAGGCGGAAACAGTGTAAGAAAAATAGCACTGTAGATTTATATCTTTAACAGTATATATCGGCTGAGAAATCTTAATTTTTGAGAATGACGAATCATTCTCAAAAATTAAGATTTTTTCAGCCGTTATTTAAGAATCTAAAGATATTTATATAAGGATATAATGGTTACATGTCAGTGACCTGAACGAGTAGCGTTGGCAACCTTGAATGTTTTCACTGAAAGTTTTGAGGGCTAACGCCATTTTAACTGACATTATAGAGTTTTTCCAAGATTTTCTCGTAATTTTTAAGAATAGTCCGTCTTTGTACATCCGAGGTTCCGAGGTTGATTGAGAGATTGGCCGAGTGGTGTTCCGAATGCTGCAAGAATGTGACTTTAACAGCATGAGAAGGGATGACTTGAAATTAAGCGACAAAAAAGATGCAAAAAACTGCAAAATTAACCCTTTTTTAATAGCTCCCCTGGGACTGAACACTAACCATAAATATTCTCAGATGATATTGATTAAGACATTTTAGACTAGTCCAAGACCAAGGTTGAAGAAGACATTGAAGAGTTTGTGTAATTTTAAAAGAATGTACGTATCATATATGGTAGAAAATATTGCGAGAAAAAGAGAAATTGCTTGTTTCTTCCTTTGCCACAATGTTATCTCAAGTATTGAATTATAGAATCGTAAAAAAAGTATAAAATTAGATGCTAGTCATTACAAATCGCCCCACTCTATCTTTCAACCACGGACACCACATATTCGTGGCATTTTTTTACATGACAATTGATATACTATATTCATAATGTAGCAAAATATTACATAAAAACATTGAAATAGCAATTTCTCTACCTAAATGTATTATTTTACTATTTTATAAATCCATCAAATGATTTAAATTACACAAGTATTAAACCTAGATTTATATGTTTATGTGAAATTAAGCAGTGATTTTATGAATGATTATTACTTTATTAACTGTTAATTCAGTAAGTTGAGGTAATTGCTAATTAAAAACTATATCTTTGCCATGAAAAAATATTTTTTGAAGTGATTTTGAAATCTTAAATAGTAAACTTTACTTGGGAATACAAACTAAGAACCTTTCTGTCATAAAGTAAGTGCTAAGCTATATTGCTATAAAACTAACTATGGAAGGTTGCACAAATCGCATAAATTATCACAGAGCTGTATTTAAGCTCTTAAAGCTTCTTAAAACTCTAAAAAAATATCAACAAATATTTTTGAAAGATCAATTTATATCTGAATGCAAATGTTTTACAGCCTGCCACTAGGAGGTAGTTCTCTGAAATTCGCAAGAAGATGCAGAACACATCATATCGTAACTGCCTATTATGTATTTCGGGTCGTTTTGGACTTACATTAACGAACAAAACCCTGGGGTTAACAGGAGAAAACATAGATTATTACATAAATTCACATGCTGTTAACACCCAGCTTTTCTTACTTAAATATCGTCTGTCCCGAGTTAAATTTTGTGACATCATAAATTTACCAAGCAATGTCCGTATAATCAAAACAGATAGTGCAATGCATAACACAATTTTCCTGGCACATGAGTGGGTTTGGAGCTAGTTTTAAAGTGTTCCTATGAATCATTTTACAAACTCTGTTTGGATTGTCTTTCTTTTTATGCAACTATAGCGTCATTTGGTGTCTTCCCGATTCTGCCACATTTGAAAATATCAATAAAAACCGATACAGGTATTTTGGGGTGCAATAAGAGTGGGAAATGTGTTTTTGAGGGCGTTAACATTTGCAGAGACCTTGAAAATGCTTTAAAGCCATTTTTCGGGTCTCTGCAAATGTTAACACCCTCTAAAATGTGAATTAACCCTAAATTTGCTTTCCCACATAGGTGTATGATTGTCATTGGTGAGAGACAAATAGTCAGGAAGAATGAGTGCTGCTGTCAAGTGCTACCAATTATAAGGATTGGATGTAAAGTATATTTTGAAAAGATAAGACCTCTCAGTGAAAACACTGACTGCTTCTATATAAAATCTGGAGATAAGAAATAAAACATCCTTGTTGTGTTTGTTCTGTATGTAAATGATAACCTTTCAGTACAGGGAGTTACAACTGTTTCACACTGAGCCATCGATATATGATATAGACTCAGTACTACTGAATCTTGATTTTGATAAGTGGTTTCGTTTTTCCCCCTGTATCGAGTTAACGAGGCGTATTGTTTCACCTTTGTCTGTCTGCCTAGCTGTATGTCTCTCAGCGCCATTAGATTTCTTGAATCTGTGAATTGTATGAGGTTTGAGTTGAGAAATACTCAAGTCATTAAATCTAATGATAAGGAACATGCATCCGGATTTCACTCATTATATTTCAATAACAGCTTTGCACTTTTCAATGATCTGAAAAAATCCTTAACCGATATCAAGAAAACCAGTTTGAGATCAAATTGTTATCATTGGGCTTAAATAATGAAAGGATTCAAATACTAAAATTTCCTCAATGAAATGCCGTGTTTTTGTTTTTCTTCCGATACTACTCCTTTATACCTGGTAGGATTGAGGCAGTGAGTATTAAGTTTCTTCCTTGACAGCGGAACTCATCCTTTCAGAATATTTCTCTCTTACCAATTGGTTGACTATCGTAGACCTATGAGAGATAGCAGTTGGAGGCTAGGAAAGGATGTGGTGGTTGTACTGGGTAGAGAAATACCAGGAATCCATTGTTAGGTGCTCCAGCTGCCCCTATATAACTGAAACATTGTTGAAAGCTGCGTAAAACCCAATTCAAACAACAACAAAAAAAATCTTGCCCAAGGAAACACATCAGTGTGACCAGGACTCGAATCCCTGACCTTTGGATCAAGAGACCAAATTGCTCTTACCTTTAGCTATCGAGACAGTCATAATGAATTAGATTATTTGAAGGTCAAGATTACTAGTCAAGGTCAAATGTTCTCCTAAAGGCAGTGGATTGATAATAGTTTAGCAACATTTCGGACCTCATGAACTTTAACAGTTTTAACCCAAGTTTCCTAATGATTTCATTAGGAAACCTCGGTTAACATTGTGAAAGATGATGAGTTCCGAAATGGTGCAGGACTGTTCCGGAGCCACTACCTTCAGAGATGATGATTTTGGTCAAGCGATTTCATAAAATTGTGGCTAAATGAAAGCAGTGGCTTAATAAGTGTTGTCACTCAAATAATATGGACTGCAATTTATATTTTCAGTTCCCGGGAGACATGGGTCGACGTTCACAAACTGTGGGAGCTGACCTACACCATCTTGATGTAGAGAAAGCCATGACCTTTGATATGGGGGTCTATACCAAGAGAAGAGCACTCCTATTGACCAAGAGAAATAACTCATGGGGATTTACACTTCAAGTATGGAGGATTTTTCTTATTGCCTCAAAAGGTGGTGGTATATTAGTTATACTGTTTCTTGCCGTGGTATATGAAAATTTATTCCTTGCTGAAAAAAAATGATGTCACCCAAGCCATAGGCGAGGGTTGACATCATTTTTTATTGCAAAGAATAAATTGTCATAAACTCAAGCAAGATACCGTATAATGTATTAATTACACTTCAAAATTTTAGACAAAATACCTGTCTTTTGCTGATTTAAGGCCAAGGTTTGCTTGGAATGCTTTGAAGCTACCAATGACCCCTAATGTGCCCGAATGAAAAGTAAACATGTAGTGACGTCACATGTAACTGTGATGTCACACTACTACATCCCACGGTGTTATATGAGAGCGGTTCTTGGCTTAACCTGAGACAAAGTTGACACTTTAAATGGACCGATTAGAAAAAATTGAAAGGTTTTTATTGGCATTTTTATGCCCCCGTATCCAGAGATCGGGGGCATATTGTTTTACTCATGTCCGTCAGTCCGTCCGTCCGTCCGCCTGTCCGTCTGTCGCCCGTCTGTCCGAAATCTTAACCCAAAATCTTAACCTTGCCATTATCTTCAAGCTTATTCAAGATACAAAGCTAATATTTGGCATGATGATAGATCTCAATGATCCGCATCCGCTGGTACCAAAGTCAAGGTCATGTGACAAGGTCAAGGTCATCTGTCAAGGTCAAACTTTGAAAAAACTTAACCCGAAAACTTAACCTTGCCAATATCTTCAAGCCTATTCAAGATACAAAGCTAATATTTAGCATGATGATAGATCTCAATGATCCGCATCCGCTGGTACCAAAGTCAAGGTCATGTGACAAGGTCAAGGTCATCTGTCAAGGTCAACATTTGGGAAAAAAAAGGCCGTTATGGGGGCATTCGTGTTTCATAAACACATCTTGTTTTTTTTTTCAATTTGTGTATTATTTACTGACATTTTTTGAACAGTAGCATAATGTATATACTTGGGTCATTTTATCAGTGAAGTGAGTGAATCATGGTTTCCATTACCAGTTCGAATTTTTATCTATGTTTTCTGCAAGGCCATTAAGGAAACTTTAGAAGTTTTACCAGAGCGGCCGTAGATATCAATGTTTGTCAGGTCAGCATTAACCAATCAAAATTCTAGAATTTTCTTTGCACATGAACAAAATTTGATGGCTTGGCACAAAACAGATTAGGCTGACCATATGTTTGAAGGCAGTTACAAGCCTTTCTACATTTATTGATAGATTTGCATGAGATGTTCCTAGACACCTGAACTTGGTAAATTTTATGCCACATTGTTAGAATCAGTCGGTAGAGAACTCGCCTTGTAGAGTCCTGGACCTGCTGCAATATTTTTTTTGCTGATGAAAGTGTGATAAATAGAGGATATTAAATGAGTGGTCATGGAATACTGAATTTATTAAACGAGTCATCTATAAACAAATATTAACAAGGCTGTGCCGAGTTTTTATCTGTTTTAGATGACGAGTTTAATAAATTCTGTATTTTATGAGCACAAATTTTATATTCTATTTGTAAAATGACCCGAATTTTTGCGAAAAAAACATTTAAATTCAACTTTTCAAATTTCCACTAAACGCCACTTGAAACTGACGTCACAAAATATACATAATGATGTCATTTTTGCGGTAACAAAATAGCGTTGCTATTTTCTCTGAGCTCATTTGCATAGTTATTCCACTAGTGTTATAACACCCGTGTTATATCAAAAATATTCAACGGGATTATTTCACACCTGTGGCGTAGGACATATAATATTTTTTTATAAATTCTGTTTTATGTTGATGCTAAAAGTAAATGACATTACAAAATAGAAAACCTTGATCTAATTATGAAAGAAGGAGCAATAGTAGTAGTAGAAGTATGGTGTGAATTATACAAATACATTCTTACAGTCTATAAAGGGACATTTCTTAGCATGTAACATAGTTATATTCTTGAAACTTTAATGAGCATAGCTGTGTTATTGTATTGGGTAAGGCTAACATTATAGATTTTAAGGGTTTTAAGTGAATTAGTTGTATTTTATTGTGTTGAAATCCTTTTAGCTTGATTGATTTCTGAATTTTTAATGTAAATGACTGAAAGATAAAATTGCTAATGCATCTGGTGTAAACATTTGTTACCACTTTACAGATGACGAAATTTAACGAAAATTACTGCTTAATTTGAATTTTGTTTCAAACAAATTGAGCCTGTGCGTGACATTTCCAACAATTTGAAATGTGCGTCAGGTGCACACATTGAGCAGCAAAGACAGCCACCTACTGTAAATGTAATGTAACCTGATGGTGTACAAGTACTTTAAATCCAATCTATCTACTAAATGCATTGTGAAAACTCTGGTCAGATTGTGCGGATGCACAGACTGGTCAGAGTCTTTGCTATGTACATATATGAAATCTTTGGAAATCTCACGCACAGGCTCAATTGATAATTTTTGGATATCATAAACAGTTCTTGTGTAAGTTTTCCTACAATGATTAAGGGGAGAGCAGGCAGTGCAGGCTGATCATAGTCTATACTGTCTGTCAAAGCTTTATGTACAACAGCAAATTGAGGGATCAGTGCAACACTATTGTAAGTGCCTAAAATAACATGTTTTTAGGCACTTACAATAGTGTTGCACTGAAACATTGAAATGTCTTGACCATAATGAACTGGTCATATTTGAACTATGAGGCAGCAGTAATTCTAAAGTGTTTTTCAATTTAAACAGAAAATTTTAAAACAGTATACTGATATATAAGGAAAGAGTATGAAAAAGGAAAATTACTTTATGTATGTAAACTCTTTTGAACTGTTTCATATACATGTATTGTAGTTTGTTGCACCACCAGTCCATTATTATGCTCCCCTTCAAGGAAGAGGGGGTATATTCCTTTGCACTCGTTGGTCCGTCTGTCCATAGACCTTTTTTTGTCTAGAGCATTTCTTAAAAAGTATGCAAGCTAGAATCAATGAAACTTCACAGTAGGATAGATCTCTTTGAGGAGAAGTGCAGTGCACAAGAACCATAACTCTACTTATATATTTTGTGAGTTATTGCCATTTGTTGATTGACAAAGAATAGGCCATTGACCTGCTTTTATGGGGGCATAAATATTTCACAAACATCGCTTGTTTTCTTTCTATTTTGTAATACTATTTTTTGCAAGTATATGATGCAGGTAAAAAAAGTCATTCCCCTCAATGTCAGGAATTCCAATTAGTAATGTTGCACCTATATCTGGACATTAGTTCAGAGTGCCGCTCCTCTACCTGGGAACAATAGTTTTCTCTGTTACATGAAAAACAAAAAAAACGTATTTCTCATAATAAAGGCTCCCAGGACTTATACATAGCATAGTCAGGGAGCCTATTTTTAGTATGCATTTTCTGATTTAAAAAATCATTAAATTGATATCTTCTAGGCCCTTTTCCCTTTAATTTGAGGTGGATTTCCTCTAAAACAATCATATAAATGATTGTTTAGAGGGAATTCATCTCAAATTAGAGAAGAAATCTCAAAAAAGTCCTGAAATTGAGGCATTTGATTTAGGTTTTTCTTAGTAAATAATGTAGGGGCGCTTCTTTAAGGGAGGATGCTATTATTAGAGGAAATACAGTAGTCATACACCGATACATGTAATCTGAGCTACAGATAGAGGGGGTATTTCGGACTTTAGCTAAAAGTATTTTTTAAGTTAAATCACAAACCCTATATTGTTTGTACTCATTGGAATTGTCTCATCAAGAAAATTCAAATGAGTACCCACAATTAAGGATTTTGTTGCGAAAAAAAGATTTTAGTCTGGCTTTACCCCTCTTTTCTGTACCTCATGTATTTTACAGACTTATGGCATTAATGTAATTTGTAGACTTATGGCATACATGTATTTTACAGACTTATGGCATTAATATATTTTACAGACTTATGGCATAAATGTAATTTGTAGACTCATGGCATTAATGTATTTTGCAGACTTATGGCAATAATGTATTTTGCAGACTTATGGCATTAATGTATTTTACAGACTTACGGCCTTAATGTATTTTACAGAATTATGACATTAATGTAATTTGTAGACTTATAGCATTAATGTATTTTACAGACTTATGGCATTAATATATTTTACAGACTTATGTCATTAATGTATTTTACAGACTTGTGGTATTAATGTATTTTGCAGACTTATGGCATTAATGTATTTTGCAGACTTATGGCATCAATGTATTTTACAGACTTGTGGTGTTAATGTTTTTTGAAGACTTATGGCAGTAATGTATTTTGCAGACTTATGGCATTAATGTATTTTACAGACTTGTGGTATAAATATATTTTACAGACTGATGGCATTAATGTATTTCGCAGACTTATGGCATTAATGTATTTTACAGACTTGGGGTATTAATGTATTTTGCAGACTTATGGTATTAATGTTTTTTGCAGAATTATGGCATTAACTTATTTTACAGACTTGTGTATTAATGTTTTTTACAGACTTATGGCATTAATGTATTTTACAGACTTATGGCATTAATGTATTTTACAGACTTATGGCATTAATGTATTTTGCAGACTTATGGCATTAATATATTTTACAGACTTATGGCATTAATGTATTTTACAGACTTATGGCATTAATATATTTTACAGACTTATGGTATTAATGTTTTTTGCAGACTTATGGCATTAATGTATTTTACAGACTTGTGGTATTAATGTTTTTTACAGATTTATGGCATTAATGTATTTTACAGACTTATGGCATTAATATATTTTACAGACTTATGGCATTAATATATTTTACAGACTTATGGCATTAATGTATTTTACAGACTTATGGCATTAATGTATTTTGCAGACTTATGGTATTAATGTTTTTTGCAGACTTATGGCATAAATGTATTTTACAGACTTGTGGTATTAATGTTTTTTACAGACTTATGGAATTAATGTATTTTATAGACTTATGGCATTTATGTATTTTACAGACTTATGGCATTAATATATTTTACAGACTTATGGCATTAATATATTTTACAGACTTATGGCATTAATGTATTTTATAGACTTATGGCATTAATGTATTTTACAGACTTATGGCATTAATGTATTTTGCAGACTTATGGTATTAATATTTTTGCAGACTTATGGCATTAATGTATTTTACAGACTTGTGGTATTAATGTTTTTTACAGACTTATGGCATTAATGTATTTTATAGACTTATGGCATTAATGTATTTTACAGACTTATGGCATTAATATATTTTACAGACTTATGGCATTAATATATTTTACAGACTAATGGCATTAATGTATTTTATAGACTTATGGCATTAATGTATTTTACAGACTTATGGCATCAATATATTTTACAGACTTATGGCATTAATGCATTTTACAGACTTATGGCATTAATGTATTTTACAGACTTATGGCATTAATGTATTTTACAGACTTATGGCATTAAACACAAGAAGACCAATGAGATAGAAGTGATGACGTATATTGACTATGTAGACATTGATGGGGCTGCTTGGATTGCAGGGCTTAGACGAGGTAATTTGCTCATTTTTAGCTCCACTGGCCGAAGGCCAGCGAGCTATTGTCATGGCGGAGTGTCCGTCGTGCGTCCGTGCGTGCGTGCGTCCGTCCGTGCGTCCGTGCGTCCGTGCGTAAACTTTTCCTTTAAACATCTTCTCCTCCCAAACCAATGGGCGGATTTTAACGAAACTTGGTAGAAATGATCCTTGGGTGATCCCCTTCTTAAATTGTTCAAAGAATTTTGATTGGCCCCTAAATATGGGCGTGGCAGGGCGTGGCATTTTTTCACTTTGAAATCTTTAAAAATCTTCTCCTCCCAAACCATTGGGCCGATTTCAATTAAACTTGGCATGCATGTTCCTTGGGTGACCCTTTACTTAAATTGTTCAAGAAATTTCGATTGGCCCATAAATATGGGCGTGGCAGGGCGGGGCTTATTTTGAGCCTGAAATCTTTGAACGACATCTCCTCCTGAACCACTTGGCCGATTTCAATGAAACTTTGTCAGAATGTTCCTTGGGTGACCCTTAACCTAAATTGTTAAAAAAATTTTGATTGGTCTATAAATATGGGCGTTGCAGGGCGGGGCTTATTTTGAGCCCGAAATCTTTGAACCACATCTCCTCCTGAACTACTGGGCCAATTTCAATGAAACTTTATCAGAATGTTCCTTTGGTCACCCTTTACTTAAATTGTTCAAGAAATTTTAATTGGTCCATAAATATGGGCGTGGCAGGGCGGGGCTATTTTGAGCCCGAAATCTTTCAACGACATCTCCTCCTGATCCACTGGGCCGATTTCAATGAAACTTTAACAGAATGTTCCTTGGGTGACCCTTTACTTTAATTGTTCAAGAAATTTTCATTGGACTAAAAATATGGGCGTGGCAGGGCAGGGCCTATTTTGAGCCCAAAATTTTCAAATGACATTTTCTCCTGAACCACTTGGCTATTTTCAATGAAACTTTATCAGAATGTCCCTTGAGTGTCTCTTTTCAAAAATTATCTCCTCCAGAACCACTCAGCCAATTTCAATGAAAATTTACCAGAATATTTCTTGGGTGACTATTAACTTAAATTGTTCAAGAAATTTTGTTTGGTCCATAAATATGGGCATGTCAGGTGGGGCCTATTATGAGCCCGAAATCTTTGAACCACATCTTCTGAACCTTATGTTTTAATAAGATTGGTCAAGGGTTGCAGGTTTATTCTGATTGAGTATTTTGGTGCAATATGGACCAGAACCATTTAATCATAACTAAATAGGTCTTAGGAGATTTTGGAGTGTTAATGTATTCATTTAAAGTAAGCTTTATTTAATGAAAGTCTAAAGATTTTAAAGCCAGTGGAGCGATACAGGCCCTCTTGGGCCTCTTGTTGTTGTTTCGAGTCCTAAATTTCATATCATTAGCTTGAAAAGGGCAGTATATACATTTTTTGATTGCTACCAATGACTAACTAAAATTCTTGACTGCATGGTTGCCAAATATCCTTGACAGAAGTAATGAGGTATATTGAATATGTAGACATTAATGGGGCTGCTTGGATCGCAAGGCTTAGACGAGGTAATTTACTCATCTTTGTTGGTTCAAGTCCTTTATGTCATATCTTTAGCTTGAATAACAATTTTTTGACTAACTAAAATTCTTAACTGTATGATTGCCAAATATCTATGACAGAAGTAATGACATATATTGACTATCTAAATATTGATAGGCCGCACTTAATAGCCCAGCCCCAGTTCGACCAGCTGTAAAATTTGGTAGAAATAGGTTTAAACCACTGCTTTCTCTCAGGGATGTGAAAGCAACAGGATTCGGTGTTCGATAATGATTCTATAAGCTTATGCTTTTGTCATAATTGAACTAAAACTTATTAGTATAAACTAATTTCTCACTTGTTTTACAAACTTTTTCATCATGAACACAAGCCGGGAGAATAACCAGGATCATACTAACAAGCTAGACACACTTTGTGGGTGTATTTTTAAGTAAGGGTATTATAAGCTCGATTGTTTTCAGAAAAAAATCCAAGCCACGATATTGCTATAGCCTTTGTGCCATCCTCTTTGCAGCTTTGATATTGATCATGTGAATACTAGTATTACTAAAGTGTAATGGTTTAAAGGGAGGTAACTTGCATTGGATATGCAAATGAGAAAGACCTGCCCTTAGTTAAATGGCTATTTGAAGCCTATATAGACAGAGTTGACCCATTTAGGGTTGAGGATCCTTTTCTTTGAATGGATAACGTCTGTCTAGTTGCTCGGTTCGTTTCACTAAAGGAATTCACTTGAAACTTGGCATACACTTTCACAATCAATAGTGCAAGTTATTCTATCAAGGGGGAGAACTCAATGCATTTCGTGCAAATTAGGGCGCTTTTTCGACTTCGATTTTTTTTCCCATCATCCAGCAGCAAAGAGCTGAGCATGGGCACTTGTAGTCAGTCTGCTTGGTATTATTTTTCAGGTGATGTTATATTGGTAGTAAATGGAGAAAAAGTGGGAAATCTCACACATAGAGAATTGGTGAATAAAATTAAACAGACAGGAGATATTCTTAGGTAATTTTATACATTATCTTATAACTATACAAATATCCATATGATAACATCCTGTATGATATTTTTTATGATATCACATAGTTATTTTTAGAACATGATATAATGTGGTTATTTTTAGAAACTTGTATTTCAGTTAGAAACACCGACGAAAACAAGACAAATATAGGTTATAAGATAAATATAATACGTTCTTAGTATATTGTATGAAAAAAATATCTAACTCGGTTGTGAGAATTGACAATTGTCTTGGCAGAGCCTCGACAATTTTCAAATCTCCCAACCTCGTAAGATATTTTTTTCCATATAATACACTAAGTATGTATCATATATTTATTGACCTGCAATGATGAAAAATTGTACCAAAATTTTGATCTATAAATATTTGAAAAGGTTTTAATTACGAGATAATTGAATAAGTAAGAGTTTTACTGTGGTATGAAAAGCTTCAAAGATATTATAGACTAAGATCAGCCTATTCAGATGTGTAGTCTAATCACAGCAAGCCATTCTGCTTTCCACTTTATCACTTGGGATTAATTGATTAATGTTCTAATAACCGGTAATGTCAGAAGATCGTTTAATCTCAAGATGGCCATTAATTTGTTATCTACAAGAGTTCTTCAAAGCACTTCAGTTTGCCCTCAAGTTTCATTAATTTTACAATGAAGACACAAGACTAAATTAGGAAAATTAATGATTAAGTTTATGAGATTCATTAGGCTTGGGCAATTCAAATAATAGTTGCAAATTTTCAAAGAAACAATTACAAGCATTGAGAGTTATAAAGGGGTCAGTGCAATACCATTGCAAGTGTCTATAAATACAGTAAAACTTGTGTTAAGCGACCACTTAAGGGACCACCAAAAAGCGGTCGTTTATGGGAATGGTCGCTTAATACAAAATATTATAATAAATGTGACGGTTCATTTTGATAGCATTCATAGATATTTGGTCAAGTCGTACTGAATCCTATGATGTTTAAACCCATTAGAATCATCTTATTGAGACGATTCTAATGGGTTTCAACAACATAAGATTCAACAATAACCATTTTTTCGTTAAGAATGTCCTCTTTTTCAGAGATTTTGCTTATGGTGAAGGGACTTTTTATCGTGGTCGCTTAATAGGCGTGGTCTCTCAAGCAATATCGACTGTACAGGCAGTTATAATAGTGTTGTATTGGCCCCTTGATATGTGTTAATTATTTCTTTTCAGACTGACGGTTCATTTTGAGGATTGCTGTAAAAAGGTTGATCTTCATGAAAGATTCTTAAAGTTAAAGGTAAAAGGCTTATGTGCAAAAACCTGTGCTTTGTTCTACCTTTTTAAAACCAAGATATTGAATGTTTTACAGTAAAAACTGAATACATTTTTTTTTTTACTCAATAACAGGATAAAGGGTCGAATGCGCTTATTTCCATCATGGTCCTAACTCATTCCAGATCTTGTCCTGCACATAGAAGAGAGGCGATGGCTTCTAACCACTGGTACCCATTTCTACAGCTAGTTGGACTGGGACCCCGTCTGTAAAGTGTTCTGCCAAAATACACTACCCGCCTCCGATGGGGCTTGAATCCGCAACCTTCAGGTTTCAAGTCCAGTGCGCTAACCACTTGGCCAATGAGCCAGACATTGATGTTACAATGAGGTTCTGGAAACCAAAGACTATTCAAATGTACCTTTATCCAGAAAAGCCTGTCTAAATGATATCTGTTGGATGTTTCAGTTATCACACAATACAATCCGCAACCTTCAGGTTTCAAGTCGAGTGGGCTAACCACTTGGCCAATGAACCAGACATTAATGTTACAATGAGGTTTTGGAAACCAAAGACTATTCAAATGTACCATTATCCAGAAAAGCCTGTCTAAATGACATCTGTTTAATGTTTCAGTTATCACACAATACAAGACCACTTCCATGAAGTGGCACAAAACATGACAATATGCCCATGCTCACATGGTGTGAGGAACATTCTGTGAAAGTTTCAATAAAATCATGGAAGTCTATAAATAAATAAAAATGGAGATGTGTTAACATGGAATGGAAGTTTGGATTTATGACATTATTGACCATACATCAATGGCTTAGCGCAAAACAGTGTTGTAACTGCCTATAAACATATAGGTAGTTACAACTGTTTTTGCCTGAGCCATTGACATGGGTTTTATTCATAATTGATTCCATATTGATTCCATATTACTGTCAATATATCTTTATATTATTGACAATAATATTGCCTGTGTGTGGAATGCTAAATATTTACATGTATTTTTCTCAGGAAGCTCAACTTGTCTTCTATAATGAACAGCAATCAGAGATATCACTCCGAAGAAGGGATCCAGCTTAATTTTAAATCTTAATTTTTAATAAAATGAATAAATTGCGCTATTAATTCGTCTTAAAAAACGCTGTGAAATTTAAATCTTCGCGTCAGAATTAAATCGTACTTACGACAGCAGAAATTGCTAAGTCTGTAAACTATAATTAATTAATTTCCTGATCCACAAAAAACACGTGTTGATGCTGGCTGAAGGACACCTCGTTCTGATTACTGGCTGCTGGATTGCTACGTTATTTCTGTGGGGCCCATCAAGGGTTTATGGGAAGTGAAATCAGAGATATCCTTGTCTTACACATGTGTAGGATAATATTTTAAGTGACCTCATCTAATACACGTTTTTTTGTGGTATATCTGTCATTAGAGCATTGCAAAAATTTGTATTTAAGATAGTGGACCTGTAATAGTTCTGCAACATTTTGGAACACATCGAGGGCTCAGCGCAACACTATTGTAACTACATTTTACAAAATTTTACAGTAGAGGGAAAAACTGCTTAAAAGATTTCAGACTTGATCTTAAAACTTGAAATCTCTAAAATAGATACTTAATTACATTGAAAACATATACCAATCAGATGATTTTAGATATTTTTAAATTTATATGATTTTATTTAATTATTTTGACTTACCATTGTGTTGCTCTGAAAATTGTGTCTTTTTTTCACATATTTGTACTGCAAAACTATTGTAACTACACTTACAATACTTTTTGAAATTTACTTTGAGGAAATGATAAGTTTTCACAGGTTTCAAGACTATTGTAACTACAATCATCATTTCTCAGAAAAGCATTTTCTTATGCCTCAACATTGAATAATTGGGGGATATTTCTTTTAAGTATTGTTTGTCCATCTGTCTGTTCATTTGACTATTGGATCTTGCCTGAAAACCTGATAATTAAGTTCCTGTAACTTTAAATGGTTTAAAATAAAATGTTCATCTTTATGCCCCTACAATACATTGATTGATCAGGAAAATAAAGTTTTACTGTTGTCAGTCTGTCTGCCTGTCCATATTTATAAATGCATGCCTATCAATTTGTTAGTATGTCTATCTGCTGCAAAAAATAAGCTGTGAACTAATCATATCCCTTAATTTTCAAAAACTAAGTTACGATGCTAATATTTGATTTTCATCTTACTTACAACAATATCCATCTGAGTAGGTTCATATTACCTTTTAAACTTGGGAAGGGCAATATAATTAAGGTCAAGGTCAACATTTCAAACTTATCTCCAAGACTGAACTTGAAAATTCAATCTGCAGTCTTAACTTTTTTCCTGTAACTTTTATTTACAATGCTCATATTGGGTATGAATGTAACTTTAACAATACATGCATTTAAAGACAAGGTCAAGGTCATAATGAATGAAGTTTATTTTAAGGCTTATAATGAGTTGAATGTCCATTACCTAAATGTTGAATTTGAAAACCTGTATAGTCTCACTCTACCATTTCCCTGAAGCTCTCAATTATAAAGTTATTTATACTTAAGTATTCAAGAATATGGTGCATTGAATATGAAACACGTCTGCTTATGATTTGGTCAAAGTCCTCTGCAAGTGCCAAGGTCAACCATGAAGGTCAAACAAATAAACAGGTCCACGCTTAACTTTTATAGATGGTAAATATATCCCCAAATTATATTTGTTTCAGTTTGCAATTTCTCTCTCTCATTATATCTTAGAGGTCTCGTGTTCCATTCCCGACGGCGGAACTCATTCTTTCCGACTATTTGTCTCTCACCAATGGGTTAAGAATCATAGACCTATGTGAGATAGAAGCTGGAGGCTAGGAAAGGATGTGATGGTTGTACTGGTAAGAGAAATACCAGGAATATATTGTTAGGTGCTCCAGCAGCCGTGATATAACATTGATAATGTTGAAAGCGGCGTTAAACTCCATTCAATCAACTCTCATTAAATCTGCCAGTCTCTCTGTTTGTCTATTCCATTTTTGTAAGCTGTAACATTAGTCTTAATAGATATCTAAGATTGAATTGAAAACTCTTTAATGATCTATGTAAGTCTTTTAAAGAGCAAGAATGGTTTCCCTAAATAGACCCTATTTTAATATCACTTCTGAAATTTCACTTTTAAAAAGTTCTTGTTAAATTTTTAATTGATGGGAACTAATCAGCTAATAAGCAAACATAATCAAGAATCAATTTATTTAATGAACTCACAGTTGAATTTCCAGATCAAATTTCAAATTGTGAATCATTAAAGTTTAGCCCAACATATGCTATGAATTACCAGTATCTAAATTTAAATTACTCAGCATGAACTGTGCAACAAGAAGTAATATAAATCACATTTCCTTCAATCAAAATTTTTATTTTACCTACTACTTTTCAAAGGTTATGAGACCAATAGTAATGGCCTGTTTCCATGTGGCCATAAATATTTCCTGTTTATGTGGCAAATATTGGTTTTCCTTAAGGCGACACCATATAAATTTCTAGATTCTCATCCCCGCCCGCCCCTAAAAATAGCGCCCGCCCCGAACTTTTTTATTTGTGACAAAAAAAAAAATCAAAAACCCGACGTTCGTTAAACGTATTGTGGTGTTGATTCAAGGAAAATGGCCGATTGCATCCCTTGTATTGCAACAAGTTTTATCACTTGAAATTAGAAAAAAAAAAGCCGTCATAGCCGGGAAAATATCTTGAAGTCGAAAGCAACAAATCTTTTTCTCTATTTTTCAGGTGATTTCGCTTGATAAGAAGTATGCTTATATTACAGATTGATGCGTCTACAAGATGTTGAGAATAAGGTCGCACAGTTACACGACAACTTGTTTTTGTATCGTAGTTAAAAATAAATGCTGTAACTAATGATTTGCTCTATGGTTTTGCCGATTTTCCACATTCTTACTCGTCTGGACTATTTCTAATTACCCGAGACCATTGAAAGCATTTCCGTTTTCGAATTTCTTATCAGTTCTATCTAAAATAGTAAGCTTTGTTTCGTGTTATTTCAAACCTATCAAACATTATTTTACTGCATTTCTACAACTTAGGTGTGACAAAAATCCATCCTCGTCGTCATTCGTGATTTTTTACTCTCAAAATTACTTACTTTTTATTTGAAAATTAAATCCGGTTCCAAATATTCGAGAACTAAAGACTCGAGAAAATTTAAAAAAAAATCTCGACTAAAACAATTTCAATATGACGTCAAACTGTAATTTTCCCTCACGTTTTAAACCTTTGATCCAGAATAGTTTATTTTTCGGGGAGGGTGAACGGGTAATCAAAGACGCCGACACCAGATGTTCGACTGTTTTGGGGACAGTTTCTTGACTCGGCACGCGACGCACGCTTGAAAAACCTGAGTGATGTTAAACCCTTTCCATCGTCAGGGTGAATACATTGGATTTAGATGACTCTCTTCACGGATTAAATTTTATTAAACAGGAATACTTTACCATTTTTTTACAGCAGGTAGGACATTATTTCAAAATAAAGAGACGATATAGAACAATTATAAATTTACGCATTTTGTTATTGAGCGGGACCGAGGTAGATTTGCCGATACGGTGATTATCCCCCCCCCCCCCTCGAAATAGAAAATAAAAAATAAAAGCCGTCCACCCGCCCCTTTTTTTCTGAAAACCCGGATGAGAATCAAATAATTTATTTGGTGTGGCCTAATTTTTCTAAAGATGAAAGATTCATAAAGGTGTCTTTTGACTAGAGGACCATAATGGTCCTATCTTGCTCATCTTGACCCCTGGAACATCAGATTACTGAGACTTGCAGATGTCCACTAGTCAGTAGATAACAACTTTGTGAACCTAAATATTAGAGCCCTAGACTGTTTTCAAATAACATGATAATTGGAAGTTTCTAAATTTGGGCCCTTTACTGCTTTCCTGAATATCATGCCCAAAATCTATCTCACACATATTGTTGGGGATGGGGAACAATCAAATTTCACAAATTAATTTCGAAAAGGGTCACTCAATAAATCATCATGGCAAGTTTGATTCAAGTTTGCCCACTGATTTGGGAGGAGAAGATGTTAGTAATTTTCATAATCAAAAGTATGCTATATTTGTGGATCAATCAAAATTCCATGAAACATGATTACCCGAGGAAAATTTTTGCCAAGTTCGATGAAATTGGCCAACTGGTTAAGGATGACAAATTTAAAGATTTCAGGGGAAAAAACCAACCCATTCTGCCATACCATTTTAAGGGGAAAGACAAAACTTGACAAACAAGTTTTGAGATAGTTCAGCCAATGCCAAGTGTGGTTGAAGTTTATGATTTGGGAGGCGTCATTGCAGAATCAAAACAAGAGGACCATGATGGTCCTATATCGCTCACCTGTGTATCTTTGTCTAAATTAACTAGTATCAAATTTTCCAGTCGTAGTCCAGTTGTAGTCGTAATTGTACTTTTAAGACTTTTGGTCCCTATAGAGTGTAACAAGAAAATTATCATGAAAGCTCCTTTTTCCCGTGACATGACACAGGTCCTTCCAATTTTCATAGGATGCATCCTTGTGACTTGACAAACTTTCAGACCAAGTTTCATGAAGATATTTCATATGTGTGGCCTCTTGAGCTTCAAGATGAAAAATGTCATTAAGGCCCCTTTTCCAGTGATTTGATATGGATCCTTCCCATTTTCGATAGGGTTCATCCTTTTGACCTTACAATCTTTCTCACCAAGTTTCATGAAGATTCGACCATATTGGTGGCATCTAGAGCATAAACAAGAAAATTGTAATTAAGGCCCCTTTTTCCGTGATATGACACAGATCCTTCCCATTTTCAATAGGATTAATCCTTGTGACCTTACAATCATTCTTACCAAGTTTCATGATGATTGGTTCATATTTGTGGCCTCTAGAGCGTAAACAAGAAATTTGTCATTAAGGCCCCTTTTCCAGTGATATGACACAGATCCTTCCCATTTTCAATTGGATTAATCCTTGTGACCTGACAATCATTCTGGCCAAGTTTCATGATGATTGTTTAATATTTGTGGCCTCTAGAGAGTAAACAAGAAAATTGTCATTAAGGCCCCTTTTCCAGTGATATGACACAGATCCTTCCCATTTTCAATAGGGTTAATCCTTGCAACCTAACAATTACTCTGACCAAGTTTCATGAAGATTGGACCATATTTGTGGCTTCTAGAGTGTAAACAAGAAAATTGTCATTTAGGCCCCTTTTCCCTTGATATGGCACGCATCTTTCCCATTTTCAATAGGGTCCATCCTTGTGACCTGATGGTTAATCTGATCAAGTTTCATGATGATTGGTTAATATTTGTGGCCTCTAGAGTGTAAACACTTAAATTGTTGACGCCTGACGACGGAGATTCAATGATCACAAAAGCTCACCTTGAGCACCATGTGCTCAGGTGAGCTAAAAATAGATATGCCCTGCCATGAGATGATTTGGCAGGCAATCAAAGCTTCATGAGCATATTTTGAGAAGGGATACACAAAGAACATTTCTGCAAAGTTGTGTTGAATTGAATTGAATTGGGGTTTTATATTGCTTTCAACAATCTTTCAGTTTTATCGTGACGACTTGAGCACCTAACGATGGATTCCTGGTATTTCTCACACCAGTACTACCACCACATCCCTTTCCTAGCCTCCAGTTGCTATTCCACATAGGTTTACAATTATCTTCCCACTGGTGGAAGACAAATGATGGAAAGGATAAGTGCCGCAGCCGGGGATCAAACCCATGCGAATAAAGACCCCTGGATTAGAAGTCCGGCGCGCTACCAACTGCGCTATTGCCGCGGCTAAGTTGTGTTGAAATTGGCCCACTTGTTACTGAGTTACTACAGTCACCTGCCCTCTCTTCCCATATTTGAGGGTCATTCAAAATTTTGCCAACAAGTTTCTGGGAGGGGTTACCCAAAGAATATTTCTGTCAAGTTGGCTGGGATTACCCTCTGCTTTGGTGGGAGAATATGTTTAAAGATTCCATTGCCAAAAACAGCCCTGCCCTCTCATGCTCATATTTGAGGGTCATTCAAATTTTGCCAACAAGATTCAGGGATGGGTGAGCCACGGAACATTTCTGCCAAGTTGGCTGAAATTACCCTCTGCTTAAGGGGGAGAATATGTTTAAAGATTTCAGGGTAAAAAACAGTCAAATCCTACCACAGGACATTTGGAGGTGATAGAAAATTTTTGCAAGTAAAGTTTAAAAAGAATCACCGAAGAAACATTTTATGCAAAGTTTAGTTGAAATTTGGCCAAATGGTTATAGAGGATGTGTTCAAAGAACTGTTGGCAACTTCTGACAGCAAGAAGAACAAAAACTGATCACAACAGGTAACCTTGAGCATAGTCCTGAGAAAACATAAAAAAGACATGTTCACTGGCCGAATCCAAATATATTATAATTGCAATCTAATATAATAAAGAATTTTGATTGGTTTAAATCGCATCACGTGGGGAAATCCATTGCACTTTATTTCTGTATAAAATGCAATAGGTCTTTCGGGAAACCCCTGATCTTCGATCTGCATTTCCTGTGTTGTAGGAACTCGAAAACCCCTCGTTTCCCTTCCATATCGTTATATTGCTATTTAATATATTAGAAATTAAGATATTTTCGAAAGAATTTATGATTAAAAGTATGCAGCTCAGATTCTGAGTCGATGTTTACAGTGAGTCGACGAAGACCACCAAGCAACCCTATCAGCTTAGCCCGATCACGATAGTTTCGGTTTAAATGTGGAATAACTTGTCAAAATTATGTTTTGATCATAAGTACCTCTACCAATGTCAAATTGTCGTTTATTTGTGTACCATTTAATTAACCTTATGCCGTTTAACTTCGATAGCGAGAGGGGAAATACACGATCTAAAAATAGATTGTGTAATACGCGCAGAAAGTAGACTTGAATTTTTAATGTTTAGCCGAGTATTTTAATAGTTTCTTAGACCAAGAGGATTGCAATTATAAGGGCCGAGTGTCTTTTTCACAGCGTTTATTGGGGTATAAAGTGCAATTGCCTTAGCACATGGCTTAAACATAACGCCCTACGGGCGTTATTTGCCATGTGCTAAGGCAATTGCACTTTATACCCCAATAAACGCAGTGAAAAAGACACTCATCCCTATAACATATGAGCATGGTATCAACATGTTGGATGAAACTTCATAATAAATATCCAGGCTGTGTAATCTTCTGACTTCAAAGGAAAGATTTTAAAATATTTCCGACTAATGATATCATATGTTTCATGTTTTTTATTTAACATTGACGTTTCTTTTATGGTTCAGTATGGTTATTGATGGCAGGTCAAAAGAGATATAGCAATGGTGTGTTTTTCCCTTCTGACTGTCCATTCGGTTATCTTTCTCTTGTGGCGGCAATATAAAGAGTCAACAGATTTCATTAGATTTCCATCAAACTTTATAAGATTGATTGTACCATGCATCATAAGCATTATGCCTTTCAAAAACTGGTCAAGTTTCCCACTATTACTGAAAATATGATAAATTAATTGAAATAAATTTGTGGAGTCCACAGCTCTTTTTGCTCATCTTTAAACCTGCACAGAATGATTTTACAATAATACATAAGAATGGTATGTCAAGCTCACAGGAAAAGGAGTCTTATGAAAATTGTTTAAATTTCCTTGTTATACTGGGATGAGTCCTAAATTTTAATTACAGTCCATCTTGCTTGAGAGACCATGTCTATTAAACAACTATTTTTATTAAGCTACCATTTTCAAAGTGCCTTTCTTTATAAATCAAAATATCTGAAAAAAGTAGTTATTACTGGTCTAAAAATTATATAAACAAATCCTATGTTGGTAAAACTCATTAGAATTTTTTCTATGAGACGATTCTATTGAGTTTCAAACAACATAGGATTATTGAGAGATTCCCCAATACATACACAATCAAGTAAAATCATTATTTTAATTTGTAAATAAAATGTGTAATGAGCCACAATTCTGTTTTTTACTGCTGCTGTAGTTAAGTAGTCGCATAGTGCTCGTTTTACTGAATTTTTATGCCCCCGTATCGAGAGATCGGGGGCATAGTGTTTTACTCATGTCTGTCTGTCTGTCCATCTGTCTGTCCGACCGTCTGTCTGTCTGTCCGTCCGTCTGTCTGTCCAAAAACTTAACCTTTGCCTTTCCTCCAAAAGTATTTGACATACAAAGCTGTACACCAAAGTCAAGGTCATGTGACAAGGTCATCTGTCAAGGTCATATTTAAAAAAAAAAAATGCTGTTCCAGGGGCATTCGTGTTTCACAAACACATCTTGTTTTTTTTTCAACTTTTTCACAGAATGATTGTTTCTTTAAGGGGGTCAATTTCACAACATAAAAAATTTCTAAAACCCAAATATCACAAGAAAAGAGGCTGTATCAAAATTTGATTAACCCTAATTCTCCTTTATTTAAATTTTGGTTTGAAAATAATGGTGATTTTTTTACCTTTTCGACAAGTTTTCCACAAAAATTAAGTAGAAAGCAATCGGGCATAGATCAGAGTGCACAAATGTGCAAGCTGATCTAAGTCTGTACTGATTATGTCCAAAACTTTTGTGTACAGCAGGAAAATGTTGAGAACAACTTTATAAATTTCAGCAAAAGATGTATATGATACCAATGAATCCAAAAATGCAAAAAAGTGCATTTCGGTAAAATATGTAGTTACAATAGTGTTGCACCGACCCCTCGACAGGATCTTTGACAATGTTAACAGAGGTTTCCTAATGAAAATCATTAGGAAACCTCTGTTAACACTGTTAAAGGTCATTACTGCCGAAACGTTGCAGATCTATTACAGGTCCACTACCTTTAACATACAAAATGTGGAAAATGTGAGAAGAGATTCTGTTTCTCAATTCTATTTGAGACAAGCTGATCTTAACCTTGTCTGGAATAGAAAGATTATTAAGCTCGCCAAGGCTCACTTAATAATATTTTAATTCTAGACTTAGTTAAGATGTACTTGTCTAGAATGAAAGCTAATGATAGATTCTATATTTTGTCTCATTTTATAGGCTGTTTTACGTTCCAAGCAACAGGAATTGCGAGAAATAGAAATGCAAGAAATACAGATATTAGAGAGTAAGAATTTTGTATCACTTTACAATTTTTAAAAAGTCAACTGGGTCAAATTGATTTAAACATTTTTAGTTGAGTTTATTTATGAAAATTAGGCAATGTTTAAGAGAACAAATTATAAATAAAATTAGCATGTACTTTCATGATGTAAAGATAAAGCTTGATAAAATAAAAATTTAAGGTTTTTTTCTTATCCTTGAAAGGAAAATCCAATGCACACACTAAAAAAAGATATATTGAATTACAAACATACAAAGAAAAAATGGTAATAAATAGCAGATACTTGAAAAATGTTATAAAGTTTTGATTTTGTTCTAGATTTGTCAAAATAAGTCAACATGAAATTTTGCTTTTGTTATCGATTGTAGAGTATTATGCAGACAGAGGTATTAGTAGAATGGATGCCATGCGTCAAAGTATGATGAGTAGCGTGTCATCAAACAGTGACAGTTGGGATGCTTACAGTATTATATCATCGCCTTATATGCAAAAATCTACAGGTATTAGTATTAATATGCATTTTAAATTACCACGAGTCAAAGTTTGCTCAGTAGCGTGTCATCGAACAGTGATAGTTGGGACGCTTACAGTATTATATCATCACCTTATATGCAAAAATCTACAGGTATTAGTATTAATATGCATTTAGACTCCCTAAGCTAGGTGTGAGGGGTATATCGGAGTCAGCTTGTCAGTTGGTCCATCCGTCTAAAGCATTTTCTTGTCTGCTCAATTTCTCAGCAACTGATGGGCAGATTTTATTGAAACTTTACAGATGTGATCAATGAATCTGTCTTTTTATGACACACCATTTTGTGAATATACACATGTTACAGTTTGGTCTTTCAGCTCAAAGGTTTACCTTACTCCAGCATGATATTGTTAGAAATGTCTTAGAAGGTTAGCATGATGCGTTTCATGTTTTTTTCAAAATTTATACAAATTGAAGTGCTGATAATGAAGAGTAGTTAATTGGTATTTTTTAAAGCTTTTAAGCTCACCTGAGCACGAAGTGCTCATGTGAGCTATTGTGATCACCTTTCGTCCGGCGTCCGTCCGTCCGTCGTCGTCCGGCGTCCGTCAACAATTTCTTTAAACGACATCTCCTCCTAAACTACTTGGCCAATTAACACCAAATTTCACAGAAATGTTGCTTAGGTGGTCCCCTTCAAAAATAGCTAAAAGAATTGAAATCCATGAAAAACTCTGGTTGCTATGGCAACAAACAGTGAAATTTTAAGAAAATCTTTAAAATTCTTCTTCTTCTCAACCAGTAGTCCTACAGACTTAAAACTTGGCATGGATGATCAGTTCATAGACCTGAATTAAAATAGCTAAAATCATTTCTTTTGGGCAACAGGTGCAGAGCACCAGGGGGGAGGGGGTAGTACTTTAGGTAAATTTTGTAATCTTTAAGCTTCTTCTTCTTCGGAACCAGGAGCCCTACAGACTTAAAAATTGGCATGGATGATCAGCTCACAGACCTGAATAAAAATAGCTAAAACCATATCTGTTGGGCTGCCAGGTGCGGAGCACCAGGGAGGAGGGGGTAGTACTTTTGTGAAAATTTTGTAATCTTTAACCTTCTTCTTCTGATGAACCAGGAGTCTGACAGATTTGAATATTGGCATGGATGATCAGCATATGGACCTTTTTAAAAATAGCTAGAACCATGACTGTAGATTCACCAGGTGCGAGGCACCAGGGGGGAGAGGGTAGTACTTTTGTGAAAATTTTGTAATTTTTAACCTTCTTCTTCTTCTGAACCACAAGCCCTACAGACTTGAAAACTGGCATGGAGGATCAGCTCATAGACCTGAATAAAAATAGCTAAAATCATGACTGTAATGCCACCAGGTGCGGAGCACCAGGGGGGAGAGGGTAGTACTTTTGTGAAAATTTAGTAACTTTAACCTTCATCTTCTAAAATAACCTGGAGCCCTACAGACTGCAATATTGGCATGGACGATAAGCATATGGATCTTAAATAAAATAGCTAAAAGCATGAATGTAGGGCCACCAGATGCGGAGCATTAGGGGGGAGGGGGTAGTACTTTGGATCAATTTTGAAATCTTTAACCTTATTCTTCTCCTGGATCAGGAACCCTACAGACTTGAAAATTGTAATGGGTGATCAATATATTGACATTAATGAAAATAGCTAAAATCTTGACTGTAGGGTCACCAGGTGCTGAGTGTCTTAGGGAGGGGGTAGTACTTTGGATCATTTTTGAAATCTTTAAACTTCTTCTAATGAACCAGGAGTCCTACAGACTTGAAAATTGGTGTGAATGATCAGCATATGGACATTCATTGAATTAGCTAAAATCATGACTGTAGATTCACCAGGTGCAGAGCATTTTGGGGGAGGGGGAGTGCTTTGTTGAGAATTTTGAATCCCTTCAGCCTTTATATTTGACATGGATTGATCAACTCATTAAAGAAAACTTTAAAAGTCTCAGACTCAACCTGTATATCTGGCATAGATTATCTGATCACAGACCTTTTATGAAAAAAGCTTAAATAAATAATGACCAGGGAGGAGCAGAGGGGGGGGGGGGGGGGGGGGGGGGGGGGCGAGGATTATTTCGAATGTTATCTGATTGAATAAGTGAAAATTTCTTTTTCTGTGGTTGCATGGACATACCTAGGTAATGAAGCTTTTTTCTCAGGTGAGCAACCCAGGGCCATTGGCCCTCTTGTTTTGTTGGTTATGGAAAAATAATGGTAGACTATCATTTGATAAACTTACTGCCTAACCAGTGAAATTATTAAAAACTTATACCCCACTTTCTTTCATTTCACCCTATCTGACGTTATCTTAATGAATCTTAATAAGTGAAGTCATAATGAATGTTGTCTAGCAATAATGTGCAAAATGATGTGTTTTAAAAAGATTTGTCCTTGAATATTCACATTTTGTCTCAGTTTTGCATTATAGAAAGAAATAGAATAATTGTTTGTTTTTTTCAAGTAAGATCAATTGATATTGCATTTTGTAAACAATAAATTATATTTTCACTTATGGCACTACCACTCATGAAAATATAGCATTTGTTGTTCATTTCATGAAATGAAAATTCCTTCTTTCCTTGAAACAAATAATGTTTTCATCATATGTTGAATTATTCATGTATTCAACAATCAGGAAAAACATTCATCAGGTAATCTTTTGTTTCGGTGTAAGATCGATTTATATTTTGTATTAACAAGATATTCCTTTAATTTTGCCCAAAATGATCTAGACAAATTTGAAAATATTTTTTTTTTACCCATTTCATGCTTAACCCTTTCCTGTTTTACAAAATTTTGGACCTGTCCAAATTCATAGGTTTTTCAAATGAAAATTTAAAGTGGATTTAATTTGAAAAATAACCATTAAGTAGGGTAGAAAATAGTGTGGAAAAAGAAGGAATTGCTTGTCAGAAGCAATTTCTTCTTTTTTCACAATGTTTTCTCAATTTTAAAATGACAGGCACATAAAAAGCAGGGATTAAACAGCAAAGGGTTTAGTGAAGTTGTAATGAATGATGTATAGCAATCAAATACAAAATGACATTTTTAAGGAAATTTGTCCTCCAATTTTCACATTTTTTCTCAGTTTTGCATTAAAGAGATAGAATAATTGTTTGGGTTTTTTTTTTTAGTAAGAACAATTCATGTTTCATTTAGTGATCAAAAAAAGCTATGTTTTCACCCGTAGCTCTGCCACACATGAAAATATAGCTTTTGTTGTTCATTTAATGAAATGAAAATTCCTTCTTTCATTGAAACAAATGATGACCCTTTCTGTTTTTATCATTTGTAGAATTATTTATGTATTCGACAAGTGAGTAAAACACTCAAGGTTTCATTGTAAGGTCAATTTATATTTTGTATTAACAATATATTCCTTTATTTTTACCCAAAATGATCTAGACAAATTTGAAAATATATTTTTTTTTACCCATTTGATGCTTAATTTGATTGACAAAACCTATATTTAAATGGCTTATTTTTTGCCCATTCATAATGTTTGTTGGAGATGAAAAATGAAAATTAAAAATAAAAAAAATAATAAAAACTGATTTACGAATAAAACATTTTCCAGGTCCCTATGGCAACTGGTCATCAGTATCATCTATACGCAGTTTTAACATGGAAGAGTCCAGTATTATAGAAGATGACCATATTAGTTATATAGACTCTGATAATGAGAGCATTTCCTTCACTGCTGGACCCCCGTACAGTCGCAGGTCGGACACTGATATAGTGACACAAGCTGGGAACCAGAGCATTAAATTAATTACCCAGAATTCCAAAAATTCAAAATCACTAGAGAGTGCTCTTCACAAGGGAGGTAATTCTAATGACAATCAAAAGTTTCTAGACCTGGATGCTTCTAATCAAGAATTTTACCAAAGTGATGATGTTTTTGTTGAAGAAAAGAGAGATAATAAACAGTATTTTACAGAAAACATGGCAGATAACTCTTATCTCTACACTGCTGGTGGTCAGTTACGCAGGAATGAAAGCACTAGTTCAGATAAAATATACTATAAAGGAGAAAATGGGAAAATGATTGTGCCAAAGATTTGTATTGAGGGTGACACAGAATATACAACATTTGATGACATTGATACTCAAACTGAAGTTGATCATTTGACCTTGAAAGGTGAAGGTGAAAGGCAAAATGGTTTAAAACCTGAATTCGACCAAAACTATGAACTCCTACAAGAGAAAATAGTTGCTATAGAAATGGCCAAAGAAATGAATAGAATTGAGAAAATGGTGGGAGCAGAGGACAAACTTCAAACAAAGACGGTGAAAAAACAGCGAAAGAAAATCCAAAAGAGTAAATCGCAACCTTTATACAAGTCAGACAAATTAAAAGGACTGAATATGTCGCCAAGGTTACCGAGGAGTGACATCACTAGTCATATAGGTGGTTCTCTGTCTTACGACCAACTAAAATCGAGTGTTCCAGATATTGTCATTTCATTCCATGCGGAAGATTATCAAATTATTTATATAAATGAAGGGGATCAGCAGACCAAACTGTAATTTGTCAAAATAATCCATTTTTATTTCATTTTATGCTTTGCAAGACAATTCAAATCGAGAGTTCGGTGCAAGACTGTAGTAACAATGTATATACACTTTCTACAGTCTTGCACCAAACCCACGAAATGAGACTTAGGGTGGGAGGAGTGAAGAAAAAAAAAAGGTCATTAAAATTCTGTAGGCAGAATAAAAGTGAAAAATAAAACTAAAAGATTCACTGCATTTTTTTAAATTTCTATATTCAGTCAGCATGAAATTTCACTCAAGTTCTTCTCAGATGATTCGCATTAAAACAAAAGTCTCTAAAAAATACTTGTAGTAACTGTTGACGTATCAAAAAAAACCCCAATCAGTTCTTGTGACAGACTTAACCCTTTCCTGTTTTACAAAATTTTAGACCTGTCCAAATTCAAAGGTTTTGTGAATCATATTTTAAAGTGGATTTAAATTGAAAAATAACCATTCAGTCGGGTAGAAAATAGTGTGGAAAAAGAAGAAATTGCTTGTTAGAAGCAATTTCTTATTTTTTTCACAATATTTTCTCAATCATAAAATCACTGGCTCGTAAAAAGCAGGGATTAAACATCAAAGGGTTAAATATTTTCTAAAGAACCAATTTCCACTTAGATTCCAATAGATTATATTTAAGTAATACTGTCCATGTGTATTATATGCAAAATGGCAACACATCGGAGGAAATCAAAACAATATCATTCATGGAATGTTAATTAAATTTCATTCCAGTTTTGAGAAAATTGGGCAGACTCTGCCTAGAAAACCAGAAAATGAAAAAAAAGAAAAAAAAAAATGGCCATACTAGTCTAGTTTTCTGATGCTTGTTCCTTTGGAAGACACTCACAAGATTTCTTATTGGGATTTCTCACATAGTCTCCATAGTCTTCTATAACAAACAGCAATCAGAGATATCCTTGTCTTACATGTGTGTAAGATTACATTTTAAGTGACATAATCATGACGTCATCTTACGTACATTTATGTGGAAGATTTTTAACATCTGAGCATTCCATATTTGGGTTTTAACACACGCAATTGTTGTTATATTGTGAGAAATAGAATCTGTTACTGATCTTAACCTTGTCTAAATACAAAAAATATTAATCTTGTCAAGGCTTGCTTAATAAAAATTCTATTTAAGACTCAGTTAAGATTTGCTTGTCTCAAACAAAATCTCATGACAGAACTTACATTTCTCACATAGCTTCTTAGTTATATCCAATGGCTTTTTAAGACAAGAATTAATTCAATGGTTTTTCATGACCTGTGAATAGCTATTTAGTTTTTTAGTTAGCAAAATTTGTGCCATAACTTATTTTTTTTGTCATAAAACATAATAAACCGATGCAAACTATACTTAACTGTATGGAAAATGTTTTTATATGACCTACGTTGTGGGAGTGAAATAACCCCGTTGAATATTTTTGATATTACACTGGTGTTATTACACTAGTGGAATAACTATGCAAATGAGCTCAGAGCGAATTGCAATGCTATTTTGAACTGCAAAAAATGACGTCATAATGTGTATATTGTGACATCAGTTTTAAACGGCATTATAAGTTTCGCAGAAAATAAAATCTTTGAATCATAAGATTTTTGACGATTTTTCGCAAAAATTCAGGTCAAATTATAAATAGAATATAAAATTTGTGCTAATGAAATGCAGAGTTTATTAAACTCGTCATCTATAAACAGATAAGAACTCGGGGCAGCCTCATTTTTATCAGTTTATAAATGACTTGTTTAATGAATTCAGTATTCCATGACCACTCATTTAATATCCTCTTTTTCTAACATACCTTCCTAGTTATGTTCAAGGGTTTTTAAGACAAGAATGAAATTTAATAGTTTTTTAAGACCCGTGAAAAGCTATGTATTATTTTAGTTAGCAAAATTTGAGCCATAACTTATCCTTTTGTCGTAAAACTTAATACACCAATGTCAAACTATACTTAACTGTATGGAAAATGTTTTCATAATATGACCTACGTCACAAGAATGAAATAACCTCGTTGAATATTTTTGATATTACACGGGTGTCATAACACAAGCGGAATAACTAAGCAAATGAGCTCAGAGTGAATACCAACACTATTTTGAAACTGCAAAAATGACATCTTAATTTATATAATCATTGTGACGTCATTTTAAAAGGGCGTTTAAAGTTTCGCGGAAAATCTAAATATTGAATTCCAAGAAATTTGAAGATTTTTTACAAAAAATTTGGGTCATATTATAAATACAATATAAAATTTGTGCTCATAAAATACAGAATTTATTAAACTCGTCATCTTATACAGATAAAAACTCGTCACAGTCTCGTATTTATGTGTTTATAGATGAAATGTTAATAAATTCTGTATTCCATGACCACTCATTCAATATCCTCTATGTACAAATTTCTATATCTCGGTCTGACTGAATATAAATTTTACAAGCAGCTTTAAGTCAAGGGCTTTATAAGGCAGCAATAAAATTCAAGGGTTTTTAAAGTCTCTTAGTCATAATCAAGGGATTTTTAAGGGAATGATAAAATTCAGGGGTTTTCAAGATTATAAGTTGTATTCAAGGGTTTAATAGGGCAAGTATAAAATCTAAGGACTTTTTAGGCAACAAGAAAATTCAAAGGTTCTTATAAGGCTTTTAGTCATAATTATGCAAGAGTTTTATAGGGCAAAAATAAAATTCAATGGTTTTTCAAGGCTCTTTTTCATATTCAAGAGTTTTGCAGGGCACATATAAAATTCAAGGGTTTTCAATATTTGTGTGAGCCTAAACCATAATCTATTCTTTTTTGTGTTTTTAACTAGTATCAAAGAGCTTATTTGAAGAGTATAATATTGAAACATTAGAGCCTGTGCGTGACATTTCCAACAATTTCAAATGAGGGCAAAGCAAAGACTCTGGCCAGTCTGTGCATCTGCACAGTCTGACCAGAGTCTTCACTATGCGATTGGTAAATGAATAAAGTATCAAAGTATCTGAAGACAGTTAGGCAAACTTCTCTTTACATTGTTACTGCCTGGGCTTCTACATGTTAGTACCTCAAGAAGGAGTCAAATTGTTGGAAATGTCACACACAGGCTCATAATATCTTTCAATCTGAAATAAGGCTCACAGTAGTAACAAAGTTATGATCAAGGTCAAAGTTTGTCATGCAAACACCAACACCAACGCCAAGCCTTATGACGCCAAGGTGGATACAATACCTCAATGTTTTTTACACAAAAAGCAAAAGTAAAAATTTTGATCATATATACGAACCATAATAGTTTCGCAACAATTCAGACCTCACTAAGATCTTTCACAATGTTGACCAATTTTTCGTAATGAAATCATAAGGAAACCTTGGCTAACACTGTTAAAGTTCATTACTTCAGAAATGTTGTGGAACTATTACTAAAAATATAAATCACTAATGGACTCTTTAACCCTTGTCAAGCTGAACCCAGAATATTTCTGCTTTAGCAGTTGGTATAGACAAAGATTAGTCTGCACATATCTGCAGTCTGATTTTGTCTATACCACCTGTTTTTCCCATTTCAAGGCAGCCTTGTTCTTGAAATTGATTTTCAAAAAGATAGATTTTCCTACACCCTTAGATTCTAGGACTTTCAGTTCTTTGATATGAGTGCAATTTTTTAAGGAGGATTTTAATTCAGCATGATAAGGGTTAAGACTGAAATTATTGCTTATTAGAAGATAGATATCTGGGATAGGAATTTAGAAGCTTGTACGGCAAGGCAGGACAAACACCCCTTATACTCATCCCGGCTACAGAAATAATTTGCAAGACTGTGATACTATCTGTTTTGTAATACTCATTATACGCCTGTCTAAAGACTGGGTGTATTATGTGAACACCTGTGGCATTCAGCTTCAACTTTGTTGTCCCAAGCATAACTCTGTCACCTTATGGCAGACGTTGCATCTAGAAATTTTCAAAATGGGGGGCTGTCCCCCATTGCAGTCAGAAAAAGGGGGGCCAATTTGAAATAATGGGTTAAAGGTGGGGGGTAGATTCAATGTAGTCACAGTAAGTTTATTTGTTAACCTTTGGAAAGTATAAAACTTATCTTTTACTATAACAGATCAACTTAACTGTTTATATCTCAACATCTGTTAACTTTTAAATAACTTCAAGTAAAGATTTCATTTTTAAACAGTGCTCTACTGGTTGGAGACCCATTCTTGCCATGTATCAACTCTCGCCACCACACAATTTTCACAGTAAAAATGCAAAATTAATTTAAATCAAATCATTTTCTGAATGAAAGAAGTTGTTTTCAGCATAACTTGTAATTAAGAAGGGTTTCCTTTCTGTATTTACCATGAACTCAGTACTGAGAATTGGTCTCTAACCAGTAAAGTTGATGTTCTGAAGTTTGTATTTCCAGTTGTAAAATAATTTTTCCCATGCCTGTACAGAATAAACATATAATTTCCTTTTAGTTGTATGTGTAAAGCCATGGTCTGTTTGTTCGGCAGGAGTCAAATTCAACATTAGGGGTTCATTGATCCGATCATTTTCTTCGCCGTTTTCAAACGGACTATCACTCGAATTCACTATAGTAACACTTTCACCGATGCTTGAGGTGTCATCATCAGTCGTATTTTCCGATTTATTTTCCAACTCTTACGTTCGCTTTCCGAAAGAATAGGAAATTTGCGATTGACAAGACCGATTTGCGTTCAGTTCAGCCATTTTGTTCAGACGATTTCCGGTACGTCATTTTAGGCTGGAACCCCGTCTGTTAATTAAACTGGAAACACCGATCTTTTTTCTAGTTTAAACATATTTTATTGCCAGTAAATTACAAAGAATTTATATCAAAGAAATACATATACATATACATATATTATATGGCAAAGGGGTCTGACCACAAGTTCGAACAACTTAGATACGGTCATTCCCTTTGATTTTTAGCTCACCTGAGCACATCGTGCTCAAGGTGAGCTTTTGTGATCATTGGATGTCCGTCGTCCGTCGTTTGTCGTCAGACGTCAACAATGTAGGTGTTTACACTCTAGAGGCCACAAATATGGACCAATCATCATGAAACTTGGTCAGAATGTTCTCCAGGTCGTGAGGATGAACCCTATCGAAAATGGAAAGATTCCGTGCCATATCAAGGGAAAAGGGGCCTAAAAGACAATTTTCTTGTTTACACTCTAGAGGCCACAAATATGGTCCAATCATCATGAAACTTGGTCAGAATGTTCTCCAGGACATGAGGATGAACCCTATGGAAAATGGGAAGGATCCATGCCATATCACGGCAAAAGGGGCCTTAATGACATTTTTCTTGTTTACATCCTAGAGGCCACAATTATGGCCCAATCTTCATGAAACTTGGTCAGAATGTTCTCCAGGACATGAGGATGAACCCTATCGAAAATGGGAAGGATCCGTGCCATATCACGGCAAAAGGGGCCTTAATGACATTTTTCTTGTTTACACTCTAGAGGCCACAAATATGGTCCAATCATCATGAAACTTGGTCAGAATATTTGTTAGGTCTCAAAGATGAAGCCTATTTAAAATGGGAAGGATATATGCCATATCATGGGAAAAGGGGCCTTAATGACAATTTTTTTGTTTACACTGTAGAAGCCACAAATATGGTCCAATCATGATGAAACTTGGTCAGAATGTTTGTTAGGTCATGAGGATGAACTCTTTTGAAAATGGGAAGGATCCGTGCCCTATCACGGGAAAAAGGGTCTTAATGACAATTTTCTTTTAAGAGCTCCAGAAGCCACAAATATGGTCCAATCATCACGAAACTTGGTCAAAATGTTTGAAAGGTCACAAGACTCTGTTGAAAATGGGAAGGATTCATGCCATATCACAGGAAAAGGAGTCTTAATGATAATTTACTTGAAATAAGTCTTATGGCCACAAATATGGCCCAAACTTAGTGAAACTTGGTTTTATGTAAAAAACTATCTTCTTTATGACATCTGCCTTTTACTTGATGTGATGTTCAAGTGATCAAAGAGAGTCAGGTGAGCGATCTAGGACCATCATGGTCCTCTTGTTTACAAAAGTTATCTTCTTCAGTTTAAGTTGATTTCCCTGTGCTCAACAGCCGGAAAAGACCTACAAGTTGTAAAGGCAATCGCGAACATTGCGCACAGGTAAAACAATATAGTCTCTACGTTATTTGAATAGAGTTACCTGTAAGACCAAAGAAGTTGCATTCCGGTTTGGAGATGTTGATAGCTACTGACAACTTGAAATTAAATACCCTAAGGAGTATGAAAATAATATATATGTACAAATACATTAGGGCGTATTTTGCAGGATATTACACAATTGGTCGGACCGCGGTTCTGGCTAAAAATATAAATTCTCCCTAAAATGCCCAGAAGCTCAATTTCTCGCTAAATTATCAAACAAATCATGAGTCCTATGTGTGTTTTCTTAACCAAAGATCATGAAAATGTTCGTAGTTTGTGATATACGGAAATATAAGAAAATAAATTTTCGTTTTCTTCCCTTCTAAATTTGGAAGACAAAAACTATTCAAGTGTAGAAATTCGTCGCCCGTGGTTACCATCATCACACACTCGTTTTGAAGTTAAATAACAATCCTTATTCTATGAAAGAAGAATCAAAATCTCGTTTTACTAGTAAAATTTTAGAAATTCTGGTCCAATTGACTTGTTATCTTACCTTCAAAATATGTATAATCACGCACGGCAATGTAATTTTTGCGGGCCAATTATTCTTTTAGCGGGATCGGGTACGCATAGAAATATTAATTATGCGGGATTATGATAATTTAAGCGGGATTCCCGCAATCCCGCGCTCTGGATGCAACCCTGACTGATTGATGTGAATTGATTGATTGATTGAATGGAGTTTAACACCGCTTTCAACATTATTTCAGTTACATCATATATCATATTATTGATAGGTGGCTAGAGCACCTAACAATGGATTCCTGGTATTTCTCTCATCAGTACAACCATCACATTCTTTCCTAGCCTCCAGCTGCTATCTCACATAGGTCTACAATTATCAACCCATTGGTGATAGACAAATAAGCGGAAAGAATGAGTGCCGCCGTCGGGGATCGAACCGGGGACCTCTAAATTGACAGTCTGACGAGATTGATGTAAAACTTGGTAATTATGTTTCGTGCATAATAACTTAGTACAGTGCTCAAGGCACAATAACACTACCTAGCTTAATTTTGAGTTTTTTTCCCTTTCTTGTTTTTTCCTTCTTGGATATCCAGCAGTGGGAGGGGGTATCTTGTGACAATTTCCTAGACTGTTTTTAGATATAAATTATTGCATTTCTTGGTAATCAGATTTCAAAGTCTGGATATATGTACAGACGATATTGCTTGAGCGACCACGTCTATTAAGTGACCAATTTTATCAAGCTACCACTAGAAAAAAATCCCTTCATTGTAAGCAAAATCTCTGAAAAAGAGGACATTTTTAACGAAAAATTGGTTATTGTTGAATCTTATGTTGTTGGAACCCATTAGAATCGTCTCAATAAGACGATTCTAATGGGTTCAAACATCATAAGATTCATTACAACTTGACCGACACTCTATAAATGGTAACAAAATGAACAGTCACGTTTACCAAAGTATTTCGTATTCGTATTAAGGGACCATTCCCATAAACGACCCCTTTTTGTTGGTCCCTTAAGTGGTTGCTTAAAACAAGTTTTACTGTATAGATAAATGTGTTCCATCACGTAAAAAAAGTCATCTAGTCTTGTCTATGTCTTTAGTCTTAACCCTAGTCATGCTGAATAAATTTTGGCTAAAAATTGTCATCAAAATCAATTGGCAAAAAGCACTGAAAGTACCAACTGTATGTCAATTTTCATTTGAAAAACTACATCTGTTGACAATTCTGGTTTGAAAGTGAAAAACAGGTGGTGTAGACTAATATCAGACTGCACATATGTGTAGGCTGATGTTTGTCTATAGCCCCTGCCAAATCAGGAATATTCCAGGTTCAACATGACAAGGGTTAATAAGTTCTTATTTTGTTTGTTTTATTTTTATTTATTTGACACCAAAGATTTTAATATTTATGAATCAGATATGTATGCAGGCATACACTTGATTATATGATTGCAGTAATTGTAACATAGAACAGGGCTCAAAATAAGAGGGGATAAAGCATGGTTCAAATATTTCGGTGGTCTAGAGGTAGAGCGTCGACCTCTTGATCCAAAGGTCCTGAGTTCGATTCCCTGGAGCGGCTAACGATCTTGGTTCTTTCATTGGCCCACACATTTGGCGCAAGTACTGGTTAACCTTCCAGGAAGCAGAATCGAGAGGGATTAATCTTAGTTGTAAGAACTTGTTTCCCTATCGATGTAAAATGAATAGGTTTAAACTAAAAAATATTTATTTCCCTATTAAACTTTATGTTGTTGGTACTCGTTTGAATAATCTCAATGAGTTTCTTCAAACGAGTACCAACTGCATAGGGTTTAAGTTAGGAAAAATGAAATATATGTAAAGAACAGAGCAGATAGACAGATGTGATCCATTAAGGGAAAAGGATCCTCATCCCCAAACAGGTTGACTGTGTCTGTATCGACTATAATTAGCTATTTGACTAAGGGCAGGTCTCTCATTTGCATATCCAATGCAATTTACCTCCCTTTAAACTGTTAAATATTTAGATTTGAAAATCAAAATGCTCCCTCTATATGTAGCCCTGTAGTTAATCAAAATTGATGAGAAGTTATGTTAGTGCTTACTTTTAATACCCTCATTTTAAAACAATTTTTTACTTCAGCCCATGTCATGCTGAATAAAAATCTTTGCAAAATAAACGTAAAATCAAAGTGCTAAAAGCACTGGAAGTTACCAAATGTGAGTGAGTATTGATTTCGGAAATTCATTGTTTACACCTTTCTGGTTTAAAAATGAAATTCAGGTGGTATGAACTAAGATCAGACTGCACATATGTGCAGGCTGATCTTTGTCTTTACCTCCTGCTAAATTAGGAATATTCCAGATTCTGCATGACAAGGATTAAGTTATATGTCTAAATATTACTTTAGAGTTAATAATTCCTTGTGAATTTTGAATAGAAAAAGTCTTGAATATTTCCGTGTTGAAAATTGTAAATGAAGATTGAAGTTGAAAATATTTAATCCACATTGTGTTGGCGACTTGTTTTGTTATAATGCATATTTTGAATTAGTGTAGATTCACAAATAAATGATATTAAAATTTATTAATCATCATTTGTTTATAATTTAATTATGCCCCCCTAGGCAGAAGAGGGGGTATATTGCTTTGCACTTGTCGGTCTGTCCATAGACCATTTTTTGTCCACCCTACTCATCCTATTTGTGAGTTATTGCCCTTTGTTGATTGACAAAGAATATGTTATTGACCTGCTTTTTAGGGGGGGGGGGCATAAATGTTTTACAAACATCTCGTTTTTGTTGATTCGAATCTGCCAACTTTTGTGGATTCTGATTGGCTGAAAAATTGATTTTATTTCCCAATGTAAACAATTTTGAGTAGACACCTTTTTTGTAGGGTTCCACCAAAAAAGTCCCCAGAGATATTGCTTTCGTTATTGATGAATCTTGCATTTATCTCGTGATATTAAATTAAAAGATAGGTTTTTTAGTTTCATACCTCAATGAAATTATAAAATACTCTCTTCATATCTTAAATGACTCATGTCAAATGATGGATGAATTTTGGCTCCGCAAGGGGATTGAACTCAAGAACTAGACTGGCTTGACTTAAAATATTTGAACCTTCTTTCTAGATTCAGAAAGGTGCAAAAAGTTTCGATCCTAGTCAGCCTGCGCAACCCATGCAGTCTGACTAGGCTCGACACTTTTCACACTACCCATTTGGTGCCTTTTTGCATGACAGGTCCTTTATAGAACTCAATCTGTCTTATGAGTTAGGCAAACTACAATGAAGAGAACAAATGAATACAAACAATATCATTGTCATTTATTATACATTAACTTTATATACAAACAAGATCCGTCAGAGACGGATTATGCTCCCCCAATAAGGCATTGTCACAAAAACAATAGCCATGTTGGACATGGGAATCCCCCTCAAAGAAAGATTGATAGTAAACTGAAGCCTAATAGATAAAAGATTCTTTAGTACTGTCAAAGATTTGGCTCCTATAAAATCTAAGTAATAAAAATAACAAAAGGCAATAACTCCAAAATTATGCTAGCAAGAGTTGTAGTTCAGGTGTATTGCACTTCTCCTCAATGAGATCTATCCACCCATAAAGATTCAAGTTGATAGCTACTATACTTTAGGAGATATGCTCCAGACAATATCTAAGTATCAAAAATAACAAAGGGCAATAACTCCAAAATTATGCAAGCAAGAGTTGTAGTTCTTGTGCATAGCACTTCTCCTCCATGAGATCTATCCACCCATAAAGTTTCAAGTTGATAGCTGTTATATAGGTGTATTTTCAAAACTGAGCTCTGACCTAGATGTTGAGTCCATTACCATAGGTTTATGAGTAAACCTTAAGATCTAAGACAAGCACTAAGTTCCATTGGAAAGGTAATTTCAATCTTTATTATGTCTGTTTTATCTATTTTGAAAGAATAGCACGGAAATTTAACCGTTAAAAGTAGATTTCACAGCTCACCGCTCAAAATCTACCTATACTTTAGGAGATATGCTCCAGACATAATCTAAGTATCAAAAATAACAAAGGGCAATAACTCCAAAATTATGCAAGCAAGAGTTGTAGTTCTTATGCACTGCACTTATCCTCCATAAGATCTATCCACCCATAAAGTTTCAAGTTGATAGCTATTATACTTTAGGAGATATGCTCTGTGGTCAGATTGCAAGGACTCAAATAAGGTGTAATCTTATACAGCAAACATTAAGGTAACAAACATTAAACCTCCTTTTTGCATGACATATTTTTAGACACAAATTTCAAATAGTTTATGGTAAAGGGCATCTGATTTGCTACTGAAATGTGAAATATCATCAAATTCTGAGCATAAGACTAGGAGAAATGAAAGAATAACTGTATTTTACGCGCTAGCGTAAAGGTAACAAACATTTAGCCCCATTTTTCCATGATATATTTATTTACGTTAATTTCAAATTGTTTATAGTAAAGGGTATCTGATTTACTACTCAAATATGAAATTTCATTAAATTCTGACAGTTAGACTAGGAGAAATTTGGGAAAAACTGTTTTTTACCCTAAGTCCCCTTTTCCCGTGACAAGGCCTCAAATCCAAAAACCTTCACAGATTCATCAACACTATATCATAGGAAGTTCACATGGTAAGTTTCATTTGATTTGGCCCAAGGGTTATGGAGAAATAGGTGGGGACAGACGGAATTACGGACAGACGGACGGACAGATGAAGCGGCGGCTATATGCTCTCCCTTCGGGGAGCATAATTACAAAATATAAAGTTATCAAAATAAAGTTATCTTCAAGCCTATGACCCATACTTAAGAGTTTTGTACTATTTGATCTGACCCCAAAATATACCAAATATTATTATAAGTGAAAATGATGATAACTTCTTGCCAAAAAACTTTTCCTTTGATGTTTGTTTGAATGGGATTATACACTGCTCTTAATATTACTCAGTCATATTGTAAGAGCTGGAGCGCCTAACAATGGATTCCTGGTATTTCTCACACCAGGTCTACGATTATCAACCAATTGGTGGAAGACAAATAGTCAGAAAGAAAGATGACGCCATAGGGAATCGAACCCAGGACCTTTTGCATGATAGTCCATCCAACACACTACCACTGCGCTATGACTGCAGTAAGTCTGATGCACTACAAACTATGACAGAGACTTTTCCTGTGATATGTCAAGGAGATGAAATGGTACAATAATCAAAGAGGAATTGAAGACCGTTAAACAGGCTTGATTCCTTTATTAGGGTAGTAGACCCATAATAGTTCCACAATTTTTCGGAAGAATTGAATTTCTACAGTGTTAACCAAGGTTTCCTAATGATTTCATTAGGAAGCCTCAGTCAACATTGTTACAAATCATGAGTTACTAAATGATGTTGAACTGTTATGGTTTCACTACCTAAAGTTGATCCCCAAAGGTAATGATATCAGTGATTGTTTTAAATGAACAAGTCAGAAATTTTATTTGGTATTAGTCATTTTTATGCCTATCCTGGAAATTGGCTGGTATAGTTCTGCTTTGACAGGAGGTATAGACAAAGATCAGCCTGCACATGGTGCTGTCTGTTACTAGTCTATACCATCTGTTTTCTATTGTAAGGAAGAAAATTTTAAAATGATATTTTTCAAAGGAATACTAGCTCACAATAAGTGCTTACAGAACTTATAATTTAATGCAATAATGCTAGGGGGTTTATTCCGCATGACAAGGGTTAGGATGAGTTTATATATTTGCAACTATCAATAACAATTTAATAACCAATTCTTTTGGACAGGATCACTCTGATTATATGTTTCAGGAATTGGGGACATAATGTACATCCAGCTTTAATGAGCTGTACATGCTAAGGTCCCCCCCCCAAAAAAAAACAACCTAATTTGAACCTGTGCCCCACATTTCCAACGATTTGATATGTGCTTGATTTGCAAACATTGAGCAGCCTAGACAGTCACGTAGTGCAAATAGAAAATTGTCTGTCTGTCAAAAGATACTTTGAGATTTTATCTATCAAAAGATCGCAAAGTGAAGACTCGAGACAGACTGTGCGGTTGCACAGTCTGATCAGAGTCTCTGCTTGGCGCACATTTGAAATTGTTGGAAATGTCACACACAATTTAAAATATCTAATTTATGTTGTATGTCCATAACCATACATTTTACAGTCAAATGATGCTTCCATATAAGAGTCTGTCATGCAAGTTGGCTGGGGCCGTGCAAGTTATCAGCTTATTAAAGCACTGTTATCTGGGCCCGAGGTTATAAACTTTTTCTCAGACTCAGGCTCAATTTTCTCAAATTAAAATTAATGTATGAATATTAAAGATAATATTAATAAGTTGTTATTTATAACAACTTATTAATATCATCTTTTATGTATATACTTTTAAATGAGTAATGAAACAGAATTATGGCTCTAATCTCAAACTGAAATTTGAGTAAATTGAGCCTGAGCCTGAGAAAACTTTTATAACCTCGGGCAAAGGTGATAAGAAAATGAAGGTTTATGCTGTCTGTTGATCATTTAGATTCTGTTCTATTCTATCCAATCAACTCTCTAAGAATGACACATAGTCTAAGATTCTGTCATACAAGTAGGCTAGGGCCATTCCAGTGATCTGCTGATTAGAGCACTGTTGTCTGGTGTTGATCAGTTAATTAAGGACCATGCTGTCTGTTGGACATTTAGATTCTGTTCTATTCTATCCAATCAACTCTCTAAGAATGACACATAGTCTGTTAACACTGATAGGTGCTGTTCATTTGGTAATGGTGGATCAATTTTTGGAGCTGAAAATAAATAAGTAACAAGATGGGTTTGTAAAAGACTACTGAAGCAGCAATTTTTTTTTGCATTTGACCTTGACCTTGAAAATTGACCAGATCTGATGACCTTGACCTTCATAGATGTGCATTGATGAAGCAAAACTCCTTTCAAAATTTAAGCATTGTTACTTATAAAGTGTACAACTTAACCCTTTGCTGTTTAATCCCTTCTTTTTACGTGCCTATGATTTTATGATTGAGAAAACATTGTGAAAAAAGAGGAAATTGCTTCTGACAAGCAATTCCTTCTTTTCCACACTATTTTCTACCCTACTGAATTGATATTTTTTAAATAAAATTCACTCAATTTTCGTCTGCAAAACCTTTGAATTTGGACAGGTCCAAAATTTTGTAAAACAGGAAAGGGTTAAGGGGAAAATATTTAGTTCACAGTTTAAGTTTTCACAGAGAGACAGACACTGGTAAAACCTTATGCTCTTAATCTATTGATGTTGGCAGCGTAAATGTTAATTACCTCATAAACTTAAGACACATTTATAGATGATTTACAGTAAAACTTGTATCAAGCAACCACTTATACAAGACCACCAAAAAACGGTCGTTAAAGAGAGTGGTCACTTCATACACAGTTAATTTACAAATAAGAAACACAATGTGAGTTTCGCATTAATCCTTTATTGTAACAAGAGGGCCTTTGGCCCTGGACCGCTCACCTGAGTCAAAGCACCTAAGGGTAACTTGCATTACTTTTGAAAAAGTTATTGAACTGTAACAAATTTATGTGTAAAGGAAAATAATCTTATGGTCAGACCAGTAAGATTCCACAATCCCAGTTTCACTATTTCAGTTTGAAAATACAAGATCCAAAATGGAACTGTTATCAGATGTTGGTTTTTGCATGATCATTTTACAAGAGAGTATCTTGGATAACTTTAGTAATGCGCAGCTGGTGGCCCAACAGTTATAATTTTAGCTCTCATAATTAAGGTCTATGAACTGATCATCCAAGGCAAATTCCAAAGCTGTAGGGCTTCTCATTCATCAGAAGAAGAATTTTAAAGATTTTCTTAAATTTCAACTTTGGTTGCCATAGCATGCAAGGTTTTTCATAGATTTCAATTCTTTAAGCTATCTTGGAGGGGACCACCTATGAATCATTTCTGTAAAATTTTGTGTAAATTGGCCCAGTAGTTTAGGACAAGATGTCATTTAAAGAAATTGTTGATGGACGCCAGACAACAACCAAAGGATGGAAGCTGGACTTTGTGCTTAGTTGAGCTTAAAAAAAAGTTCAAATGTTAAAATTGACCTGAAGTACTACCCTCTCCCCCCTGTTGCTCCGCACCTCGTGGCCCAACAATCATAACAGCTTTTCAAATTAAGTTCTATGAGTTGATTATTCTATATCAAATGAAAAAGCTGTAGGAATTCTGGTTCAGTAGAATTTTTAACAATTGTTAAATTTACCACAAAGCACTACCCCCTCCTCTTGGGTCTCTGCCTCTGGTGACAAAACAATCATGACTATATCTATTTTGATCAAAGTATATGAGCTGATGACTCATGCCAAATTTAGAGCCTGTAAGATTCCTACTTCATCATCAGAAGGTTTAAAATTTCAAAATTGACCGGAAATACTACCCTCTCCCCCAATGCTCTTTACATGGTAGCCAAACATTCATGATTATAGCTATGTAAAATAGGGTCTATGAGCTGATCATCTGGGTCAAATATAAAGGTAGTAGGGAGTCTGGTTCAGGAGAAGAAGAAGAAGGTTATGGATTTAAACTTTTTTAACAAAGTACTATCCCTCCCCCCACCGGTGGCTCTGCACCTGGTGGCCTGACAGTTATGATTTTAGCTATTCTAATTATGGTCCATATGCTGATCATCCTTGCCATGTTTCAAGTCTGTAAAGCACATGGTTTATCAGAAGAAGAAGGTTAAATATTTAAGAATTGCTCTGAAAAGCTACCCTCCCGCCCCCTGGTGCTCTGCACCTGGTGACCAAACATTCATGATTTTAGCTATTTCAGATAGGGTCTATGAGCTGATCAAATATAAAGGCTGTAGGGATTCTGGTTCATCAGAAGAAGACAGTTAAAGATTTAAAAATTTTCAACAAAGCACTCCCCCCTCCCCCCAGATGATCTGCACCTGGTGGCCCAACAGATATGATTTTAGCTATTTTAATTCAGGTCTATGAACTGATCATCCACACCTATTTTCAAGTTTGTAGGGCTCCTGGTTCCAAAGAAGAAGAAGGTTAAAATTTCAAAATTTTCCCAAAGTACTACCCCCTCCCCCTGGTGTTCCACACCTGATGGCCCAACAGATATGATTTTAGCTATTTTAATTCAGGTCTATGAACTGATCATCCACACCTATTTTCAAGTCTGTATGACTCCTGGTTCCGAAGAAGAAGAAGGTTTAAGATTACAAAATTTACCCAAAGTACCACCGCCTCCCCCCTGGTGCTCTGCACCTGGTGTCCCAACAGATATGATTTTAGCTATTTTAATTCAGGTCTATGAACTGATCATCCATGTCAATTTTCAAGTCTGTAGGGCTCCTAGTTCCGAAGAAGGAAAAGGTTTAAGATTACAAAATTTACCAAAAGTACTACCCCCTCCCCCCTGATGCTCTGCACCTGGTGGCCCAACAGATATGATTTAAGCTATTTTAATTCAGGTCTATGAACTGATCATCCATGCCAAATTTAAGTCTCTAGGACTCCTGGTTGAGGAGAAGAAGAATTTTTAAGATTTTCTTAAAATTTCACCTTTGGTTGCCATAGCAACCAGGGTTTTTCATGGATTTCAATTCTTTTAGCTATTTTTTAAGGGGACCACGTAGGCAACATTTCTGTAAAATTTTGTGTTAATTGGCCCAGTAGTTTAGGAGGAATATCGTTTAAAGAAATTGTTGACGGACGCCGGATGATGACCGACGGACGGACGCCGGAGGAAAGGTGATCACAATAGCTCGTATAAGCACTTCGTGCTCAGGTGAGCTAAAAACTCATTAGAATTGTATCAATGAGACAATTCTAATGAGCTTTATCAAAATAGGATTAGTTAACAATAATTTTAGACCAATAATATCTTCTTTGTAAGATAATTTGTTTTTAAGTATTAAAGTCAAATGATTTATATAATGGATAAAACTTCTCCACATCAAGCTTTTAAGTTATTCTATGAATTATTTAGCAGTCTCTGTTTGAATAAATACATGTAGTACTACCTTTTTCTTTCTTTTTATGCAGTAATGTGGGATAGCAGCTGGAGGCTAGGGAAGGATGTAATGGTCGCACTATTATTTTTTGCAATAATAGCATAAATTCATGTTTTTTCAGGCATTAGCATATGCAGAGACGCTCAAAATGGTTTAACACCCCAATGAAACCATTTTTTTGATCTGTATAAATGTTAATGCCCTCAAAAACATGAATTAACCCTATCTCAAATTTGATTTTTCTTAGTACTATTAGGGAGGGCACTTTAATGAGAGGAAATATGGTACCTGGTTTATTGGGTAGAATAAGTCTTGACTGTTGGTCTGTCTGCCAGCCTTCATTCTGGGCAGCTGAAATAGGGAAAAATGTTTAACCCTTGTCATGCTGAAAAAAAATCTTTGCAAAATAAATGTAAAATCAAAGTGCTAAAAGCACTGTAAGTTACCAAATGTGAGTGAGCATTGATTGCGGAAATGCATTGTTTTAGACCTTTCTGGTTTAACAAGAGCACCGCCTACGGGTGCCTACGCTCGGCTGTCGAGTGCTGGATGGTGGGAAAAAATCTAAGTCGAAAAAGGGGCATAATTTGCACAAAATGCATCTAGAGTTATCCCCCTTGATAGTATAGGTTGCTCTTTTGATGGTGGACATGTGTGCCATGTTTCAAGTGAATGCCTTCAGTAGAACCAGAGATATAACAAAATGTCAAAGTTTTCGCACGACGACGACGACGACAACGACGACGACGACACGGAGGCTATAGCAATACCTCGGGTTTTCTCCGAAAACAGCCGAGCTAAAAATGAAATTCAGGTGGTATAAATTTAGATCAGACTGCACATATGTGCAAGCAGATCTTTGTCTATACCTCCTGTCAAAGCAGGAATATTCCGGATTCGGCATGACAAGGGTTAATCCTTATCCTGCTAAATTGAAACTTTGTTTTAACCCTTTGCTGTTTAATCCCTGCTTTTACGTGCCTGAGATTTTATGATTGAGAAAAAATTGTGAAAAAAAAAATTGCTTCTGACAAGCAATTTCTTCTTTTTCCACACTATTTTCTACCCTACTGAATGATTATTTCTCAAATTAAATCAACTTTTAATTTTCGTCTGCAAAAGCTTTGAATTTGGACTAGTCAAAAATTTTGTAAAACAGGAAAGGGTTAACCAAATTGCCTAATTATTTATCCATTTCAACAAGCCTGGCTCAAGTTTTTATGTGCAATGATAAAGTAGAAAACAGACAATGTAATGATAAAGTAGAAAACAGACAATGTAATGATAAAGTAGAAAACAGACAATGTAATGATAAAGTAGAAAACAGACAATGTAATGATAAAGTAGAAAACAGACAGTGTAATGATAAAGTAGAAAACAGACAGTGTACTGATAAAGTAGAAAACAGACAGTGTACTGATAAAGTAGAAAAAAGGCAGTGTAATGATAAACTAGAAAACAGACAGTGTAATGATAAAGTAGAAAACAGACAGTGTACTGATAAAGTAGAAAACAGACAATGTAATGATAAAGTAGAAAAAAGGCAGTGTAATGATAAACTAGAAAACAGACAGTGTAATGATAAAGTAGAAAACAGACAATTTAATGATAAAGTAGAAAACAGACAATGTAATGATAAAGTAGAAAACAGACAGTGTAATGATAAAGTAGAAAACAGACAATGTAATGATAAAGTAGAAAACAGACAATGTAATGATAAAGTTAAATGATAAAGTAGAAAACAGACAGTGTAATGATAAAGTAGAAAACAGACCATTTAATGATAAAGCAGAAAACAGACAATTTAATGAAAAAGTAGAAAACAGACAGTGTAATGATAAAGTAGAAAACAGACAATGTAATGATAAAGTTAAATGATAAAGTAGAAAACAGACAGTGTAATGATAAAGTAGAAAACAGACAATTTAATGATAAAGTAGAAAACAGACAGTTTAATGATAAACTAGAAAACAGACAATTTAATGATAAAGTAGAAAACAGACAATGTAATGATAAAGTAGAAAACAGACAGTGTACTGATAAAGTAGAAAACAGACAGTGTAATGATAAAGTAGAAAACAGACAATGTAATGATAAAGTTAAATGATAAAGTAGAAAACAGACAGTGTAATGATAAAGTAGAAAACAGACAATTTAATGATAAAGTAGAAAACAGACAGTTTAATGATAAACTAGAAAACAGACAATTTAATGATAAAGTAGAAAACAGACAATGTAATGATAAAGTAGAAAACAGACAGTGTACTGATAAAGTAGAAAACAGACAGTGTAATGAAAAAGTAGAAAACAGACAGTGTAATGATAAAGTAGAAAACAGACAGTGTAATGATAAAGTAGAAAACAGACAATGTACTGATAAAGTAGAAAACAGACAATGTAATGATAAAGTTAAATGATAAAGTAGAAAACAGACAATTTAATGATAAAGTAGAAAACAGACAGTGTAATGATAAAATAGAAAACAGACAGTGTACTGATAAAGTAGAAAACAGACAGTGTAATGATAAAGTAGAAAACAGACAGTGTAATGATAAAGTAGAAAACAGACAGTGTAATGATAAAGTAGAAAACAGACAATGTAATGATAAAGTTAAATGATAAAGTAGAAAACAGACAATTTAATGATAAAGTAGAAAACAGACAATGTAATGATAAAGTAGAAAACAGACAGTTTAATGATAAAGTAGAAAACAGAGCGTGTACTGATAAAGTAGAAAACAGACAGTGGAATGATAAAGTTAAATGATAAAGTAGAAAACAGACAATGTAATGATAAAGTTAAATGATAAAGTAGAAAACAGACAGTGTAATGATAAAGTAGAAAACAGACAATTTAATGATAAAGTAGAAAAAAAACAGTGTAATGATAAAGTAGAAAACAGACAATTTAATGATAAAGTAGAAAACAGACAATGTAATGATAAAGTAGAAAACAGACAGTGTAATGAAAAAGTAGAAAACAGACAGTGTAATGATAAAGTAGAAAACAGACAGTTTAATGATAAAATAGAAAACAGACAGTGTAATGATAAAGTAGAAAACAGATAATGTAATGATAAAGTAGAAAACAGACAGTGTACTGATAAAGTAGAAAACAGACAGTGTAATGAAAAAGTGGAAAACAGACAGTGTAATGATAAAGTAGAAAACAGACAGTGTAATGATAAAGTAGAAAACAGACAATGTACTGATAAAGTAGAAAACAGACAATGTAATGATAAATTTAAATGATAAAGTAGAAAACAGACAATTTAATGATAAAGTAGAAAACAGACAGTGTAATGATAAAATAGAAAACAGACAGTGTACTGATAAAGTAGAAAACAGACAATGTAATGATAAAGTAGAAAACAGACAATGTAATGATAAAGTTAAATGATAAAGTAGAAAACAGACAATTTAATGATAAAGTAGAAAACAGACAATGTAATGATAAAGTAGAAAACAGACAGTTTAATGATAAAGTAGAAAACAGTCAGTGTACTGATAAAGTAGAAAACAGACAGTGGAATGATAAAGTTAAATGATAAAGTAGAAAACAGACAATGTAATGATAAAGTTAAATGATAAAGTAGAAAACAGACAGTGTAATGATAAAGTAGAAAACAGACAATTTAATGATAAAGTAGAAAGCAGACAGTGTAATGATAAAGTAGAAAACAGACAATGTAATGATAAAGTTAAATGATAAAGTAGAAAACAGACAATGTAATGATAAAGTTAAATGATAAAGTAGAAAACAGACAGTGTAATGATAAAGTAGAAAACAGACAATTTAATGACAAAGTAGAAAGCAGACAGTGTAATGATAAAGTAGAAAACAGACAATGTAATGATAAAGTTAAATGATAAAGTAGAAAACAGACAATGTAATGATAAAGTTAAATGATAAAGTAGAAAACATACAATTCAATGATAAAGTAGAAAACAGACAATTTAATGATAAAGTAGAAAACAGACAATTTAATGATAAAGTAGAAAGCAGACAGTGTAATAATAAAGTAGAAAACAGACAATGTAATGATAAAGTAGAAAACAGACAGTGTAATGATAAAGTAGAAAACAGACAATTTAATGATAAAGTAGAAAACAGACAATGTAATGATAAAGTAGAAAACAGACAGTGTAATGATAAAGTAGAAAACAGACAATGTAATGATAAAGTAGAAAACAGACAGTGTAATGATAAAGTAGAAACCAGAAAGTGTAATGATAAAGTAGAAAACAGACAGTGTAATGATAAAGTAGAAAACAGACAGTGTACTGATAAAGTAGAAAACAGACAATGTAATGATAAAGTAGAAAGCAGACAATGTAATGATAAAGTAGAAAACAGACAATGTAATGATACAGTAGAAAACAGACAGTGTAATGATAAAGTAGAAAACAGACAATGTAATGATAAAGTTAAATGATAAAGTAGAAAACAGACAATGTAATGATAAAGTTAAATGATAAAGTAGAAAACAGACAATGTAATGATAAAGTAGAAAGCAGACAATGTAATGATAAAGTAGAAAACAGACAGTGTAATGATAAAGTAGAAACCAGAAAGTGTAATGATAAAGTAGAAAACAGACAATTTAATGATAAAGTAGAAAACAGACAATGTAATGATACAGTAGAAAACAGACAGTGTAATGATAAAGTAGAAACAAGAGCTGTCACTGTAAGATGACAATGCCCCCGACACCGCTTTGATTTTAAATTATGGCCAATCTATGTTGAAGGTCAAGGTCATCCAGGGGTCAAGGTCACCAAAGTATGTGCCTACAGAAAGGTAATGTACCAAGGAATGTTGTGGTAAAGTATGATGCGAATATGTTAAGTAATAAGGAAGTTATGGCCAATGTTAAAGTTTTTGGACGGAATGACGGACGGACAGACAGACGGACGGATGGACGGACAAGTCAAATTTATGATGCCTCCCTATCGGGGGCATAAAAAGACAATGTAATGATAAAGTAGAAAACAGACAATGTAATGATAATAAGAAAACAGACAATGTAATGATAAAGTAGAAAACAGACAGTGTAATGATAAAGTAGAAAACAGACAGTGTACTGATAAAGTAGAAAGCAGAAAATGTAATGATAAAGTAGAAAACAGACAATGTAATGATAAAGTTAAATGATAAAGTAGAAACAGACAATGTAATGATAATAAGAAAACAGACAATGTAATGATAAAGTAGAAAACAGACAATGTAATGATAATAAGAAAACAGACAATGTAATGATAAAGTTAAATGATAAAGTAGAAAACAGACAATGTAATGATAAAGTAGAAAACAGACAGTGTAATGATAAAGTAGAAAGCAGACAATTTAATGATAAAGTAGAAAAAAGGCAGTGTAATGATAAACTAGAAAACAGACAGTGTAATGATAAAGTAGAAAACAGACAGTGTAATGATAAAGTAGAAAGCAGACAGTGTAATGATAAAGTAGAAAACAGACAATGTAATGATAAAGTAGAAAACAGACAGTGTAATGATAAAGTAGAAAACAGACAATGTAATGATAAAGTAGAAAACAGACAATGTAATGATAAAGTAGATAACAGACAGTGTAATGATAAAGTAGAAAACAGACAATGTAATGATAAAGTAGAAAACAGACAGTGTAATGATAAAGTAGAAAGCAGACAATTTAATGATAAAGTAGAAAAAAGGCAGTGTAATGATAAACTAGAAAACAGACAATTTAATGATAAAGTAGAAAACAGACAGTGTAATGATAAAGTAGAAAACAGACAGTGGAATGATAAAGTAGAAAACAGACAGTGTAATGATAAAGTAGAAAAAAGACAATGTAATGATAAAGTAGAAAACAGACAATGTAATGATAAAGTTAAATGATAAAGTAGAAAACAGACAATTTAATGATAAAGTAGAAAACAGACAGTGTAATGATAAAATAGAAAACAGACAGTGTAATGATAAAGTAGAAAGCAGACAATGTACTGATAAAGTAGAAAACAGACAATGTAATGATAAAGTAGAAAACAGTTAATTTAATGATAAAGTAGAAAACAGACAGTGTAATGATAAAGTAGAAAACAGACAATGTAATGATAAAGTAGAAAACAGACAATGTAATGATAAAGTAGAAAACAGAAAATTTAATGATAAAGTAGAAAACAGACAATGTAATGATAAAGTAAAAAACAGACAGTGTAATGATAAAGTAGAAAACAGACAATGTAATGATAAAGTAGAAAAAAGGCAGTGTAATGATAAACTAGAAAACAGACAGTGTAATGATAAAGTAGAAAGCAGACAGTGTAATGATAAAGTAGAAAACAGACAATGTAATGATAAAGTAGAAAACAGACAGTGTAATGATAAAGTAGAAACCAGAAAGTGTAATGATAAAGTAGAAAACAGACAGTGTACTGATAAAGTAGAAAACAGACAATGTAATGATAAAGTAGAAAACAGACAGTGTAATGATAAAGTAGAAAACAGACAGTGTAATGATAAAGTAGAAAACAGACAGTGTAGACTAAGGTCAGACTGAACATTTGTGTAGGCTGATCTTTGTCTATACTCCCTGTCAAAGCCACAGCAGTATACAGCAGGAATATGCAGTGAAAAGCAAGGGAAGGCTTTTCATGACAACATAACAAAATATAAGACTGATCCCAATTGATAACAGTTACCAACTGCAAATTTTGCAAATTACATAAATCTTACATTTTTGGTGGAAGTTTTTACGTCTACCAGTGTAAATGTTTGTGAAAAATCTGGTCAGATGTTAATAGGTTTTCAAAAAAGAGGTTCAAACTTGGGTTCAATTTTCTTTTCTTCAAGACTCGTTTCTGTCAAACAACTGTGCATTTTGAAAATGGCATTATAAAAGAATTCTATACAATTTGTAGATTATTCAAAGACTCCTTTTAAGTGCAAAATCTGATGCCAATCCTAAACCACGTGTAATATTCGCACAAGAATGTTATTTAGCAACAAGGCAGTGACATGCCAATTGGGTTTTCCTGTGGTGTAAGGGGAACAAAAACTAGGTGGATGAACTTTGTGGTACGCTGTATGAGAGATAACAGGTAGAATATAAACATTCCTGCAATCTAGTTTGATAATGGAATCAACGAGTATAATGAGAAACAGACGACATGTTTGAGTGGTACTATATACCCTATGTTATTTCATCTTCTTTAAATTTATAACCAGAGGTGTGTTCGTAAGAGTAGAAAAAAATTCTGCTACATAATTTCTTTTAACACAATAAGGAAAGATTTTTTATTATTTTAGTGAAAGATTTGTGTTCTCATTCAGAATTTATAATATTTTCAACCAATCTTCATGGAAAATATGAGAGGAGAATCTTCTAATGCTGCTCAATCAACCAATTATTATCATGACATTTCAGCCATCTAGCACTGACATCTCTCTGTCTGTCAATCACACAAGACAAGTTACCGAAATGCGAACTTATAGGCCTACATTTTGACATACAGAATTTTGATGAACCTTGAAACTGCATCTATTTTTGCAAGATTTCATTTGTTCCTAATCAATATTGTTGTTTGGCGCTATTTATGGATGTGTACACTAAATATATTGAATTATCATTAACACTAATAAGCACATTCTAAGTTTCTTTTAAACTTATAGTATTTTTTTAGATAACATATGAAGAAAACAGTTCACACGAAAAAAGAGGATCAAGGCTCCTGATTATTTATGTAACCCTCAATTCAAAAAGGAACCATCTGGGTATTGCGATATGATAGTAACAAATGCAACTTATGGTTGACCAGACCTGGAACTGATCTATTTTTCTTTTTTTTTTTTGGTGGCCCCTTTTTTTCGAATGACAGGTCACACATTTTTCTTAAAGAGAAAACCTCAGGTGTAAATGCCATATTCTGTTCGTATAATGAATCGTAAACATATGCTTAACAAGAAAGAGTGCAATTCCTTTACAGTTTGCATTAACTTTGAAACTTTGTGTCGAAACATTTTTCCATAATCATATATTTATATGGATAGTTTCCTTTTTCGTCTTGTTAGTTTTTCTATAATGCTAGCAGAAACATCCACCCTTAGTACTTTCAGTACTTAAATTTTTCTGGTTGTTTCTTTACAATATATCGGCAGTGATATAAAGCAACCAATAGAGAATTGGACTTGCAACCTGAAGTGAACAGAAAAAGTTATTTATATTGTGTTGTGTATTTATATACACAACACAAGTAGATGTTAAGTGTTTAAACATTGAATGTGTCACTACATTGTAATGAAATATTCTATGTTTAAGCAGTAAAGTGTGATCATTGCTACATGAAAATCAATTTATGATTAGAAACATTTTATCAATCACAGATTGCTTTAGATAATCTTCAGAGCTACAGATAGCAAGGGTATTTTGGATATCTAAATGAAGTTTTCAACATTTTTTTACAAATCTAATATTATTATGGGTACTCATGGACAAAGCGATACCCACAACAATAAGGTTTCATTGAGAAATAAAGATTTTAGACTGGCATTACCCGTTATCTGACCACTGCTTTTGATTTACCAACCTTGAACTGCCTCATTCACAGACAACCCTAAATACGCAGCAAACATATCAACATTGATGGACGAAAAAGCCTGAGCTACGATATACATGGCCCGCTTTCTGGTGGCCTCTGATATGGCAGTGATAATGTCTTTATAGGCCTCTGACCAGTCCCGCTTTAAACTCTCGTATATTCCTGGAAAGTCTCGAACCCACATCTTCTGGCCTATGGTCCAAATATGGCCAAGCTCAGCGTTTGCCTGTAAGAAAAGTAAAACATTGAGGTAGTGGACATGTAATAGTTCCGCAATGTTTTGGAAGTTATGAACTTTAGCAGTGTTACCCAGGGCATCCTAATGTTTCCTTTGGGTTCAAACATCATATGATTCAATAATAACATTTTCTCACTTTATCATAATTTTTGCTTGTAACAGCATCTTTGCAAGCTAAGGGTTCTGGCCCCACTATGTTCCTTCCTTGGCTTGCGAAGATGGCTTACAGTAGAGAGACTTTTTTAATACTAAATAGCTAAATAAAAGTGGTTGCTAATAGAGGTGGTTGCTCAAGCAATTTTGACTGTATTTTGTATTTTTTATCAAAATATTTCAGTAAATTTTGCACTTACTACAAATTGTGGGTACTTTAACTAATATTGGGTTTAAGGAGCTAAACCTTTTATATCTTATAATTTTAAGCTTCTCCTTTTGAAGATGAACTTATGATCAATGAAAAACAAGAGGCCCTTAGATGAGAGTCTGAGAGGCTTACAGGGAAATAACTCAATAAATATGCTGAGTCGAGTTATGGTTCTTGTGCACTGCACTTCTCCTCAATGAGATCGATCCACCTGTGGAGTTTCATGATTCTAGCTTGCATACTTTTTGAGATATGCTGTTGCAAAATAGATCTATGGACAGACCAAAGAACTGACAAGTGCAAAGCAAAATATCCCCTCTTCTTTGAAAGGGAGGGGGGATAAACTGAGACAAAATGTGAAGATTTTGGTATAATTTCTATTAAGCCTATCATTCTGAAAATTTATGATGTCTTTGCTGTAATGAGTCACACTTAGATAACGTAAAATATGGTGAATTGAACAAAAGTAGGGTACAATATTTTAGTAATTTTAAATTCACTGGTTTGGTAGTGAGATTACCAAGTGATGAACTAACAAAAAGAATTTAAGACCTGTACTCACTGTTTTAACTTGCTGTGGTATTCTTTTCCATAAAAACTTAGCATTACATCTATTGAAGAAGACAAAACACATCTCAATTTTCAAACTAATTCTTACATTTTAATTTACTATAGAAAAGAGAACTCTTCAGTTATCTTTTGAAGTTTGACCTTGATAACTGACATTGACCTTGTCACATGACCTTGACCTTGATTATTGACATCGACCTTGTCACATGACCTTGACCTTGATTATTGACATCGACCTTGTCACATGACCTTGACCTTGATTATTGACATTGACCTTGTCAGATGACCTTGACCTAAACCTTAAAATGCAGACTGATGATAGGAACCTTTATGTAAGAGCATTGTAACTTGATCAGACAGATGGTGAACAAGAGGACCATGATGGTCCTTTATTGCTCACCTTAGTTTCTTTGTCATAATTGATAATTATCAAAAGGGGGTGTTCCAAATATATAGTAAAATGTGCCCACGCTTAGATTTTTATGATATTGTGGGTAATTATAGTACTGGGTATACTGATTAAGGAAATGACTTTTTTTTCCAAAATGAGTAAAGAGGGTCGACCATAAAGTACCCGAAAGCACATCTTATCAAATGCAAAGGGGTGTAAGGAAAAAAATCACATTGCAAGGAAATTTTGGAATCTGTAAAAAGAATTTGTTACTGATTTAAAAGACAATTGGTACCTTTATGTTTTTATATAGGTTGGGATCTTATGTCTGTTTACTCCTAACAGATTTCCCAAAAAGTTCTTGAAAAATTCATGAAAATTTGAAAAAAATGAAATAATGTTCTGAGGTAAAGGGTTAAAATTTTGAAGTTGTAGCTCTAGTCCAGTTATCAAACTCTTTTAAAATTAAGAAACATATGTTCTTAATGTTTACAGAAAGTTTCATTGAAATCGAAAACCGGTAAGTTAGTCGAAAATCTTTAAGTGTAGAAGATAGTGGGTGGGGTAAGATATAGATTTCACCAATCTGATAATCTTAAAGTGTGAATAACTTTACAACGGCTATAGACAGGATGTTCATATTTCATACATGGATCCTTTGTGACAAAGCCTATTTACAAAGATTAATCAAAATCATCTGTCAATGTCAAGATTAATTATCAAGGTCATTGTTATAAATAAAAAAACAATTTCATTGAGCTTTGGGAACATACTTTGCAAAAGTAATGAATGATGATTTTGATTTTCAATTATAGTATCTTTTAAACAAATGTATTTCAGTTTGTTCCTAACTTAAAGTCATTTGTGAAGGTCAATGTCAGATTTTCTTTTAAACAAACTCATTTCAGTTGTTTCCTTACTCAATTTCATGTTTGATGGTCAATACCACATATGAGGATGGTGTTTAGGATTTGACACTACGTATTTTCTGTCACAATCCTGTAGAAGTTACTTGTTCTATGCTTTACAGGTCCGTTTTAGAAATAAAATTCCTCCAAAGAAAACGCGAGACACTTTTAGCAATAAATCAAAATTTAATCGAACTGTAGGTTATGAAATGAAAAACTTTGGAAGGAAAAACAGTGTGGAAAAAGAAGGAATCTCTTGTTACAAGCATTTTCTTCTTTTTATACAGCGTTTTCCTTTGGGATATGAAAATGTCGAGTTTTGGGATAGGCAATATATATATTTGAATTTTTAAGTTAACAAATGAAGATGAACAATCACTACGTTCCTGAAGGACCTGCAACATTCCGGCATTGCTGATACATGTACTAGTCCTTCCTAAAATATACTTGCCTCCGGCCCAAGGGTTATTGTCTGTGCTGACCCCTAGTCTTAATTCAAATAAGAAATACTACTTTAAAGATAATACAATTTGAAAGAATCTTTTTCCTTCATAAATAAATGTTTCTCCTAGGTCTTAAGGTAAGTGTTGTTTGTAAACAAGGGGTAAATAATGAAACTAAATCACTCAACTGAGTTTTATTGGTCACTGAAGTGACATTCTGGCAAAGATTCGTAGAAATTAGCCTAGTTGTTGAGATGTAATTCAATGAAAAGGGTCAGCTTAGAAATTATTGAAATTGGTATATTGGTTAAAAAGATGATGATGTTTTCATCCGCCAAGTCAAACAGATTTTAATGCCAATTTCAAGAACAATATTTGCAATGGGTTTCCAAAGGAATATTGTGGAAAAGTTGCATTCAAATTAGCTTGATGGTTCAGGAGGAAATGTTGTTCAATGATTTAATAGTGAAAAAAGCCATGGTCATATTTATGGGCCAATCCGAATTTTGCGAACAATCTTTGAGAAGGGTTATCCAAGAAAAGTTCTAGCAAAGTGTCATTGAAATTGCCTTGAGGGTTAAGGAGGAGAAGAAGTTTTGAAAAATTTGGAAGACGGAAACCACATGATGCATGACCTGCGACGGACTAGGGATCCTAAAAGCTCCCTTCGGGAATGTTGTGCTCTGGTGAGCTAGAAATCAAGAAACGATACAGTTCCCTTTTACGTTAAATTATATCTTAATATTACATTTATAATTAAACTAAAAAGTTTAAGAGATATTGTGTAGCCAATTTAGTGAAAGTATGACTTTAACCTTTGAACTCGAGTTGCGACAAACGACATATTTTCTGTTTCTTTCTGATCTAGAACTGTGTTTATTTAATCAAAATCATCCAAATAGTTTATGGTAATTCTTTTAGACATTTGGGACAGAATTAGGACATTAAACCTAAAAGAAACAAAAGATGTTTTAAAAACATTTATGCCCCCATTTGAGCAAGCCAATGACCTATTCCTTGTCATTTAACACGGGCAATATCTCAAAAAATATGATGAGTAGAGTTACGGTTCTTTTGAACTGTACTTCTCTTCAATAGATGAACAGACCGACAAAGAATGGTGCAAAACAACAGCAAAATCTCAAATATGTCTCCTAGAGGATATTACCGGCCGCTTTTCCGTTGCCATTCAAATTAAAAAAAACCCCATAATTTATTGTTATAATAATTTGTTTATATACTTTTTTTTTCATAACTGTCCGCGATACTTATACTTGGCCAGGTCGATGATATCATAAGGTTATGCATAAACATATTATGGAAATCTTTCATAAACCCTAAAAGGAGTATTGCATCTTAAAACCAAGAGGACATACATAAGATCAATACCATGAACTGTTTTTAGCCAAGAGCAAGACAGATATGCCTTTTCGCTCTTTGATTCTATGTAAAAAAGGGATGCACCAAAGCCCAAATGTGACCCCAGGGTCTTGATATGAACAAACTTTGTCCATTAGATGATGCTACATACCAAATATGAAAGCTGTCTGCCTTCTTGTTTCAGAAGAGAAGTTTTTTTTAAGTTTTTCGCTCTTTGATTCTATGTAAAAAGGGTTGCGCCCAAATGGAGCCCAAATATGACCCCAGGGTCTTGATAGGAACAAACTTGGTAGAGGTCCACTAGATGATGCTATATACCAAATATGAAAGCTGTCCACCTTCTTGTTTCAGAGAATAAGATTTTTGAAGATTTTCATATTTTCACTCGTTTTGTTAAAGGTAAAGGGAAAGCTAAGGGTGGATTTTATCTATTTGAACAACTTTGGTAAGGCTTGACCAAAGGAACATATCTGCCAAGTTTCATCAAGATTGGTCCCTTGGTTTAGGAGGAGAAAGTGTTTAAAGAAATTGTGGACGACGCACAACTGGCGACGGACATTCTACGTTCACATTAGCTTACCTTGAGCACTTTGTGCTCAGGTGAGCTAAAAACAAACATAGATTAAACAAAAATGCTAAGTTTTTGTTTTTTATTTTAGTGTAATCTTGTTTGCTGACAATGACCTTGCACATGTAAGACTATCATCAAGTTACTGGATGTGTTAACCTGAGATCACATATCCGACAAAAAATAAACATTGTATATCTTGAATAGGCTCGCATGTTTGTTTATTTTTGCTCAGTTTAACCTTTTAAGTGAAATTGCTTTTAAGCATTTTTTTTATTTTCGAGTGTGTAAAAAATTGTCAAACAACTTTTCATTTTATATATTCATTATCTTAATCACTTTTATAGGCTTTACAGCACATGAAAACTATGTATATGCAATGCATAAATTGATAAGTATAAAAAAATATAGCATATTTAACTACCCCATCAACTTACCTAAACATGGATGACCTTGACCTCAGAGATTTCAGATCTCAAGTGATTTGATTCATTATGATGTCACATATGAGTAGTGTATCTAGAAAAGGATTGAAGTAATTTGCAAATATCATTTTTTATGATGTGCAGACAGATAGGCACATTTCTAAGAGACAGACAGACAGATAGATAGATAGCCAGTCACTAGCACACAATATTTTTCCTATTTTTTTCAACTCAGGAAAATAAGAAACAAATTCTGTAATACTTACTGTATGATACTATTGAAATTTTTGCAAGGATTAAAGAAAATCAAGTAAATTATATTTTTCATCTTACCCCACCCACTTTTTCAACATTGGGGTAAAGCAAGGGCTGTAATTTGCCCAGTTTAGTGATACAAAAAAACATCTTATGCAGTATATGCCTCGACTAGTAATTATTTGCAAATTTGTATAAAGATAAATGCAAGGACATTTAAATAATGGCTATTTCAGGACATAATACAAGATTTTGGATGAATTTTGAAAATAAAGATGTGTATTTATAAGCATAAAAAATAATGTTACCGGTTTTCAATCTTCTTTAAATTTTTACACAAGAAAGAAGGATAGTAGAGCTTATTTTTTGAAGAGTAACTAAACTGGACTAGCATCAGAAGGTACTAATCTATGCGCTCAAAATTTATATTCATCTCAATTTTTTTTAAAAAAATAAGAAATTTTTATATTCAAGAGTATAAAAATTCGTCAAACAACGTAAAACTTGCCATTTAGATATTCATTATCTTAATAAATACTATAAACTTTACAGTACATAAAAAACAATTCAAAAATTGATAAGTATAAAGAAATTATAGCATATTAAATTACCCCACCCACTTACCTCAACATGGATTAAGACAAGGGGCTGTAATTTGACCTCTTTTTGAGATATTGACAAATGAAAGTTTGTTCTGTGGTACATTTAATGTGTAGAATGTATTTGCAAAGTTTCATGAAAATCCGTGCGTGGGCACTTTTGGAACACCTCCTTTCCAGCAAAAGCCATAATTTATGTTTTGTTAAAGTGTTAACACAAAAATTGTGCTTAAGACCCCTTTTCCCATGATATGGCATGGATCCTTCCCATTTTCTATAGGATTCATCCTTATGACCTGACAAAGATTCAGACCAAAGTTTCATGATGATTGGTCCATATTTGTGGCCTCTAGAGTGTAAACACTTAAATTGTTGACTATGGACGACAGACATCCAATGATCACAAAAGCTCTCCATGAGCACGATGTGCTCAGGTGAGCTTAAAGTGGACAGACAGACACTGGTAAAACAATATGCCCCTGGGGCCCATACTAGTAATCATCTTAGGACTGTTTTTTGCAAAAGTCAAAAATTAAATTTGCTTCTAAAGTAGTACCGGTAACTAAATATGGAATTCTGAAGACGATTCCTATGAGATATAGCAAGGCAGAATCTTACAATGAATGAAAACACCAGGTAGGATTTATAATTTTGACTTAGGATTAATTTTTTCTTAAGTAGTTTAGTAAAATAGCTCCTGATCTTTAGCAGTGAGTGGAGCTTGGTGTAATTTTTGTACCTGAGTACTCGATATCTTTTTACCCGTAGGCACTCGGGAACCCGCTGAATTACTGCTCATAAATTCATTTAATCAACTTAATGTTTTCAAAGGCAGAATGAGATCCAGAATTTCATATGTGATCTGTCATGTGAAAAGGGACCATCTGGGTAGTGCCAAAAGTGTCGACCCTAGTCAGATGGCGTGGACTGCGCAGATTGACTAGGGTTGAAACTTTTGAACCGTGCTTATATTGAATCTAAAATGATCAATCTACTTTCCAGTGAAAGAATTTTTGAAATGCGACTTATAGTTAGTATGGTGGATCAAATCTCTTATTCAATAATTTATTTTACAGAATTCCTGGATGGTCCCTTTTTGTGTGACGGGTCACATATTATAATATTTATTCTCCCTAGCTTTTTGAACATCAATTACTTCCTATTCAAAATCTGAGGTTGGAATATAGAAATTCAGACATGGTTATAAGGGATGCAGGTGTTGCGAGTGTACCCAGGTATTACTCGAAAATAAGTAGCCTGGACTCTCAAAACTATCGAATGTAAGTCTGTAAAACCATCTGGAAATCAAATTCAGAAAAAATTGAAGACTGTTTTAAACAGTCTTTAATTCTTTTTGAAGTTGATTCCCAAAGGTACATAGTGCTTATACAAATGCCGTAAGGGTATCAGGTAATTATTCAGGACCCTGGTAGGAACCTTCTAGAATTGATGGCGTAAGAAAAGACAAGTGAACTTCAGTGTTTGACACTAACTTTTTTTTCCACCAGCCTGAAGGACCTATTAGCTCTAAATATTACAGGTCATCCCTCATAACAACAGGTCCTGCATGAAAAACCATGCTTGATTTAAAAGATAAATTACGAGGAAAACATTGTTGTTAACATTGTTGGCAAGCAATTTCTTCTTTTTCTACAAAGATTTCCAATTGGAAATGCATATAAGTATTAGAAAGGCAATTATTTTTCAAAACTTGACAGAAATACCAAGTACTGCCATTTAGTACAGGTCTAAAGGACCTGCAGCATGGTTACATCTACCAGTCCTCCCTAAAATTCACAGGTCTCTGGCCCGAGGACTGATGTTAGTGTCGATCTCTGCAACTTACGTATCATTTTGAAGAAGATATAGACAAAGAAGTTTTCCATAAATCTGGGCACCAGCTACACCCCCTGGGGCCTGAAATTAGAAGTTACCCAGTCTACATAAGTTTAAATGTAAACCTAGTCTAAAATCTTTATGTCTTGACATAACTCTTATGTTATAACTCTTATGTCTTATGTTCCAACTAGAGTTTCTCATTGGATTCGTGTATCCGATTGAGGGAGCTAATTTGGGGTTATCAAAAAGAATTTGTCCCATTTTTTTTCTCTTCACTATCTTTAAAATAAAGTTAGTCCACATGATAATTTTCAATGCTAAGATTTGCACAAGTTGCAGACACAGACATAATTTCCAGAGATGGTATGACGAAGTTAGTCAGCCATTTTAGAAAAGTCGGTAATTTCTTTAAATTCATAAATAAGTTTCTTATACTGGAAAAGAAAACATAATGCTAATTTTTCTCTTCATTTTTTACACAAAGTAAAACTGTAAACAGTTTGGTTTTACAAAAATCCCCATTATATTAGAGATTTGACATGCACGAATCCAATGAGAAGGCACAAATTGATGCGAAACAGGGATACTGGTGTGAGAAATACCAGGAATCCATTGGTAGGTGGATTTTATTGGAAGGGCATGCCCAGAAAAGGCAGGGGGGTGTTATTGAGGCCATGGCGGGGTGCCCTCCTAAAAGGGCCTTGCTGGAGCACTGCGATCAATTGGTTACCAGTCAACTCGGCCCATCGAATAGCTCTGCCCGGTCAACTCGGCCCCAATATATAGTCTATAGTAACATAGATTATTTTTCATGATTTTATTCTTTTACATATACATTTTTGACTTATTAATAATATTTTATGGCATCATTGTTTGATTATGTACATTTCTAAGAATGATCCTAAAGTTTCAATTTAACTTTTTAATATTCTGATACCTACGTAAATTTTCTAATAACTGAATGAAGATTGGATACTTTTGTGTTTTAAATAAAAATGCTGAATGAAGAATCGAAAATATTAAGGGGTTGGCTTAAAATGAAATTGGGCCGAGTTGACCAGTCACCGATCGGTGACCGGTTAACTCGGCCAATTTTTAACTCAGCCCATTGGCTACTCGGCCCAATGTAAAACTCGGCCCAAATATATGGTATATAGATATAACGATAAAGTTCAATAAATTTGGTATTTTACTTTATCCTAGCATTATTATCTAAGTTAAACATATTTTATGTTCCAAATATTTTCTTCTACCATATATATGTAGTATTAAGAATTTACGAGACCTTCGACATGTGCCGATAAGTGAAGGCACATTAAGAAATCAACTGGTCGTTAAAGGTGTCACACAAACACTTAAGCACACACCTAAGCTACCTGGTTATTCCTGGATATATAATGCAATAAAGTTATATTACTATATTTGGGCCGAGTTAACCGGGCCGAGTTGACCGTGCCGAATTGACTGGTAACCCACCGATCAATTAGGCGCAATGTCAAATGTCAAAAAGGCCCTGTTACGGGGATGGGGCCTTGTTTTTAAACCCAAATAATTGCAATCCAATAAAATAAAGAATTCTGATTGGTTTAAATTGCATCACATGGGGAAATCCATTGCACTTTATTTCTGTATAAAATGCAATTGGTCTTTTGGGAAACCCCCGGAATTCGATCTGCAAGTCCTGTGTTGTAGGAACTCGAATTAACCTAGTTCCCGATCATCAACGCAACATTGCTATTCAATCTATCATAAATTAATATATTTTCGAAAGAATTTACAATTTCAAGCATGCAGTTCTGATTCTGAGCCGACGTAAACTTAGAAAACAGCGAGTCGACGAAGACCTTCAAGCAACCCTCTTAACTAAGACCGACCACGCTGTTTTCGTTTAAAAATACAGACTTACTTGGCAGAAACAAGCTTTTTGGTCATAAGTACCTCTACGAATTTTAATGTTGTCTTTTATTTGTGTATCATTTGTTTAACTATATGACATTTCACTTCGATAGCGAGATAAACAATACACAATCTAAAAATAGATTGTGTAAAATACACGCGGAAAGTAGACTTGAATCTTTAATGTTTGGCTGAGTATTTTAATCGTTTCTTCGATATAGATGATTGCAATTATAAGGGACGAGTGTCTTTTTCACTGCGTTTATTGGGGTATAAAGTGCAATTTCCTTAGCACATGGCTTAATCATTACGCCCTATGGGCGTTATTTGCCCATGCTAAGGCAATTGCACTTTATACCCCAATAAACGCAGTGAAAAAGACACTCATCCCTATAATAAAAAAGTCTAATCACGAAATGAGCCCCTAGAAGAAAGAAGGAAAAATCTGCGACTTGTCCTAATGTACAAGGTGGTTGAGGGGTTAGTACCGTCCCTGCCTGCATCAAAATTCCTCACATTCCAAAAGCCAAAAAGGTCAATTAGAACAAAGAAATACACTGATCACATCAGCACAAACATAGTAGAAAAACATGTTTGCAACAACACAAAAAGCCTAGCCATACCCGCTGAAAAAACAACACAATACAAGCACTCATTCTTTGTAAACACCACTATCCAGTGGAATCACCTGCCAAATGCAACAGTGCATGCAGGCTCGTTAGCGGCCTTTAAGACGGCCCTCAAAAACGAGAGCCAGTGATATGGCAACACACACTTCCGTTGTATAAAAGCCTTTTTAGGTCTAAGGGAACTAATTCATTTCCAACCACTCTGGTAGAAAACTTTAGGGAAACTCCGGTCCATATACTCAAATGTTGAAGGTGATCTCTGATTGGTCAATATTATTGAAATCCAAAATTGTTTGTATATTTTTCAGCGATTATAATCCGTTATTGAAATACAATCGAAAAATTAAAGATTCTAAACTATTTTCCGGGTCCAAAAGCTATTTTTAAACATGGGTACATTTTTTTGAGGGGCCGGTAAAAACAGCTTCGCGGTAAGGGTCATCTCAAAAATGGCCCGAAAAGTCGTAGAGAAAAGGGATCATGCCATACTAATTTTCAATTCATTTCATGCGCAAATGAACGGGCCTCAATTTAAGACAGGTTTGATCACTCTCGCAAACTCTTGGACTGAGCTATGACCGGAAAGGTTATAATGGCCGATAACGGAAAATGAATTAGTTCCCTTATACCTAAATGGTAAATATGCAAATAAGTGCATGTTCTCTTATTAATGGTCTTGTAAGAGTTAACTCGTCCGCTTAGAGATTTTATTTCAGGTTACTTAATCACCAAATATCGAGAAAAATATTCTTTAAATGATATGTCAAGCTAAAAGGGCCAATTCGGTATTCATTTAGTGCTTTTTGACAGTAAAAACACCACGCTCGCCGGACAATAGCACCCATTTCTTGCATTTTTTAGTCATTGAATGTGTGTCAGTGCCTTGCATTCTTTGCATGCATATATTGCAAAATAGTTTTCTTTTAGTTTGACGGTCGATTTTTGTACCCGGAAGTAATTAGGACTATTACGTAATAAGATAAACTTAATCTTGGGCCGTCTCTAGAAGGAAAAATCTACTCCACTGGTTCGTCGTAACTTGATATTGATTGGATATTTTTAAGTCACAAACAACAAAACTTTATTTTAAGGGTAGAACTAAAGAAAACCGAACAAAATCCGGTCTAATTTAACACTTTTTGACAGAAACATTGGAAAAAAATAATATTTTTGACAAAAAATATATGAAAAAATAAAATTTCAACAAAAGATAAGGGTTAATTTTACAAATAAATCCGTGTTGAATTATATCGGATTTGCAAAATATGCGCTTTAAGTATTCATTGAAACAAAATAATAGACAATAGTGAAAAGAGAATGGTATTTTTGGAATATTTTTAGTTAATTTCGGCTTTTTTAACGGGGGGGGGGGGGGGGGGGGGGGGGTCAACCAAGTTGATGTTTGCCTGGCTGGAGTGAAAGATAAGCGCTAATTTTCAAAAACTACTCAACCAATTGCACTTTTTTTCTTAAATGTGGCAAACAACATTTTTTTATGTTATTATATTCTTAATTTGGATTAGTTATACTGTAAAAATATATCATTAGCCCCAAAATAAGAGAAAAGAAGATTTTTTGCACAAAAAGATAAGGGTTTTTTGATAATAATTTGCAACCGAAAACAAACATTTTGCGCGAGGTGTCTCAAAATAGTGAAATGCACTCTGGAAAACATTATCATGTAAAGAAAACACAGTTTGAATGTTATGGGGTTATGTCCGGCGCGTTTTAACCGCTCAGAGAGATAGCTTTTTAACTTTAACAGGGTTAAGGGAGTTCGTTGATTTTTCAAAACCTATTTGACCGATTTCTTTGATTTTTTGCATGGTTATCAGGCATATGCTTGTGTAATATTCCATGTGTTACATTGAGGAATTAGCTGATAAACAAACACCGTGTAGGCTGAAAAAGGCGAAAACTCGTAAATTTCTTGTGAAAGATAAGGGTTACGACAAAAGAGAATCCATGAAAAATAGAAAATGACAATTTTCACCCGCAAAACACCATTAAATGCATTGAAAAGAAGATATTTAATTAAATTGTGATAAAAAAATACTCCTAAATAGAAAACAACCTTCAGTTTTTGTGTATAGAAAACTCACGTTTTTCAAAGAACAAATTTTCGCTTGGGACTATATTTGATGTGAATTTTTCCCCGACCGGGTTAAGGGTAACGGCCATTACTCATTAACTATAACACGTAAGCGCCTGAAATTTTCAGATTTAATCCAAAAAAGGTAATTGTACGTAAATATGTGCAATTTTTATATTTCATTGGCAAAAAAATTCTTCTTTAGGTCTAAGGGAACTAATTCATTTCCAACCACTCTGGTAGAAAACTTTAGGGAAACTCCGGTCCATATACTCAAATGTTGAAGGTGATCTCTGATTGGTCAATATTATTGAAATCCAAAATTGTTTGTATATTTTTCAGCGATTATAATCCGTTATTGAAATACAATCGAAAAATTAAAGATTCTAAACTATTTTCCGGGTCCAAAAGCTATTTTTAAACATGGGTACATTTTTTTGAGGGGCCGGTAAAAATAGCTTCGCGGTAAGGGTCATCTCAAAAATGGCCCGAAAAGTCGTAGAGAAAAGGGATCATGCCATACTAATTTTCAATTCATTTCATGCGCAAATGAACGGGCCTCAATTTAAGACAGGTTTGATCACTCTCGCAAACTCTTGGACTGAGCTATGACCGGAAAGGTTATAATGGCCGATAACGGAAAATGAATTAGTTCCCTTATACCTTAAGGATTCTACAACGTACACATACAGATACAGATACAGACAGAAATCTAATTACAAAGATGCTTCTCCCATTGAAAAAATAGTTCCACACCTTAAGATACACTACTGGCATAAACACCTACAAACCTCAAGTTCTTGTATTTCTAGGTCCTTCATCAATGATTCAAAGCCCTGACTTTTCGAGTCTGTTTCCATCTTTTTTTTACTTTTTTTTTGCAAAGGGAGACAAATGCAGCGCCGATTAGACTGGCTCATACTTTTTGAAAAGAAATCTTAATGCGCAATTCAAAAATTCTTAGTAAACATTAAACCTTTCATGCCTTTTGTTTTTGTTTGTTTGTTTTTTGATTCACTGATCATGATTTTGAATCTTTTTGGTTCAATTTTTGGTGAATTTCCAGTCTATGTTTAGTCCCGTAATATCTCGGAAAAAACGAGAACGTCAATAAATAGTCGAAAATAAATAATTTCTTCCTTATTATTTTGGATTATTTTGGATTTTTTAGTTACATTTAGCTAATATAGCGATGAAACTGAATAGAAAAACAAACAACAGTGCAAAATGTATTGTTTAAGATGTTCCAACTGCTTGTCTTGTGATAACCGAAAGAAAATCTGTAAGTGAACAGACCGAACTAATAACCGGATAGACCCATCCCTTTTTTCCTTTCTTTTTCAATGCTACAAAAAGCAGGGGTTGACACTATCTCCTGAGATTAAGAAGTCAATTGGACTTCTTACATATGAAATCAAGGAGTCAAACTCAAAATAAGGAGTCCGAATTTCATATTTGGAAAAAATTGTGGAAAAGAAGAAATGGCTTGTTATTAGCAATTTCTTCTTTTCCACAATTTTCTTCCTAAGAAGAGGATTTTTTTCAAAGCACTACAGGATGCAAGCAAATATTTTCTTCAACAACTTTTGTTGTGAAAAGATCTACATTTTTTTCCAGTGTTAGAAAGGACATGCCAGTGTCTGATCTAGGACGCGCGATTGCGGGAATCCCCGGCATTTCTTAAAGATCACGCATGTTTTTTTAACCAGCGCGGGATGGTCGCGCAAAAAAAATAAAAAAGGAATATCAATAAATCTAGCCTTTGACAGCAAGTCGCGTCGAACTGTTTACCTTTTTCTTCGAATGGTATCATAAGAGTGACTTCCCTTATTGTTTACTATGGTTGACTTCGATTGCAACTAAGACCATACGTTTGTAGCTATAATTATACCTACTACTGTATTCCTATTAGTATCAGTCGAAGTCGACCAATGATTTTAAGAATCTTTTTATACGAACATTTGAATACATTCATATTTTCATTATGCGAGAAAAACATTGTCAATAAAAAACATTTACTTTTGAAAAAAAAATATTTTTTTTCGAAGTGAATTACTTATTAAAAAAAAATAAAGTGAAAATAGTTTTCGTCAACAGTAAAATTCGAATTTTACGTTTGTTGTCATTGTAATGATCGAATCGTCTGCATTCGACAAACAATGGATCAGACAGGAAAAAACGGCGTAATACCGATTTTTTCGCCGTGAAACTCAAACAAATGTGGATGACAAAAATACATCGACCAATGTGACTGAAACGGCAATAGAATCTGAGTCACAAATTGACGACGCCATCACAGATTCAGACTCCCGTGTCACAAGAAAAAAAAGTCAAAAAAGTCAAAGCCCTGTAAATTATTCTTGTTTGGTTAAGCTAACTTGAAGTCCCCCATAGTAATTACAGATCCCCCATGTTTTCAAAACTAATGGGGGAATTTCCCCCATGTTTTTCAAATCCTGGATCAGACACTGAGCTTACTTACATTCGACTAATATGACAGTCAACGAAAAATGGAATTAGAGGAAATGTCATGGACCGTCATGCTCTGTGCATTTGTTTTTTTTTTTTAAATTTTCTCATATGACACTTGGAGTTGATCAGACTCCTTACTTGCAAATGGAAGGAGTTCCAACTGGTAAACAAGGAGTCCGGGACTTCCCATAGTGTCGAACCCTGAAAAGTGACCGTAAAATTATCTTTGAACAACAACATTGGATAAGATAAGTCAGCAAGACAAAGAAACTAAATAACAAGCTTAAGGAAACTTTTAAAAAACATAGTTACTAATTAGTTAGCCTAAAAATGAAATGGACTATGACCACAAAATGGAGCGAAACGGACTGTCTCATGGCGAAATGTACTTTCATAGAATGATAGTAAATGGTCAATTGTTTGTCTCAAACGATATCGTCTTATGTCTCAATGGTGATTGATCTTATTCAAATTGTAGTTTTCATGATTTAAACCTGTAACGGTTTAAAGGGAGGTAAGTTGCTTTGGATATGCAAATGAGAGAGTCCTGCCCTTAGTTAAATGGCTATTTGTAGTCTATATAGACAGAGTCGACCCATTTAGGGTTGAGGATCCTTTTCTCTGAATGGATCACGTCTGTCTGTGTGCTCAGTTCGTAACAAACCTTTAGCTGATAGATTTAAGTCGGAAGTCTGCTTGCTGAAGAAATAGATCATTCATGAAATAGACTAGAGTAATAAAATGGTATTAACATTTATTTGAATAACTTAAAAAAAGCAGCAACAACAAAATAGAAATTCCCTGCTATATTAAACCCATGTTTATCCAAATTAAAGAAAAAAATCTGTAAGTTGATATCATAGCAGTGGTTCTGAAAAAAGCTGCCCGAGTTGTCCGAGTCGCCCATTCAACGGTATGGACAAGCAGATTTTCCATGCTAAGTTGTCCGTGACCAAGTGAAAAGTCTCAAGAAAATATTGTAACATTTTCTTATAGTAAAAGTTAGCAGTTTTCTAAGGAATAAATGCCATAATACTTATGTTAACAGTTAGTGAGACTATTTTATGGATGCTTCTTAAAGTATCTTCAATGTCAGAAAGAAATAAGACTTTTTATATTGGAAAAAAATGTTTATGATAAAGAACAGACAAAAAAGCGTTTGATACGGACAAGCCAGATTGTGATTGTGGCTTGTCCGTGGCGTGGACAAGTTGACTTTCAAAATATTTCAGAACCCCTGCATAGAATAGTGCCTAGCCCATAACTTGGACTCCATTTCTACATCCCTCGGCTTAAAATGTCCATTCTGTACTCCATGTTGGTCTTAATGTAAGGGACTTTAGCAGTCAATATCTATCTAGTATGAAATCATTGATACACCATTATGATATCAAATGAAGTCATTTTAGGTAGATATTATTAGTTATACGGTTTCTTGCCGGGGTATATGACGCTTTATTCCCGGCTGGAAAAATGACGTCGCCCGAGCCGAAGGCAAGGGTTGACATAATTTTTCAGGGCTTGTGTTAGACAATAATATCAAAACAGTCATTAGATTCCTATCAGATGGTATTTTAAATTTACAATATAAAAAAATTGGCAGACAAGGTATGAAATAAGTCTATTTTGCCGGCAGAAGGCCCATTTTGCCCTATTTCATGCTTGGCGGTCCATTTCGTATTTTAGGCCAACCCGTTAAGAAAAAATTAAATCATTGGATATTTCACAAATTAATTAACTGCTTCATTAAAGTTGGTATTTCATGACTACTTTGTCCCAGGTCTTAATTCCTTAAAAGACGGCAATGACAGCTAAGGGAGATGATCTTGGATGATAGAAACTTTGTTTAAAAACTCGTAGGTACTCTGTAAAACAGCATGGTTTTTCTCACAATCCTCATGCAGAGCTAGGGCTTGTGTTTGACCCTTAAACCAAGATTTTGACTCCCCCAAATCCCAATTTGACCCTCTAAAATTTCCTTTCAGGGGGTCATTTTGACCAACAGATTTCCAGTGGTGTAACCTATGCAATATAAAAGATTATATAGATCAATTATTTTTATGCCCCCGTATCGAGATATCGGGGGCATATTGTTTTACTCATGTCCGTCTGTCGGTCCGTCCGTCTGTCTGTCCGAAAACTTAACCTTTGCCTTTTCTCCAAAAGTATTTGACATACAAAGCTGTACACCAAAGTCAAGGTCATGTGACAAGGTCAAGGTCATGTGTCAAGGTCATGTGACAAGGTCAAGGTCATATGTGAAGGTCAAACTTTAAAAAAAATGCTGTTACAGGGGCATTCGTGTTTCACAAACACATCTTGTTTTTATACTATTTTGAAAGATCTATTTAAATGAAACAACATAAACAATAAAGTGTGTCCACACTTTATTGTTTATCTTGTTTTAGTTATATAAATTACTTTAAAGACTGATAAGTATCCATGTTTTACCCTTTTTAGCTCACCTGAGCACGAAGTGCTCAAGGTGAGCTATTGAGATCGTAGAATGTCCGTCGTCCGTCGTCAGTCGTGTGTCGTGCGTCGTCCGTCGTGCGTCGTCCGTCGTCCACAATTTCTTTAAACATCTTCTCCTCCTAAACCAGTTGGCCAATCTTGATGAAACTTGGCAGGGATGTTTCTTGGGTCAAGCTCTACCAAAGTTGTTCAAATAAATGAAATCCACCCTTAACTTTCCCTTTACCCTTAACAAAAAGGGTGAAAATATGAAAATCTTTAAAAATCTTCTTCTCTGTAACCAGATGGCAGACAGCTTTCATATTTGGTATGTAGCATCATCTAGTGGACCTCTACCAAGTTTGTTCATATCAAGACCCTGGGGTCATATTTGGGCTTTGCCCGGGCCCAACCCTTTTTACATAGAATCAAAGAGCGAAAATCTTTAAAAATCTTCTTCTCTGTAACCAGATGGCAGACAGCTTAAATATTTGTTGTGTAGCATCACCTAGTTGGCCTCTACAAAGTTTGTTAATAACAAGTCCCTTGGGTCATATTTGGGCTTTGCACGGGTGCATCCCTTTATCTCTTATGAGCACGAAGGGTAAAAAAATGAAAATCTTCAAAAATCTTCTTCTATGAAACCAGAAGGCAGACAGCTTTCATATTTGGTATGTAGCATCATCTAGTGGACCTCTACCAAGTTTGTTCATATCAAGACCCAGGGGTCATGTTTGGGCTTTGCCCGGGCCCAACCCTTTTTACTTAGAATCAAAGAGCGAAAATCTTTAGAAATCTTCTTCTCTGTAATCAGATGGCAGACAGCTTTAATATTTGGTGTGTAGCATCACCTAGTGGGCCTCTACCAAGTTTGTTCATATCAAGACCCTTGGGTCAAATTTGGGCTTTGCACGGATGCATCCCTTTATCTCTTATGAGCACAAAGGGTAAAAAAATGAAAATCTTCAAAAATCTTCTTCTATGAAACCAGAAGGCAGACAGCTTTCATATTTGGTATGTAGCATCATCTAGTGGACCTCTATCAAGTTTGTTCATATCAAGACCCTAGGATCATATTTGGGCTCCACCCGGGTGCAACCCTTTTTACATAGAATCAAAGAGCGAAAATCTTTTAAAATCTTCTTTAATCGAAACCAGAGGGCACACTGCTTTCATTTTTGGTATGTAGCATCATCTTGTGGGCCCCTACCAAGTTTGTTCATATCAAGACCCTTGGGTCATATTTGGGCTTCACCCGGGCGCATCCCTTTCAGCTCATCTGAGCACGATGGGTGAAAATGGGAAAACCTTCAAAAATCTTCTTCTCTGAAAGTAGAAGGCAGACAGCTTTCATATTTAGAATGTAGCATCATCTTATGGACCTCTTCCAAGTTTGTATATCAAGACCCTGGGGTCACTTTTGGGGTCCACCCGGGTGCATCCCTTTTTACATAGAATCTAAGAGCAAAAAGGCATATCTGTCTTGCTCTTCGCTGAAAATGTTCCATGGTATTGATCTTAGGCAATTATCTTCTTTTTGACATCTGCCTATCTATTCAATGTGATGTCCAAGGGGTCATAGAGACTCAGGTGAGCGATCTAGGACCATCTTGGTCCTCTTGTTTTTTTTTACCCATACAAAACCAGTTTTCCACCTCCAGAATTTTATGGTCAAGGGTTCAATGACTCCCAAAATTTAAAACGCTATAGACCTGCAATTTCAAGTGAGTGATCAAAGATCAATTTTACATTGAAAATGATAGGAGATAACGGTTTCTCGGACCTCCCTTTTTCTTGCAGAACTATAGTGACTGTTAGAGGGGGGTATTTTGGATTTTATATCAGACCCTATGTTGTTGGTCTTGTCTATGAGTACCAACAACATAGGGTTTTATTGAGAAATAAAGATTTTAGACTGGATTTACCCCGTTTAATCTGTATCTTTGTCATAGACGCTCAATAACCTCTATATCTATGGCTCAGCGGGAAACAGTTGTAACTGCCTATATGTGTATAGGCAGATACAATTGTTTTGGGCTGAGCCATCGATATTTCCTCTCTTTCTTTTCAGGACACTAGAAATGGCTAAAAGCTCAAAATCAGCAACTCTCCCACCAAATTTGAGACATCATCCACCAAAACAAGAAGAAAATGAAACTTTTTTCTCAAAACTAAAGAAAAAATTTAAAATAAAGAAAGGCAAATATCATGTTGATGTTGGGTCTGGAGATTGTGAGAATGTTAGTGCTGTGTCATTCAAGAAGCGCACAAGTTCGGAGTTATTGGACACAGACCAAACTCTGAAACATGGCGTTGGTAGGTCAAGTGAGAGAACATCACGATCAGAATCACCTAAGTCAAATAAAACTGCAACAAGGTCATTATCAGAGAGATTCGTTGCTGGTCAAATTACCCGCCCAACACATGAACGAAAACACTCAAATCCGACATACTCAGATGGTCGATATCCACAAATGTCCACTAGCGAATTTACGAAGTCAAACAAGTCTAAAACAGAAGTGAAGAGCTCAAAGAATGAGAATTCATATAAAGGGAATGAGTATAGTGTAATGAAGTTTGATAAAGACGACACAAATAACAAAACAACAGACAGAAACAGCACGGGACAAATCAACGCTAACTCGGTAGTCAAACACGATGATAGTGCCATAGATCTGGATCACTTTGAATCTGACACAACTAATAAACACGAAAATGACAATGGTTTTATTGACCCTGGTTACGAACATCTACCCACTGTTCAAAGGAAAGAAGTTTATTCCCCCGTACACAAAGCTGGTAAAGAGATAAACACCCCCACGTCAAATCAGTCTGTGTCTAGTTTTGAATTTGATCCTCATTACGAATCAGTTCACGATGTCAAACAAAAGTTAAAGGAGCAAACTCCATTGACAAATACGCCAAACACTTTACCACATTTAACCAGCAAGTCTACAGAGTCATTGGAAGATCCGTGCTATCAATCACTCAATGAAGTCAAAGACGGTGTACGGAACATTGCAGCTGATATTAGAAAACCAGCTAAAACTTACGATATATCTAAGTCAATAGAATCTCTTGATGAACCTGGTTATGAATCATTAAATGATGTTAAAAAACGAATAAGTGAACACTTTGGAAACAATGGACCTGCAATTACAGCTGATTTAACTGATCAAACAAATAAAGAAGTTAAAGATTCTAAAAGTGATGTAACTGACTCAGGAAATCTTAATGATTCTGCTGTTAGTTTTTCTATGGTAAATGAAAGTATGACGGCACTGCAGGGCCAAGAGATTGATGACATTACGATACATTGTACCGACGGTAACAAGCTGAGTGATCTGTCCGCGAGTCAAGATAGTGGTTTTGGTAGTAGAAATGAGAAAAGCACAGATAGCACAGGTATGACCGATTTTTGAAAACAAAAAAATTCGGAACTCAAAGATTTTACAAAATTTTAACCAGTTTTTAGGTGTTGACACTTACTGATTTTCAATGAGTAGGGCTCATGCTAGTGTTTGAAATTGAAGAGACTCCTAAACCATGAAGTTTGGGGGGGGTCAAAACGCATTAAAAAAGAGGTCAAAACAACAGAAGGGCAAATTGTGAGTAGAATTTCACAAATTTCAGTGTGAATTGACCTTTTCTCATAATATTATGAAGGGAAATATTTATAAGTAGAATTCTAAATACATTGTAGAAACATCTTTGAAAATTAGAGTATTTTATATTTTTGAGTGTCAATACTCTGGTTTTAAGGTCAGACACGAGCTCTGAATGAGGTCCTGCAAGGATCCCTTTGTGTTACCTTCGAGTAATCAGGGATGGTTTTCTTATTATGCTATATTGCTTGCACTTGTTGGTTGGTGGGTTGGTCCGTCTGTAGACTTCTTTTGTCTGGAGCATATCACAAAAAGTATGCAAGCTAGAATCATCAAACTTCACAGGTGGATAGATCTCATTGAGAATAAGTGCAGTGTTCAAGAACCATAACTCTATTCATCATATTTTGTGAGTTATCGCCCTTTGTTGAATTTCAAAGAATAGGCAATTGACTTGCTTTTATGAGGGGTGGCATAAATGTCATTTATAATATGACAGATGTCGCCGGAGTAAAATAATCCCGTTGAATATTTTTGATATTACACGGGTGTTATTACACAAGTGGAATAACTATGCAAATGAGCTCAGAGCGAATAGCAAGGCGGAGCCTCGTTTTTATCTGTTTATAGATGACTCAATTAATAAATCTAGTATTCAATGACCACTCATTCAATATCCTATATATATGAATATGATATCAAGATAAGAAGGAGATAATTGAAGATGTTCATCAGCAACTCAAAAAATATTTATCAAATATATATAGAGAGGATATTGAATGAGTGGTCATGAGTCATCTATCAACAGATAAAAACGAGGCTGCGCCAAGTTTTTATCTGTTTTAGATGACGAGTATAATAAATTCGGTATTTTATGAGCACAAATTTTATATTCTATTTATAATTTGACCCGAATTTTTGCGTAAAATTGTCAAAATTCTTGAAATTAAACATTTCAATTTTCCGCAAAATGTATAACGCCATTTAAAACTGACGTCAAAATCGGTAGATTATGATGTAATTTTTGCGGTTACAAAATAGCTTTGCTTTTCCTTCTGAGCTCATTTGCATAGTTATTCCACTAGTATTATAACACCCGTGTAATATCAAAAATATTCAACGGGTTTATTTCACTACCGCTACTTAGGTCATATTATAAACTCATTTTACTGTTTTGACCCCTTCAGAAACAATTTTGACCCCTAAAAATTAGTCAAGGGTTCAATGACTCCTGAATTTGAAAAAGCTAACACAAGCCCTGTATACCTTAAATTTAACTTGTACTTCTTAATAAAAAAAGGGATAACATTCTTTTGAAGGAGTTGCTTTTTTGGGCACTGCTTTTAATATTGGAAATAATTTTATTTTTTGATGATTCCCTCAAATTTTGAGCATTTTTTTATTGCTGAAAAAAAAAAGGTTTTATTTTTCATGAAAACAATTTTGAGTATGCAGTTGTTTTGTAAGCTTCCGCAAAGAGTTCTTTTAGAAATCTGTTAAATTAGCGACAAGTCTTTACATTTATGCTTTGTTAAAGTGAATTATAAGAGATGAACTGAGTATTTTTGATGTCATTGAGGTATGAAACTAAAAACTTAATGACACTCATGTATGAATCAGCTTTTTGTATTCATACAGTGTGTTAAGGTTTTAAGCTTCATACCTCCATGAAATTCACATATAATCTCTTCATATCTTAAGAAGAAAACCAAGATTCACTATGAAATACATCTTCAATCAATTTTCACATGAATGCATTTATCAACTCTGAATTTATCATATTGATTCATTTATAAAGATAACTAATGTGAAAAAACTGTTTAAGACTGATTTTTACTGTTCAATGTATAATTGTTGTCCTTTTCTGAGTCCTTCAAAATCAATGTTAAGCTGTAAAAATTTATGGGCAAGGGTCAATGGCTCTATTTGCCATAGACTGCACAGGGTTCAACACTAAGGGGAGTCCGTGACTCCTTATTTTCCAGTCGTGACTCTCTCATTTTGTAAGTCAGGAGTATGATGGACTCCTTTTGTCATAGAAGATTAATTTAACAAAAAGATAACTCATTATTTTAGCTCTGTTCACAACAAGAGATGTTGCAGACAACAATTCAGAAAGAACTTGTGGAAAAGAAGAAATTGCTTTTAGCAAGCAATTTCTTCTTTTTCACAATGTTCTTTGAAATATGATAATTTGTACTCCTTACTTTGAGTATGGACTCCATGATTTCTTATGGAGGGAGTCCACTGGACTTTCTAACCACAAAAGTTAGTGTAGAACCCTGCTGTATGTATTCTTTTTGCACATTTCAGATTGTCTATATAGTACAGTCAGGAAGAAAACGGTATCAGAAGACTTGCAAACCTCCAACATAAATAAAGATATGGATAAAAATAAAATCCCCACATCAGGGCTGAACACACAAGAAGATGAAAATAGGTGTAAGAAAAACATAACTGAAGAAAAGTCTCCAACATCAACTGTGTCAAACAACAGACCTTCCAATCTAAATTCGGAAAAAAAAGGCATTAAGTCTAAAACAACAACTTCATCATATAACATACCTTCCAATCTAAATTCAGAAATCAAAAGTATTCAGTCTACAAAAGCAACAATTTATTCGAATACAAGACCTTCCCGTATACAAACAGAAATCAAAGATGTTAAGGCACTAAAAAGTATAGGTGTAGAAGCTCAGCCTCTAGTGCCAGCCGATCAGCGGACAGCAGTTGAGGACGGGTATGACAGCGACACAGAACTGGTCATGGATCCAGGCTATGCTGAATGTGCTGATGCTATAAAAGGTATTTCAAACCTATATATAGCTTGACAATTCTTAAAAATTTTACTTGTCCTGTACATTAATTATTGTTTTATATAAGGGATAGTATTGAGTACCAATTTTACTAATCAAGTACTCAATAACCTTTACGATCCACTCGGATGGTATTGAGGACTTATTGTTATAGACTACTTGTTTCAAATGTTTTGATTTATAGTTATTACAGCATCTCTTCGGTCAAAATTACAGTTGAAATGACCTTTGGTTGCTGATTTATATAAAGAAATGAAAAAAGTCTTAGATATTTAAAACTGTCATAGAGTGTCTTTTATAGGTATTTCCTGGGGTTATGCGTTGTTTTTTATATCATCTTTGATAAACCAATCCAAGAAACTATAGCACTATGGAAAATTCTTATGTACAATCTCTACTCAATCTCTTAGGTAACATTTATATGTAAAACTAAAAAGGAACATCAGAAAACAAGGTTAATATATTTTTGTTTTGTTTTGTAAAGCTCAACTAGGTATCACATATATAGATAGTTAAGGTATAATCGCTTGTGAAAATTAAAAAAAATAAAGGCAAACAATTTCAACCCTAAATAGTCTGATAGGTTTGATGCTTTTGGCATTTATAAATTGGTTCTTTTATGGCATACAGTGTCGTATACACAATACAAGGAAATCATGTCACAATATTTGCAGGTCTTCCACCCTACCAGCCATTTTCTGATGGGAGTGAGTCTAAAATTTCCAGCTGTACCAGTCTAGATTTATCAGTGGAGGATTTCCCACCAGAACCAGGCTATGCTGAGTGTGCAGACGCCATTAAATCAGGGGCCATTAAGAAAATATCTGTCTCAGTTGAAAAATTAATCATTGAAGAGGATGTTAAATTGAGGAGAGAAGAGGGTGGTGAAATATATGCTAATCCTCAAATTTTATTCAAGAAACGTTCTAAAAATATCGATAGTGGTTCAAGCGATTTCTCCTCACCCAGAATGTGTGCAGATGTACCGGAAGATTTAACGGGAAGTTCAGAATCATTAAAACGTAATTCAGTGATAAATGTGAACTCTGAAAAGGAATCAGATAGTGATAAAAAAGGGGCGGAGTCTAATCAGTCATCTCCTGAAGCTCCACCCCTTCCTGCCAGAAACTATAGTCTGTATCTAGAAAATGAGGAAGCAGCTCAAATTATGTCTGATGACGATAAATTAAGTGGGAGTGATGATGCTTTTGAGTCTGATGGTAATTTATTAGAGAATGTGTCAAATGTATCAAAACAATTAGATATGTTGTCAAATAGTCCAGTCGACCAAGAAGTTACTAGAACTAATTCAGAAACTTTTGAAGTACATGGGGATATTGAACTGCTGGACAAGTCAGGGCATGTGATAGGTGAGGAAAACATATCAGAGATTATTGTGGAAACTGAAGTTAGTGTAGCACCATGTAACAACAATGTCAATAAAAGTGACACAAATGTAGAACAAAATGGCAATTTAATTGAAAGATCTGAAACAGTTGAGACAGAAATTGGAGAAAATGAATGTGTTCATATAACTGTGCATGATAAAGAAGGAAATACCAAAGTTTTAACTGTGATAGATAAACAGACAACACAAAGATCTGGCAGTAAGAAAGTCAAAATGGAGGAATCCATAAATCAATGTGAAACTTTGGAAGCAGGTTCAGGTCCATCTGAATATCATGATGTGAAAATAAATGAAAATGAAACAAGAATTGATAATGTTGAAAATATTTCTACGGGTAATCAAAATAAACAAGCATATCAAACAAATGATCACAATGACTCCTTCAATAGTGCAGCTATATCAGATAGATTATCAGATTCAGTTAATATTTCATTATCATCATCATCATCATCTCATGTAATAAAGGACCCTCATCAATATCCCACAAATACTGGTAAAGACGAAACTGTGATTATTCAAGATACACAAAGTGACACAAGTCCATCACAGAGTGAAAGTGTTCCAGTTTATAGAGGTGCCAGTCTCGAGGTTGTGAAACCAATCAAAATGCAGTCAATCTCTTGGGACTCTGATGAAGAGATTCAGGGGAGTGAACTCTTACCTAAACTTGAAATTGTGGAAAGTGACCTGGAAAATGTGTTTGAAAGCAGTGATTCAAGTGGCAATCTTGGGAGTGAGAGTGCTGAAAACAAAAGTGTTGAAAAAATGACAGAATGTGCTAATTTAACTTACAAAGAAAACATGAAAAACACAAATGAACCAAATGCATTTTTTGAGATCCCTGTAACAAACTTCAATGATTGTAGAGGTGAAATTAATGCTTGTGGTGATCAGAATGAATTAACAGAAGGGTTGGATGATGTGGATTCAGGTTGTTTTGATATTGTTGCACAGAACACAGCATCAGTTCATCAATCAGATGGTGATGTTATCACATCAGTTGATGGACAAGTGCAAAAGGAAGCACAGTCTGATGATACGCAAAAAACATTAGAATGCAAGTCAAAATCTGAAGAACCAATGGTAGGGCATTTGGAAAATAAGTGCAATAGTGAAATAACAGAGAATTTAGACAGTGAAGGTAACATTTCTCTCCCCTTGTCTCATAGTGTAGGGTTACCAATCCTGTATAGTCATCCATCTTGGTATAACGACTCTGAACCAACCCACATGTCGTTAACGGAAATAATGACCCTATCTAGTGCTAGTGATTCAGTGCTTTTAGTCAATAATAATACAAGTAAGCATCATGTAAACCGAACTGAAGATAGTCATGCACAAACCTCTGAACAAATTAATGAATCTGTGTTAAGTCGGTCGTTAAACTTACAAGGTGAACAACTGACTCCACCCCCAAGACCACCCTCCTATAATTCTAGCCAATCACGTGACAGATATTCTAGCAGTAGCCAATCTGGTCAGAGCAGTACCAGTTCACCACAAGAGGACACTTTGCCAGGATTCAGGTTTGCGGAACCAACTCTGTCAGATGTGGATGAGTCCCCGCCTGCCATACCTCCCCGGGCTAGGTTACGGAGAGTACATCATAGAAGAGGTAAAACTGTATGCATTGATTTATTTGCAATTAATGCATAAAATTTTTGTTTTCTGGTCATAATTGCGATACGTAAATAGACAAAACCCAGGCGTTAAGGGAAGAAAACATGGATTTATAAGTAAATTCATGTGCCATTTATGCCTGACTTTCTTCACTTAAATATTCTCAGTCTGAGCCTATACACTTTATCAGTTTTTTTGGGAAACATAAATAAAGAGCATAAATAAAGATGTTGATCCTATTCCCGCGATTTACCAAACAATGTCGGTATAAACAAAAAGTAAGGTGCAATGCATAAAGCAATATTATATTATTACATTTGTAGCTCGTTTTAAACTTTCCTGTAAAATAATTTTCAATTTCTGTTTGAATGAATACCGAAGTCTTGCTTTTTATGCAATAATAGTGTCCTTTCACGTTTTTTCAGGCGTTAACATTGTAGAGACCCTCGAAATGCTTTTACATTCTCGTTCTTCGCACTCTGGCATTAAACCGTTTTTCGGGTCACTGCAAATGTTAAAGCCCTCAAAAATGTGAATTAACCCTATATTCAAAAACTTGACCAATTCCTTGAGGAACTTGGAAGATATTGGACTGGTGGTAATGAAATACTTCAAATTCAATGATATTCAAATGGTTAAAAGATTTAAGGGATTGCCAATTTTTTTATCTGTTTTAAATAATGTGGTCAATGAATTTGGTATTCTGTGACCACAAATTTGATATTCATTTTATGATATTTTGAAATAAAAAATGAAAATATTGTTATTGATCAATAAAATGTTGGATTAAGGGTGAGACCCCGCCTGCCATATCACTGAGGATAAGGTCACAGAAAGTGTACAGTAGATGAGGTACCATTTAGCATCTGAGGGTGATCAATACCTTGTATATAAAGCTTAAACCTTGTCATGCTGAATGAATTTTGGCTTAAATTTTTATCAAAATCAAAGGGCAAAGAGCACTGAAAGTACCAACTGTTGGTCAATTTTTATTTGAAAAACTAAATCTATTGACAATTCTGGTTTGAAAGTGAGAAACAGGTGGTGTAGACTAAACATCAGACTGCACATATGTGCAGGCTGGTTTTGGTCTATAGCTCCTGCCAAAGCAGGAATATTCCAGTTTCAGAATGACAAGGGTTAACTAAAGTTAACTTTGAGATTAAAAATGCACTTCTTGTTTATACCTATTGTTTTATTGTATTGTTTGTTTAATCCAATAATATTTTTTCCCTTCAGATTCATCCTCTCAAGACTTTATGGAAAGCATGAGACAACTAAAGGATGTAAGTATCTTTGCTTTGTAATTAACCCTTCTATTGGCAAATCCAGAGGGGGTTACTCATTCTTTCCGACTATTTGTCTCTCACCAATGGGTTGGGGGAGGGGGGAGGGTCAAACAAACCCCTTTTGTAACCTAATTGATCAATTTTCTTGCAGTAATTCAGTCAAAATTGTATATTACTAGGAAAACAACACCTCTTTTTGTATGTTCAAAACCCTTTCCAGAAATTCTGCATCCACCACAGCCTTCTCCTGCTGTTTGTGATATATTCCCAGGGTTTAAGTCTGACATCAACAAAATAGGGTCCAAAGGACTCAATCATTGGGATCTTATGGGTCTTTTTCTTAATTTTTTTTAGTCTCTCTTTAGCCTTTTAGGTAAAGACTATTTCTTTTAGGCTATAATCTTTCATTTAGTAGATTAACAGCTTTTCTCTGTTTAAAGGTAAAGAAATTGATAGAAGTTTATTAATATTTTGGACACAACTTCAGAAAAGATTTGAAGACTGTTTAAGGCAGTCTTCAATTCCTTTTTGAAGTTGAGCTCCAGAGAGTCTATGGGACTCACATCACATAGTTTAGAGGGTCCTGGCTACTTATTTTTGCATGTCAAAAGCGCAAAACATACGTTCCTTAACACTTTCCTGTTTTACAAAATTTTGGACCTGTCCAAATTCAAAGGTTTTGCAGACGAAAATTTATAGTGGATTCAATTTGAAAAATAACCATCCAGTAGAATAGAAAATAGTGTGGAAAAAGAAGAAATTGCTTGTCAGAAGCAATTTCTTCTTTTTTCACAATGTTTTCTCAATCATAAAATCACAGGCACGTAAAAAGCAGGGATTAAACAGCAAAGGGTTAAAACCCTTAATTCCTGCAGTACACAAAGCTTTGGTAGTCTAGAGTGTATAGACTAAGATCAGCCTGCACAGATGTTCAGTGCACGATCAAATCACTTTCAGCTTTCTTCTCGATAATCAACTTTCCTTCAAGATCTTAACTTTCATTTTTAGCTCACCTGAGCACAAAGTGCTCAAGGTGATTATTGTGATCACTCACCGTCCGTCGTCCATCCATCATCAGTCCTCTGTCCGTCCGTCCGTCATCAATTTCTTTTAACATCTTCTCCTCCTAAACCACTGGGCCAATCAAGCTGAAACTTGGCAGGGATGTTCCTTGGGTGAAGCTTTTCAAAAGTTGTTAAAAGAATTCAATTTCACCAAAAACTCTAATTTACATGGAAACTGAAAGGTTGAAAAATGGCCGAAAATTGCTGAAAATCTTGGAAAAAAAATTTTCCTCCTAAACCACAAGACCAATCAAGCTGAAACTTGGCAGGGATGTTCCTTAAGTGAAGTTCTTTAAGAGTTGTTTAAAAAATTCAATTTCTTGAAAAACTCTGGATTGCATGGTAACAGAAAGGATGAAAAATGGCCAAAATTGCTGAAAATCTTAGAAAAACTTCTTCTCTTCCTAAACCACATGGCTAATTAAGCTGAAACTTGGTAGGGATGTTCTTTTGGTGAAGTTTTTCCAAAATTGTAAAAATAATTTTATTCAATCAAAAACCAGGCTTCCATGGTATTGGAAATGTCAAAATATTGCCAAAAATCTCAGAGAAGGTTAATCTTCGCCTAAACTATAATTGAGCATATTTTAAAATTTGCAGGGATATTCTTAAGGTTTAGGTCTACTAAACTTGTTAAAAGAATTCAATTCCATCAATAACTTTGTTTGCAATTAAAAAGCAGTAGTAGGAAATTAAAGTATGTTTCTTTTAAATCCATCCTTAATGTACATCAGAAAATCTCTGGTATTTATAACATGGTTGACAAGTTATGAGTTGACTTACTCAGGTGAGCGATATAGGACAATCATGGTCCTCTTGTTGTACCATTAGATAGTAATTATAAGGAATCTCATTATAAGCAATCAAAAGCAGGACAGAATAATGAAAGTCAACTGTGAGTTTTGTATATATGTGACCCGTCACACGAAACGGAAACATCTTGGTAGTGTGTAAAGTGTTGATCCTAGTCAGACTGTGAGGGTTGTGCATTCTAACTAGTGTCGAAACTTTCCTCACTTTGTTAATGTTCTAAATCTAGAATTATCAATCTACCTTTCCGTGAATTTTTTTTTTAACTGCTTCCTCTAGTTTACCTATGCTGAATCAAATCTCTTTTTCAATTAATCATTTTACAAAGTTCCCAGATGGTCCCTTTTTGTGTGACGGTTCACATGTGTATTAATTTCTTAAATTCTTCTTGTTGACAATTTAGATGGTTGATTCTTTTGTAACAACATGTATGTACATAATTTTAAAGGCTCACGAGGAAGACTGGGTTAACCCAAATGTGTTGCCTTGTAAAATAAAGTCTGTATTATTATTAATCAGAAGGTCGGCGCAATATATTGTAAATGCGGGCCGTTGTCATAGCTCAGTTGGTAGCGCGTCAGACTGTCAATCTAGAGGTCCCAGTTTTGATCCCCGATGGTGGCACTCAACCTTTACAACTATTTGTCTACCACCAATGTGTTGATAATCATAGACCTATGTGAAATAGCAGCTGGAGGCTAGAAAAGGATGTGATGGTAGCACTGGTGTGAGAAATACCAGGAATCCATAGTTAGGTGTTCCAGTATCTGCGAAGTGACTGAAATAATATTAAAAGCGCTGCAAAACCCCAATTAAAAAAAAAAGTAAATGCCTTTATATTTGTGACCCATCTTGCAAAAAAGGACCATCTGGAAGCTCTGCAAGATTAATATTTGAAAGAGATTGGGTCCAGCATAGGTCAACCAGAGATCTCAAGGCAAAAGTCTTTCACAGGAAGGTAGATTGATCATTCTATATTCAAAAAACAAGCTAATTGCAAAAAGTCTCTGTGTAAAAAATCCCCCCCATCATCTTCAAAAATAGGGGGCCTTTTCAAAAGTATGTGCTAAAATATGCAATTCCCCCTCCTAGAATTGATACTGTTTATATGAAAATGAAGATAATAGTTAAAATATCCACATTTAGTTCATTGGTTCCAAAACTAAGAAAAGACCCTTATGACCCAAACTATCAAGTCATTGAAATCAAACGGCTATTTGTTGATGTCAGATCCCAATTTTATGTTTATATTTCAGGTTTCGACACTAAGGGGAGTCCGGGAGTCCGAGACTCCTTGTTTATCAGTTGGACTCCTTTGATTTGCAAGTAAGGAGTCCGCTGGATTCCAAGGGTTGAAAGGAAATATTTTGAAAAACAAATGCACAGAACTTGTTGAAGAAAACGTTTGAATGCATCCTGTATTGTTTTGAGAAAAAAAAAACTCTTCTTTGGTTGAATATTGTTGAAAAGAAGAAATTGCTTATAACAAGCAATTTCTTCTTTTCCGCAATGTTCTCCCATTATGAAATTTGGACTCCTTACTTTGAGCTTGGACTCCTTGATTTCATGTGTTAGGAGTCCAATTGACTCCTAATTCTCAGGAGTAAGTGTTGACCCCTGTATTTCAGTGTGGTTGGTATTGGGGACCACTTAGTTGGGAAGAAGCAGAACAAAAGTTAGCCAACAAGCCTGAAGGAACGTTTCTTGTGCGGGATAGTTCTGATGAGAGATATATCCTTAGTTTGTCCTTCAAAAATCAGGGTCGTGTACATCATACTAGAATAGAACATCATAGAGGTAATATTTATATCATAGAGGTAATACTTACTTCACAGAGGTAATACTTACACCATAGTCATTCAGTCAATTTTGCTTGGGCAACCACCTCTTTTAAGTGATCACTTTTTTTATGCCCTCCTTTGAAGAAGAAGGGGTACATAGCTTTGCACATGTCGGTCGGTAGGTCCGTCCAGAAACCGTTCTTTTGTCTGGAGCATATCTCATAGGGTATGCAAGCTAGAATCATGAAACTTTACAGGTGGATAGATCTCATTAAGGAGAAGTGAAGTGCATAAGAACAAAAACTCTATTCATCATATTTTTTGAGTAAATGCCCTTTGTTGATTGACAAAGAATAGGTTAGTGACATGCATTTATGGGGGGAATAAATGTATTACAAACGTCTCTTGTTTATTCATAAAAAGTTCCTTCACTGTATGCAAAATTTCTTAAAAAGTGGACATTCTTAAACAAAAATTATTCATCATTGAATCTTTTGACGTTGGATCTCGGGTTCCTTAAGAACATAATAGAATTCAGTAAGAATTATGTGACAATCTATATAGGCTATCAAAATAACATGTCTTATTTATCATTAAATACTGTATTAAGTGCCAATTCCTATTAGCGACAGCTTTTAAGGTAGTGGACCCGTAATAGTTCCACAACATTTCGGGAGTAATGTACTTTAACAATGTTAACCAAGGTTTCCTAATGATTTTCATAATGTTAACCAAGGTTTCCTAATGATTTTCATTAGGAAACCATGGTTAACATTGTGAAAGAACATGTGGACCAAAATGTTGTAGAACTATTACGGGTCCACTACCTTAACACAAGTTTTACTGTATTTGAGCCTGTGCATGAGATTTCCAACAATTCCATATTTGCGCAAAGCAAAGACTGACCAACATGTGCATCTGCACAGTCTGACCAGTGTCTACACTTTGAATTTAGTAGATAGATAAGGTCTCAAAGTATCTATATATCATCAGGTTACTTTGTATTTATACTACGTGGATGTCTATACTGCTCAATGTTTGCACCTTATGCACATTTCAAATTCTTGGAAATGTCACACACAGGCTCATTTCATTTTTAAGTCAACAACACTAAACAGTATTCTTAACCCTTGTCATGCTGAATAAATTTTGGCTAAAAATTTGCATCAAAATCAAAGGCAAAAAGCACTGAAAGTACCAACTGTAGGTCAATTTTTACTTGAAAAACTAAATCTATTGATAATTCTGGTTTGAAAGTCAGAAACAGGTGGTGTAGACTAACATCAGACTGCACATATGTGCAGGCTAATGTTTGTCTATAGCTCCTGCCAAAGCAGGAATATTCCAGGCTCAGCATGACAAGGGTTAAGGATTCTAGATTCTCGTATTGGCCACAAGTAGATAACATTTCAGCAGTGAACTAACATCACACTTATATAAATGGATCCTGCAATTTTTGCCTCCTCACTGGCTAAGAAATAAGACATTGTCACGTTGGTATTTTTATGTGAACACAAATTAAAATCAAATATTTTGTCAGCATCCGGATGACACTCTGTTTTACACATTGGCTGTCGGGGTTAGGGTTACAAGCTCGAAAAATTGGAATTGCCTTGGTTGGCATTGTCAATTTTTATGTGACTTCAGCATTAAATGTCATCTTTTATTAAAGGTTACCTATATTTTGATATATTAGATATGTAACTTTAACTCATTGAGCCTCTGCATGACACTTCCATCAATTTCGCAGGTACACCAAGGAAAGACTCTGGCCATTCTGTGCAGCCGCACAGTCTGTCCAGAGTCTTCACTTTGTACTTTTTAGCTCACCTGAGCACTTCGTGCTCAGGTGAGCTAAAAAGCTATTGTGATCACCTTTCGTCTGTCGGTCGTCGTCCGGCGTCCGTCAACAATTTCTTTAAACGACATCTCCTCCTAAACTACTAGGCCAATTAACACCAAATTTTACAGAAATGTTGCTTAGGTGGTCCCCTTCAAAAATAGCTAAAAGAATTGAAATCCATGAAAAACTTTGGTTGCTATGGCAACAAAAGGTGAAATTTTAAGAAAATCTTTAAAATTCTTCCTCTTCTCAACCAGTAGTCCTACAGACTTAAAACTTGGCTTTGATGATCAGTTCATAGACCTGAATTAAAATAGCTAAAATCATATCTTTTGGGCCACCAGGTGGGAAGGGGTAGTACTTTGGGTAAATTTGGTAATCTTTAAGCTTCTTCTTCTTCGGAACCAGGAGCCCTACAGACTTGAAAATTGGCATGGATGATCAGCTCATAGACCTTAATAAACCTGGGCTGCCAGGTGCGGAGCACCAGGGGGGAGGGGGTAGTACTTTTGTGAAAATTTTATAATCTTTAACCTTCTTCTTCTTCTTCTGAACCAGGAGCCTGACAGATTTGAATATTGGCATGGATGATCAGCATATGGACCTTTATAAAAAATAGCTAAAATAATGACTGTAGATTCACCAGGTGCGGAGCACCGGGGGGAGAGGGTAGTACTTTCGTGAAAATTTTGTAATCTTTAACCTTCTTCTTCTTCTGAACCACAAGCCCTACAGACATGAAAATTGGCATCGAGGATCAGCTCATAGACCTTAATAAAAATAGGTAAAATCATGACTGTAATGCCACCAGGTGCGGAGCACCAGGGGGGAGAGGGTAGTACTTTTGTGAAAATTTTGTAACTTTAACCTTCATCTTCTAATGAACCAGGAGCTCTACAGACTTCAATATTGGCATGGATGATAAGCATATGGATCTAAAACAAAATAGATAAAATCATGAATGTAGGGCCACCAGATGCGGAGCATTAGGGGGGAGGGGGTAGTACTGTAATGCCCCTCCTTCTGGACCCTACTAAACGATGACTATGGTACGGGTCATTCCCTGGACTCGGGAATAAAATTGGTAGAGTGCGGCGTGGCCTGGGTCCAAAAGGAAAGGAATCACCAGGGACCTCTGGGAACGAGATCCCTACACGACGGGTTATCCGTTACAGGAGCAAGGGAGAGAGGGGTCTAACGACCTCCAGACGCACGCATTATCAAGACTAAGTTAAATTTTGGAAAGTAAAAGAGGACTAAGAGACAGCCCTTTCGGTTTAACAACGTTTTAATAACGAACAACTGACAATCTCTCGTTAGAATTACTTAATCTAAAATGCAATACATCTGAAGACTGTCAATTTACACAAAGATATTACGTTAAAGAAGGCTAAGTTACGGCCTTAAATGTCTAATGCGAGAATCGCTAACTTCTTAAGAGCGATTTATAAAGCAACTTGATAATTTCCAGTTAAAAGTTAGTAAATGCAGATAATAATTAATAAAAAGATAGCATTGTAACCTAATAATTACTCCAATTTTAAAGATTTCCTAAGATTAAAGTTTTCCTAAGAACAACGTGACGGAGCCCTGAAATTTCGGAACTGAAGTGAGGTGACGAATCCTCACGGCGCCGGTATTTATAGTCGCGCCAGGTCGGATTGCGGTAATGTGCGCGTGCAGCAGTCGGAATCCTCACCGTGAGGATTCCGGATGCTAACCGTGAGGAGAATTTGCCGTTCGGACGTTTCCGTGTGAGGAGTCATTCCTCACGGCTCTAGGCCGAGAGAAATCCTCATGAGTAAACTCTTCATGAGTAACTCCTCACAGGAAAAGGTCACCTCACCAAACCCCACAAAATGGAACTATAACTAAGCCTTCACAAAGATCGAATAAATCAAGAGTTTAACTATAATTAACACATTCAATTAGCTAGTAAAGGACTGGTTTGAGACCAGAGGTGACAAAAGCGTAAATTCTAGAAGAAATTACTTGTCTCTGAGGAACTTCTCAATCTTGAAAGTAAAGTGCATAAAAGTTAATGTGCGTAAAGAATCGACCACTGAAAGCTTTCTAAACTATCGAGAGTGTATACAATTCATTCTTAAAAACACAAATATAACATTATAAAACAATATAGAATAGCCATAACAAATTGTCAGGCCTGTGTGTCTGGTAATTCAATGTTAGTGAAAATCAAAACAAGTGCATGTGAACTTAACAGGTATCTACAGATACATGTAGCAACCTAGTCAGTTTTCATTCCAAGGGATAAACACCTCAAGAGGACCCATTCCTCACACTATCCCCCCACTTACTGAAATTTCGTCCCGAAATTCACGAAAAGTGATTAGGCAGCTACTATCTAAGTCTAATACCGCACCGACAAAACAATAAGTTCAATAAACATACATTCACACAGGCCTAGCGATAACAAGTGAAACATTTTTCCACTAAACACAACATTTAAAGAGATCAACTTCTTAAATATTACAATTCTGATTAAGGCTTTGCAAAAATAGATAAATAAATAACTTAACCCCAAACAAATCCAGTGCTATCTAGAACTAATAAAACACCTTGGAAAAGAGACAAAGATGTTCACATGGAACAATTTCTCCCCATTCCAAAGCGTTTTTCTTTGAAATTTAATTATTGTCTTTAACAACCAAGTACAATAACATGAAAACCGCTGATAATGCTGTTTTTCGTCACTAACTAATAATCATCTGTTGATTCCACAGGCCAAGATTGGAAAACTTGCAACAAGCATCCCGATCCTAACCTGTAATCCCAACTAGACAATTAATCAAGTAACAATAAATGGGTATAACCATGCGTAGAGATAAATCCAATATGAAATTCCTCGAATTTTAACAATAAGAAGGAAGGTAGATAACAACCTTTAAATTCTAATTAAGTTATACGAGATTAACTCCCTTGTTTAAAAAGTTGACAATTAATTTCAAGTTAATACTTTCGCTTTTCTATTACAATTTTGAAACCCCGATTTCTGTTCTGCTTTTCTTAAACAGCCGAAAAACAAGACAAGATCAGTCAGCAGGTTCATGCAGTCTGATCTTGGTCTTCTCTTTCACCCTTTAAAGTTCACCCGTTAGCAAAAAAAAAAAAAGGATGTCATAGAAATTGCTACTGTCGGAATTTAATTACCCACCATAGCAGAACAGAAATTGTTCACAAGCACAATACGAAAAACAATAATAATCATAAATAATTAGCGTTTAAATGTTTGAAATCTTTAGATATATATATATTATGCGTTACCCCGGAGAAAGCTTTAACGAGAACCAAGAAGTTTACAGATGCAGTGATTAAATAGCCTTTCTTTTAAGGTAGAATGACCATTCGACAATGACATTTTTTTTTTTAAAAAAAAAGAGAGAAAAACACACTAAAGAATTGAGGTAACCGTTTTCACTCTAAATCGTCGGTGGACGTCTGTACCGACCTACTGACCTTCACCGGCTCATTTAGAGTGAATGACGTTGTCATTGTCACCGTCCTACCGTCTCTCAGTGACACGGTCTCCTTCCTTGATACGCTCCACCCTTGAGCGAAAAAGTCCACAGAAACATCCCCCTCGGTATTCGCCAAGGTGATTGTTTCTCTGGCCTCCCTCCTCGCCAGACGTGACGTAGTATCCTCCAAGAAGGATGACGGAGCGTCCCTGAACAAGAGCCTCGGGTCTAGAGGTCTCCTGGCAGGGACCGTCACCCTCCTGGGGGGGAACTGTGGCTCCTGCCTCTCTAACCCATAGCCATTCAAGAAATCCTCCAGACTACCAGGTATATAGGACTCGGGACTGGATGGCAAAGGAGGTATGAAGAAGTCCGTAGCAGAGGGCAAGTCCAAGGGTTGGTTGGTAGTGGCCTGGCTGGTGTGTGTGTCTTGGTTGGGGGTGGTTGGTTGGTGGTTGGTGGTGGCCTGGCTGGTGTGTGTGTCTTGGTTGGGGGTGGTTGGTTGGTGGTTGGTGGTGGCCTGGCTGGTGTGTGTGTCTTGGTTGGGGGCGGTGGGTTGGTGGTTGGTGGTGGCCTGGCTGGTGTGTGTGTCTTGGTTGGGGGTGGTTGGTTGGTGGTTGGTAGTGGCCTGGCTGGTGTGTGTGTCTTGGTTGGGGGTGGTTGGTTGGTGGTTGGTGGTGGCCTGGCTGGTGTGTGTGACTTGGTTGGGGGTGGTTGGTTGGTGGTTGGTGGTGGCCTGGCTGGTGTGTGTGTCTTGGTTGGTGGCGGTGGGTTGGTGGTCGGTGGCTCCTGCTGGTGATGTGTGTGTAGAGTGGTTGCTGGTGGTTGTTTAGCTAGTACCATAGACTGGACCCTCTCGTTGGGTAAGGGAGTTGGACACTCTTCGAATATGGGAATAAACTCCCCCCTGACTTCGTCCAGAGTCATTTCCCGGCCGAAATGGTGTCTGAGAATTAGATGACGACGCATATTGTCCGTGCGTTTTTCTGGGAATTTGCTTCTACAGGTTTTGCATTCTAGCTGTGGTCCATGTCTGTCCTGGTGATGTCTATTTAACTGTTTCGCTGTGTCATACGCCATTCCACAGGGCGGACAAGTATATCTTCCAGACATTCTACAAAGAAAGACGCCTAATGCTATATTTTTTGAGTTCACGACAAGATCACGAAGGTTTTATTTTTGTTTGGTTTTTATTTGTTTTTTTTTTTTTTTTATAAACAACCCCTCCCGGTATTTTCGTAAGGACTCGTCGCTGGACACGCGACTGCCATAATTCAAATTGTCGCCGGCTAGTCCGTCACTAGTAGCGTGACGGCATAAGATAAAGAAAGGCGAAGAGCTGAGACTTGTAGAGAAAGGAACAAGACATGAGGGATAGAATCAGTAAATTGCCTAATGTTCTTCCTTCTGTCTGTAATATGTCATGGCTGGTTATTGGCTGTAAAGTTTCAAACGATTGTGGTGAACATTCATAACTCTTCCGGATTTAACATGTTTAACTTGAACAACCAAATTAGAAACAAGCTTAACTACAACATAGGGTCCTTCCCATCTGAGTCCTAATTTCGGACTTATGCCTTTGGTTTTGGTAAACGTCTTGACCCATACCAAATCTTTTTCTTTGAATGGAATTATATTGAGACGGACGTCATACGCTTCCTTCTGTCGCTTTGCAGCCAATAATTAGGACTGGCGAGCAAGACGATGGGACTTGTACAATTGGTTCTTAAGGACATCTACGTATTCATGACAAGTGTAATTCGATTCGTCGGATGGCTCTCTTCCGTATAGTAAGTCAAGCGGTAATTTCGGCTGATGGCCAAACATCATCTGATAAGGTGTCAGTCCAGTACTTGCATGCACGGAAGAGCGATAGGCTAGGAGTAATACTGGGATCCACTGATCCCAGTCTTTCTGAGTCGTTCCAATGAATTTACTCAGCATTTCCTCGATTGTTTTATTCATCAGCTCTACCAACCCATTAGTTGCTGGATGGAATGCGGTAGACCGCAGTTATATTATGTCCATACGGGGGCATAATTCCTGGAAAAGTTTTGATTCGAACTGTTTTCCTTGGTCGGAAATTATCTGACCTGGCAACCCCTATCTACAAAAGAATTCTTTAAACAGCGTCGTAGCTACAGTCTCTACTGTCATATCGGTAATCGGATACATCTCTACCCACTTAGTGAAATAATCTACCATGGATAAAATGTATTTATTGCCTTTCTCCGAAACTGGTAATGGCCCTATCAAATCTATCCCTATCCTCTCGAGCGGGGCACCAACAATCATTTGCTCTAATGGCGCTTTAGCTTGTCGCTGGGGCATCTTTCTTTTTTGGCAATTCACACATTTAGCACAGTGTCTGACGACGTCTTCTTTGCAATTCAACCAATAGAATTTTTCTTTAAGTCGAGCGTATGTTTTCTTTTGGCCCAAATGACCCGCCGTCATGTGATCATGGGCCAATTTCAAAATAACATCACGTTTTGTAATTGGTACAATAATCTGGTATGAGTCAACTCCTAGCTTGTTGGTATGCAATCTACACATGATAGTAGGACCAGTAGTATTTAAATTCGGTGCTGAAGTGCGATATGTCTTTAACACTAGGTCTCTCGTCTTTTCTTAAACACTCAACCAAAATCTTGAGTTCCGAGTCACTCTGTTGAACGGACCGCCAATCACACTCGTTCTCACCCGCACTATGCGTTCTCCATACCGGGTTCCACAGGGGGTCAGATGTATAGGAATCCGGTGACTTTCCATCAACAGTCGCACACAACAGAGCCCGCGCGCTTGGGCCTGTAACCACGTTCTTAAAATCTTGACTGAAACCGGAATCACCCATATGGTCTCCGTACCTGGTCCATTCTGTTCCTGTCTCATAAGTGCCCGAGTGGCTTGACTTGGTGGCTACAACATGACGTGACCCTAAACATTGGTCGGCGTTGTAAGTCTGATCTCGGTCGGCCTTCTCTACCTTCTCGCAGTGGCTACAAGTTCCACATGGCCGCCTCGACAAAGCATCGGCGTTTCCGTGTTGTTTTCCGCTACGATGCTCAACGACGAAATCATATAAACTTAGTGTATTTATCCATCTACTCATCTGTCCCATAGGTGTCTGAAACTTTAAAGCCCATGCTAAGGCTGAATGATCCGTTCTTACTAGGAAGTTGACTCCATACAAGTAATGATGGAAATGTTTAACTGAATCTACAATGGCTAATAGCTCTCTGCGTGTTACACAATACTGGCGCTCAGCCTTGGAAAGAACACGACTATAATAGGCTATGACTCTTATTACTCCCTCTTGTTTCTGCTGAAGGACACTCCCTAAACAAAAGGAACTACAGTCAGTGTCTAAAATGTATTGATCATGGGAATTTGGATATCCCAAAACAGGTGAGTTCACAAGCGCTTTCTTTAGTTTTTCGAAAGCAACCTTGCACTCTTCGGTCCAAACAAAGGGAACGCCCTTATGGGTCAGTTTGTGTAAAGGTCTCGCATTATCAGCGAATCCCTTAATCATACGTCTGTAATATGAAACTAGCCCGACAAATGAGGCTACTTGTTTAGCAGACGTCGGTGTCGGCCAATCCGTAACTGCTTTTATCTTCGCGTCATTTGGAGTGATTCCATTTTTATCGACTATGTGACCCAAAAAGTGCAGCCTGACCTGGAATAGATGGCATTTCTTTGGCATAATTTTAAGTCGCGCATTCTCTAAGCGGATAAATACCTCCTCTAACTGGTTAATGTGCGAGTCAAAATTAACTGTAAATATCAGTATGTCGTCGACGTAAATAAGGACGGTTTGGTATTGTAAGCCTGACATAACGTACTCCATCAACCTTTGGAACGTAGCTACAGCATTGGTCAATCCAAAACTCAAAACTTTGAAACGATATTGGCCTTTTTGACAAACAAAGCTGGTTTTGTCCATATCTTCTGGTTCCATCTGTACTTGGTGAAATCCAGAGGAACAATCAAGAGAGCTATAAAACTGAGCCCCTTTTAAGCAGTCTAAACAGTCTTGTATCCTTGGTAACGGATAGCTATCCTTAAGGGTCACCACATTAAGCTTTCTATAGTCAATAGCCAGTCTAAGGGACTGATCTGGTTTGCGGACCGGCACAATTGGAGCCGCCCAAGGGCCATGGCTCTCCTCAATAATCCCAGCATCTAGGAGTCGGTCTACCTCAGCGTTGACTTCTTCTTGGACCTTTTGTTGGAGGCGCCTAGGGTTCTGTTTAATTGGTGGCGCTAAGCCCGTATTAATCTTGTGCTTGATCAGGTCTGTACACCCAAGATCCGACTTCGACTTGCTAAAAATGTGTTGATATTTCAATAGCAGCTCTTTAACACTTTGTTCTTCGTCTTTAGTAAGCGTTTCTCTACATTCATCAAGCAACGGAGCTAGATGCTCAGGTAACTCTTGGTTGGTAAGTGGTGCCCCTGTTATGCGATTTACATTCGCTGAATTCTGCTGTTGGCCCACAGATTCTGCTTTACAACACCAAGCTAACGATCTATCTTTATACAGCTTGAGCGGTTTATCATTCAAGTTTATCAGCCTTAAAGGCACTTCTTTTTGATTGGTTGTGACTACAGCTTTCGCGACTATAACTCCATCTTCAAGCAAGGCGGTCTCCGACTCGTCAATTAAGCCTGTATCGAAATGCGGAATCTCGTTATAGAAAACTCCCTGGATTAGGTTTTCGCTGGATGGGGGTAAGGTTAGTGTCTCTCCCACTGCTATTCGATATACACGCGGAAGCTGGTCTTCCCACACACACTGGATAATCTTTCCTTTACAGTGAACCGTACCCGACCCCATAGCCAACGTGAGGTCATGTCGATTCATGAAGTCCGATCCAATTATACAGGGCACATCTATATTGGCTACCAAGAACTGGTGTTGGAATTCAGTTCCTTCTATTAACAATGTGGCGGTTATGAATCCCTGACTCGTAATAGTACCCCCATCAGCGGCTTTGAATACTGTACTGGTCGGTCTTATTTCTGGCATTTCGGCGTGATGCATAGATTGCAGCTTATCATGGCTTATGATGCTTGCAGCGCTTCCAGTGTCTAATAAGGCATGTAGGTTAAAGTCAAATAAAGAAACAGGTATATAAAATGAACTAAAACTAGAACTGATTTTCGTCGTGGGTCCGAATTCTAAAGCTGACGCTTGACCCTCAGCACCAGCTAATTGCAGTTTCCCTGTTTTGAATTTCCGGATACGGTAGGCTGTTGATTCATTGGTTCTGTTTTATTCTGGTTATATTGTGGGTTGTGATATCTGTTATAAGGGTGATGCTCTTGGCTTGGGGGTACCGGACAATTCCGGATATAATGTTCAGGAGAGCCACATCTAAAACACACCCCATTTTTTGGTTTGTCATTTGGCCTCTTGTTTTGATACTTTTGCTGATTGTTGTTCTGCATGGCCTTCTCGATTTGCGCAATCCGGTTATATAGGTCCGTACTGTAGAAGTTTGGTGGCTGATAGTATGGAACCTCGTCAGGCCTCTCATAGTCGTACTGATTTTGAAAGGCGTCGTGTTCCTGTACGCCTCGGCAATGTGAACTACTTCTTCTACTAAGGTTCAGTTCTGACTCTACAGCAATTCTTAAAGCTTCCGTCATGGTCTTCGGACAGCCTATGATTAGCGCCTGGCGTAATTGCTCGTCGTTAACGGCTTCCGAAAAACAGTCTAAAGCCATCTCTTCTTTACATCTCATATTAAGGTCCGGATATGCCAATCTAACCATTTTCTTAATGTCATTGGCCAAATCGTCCAAACTTTCATTTCGTCTCCTAAGTCTACTCCGTAGCTTGGCTACCTGAACTTTACGTTGGTTTGACGGCTCAAAACGTTGAACCAGGTTCTCGACTATTAGACTGTAGTCCTGTCTTAAATGTTGAGGAATATCATTCAATATTTCGGCAGCGCTTTCTCTAAGGTTTACAGCTAACTGCATGGCCTGTGTCGCTTCAGACCACCCGTTCAATTGGCTAATCATTTCAAACTGGGTTAAATAGGCATTCAAGTCGGTACTTCCGTCAAAGGTCGGCGCTTTGATGTTACTACGATGGAACTGGTCTACGGGTCGATTGTTTGTGTTGAGCATTCCTCGGAACGGTCCTTCTGGGCTACGGTACCTTCCGTCGAAAACATCACTATACACCCCCCTATTATCTATTCTATTATGCCTAAGGTTAGTACCAGGCCGGTAACCAGGAAGCCCGAGTGAGCCGGATCCCCCTACAAAATCCGCGTCTCCTCTTCCTTCCCCCGTTATCCGCTTCTCCCCATTCAGGTGGCCACATGCTGGCCCTAAGCCAGTACCCAAAACACTCAAATAACCCGATCCCTTATCGGGCACCTCACAAGGCTTTGCTGACCCCCGGGACGTGTCCATCCTGAATCTGGTACTACTCCTGCGAGGAGGGATAAGCTCCTGGTCTTCTATGGTATCCCGTTCCAAACCCTGACGCCGGCGCCAGGTCACTTCACCGGACGGCGTACCGTAAACCTCCTCGGACTGGTCATTGCTTTCGGCTCTAAGGTTGGATTGCAATTCTCGTCTCTGTAGTAGACTATATTCACTGTCACTTCTTGACCCTGTCCACTCCCGAAACTTCTGGATATGCTAGGTTCAAGTACAGAACGGCTTCTGGTCGGAGCAAGCTGATCTGGAATTTGAACCTGGACGGTTGGAGTTGGTTTACTACGGGTAACTGGTTCATCTTCCCCAATAGTTGTATCCATGGCTAGGGAAATTTGGGCTCGCCTGAAATCTAATACTTTATATACAAAACAGAAGCAACTCGTAACAATCAACAAATAACAAAAAACGGAAATCGTCACTTGGATATGACTCTGCTCTGCGAATACGTGGTTATATTCGCACTATGGTAAGGCCCAAGCTTGGAAGCAGCTTGTCAAATTGGTATGGTGTGAATATTGTAGCCTTGTCGCGGCTACGGTTTTGGCATTTGGCAGAAGAAGTAGAAGACAGATAAGCAGAATAAGAATTTTAGAATGAGATCAAAGATGGCTTGGGATCAGCCTACATCAGCCTGGGATCGGTCACTTGGTTTGGCATGGTTTGGTATGGAATGGTATTGGAGTACGAGCTATTGGGTAAAAACTTTAATCAACTATCCCCAAATAATTATCTGCTTTAACTCTCACGAGAAATACGAAATAGAAATAAAAAAAAATCGCGTTGACCTCACTTTATTTTAATTTACTTCTTAAGAAAGAAAAATCTAACATCAATTTGGTCGAGGTTAGATAAGAAAGACAATTTCTGAGATAAACAATACTATCGTTTCGGATTACTCTCCCTTGAATTAAATGACGTAATATTTACAATGATGACGTCAATGACAGCGTTAATGATAAAAAAAATGGCACCCTCTCGAAAAATGTAAATAAATGGCCCAACTTTAACGCTCCTGGGAACAGAGATACTGGTTTATTCGGATCCACAAACTCTGCCACCAACTCGGGAATAAAATTGGTAGAGTGCGGCCTGGCCTGGGTCCAAAAGGAAAGGAATCACCAGGGACCTCTGGGAACGAGATCCCTACACGACGGGTTATCCGTTACAGGAGCAAGGGAGAGAGGGGTCTAACGACCTCCAGACGCACGCATTATCAAGACTAAGTTAAATTTTGGAAAGTAAAAGAGGACTAAGAGACAGCCCTTTCGGTTTAACAACGTTTTAATAACAAACAACTGACAATCTCTCGTTAGAATTACTTAATCTAAAATGCAATACATATGAAGACTGTCAATTTACACAAAGATATTACGTTAAAGAAGGCTAAGTTACGGCCTTAAATGTCTAACGCGAGAATCGCTAACTTCTTAAGAGCGATTTATAAAGCAACTTGATAATTTCCAGTTAAAAGTTAGTAAATGCAGATAATAATTAATAAAAATAGCATTGATACCTAATAATTACTCGAATTTTAAAGATTTCCTAAGATTAAAGTTTTCCATATAAACAACGTGACGGAGCCCAGAAATTTCGGAAGTGAAGTGAGGTGACGAATCCTCACGGCGCCGGTATTTATAGTCGCGCCAGGTCGGATTGCGGTAATGTGCGCGTGCAGCAGTCGGAATCCTCACCGTGAGGATTCCGGATGCTACCCGTGAGGAGAATTTGCCGTTCAGACGTTTCCGTGTGAGGAGTCATTCCTCACGGCTCTAGGCCGAGAGAAATCCTCATGAGTAAACTCTTCATGAGTAACTCCTCACAGGAAAAGGTCACCTCACCAAACCCCACAAAATGGAACTATAACTAAGCCTTCTAAAACTTACAAAGATCGAATAAATCAAGAGTTTAACTATAATTAACACATTCAATTAGCTAGTAAAGGACTGGTTTGAGACCAGAGGTGACAAAAGCGTAAATTCTAGAAGAAATTACTTGTCTCTGAGGAACTTCTCAATCTTGAAAGTAAAGTGCATAAAAGTTAATGTGCGTAAAGAATCGACCACTGAAAGCTTTCTAAACCATCGAGAGTGTATACAATTCATTCTTAAAAACACAAATATAACATTATAAAACAATATAGAATGGCCATAACAAATCGTCAGGCCTGTGTGTCTGGTAATTCAATGTTAGTGAAAATCAAAACAAGTGCATGTGAACTTAACAGGTATCTACAGATACATGTAGCAACCTAGTCAGTTTTCATTCCAAGGGATAAACACCTCAAGAGGACCCATTCCTCACAGTACTTTGGATCAATTTTGAAATCTTTAACCTTATTCTTCTCCTGGATCAGGAACCCTACAGACTTGAAAATTGTCATGGGTGATCAATATATTGACATTAATAATAATAGCTAAAATCATGAGTGTAGGGTCACCAGGTGCTGAGTGTCTTGGGGAGGGGGTAGTACTTTGGATCATTTTTGAAATCTTTAAACTTCTTCTAATGAACCAGGAGTCCTACAGACTTGAAAATTGGTATGGATGATCAGCATATGGACATTAATTGAATTAGCTAAAATCATGACTGTTGATTCACCAGGTGCAGAGCATCTTTGGGGAGGGGGAGTGCTTTGTTGAGAATTTTGAATCCCTACGGCCTTTATATTTGACATGGATTGATCAACTCATAAAAGAAAACTTTAAAAGTCTCAGACTCAGCCTGTATATCGGGCATAGATTAGCTGATCACAGACCTTTTATGAAAAAAGCTTAAATAAATAATGACCAGGGGAGGAGCAGAGGGGGGGGGGGGGGGGGGGGGGGGGGGGGGGAAGGATTATTTCAAATGTTATCTGATTGAATAAGTGAAAATCTCTTTTTCTGTGGTTGCATGGATATACCTAGGTAATGAAGCTTTTTTCTCAGGTGAGACTCAGGGCCAACGGCCCTCTTGTTAGATTTGTTGGATCTCGGAGTGTCTATAGACAGAAAGGTTATCATCTAATTTCACTGTGAGACTGCCTATCGTGTGCACCCACATATATATTTCACATTTTGGGAAATGTCATGCCTTGGCTCAATTTTCATTTCAGGTCATTTCAGTTTCTGGTCCCAGCCCGATTCTCACGGTAAATCAACAATTAAAGAGTTTATAGAGCAGTGTGTGCATAATTCAGAGAATGGACGGTTCCTCTACTTTATACGCCCCAGTGGGCCCGGCAGTCCTCCATTACCCATTCATTTGCTGTATCCTGTTTCAAGGTAAGACCCCATTCGGAACATCACTTGGCCATTTCCATAAACTACAACATACCTCGGATGTATGCAAGGCGGATTGGTATGTAACAAAATCGTGCATTTTGATAGGCGGAAACAGTGTAAGAAAAACTAGCACTGTAGATTTATAGCTTTTACAGTAAATAACGGCTGAATTATCTTATTTTTTGAGAATGACGAATCATTCTCAAAAATGAAGATTTTTCAGCCATTATTTAAGAATCTTAAGATATTTACATAAGGATATGATGGTTTCACATCAATGACTTTAACAAGTAGCGTTGGCGACATCGAATGTTTTCACTCTAAAGTTTCGAGGGCTAACGCCATTTTAACTGACGTCATTGAGTATTTCCAAGGGTTTCCCTTAATTTTTAAAAATAGCCCGTCTATGTACATCCGAGGTTGATCGTGAGATTGGCCGAGTGGTATTCCGATTGGGTAAGACCCATGCCATAGGGTAATTGTTAGACTCCAGATCACTGGATTGTAGGTTTGTTCCCTGCAGCAAATATCCTTTCCCTCATATGAAAACATTTTGAAGTGGCGTTAAACTCCATTCAAACAATCAATTAAGGCAAGACAATAATCAAGATAGAAGTAGGAATTTCAAATTGACTTTTAATCACTTAAGAGATGAAAAGAATATTGTTCAATTTCATAAGGATAAAAAGCAAAAAGCTAAATCAGTGTTGAAATGTTAGCTCTACCAACTGATGGCCAGAAGAACTTAAGTGATGGCTTATTGGATTTCCTGGAAACTTTCACAGGATGATTGTAGAGTTATATGGAAGGTTCCTTTCGAAAATGTGACTAATCTTGAGGAAAACATGGAAAAAGGAGTCTTATGATTTTTCACTCACAATACTTTTGTTAATGCAAAATAGACCACAAAACATTATCAGTTTCTTTCAGTTTTCACAGGATTATTCTATAATTGTAAGAAAGGTTTTGTGTTAAACCTAATTAAAACACAGGAAAAGGGGCATTATTATTGCTAAAAACAAATGGAAGCACATGGATATTTTCATGATACATATTCTTTTTAAAGCAATAAAGGTCCTGAAAAATCATTTTAAACTGGGGAGAAAATGTGTAGTCAGTAAAGCATCTCAGGCCCTAATGGACTTCTTATTTGATTTATATCTCCATGAAAACAAAAGAGTTATCTTTATTTCTCATTATTTGATGATGCAGGGAAAATTCAAATATATTTATTGATTTTAAGAAATTTTTGATGAAATTATTTATCATATAAGCATACAAATTTTCATGCTCAAAGCTATGTTCATTGAGGTATGAGTGAAAAAATCCATCTTATCAGTTTTCAGAAGTCAAACGAAAAAATGTTTCAGTTTGTACCACACTCAAAACTAACTTCAAAAGTCCTATCCACCCACAATACCACTCTTGAAGCTGACTGAAAAACTGTTGAAAGCTTGGAAAAAAACACATTAAATTTCATCCTTATACTTTCAAGTTTGTTATCTAGAACCACTTGCCATTTCCATACCTCAGTGCAAAACAGTTGTAACTGTCTATAAACATATGGGCAGTTACAACTGTGTTTCAATAAGCCATCAATCAAGGAATTTGATTCTCTATTGAAATTTTTCTTTTATCTTATAACTATACAAATATCTGTGTGATAACATCCCGTATGATATTTTTTATGATATCACATAGTTAATTTCAGAACATGATATAATGTGGTTATTTTTAGAAACTTGCATTTCAGTTAGAAACACCGACGAAAACAAGACAAATTCTCCCAACCTCGTTAGATATTTTTTTCCATACAAAACACTAAGTACGTATTATATATTTCCAGATTTGTGCAGATGCAGTCCTTACAACATATGTGTCGATTCCGAATTCTACAAATGGTTCGCCGAGACCACATTGACGATCTCCCAGTCCCAACCCGTATTAAACAGTATCTCAAAGAAGCTCAGTATTATGTGGAGTACCTGGATGATTAAATCATTAAATCATTATCAGACAACAAAACTCTAGACTGGTCCAATCTCAATAAAGTTACAGAAGACACTTCTTAGTTGATGGAATTCCAAGCATCTTTGTCTTTTTTTTTGGAAAGAAAATATTTTTTTAGGAATAAAAACATATTTTTTCTCAAGACAAACAGTAAAGGAAAAGAAGAAGAGGCTTGCAAGGAAACTTTGTGGGAAAAGAAGAATTGCTTCAGGTTACAGATGTTAAAACCCTTTCCTTTACAAGTGCTGCATTTTATGTCCCTGTGAATTATTATTTGAGGAAATGTTGTTAAAAAAAAAGGAAATTGTTTGTCACAAACAATTTCTTCTTTTTTCAACAATAATTTCTACAAAATAGGATTGTTTCTTTTAAGATTACACATAATTTTTCTTGCCATCTGAAACCTCAATTTTGAGAAGTCTAAGATAATGAAAAATTCCATTCCCTACTTAAAGCATTCTAAAATAAAAAAAAACAACTTCAAACCGGTCAAAATTCAAAAAAGGCAAGCAGACAAACATGTAGAATTAGGGAAAGATTCTTTTCATCATGCTTTGTTTTTTGTGGTTTTGGAATTGAGAAAAGGTGAGATTTTATAATTAAGAATGAAATAAGCCTGTGCGGGATATTTACATCAATTTCAATTGTGCGGGAGACGCAAACATAGAGCAACTAATACAACCACTCAATGATATAGAGAATATTCGTTTGTTTCAGTGTAAGATCGATTGATATTTCATTGAGTGAACAACAAAAGCTATATTTTCATGAGTGGCAGAGCCACGAGTGTGAAATATAGTTTTTGTTGTTCACGAAATGAAATATTAATCGATCTTGAACGAAAACAAACGATTATTCTATTTCTTTAATGCAAAAATGACACAAAATGTGAATTTTCTAGGACATATTTCCGTCAAACGCGTCATTTTGAGCGTGATTGCTATGCAACGTTCATTGTGACGTCACTTATTTCGCCCCGCATAGATGACGTCAGATAGGATGAAATGCACAAAAGCAGGGTATAAGTTTTTGATAATTTCACTGCTTTTGTCATGGGATTATCAAGTGATAATCTACCGTTATGTCTAGATAAACCACCGAAAAGCATTAAAGAAACAAGAATATTTGTTGCTGATCTGAAATGAAATTAGGACATTATGACTATCTGTTTACAGAGTGTACAGTGAAGACTCTGGTCACACTGTTCATGCACAGGCTTTGCACACTTGTGATTGTGAAATTTCTGAACACACTGCTTATGCACAGGCTTTGTACACTTGTGATTTTGAAATTGTTGGAAATGAGCCTGCACGTGAGATTTCCAACAAATTCATATATGCCCAAAGCAAAGACTCTGACCAGCCTGTGCATCTGCACAGTCTGACCAGAGTCTTCACTGTGCATTTAATTGATAGATAAGGTCCCAAAGTATCTGTAGACCACCAGGTAACTTTATATTTACGATATGTGGCTGTCAACGCTACTCAGCCTTTGCACATAAGGAACTTTTCAAATTGTTGGAAATTTCATGCACAAATATCATGCACAGGCTCAAAGTTTGGTGAAATGTGAATGAAATAACAGGAACATTTTAAGTTATTTATTATGGCAATTGTTTGTGTTTTCTCTTTTACTTTTGTTCTTGCTATGTCACCGTCATTATCGCATCAGACTGTCATTCTAGAGGTCCCGGGTTCGATCCCCAACAGCAGCACTTATCCTTTCTGACTATTTGTCCTCCACCAATGGGTTGATAATCGTAGACTTATGTGGAATAGCAGCTGGGGGCTAGGAAAGGATGTAACTGTTGTACTAATGTGAGAAATACCAGGAATTCACTGTTAGGTGCTACAGCCATCGTGATATAACTGAAAGATTGTTGAAAGCAGCGTAAAACCCCTAATCAATTCAATTCATACACAGACTCAAAGTGTAGTGTGAATGAATGAAGGAAGAAAGGAACATTTGCAGTTATAGATATGGCAGTTGTCTGTATTTTCTCTTTTTACGTATGTTTCTTGCTGTCAACACTTAGTTTGGTTGTTTTCTGAGAAAAAAATCAAGCAACCAATATCTGAGCATAATGATGCATTTGACTTTAGGGTTGATTATGTGCATTTAATTTATTTATGTGTGATGCGATTGTTGTTTTTTTCAATATGAAAAGTATAAGAAAATGTCTTGAAAAGACAACTATGATTCATTGAAATAGATGTTTTATTTGTTGAAATAATGCTTGAATTATAGTACACATTAGTTAGTAATTGTACAGTACTTATATAAGAATCTATTTTAGGACTGAAATGTCAAATTTCTTTAAGCTGCCTATAGGGTTAGGATTAGGCTGTTTTTCTGATGCTGCCTGAGACCTTTTTTCTTTGACCCTTATTAAGCTAAGCTAAACTTTTGTTTCAAATGAATACAGAGCTATAGATAGAGGGAGTATTTTGTATTTTAAATAAAGGTATTTCAAAAATTTAAGGGCAAATCCTATGTTGTAGGTCCTCATTTCAATCGACTTGTTGAAACAATTCAAATGAGTACCAACCAAATAGGTTTTCATAGAGAAATAAAGATTTTAGACTGGCTTTACCCCCTCTTATCTGTACGTCTGGGAATATCAATTTTCATGATATTTCAGCCAGTCAAACTCAAGCTATCCCCAACAATAATTGTGGAGAATTCAGAAAGTGTAGTCTAAGATCAGACTACATGTCTGTGCAGGCCGATCATAGTCCATACTGTCTGCCAAAGCATAAAATATGCCATGACCTGCATGAGTAGGGTAAATTTTCCTTCTGAAGTTCTTTTGTTTTTATGCTGTTTTGCCAAAGATTGTTATTGATGCTGTTGACCCATTACTTACATACTTCTAATTCAAGTCATTGCCAAACTACACTATCTTATATTTGTGACCCTTCATACAAAAAGGGACCATCTGGGTAGAGCTTAAAGTGCTGTCCCTAGTCAGACTGCACAGACTGTTAAGACTGACTAAGGTCTAAACTGTTCACAATTTACTAATTTTCTCTATCTTGAATGATCAATCTAACTTCTTGTGAATGAATTTTTGCAATGTGACCTCAGGTTTGCCTGATTTAGGACCAATCTCTTTTTCAAATATTTATTTTTACAGCAATTCAAGAGGGTCCCCTTTTGAGCAGTGGTTCACATTAATGTAAAAAGAAATAAAAAAAAAAAAATTAGGTGACAGAAATTTTACTAAAGGAAGCAAATTAACATTCTAACAAAAGACACCCTCTCACTTAAATATTAAATAAAATATTTACTACTCATGTTTTCGACCCATCATGCAAAAATGGACTACCTGATATGTTTATTTTATGGATTTTTTTGTGTATTTGATGAAGAGGTCGGATCAAGTTGAGGTCAACTGTATGTGGCATTTCAAAAATTTGTGTTTAGAAAGGTTTGACCATCGTCAGCCTGTCAAGTTGATGCAGTATTTGTAGGGACAACAGGGGTGTGGAAACACACTTTTGTCATCTTGTCCTTGGACAAGTTAAAGGTGATTTTCTGATTAATAAGAATCAAAATGAACTTGTCCATAAAAAAGGGAATAGAAAGATTTTGAGAAAAAAACAATTAAAAAAGAAAATGCTGGAACCCAGTGTTTTCTTCATTGAAAATTATTTTGACCCTTAGATACAATTATTAAACTAATTAATACTTTGCTCTTTTAGGTACCATTTTCAGATTTGTCCTTGTATTTACTTGTCCATGGACAAGTTTCTTCAAAAATGTATTTATCTGCTAGTAGAAGGGCTTGTGTCAGACGAGACAGACCTAGGAATTCCACACCCCTTGATAACATTTTATGCACATTAAGTGGATTGTCTCTTTTTGCAAGACGGGTCATATTTAAGTTAAAAGCCATGATTGTGTTTGGAGCTTACTTCATGGAGATCTCATCTAGAGGATGTTGAATAAATGGTTATAAAATACTAAATGAGCTAGTGCGTTACATTTCCTACAATTTCACTTGTGTGCGAGGTACAAAGTTTAAGCAAAGTAGACAACAACACCATTCAATATTAATATATGCTGACTGCCTGAAGAGGGATTAAAACTTTATCTTTTATATAGTTCGTAGTGAACACTCTGGTCAGACTGTGCGGCTGCACAGGCTGGCCAGAAGTTTTGGTTTGGGCACATGGGAAATTGTTTGAAATGTCGCCCACATGCTCAGATTTGTTCTGCAAGTTGTCTGTAAACAGATATGAAAAGAGGATTTGTCTATGATATTCGAATCATTTTATAACCCAAAATCTGCGATAAATTGGACATTGGCTTTTTAGCTCACCTGAGCACGAAGTGCTCAAGGTGAGCTTTTGGGGTTACTTGATGTCCGTCGTCCGTCGTCCGTCGTCAACATTTACCTTGTGGACACTCTAGAGGCCATATTTTTAGTCCAATCAACCTGAAAATTGGTCAGAATGATTATCTTGATAAAATCTTGGACAAGTTCGAAATTGGGTCAAGTGGGGTCAAAAACTAGGTCACAGGGTCAAATCTTAGAAAAACCTTGTGGACACTCTAGAGGCCATATTTTTGGCCCAATCAACCTGAAAATTGGTCAGAATGATTATCTTGATAAAATCTCGGACAAGTTCGAAATTGGGTCAAGTGGGGTCAAAAACTAGGTCACAGGGTCAAATCTTAGAAAAATCTTGTGGACACTCTAGAGGCCATATTTTTAGCCCAATCAACCTGAAAATTGGTCAGAATGATTATCTTGATGAAATCTAGGACAAGTTCGAAATTGGGTCAAGTGGGGTCAAAAACTAGGTCACAGGGTCAAATCTTAGAAAAACCTTGTGGACACTCTAGAGGCCATATTTTTAGCCCAATCAACCTGAAAATTGGTCAGAATGATTATCTTGATGAAATCTCGGACAAGTTCGAAATTGGGTCAAGTGGGGTTAAAAACTAGGTCACGGGGTCAAATCTTAGAAAAACCTAGTGGACACTCTAGAGGCCATATTTTTAGCCCAATCAACCTGAAAATTGGTCAGAATGATTATCTTGATGAAATCTTGGACAAGTTCGAAATTGGGTCAAGTGGGGTCAAAAACTAGGTCACGGGGTCAAATCTAAGAAAAACCTTGTGGAAACTCTAGAGGCCATATTTTTATCCCAATCAACCTGAAAATTGGTCAGAATAATTATTTTGATGATATCTCGGACAAGTTCAGACTTGGGTCAAGTGGGGTCAAAAACTAGGTCACAGGGTCAAATCTTAGAAAAACCTTGTGGACACTCTAGAGGCCATATTTTTAGCCCAATCAACCTGAAAATTGGTCAGAATGATTATCTTGATGAAATCTCGGACAAGTTCGAAATTGGATCAAGTGGGGTCAAAAACTAGGTCACGGGGTCAAATCTAAGAAAAACCTTGTCGACACTCTAGAGGCAATATTTTTGGCCCATCAACCTGGAAATTGGTCAGAATGATTATCTCGATGAAATCTCTGACAAGTTTGAAATTGGGTCAACTGGGGTATAAAAATCTAGGTCACGGGGTCAAATCAAGAAAAAACCTTGTGGACACTTTAGAGGCCATATTTTAAGTCCAATCAACCTGAAAATTGGTCAGAATGATTATCTTGATGAAATCTCGGACAAGTTCGAAATTGGGTCAAATGGGGTCAAAAACTAGGTCACAGGGTCAAATCTTAGAAAAACCTTGTGGACACTCTAGAGGCCATATTTTTAGCCCAATCAACCTGAAAATTGGTCAGAATGGTTATCTCGATGAAATCTCGGACAAGTTCGAAATTTGGTCAAGTGGGGTCAAAAACTAGGTCACGGGGTCAAATCTTAGAAAAACCTTGTGGACACTAGAGGCCATATTTTTAGCCCAATCACCCTGAAAATTGGTCAGAATGATTATCTTGATTAAATCCTGGACAAATTCGAAATTGGGTCAAGTGGGGTCAAAAACTAGGTCACAGGGTCAAATCTTAGAAAAACCTTGTGGACACTCTAGAGGCCATATTTTTAGCCCAATCAACCTGAAAATTGGTCAGAATGATTATCTTGATGAAATCTCGGACAAGTTCGAAATTGGGTCAAGTGGAGTCAAAAACTAGGTCATGGGGTCAAATCTTAGAAAAACATTTTAAGATTGTTAATTCAGGTGAGCGATTAAGGGCCACTATGGCCCTCTTGTTTAAATGACATTATCACTAGCTTTTTGATGTCGTTTTCACAGTAAAGATATAGCTTTGCTTCACTTTCTAAGTTCATATGAAAAGTTATTGCACTAGTGTAACGGTTTAAAGGGAGGTAAGTTGCAGTTGATATGCAAATGAGAGATACCTGCTGGGAGATATAAGTTTAATTAATACATATATAGATAGAATCGACCCATTTAGGGTAGACGATCCTTTTTAGCTCCACTGGCTGAAAGCCACTGGGGCTATTGTCATGGCGTTGTGTCCGTCGTGCGTCCGTGCGTCAGGTCGTAAACTTTTTCTTTAAAAATCTTCTCCTCTGAAACTACTGGATGGATTTCAACCAAACTTCACAGGAATCATCCTTGGGTGACCCTCTTTCAAAGTTGTTCAAGAAATTTTGATCCAATGAAAAACATGGATTTTATGGGCGTGGCTAATTTCCAAATATGGTAAAACTGACTTTTCTCAGGTTCTAATTGATGGATACTAATTTAATTTTACATGAATGATGCTTGGGTAACCCTTTATCAGTCTACAAAAAATTATTATGGTCAGATGAAAAATATGTATTTGATGGGCGGAGGTCATTTCACTATATGTTATATAGTGGAAACTTTGATAACCATTTTCTCAGAATCTAATTGATAGATATCAACCAAATTTTACATGAATGATCCTTGGGTGACCCTTTATCAGTCTACCTACAATTATTGTGATCAGATGACAAATATGTATTTTGTGGTCGGAGGTCATTTCTCTATATGTTATATAGTGGAAACTTTGATAATCATTTTCTCAGAATCTAACTGATAGATATCAACCAAATTTTATATGAATGATCCTTGGGTGACCCTTTAACAGTCTACCAACAATTATTGTGATCGGATGAAAAATATGTATTTTATGGACGGAGGTCATTTCTCTATATGTTATATAGTGGAAACTTTGAAAATTATTTTCTCTGAATCTAACTGATAGATATCAACCAAATTTAACAGGAATGATCCTTAGGTGACCCTTTATCAGTCTACCAACAATTATTGTGATCGGATGAAAAATATGTCTTTTATGGACGGAGGTAATTTCTCTATATGTTATAATAGTGAAAACTTTGAAAATCATTTCACATCAGTATAACCCAAAATATCTAAAAATCTAGTCAAAACTTAGATTTGCTACTACAAGAAATTCAAGCCTGTGGAGCGACACAAGCCATTCATGGCTTTCTAGTTTCTAAATGAATCACATCTGTCTATTCGCTCTGTTTATTATAGTTATAACATCCGTGTAAGAAAAAAATTCTAAATAGTTATTTTAGCCTTGATCTGTTGGTCATAGACAAACCTTTTGCTGTTTAATCCCTGCTTTTTACATGCCTGTGATTTTATGGTTGAGAAAATATTGTGAAAAAAAGAAGAAATTGCTTCTGAGAAGCAATTTCTTCTTTTTCTACACTATTTTCTACCCTACTGAATGGTTATTTTTCAAATTAAATCCGCTTTAAATTTTTCATCTGCAAAACCTTTGAATTTGGACAGGTCTAAAATTTTGTAAAACAGGAAAGGGTTAACTGGCCTTTGTGTGCTTTAGTTCCAGTAAATTGTTATAAATTTATCATTAGTGCATTTATAACAGTTTTTGTAATTATGTGTTTTGCACTATATCGACAATGCTGTTGAGTTTTTAGAGCATAGGATTCTTAAGAATTTGCAATGATATACATATTTAATCAAAATCATGTCTTGTATTCATAAACAAAATGTATATTTAGCGAAAATTTTCTTTAACGAACGCTTTTTGTTGGTCCCGTTTGTGGTCGCTTTATACAAGTTTTATTGTATAGACTAAGATTAGACTGCACATATGAGCAGGGTGATCTTTGTGTTTACCACCAGCCAAAGCAGTACTGGTAATATTCCTGTCCAAGCACGACAAAGGTATAAACACTTCTAAAATTTTGTTGTCTAGTCAATACTTACTTTGTATTTATTTTGAAAAGAGATGTTAAGAAATTACAATATTTATATGTGGAATTTTTCGAACTATGTTATTGTGTGAATGGTGTCATTGTTTGTTGTTTACCCTCTCTTTGTTCAAATTAGAAAAATTTATCAAATGTTTGAGAGATGGTGCCCTACTTTGTATGTGGACTCCCATGCAAAGCAGGGTACCTTTTAAATCTTTACCAACAGTGGACATATGTTTGTTCATCTTGCTGCCGTCATAGCCCAGTGCAAACATGTCAGACTATCATTCAAAGGGTCCAGGGTTTGATTCTTTCTGCAGCACTCATTTGCTACAATTTTCTCCCACCAATTGGCTGATAATTGTAGACCTACGTGGGATAGCAGCAGGAGGCTAGGAAAGGATGTAATGGTAGCACTGGTGTGAGAAAATACTAGGAAACTGTTGTTTTGTGCTCCAGCCCCCGCAATTTTAACTGAAAGATTGTTGAAAGCAGTGTAAATCCTCATACAAACAAACGAACCAACAAATAGATCCCTGGCAGAGGCACATATCTTTTCCAACATTTCTCTTCTGCGAACGGAGAGATGATCATATTTCTAAGCAGAATACCAGCTGCAAAATGACTGGAAATCTATTAAAAGTTGATTGCTCGATGCGTAACAGTTGTAACTGCCTATATGTTTATAGGCAGTTACAACTGTTACTCACTGAGCCCAAACCCTATCACACAAATAAACTTACTCCCTGTGTCCTGTTGAAGATTTGTTTTAACCCTTGTCATGCTGAATAAAAACACTGGTTAAATTGTGTTAAATTCAAAGGACAGAAAGGACTGGATGCACCGAAGTTAAGTCAGTATTTATTTGGAAAATATTATTTTGTAAACTCTTCTTGCTTAAGAATTAATATAAGATGGTGCAGACTTAAGATGAGACTGCACATCAATTTCTCTGCATGAAACGGTTGTAACTGCCTATAAACATAATTTTAGGTAGTTACTACAGTTTAACGCTGAGCCACCAACATGTGTGCAGGCTGATCTTTGTCTAAACATCCTACCAAAGAAGGAAGTTTCCAGGTTCAGTATGACAAGGTTTAATCAGATGTTAGAAGATAAAGTGTTATATGTATTTAATTTTAACCCTTGTCATACTGAACCTGGAATATTCCAGTTTTGACAGGAGGTATAGTCAAAGATCAGCCTGCACATATGTGCAGTCTAATCTTTGCTTATACCACCTTTTTTTTCCTTTTTTGAAACCAGAAAAGCTGAGTAATTTAATTTTCAAAATGAATACTAATTCATTCTATGTACACCCAGTGTTTTGAGCACTTTGTTTTTAGCTCACCTTAGCACGAAGTGCTCAAGGTGAGCTATTGTGGTTAGGTGGATGTCCGTCGTCCGACGTGCGTCGTGCGAGGTCCGTCGTCAACATTTGCCTTGTATGCACTCTAGAGGCCACATTTTTTGCCCGATCAACCTGAATTTTGGTCAGAATGATTGTCTTGATGAAATCTTGGACGAGTTCGAAATTGGGTCAACTGGGGTCAAAAACTAGCTCACAGGGTCAAATCTAAGAAAAACCTTGTATGCACTCTAGAGGCCACAATTTTTGCCCCTTCAACCTGAATTTTGGTCAAAATGATTGTCTTGATATAATCTCGGACAACTTTGAAATTGGGTCAACTGGGGTCAAAAACTAGGTCACAGGGTCAAATCTAAGAAAAACCTTGTATGCACTCTAGTGGCCACGTTTATTGCCCAATCAACATGAAAATTGGTCAGAATGATTATCTTGATGAAATTTTGGACAAGTTCAAATTTGGGTCAACTGGGCTCAAAATCTAGGTCACAGGGTCAAATCTAAGAAAAACCTTGTAGGCACTCTAGAGGCCACATTTTTTGCCCAATCAACCTGAATTTTGGTCAGAATGATAGTCTTGATGAAATCTGGGATGAGTTCGAAATTGGGTCAACTGGGATCAAAAACTAGGTCACAGGGTCAAATCTTAGAAAAACCTTGTATGCACTCTAGAGGCCACATTTTTTGCCCCTTCAACCTGAATTTTGGTCGGAATGATTATCTTGATAAAATCTCGATGAGTTTGAAATTTGGTCAGCTGGGGTCGAAAACTAGGTCACAGGGTCAAATCTTAGTAAAACCTTATAGGCACTCTAAAGGCCACGTTTATTGCCCAATCAACCTGAAATTTGGTCAGAGTGATTGTCTTGATGAAATCTCAAATTAGTTCAAATTTGGGTCAACTGGGGTCAAAAACTAGGTCACAGGGTCAAATGTTAGAAAAACTTTGTTATCACTCTAGAGGCCACATTTTTTGCCCGATCAACCTGAATTTTGGTCAGAATGATTGTCTTGATGAAATCTCAGAAGAGTTCACACTTGGGTCAACCGGGGTCAAAAACTAGGTCACAGGGTCAAATCTAAGAAAAACCTTGTATGCACTCTAGAGGCCACATTTTTGCTCGATCAACCTGAAATTTTGCCAGAATGATTGTCTTGATGAAATCTTGGACAAGTCTGAAATTAGGTCATATGGGGTCAAAAACTAGGTCATAGGGTCAAATCTAAGAAAAACCTTGTTTGCACTCTAGAGGCCACATTTTTGGCCAATCAACCTGAAATGTGGTCTAATTGATTGTCTAGATGAAATCTCGGACGAGTTCGAAATTTGGTCATCTGAGGTCAAAAACTAGGTCACGAAATCAATTATAAAAATCCTCGTAAATCAACCTTAAAATTGTAAAAAAAGGATTCTCAATTTGTTTTGAAGCAACAGCTTTGTTTAGCTCAGTCATTCATCATTCTATTTCTCATACTTCATTTGAAAATTTTAGACAGTTCATTCAGGTGAGTGATTAAGGGCCACTATGGCCCTCTTGTTGTTGCAATTATACCAAGATTTTTTAATTCAGCATGACAAGGGTTAAGATGTCTATATCTGATCAATGATACTGACAATACATTATCAATAATTTTGTCAATATCTTTGAATCCATCTTATATATTGCCAATATATGATCAATTAAATTGACAATCCAGTAGATTGACAATATCACTGATTATTAATTGGCTATATTGAATATACATTCAATTCAATTGCCAATAAATTGTTGATTTAACAAGATTGGCAATATCATTGTCAAATATTTTGAATTTGCTGTATGGAAGATAGATTCAATATAATTGTCAATAGATGGTATTGCTTTGATATGACTGGCAATATTATTGCCAAAAAAATATTGATTATATAAAGGCAATTTAAGAATTGTAGTGCATCTGTTTAATTATGGAATATGATCTTATTGTATATTAATGAGCTTTAAAGACCCATAATTACAAATTATTTCTAAAATCCTAGTGGCTTCTTGTTTGTATTCCAAGTTCAATGACCCATGATTTTATTGATAAAGTCAGGGAAAAATAATGGGTAAAAATCAATTGGTTGATAATTGCAGACCTATGTGGGATAGCAGTTGGAGGCTAGGAAAAGATGTTATGGTGTTACTGATGTGAGAAATACCAGGAATTCACTGTTAGGTCCTCCCGCCACCGCAATATTACAGAAAGATTGTTGAAAGTGGCATTAAACCCCTTTTAATCAAAACCATTCATAGACAAATACAACTGTGTAGCACTGAGCATCGGCCATTGAAATGATTGCTTTAGTCATTTTGTTTTCCCATCGGACTGTGTGTTCTATCCGTACAGATTTTTTTTTAAGCTAATCAAGATCTATCCTACATTGATTTATAGATTTTCAAGTGACTAAGCACAATTATTCTCAATTTTTGGATAACCTCAAAAATAAAGATCACGGGTCAAGGATAAATGTCAAGAGACTAATTGATTCTTTTTTGGTGGATTTCTTATTATTTTAGATTGATATTGATCATGTAAAGGTGTGTTTAAGATTACCTAAAAGTTCATTGTCATCCGTGATGGTCAAATGTAGAAATACGCATTTCTATTTCATTTTGAGTACAAATGCTATTTTAAACAAATAGAATGGCCATTGGGCACACTTCATTTATAAGGCCCATTTGGATCCCTGGTAGTATAAACCCTTTTCCGGCATTTGTCTTCATCCAATCGGCGGGCATCGGTAAACCAAATTCGAATAACAGCTGGAGGCTAGGAAAGAATGCAATGGTATAATGCGAGAGATACCAGTAGTCCATTGTTAGGTGCTCCAACCGACGTGATATGACAACGGTGTTAAATACCGTTTACAAACTCAGGAAAATGGTGTTATGTAAATTCGTATTTAATTTGTATCAAACTTTCACAAATTATTACCCATCATGTTAACTAGATAGTGTCCAATTTTTAGCTCCACTGGCGGAAGGCCAGCGAGCTAGGGTCATGGAAGGGTGTCCTTCGGGCGTCTATATGTGCGTGCGTAAACTTTTCTTTAAACATCTTCTCCTCCTAAACCAATGGGTGGATTTTGACAAAACTTGGCCAGAATGTTCCTTGGGTGACTCTCTTTTAAAGTTGTTAAAGAAATTTGGATTGACCCCCTAATATGGGCGTGGCAGGGCGGGGCTTATTTTGACCCCAAAATCTTTGAACGATATCTCCTGAACCATTGGGCTGTTTTCAATGAAACTTTACCAGAATGTTACTTGGATGATCCTCTTCTAAAGTTGTTCAAGAAATTTGGATTGGATGAGACCCACTTGATCAATGAAATTGAGGTGGGTGGTTTAGGGCCATTCTGTCCTCTTGTTTCAAAGTGATATCTTAATAGTTTTCTTCCTTGCAATTTTACATATAAGTTAAATAAGTTCATTCCTTCATAAGTCAGCTTCAACCTAGAATAGGTCGGAATTCCTTCTGAATGCTGTTAACTTTCATTACCTTCTATTTTCAATATCTCTCTTTTTGAGATTATTAAGCCAGTGGAGGGATATAAGCCCTCTTGGGTCTCTTGTTCCATATTTATACTGCATCGCAAAAGAACGTTCTTTCAGGTTAAAAAAAACACTCTTGTTTAGTCTAATTAATGGTTCAATGGCTGTTATAGGTGACAAAGAACTTGTCACCAAAAGAAAAGTATATACTTCAAAACGAGCATGTACAGTTTGAGACATTGTGCAACTGACAAATCGAATGATTTTGGAATGTGAATGAAGGAGTGTGCGGAGCGAGTTTTGAATGAAATTTAAAAGACAATTTCACTAATTTTGTTCAGAATGAATAAAATATTGATATTCATTACGTCCCTTTCATGAAATATGCACGGAAATTCTATAAATAGCTTTCTCTGTCTTCATCAACTAATCAGACGCTTACAAATTCAATTAATAGCCTCCGTGTCGTCGTCGTGCGAAAACTTTGACATTTTGTTATATCTCTGGTTCTACTGAAGGCATTCGCTTGAAACTTGGCACACATGTTCACCATCAAAAGAGCAACCTATACTATCAAGGGGGGTAACTCTAGATGCATTTTGTGCAAATTATGCCCCTTTTTCGACTTAGATTTTTTCCCACCATCCAGCACTCGACAGCCGAGCGTAGGCACCCGTAGGCGGTGCTCTTGTTTTCGATTTTTGAGCGTTATTGAATGGTTTGAATGAGTGTTTGGAATGAATGAATGGAGCGCCGAGTGAGCGATTTAGAATGGTTTTGGTCGAGTTGGATATCAGTTTTACGATGTCATTTTTTGGATCGATCTGTCTCAAAATTTTTCACAAAATAATTGAGTAGAAAGCTTGAAGTGTAGGATATGATCAGACTGTACGTCAGTGCAGGCTGATCTTAGTCTACACTATCTTAACCCTTTGCTGTTTAATACCTGCTTTTTACGTACCTGTGATTTTATGATTGAGAAAACATTGTGCAAAAAGAAGAAATTGCTTCTGACAAGCAATTTCTTCTCTTTCCACACTATTATCTACCCTACAGAATGGTTATTATTCAAATTAAATCCACTTTAAATTTTCGTCTGCTAAACCTTTGAATTTGGACAGGACAGGAGTTAAAAGGCTTTGTGGGTAACGGAAATATGTTACTACCAGCTAGAGAAGGGCTAAAACGTTTCCTTTGATTTCAAATGGTAACCGAATACATCTACCAATTTCACAGTTACGTGCATATTCAATTTTTAATTATCTCGCATTTTTCATCGAGAACAATATTCTTTTGTTGTTTCTGAATTCAAATATTTTTTTAGGAGATCAAAACAATCGGCTTGCTGCAGCGTTATTTAGTTTCTGCGGCGGATCAAGGACTTCAGTAAAGGGGGTTCGAACTTACAAAATTTGGAGGGGGTTTCGTTTTCCTAATTCAACACACTTGTCCTGCTCAATTTAGATTTCCCTTTTTTACAGAAATAAGTCTCTACAGATACGTCCCACGCACACACAAAAAGTACAAGGCAGCGTTCGACACTAACTACATATTGATATCAGCCTAAAAAATGTTACAGGTCCAATATTGAAGAATTAAACAATCAAATCGGAAAGTAAAAAATTACATATTGTTAGGAGTTGTCAGGCAAAATGTCTATTTACACGATACTATGAAGACCTGCCCTGTTGAATCGATTTTGAATGAATTTGGAATGATTTGATTGAGTGTGTGGAGCGAGTTTTGAGTGATTTTCAAGGGAGGTCCAACATCATCGATAATGTCCAGTGGGACGAAATTAGAGAAAATTTTTACCTCCCTTTAATAAATCTACGCACTATACTGAGTTTGTGTCTTCACGAAGAAATCAATCACTTAAAAATCAACACCAGCTAATTAAAAGCCCGCAGCTGTAAGATCGATTTAATTAAACTGAATATCATTCTGATTGATTTCGAAGCGTTTTTGGACAATTTCGGAGCGTTTTTTGAGGAATTAGAGTGAGTGTTTGGAATGAATGATTGAAGCGCTGTGCGAGTGATTGTGAATTATTTTGATCGAGATGAGTGTCAATTTGACGATGATGATAACTATATAATGCTTGCATACGTGCACGAAGTAGCAGTTAAAAGTTCGATGCATAACAAATCATGCACGACCGCAAAATGAAACGCTAATGTAATGTTCTCAATAAATCGCTTCGCTTCCTCGATCAAATGGGATTCCAAATGCGCGAAGCTCTAAATCTATCAATAATAGAAGAAAAGATAATGTAAGCGACGCCATTATGATTGTATAATTGAGGAACAATCGTACGAAAACGGACAATCTAAAATTTTACTGAATTGATAAAGTTGTGTCTTTAATATAGCCCGTATCCTGCTGAATTTAAAGTATTTCAAACACATTGCCAATTTTCTGGACATTTCTACTAGCCAGAGTCAAAATTTGAAAATATTTAAAAACCGTTCAAGACGATCAAAGTTTTGATAAAATCTATCAAATTACTCTACGATTCATTTTGCTGTAGTGGATTTTGAAGTGTACCTAAGATACACACAAACAGAAAAGTACGTGTATGATATATTAAATGGGGGTTATAAATATCAAAATTAGCGATTTATGATAACTTCCTTTTAATTTTACTCAAAACTCGCGCCACACACTCATTCAATTTAATTCTATAATCATTCCAAAATCATTCATCTTGTCAATTTCAGGCTTTTCTAAAATGTACCATGCAGTTGTTAGCGCGTCGGACTATCAATCTAGAGTTCGCGGGTTCGATCCCCGACGGCGGCACTCATTCTTTCCGACTATTTGTCTCTCATCAATTGGTTGATAATCGTAGACCTATGTGAGATAGCGGCTGGAGGCTAGGAAAGAATGTTGTGGTTGTACTGGTGAGAGAAATACCAGGAATCCATTGTTAGGTGCTCCAGCCGCGCGATATAACTGAAATAATGTTGAAAGCAGCGTTAAACTCCATTCAATCAATCAATCAATAATTAATCAACCCTTCTCATAATGTTTACAACTGATTCTGCCGAGGACAAAGCTGTGTTAAGGCCAGTCTGAATAGTTTAAAATCGACTATCGATCAGCATGTCTAGTTTTGTTGGAACTCGAAAATCCCTCGTCCCCCTTACATAGCTCTTCATCATTATTTGATCTGTTATGTATTAAAATATTTACAAAAGCATTTTGAGTGAACTTCCGGGGAGATAATACATTATCGTCGATTTCGTCCAAATTAGAGAAAATTAGCGATAATTTATCGCCTCCCTTTCAAAATCTTATTATTATTATTTATTAATTTTGGTGTTTTTATGCCCCATTCAGACGCTCTAAAACCTACACCATCCAAATTAATCGTGGTAAAAATTAGATCGATATGAAGGAAATGTTAAATGTTTTAACGATTTCGAAGCGTGATATATATAATACATACTTAGTGTATTATATGAAAAAAAAAATATCTAATGAGGTTGGGAGAATTGAAAATTGTCGAGGCTCTGCCGAGACAATTATCAATTCTAACAACCGAGTTAGATATTTTTTTTTTCATACAATACACTGAGTACGTATTATATTTATCTTATAACCTCTATTTGTCTTCTTTTGTCGATGTTTCTAACTGAAATGCAAGTTTCTAAAAATAACCACATTATATCATTGTTCTAAAAATAACTATGTGATATCATAAAAAATATCATACGGGATGTTATAACACGGATATTTGTATAGTTATAAGATAAAAAAGAGTTCGTAGAGTTTTTGAATAGTTCGAGTGAGTGTTTTGAATGAATAATTGGAGCGCTGAACGAGTGGTTTTAAAATGGTTTTGAAATGGTTTTGATATAGGTAAATGACAATTTCACAATGTTCTTAACTGTACCTAATTATTGTTTGGAATACTTTTAGCCAGACGGATTGGAAAATTCAAAGACGTAGCAATTTGCTAGAAAACAATTGATTCAGCGAGTCCGTGTTTCATCAAATATATCTTTAAACATGGATATGTTATATTTGTCATATACAGGTGGCCCCTTTTCAAACGACAGGCCAGATTTATTCTATGAGATATTTTGTTTCGTCTCGTCAGTTATTTACTGGCTTCAGCTGTAACGTAGGATGGTAAGATTTATTCAATAATGCTTTCTACTTTATTTCGAGATTTTTAAATCTGAAGGCAAATTCAGACAAGGAATAATGTCTAAAGTAGATATTTTATGTACAAAATAATGTCATCATCGCGCAGATGTGTCCATGATTAAAGTCCGATGGAGGAGGAGTTATATGCAAAATGAAAAATACGAGGGGGAAGCCAGAGTATTTTGCTTTGCATTTATCTCCTCCCCAATCAGACTTTATTCACGCACACAGCAATTCAAATCGAAATTATATTCACTATAACACGATCCCATTTCTGAATTTAGTTTTACTATCCGTCTGTAAAATAGTTTTAAAATTACATTTTTTAGAAAATAAGTAATGAAATTGATATTGGGAGAATTTCTCAGAAAATAAAGCGCGTCACTTTGTTCGAAGATTATATGACGTCAACGTGTGACGCAATGAATAGGCGGGGCTATATATGTATACAGTAAAACACATGACATTAATTTAATTGCAAATAATATTCTATGTTATTCTTCTTATTTTATACAGATCTATGCGTTCTACGCCATCATGTTTTAACTTAGAACTAAGAAGTTAACCAGGTGTTTTTAAAGTAATACAAAAAATGTTTGTAGAGGTTTTTGGTTTTTGTATACACTTAATTTTCACGGTACTATATCGAACTTGCAATTAATCTTACCGGTGAATATTCTTCAATTTGATGATGATCAAAAAAAATATGTTGTTTCCCTGTTTGGATGAGAAGATTGTCACTAATTAATATAACCGAGGTTATTACTGAGGAATCGTAGTAATACAAATAAATAAATCAATAAACAAATAAATATACACCTTAAATAAAGATAATCATACGGTCGAAATCATTTTTTCATTTTTTGCTTTGGGTGTTTAGCTCTCATGGGTACAGCATGCTCGATGTGAGCTTTTGCGATCACCTTTTATTCGTCATGCATGGAGTCACCACTAGGGTAACCAGTCGAGAAAACTCCTTTTTATAAATATTTTCATTTATTCTATAATAATTGCATTCTAATAAAATAAAGAATTTTGATTGGTTTAAATCGCATCACGTGGGGAAATCCATTGCACTTTATTTCTGTATAAAATGCAATAGGCCTAGGTCTTTCGGGAAACCCCCGATCTTCGATCTGCATTTCCTGTGTTGTAGGAACTCGAAAACCCCCCGTTTCCCTTCAATATCGTAATATTGCTATTTAATACATTAGAAATTAAAATATTCTAGAAAGAATTAATGATTAAAAGTATGCAGCTCAGATTCTGAGTCGATGTTTACAGTGAGTCGACGAAGACCACCAAGCAACCCTCTCAGCTAAGCCCGATCACGATAGTTTCTGTTTAAAATGCGGGATAACTTGTCAAAATTATGTTTTGATCATATGTACCTCTACGAATGTCAAATTGTTGTTTATTTGTGTACCATTTGATTAACTTTATGCCGTTTAACTTCGATAGCGAGAAAAGAAATACAAGAGACTTTCTTCGGGTGAAAAGATACTAGGATAGAAACGTGAAAAACCCTCATTGAGTTGCCATTGCTACAAAAAATATGAAAATTCACACAGCACTACGAACAAACTTAAGACAAGCAACCACACCAGGCGAAGATTGATATGCATGGCCCATAGGTTTCATAATAAGCTTATGGCATCACATCAGTGAGTTTTTTTTAAATGACGCTACATTTGCCTTTTTTTACTCTGCTTTATTGTAAATGCCTACTTTAGAAAGCAAAAAATACGTTTAAATAATACTTATGGGACTGATCCTAAGATCGAGAAACAAACAAACAAACAAACAAACAAACTAACAAACAAGGGGAAGAACCCAAAACCATCCCATTGCATTAAACAAAAAGGCTCAAGTGAGCGATGTAGGGTCATCATGCTTCTCTTATTTATCTAGGTTTGTCAACGAGGTCTAGCGGTGTTGGTATTGGTTCTAATAACAGGTAAAAACAGAGCACATGCGTAACAATTCCATCAATGTCACGTGTGCGCAAAATTAAGACTAAAATCAGACTGTGCAGCTGTACAGTCTGATCAGGATCTTCACTATACGCCCCGGAGATAAAAAGGTACCTTTGAATGAACGGATAAAATTCTGAATGCACTACGTGGCTCTCCGAAAAATTTCGCATAATCTCAAATATACAAGTAACTTTTTGAAAATCAAAGTACTGAAGTTCCTGATTGTCGTCTCAACGTCAAATAAGGTATGCACCTAAGATATTGAATCGTATGTAATTCATGTCAAGGCAAGCTGACCAAAGTAATTAAAGCTTTATTCAAACTAAAGTACAGTTACGATGTATGGGTTGCCTATCAATGGTATTCCATCAATATATTTTTAGAGCTTTTAATTAACGAGATTGAAATTGTAAACAAAAAGATGAATGCATGTCTGCTTTGATAACTATGAATGATTACATAGAATGATAAGTAAAACAATAGTATTGTTTGATTAAATGATTGATTATGGTTTAAAGTTATTGCAGAGGAGGCTGGCAAAGATATCCATGGCTTCCTGTTGTTAATCATACCAGTACAACCACAGCATTTCAACATAGCCACAAGCTGCCCCTCCCACTTAGGTGTACTATAGTCCGTTTGACTTCTATATGGACCAACATTTTGCCTAAAACCTCAGAATTGAATTAATGAAATGTATTTTTTCTTGTCATTTCATATTTTCCATCTAATACCATGACTAATCATGTTTTTCATAATTTTTGAATGTAAAATAATGATTTTGTCCGTCCGTTTACATGTTAACTTCCAGCCTTTCTTACCTTCTTGTATCTGTAGTAAACGCAACAGCGACTTGCCAAACCAAAAATAGTTCTGATTTGCATAGGGGCCGAGTCAAAAGTGTATGATTTTAAGTGAGTCGTTTTGGTATAAAATCGAGTATTTTCATAAAATTAATTTTGTCGACGATTTCTAATTCCTTGGGATATCAAATCTGAGTGTATTCTCTCTTTGTCTAAAAAACGTTTGGCCAAATAAATGATAAATGTTCTTATCTTTTCTGAGACGAACCCCATATTCACATATTTAGACCAATCAAAAAGCACTATTTAACGAAGTCGTTTTGAATTTCACGAGGAAAACTAGATAAACAGGCGAGTAATGACGGTAAAATTCACGTGATATTTAAGTTTAGGATGACATGACCGTCGATATGCTAATTAGCATGTCCAAATAAGGAATAATGGACATTTCTTCTGTCAAATGTTTAGTATAAAACCACGTGTTTTATTATATATTTACATCTTGTTACGACTAAACAGCCTTCTTCACCCCTCATGTTTAGGAGTGGAAAATGCGAAAATATTAACATTAATTAGATAGACAAAATCATTATTTTGAAGTCATTATATTTTCAAAAAATATTTTTTGGAATGGTATTAAACTGAAATTAAGAATTTACCCCATACAAATTCTTCATTCTAACTCAATTTTATGCTATTGATCAAACGGTCTGTCCATATAGAAGTCAAACTGACTATATAAGTGTATATGTAAACTGAGCTCTGACGTAAGCGCTCAGTCCATTATCATAGGTTAATCGGGTATGATCAAAAAGCAAATGATAGGAATTTAACCTGACCCCTTCAATGCAGTTATTAAAGTACATGTTTGAGTGAACCTTACGTTTTAAGACAAGCAATAACGTTGGTTTTCAAGGTAATTTGTAAACTTTCTTAATGCGCTAATGTAAATTTGTTTTTATTAAATCGGAGATTTATACCGGTTTCCAGAAATCCAGCCTGTTTGACCCACTACATTTTTACCTTTATCTTCTGAGCAATGTGTTCAAACCAAATAATGTGTTTTCAAACACCGAAGAAACGGCATTTTCAGTCACAATCTACAAACTTTGTTTTTTATCTTATTTACTTTTCGACAAATAGAGAAGATGCTAATAAAAAAATTGATGTAATTTTCGCTTTTAGTAATTACCAGTTAGTATTTTCAGTGTTTATAACAAGATTTTCGGTTGAGTAAAGGAGTTGAAACGTACAATAGGTTAACTGTAAAATAAATTTGTAGCACTTACAATATTACTTCTCTGATTTTTTTCTCGAACGGTCATTTACCAGTTGTAGGGCTGACAACCAATCAAATTCTGTTATGATTATCACTCGGTTAAAAACCCACGCGTAAATTCACACCACGTGGTAGATCGTCTGCTCGAAATGTGTCAATTAAGTTGTTTGTCATTGGTCAATGGTCGTCTGCACTCTGACAGGGAGCGTGGGAAGTCTACTGGTGGAATGAGTACTGTTGACTATGTGTTATAGCGGGCGCATATTGACTTGAACCTGACCTTTATGCAGAATAAATGATTAGGCACATAAATAAATTCCGAAGATACTTCGGCACGTGACGATCACGCATGGACATTCCGTTATACTACACAAATTACAGGTATGCGTGGAGTTAGTAGTTTACCTATATACGGGGCGCCTAGTCATCTAGCAGACGATTCGATTTCAAATATTGCGACTTAGAGAGGGGATTTCATTTCATTTCCATTCAAAACACATAAATTGCATTTAAAGAAATTTGAAAATTCATATTTTTCTCACCCGCATCTAAAGATTTGTTAAATAAGAAACTCAATTTATGTATTGATTCACTACTTCATGAGGGTGACCAAATATCGCCGTTACAGTGAACAGCATGTGCGATAACGGGTTAACAAAGCTAACACGTGCACTCCAACTTAACATTTGGATTCCGCAGATAAGTCGTGATTTGTCGGGGAGAAACGACCGGTATTTAATTGATTTAGATCACAAAGGCCAGGTTTAGGTCAATATGCTTCCACTATAACAAATAGAAATAATTTTGTAATTTTGAAATATTTGATTTTAATGAGCACTCTGATCACGCTCCAATCCTATTTACAATAAATTCAAATTTGAGTATGAAGAAAAATTATTCAACAACAAATGAACCGACAAAAACATACGATAAACTGATATAGGATAGCAGTAAGAGCGATCTATATTTAGAATAACTCATGAATAATCATAGAGTGCTGCTAGATTTAATCGATTGGTCAGAAACCAAAGATATAAATAGCATAGTTGCCGATTTCACGTGTTTCTTGAGGGAAAATGCATTTATAGTATTTGGGAAAACCCAATGCTTGAAAAACAAACATGTTGGTAATCAGAATTGTAAATAGTTTAATGAAAAATGTTTTGTTGCTAAACAGGCTTTTAAACTCTAGAGAGAGGAATAATATTAACAGACAAGCTTTTAGCTTGGCGTGTGCTCATTATAACAACGTAAAAAAATTTGCTAAGAAATAATTTAGACTAACAGAGGGCTATCGAATCAGCAAACTTTCAAAATCGGACCCACGAGGTTGGATGTGCTGGCGATGTCCTCGAAAAGATGAAGTGTTATGACAAAAAACTCACAATTGGGCAAATATCTTACCAACTTTTATTGTCCAAATTTGAGCCCTTTTGATTGGCGAACTATTGCACTATCCCAGCCTCTCAATAATGTCCGATTTACAGTGCTGACAGCACTTTGATCTATTTCGAACAAATGGCACGAGAATTTAACAGTAAAAAGTTGATTTCACGGCTCATCGCGCAAAAACTATCTATACCTATCATTCACTCATTTGTGAAAGCAGTTGACACTTGTCTCAAAGACTTCCCGGAATTCGAAATCAAAACGCGTTAACAATAATGGGGTTAGCCAGACTCGAAGATAAATTTCACCAGCCCCCAGTGAGGATCGAACTCACGACCCCTGGTTTACAAGACCAGTGCTCTAACCACTGAGCTATGGAGGCCTACAATATCTTGAGGAAAGGTGAATAAATGACATAAATTGCAATTAAACATTACAAAAATGAAAATTTGAAACTACACTTTAAGTCTAACTATACAAATTATTTCCGCTTTAAATACCGAAAATATTCACATGCCGGTTTGATATAACGATGGTTCGGCGCGAATTAGTTGCAACTGCCTTTAAAAATATGGACAGTTACATCTGTTTCGCGCTAAGCCATCGTTGTTTGAAAACTTACCGACATATATTGTCCAAGTTGTAGGTTTTGTGGACTGCAGCACGTATTCTGTTGCTCTACTCGGAATGGAATTACAGATGGACAACACTAGTGATAATAGTTATGAGCTGTTTATGATAAACCAAGATGATGTTGAAATGCAGGTAGATGTTATGAGTAAGTAGAAATACAGGTGGACAACACTTCTGCGAATAGTTATGAACTGTTTATGATAAACAAAGTTGATGTAGAAATACAGGTGGATGTTATGAGTAAATAGAAAGAAAATTAAAAAAGTGACCCGTCACGCGAAAAGGGAGCATCTGGGAACTCCGTATTATTTTTGAAAGAGATTGATTCTAGTACAGGAAAACCAGAAGTCGCATTTCAAAAATTATTTCATAGGAAGGTAGATCGATTAATCTAGATTCAGAAAATTAGTAAAGTGCGAAAGGTTTCGACCCTAGTCAGTCGGCGCACTCCGACTGACTCGACACTTTACGAGCTGCTCAGATGGTCCCTTTTCGCGTGAAGGCTCACAGTTTTGATAAGAGATGGAGAGAGTATTTGTAGATTTCATGGAGGTATAAAAGTAAAACATAATCACATTGCATGAATACGCGAAGCTGATTCATACATAAAAGTTATTGTGTTTTAAGTTCCATACCTCAATGAAATCAACAAATATATACAAAGTTATCTTATAAATTGGTAGCATGAAGCCAAAATATCAAGGTTTGTCAATATTGAAACAGATTTATTATGGGACTACTTTTTGCTGAAGCTTAAAATATTTCTGTTAACTCAAAATTATTTACTAACATAAAAACATTTACCACCAAATCAGAATGCTGGATTTCTGATAGACTCAACTCAAATTAAATTATTTTCAATGCGTTTAACACTATTTTGTGAAATATGATAAGCTGAACATTTCATTTTCACCCCAAATAGGAAAGCAGTCAAAACAAATCTTTGAAATTGGCCATTTAATATTTGAACCCCTGTCCGACATTTCAAACAATGCCGTGATGCTTAATGGACAAACCTTTGTCACCCAGGACAATTACACAGTGAATTTAGAATATTCTGCCCTTGTCAAAAGAAACAATAGATACGTTGCTAACAATAGGGCGCAAAGTAAAGATTGTATTGATGCACAGGCTGATCTGAGTATAAACGTCACACACGAATGAAATTGTTTAAAATGTCTCGCACTGGCTCATTCACAAACATCAGATGAACAGAATAGAGGGAGTTAAGCAAATCTGAAATATTGATTTCTAACTGAAACCCTATGTTGTGGGTATTCATTCGAATCGTCTTGACGAGACAATTCCAATGAGTACCAGCAACATAGGGTTAGTGCTAAAATTTTATAGATAATTAAATCCAAAATCCCCCTCTATCTGTAGCTCCGAATGAGCATGATTTTTTGACAGATGAAGAAAACAAAGTACGGTTTCGTATTGTCTTTTTTTTTCCAATCGGTTTCAAGTTTGATTTCTGTTGTAAGAAATTTCATACTTTTATCAATCAAGCATCAAACGCGATTGAGAACACTTCCTTTAGAATTTTAGTTCTTGGGCTGTGTTAGATTCTTAAAGACGCGATTTTTTTTCAGATATTGACTCGACCCTTGCTACTGAATCAATCCCAGCTAGAGGATATGTGAGCGTAATCCTTGAAGCACAATACGGAATGAATGACACGGAATATGCAAACAAATCCTTGCTAATCCAGTCGAGCGGTAACTTTACACTACAGGTGTTTTCCAGAACTCCTTCACACACGGAGGGACTGCTGGCAATACCAATAGAAGACCTCAACGGTCCAAAACTAGACGAAGTGGTGTATGAATACATTATCTCGACCTTTTGTGGTACTTCCGGTTATTGTCAAATGGGAGTAGCCGCCCTTGAGGATACGGAAGTTAGACTCACATTTCCTGCGCATGTGCACGAGATCTCGTTTTGTAAGGGACTTGACGGATGGGAGATTTTTCGAAGTAATATCGAAAGTATCTTATTAATCAAGAAGTATCATGCGGTGCAGATCGAAACAACACGTGATCTAACTGGTACCCATGTATACAGTTTTCAACCTATTGTCGTATTTATTGGTTCCCGAAATGTCTCAATGTCCAATGGTCTCGTCCATATGATAGAACAGCTAGCACCTTCTTCTCAATGGGGAACCAAATATGCTATATCGACGCTCGGCAGTAATGACTTTGGGGATATTCTCAAGATATCCGCTTCCTGGCCCAATACAGAGGTCAATATGACCGGGTACCAGAATTTCATTATTTCAAAGAAGGAAGACGTTGTATCTAGGCGACTTGAGAAAGATTCGACAACGTACATCACGGCAAGCGCACCTATTCAGGTACAGTTGAAAACGTATTATATAGCAATGTATGTACAATGTATATGTTATAATAAACAGGACGATAAATTCTGCATTGTCGCTTACATAAAACTGAAAGGAACAAACAAACAAACAAATTACATGAGCTAGAAAACATACGTGCATTATTTCGAGAACAACAAAGATTCTTAAATGAATTTTAAAAAAGAAAGGGAAAAACCGAACAGAAGGTAGAATACCTAGCGTCGACGCGTAGATTTCGTTCCTCTGAGCTCAAATATTGAACGTAAGCGTATTAATTTAAGTATGAACTCTCATTCCTAGCGCACTCGCGCCTATTTTACGAATCCACGTTTTTTCATGTATTCATGCAGCTTTATACTATCACGACTCAATGTCTATTAGGTCTAAACTAAATACTAATGTTTTAGTCTTAAACGATTTTTTGACATTTGTTTTTTAACATTAACCCAAGCTAGTCAAAGTACAGTTTACAAAGAAGGTCGAGATTTGATAAAGCAAGGGCACATTATTTTCTACATTGATTTATTTAGTACAATATATATATATATATATATATTTAAAATTATAGATTCTTAAAACATTGAAAAAGAGAGCAAAATATGCTTGCAATTTTTTAATATAATTGTAAATTGTTCAACATGCGTGCATGTTTGTCTGCTTTGATGTCAATCATAGATTATTATCGTCCTAGAAATTATTCATGAACGGAGAAAAAATGTTCCAAAGGCATTTTCTTAAAGTTTTGTTTTTTATCTTATAACTGTACAAATATCCGTGTGATAACATCCCGTATGATATTTTTTATGATATCACATAGTTATTTTTAGAACAATAATATAATGCAGTTATTTTTAGAAACTTGCATTTCAGTTAAAGAATTGACGAAAACAAGATAAATATAGGTTATAAGATAAATATAATACATACTCAGTGTTTTGTATGAGAAAAAATATCTAACTCGGCAGAGCCTCGCCAATTATCAGTTCTCCCAACCTCTATATATTTATCTATTTTGATTTTACTAGGTAGTACAGATAACTGGGATTGATTATGCTACGAACGACAACTCAGCCAAGCTTGCCATGGTTTCCGTTCCTGCGATAGAACATTATTCGGAGACGATAAAGATATCATGTGGTACCCAGCAACAGTCTGCAAACTTCTTTGTGACGTCAGGTCAGATGAAATTTTTCCTATACAAGTCGGGGATCAGGGGCCCGTTTTACGAAACTTCTTACCAAAAAGTAATCGTAAGTCAAAATCACAAATCGTATCTGGTATTTTCATTCACAGTTAGAATCTGCCTTGCAATATCTCATAGGAATCGTCTTTAAACGTTGATTGCAATGGGGTGATGCCTGGCAGAATTCCATATTAAGTTACTACTGTAGAAGCAGCTTTAAATTTTGACTTACGCAGAAAATGATCGCAACATGTTTAGTAAAACAGACCCCAGATAACTAATTGTCATCTTTTATTGAGACGATCAAACGTCAGACTGTTTATTTTTATTTTTCTTGTCTATGGAAAACTACAGTTAACAACATCGTGAAATTGACAAAGTCAGTGATTTTGGAATGATAACGGAATGATATTGAATGAGTGTGTTGAGCGAGTTTGTGTGAAATAAAGGGAGGTAACACGATATCACTAATTTTGATCAGGATGAACAAAATTAACGATATTCATTACCTCCCTTTAAAATGCAAACAATTTTTATGAATAGCTTTTTATTTCTTCGAAAATCTATTACACGTTTACAATTTAATTAATGTCACTGAAATCGGGTTTTCAATATATTTTTATTTTGAATGTTTTTGTTGATATTATCATTTTAAGTGGTTTTGGTGCGATTTTGAATGGAGTGAGTGTTTAGAATGAATGATTGGAACTCTGGATAAGTATTTTTGAACGCTTATGATCGGGATGATTGTCAATTTCACGATGTTGTTAACTGCCTATAACAAACTTTCCAAATAGAAAAACCTTGTTTCGAAGTGGCGTGATAAACGCTTTAAATTTCAGTAAGTATCTAGTCTAGTTAAAAGGACACTAGTATCTAGTCTAGTTAATAAGAACAATATCCTATTCTTTGGTACAATGCCGTAACTACGTTGTGTCATTGGTCACTAAGCTAAAGATATTTTTAAAGCTAAACACGGTTATATTAATTAAATAAAATGTTTATAATCCCAAAACGTGTGATGGCTTACCATGACAAATCTTGATTAGCCACAGGGAAGAGTTGTTAAATCCCATCACTCCCAATGTGGATTTTTGCTAACGGCAAAATAAAAGTTTTTAGTTTTAACATATTTTATTCAGAAAAATTTACAGACAGTATAATGTACAGCATATCGGTGAAAAGGATTGGAACGAAAGCTTGAGAAACTTATATAGTTCCTCTCCTAACAACTGTCAACGTTAAAAATGGTCTGTCTTCTAAATTTCTAGGCAGAAAATACATATCAAACATGAATATATAAGATCAGCGGTACAACAATAATTAGTATATGGAAAAAAATGAAGGTTGAAGGTTATAAGGTTATTGATAAGTGCAGAGAAGAGCCCATTTGATAAGAGTTGAAACGCATATCTTAAATAATGAGTGACGATAGAACATTGTTCAGGGAATACGAAAATATTCAAAGGTGAGTCAGTTCCGGTCGTCCTTAGATCCTTTATGATTCCGATCTCAACACCGAAGTAACCTAGAAAAACGAAATTTTATACAACTGTTAGCCATAACTTAAGAAAGTCCCCTTTTATTTTTGTGGTCAAGGAGGTCGATATCAAAATTGAAATTTACCCACCAACCATCTCCGGAACCATGGCAAAACGTCAGCAAGGGGATGAGTCCGCTTTGCGATAGATCTTGTTCACTTCATTAGTTGATTAATTAATTAATTGATTAATCTAATAACTTATTATTTAATTAACTTATTAATTGATTAATTAATCCATATTTAATTATATTTACTATATTTTATTAATATATTCAGTTATTTTATTTTTTTTTCCTTTTGTTTCTTCATATTTCAGAAAAGACCAAATTTCCCATGATAATGGGAATGCATATGTCTGACATCACGGGAATCCCATTTACCCCGTATAAAATCAGTAAGAAGGAAGTTACGGACAATCCCGTGTACGAACTCTATGGTGTCCTGATGGGTGGGGTAGTCAAATGTGATAACGGGGCTGTTCTACCGCTGAAAGTAACTTATGATGTCTCCGATGACGACTCTCAAAATGATACGGTATATTTATGATTCTAATAATAATAAAAATAAAAATAGTAATATAAACAAAGGCACGATCAAAATGAATAACAATTATACCAATAATACAACCAATCTTGCTCAAGCGACCACATCTTTTAAGCGACCCGTTTATTGAGCGACCGTTTTCAAATCAAAACATTTTAAAAAATAGATCTTTTTGGTTTAAAAGATAAATAAATAAATCCTATGTGGTTAAAATTCATTGGAATCGTCTCATCGGGACGATTCTTTGAGTTTTAACCAAAAGTATTATTGAGAAATCCGCAACAGCATATATATTCAATCAAAATACTAATTTATATTAGTGAGCAAAATGTGTCCTAAGCGACCATTCCCTTTAACGTCCACTTTTTGGTGGTCACGTAAGCCGTCGCTTAATACACATTTTATTGTACTGATGATTATATAGAATCAATCCGTAGTATCACCCATACTCGATTTATCATGCATTGACCTGATATCACCTGTCTGATAAAATAACATGATATCAGTCAGTCTATTTTTAGAAACAATTTGCATACACTTTCCCCTGAATTTCTTTGATTGGTAAGGTTTTACTATAGTAATGTGCGAAAAAGGGTTGCTTAATAAATAGAATAACATGTACGTGTCTTAAAATATCAATGTAATCTGGTCTCGGTAGCGAGAAATTATCGTGACTCGGCAAAGCCTCGTCCTGATAAATTCTCCCAACCTCGACTTGATAACATTGATATATTTAAAGACACTCGCATAGTATTCTCTATACTAAATCCAATCAATCGACGGCATTTGCATGATATTAATGTCTCGTATCATCATTATCTTGTCAATTTCTTGATGTTCTTAACTGTACAGGCAATTCTGGTTTATTCATTCATTAATGTTATCAATCATATTTTTTTTTTTCTTCAATTGAATTATAAATGATCTAGTTTAAATGACTGAAGAATGGTATATTTATGTTTACGTGATATATATTTGCATACCAATAAGGTTCATTTTTGTTACCAATTGAGACCCAGAACTTGCGTTAATTATATATTTTTGAAATATCAGTTTTGATAATAATCAGAATTCTGAGACAGTTTACTTTATTGGAGTTTCACTTTTTACCGTAGATCAGGCCAGTGGACCGTTACAAAAATAATATATGCTGGTCTAAACTTTCTGTGATGATGATATCATATCCGCTAACGTGAGATATTTATACAGTTAGAAACATCAAATAATTGACAAGATGAATGATTTTGGAATGATCTTGGAATGAATTTGAATGAGTATGCGGTGCGAGTTTTGAGTGAAATTAAAGAGAGGTAATTCAAATATGGCTAATTTTGTTCAAGATGAACAAAATTAGTGATATTTATCGTCTCCCTTTAATAGAATATACGTGATTCTTCCTTTATATATCTTAGTGTACCAATTAGACACTTTAAAATCCACACTAACCAATAAAATCGTAAAATAATTTGATCGATTTGAATCAAATGTCGATTGCCTAGAACAATTTTGAAATCTTTTCTTATGATTTTTTAGCGTTTTTGATCGATTTAAGTGAGTGTTTGGAATGGATGAATGAAGCGATGTGTGAGTGATTTAGAATGATTTTGTTCGGAATGAGTGTCAATTTCACGATGTTTTTAACTGTAAGACAAAGTAATTTTCACCAAAGTATCATAACTCTGTACAAATTCAACAGGTGCTTACCAGAAAATATATCTATCTCATATGCTGGGTGTTCCTGTGTCGTTCAGAGTAGGACTCTAAAAATGTTTTTTTTCTGTTGAACAGAGCATATGTGAGTTATTTAATCAATTTAAATGACTTGTTACTTCATAACGATATATTTGACTTCGTGGAAATACGAACAAAAGACATGAAAATCCAAATGCAAGGGATTTTCCATGTCGCTATAGAATGCTTGTCTGCACGTGTAATTCAAGCCGGGCATTGTAGTGTACGTGGTCGGGAGGCAAAGCAACGGCTTCTTAATCAACAGGGGCCTGTTTTGACTAAACTTCTTATAAAAAAGTAATCGTAAGTCAAAATCACGAATCCTACCTGGTGTTTTTATATATTGTTAGATTCTGCATTGCAATATCTCATTGGAATCGTCTTGAGTAGACGACTTCAATGAGATGATGCATGGTAGAATTCCATATTTAGTTTCTAATGTAAAAGCAATTTTTATTTTTCACTTACGCAAATATTGTTATAAGATGTTAAGTAAAACAGGCTCCAGATTTTAAGAGCGATTCCCGGGGGCGGTTATCGATATTGGTTCTTTCTTTGTCCAACACTTTCGCAAGTACCTGTTTATTTCCAGAAAGCAGAAACGAGAAGAATTAATTCAAGTTGAAAGAACTTGTATCCCAATCTATGTAAATTTTATGGATTTAAACCAGTCTAACATCTTAATTCTCCATGAAACCCTAATATATGGGTACTCATTTATGGCAAGTATTATCTAATATAATCAATCATATTATCTAGAATCCAAAATACATCTTAATCTTTATATCTGACTGTCGTTTCGTATATTTTTACAGACTGATGAGCTGCCCCCTGCAGAAACAACTTGTCTTGGTGAGTTAATTGTTCCCGAATATTATTTAATTTGGCTTTGCGTATCGAAATTCGAGCGAGCTGATTGGATCAAAAGTTTAATTCACATCCCTTAACTACTATTTTATTTACTATGATGTAAATTACACCTGCACCCAATTAGATACAATCAAATATCCTCGATACTAGTAAAATAATGCTTGTTGCCAAATAATTATAAAAGTTTTTGTTGATGTTGTCTTTGTCGAAATTAGAACCTTGAGAGTTCGAGGCGAACCCAACTTCGCAATGACCCACTTCTCTCATTGATGTATGAATCAAAACCTTTATAGACAGTTTTTTCATATCACACGGGTGTAATTACACTATTGAAATATATTGTATAAATGAGCACAGCTGTGAAATGTATTTGATGAAGTCATTATATACAACCTGCGTGTATATACATGTATAATTGCAATCCAATAAAATAAAGAAATTTGATTGGTTTAAATCGCATCACGTGGGGAAATCCATTGCACTTTATTTCTGTATAAAATGCAATAGGTCTATCGGGAACCCCCCGACCTTTGATCTGCATATCCTGTGTTTTAGGAACTCGAAAACCCCTCGTTCCCCTTCCATATCGTAATATTGCTATTTAATATAATAGAATATTTTCGAAAGAATTTATGATTAAAAGCATGCAGTTCAGATTCTGAGTCGATGTTTACAGCGAGTCGACGAAGACCACCAAGCAACCCTCTCAGCTAAGCCCGATCACGATAGTTTCGGTTTTAAATGCAGAATAACTTGTCAAAATTATGTTTAGATCATAGGTACCTCTACGAATGTCAAATTGTCTTTTGTTTGTGTACCATTTGTTTAACTTTATGCCGTTTAACTTCGATAGCGAGAAAAAATACACCATCTAAAAATAGATTGTGTAATACACGCAGAAAGTAGACTCGAAACTTCAATGTTTAGCCGAGTATTTTAATAGTTTCTTAGACCAAGGGGATTGCAATTATAAGGGCAGAGTGTCTTTTTCACAGCGTTTATAGGGGTATAAAGTGCAATTGCCTTAGCACATGGCTTAAACATAACGCCCTACGGGCGTTATTTGCCATGTGCTAAGGCAATTGCACTTTATACCCCAATAAACGCAGTGAAAAAGACACTCATCCCTATAATAATATATACTCAGTGTTTTGTACGAATAAAAATATCTAACGAGGTTGGGAGAATTGATTATTGTCGAGGCCCTGCCGAGACAATTATCGATTCTCACAACCGAGTTAGATATTTTTTTCGTACAATACACTTAGTATGTATTATATCTTATCTTATAATCTCTATTTGTCTTATTTTCGTCGATGTTTCTAACTGAAATGCAAGTTCTAAAAATAACTGCATTATATCATTGTTTTAAAAATAACTATGTGATATCATAAAAAAATATCATACGCGATTATATCACACGGATATCTGCATAGTTATAAGATAAAATATGATATACAGAAAATTTTGAATTGATGAATTTCAAGAAATTTGTAGTTTTATCCCAACATTCAGGCCATTTCAGATATAGATTTTCTATTCCCTGTACACATAGAAATAAATTTAGTATCATATAAGAACAGATACAGTCGGGGCTTTGTCGACTCGTCATCCAAAACAGATATTCTGTTTGTAAACGGTACGTTTAAGGTATACCCGTAATAGTTCTGAAACCTTTCGGAAATCATGAATGTTAACAGTGTTAACCGATTTTTCCCAATTATTTCATAAGGAAATCTCGGTTAACACTGTGGAAGAGCATGAGTTTCTTATGTTGCGAGGCTATTACAGTTCCACTGCCTTAAAAGTTTGTATTCCTCAGCCTCTCACTCATCATCCTCTATGTATTTTATTAGATGGAAATTATGGCTGGGTTACATACGGCACGAGCGGATATCCAGCGACATCAACATGCTTTTATCAGCCCTTTGATGGTTTCTCCATACTGAAACTACGTCTTATCACGTGCGGAGATGTCCACGTGAGGATTAACACGAACAACGGATTTGTGGATTATAAGATTAGCATGAAGAATGTTCACGTGACCCGTTGTATTGGTCAGGGATGTGATGGGTTTGATATTATTGATGATAGGTAGGATATACATAGAGGATATTGAATGAGTGGTTATGGAATACCGAATTTATTAAACGAGTCATCTATAAACAGATAAAAACGAGGCTGTGCCGAGTTTTTATCTGTTTGAGATGATGAGTTTAATAAATTCGGTATTTCATCAGCACAAATTTTATATTCCATTTATAATATGACCAGAGTTTTTTCGAAGAAAAGTCAAAACTCTTGAAATTCAACGTTTCCATTTTCCGAGAAACTTATAATGCCGTTTAAAATGACATCACAAACCATAGATTATGACGTCATTTTCGCGGTTACAAAAAAGCGTTGCTATTCGCTCTGAGCTTATTTGCATAGTTATTCCACTAGTGCAATATCACTCCGTGTAATATCAGAAATATTCAACGGGTTTTTTTTTCACTCCGGCGACGTAGGTCATTTTATAAATCATTTTATTGGTGATTTTTGGCGTTTCTTGGTGAATAATTATTATATAGATTTATAGACCTAGGTCAATAGCACCATTGAATGAATTATTGGTTGATTGATTGATTGACTGCATGGTTGACTGATCGATTGCTAAATTGATTACATGGTTGGCTAATTGATTGATTGATTGATTGGTTGACTGATCGATCGAGCGATCGCTTGATTGATTGATTGATTTGCTCACCTCCTCACTCAACATAAAGATACATGATTGTTATCTATCATTGATAGGTGTACATACCTTATCGATCCCACCAAATAATCAATCAATATTGCTAGAGTGCCCGTATACTATTTTTACTTGGTGAATTTGTGGAAAAATTAAAGACACTACTTTGAGTGACGTCGTCTAGGCAGGAACATGTTGTATTGATGAAATTATCATGACATCACATGCAAATTAACGCGTTTATGTTCCCACTAGAAAATTCACTTTTACATTTTCCATGATAAAGCATTAAGGCTGTAGAATAATCGTGTTTTTTTGTTGTTTTTATTGTATCTAATCTTTAAGTTTTGTTGTGTGAACAACAGAACTTTTGTTTTTAAATGTGGCTTTCGTTGTTCGACCGATGTGAGAGATAAGGGAGAAGACATACTGCCTCGATATAGATAATTTAGAGTCTACGCCAAAAACAATAAACACGGTGTAATCGCATCACACACATCAACGAAAATGCGGCTTTAATTCCTACATTGGTTGATTTTTTTAGGGGGGGGGGGGATGCTCTTTGAATAGTTTCTTTGGTATGTCTAGTGCCCACAAGAACGGTATTTTGGTTTGATATTATATCAATGCTCTTATTTTGGTTTGGCGTTTGAGAAAACATGATAACAACGGCATCCTAAACTGTTCTACCACAAAAGGGTTATACTTTATTCAAGCTGTAGTTACGATATTTCGTTTAACCAAATGATGATATAATTTTTCAGTTTCAACATAAATCGACAATGCAGTACGGACATGGCGTGGTATTGGTTTAGGGTATTTCACGTATCTTCAGACACAAAATTTTGTTTCGGTTTTGGCCCTGTTGTAAGCACGGACGATCGGTGTTCTGTGATTGGTCAGGGTAATGCCGACGTGTATGAATACCCAACCCACCTTGACGTCAGTGATTTCGTGATTACACCACTGTTCACACGATCTTATTTTAACTATGGTAGGTACGAGGTCGGAAAACGGCTACCTAAGTTTGTTTGTACATTCGAGTACATTCGGAACATCGCTCGGACTTTCCGTAAACTGGAAAGTACCTCGGACGTAATTGTAGTATCTTTTTATCATTTTTATGTAGTTCGGCTCCTGGTGGTACTTTGGTTAATACGCTTTAAGAATAAGGCAGAGCCCCGACAATTATCAATTCCCACAACCTGATAAGATTTCTTTTTCATACAAAACATAGAGTAAGTATTATATTTGTAAGCCGGTGCTTATGCAGTATTTGAAGCATCAGTGAAATGACGAAGGTCAACAGTTACGGTATTATAAATGATTGATTTGGTTGGTTAATTGGTTTTGGTTGTTTTATTGACAGCAGCGATATGTTAGTTGTTGTAAAAGTCACTGATAGATTATTATAAGAATACAATGTAAGTGTCTTTAAAATATATAAATGTTATCTGGTCGAGGTTGGAAGAAAATATCAAGCCTCGTCAAGATTATTTCTTGTAGCCACGACCAGATATTTCAAGACATACGTGTTATTCTTTATATCATGCAATCATTTTTTTCAGCGCTTTATTATTTATAATTCCCTTAAAAGTCAAAGAAATTCAGGCGAAAGTGTATGCAAACTGTTTCTAAAAATAGACTGCCTGATATCTAGTAATTTTATCTGGCAGCTTATATCAGATGAATACAGGCTTCATTGCATGATAAATTCTAAGCATGAATTCCTACATTTTTATAAGATTTCCACAGAAAAGACTAAAACTGCTACCAAACTGCCCAGTTATATGGCATTTCCGGTTTATTTCAGATCTGGAGACAGACGTAGACTGCCAAGTTCGAATTTCCGGTAAGATATGTTAAAGTTAAGGTAAGTAGGTTGAAATTATTGACATGACTTGACCTTTAAGCAATGAATAAATTAACGAATGAATACATTTATCATCGAGGGTAGTCGCAAGCCTTCGAAAAACATCGTAAATCCGCGGAGGGTATGGGTTTTAAATAATGTTTGTATAACGTAATTTAGTACCTATACACATTGAATGATTGTGTGGTCGAGAGGTCTAGTCTGATGACTACAGTTGCAGGGGTCAAGGGTTCAAATCAGCCTTTTTTTCACTTTTTTATATATTTTTTCTTTCTTCTGATAGTCCCGTTTGACTAGTTTGTATATGACAATTAACCTTTTTGCACCGCTGCATTTCATTTATCGCATACAATCTCCTGAACTCAAATATGGAAAACACAAGTCGTTGTTAAATGTTCTTGAGTGCAATTTTGGTTGATAATCGAATACCTATGTTGGATGAGCAACTGGAGGATCGGAAGAGTTGTCGTGGTAGTATTCGTAACGAAAAATTCAGATATCCTTAGTTAAGTGCGCCAGCCGCGCAATTAAATATAAAAAAATCAAAATAGTCGTTTAAACCCCAATCAAACAAACAAAACAAACAATCAAAAAAAAAAAAAAAAAAAAAAAAAAAAAAAAAAAAAAAAAAGAAAAGAAAAAAGAAACTAACGGGCAATCTTTTTTATAAAAAAAATAGCTTATGACGTACCGCATATCTCTTTGAGAATCGCGTGATCTTCAACATTATAAAAAATAGCTTGAAACCTAAAGGTAAAATGACTGCTGCTGCAGTGACCCGAACCACTGTCTTTCGACTTCTTATGCCTTCCTCTTTGCACGAACAAGGATAAATGTCTACTCACAACGGTGTCATTTAATAGGTATATATTATGAAACTTGATTCACGAAGTTAAACGAGACCTAACGGAGATGCTATGCGACAATCAGTCAAGCATGTAATTAATGCTAATAGAGGTTACGGTCAGTCATGTCAATAATTTCACGCTATAAGCCACCACCATTTGAAACGACTCTATAAATTGCCATTCTCACGTCATATTTTCTATTCAATTTACGGATCGCCGGCTACGTTATTTCAAATATACTCAAACAGTTACTTGACAGCAGTTTGAAAAAAAAATGCACTAAAGCACGTGAATAAATAAGATCATTATTAACAAACGGATGAGTGAGGAACAAATACTAGTTCGGTAATTCGTCGATTTCCCGTGTCTCCTTTTTCTCTGTAACTTGTTTTGATTCAGCCTTGTGATATTTCAACCCTTACAGATTGGCGATGCGAAGATAGAGTCAGGAACTGTTCTACATATGGACAAGATTTCTGTACAGACCGGAATTATCAACAATTGGCGACGAATATTTGTCCGAAATTTTGTAAAAAATGTAAGTCCACGCCCCTCTGAACTAGTAATACTGTTATAATGTCATAATGCATAAAAAGTGATAAAATAAGTTGTCTGGATCTTATTCCAACAATGGCATAAATATAAGGATTACATCATTAAGTTAATAGAATTATAAATATATAAGATACTTAGTGTTTTGTATGAGAAAAAATATCTAACGAGGTTGAGAAAATTGAAATTGTCGAGGCTCTGCCGAGACAATTATCAATTTTCACAACCTAATTATTTATTTTTTTATACAATACACTAAGTACGTATTATATTTATCTTATAACCTTTTTTTGTCTTCTTTTCGTCGATGTTTCTAACGGAAATGCAAGTTACTAAAAAATAACCGCATTATATCATTGTTCTAAAAATAACTATGTGATATCATAAAAAATATCATAAGGGATGTTATCAAACGGATATTTGTATAGTTATAAGATACTTAAAATATACATTTTTGTTCTTAACGAAATGAAATATTTTTAATATAGCTTTTTGCTGCTCACTTTTTGAACGACGCATTAACCTTGCACAAAAAACTATGAATTAGTGAATTAAATGAAATTGAAAACAAATCAATTCAATTTACCGTGAACATTCTATATAAAGAATAAACTACAAGAGAAAAGCACCAACACTACCCAACGTTTGCAGTATTAGCAGAGTGGATCCTTGTCGCAATTCCTAGATGTTCCCTTTTGGGAAGACGCCTGTCAAATCCAAACATTTTGATTGAAGTTTTTCAAGCCTCGTCGGCAGGCGTTGGGTAAAAACAATCAACGAACGAGATTAAAACATGAATCCATGGAGGTATGGATCTGAAAAATCTAATACACTCATATGTGAAGACGCTTATATATGCATTTTCATATGATTTGGTTTTTAGTTTCATACCTCCATGAATTCATAAAGAATTTCACTGCATCTCTTTTTCATTTTTTTACGTCTTATCAGTTCTAATAAATAGAAAGCAAGTTTATCAAATACATATACAAACAAGACCTTTTCTTAAAATGCGTGTCAATTTGAAAATATGAGATTGTTACCTTACAGTTTAAATTCTCAAATCTGTTGGTAGTAATTGATAGCCTTGAAAAAAGAATTTTGAAAAACAAAATTGAAAATATGAGCGATCTCTACATAGTTAAGTTATATGGAATATTAAATTCTGCATGAAAAAAAATATGATAAACCAGGCATTTAAAAATGAGAAAAACTCTCACAAACGTCGTGGTCCATCTGTTTATAGGTAATTTATTTCATAAATTGTAGCCGGGTTGAGTATAAGGGGTGTTTGTACTGCTTTGCGATGTGGTAGAGCACTCGTTTAGGGACAGAGAGGTCCTGGGTTCGAATCTGAACGGAGTCGAATATTTATTTGCGGGTTACAAATTGTCACCGTGCTGTCAGAGAATCTAGTATCGATACACCTATGGGTAGGTTTCAAGTTCAATGAATTGAAAATGTGACCAAACACGCGAAAAGGGACCATCCTGGAAGTGCGTAAAGTGTCGATCCTTGTCAGACTGCGCGGATTGCGCAGACTTACTTGGGTCGAAACTTTTCACACTTTGCTTATTTTCCAAATCTAGAATGATTAATCTGCCTTCCTATGAAAGAATTTTTGAAATGCGACCTCTAGTTTACCTATGCTGGACCAAATCTCTTTTTCAATTATTCATTTTTAAAAAGTTCCCAGGTGGTCCCCTTTCGCGTGACGGGTCACATATCTTTGTTCGATCATTTACTAACCTCTATTTCGCTCCCGTTTACATTCCAGGTATTGCCGATAGCTACGGACGAAAATTCGCGTTTCCTTTCACCCATGATGCTTACGTGTATATCTACGTCACCTTGAATGCGTCAGAATCACGAGTCGGTGTGACAAATACCAGAAACGTAATCAAACAACGTCACACAAACGGTCGTACTCTCAAATACGAAACCACCGTCATGTCGCACGACGTCATCTGGATTGTATCGGAGAATGACGTTGCCGTTACGGTCGCCTATGAAACGGACGAGACTTATAAAGCTTTCAACGTTTTTCCAGTCGATTCATTTTCCACCGAATATTTATTGTTACCAGATTGTTCAACAGAGGATTGTATGTGTACCATTATTACAGAGGGTGTTACAGCATCTGTCACGGCATATCCGAATGAACCAGAAAATTTCTCTGAGATGGACGGAGACGCATTCAACGTCGACTCTAACGAACCTTTCGAGATAAGTGAAACCAATTCAGGTGGTATATCAAAAGGAGTTAAACTTGTAGCTTATCAACCTATTGGTGTTTTCTGTGGTGGACAAAACACGGCTGAAAATTTTGAACAAATCGTACCTTCAGCCGTTTATGGAACATTTTTCAGAATACCGCCATTACGATTCAATCACACATCACTAACTAAAACACAACTTGTCTTGAAAGCTGTCCATCCTAACACAGAAGTTAACCTTGCTGGTACGGGTGATGACTTATATATTCTAGAGACGGTTGGTAAATTAGTTGAGGTAGATTTAAATACTGACGTATCTTACACCATCCAATCAAACGAACCAATTAAGGTTGGATTACAGTTTTTGACCAATGGACTGCCTCGTTGCATATCCGTTCCTCCAACAAGCTGTTACATTTCTCATGCATTGCTTTTCCCTGCGTTTCACGAACAATCACAGGTGAATTACATCACAACAGCGGGAATGACTAGCTTCATTAATGAAGTTCTGGAAGATTTGCTATCTGAACCTACTCTTGGTGTGTTAATGCGATCTTTGGACGACCACGCCGTCTTTCTACCTTCCTATTTTAAATTGGTTCCTTTTGAGAGTCAGGTACGTTGAACCTACGGTAAACAAGATGTGTTTGTGAAACACGAATGACCCCGGAACAGCATTTTTTTAAAGTTTGACCTTGACAGATAACCTTGACCTTGTCACATGACCTTGACTTTGGTACCAGCAGATGCGGATCATTGAGATCTATCATCATGCCAAATATGAGCCTTGTATGTCAAATACTTTTCGAGAAAAGGCAAAGGTTAAGTTTGGTTAAGTTTTCGGACAGACAGACAGACAGACGGACAGACAAACGGACAGACAGACGGACGGACTGACGGATAGACAGACGGACAAGAGTAAAACAATATGCCCCCGATCTCTCGATACAGGGGCATAAAAACATCGTGAAATTGATACCGATCCGATCAAAATCATTCTCAATAATTCACACAGCGCTCCATTCATTCCTAATACTCAAATCGATCAAAAGCGCTCAAATATAATTCGAAAGCATCCCATTCTTTCTACAGCTTTGTGATGAATACAGGGTTAATTTACTTTTTGTTAACATTTGCACTGACACGAAAAATGGTTATAAGCAGACAGTTTGTTCGATATTAAATTGAAGCTGTTGATGGGCACAAGCTTTCGCACAACATTAGAGGCAGAATCTCATAGCCAAGCCATTATGGAAAAGGGATATTTTGTTCAAAACAAAAAAATTCATTACGGCTGGATAAACTTTGTCTAAATTAGAACAGAATGTAGACAAATTTACCTGTTAGGTACTACTGCAACCTTAGATATAAAACTCAGGATCTGTTGAAACAATCAATTTCGTGTTTGTCAACATACATGTCAAACCGGTGTGATCTGTTTTTAAAATAAATGTTAGGTATTGTGCAAAATCACACCATAATATTGGAAAATATTTTCTGAGATTTATTTGAAATTATAGGTTTTTGAAGTCATTCGTCTATTACAAAGAACTATATATTTATCATTTAGTGAAATAGAAATTGATATATTGCTTAACAACCTTACAGGTTTAAACCATTATTTCGATTTATGTTATGATAACACACCCTACCTTACATAGAGCTACACGTTTACAAAATAGATTGCCATATATGACATATGTGTTTATAAAATAAATTACTTGCATTACTACATTTTTGGTCCGAGTTTTATACCAACGGTTGAAGGAGTACCTGGGTAGTTCTTTAGACTATTTTATCCAACCGTCATGCAGTTGCTTGTTCTATGCAATTGAGCCTTTTCCACAAATGTTTTGGCTATACTGCTATAGCTCTGGCAGTCGATATTATTGCAGAAAAAGAAAAACTAAAGTATTTATTCAAGCACAGATTGCAAAATACGAATGCTTTAAAACTAGCCTCAAACCCACTTATGTGCCGAGAGAATTGTATTGTACATTGCACAGTCACCTTTGTTTATACCGACGTTGCTTGGATAACTTATGACGTCACAAAGATTTACTTTGAAATAGGACCAACGTCTTATTTGTGTTCTATATTAACATTAGACATAGAAACTGATCAAATTTAAAGACCAAGTCCGAAGATATTTAAGTAAAAATAGCCAGGCGTTAACGGCACGTGAGTTTATTTATTAATCCACATTTTCTCCCGCCAAAGCCCTGGCTTTGTCAATTAACGTATGCCTAAAACGACCCGAAAACGAATATTTTATTCAATAAAAGGATTTAACGCTGCTTTTGATAGTTTTCCGAATGGAGAACCTACAGTTAGTAACATTGTGAAATTGAAATTCACCTTAATCAAAACCATCCATAATCTCTCGCTCGGGACTTCATTCATTCATTCATTCATTCATTCATTCATTCATTCATTCATTCATTCAAAACACTTGATCAAACCTTTCAAACGCTCCCGAATTGTTAAATACAATTAAGTTTCGATGTAATCGATCAGCATTTCGTTTTAGATCAATCAAGTTATTTCACGATTATTTTGGCTCGAATTATTTCAAAGCGACTAGGTTTTCGTAATGACTCACAAATAGGAAAGTATGAGGATTTTGTGAAAGGCAAGTAACAAGTATTGCTAATTTCGTTCAAGTTGGACAAAATTAGCGATATTGGATTACTTCCCTTAAATTTCGTCAAAACTCATTGCACACACTCATTCAATACCATTCCAAATTCATTCCAATATCGTTCATAATCTCAATTTCGCAATGTTATTAATTGTAACAACAGTTTCTTGGTGTATTCGCTCCAGTACACCCATAGCATCATGTTCTAGCTTCCAACCCTTTTCCCGCTTAGGTTTGAGAAATAATATGTACCGCCACTGGTGTTCGAACCTATGACTTCATAATTGTTGATGGGGATTTTGACGCGCTAAAATAATTTTCGTTATAACAGCTGCACATGCATGTCTGTCTCTGAACTGGTAATACTGGCCTTTCCGGCAATATGTTATCATGCACACGACATTGAATTGTGACCCGTCACGCGAAAAGGGACCATCTAGGTAGTGCGTAAAGTGTCGAACCTTGTCAGACTGCGCGGATTGCGCAGACTGACTTGGGTCGAAACTTTTCGATAAGTGCTTATTTTTTGAATCTAGAATGATCAATCTTCCTTCATGTGAAATAATTTTTGAAATTCGACATCTGGTTGTCCTATGCGAGACCCAATCTCCTTTTCAAATATTCATTATACAGAGTTACGAGACGGTCCCTTTTCGCATGACGGGTCACATTTTATCTAGCCGGAAAAAAATGTCACCCGATCCGAAGGAAAACATGACTTTTAGAGCTGGGAATTAATAACTTTGTGTTGTGACTATGCCAATTAATAACAAATGTATTTATTACTTATCTCTATTTTATTACAGAAGGCATTATGTACAACAACAACAAGTTCGTCACGTGACGGTATTGACAATGATTGTGATGGACATATTGATGAGGACGTCTGTTCAACGCTGTACGGAGTTTACGGTGTGGGTACGTCTACTTTACGTCTGTTCATTGATTGATTGATTGAACGGAGTTTTACGCCGTTTTCATTGGCTGTAGCACCTAGCAATGGATTCCTGGTATTTCACTCACCAGCACTACCATCACATCTTCTCCTAGCCTCCAGTTGCTATCTCACATATGTCTACGATTATCAACCCATTGGTGAGAGACAAATAGTCGGAAAGAATGAGTGCCGCAGTCGGGGATCGAACCCGGGATCTCAAGATTGACAGTCCGACGAGCTACCAACTGCGCTACGATGACGGCTGTACGTCTGTTCAACTCTGTAAGAAATGTACGGTGATGGTACGTCTACTTTACGCCTGTCCTTCACAGTAAGAAATTTACGTTGCCGTATACTTTACGTCTGTTCAACTTTGCACGGAGTTTTCGGTGATGGTACGTCTACTTTACGCCTGTTCTACATTGTAAGAAATGTACCGTGTTGGTGCGTATCCTTTACGTCTGATCAACTCTGTACGGAGTTTACGGCGAAGGTTCGTCTACTTTACGCCTGTCCTACATTGTAAGAAATGTACGATGTTGGTGCGTATCCTTTACATCTGATCAACTCTGTATGGAGTTTACGGTGATGGTGCGTCTATTTTACGCCTGTTTTTTACATTGTAAGACATGTACGTTGTTGGTTCGTATACTATCCGTCTGTTCATTACTTTAAGACTTTTTTGGTGTTGGTACGTATAATTTACTTCGCGCTGTTAAGATATAGAGGATATCTTTTTTTGTTTCAAAGTAAAATCGATTTATATTTCTTTGGTGAACAACACAATCTATATTTTTCCAAGTGTCGGAGCTTCAAATGAAATGTAACTTTTGTTGTTAACGAAATGAAATATCAAACGATCATACTCGAAAATCTTTAATTCAAAAGTGAGACAAAATGAGAAATATTTAGGACAAATTTAATTAATTCGGGTCATTTTTGCACGTGAATGCTATACAATGTTAAACAGCATCTGACGGCATTTGGTATTTAGCCCGCTTAGATTAAATAAACAAGAGTAAAATTAACACAAGCAGGGTACGTTTTGATATTTTCTTTTTTTTGGCGATGAGTTTATCAAATAATAATCAATCTTTCTTTAATGCTTTTCGGTGGTTTATCGAGAAATAACGGTAGATTATCACTTAAAAATCTCATCGCAAAAGAAGTGAAATTATTAAAAACTTATACCCTGCTTTTGTGCATTTCATCCTATCTAACGTCATCTATGCGGGGCGAAATAAGTGACGTCACAATGAACGTTGCATGGCAAACACGTGCAAAATGACGCGCTTTACGAAAATATGTCATAGAAATTTCACATTTTACCTCATTTTTGCATTAAAGAAATAGAATAATCGTTTGTTTTTCGAGTAAGATCGATAAATATTTCATTTCGTGTACAACAAAAGCTATATGTTCACTCTCGTGAAAATATAGCTTTTGTTGTTCACTCAATGAAATATAAATCGATCTTACACTGAAACAAACGATTATCCTCTTTTTATTCTCGATAATCAATCAAAAAGCATTATAGAAATAATACTTGTGACGGCGTTTACGTAATTGGTACGTAGAGAGAAGATATTTGTTGGTTTCAGTATATTATCGATATGACTTTCGATAAAGATTTAAACTTTTATCTTCAAGAGTTGCAAAGTATACTCATGTATGAAAAAAAATATTCTCATCGTCACTTAATGTAGTGAACCCGTAATATTTCCACAACATTTCGGAACACATGATCTTTCACAATGTTGTCCGAGGTCTCCTAATGAAAACCATTAAGAAACCTCGGTTAACAATGTTAAAGCTCATTACTTCCGAAATGTTACGGAACTATAAGGGGTCTTCTACATTAAACGAAAATAATCTCCCTTTTTCAGACGGCGACGTGGATGGGGATTTTCACGGAGATTGTGGTGACGTCATTACAGGTATTTATAAGTAGCAGTCTGCGGTCCGTCACGTTGATTAGGGCGAACTTGTGTCCGTGGTCTAGAGGTAGAGCGTCGGCCTCTTGCCAAGAAGGTCCCGAGTTCGAATCCCGGGAGCGGCTTTCTTAGTTCTTTCATTTGCCCACACATTCGGCGCGAGTACTTTTGAATTTTACATGAAGTCGAGAGGGATAAATCTAGGTTGTAAGAACTTATTTCTCAATCGATGTAAAATAATCCTCAGGGCCGATCCATTGTATAGTATGGCTCTATGATTGGACACTGAGCCAAGGGGGTTGAGAGTTTAGAGGTTATAGCTCAGTGATTGGATCGCTAACGCTGGGTTGGTGAAACAGGGATAGGACCCTGTAGGTTGGAACAAAGATATAGCTCAGTGATTGGGTCCCTAACGCTGGGCTGGTGGAACAGGGATAGGACCCTGTAGGACTACCCGGCCTGTGATTGGGTCCCTAACGCATGGCCACCTCCATGAGAGGAGAGTAACATCCATGGAGGGTTGGGTGGATGGAAATAAATAAATGGGGAGCCGGAGCCTAGTTTCTTACTAAAACTCTAATGATATCTCTCGGGGATTTTCTGCGACTCCATGCCCCATTCTGCCACATTATTATGTAATAATTATTCATTAAAGCATTTTGATACATATGTTGCTTGTTATGTAATAATAATTCATTAAAGCGTTTTCGATATGTATGTTGCTTGTACTATTTTAGCCGTCATGTAATAAATAGATTTAACCTAATAAGGATGAATTAGGGTAAACACCCCTTTCAATATTCTTGCAGTTATATCTCGATGGCTGGTTCACCAACTTTTGACTTCCTATTGCTTCTCGCATCAAAACAACCACAACAATTCATTCTTGCTACCAGCTACCCATCCAACGTAGGCGTTATATTTATTGTACACCCATTGGTCGGAGATAATTTTAATGAAGTTTTACGCCGCTTTCAATATTTTTTTTCAGTTATATCGCGCCGGCTTGAACACCTTACAACTGTTTCCTGGTATTTCTCTTACCAGTACAACCACCACATCCTTTCCTAGCCTCCCACCTATCGCACATAGGTCAACGATGATCAACCCATTTGTAGGAGACAAGTAGTCGGAAAGGTTGAGTTCCGCCGTCGGAAATTGGTCGGAGACGAATAACTCGTGTCGCATTGACATCTGTGAAAGTTGGACGTGCAGGGGTTCGAACTTACGACCTGTAAATTTAAAACCTAAATGCGTTATCTCTAAGCTAGACATGCTCAGCTACACGTATTAGTATTTTCTTTGTTCACGAAAATCCTTATATCAGCAAAGACAACAACATATGTTTTTGAAACTAGTAGAATAAATGAATGAATAGTGCTTTATGGCCCGTCGACAACTGAGGTCGTGTTGGGCGCAGAACATTTTAAAAATAAAGAACTGTGATAAACTATAGAAGTATTTTCAACACTGAGCTCTGACGCAAGCGTTGAGTCCATTACCACAGGTATATCGGGTATATTTTAAAAGCATATGATACATTTGTTAGATAATTTGTATCTTTTTTAGGTATTGTTTAAACCTGTTTTATCTATTTTGAAAGAAAAGCACGGGAATTTAACCGTTGAAAGTAGATTGCACGGCTCACCGCGCAAAATCTACCTATAGTAGGATGATTGATGTTCAGCATAAAATGCCATAATATACTACAGTGAAACTTGTATTAAGCGACCACTTACGGGACCACAAAAAAGCGGTCATTAATGAAAACGAACGCTTAGCACACTTTTTGTTTACAAATTTGAACTAAGGATTTGATTCAATATGTGTGTCATTGCGAATTTCTAAATAATCCGTTATTGTTCAAACTCAACATAGAATCGTGTCATTGAGACGATTCCAATGAGTTTTAACAATAAAAATTCTGCAACTATAATTTTCAGACCAATCATTTATACTTATTAATGTAACTTCTTTTTTTTAAAAAAGGTTGTTTTGAAAACGGTCACTTAATAGAAATGGTCGCTTAATAGACGTGGTTTCTCAAGCAAGATTGTCTGGACTTAGTCTGACCGATCACCGCTGTCAATCAAAAATCCCCTGACCAATCGGAGCCTTGATTTGAACTGGAAGAAAAAAGTTGACCTCCGTCACAAAACATGTTCAAATATAGGCGACTTAAGTGTCGTAATTAGCTTTATCCACAAAAAAATGAACGATAGTCAAACCCCTGTATTCGAAAACGCGGGATAATGTGGTATAGCCAAGAGTAGGAATGGCGTGAACTGAAATTTAACAAGCATGAGATAACGTTACTCAATTACACTCAATGATATAGAGGATAATAGTTTGTTCTAATGAAAGATCGATTTATATTTAATTGAGTGAACAACAAAAGCTACACTTAGTTCCAAAAGAAAGTGTGCAGTTTTAATATCTCTGAAATTACACAATATATCGTCATGAAACGTCGTATGACTATGCCCAAGAGTATGTGCAAACGATATTTGAAAACAAAAATTGCGCAATGAGCGAAACTTCTCAACTTAATTGAGCCATTTGATTTTGCATGCACATCACGTGTTAGAAGAATAGTTGGTCTGAAAATGCATTCAGTTGAATCTTTGCGGTTTTCTTAAGCATAAAATCACATCTTCAATACAATTGTGCATGATACTAAAGCATGGTTGGACTACCAATAAACGTCGTTGAACAAAATCGAACGTTGTCAGTTTAAGAATGTCATTAAAATTGATTGAGCAAGCGTGTTCCACTAAAATTCGCGGTCATCATTTTGTAAGGCTTTTAATAAGCAAATCGATTTGTCATAGAACGCCATAGCACCAGTCAACGACAAGTTACTGACCCAACAACGTAGCAATGTCTAACGTTGACGTAAAGTCTGCATAAAAAATTAAAACTTTTGTTTGGAAATGACTTGGAATGGTTTCTAAAACTCTATTATGCAACATCAACACGTAGCTCTTACCAAAGAAATACTTGTAAGGAGGTCAAATTTCAACAATTAAGGATCTGCCTGCGCGTATGCAGCATGAGATACCTTATCGAAATCTGATTTGACTTTTAATTTCAAAAGGTTTTGGCTAAAGTATGGTATCAAATTTTCTCCATAATTTTCCTTCGACTTTGAAATATCAAGAAAAATGGAAAAAGTGAAAGTGCACGCTTTCTTATAGAACTCAGTATATATTTTCACGAGTGGCATAGCCACGAGTGAAATATAGCTTTTGTTGATCACGAAATGAAATATTAATAGATCTTACTCGAAAAACAAACGATAATTCTATTTCTTGATTGCAAAAAAGAGACAAAATTTAAAATTTCTAAGACATATTTTCGTAAAGCGCGTCATTTTGCGATTGCTATGCAAAGTTTATTGTGACATCACCTATTTCGACCCGCATAGATGACGAAAGAAAGGATAAAATGCACAAAAGCAGGGTATAAGTTTTTGATAATTTCACTGTTTTTTTCGGTGAGATTATCAATTGCTAATCTACCGTTTTTTCTCGATAAACCACCGAAAAGCATTAAAGAAAAAGAAACTCATCACGAAAAACACTTTTGTCTTCCTATCGATATGCGATGCTTCTTGTCATTTTAATTTCAGTTTCCTAATGATGAAGTCGGGTTAGAAAGCACATGACTTTTACGCTAAGACACACTTTTGTAATTCAAAGTATTGTAAAAATGCCAGTAGTGATGAGTTTCTTTGATCGTTCAGTATAGTCAGCGACCATGACAACAAAAAATTCGTTGGTCCCAATTTATCTATATTAGACTCGTCTAAAGTTTGTTTACAAACAGTCATATAGCGCGGTTTACTTATAAATGGACGAAAATGACGGAAAGCACCCAGACATTCTTACGAGAGTGATTTGGTTGTTGGTCAGCCGATCTTTCTACTGACATCAATTGTTAATTTGATTGTGTGCTCAAACAAACCAGGAAAAACGTTACTCTAAAACGCCTAATTATATTATTGGCCAATGACAAAGTTTTGTTTAGAACAAAGATATGAAAAAGGTTTTGTATCTTACTCACGCTATCTAATATATCTTTTAGAACCGATTATCGTTCCTGAATTACCTCCCCTGGTTTGTCAGTATATAGAGCAGAAGTTTAACCATTGCTGGGTAGCCGCGAAGTGCCCGTGTTCCTGGGTTATAAACTTACAGGACAGCTCTCAGCAGACAGAGTCAGAGTTTAGGGCCGCCCAACTGGTGAAGAGCAAAAAATTGGAGGAAAATCTTACGGTAAAGATATCCGCCGTGTTCATCCCAAAAAATATTATTATTCTTGCGTAAACCTTGGAACGGTTTTACTAAATGTCTTACGAAAAAAATTATCGTTAGTCAAAATCACAAATCGTCTCCGGTGTTTTCATTCAAAGTTAGATTTTTCCTCGCAATATCTCATTGAATCGTCTTAGGGGAATTAGAGATTTTGCGTGGCAGTATTAGGGATATTGCGTGGCATAATTCCGTATTGAGTTGCTACTTTTGAAGCAATTTTTTTCTTGACTGACGCAAAAAATGATTGAAAAATGTTTAGTAAAACAACGCCGTGTTTCTCAAAATTTGGATTATTTTGCGCTTCCAAGAACAGGCATTTTGTTTCGTTTAAAAGTTGGATAAACACCTCCGCAATGACAATATTGAGCATGAAGCTATATTGAAATCTTAGGTACGACTGTAAGTCCAATTCAAACTCTATCTGTTACAAATCGAGGGGTTAGTGCAACACTATTGGAAGTACCTATAATTATATAGGCATTTACAATAGTATTGCACCGACCTCTCGAAATAACGAGTCTATTTTCTTTCTTAAAGAGGATAGTCCCAGTTTTCATTATTGTGTGAAAGTAAAAACCTAATTACACGTAAGTTTTCGTGGTGTGATTTGGATTTACTTTCAGTACACAATGAAAAAAATCCTTCCGACTCTTTTTGATTTTTTTTCTCATTTCGCGCGAGACTGATAAATCCTAAATTTGAAACAATAGTAAAAAAGAGTCTCCGGAAAAAGTGCTGTCCACCTCACACAAGTTTGCCTAAGCCATGAATAGATAATCAACGTCACAATTTGACCTTGACATCTAACCTTTGAAGATTTGAGAAAATAATTTCACATGGACCAATTAATTCTTTTTATTAAAGTGGGACATCTAACTATGATTCAGAACAGCCAGTTTTTTTTTTTTTTTTCAAATCCACCCACAAATCTATGCGGTATGACAGACTCAATTTTAACATTCCACCTTGAGCTATGACATCGATCTTTCATTCAACGACACATCTACTGTGCCAAGTTATCAAATCCATTGATGAATGTTAGAGTAATTGTCTGGGTGGTTCTGGACTGGTTTGGACGGACGGTAGACTTACGCACTTACGCCGAATTGTCACATTGACGGCATCTTGTTTGGATGGTTCTGGACTGGTTTGGACGGACGATGGACCCACTCACATACGCAGACTTGTCACATAGACGGCAACTTGTTTGGATGGTTCTGGACTGGTTTGGACGGACGATGGACTTACGCACTTACACCTTCTCGTCACATAGATGGCTACTGATACAGTTAAGAACATCGTGACATTGACAAGATGAATGATTTTGGAATGAAAATGAATGAGCGTGTTGGGCGATTTTAGACTGAATTTAAAGGGAGGTAATCCAATACTGCCAATTTTATTCATCCTGAATGAAAATAACGATATGTATTACCCCCCCTTTAATTCAATATGCATAAATTCTATTAATAGCTTCCTATCTCTTCAAAAACCTATCAGTCGCTTACAATTTCAGTTAAGTCAGTGAAATCGCGATTTTTTTTTCCTGGTATATTTATTTTGAATGACGTTCATGATAATATTGTTTTCGGTGAGTTTGGAGCGTTTTTTATGGTTTGCGTGAGTTTTTGGAATGTATTAATGAAACGCTAAATGAGTGATTTAGAATGGTTTTGTAGAATAAGTGTGAATTTCGCGATGTTGTTAACTGTATATCTCGCTTACAGAAAGCGAGCTCAAATTCATTATCTGATAAATTTTATATAAAAAATGCACTCGCATATCTTATGTCTTTGTTAATCGAATATAATAAATGTTGGGAGATTATCTCCTTTGGTTTTCTGTCCTTCTAGGACCCTAAATTTGAATAAAACTATTGTCATTGTCATATACCAGAGTAACGGTTAAGAGGGGATAACTCCCGTCGAAAATCTTTATTTCTCAAAGAAACCCTATGTTGTTGGTACTCATTTGAATTGTCTCATTGAGACAATTCCAACGAATACCCACAAGATAGGGTTTGATCAAGAACTAGTGAAATATTCCAATTTGAAATCCAAAATACCCCCTCTATCTGTAGCTCTGTATACGTAAAGTACGGATTCTTTTACAGATAGCCACGGATAATCTAACCGCAGTCAAATCACAGAAGTTAAGTGCCGAAGATGATCGAGTAAGCGCCGCCAGTGTCGGATATGTGGGGATAACTCTCTTCGTACTTGTGTTTGGGACTATTTTCATCCTTGATCTGACGTCACTATACAGGGATCTTAAAATTCTCGGCGGGAATTTGAGGATTGGATTGAACAGACTGAATAAATGGAGAATTGACAAGAAAGCTCGTGATGGATCTTTTGAAACGGAGTCTATTGAAATGGACGAAAATATGGCACCCTAGCTATTACTCAATAAAATTGAAAGAAAGTACATCACTTGGAACATCACTCGGAATTTTCCGTAAACTTGAATTGATTGATTGAATGGAGTTTGTCGCCGCTTTCAACAATTTTCAGTTATATCGCGGCAGCTGGAGCACCTTACAATGGTTTCCTGGTATTTCTCCAGCCTGTACAACCACCACATCCTTTCCTAACAATCACCTGCTATCTCACATAGGTTTACGATCATCAACCCATTGGTGAGAGACAAATAGTCGGAAAGAATGAGTGCCGCCGCCGTCCGTAAACTTGAAAGTACCACAGACGTATGTGTAGTAATTTCGGGTCATTTTAATGGTAATTTGGCTTCTCGTGGTACTTCGGTAATTTAATGCGCTTAACTAAAAACACATTTTGTTATTTTTTCCGATTGTCTATGCAGAACTTTTTGGCATATATTAATTAGATAACAAAACGCAGGAAAAACATTGCATTTTGTTTTTGGCATATTATAAGTAGATGACAAAATGCAGAAAAAAACACTGCGTTTTTGTTTTCAAATAATAATATGCCCACTTTTATTCTTTCATTGATTTTGTTCTATGCAACGTCATCCCTAACGGGATCTTTAATATTTGTGTCGTCATAAATAACCATGACTGCGCCCGTATCTTTCCCGATGTCCGATCCGTGGAAACGCCGATGGTTCCCGATTGTACTCAAAGGTTCTTATTTCATGACACTCAAACTCTTTGAAACCACGGCTAAAAACCGTCAGCAATGAAATAATATTCAGGTTTTGTACAAATGATATGAATATCTTTTAGAAGAGAGCATAAGAAAATGTTTTGGATGGATGAGCGAGTTATTTTAATAAACAAATAATCCGTTAATCAGGAAATCCTGCTCAATGACGTAACATTGTAATTATACCCCTACCTACGAAGTACATGGGGAATATTTATTTCACCCTGTCCGTCCGTTCGGCAATCCGTCCGTAGACCTTTTCGTTAGCGAATTCTAATTCAAGAAGAAAATGACCTTGAATCATAAAACTTTAAATATATGTTATCCATGTTCCAAGGATACGTCTTACTGTTTTTTGAATCACGGAGGTCAAAGGTCAAGGTCACATATAAACTTTGTAACAAAATAATAAAAAGTGTAACAAAGCACGCACGTGTGAAAGCACCATTGAAATATACATAACGTCAATTTTCATCTGCAAAAAAATATGTTTACATATTTAAAAACCTATGAGTTGTAATTGTCAATACATTTTAAATAAACATGCGCAGTATCGTTTTCTTTGATGTTTCTTTGAATGTGGTTTCAGTTATATCACGGCGGCGGGAGCAGCTTGACAGACCGACGCGCTACCAAATAAGCTTTGACGGTATCTAGTATCGTTTGCATATTTACACAAAAATCACACAATTTTAAAACTTAATAACACTTTCTATATGAAAAATTTCTAAACAGATTAACAAATAGCTACCGCTAATGGAATATTTAAGACATGCATTTTACATTTTGTTTACATTTGTCTTAAACTTCATGTTATTTCATTCGGATTTTATCAGTTGAAGGTACTAAAGAATCCGTCAAAAATATCTCATATTCATTTCATGAGCCAAAACCGTCTCAAATTTGTGCTGCGCCCTAAACAAGTCACTGAGTTTGTCCAGAGGGTTCTTGCCTTAAAATATAAATTCTAAAAAAACGCAGATTTAAGGACATGGTGATTTCATCTTTTTTAAATTTAGTTTTACGACGCTTATAACAATCTTTCAGTTATATCGCGGCGGCAGGAGCACCTAACAAGGGATTCCTGGTATTTCTCACACTAGGACTGCCATTACATCATTTCCTAGTAACCAGATGTACTGTCACATAGGTTTACGAATGGTGGAAAAACAAATACTAAGAAAGGATGAGTGCCGCCGTCGCGGATCGAGCCCGGGGCCTTTAGATTGACAGTTGCGCGCGCTACCACTAAGCTTTGACGGCGACCTTCTTAGATTTTTACCTCCTTGTGTCGACCAACTTTTTGAACCGGCTTATCCTGCTATAGACATGACCTAAATCTCATAAAGTGTTATATTATATGACTATAATAACTCCTGCTTTGACCACTTTTTTGCGTTTTTTACGTTCAATATTTGAGAAAAAAATGTTTCAATTACAAGAAATGCACAAGGAGAGGCTGAAGAGACTTCGGCTAAGCTCTTACAAAACAAGAAGACCAAGATGGTCCTAGATCGCTCACCCGAGTCTCTTAGACCCCTGAGTCATCACATCAATTAAATAGGCAGATGTCATAAAGGAGAACATTTCTACACAAAACCAAGTTTCATAAAGTTTGGGCCAAAACTGTGGCCTCTAGAGTGTTAACAAGAAAAATGTCATGAAGGCCCCTTTTCCCGTGAAATTTTGTTCATCCTTGTGACCTGATAAACCTATTTGTGGCCTCTAGAGTGTAAACAAGAAAATTGTCATTAATCCCCTTTTACTATGATATCGCACAGATCCTTCCCATTTTCGATAAGGTTCATCCTCGTGACCTGACAAACATTCTTACAAAGTTTCATGAAGATCGGACAATATTCGTGGCCTTCAGAGTGTAAACACTAAAATTGTTGACGTATGACGACAGACGACGCACGACAGACTTTCAATGAACGCAAAAGCTCACCTTGCGCACATCGTGCTCAGGTGAGCTAAAAATCTAGATAATACAGACAACTGAAACTAAAGGAACGGCAAAACGACTTCCAGGGAAGCACCTCCGCGCATTTCAAGTAGAGAAGATATTATTTGCGGAAAAGAAAAATACACAGGACTCTGTTCACATTTCAGGTAATTTAGCTTCTCATTCAGCTCAAGATCATAAATTTGGCATTTCTTCATAAACCAAACGAAAAATCAAATTAACGAAACAAACTATTCCATTGACAACAATCCAGTTGTATAAATAACAACAACAGGATGTGTTAGTGAAACACGAATGCCTGCCCTCGTCACATGACCTTCACATGTGTACCATTAGAGATCTATCATCATATCAAATATGAGCTTTGTATGTTGAATAGCCTTGGGCAAAAGAATATGACCTCTGGGGTGTCTACAAGGTTTTTGAAAGATTTGACATCGTGACCTATTTTCATCCCACTTGACCCGGTTTCGAACTTAATAAGACCTAGATTTCATCGAGGCAATCATTCTGACCAAATTTACCCAAAGTTGATTGAGCAAGCAATATGGTTCATAGAGCGTCTACAAGATTTTTCTTGGATTTTGACCATGTGACCTATTTGTTGACCACAGTAGACCCAATTTTGAACTTTGCCTAGATTTCAGGATGATTGAGAAAAAAATATGGCTTCTAGAGTGTCTACAAGGTTTTTCTGCGATTTGATCCAATGACCTCATATTTGACTCTACTTGACTCTATTTAGAACTTGACCTAGATTTCATAAAGACATTCATTATGACCAATTTTAAGATTGATCGAGCAAAAAACATGGGGTCTAGAGTGTCTACAAGGTAAATGTTTACGACGCACGACTTATGTCAATATCCGACATCATGCGACCACAAAAGCTCACAACTGCTGTATACCTAACAGTTCCAGTACTGGCAAATCAACAGCTACATATATCTCTTTTCATTCATTTCTATGAGAAAAATGATACCAGGGACAAGTGGATTTACACCATCAAAATTAACAGTAGATGTGAAACACCAATATCTGTGAAGAAACATTCATGAATTTGTTCCAGATATCATAACCAACTTATTATGAGCTCGCTATACCAGGGCAGTTAAGATCACTGCTATACCAACAGTTTTCCATGAGAATAGCTCATCTACCAACATAAACCGTAGACTGGACTTAAGTTCTACCCGTAAAAGAAAGAAAGAAGAGTATCCTACCGATATAATTGTAGCCCCCGGTGGGCGCCAAATGTAACCCGCAATTAAACAGTCGACTCCGTCGGGATTCGAACCCGGGACCTCTGTGTCCCAAAGCAAGTGCTCTACCACGTCGCTATTAAAGCTACCTTGTACGGCAAGGTAGTACAAACACCCCTTATTCACATCCCGGCTACATAATTACAGCAGAACATTCTCACTGTGATATATCACCACCAGAAATGTGAACTATTATGATGGAGAAAGTGATACCAGGGAATATTAGCCCTCACCTCGAAATGATGCTCTACTAGAGAATTGATTGATTGCTAACGCCGCTTTCAACATTTTATCAGTTATCTCACGGCGGCTGGAGTACCTAACAATGGTGTCCTGGTATTTCTCTCGCCAGTACAACCACCACATCCTTTCCTAGCCTCCAGCTGCTATCTCAACTGCGCTATGACGGCGGTCCTACTAGAGAAACACAAGTTTCATCTCTTACCTCCAGAGTTCATTTTGTTTAGGTATGTTGGCTGAGAAACCACATCTTTGAACAAACCATTTGCAGCTATCTCTAAACGTGGACTAACTCGTACCCTATCTGCCCTGAAGATTACGAAAAGGACTCCCCGAAAAAGTTCTAGCAGAGATTTATATGGACTATCTGAAGGTCATATTTCCAAAATTTTCAACACTTTTGACCGACTACAGCATATTCCCATCTGGCTCAGTAGAGATCATGTTCAACAAACTATGCCGGATATATTTAAGAAAAACTATAAATCAACACGAGTTAATATTGACTATACCAAAATATTTATAGAACAAGCATCGGCAACCGTGTGTCAGAGAGAAACATTCTCCAATCAAAAGCACCATAACACAGCCAAGGGATTGATTGGGTTAGCCCATCGGGGCAAATTAATTTTATATCCAGTCTGTTTGTAGGCAGGTTTTCGGATGAAAAGATTGCGCGGCACTGTAGACGTCGTGACTGTTTTAAAGCTGGTTATCCAGTGACGGCTTGAATTAATGAATATTGTTTTATGGCCCGTTGAATTCTAAGGTTACGCATGTATTTCCCGGAAAATGATAGCAGATAAAGGTTTTGACATTATACCAGATCTAGAAGCTAGAGGATGTTTTCTTACTATGCGACCTTTCTTGAGAGTCAGTGCCAATTTACATCACTACATACCCGATACCTGGAATCCAATATATATCCAATTGCGACCGTGTGTTCTCAGCTGTGACGGCGTGAAAGACATCTGTGGAGTGAAAGACAGCTGTGATTAAGTCGCGTGTAGGTAACTACGTCCATATTTGTATGAAGTTTAAAGCCGCTTTCAACATTTTTTCAGTTATATCGCGGCGGCGCTGCACCTAACAATGGATTCCTGGCATTTCTCTCACCAGTACATCCATCACATCCTTTCCTAGCCTCCAGCTGCTATTTCATATGGGTCTACGATTATCTACCCATTGCTGTGAGACAAACGTCGGAAAGGTTATTTTTCGCCGTCGAGGATCGAACCCACGGCTTCCAGAATGGAAGTCTTATGCCTGACCAACTGGCGGCAACATGGAGATTAAGGATCACGAAGAAATTCACTACCTATACGTGTAGGAATTAATAGTAAGGAAGCGTTCTTTTGATTGGTTTTAACAGAATGTCCGTTTTTTGAGATGCCTTAGCAGAAAAAAATTGCGACTTGGATCCTATTACTTCAATGCATTTTGATAACGATTATGAAATCTGTTCGCAATTTAAATATGGTTGTTATACAGAGAAGACTTGATGGACACACGTTAAATATACTGTGAAGACAGCAGTACCTACAGTAACGAAACCAGGAAGATTAAAGTTCCTGAAGAAATTTCACTATCCGATTGGTGTTAGGATAAATGGTACGGTAGCTTTTTCATGCTTGGTTTTAGCAAACTGTCCGTTTTTTGAGGTACCTGAGCGTATAAAATTCAGTGACGTGGATCCTAAAATAACGGTATTCGGTGACTACCAAATCTTATTAAAAGCCGTATGCAAAAATACCTTATCATGAATGTACTCGACCTGATTTTAGAGTACATTACGGTACAACCGAAAATGGTGAGCCGATGCTGCCGATGAAAGACCCTCGCCATTAGTGTCCAATATCGGCAAAATCGAGCTATAGGTTTGGTCATCCCTTGGACTTACCGAGTGCGAGTTGTTCATCCTCGAGGACGCGGTTTTGGCAACCATAACGATTATGAAATCTGTTCGCAATTTAAATATGTTTTGATACAGAGAAGACTTGATGGGCACACGTAAAATATAGTACTGTGAAGACAGCAGTACCTACAGTAACGAAATCTGGAAGATTAAGGTTCCTGAAGAAATGTCACTATCCGATTCGTGTAGGGATTAATGGTAAGGTAGTCTTTTATTGCTTGGTTTTTACAAACTGACCGTTTTTTGAGGTACCTGAGCGCATAAAATTAAGTTACGTGGATCCTATTACAGTAATTGTCATCAAGGTATTTTGATAACGATTATGAAATCTGTTCGATATTTAAATATGGTTGTGATACAGAGAACAAGTGTTGGGAACACATTATATATGCTGTGGAGATAGAAGTACCAACAGTAACGAAATAAGGAAGATAAAAGTTCCTGTTTTAATTCACTATCCCATTGGTGTAGGTTTTGATAGTGAGTTAGCTTTCTATTGCTTTGTTTTCATAAACTGTCCGTTTTTGAGGTACCTGAGCGCATAAAATTTAGCGACGTGGATCCTATTACAGTAATGGTCATCAAGGTATTTTGATAACGATTATGAAAGCTGTTAGCAATTTAAATATGGTTGTCATACAGAGAAGAAGTTTTGGAAACGCGTAAAATATACTGTCGAGACAGAAGTACCTACAGTTACGAAATCAGGAAGATTAAAGTACCTGAAGAAATTTCACTATCCCATTGGTGTAGGAATTAATTGTACGGTAGCATTCTATTATCCCATTGGTGTAGGAATTAATGGTACGGTAGCATTCTATTATCCCATTGGTGTAGGAATTAATGGTACGGTAGCATTCTATTATCCCATTGGTGTAGGAATTAATGGTACGGTAGCATTCTATTATCCCATTGGTGTAGGAATTTATGGTACGGTAGCATTCTATTATCCCATTGGTGTAGGAATTAATGGTACGGTAGCATTCTATTATCCCATTGGTGTAGGAATTAATGGTACGGTAGCATTCTATTATCCCATTGGTGTAGGAATTAATGGTACGGTAGCTTTCTATTGTCCCATTGGTGTAGGAATTAATGGTACGGTAGCTTTCTATTATCCCATTGGTGTAGGAATTAATGGTACGGTAGCTTTCTATTGCCGCACTGCCAGAGCTCATAAGAGCTCTCAGACGTCGATCCGTACCTTCTGGTCAACATGCGAACAAAAGGTCTCGAGGAAAGAATGAAAGCCGCCGTCGGGGATTGAACCCGGGACCTCGAGATTGACAGTCCGATGCGCTACCAACTGCGCTACGACGGCGGCTACTAGTGATTGAAAGAATGGCATTCGCAGTCTTACATAGTAACAGACATCATTTCAGCTCCTTAAACTTTTCTGTATTGTGTATTTTCAGTCATGGTCAGAGCAATCCATTTTCCTAGCGGGGGTGCCAGAGGCACTAACAAACTTAATGGAACGGATAATTTTTCAAACATAAAAGGGTCGATGGTTCAAAGAGTGAACACACATGACATGTGTATATCAAGAGCGATTGGTATAGATTAGCACACCGATGCTTTGTTCCAAACGACCAAATCTCAGTACGATCATTTTACCGTTCATCAAATATTGTTAGAAACGAACATTGACTTAAGGAAACCAGCACATCAGAACAAAATCTAGGATAGAGCAAAAAACCTGGCGCTGCTTCTTTGCAGATAAGCCAGCGTTTCGACGAATGGACCAAGGAAATTGAACGACTAACCGGCCTTTTTAGCAAGCGTCACAAGTTCGAATCGTCATTGGGAAAATAGATGCTGTGTGTCCCCCTAAAACATGACGTTGACTGGCCCATTATTTACTTGAATCCAACAGCCCATAATCAAATGAGCCATTTTCAATTGATTTCGAATAGGCAGGTTCTTTTCTGTGATCGGTGCTTGAAGCAGTACGATATTAAGTACGAACATCAGTGCGAAAGTACATGTCTGACTAGTAAGAGCCAGTATCGGCCAATCATTGTCCTGTCTAGTGTTTTGTATGGTGTGCAAGTCAAGGAAATGCGAAGGACATTTAGAAAGCTAGAGAGCCATAAATGGCTTGAGTCGCTCCACAGGCTTGAAATTCTTGATATAGCAAATCTAAGTTTTGACTACATCTTAGATATTTTGTAATAATTTTCAAAGTTTCGACTTTATAACATATAGAGAAATGACCTACACCTATAAAAGACATATTTTTCATCTAATGACAACAATTTTTGGCTGCATAATAATGGGTCAACCAAAGATCATACCAATGAAGTTTACTTAGTGGAAACTTCAAAAAAAAAATTCTCAGAATCCAATTGTTGGATATCTATCAAATTGCACTGGAATGAGCCTTAAGTGACCCTTTATCAGTCTACCAAAAATTATTGTGATCGGATGATCAAAATGTATTTTATGGGCGGAAGTCATTTCTGAATATGTAATATAGTGGTAACTTTGAAAATCATTTTCTCAGAAAGTAATTGATGGATATCAACCAAATTTCACAGAGTTGCTACAAGAATTTTCCTAAGATTTGACCCCATGACCTCATTTTGAACCCACTTGACCCAATTTCGAACTCGTCTGAAATTTCATCAAGATTATCATTCTGGCCAATATTCAGGACGATCGAGCACAACATATGCCTTCTAGAGTGTCTACAAGGTATATGGCTTCTAGAATGTCTTAACAAAGTTTTTCTACGATTAGACCCCTTGACCTCATTGACCCCACTTGATCCAATTTTGAACTTGACCGAGATTTTATCAAGATAATCATTCTGACAAATTTAGAATGATTGAGCCAAAACATGGCCTCTAGAGTGTCTAAAAGGTAAATGTTGACGCCGCACGACGGACATCATGCGACCCCAAAAGCTTACCTTGAGCACTACGTGCTCAGGTGAGCTAAAAACAAAAAGTGCGTGGCGAAGCCGTGACATCACGCGACGTTATGGAAATGTTTGCTCCATCTATCGTCTGCGGTATTGCACTCTTCAGACATAACTACTTACTCAGATGGAGCCGTGTTGATTTTTAAAAATTATCAACTCGATTGGGAAATGTAAATGAAGGTACAAAGATATGGCTCCTTAATATTTGTGGATATAAGGAGATATTATATAAATGAGGGAGAAAGCACGACACACAGTTTTCTCAGATCTTTATACGAGCCGGTACTTAAGCGGACAGTGACACGAGCGAAATCGACGGTTTCAAAGCCGCCATAGGTGACGGCATCGCAGGCTCCTGCCTATACACCAAACAGTCGACTTTTGCAGTGACAGGCGATACTACTCCGTCTTACAAACCTACAAAAATTTCGAACACATTGAAGCTTCATCAATGGGAAGGAACAGCAGCCAGAACACATTGAAGCTTTATCAATGGGAAGGAACAGCAGCCAATAATGACCAAGATAGGGCCATCTAACGTGATTAAGACGCCATGCTTGAATGATGAGTTTATCTATCGATGGTCTCTAGAATTTCTACAACCAAAGATTGTCTTCTGGGGTTTGTCCTCATGACCTAGTTTTATGCACAACTTGACTTGATTGCGAACTTGACTGAGATTTCATCAACACAATTGATCTGATCAATTTTCAGGTTGATTGACCCAAAAGTATGTAGTGTGTCTACAAGGTTTTTCTAAAATTTAACCTCGTAACCTAATTTTGACCCAAATTGACCAAACTGATACGAAATTTATCATCACAATCTCTCTGGCCAATTTAAATTATGGCCTTTAGAGTGTCTACTATGTAAATGTTGGCGAAACACGACGGACTTTTACTGATTTTTACTTTCATCGGAGATAAATATTTAAAAGTGATGGACCATCAAACAATACAAAATTATTCTTGTCGACTTGAATCTCTTCTATACTCTGCCATGAATGGTTCTTCAATGAGTCCTTCAGTTCAATAAAAATAGGCTTCGATAAAAACATTACAGCTCAACGTAATGGACAGTATCTGAAAGTTATATAACTAGAAAGCCATGAATGGCTTGAGTCGCTCCACAGGCTTGAAATAGCAAATCTAAGATTTGACTAGATTTTGAGATGTTTTGAGTTCCACAGATGTTCAAATGATTTTCAGTTTCCACAATAAACCATATAGAGAAATGACCTCCGCCCATAAAATCCATATTTTTCATCTGATCACAATTATTTTTGGCAGGCTGATAAAGCTTCACTCCAGAATCATTCCAGTGAAATTTGCTTTATATCCATCAATTACATTCAGAGAAAATGATTTTCAAAGTTTCCACTATATAACATATAGAGAAATGACCTCCGCCCATAAAATGCATATTTTTCATCCGATGACGATAATTTTTGGTAGACTGATAAAGGGGCACCCAAGGATCATTCATGTAAAATTTAATTAGTATCTATTTATTGGAATCTGAGAAAATGATTTTCAAAGTTTCCACTATATAACATATAGAGAAATAACCTCCGCCCATAAAATGCATATTTTTCACCCGATGACAATAATTTTTGGTAGACTGATAAAGGGGCACCCAAGGATCATTCATGTAAAATTTAATTAGTATCTATCAATTGGAATCTGAGAAAAGTCACTTTTTACCATATTTGGAAATTAGCCACGCCCATTTAATCCATGATTTTCATTAGATCAAAATTTCTTGAACAACCATGAAAGAGAGTCACCCAAGGATCATTCCTGTGAAGTTTGGTTGAAATTCATCCAGTAGTTTCTGAGGAGAAGATTTTTAAAGAAAAAGTTTACGATCGCGCGGACGGACGGACGCACACAACGCCATGACAATAGCCCCAGTGGCTTTCAGCCAGTGGAGCTAAAAACGAGATAGTTTTTGATAACGGTGTGTTATCACGTGACAAGTCGAAAGGGATTCGTTTGAAGTGGTCAGAGACCGTGAAACTGAGAGACGCCATAAATGAGTTGGAAGAGAAATAGCTTATGTCTCTTTTCTATCAAAATTGCTTATAACTTGTGTTTGTTTTGCTTTCTGTCTGAAAGAGGGTTTACTGCTGCTTTTAACAACCTTTCAGTCATATATCGGCGGCTGTAGCACCTTACTATGCATTTTGGTATTTTTTACACCAGCACGTTCTACCATAAAGCAGTAATGATGACTTGTGTTCTTACATGTCGCGGCAAACATAGGGGGGCTGTGAGGACGAGTTGGACAGTGAGGACGAATTGAACAGTGAGTCGGAGACCGATCAGTATTCGGTCTTCGATGATGATGAATGGTTAATGGATTTCATCGACACGAATTCGGAATGGGAGTCAGCGTGGGAGTGATTGAACTCAGAGCCAATTCACAGCTCTGACTCGGGCTGGGCATCAGAATAATTGTTCTTTTGGCGAGAGATTTTTTTGGTGAGACATTTCTTTGGGTATCAAATATACCTCCGCACATAAAATGCACATTTTTCATCTGATCACAATGATTTTTCTTAGACTTATAAAGGGTCTCTCAAGGATCATTCCAGTGAATTTTGGTTGATATCCATAGATTACATTCTGAGAAAATGATTTTCAACGTTTCCACTATAAACCATATAGAGAAATGACCTCCGCCCATGAAAAACATATTTTTCATCCAATCACAATAATTTTCGGTAGCATGATAAAGGGTCACTCAAGTTTACTTAAGTGAAATTTGGATGATATCTGTCCAATAGATTCTGAGACAATGATTTTCAAAGTTTCCACTATATGACATATTGTTACTGTCGTAGTGAAGTAGCAAAATACTTATGGTACGAATTATGACGTAACAGTTTAACCCGATTAACTCCCTTGTTGAAAAATCCACCATTTACCTTTTTTGCGCGTGAAACGAATCATGAATGAATGAATGAATGAATGAATGTCGTTTTATGGCCCGTCGACAGCTAAGGTCATGTTGGGCGCAAACACTTCTGTATTAAACTGGAATAATCCGACGTGAGCACGAAAGCACATGGACTCCCCTCAGAACAGGAGAACGGTCCATGTGCGAGTCCACCCGACCGGAAAATTCACAAAAGTGGGCATTCATGTGTGTACCAAAATTAAAGTAGGCAATAGTATTAAAAAATCAATGTAAACAAATAAAATTCTAAAGAAACCTTCGCATGTAAAAGAAATAATAACCAAAAGAGTTAATGAAAACGGTAAAATTTTATATAGCTACTTTAAAAATTCAGATGAAAGAAACGAGGTAAATAGAACATAAAAATCAAATTTTACTATATAAATGATTCGCCTTGAGAAAGTCAAAAATAAGTTCAAGTTTGACAAAGTCAAACAGCTGCCTCATACTATCAACTTTAAAATATCTGTCTCTGATAAAAGAAAAATCAATACAATCTATAAAAATATGTTTGATAGTAAGAGGAGCGTTGCAGGGAACGCACATCGGCATTTCTTCTCCTTTTAAAAGATAGGAGTGCGTAAGATAACTATGGCCAATGCGGAGGCGAGTCAAAATCAACTCTTCGCGACGGCATGACCTGTAACCAGGCAACCAATCGCCGAGTTCCTGTCGAACAGAGAATAATTTATTATTCTGGTTAGCTGGATCAGTCCAACAGTTCCTCCAGACATCATGAATAAAACTATGAACAAGGGGTATAAAATCAGTACAAGGTACTTCAAAGGGTAAAATTTCGAGTGATAATGCATCCTTGGCAGCTTTATCTGCCTCCTCATTACCACGAATACCAATATGGCTTGGAAGCCAACAGAAAACGAGATCAACATCATTAAGCTTAGCTATTTTATCTAGTAGCCTTACAATAAGGGGATTGTCAGTTTTCTCTTGCTCAATCGCTTGCATGCTTGACATAGAGTCAGTATAAATGATATAGCGAGAGAGACGTTCTGCGATCATATGATCAAGTGCGAGATCAATGGCCTTAAGCTCGGCTGAAAAAATAGAAGAATTATTGGGAAGGCGGAATTGATATTTTTCCCCATCTAAAATAGTGGCTGAAGCAACCTTTTCGCCATCCTTTGAACCGTCTGTGTATATCTCTTTGTATGATGTGTATTTTTCTTTGACTTCCAAGAACTTGGTTCTAAAAATTGTTGGATCCGTTGTATCCTTTTTGCTGGAAGCAAGATCATAAAGAAACGTGGGGCTTTTATATGTCCATAAAGGAACATCAGGAACAACATGTTCTGCCACGTCCTCTAGATCAAAGTCTAGAGAATTTACATCAGCTTCACAACGCAAACTGAAGGGAAGAATAGGGTTATTTTTCTTTTCAAAATCCTCTCTGTATTTTGGATCAAACACAACTTTATGAGTAGGATTATCGGGATTGGATTTAAGTTTTAAATAATATTGCAAAGAAAGCTTCTTTCTTCGTAAATTTAAGGAAGGCTCATTTGCTTCTGTATAAAGACTGTTAACTGGTGAAGTTTGAAATGCGCCCAACGCCAAGCGCAATCCTTGATTATGAATGGTATCTAGTTTGCGAAGGTATGAAGGGCGCGCAGAACCATAAACAACACAGCCATAATCTAGCTTTGATCTAACAAGTGCCCTATAGAGGCGCAATAGAACCTTTTTATCGGCTCCCCAATCCATACTGGATACAACACGTAAAAGATTAAGTACCTTTAGGCATTTATTTTTCAAATTGTCAATATGGGGAATAAACGACAGTTTAGAATCAAAAAGGAGTCCTAAGAACTTAAATTCCTTAACAACTTCAATCGGCACTCCGCCCAGCTTTAATTCTGGTTCAGAGTGCATTTTTCTTGACTGAAAAAAATGCATACATTTAGTTTTTGTCTTTGAAAACTTGAAGCCGTTTTCATTGGACCATTTTGAAAGATTGTTTAAAACTTGCTGCAACTGTCTTTCAATTGTATACATGTGTTTTGATTTGTAACAGATGCAGAAGTCATCAACATAAAGGAAACATTCCACGCCAGGGCAAACAGTTTTAACGATATTGTTTATTTTGACACTAAATAGTGTAACCGATAAAATACTCCCTTGGGGAACACCCATTTCTTGTTCATGAGGATCAGATAATGTATCTCCAACCCGGACTCTAAACTGCCGTTCATCCAAAAAAGCTGAGATGAAAAAGGCAAGGCGACCTCGTATACCGAAATCATAGAGGTCGTTCATTATTCCATACTTCCATGTGGTGTCATAAGCACTTTCGAGATCAAAAAAGACTGAAACAACGTGTTCCTTCTTTACTAGAGGCGCTTGAGCGCCTGATTCGCTCCACAGGCCTGAATATCCAAATAATGACTATTAGAGGATGATAAAGCTGTTTAAATGAGAATTGAAGTGAATGAATGAGTGAAATGTTTATTTCAAGTAAATAAGGGTCATATGCTGAAATATTTCTGCATAAAAAACTCATGATCAGTGAATAACAAAATTGACCTCTACCTGTTACACAAATATTTTTCATTTAATCACAATAATTTTGTGCAGTCTGATAATGGGTCACCCAAGGATCATTCTAGTGATATTTTGTAAAAATCCAAATATAAGAATTTCAAAACTAACAGAATGTTACTGCACAATATACTGGTGTTGGTCTGCAAAATTTTGATTGCAGATCTTTCCACTTTTAATTAAACACTACTAAAAGATGTTACTTCACAATTGTTTGTCATCAAAACAAAATTCTAACTAATGATAGTAAGAAGTAAAATAATCAATCCACTATATTTATTTTATTCTGCCCAATGCCTTAGAGTGCAGTAAAATCAACTCTTTCTACCCCACTCTGAATGTCAGGAGGTCAGAACATCATTTTACACTCTGTGCAGATTCACCCTTTGTTCAACTAAACTCACCAATTCTGAGTGGGTATTCTCAGGCTACTTATTTCAACTAATGTTTCTATACATTTGAATTTCAACAAAGGTTTTGTTCCTTCTAATCTATAATCATTACACCTATTAAATTTGACAAGTCTAGAAATATTCATCATTGAGAAGATACCAAAAGGGTGATCAAATATTCATTTTATATGTTATAATACCCTCTACCAATAAAAAAAATATGCTGTTCATCTAATCAAATATTTTTTTGCAGACTGATACAACTTCACAGAAATAAAATTTCCATGATATCTAATCCATCTGTTTAACTTTTCAGGATAGTTTGTTTTACCCTATATATGAAGAAATGACCTCTGCCCATAAAAGACATATTTTTGATCTGATCACAATATTTTTTTAATAGACTGATAAAGGATCACTAAAGAATCATTCTAGTAAAATTTGGTTGATATCTATCAATTAAGGTTCTGAGAAAATGATTTTCAAAGTTTACACTATATAACATATAGGGAAATGACCTCCGTACATTAAATATATATTTTTTATCCGATCACAATAATTTTTGCTATACTGATAAAGGATCACTCAAATATCATTCATGTAAAATTTGGTTGATATCTATCAATTAGGTTCTGAGAAAATGATTTTCAAAGTTTTCACTATATAACAAATAGAGAAATGACCTCCGCCCATAAAATACACATTTTTCATCCGATCACAATAATTTTTGCTATACTGATAAAAGGTCACTCAAGTATCATTCATGAAAAATTTGGTTGATATCTATCGATTAGATTCTGAGAAAATGATTTTCAAAGTTTTCACTATATAACATATAGAGAAATGACCTCCGCCCATAAAATACATATTTTTCATCTGATCACAATGATTTTTTGTATGCTGATAGAGGGCCCCACAAGGATAATTCATGTGAAGTTTGGTAAATATCCATCAATTAGTTTCTGAGAAAAGCCACCTATTACCATATATGGAAATTAGCCATGCCCACTACAGCCATGATTTTCAACCGATTAAAAATCTTTGAAGGAATCTGATAGAGGGTCACCCAAGGAACATTCCTATGAAATTTGATTGGAATCCATCCAGTACTTTATGAGGAGAAGATTTTTAAAGTAAAAGTTTACGGACGGACGGACGGACGCACGGACGCACGGACGCACGCACGGACGACGGACACCTCGCCATGACAATAGCCCGCTGGCCTTTCGGCCAGTGGAGCTAATAAAGGCTTCTCGAATAAATGTCTCGAAGCGAACAAGATGATCAAGAGTGCTCCTCTGTTTACGAAAGCCACTTTGGACTTGCGTAATAAGGTGGTTCTTTTCAAGAAACCAAACAAGCCGATCATTAACCATTCTTTCCATAGTTTTACAGATGCAACTAGTTAAAGCAATAGGGCGGTAATTTGAAGGGTTTGTCGAATCTTTACCTGGTTTAGGTATTGGAATAACGATAGCTTCCCGCCAAGAGACTGGAATGCTTCCCGTTTTCCATACCTGGTTATAAATTTCGAGTAAGCATTGAAGGGAACGGGATGGCAAACGTTTGAGGAATTGATAATGAATAGTGTGTGATCCGACAGCAGTGTCGTGACACTTTTTTAAAGCTTTCTTCAATTCCTTAACGGAAAAGTCTCTATTATAGTGTTCCAGATTTCTGGAACTAAAATTAAGTTTAGACTTTTCTTTTTCACCTTGAACATTCTGAAAAGTAGGTGAATAATTGGTAGAGGAAGATTTCTTGGCAAACGTGTCTGCAAGGACATTGGCTATATCATGTTTTGAAGAAACTGTGTTATCGTCATCCATTTTAAGATGACTCACACTTAGAGATGTGTTCTTCCCACTAATTTTTCGTATCATGTCCCAAGTCTTTTTGACAGATGATCTAGAATTTAATCTAGAGACATACTGTCTCCAAGACGAACGCTTACTTTGTTTTATTGTACGACGTGCTTTTGCACGCGCAATTTTAAATTTGTAAAGATTTTCCTTTGAAGGCCTTAAGCCAAATGCTCTTAGAGCACGTTTTCTTTCAGCTACAGCCTTTTTGCAATCATCATTGAACCATGGCTTGTTTGGATTCTTTGGGTCAGGCGATGTTTGTGGAATACTTTTTTCTGCAGCAGAATAAAGTAAAGATGTAAACAAGTCTGCAGAGTTATCACAGTCATCAAAGGCTTCTTGATTTATCGACTGTTCACATGTGGTTTTAAAAAGTTCCCAATTAGCCTTATGGAGTTTCCAACGCCTAGGGCGCTCCTGAACAGATGGTCCTAATTCGGAAATCTGAATAGGGAAATGGTCACTACCATGAAGGTCAGAAACTACTTTCCATGAAAAATCAGGGAAAATATCAGGACTGCAAATAGTCAAATCTAGTGAAGAATAATTTCCAGTTGCAGGATGAAGATAAGTTTTAGATTTGTCATTCAATAAAACAAGATCATGCCTTGTTACAAAATCCTCAACAATACGACCTTTGTCGTCTGTATTGGAGCATCCCCATAACCTATGGTGAGAATTGAAATCCCCCATTAGTATAAAAGGTTGTGGTAGCTGGTCAACTAGATTATCAAGTTTTCTACCATCTACAGGGGAACTAGGAGGAAGGTAAATAGAACACAATGTAATTGTTTTATTTAGAGAGACACTTACTGCTACTGCTTGTACAGAGGTATTTAAAGTAACATGGCGGTGAGGAACATTATTATTTACAATAATTCCCACACCACCAGATGCTCTCTCACGTTCTGTGAAATTAGTCAGAAAGCAAGAATGATTTTTCAAAGAAAACTTATCTGTATCTTTTAAAAACGTTTCTTGCAAACAAACTGCAACTGGTTTTTGTTTGGAAACTAGAAGATTAAGTTCTTCAAATTTGGCTTTGATGCTGCGACAATTCCATTGTATAATGTTATTCGCCATTATGGTGGTTAATGTAAAAATAATACCACTTATCAATGGAAGTGAGAAATTACCCATTATTTAACCGCTGTTAAATTGATTTTGTTCACACCTTGCCTTATTGCATCAGCTTTTTGATTTGATGGTGTGGGGTTTGAAGGAGGAGGAGCGGGTACATCCATCTCTTCCTCTTCATCTGATTCGCTTAACTCAGTGAAGCGATTTTCTGTTGGAACTGGAGGAGGGGAAACCTTCTCCAGATTAATGCGAGTCCGTCTCTGACTGACGGACTCTGAGACTGATTTAGATTTCTCTTTCTGTGACGGTTTACTATTACTTTTGTTGACAATAACTTTATTTTGTGTAGGAGCATGTGCTATCTTTTCAGACTCAGGGGCTTTTTTATCATCGGTCTTTGGAGGTTCTGTGCTATTCAAGGGCGTTTCCCCAGCTAATACTTGATCAAGCTTACTACGCACTTCAGGAAACATTTCAGTGAGTATTTTTAGCATTCGTTCACAGGTTGTACATTCTTTTGATTTTTGAGTTGGGGTCGGTTCAGGGACAGCTTTTGCTTTACTTGCATAACTTTTGGCATCATCTCTGGTTTCAACTATTTTCCTGGCTTCAAAAAAGGAAACAGATTGCCTAAATTTTACATTTAATATTTCTTTTTCTATTTGGAATTTAGGGCATGATCTCGAATTAGCAGGGTGTGCCATTCCACAATTGATACAATTAAAATCATTCTCACATTCCTCCTCGTCATGCTCATCAATATCCCCTTCAAAGCCACATTTTCTACAGATTTTAGTCCTTTTACAGTTATCCTCGTGATGCCCAAACTTCTGGCAGTTAAAACAGCGCAGAGGGTTGGGAACAAACACATCTACTTTAACAATTTGAAAACCCACTTTAATTTCCTTTGGTAGAGAGGGCTCATTTAAAGTAAGAATATAAGTGTTTGTTTTTGTTTTCTTGCCATCCTTCATAAATTCAACCCTTTTAACTGCTGTTACACCCTGCGATTTTAAGTTTGTCTCAATTTCGTAGATCAGACAAGACGACAATTCCCTGCACCGAATGACACCCTTAGAACTGTTTAACTTTCCATGTGCATATACTTTCACTTTATGATTGAAAAATTTAGTCATTTTCAGAAGATTGTCAGCCTGAGCCCTTTTGGTAACTTCAATTAATAAATTTCCATTTTTGCAATTTTTAACTGATTTTGGCGTTCCAATTATTGCTCTTATCTGCTTTTCTATTATAAAGGGTGAAAGGTCTGCTATCTCAATATCTGGGTCATCACTTTCGACCACTATAAACTTTGGAAAAGGCGGTTGATTAATATTCTCATCCTCTGAGTCTGAAAGAACCCTCTTGGTTTTTTTGGTTGATGCCATAATAATGAGTTTATTTCAGCGGCGATGCTCCAAACCACCCGCCCTCGGAGTCCTACTAATGGGGACACCTAACCTGGGGAATTCCATCTCAGGAGAGGTGCCGGGGATACATCGCCGATATACTCGGTGCAAAATGGCTAGATCAAGCAATATATACATCCGATAATTAATTCACCCAAGCATGAAGAAATAACGGAAAGCATAATTGTCGATCAAACACCATGTTTACCCGATTGGCCCATGAGCCACCGCCTTCTAAGGCATGTGAAAAAATAACTTATTCAATTGAAGACGACAGTTTGTTGATAAAGGGTTAATCAAAACGCCCTAGGGCAAGACATGACCAGCCGATTGATCGGGTCGGGCCCGCCCGACCTCCCGTTTATCCCAACTCAGGGCCAAAGTGGTGTGTTGCAAATACAGGGCCTAGCCAATCCCTGAGGTCACTCAACCACCAGGATCCCGTCATCAGGCATTACGGGTCGCAGCCCACGGCAAACAGGCAGGTCCATTTGTTTGGGGTCATACCATGTACTACATGGACAGCAGCCGACTATTTCTAGCTGGGGGCCACGAATCATGAAACCTTGCGAAGAGTTTGAATTTGCGATTTAACTGCGTCAAACGGGGCGAAAGAGGTAGGTAAAGTGATTTACGAAAAAAGTGCTCGCATTCTTTGCTTTAGTGCTTCTATTACGCGAACGTTTTGCGTTTGATCTTGATATTTACGTGCGAATCTGAATCGTAATGCGTTTTCGCGCTTACTTAAAAATGCCCGGTTTATCTTTTCAGTTTCGACGACAGGGTTGGCGAATAACGATATGCGGTGGATTTTTTAAGGGACCTCGTTAGATCTTGTCTGTACCACTTTGCCCTAATGCCTTAATATTCAACTGTGAAACATAAAGGACTTGTTACAGTTAAATTTTTGAACGTCCGTTACACATATAGAGAATTGACCTCCGCACATAAAATACATATTTTTTATCGATTCACAATAACTTTTTGTAGAAGGTTAAAAGGTCACTCAAAGATCATTTCAGAGAAATTTTGTTGAAATCCATCAGTTACATTCTGAGAAAATAATTTTCAAAGTTTCCATATATATATAAGTTTCTTTATAACGTATAGAGAAATGACCTCCGCCCATAAAATGCACATTTTTGATCCGATCACAACAATTTCATGTATACTGATAAAGGGCCATCGAAGGAACATTCATGTAACATTTCATTGGTATCCATCAATTAGAATCTGAGAAAACTCATTTTTTACCATATTTGGAAATTAGCCACGCCCATTAAATCCATGTTTTTCATTGGATCAAAATTTCTTTAAAAACTTTTAAGCAAGGTCACCCAAGGATCATTCCTGTGAAGTTTGGTTGAAATCCATCCAGTAGAGTTTCTGAGAAGATTTTTAAAGAAAAAGTTTACGACCGGACGCACGCACACAACGCCATATAATAAGCCCCAGTGGCTTTCAGCCAGTGGAGCTAAAAGCGATCAAAATCGGCTAGACAAATAACCCTAAATCGACGGAAATTGATTTAAAAAACACTTCCGTAGACTACTCAAATGAAGTTTAAATATAACCATTAAACTTACGAGTTGTAAAATTTTGTATCTATACAAATATATACCATTGCTATTTGAGTTATTAAAATGGAGGTAAGCACTGCAGTCCTTTTTTGGAAACTACAGGTATTGGAGACAAAGATTTTAATAATTTTAATATTTTTCATATATTTAAATAAGAAAATTATAAAAAAAATACGTTTCTTTTGGTCAGTTTTCATACGTAAATTGTTATTACAATGTACCAATGGAAACTCACATTAGATGTATACAAACGATTCTGGAAAAAAGAAATTTTTTATGAAAACTTTAAAGATCATTTACAATAATGGTGAAAATTTTTCGGTACCTATAATTTATGGATGTTCAAATAAACAGGGAACCGATGCCGAAATAATTTGTTAAATTAAACTAGAAAGCCATTAATGGCTTGAGTCGCTCCACAGGCTTAAATTTCTTGTAATAGCAAATCAAATTTTTAATTAGATTTTTTTTATATTTTGGGTTCTTAGAGCAAACACAAATTTAAAAGCAGTAAAGTGGTCAAAGCAAATGATTGACTGACTGGTTAACTAATTGATGGATATTGTAGTGATAATACTTTGATGGACATTGGAGTAATAATATAGTCGAACAAGAGGGCCATAGTGGCCCTAAATTCACCTGAATGAACTGTCAAAAATTGTTAAATTGATAGGAGTTTAACGCCGCTTTCAACATTATTTCAGTTATATCGCGGCGGCTGGAGCAACTAACAATGGATTCCTGGTATTTCTCTTACCAGTACAACCATCACATTCTTTCCTAGTCTCCAGCTACTATCTCACATAGGTCTACGATTATCAACCCATTGGTGAGAGACAAATAGTCGGAAAGAATGAGTGCCGCCGACGGGGATCGAACCCGGGATCTCTAGAATGACAGTCCGAGGCGCTACCAACTGCGCTATGACGGCGGCTCAAAAAATTGTAAAAAGTAGTTTTAGAAAAAGGATGATGAATTCTGAACAAATTGCAGCTTGATCGGGCGAAAAATGAGGCCTCTAGTGTGCATAAAAGATTATTCTAAGCTGTAAGCCTATGACCTACTTTTTGACCCCAGTTGACCCAAATTCGAATTCATCTGAGATTTCATCAAGACAATCATTCTGATCAAATTTCAGGTTGATTGGGCAAAAAAAGTGGCCTCTAATGTACATACAAGGTTCTTCTAATTTTTGACCCCTTGACCTAGTTTTTGACCCCAGTTGACTAAATTTCGTAGATTTCAGGTCAATCGGACCAAAAATGCGGCCTCGTGAGTGCAAACAAGGTTTTTCTTAGATTTGACCCCGTGACCTAGTTTTTGACCCCAGTTGACCCAAATTCAAACTTGTCCAAGATTTCACCAAGACAATCATTCAAACCAAATTTCAGGTTGACCGGCCAAAAAATGTGGCCTCAAGAGTGCATACAAGGTTTTTCTAAGATTTTTCCCATGGCCTAGTTTTTGACCCCAGTTGACCCAATTTTGAACTCGTCCGAGATTTTATCAAGACAATGATTCTGACCAAGTTTCAGGTTGATCGGGTAAAAATGTAGCCTCTAGAGTGCATACAAGGTAAATATTGACGGACGGACGATTGATTGATTGAATGGGGTTTTACGCCGCTTTCAAAATTATTTCAGTTATATCGCGGCGGCTGGAGCACCTAACAATGGATTCCTGGTATTTCTCACGCCAGTACTACCATTACATCCTTTCCTAGCCTCCAGCTACTATCTCACATAGATCTACGATTATCGACCCTTTGGTCTCTAAGATCTACGATTATCGACCCTTTGGTGAGAGACAAATAGTCGGAAAGAATGAGTGCCGCCGTCGGGGATCGAACCCGTGACCTCTAGTTTGAGACGGACGGACGACGGACACCACCTACCCACAAAAGCTCACCTTGGGCACTTCGTGATCAGGTGAGCTAAAATGCAATTTTGTCAAACTTAAGGGCACCTTGATGGTCCTTTATAGCTCACCTGAACCTAGAAAATCACACTGTTGTCTAATAAACATGCGAGATTATTAATTGCTCTCGATTATTAATTGGTCTCGTGCTCTAATGAGTCTTTAATAATCAATATTTGTGGCTGACTGGCTGTAACAGTGAAAAGGATGTTCAAGAAAACTGCAATTTCGTCAAAGTCAATGGAACATAATTTAAACAAGAGAATAATTGTTTTACGTGTCATATAGTGAAATTTATCTGAAAAGAAAACTTCATGATTGATTAATAACGTATAGAAAATTGACCTCCGCCTGTTAAATACGTATTTTTTTTTATCCAATCACAGTATTTTTGTGCAGCCCGATAATGGGTTACAAAAGGAACATTCCAGTGAAATTTGGTTGATATCAGTAATATTTTGAGAAAATGATTTTCAAAGTTTCCGATTTGAAACATATATGGAAACGAATTCCGCTCATAAATTACATTTTTTCATCTGATCACAATATTTTTTGGTAGACTGATAAAGAACTAGAGGCGCTTGAGTGCCTGATTCGCTCCACAGGCCTGAATATCCTGATAATGACTATCATAGGATGATAAAGCTGTTTAAATGAGAATTGAAGTGAATGAATGAGTGAATGTTTATTTCAAGTAAATAAGGGTCGTATGCTGAAATATTTCTGCATAAAAAACTCATGATCAGTGAATAAATTGACCTCTACCTGTTACACAAATATTTTTCATTTAATCACAATAATTTTGTGCAGTCTGATAATGGGTCACCCAAGAATCATTCTAGTGAAATTTTGTTTAAATCCAAATATAAGAATTTCAACACTAACAGAATGTTATTGCACAATATACTGGTACTTTGTCTGCAAAATTTTGATTGTAGATCTTTCCACTTTTAGTTAAACACTACTAAAAGATGTTACTTCACAACAATTGTTTGTCATCAAAGCAAAATTCTAACTAATGATAGTAAGAAGTAATATATTCAATCCAATATATTTATTTTATGCTGCCTAATGCCTTAGAGTGCAGTCAACTCAACTCTTTCTACCCAACTCATAATGTCAGGAGGTCAGAACATCATTTTACACTATGTGCAGATTCACCCTTCGTTCAACTAAACTCACCAAAACTGAGGGGGTATTCTCAGGCTACTTATTTCAACTAATGTTTCTATACATTTGAATTTCAAGGAAGGTTTTGTTCCTTCTAATCTATAATCATTACACCTATAAATTGAACAAGTCTAGAAAAATTCATCATAGAGATGACACCAAAAGGGTGATCAAATATTCACTTTATATGTTATAATACCCTCTGCCAATAAAAAAAAATATGCTGTAACCTTTCAGGATAGTTTGTTTTACCCTATATTGGATATTCCACCATATAACCCCATCCGAAGAAATAACCTCTGCCCATAAAAGACATAGTTTTGATCTGGTCACAATATTTTTTCATAGACTGATAAAGTATCACTAATGAATCATTCTAGTAAAATTTGGTTGAAATCCATTGATTAGATTCTGAGAAAATGATTTTCAAAGTTTACACAATACAAAATATAGGGAAATGACCTCCACCCATAAAATATATATTTTTCATCCGTTCACAATAATGTTTGCTAGACTGATAAAGGGTCACTTAAGTATCATTCATGTAAAATTTGACTGATATCTATCAATTAGATTCTCAGAAAATGATTTTCAAAGTTTCTCAGAAAATGATTTTCAAAGTTTTCACTATATAACATATAGAGAAATGACCTCCGCCCATAAAGTACACATTTCCCATCTGATCACAATATTTTTTTATAGACTTGTTGAACGTCACTCAAGATTCATTCCAGGGAAATTTGGTTGATATCCATTGGTTAGAATCTGAGAAAATGACTTTTTAAGTTTTCACTATATAACATTTAGAGAAATGACCTCCGCCCATAAAATACATTGATTGATTGAATGGGGTTTTACGCCGCTTTCAACATTATTTCAGTTATATCGCGGTGTCCGGAGCACCTAACAATGAATTCCTGGTATTTCTTTCACCTGTACTACCATTATACCCTTTCCTAGCCTCCGACTGCTATTTCACATAGGTTTACGATTATCTACCCATTGGTGAAAGACAAACGTCGGAAAGAATATAAGCCGCCACCGGGGATCGACATAAAATACATATTTTTCATCTGATCACAATGATTTTTTAGCTCACCTGAGCAAAAAGTGCTCAAGGTGAGCTTTTGGGGTTACTTGATGTCCGTCGTCCGTTGTGCGTCGTCAACATTTACCTTGTGGACACTCTAGAGGCCATATTTTTAGCCCAATCAACCTGAAAATTGGTCAGAATGATTATCTTGATAAAATCTCGGACAAGTTCGAAATTGGGTCAAGTGGGGTCAAAAACTAGGTCACAGGGTCAAATCTTAGAAAAACCTTGTGGACACTCTAGAGGCCATATTTTTAGCCCAATCAACCTGAAAACTGGTCAGAATGAATTTCTTGATGAAATCTTGGACAATTTCGAAATTGGGTCAAGTGGGGTCAAAATCTAGGTCACGGGGTCAATTCTTAGAAAAACCTTGTTGGCACTCTAGAGGCCATATTTTTAGCCCAATCAACCTGAAAATTGGTCAGAATGATTATCTTGATGAAATCTTTGACAAGTTCGAAATTGGGTCAAGTGGGGTCAAAAACTAGGTCACAGGGTCAAATCTTAGAAAAACCTTGTTGACACTCTAGAGGCCATATTTTTAGCCCAATCAACCTGAAAACTGGTCAGAATGAATATCTTGATGAAATCTTGGACGAGTTTGAAATTGGGTCAAGTGGGGACAAAAGCTAGGTCACGGTGTCATTCTTAGAAAAACCTTGTGGACACTCTAGAGGCCATATTTTTAGCCCAATCAACCTGAAAACTGGTCAGAATGAAATTCTTGATAAAATCTTGGACAAATTCAAAATTGGGTCAAGTGGGGTCAAAATCTAGGTCACAGGGTCAATTCTTAGAAAAACCTTGTGGGCACTCTAGAGGCCATTTTTTTAGCCCAATCAACCTCAAAATTGGTCAGAATGTTTATCTTGATAAAATCTCGGACAAGTTCGAATTGGGTCAAAATCTAGGTCACAGGGTCAATTCTTAGAAAAACCTTGTGGGCACTCTAGAGGCCATTTTTTTAGCCCAATCAACCTCAAAATTGGTCAGAATGTTTATCTTGATAAAATCTCGGACAAGTTCGAATTGGGGTCAAGTGGGGTCAAAATCTAGGTCACAGGGTCAAATCTTAGAAAAACCTTGTGGACACTTTAGAGGCCCTATTTTAAGCCCAATCAACCTGAAAATTGGTCAGAATGATTATCTTGATATAATCTCAGAAGAGTTCCAAATTGGGGTCAAAAACTAGGTCACAGGGTCAAATCTTAGAAAAACCTTGTGGACACTCTAGAGGCCATATTTTTAGCCCAATCAACCTGAAAACTGGTCAGAATGAATATCTTGATGAAATCTCTTGACAAGTTCGAAATCGGGTCAAGTGGGGTCAAAGACTAGGTCACAGGGTCAAATCTAAGAAAAACCTTGTGGACACTCTATAGGCCATTTTTTAAGCCCAATCAACCTCAGAATTGGTCAGAACAATTATCTTGATGAAATACTCGGACCAGTTCGAAATTGGGTCAAGTGGGGTCAAAAACTAGGTCACGGGGTCAAATCTTAGAAAAACCTTGTGGACACTCTAGAGGCCATATTTATAGCCCAATCAACCTGAAAATTTGTCTGAATGATTATCTTGATGAAATCTCGGGCAAGTTCGAAATTGGGTCAAGTGAGGTCAAAAACTAGGTCACGGGGTCAAATCTTTGAAAATCCTTGTAGACACTCTAGAGGCCATATTTTTAGCCCAATCAACCTGAAAATGGACAGAATGAGTAATTTGATGAGAACATTGACGAATTTGAAATTGGGTCAAGTTAGGTCAAAACTAGGTCATTGGGTCATCTCTTAGAAAAACTTTTTTAGATTGTTAATTCAGGTGAGCGATTAAGGGCCACTATGGCCCTCTTGTTGTAGGCTGATAGAGGGAATGAATGAATGGATAGAGTTTTAAGGCCCGTCGACATCTAAGGTCATGTTGGGCGCAAAACTTTTAAAATATCAAAAGGCGACGACCATATATAACAGAAAACTAAGATATTTATAGCATAAAAAAGGAAATCGCTGTAAATCGTGAAACAAAAAATATGTATACGGTAGAAATATAAAGAAATTAGTTATACTTTCAAAACTAAAAAGAAATAGTGCTCAAAAGAACACTCAATATTAATGTTAAAATACAAAGAAACAGTTTTAAATCTAAAGGAAAAATGGATTTAAAAGAACATAAAATCATATTTTACTATACAAATTAATGGCCTTCAGGAAATCAAATATCAGCTCAATTTTAACATGGTTAAATAAGTCCTTCATACTGTCTACTTTAAAATATCTAACTCTTGTAAAAGAGAAATCTACACAATCAATAAAAATATGCCTGACAGTAAGAGGGGAGCTGCAAGGAATGCACATAGGAATATCTTCTCCTTTTAGAAGGTAGGAGTGCGTAAGATACGCATGACCAATGCGCAAGCGAGTCAGGATAAGTTCTTCGCGACGGTTTGACCTGTAACCAGGCAACCAATCGCCAAGCTCCTGTCGGACAGAAAATAGCTTATTGTTAATATTGGCAGGATCAGTCCAGCTGTTCCTCCAGACTTCCTGAATGAAACCATGAATTAAAGGTTTAAAATCGGTAAAAGGCACTACAGAAGGTAAAATCTCGAGTGATAATGCCTCCTTGGCAGCTTTATCTGCCTCTTCATTACCATGAATTCCAACGTGGCTAGGAAGCCAGCAAAAAACGAGATCAACACCATTAAGCTGAGCTATACTGTCAAGTAGTCTTACGACAAGGGGATTGTCAGTTTTCTCATGTTCAATAGCCTGCATACTTGACAGGGAGTCAGTAAAAATAATATAGCGGGAAAAGCGCTCTTCGATGATATGATCGAGTGCGAGATTAATCGCCTTAAGCTCAGCTGAGAAGATTGAAGAGTTATTCGGTAAGCGAAATTGGTATTTTTCGCCTTCTAAAATAGTGGCTGAGGCAACTTTTTCCTCATTCTTAGAACCATCTGTGTAAATCTCTTCATATGATGCGTATTTCTCTTTGATTTCTAGAAACTTTGTTTTAAAAACAGTTGGATCGGTTGTATCCTTTTTGCTAGAAGCAAGATCGTAAAGAAACGTGGGGCTTTTTGACGTCCACAAAGGAACATCAGGAACAATATGTTCTGCCACGTCCTCTAGATCAAAATCTAGAGAGTTAACATCTGCTTCACAACGTAAACTAAATGGGGGTATTGCACTTGGTTTTTTATCAAAATCCCGTCTGTATTTAGGTTCAAACACAGCTTTATACGTTGGGTTGTCAGGATTAGATTTTAGCTTTAAGTAGTATTGCATTGAGAGCTTTTTTCTTCTCAGGTTTAAGGAAGGTTCATTGGCTTCAATGTAAAGACTATTAACTGGTGATGTTCTAAAAGCACCCAGCGCTAGGCGCAATCCTTGATTATGAATAGAATCAAGTTTGCGAAGGTATGAAGATCGTGCAGAGCCATAAACAACGCAGCCATAGTCTAACTTTGATCTGACAAGTGTCCTGTAAAGGCGTAATAAAACCCTTTTATCAGCTCCCCAGTCCATACTGGATACAACACGTAAAAGATTAAGTGCTTTTTGGCACTTATTTTTTAAATTGTCAATATGTAGGATGAGAGAAAGTTTCGAGTCGAAGAGGAGGCCTAAAAATTTAAACTCTTTTACAACTTCAATCGGCACCCCGTCCAATTTCAATTCTGGATCAGGATGCATTTTCCTAGACTGACAAAAGTGCATACACTTAGTTTTGGTCTTGGAAAATTTGAAACCGTTTTCATTGGACCATTTAGAAAGATTATTCAAGACTTGTTGCAATTGTCTTTCAATGGTATACATATGTTTTGATCTGTAACAAATACAGAAATCATCAACATACAGAAAGCATTCCACGCCAGGGAAAGCAGTTTTAACGATATTGTTAATTTTGACACTAAATAGCGTCACTGACAAAATACTTCCCTGGGGAACACCCATTTCTTGCTCATGAGGATCAGATAAAGTATCTCCAACACGGACTCGAAACTGGCGTTCGTCCAAAAAAGCAGATATGAAATAGGCAAGGCGACCTCGAATACCGAAATCATAGAGGTCATTCATAATTCCATACTTCCATGTGGTATCATAAGCACTTTCAAGATCAAAAAACACAGAAACAACGTGTTCTTTCTTTATAAAGGCTTCTCGAATAAAAGTCTCGAAGCGGACAAGATGATCAAGAGTGCTTCTTTGTTTACGAAAGCCACTTTGTATTGACGTAATTAGGTGGTTCTTTTCGAGAAACCAGACAAGACGATCATTAACCATTCTTTCCATGGTTTTACAAATGCAACTGGTAAGAGCTATAGGGCGATAATTTGAAGGGTTTGTGGAATCTTTACCAGGTTTAGGTATTGGAATAACGATAGCTTCCCGCCATGATGCTGGAATGCTTCCCGTTTTCCAAACCTGGTTATAAATGCCAAGTAAACAGTGTAGGGAGAGAGATGGTAAACGTTTTAGGAACTGATAATGAATACTGTCAGAACCTACGGCAGTGTCATGACACTTTTTCAAAGCTTTCTTCAACTCTTTAACGGAAAAGTCTCTATTATAGTGTTCCAGGTTTTTGGAACTAAAATTAAGTTTCGACTTTTCTTTCTCACCTTTAAATTTCTGGAACGTAGGAGAATAATTTGAAGAGGAAGATTTCTTGGCAAACGTGTCTGCCAAGATATTAGCTATGTCATGTTTTGATGAAACTGTATCATCGTCATCTGTTTTGAGATGACCAACACTTAGAGATGAGTTCTTCCCACTGATTTTACGTATCATGTCCCAAGTCTTTTTGACAGATGATCTAGAATTTAATCTAGAAACATACTGTCTCCAAGACGAACGCTTACTTTGTTTAATGGTACGGCGAGCTTTGGCTCGTGCAATTTTAAATTTGTAAAGGTTCTCTTTTGATGGTCTCAAATCAAATGATCTGAGAGCAGATTTCCGCTCAGCTATAGCCCTTTTGCAATTTTCATTAAACCATGGTTTGTTAGGGTGTTTAGGGTCAGGCGACGTTCTAGGAATAGCTTTCTCTGCAGCCGAATATAATAAGGATGTGAAAAGCTCTGTAGAGTTTTCACAATCTTCAAAAGCCTTTGGATTTATTAATTGTTCGCAGGTAGTTTTGAACAACTCCCAATTAGCTTTATGGAGTTTCCAACGCCTTGGGCGTTCTTGAACCGATGGTCCTAATTCAGAAATATGAATAGGAAAATGGTCACTACCATGAAGATCAGAGTCCACTTTCCAGCTAAAAGCCGGGAAAATGTCTGGAGTGCAAACAGTTAAATCCAGTGAAGAATATGAACCAGTAGCTGGATGATGATAGGTAGGGGATTTATCATTTAATAAAACAAGATCATGATTTGATATGAAATCTTCAATTAACCGACCTTTGTCGTTTGTATTAGTGCATCCCCAAAGCGTATGGTGGGAATTGAAATCTCCCATTAATATGAAAGGCTTTGGTAACTGCTCGACAAGATCGTCTAGTTTCCTACGATGAATAGGAGAACTAGGAGGAAGATAAATTGAACAAAGGGTAATTGTTTTATTAAGGGATACGCTTACAGCTATAGCTTGTAGCGAAGTGTTTAGAGGAATGATGCGATGAGGAACATTGTTGTTAACAATAATTCCGACACCGCCAGAAGCTTTCTCATTCCCTTCAAAATTTTTGAAATAGCAAGAGTGGTACTTAAAAGAGAATTTATCAAAATCTTTAAGAAAAGTCTCTTGCAAACAGATTGCCACTGGTTTTCCATTAGAAACTAATAGATTCATTTCTTCAAAGTTGGCTTTGATGCTGCGACAATTCCATTGTAAAATGTTATTCGCCATTATAAAGGTTAAATGGGTAAAAATACAAATTATTGTTGGAAGTATGTTATTATTCATTTTTTAGCAGATAGTTTAATAATTCCCGCACCTTGCCTAATGACATCCGGATGTTCACTTGGTTTGATTTGTGAGACATCCAAAGATGTGTTAGATTTAAGTGTTTTGGATTCATGGAGAGGATCTCTCCATTGCTCCGGATTGTTGTTCCAATCCGAAGGGTCTTGATCTTTGGAATCGTCATCCATTTTGTTATCATCTTCATTTTCCTCCTCGTTAGTACTCAAATCGGCATAGCGATTCGAAGTAGCTATCACAGGAGGATTTAACTTTTCAAGCTGTATCTGTGCTTTCTTTCTCATGATCATATCTGCTTTATCTTCATCAATAACTTTTTCCATCTCCAGATATTCCGGGCTTGGTTTTCTAGATACTGAAGTTTTATTTCCTGAATTGGATAAGGTTGGGGAAGCAGTGACGGTTTTTGATTGGGCAGCAGGTATGTTCTTTTCAACAATTAAGGGAGTTGTAGGATTTTTCTCTTTACTTGATGGTGTAGATGGCGAAACAGTTTTAGAGTTCGGAAACAATTTTGCAATTTCATCTTTCTTTTCAGGGAATAAAATACAGAGTTTATTGAACAAATCCTTGCAATTCTGACATTCGTCTTTATTAACCTGAGCTGAAGCTTTCTGGGCATATGTATTTGTTAAATTGATCCTGTTTTCTACTATCTTCCTTGCTTCTGGGAAAGAGAGACTTTCTTTGTACTTAAGAGTAACAATTTCTTTCTCTCTTTTCCAGACAGGGCATTTTCTTGAAGTTGCTGTGTGCTCGCCGCCGCAATTCAGACATTTTATGGGATTAGTACAATCCTGGCAGCGGTGAAGGTACCACTCCTCACCACAACGGCTACACAGATCTTCAACCTTTTCTCTACATTTGTTTTCATGGTGCCCATATTTATAGCATTTGTAACATTGGAGGGGATTTGGGATATAAAGATCTACATTTACCCTCAAATATCCAACTTTGATTGTTTTTGGTAGAATTGCAGAGCCAAATGTCAAAATAATCGTGTTTGTTTGTTTTTTAACACCATCTCTATAAACAGAAATGCGTTTGGCGTTGGTAACATTTTGATTTTTCAATTCGTCAATTATTTCAGTTTCACTTATCCCCTCCAAGTCTCTACACCGAATCACACCTCTTGAAGTATTAAGAGTCTGATGCGGCGAACAAGATACTGGAGTGTTGAAAAAGGTAGTCATCTTCATTAAGTTTTCAGCATGAACTTGCTTTTCAACTTCGATAAGAAGTCCACCAGACTTAAGCCTTTTAACAGATTTGGGCTGTCCAATCACTGACTGCAACACCTTTTCAATTACAAAAGGCGAAAGTTTGGTAAGATTTGTATCTTTGTCTAATGCATCAACAACCAAAAATCTGGAAAAAGCTTGAGTCGTTGATTGAAAGCCAGGTCCGAGATGGGAAGGTCCGTGTTCAAAATCTTGCTCATCATTTTTTCGTTTTTTCGTGAAGGTCTCCATATTCATTTAAGTTGGTATTCACTATCCGGGGCCACCACCCTCCACGGAGTCCTACAAGGGGACATGAAAGGGCGGGTTTCCAGCCCCCCATGCCGGGGCTACCCGAATAGTATACTCGAGCCGAAATGACAAAATGAGTCGACAGCGATTGCACGAACAATTTTCTAACTAAGAATCAAGCCGTGCAAATAATGCCAAACCACAAAATCTATTCAACCCGATTAGCCCATGAGCCTATATAGACAAGGACTAAAATACTACTAAAATATAAAATATGAGTGACACGGGCATATAAACCTTTGCACTTAGTACAACAATGACTTTTATACCAAAATGTTTTCAAAGAAATTTGGTACAACAATTTGTTATGTAATGTGTCATTAGAATCATGACAGAACATCTTTAATATAACAAAATATTTCATATTACAAAAGTAGATGCCCCAGTCTAAAACGACCAGCCGATTGCCTAGACCGGGCCCATCCAGGCTCCCGTTTCAGCCGAAGCCGAGGCCAAAGCAGCGTGTTGAGAAGCTATAGATCCCTGGGCTTCCCTCAACTACCAGGACCCTCTTTTCCGGCATTACGAGTCTCCACCCACGGCAAACAGGCGGGCCCATTTGTTAGGGGTCATACCATTGACTACATGGGCAGCAGCCGACTATTTCTATCCCCCCGCCCAGCTGGGGGCTGGCTGATAGAGGGCCACTCAAGGATAATTCATGTGAAGTTTGGTTTATATCCATCAATTAGTTTCTGAGAAAAGCCACCTATTACCATATATGGAAATTAGCCACGCCCACTAGAGCCATGATTTTCAACCGATTAAAAATCTTTGAAGGAATCTGAGAGGGTCACCCAAGGAACATTCCTGTGAAACTTTGATTGGAATCCATCCAGTACTTTATGAGAAGATTTTTAAAGTAAAAGTTTACGGACGGACGGACGGACTGACGCACGCCCGGACGACGGACACCCCGCCATGACAATATCCCGCTGGCCTTTTGGCCAGTGGAGCTAAAAACTAAAGGCTCATTCAATTGAAATTTGGTTGATATCCATCAATTAGATTCTGAGAAAATGATTTTCAAAGTTTCCACTATATACAACGAAGAGGAATGACCTCCGCGCTTAAAGTACATATTTTTCATCTGATCACAATAATTGTTGGTGGACTGATAAAAGGGTCACTCAAGGATCATTCCAGTCAAATTTGGTCGATATCCATCACTTAGAGTATGAGAAAATAATGTTCAAAGTTTATGCTTTTATAACATATAGAGAAATGACCTCATTCAATAAAATGCATATTTTTTTATCTGGATCCAAATGTCTTGAACAGCTTTAAAAGAGGGCCACCCGAGGACTGTGAAGTTTGGTTTAAATTCATCCAATTCGTCCTGAGGAGAAGATATTACAGAAAAAGTTTACGGCCGGACGCACTGACGCACACGGCGCCAAGACAAAAGCCCCAGTGGCCTCCGGCCAGTGGAGCAAAAAAACCATTCAGCTTTGCTTTTGCCATGTATCCTTTTGAAGTTACACTATTACTTCTGTTTCTTTCAAACAATAAGTTCCATTCCAGATTGTATTTTTTGACACTTTCTAGATATATTAATTTAAAATTAGAGGCTCTTTATATCTTTAGATGTTCGGCAATTGAACACATTGAACGAGGGTAAAATAATAACCCCCCCCCCCCCCCGCCCCGAGCAACCTACTGAATGACCCGGACATCCCCGTAGAAGAGGATCGCCAATACCTTGCTTTACTCGCCGTCTTCTGCTTATTCTTTACATCATACATCACTTGTAACAAAGATGTAAAAATCATTTAAAGAATGAATTCAAAGGGGTAATAATCATGGCTCAGTGGGTTTCTATGAAACACTTGATGCCGAATGACCAATGTAACCCGTATAAGCAAAGTCGCTAGACATAGAGCATTGATATGAACAAAGTAGCTTGACCTAGATTACTCCAAAGTGAATATCATCCGCATGTGGCCTAGACCTGACAAAGTTGAATGGCAAAGATATTACCGAGAATAAAAGCAAATAGCCCTGTTTCACAACAAATTTCGTTAAGACCAAATCATTCCAATCCCTTACGATGTATTATATATCATTCAAACTATTAGGACGACCTGTTCCGTCTTTGTGATACTGACCCGCTTTACAAGCATGCGCCTGGCCGATGAACTCTCTGGAAGTGCAAATAATATTGATACCCCTGATCTATGGGCACTTACAATAGCATTAGACTTGCTTTTCCTTTCGAAATAAAAGACGTGGTTGCATGAATTATTATTAGTCTAAAGAAAATTACTCATTTACTTCACGTTTAATTCCAAGACCCGCATTTTCTCGCTAGCTGTCCTATTTCATTTCTAACAAAGAAATCACTTCAGTGAAAGTCTAGGAGAATAAGTTCACGTAGACCACTGGGACAATTGGTGTCTTGATAATATCTCGGACGAGTTCCAAACAGGGTCAAATTGATTCAAAAGTAAGGTCACTGGGTCAAATATTGCTCAATTCTCCTAAAAATTGGTCTTGGATGAATATATTGTTGTGACGAGTGATTTATGGGAGGTCACAGGTCAGTGATAGGTAAGGTCATGACCCAAGGTGTGGCGCCAAAATGTGATATTGGGAACCAGTGTATCCAGTAACTGGGCAGTCTTGAGGTGGTCGGCCAACTGGCAATGTGCAGACATGATCGGAACCACTCCCAACTACAACACACAGCCTTATTAAGGACAGGTACCACCCTGACCTAGAACAAGAAGCAATACAGAATAAACACTCGGTAAACACTTTAATATTGATGAATTATAGGCCAAGTTAGAGTCTGGGTGAAATTTGGGATATATGGGTTTACAGGGTCTAATAAAACAAGAGGCCCAAGAGGGCCTGTATCGCTCCACTGGATTAAAAATCTCAAGATTTGAAAGAGAGATATTGAAAATAGAAGGTAATGAAAGTGAACAGAATTCAAAAGGGATTCTGACTTTTTCTAAGTTGAAACTAACTTATGAAGAAATGAACTTATTTAACTAATATGTAAAATTACAAGGAAGAAAACTATATAGATATCACTTTGAAACAAGAGGACCAGAATGGCCATAAACCTCTGACCTGAATTTAACTGATCCAGTGGATCTCATCCAATCCAAATTTCTTGAACAACTTTAGAAAAGGGTCACCCAAAGAACATTCTGGTAAAGTTTCATAGAAATAAGCCTAATGGTTCAGGAGGAGATGTCGTTCAAAGATTTCGGGGGCAAAAAAAGCCCCGCCCTGCCACGCCCGTATTTGGGGGTCAATCAAAATTTCTTTAGAAGAGGGTCACCCAAGGAACATTCTGGTAAAGTTTCATTGAAATCGGCCCAATGGTTCAGGAGGAGATGAGGTTCATAGGTTTCGGGGTCAAAATAAGCCCCGCCCTGCCACGCCCATATTTTGGGGTCAATCCAAATTTCTTGAACAACTTTAGAAGAGGGTCACCAAAGGAACATTCTGGTAAGGTTTCATTGAAATTAGCCCAATGGTTCAGGAGGAGATGTCGTTCAAAGATTTCGGGATCAAAATATGCCCCGCCCTGCCACGCCCATATTTGGGGGTCAATCCAAATTTCTTGAACAACTTTAGAAGAGGGTCACCAAAGGAACATTCTGGTAAAGTTTCATTGAAATCGGCCCAATGGTTCGGGAGGAGATGAGGTTCAAAGATTTCGGGGTCAAAATAAGCCCCGCCCTGCCACGCCCGTATTTGGGGGTCAATCCAAATTTCTTGAACAACTTTAGAAGAGGGTCACACAAGGAACATTCTGATAAAGTTTCATTAAAATTGGCCAAATGGTTCGGGAGGAGATGTCGTTTTAAGATTTCGGGGTCAAAATAAGTCCCGCCCTGCCACGCCCATATTTGGGGGTCAATCCAAATTTCTTGAACAACTTTAGAAAAGGGTCACCAAAGGAACATTCTGGTAAAGTTTCATTGAAATCGGCTCAATGGTTCAGGAGGAGATGTCGTTCAAAGATTTCGGGGTCAAAATATGCCCCGCCCTGCCACGCCCATATTTGGGGGTCAATCCAAATTTCTTGAACAACTTTAAAAGAGGGTCACCCAAGGAACATTCTGGCCAAGTTTCATCAAAATCCACCCATTGGTTCAGAAGGAGAAGATGTTTAAAGAAAAGTTTACGCACGCACGCACGGACGCACGACGGACACCTCGCCATGACAATAGCTCGCTGGCCTTCGGCCAGTGGAGCTAAAAACAAACAAAATTTGTAGACATTCTAGAAGCCATACTTTTTGCTCAATCAACACGTAAATTGGTCAATGATTGTCTTGATAAAATCTAGATCAAGTTTGAATTGCGTCAAGAGGCTCAAAAAGAGGTCACGGAGTCAAAATTGGAAAAGAAAAACTGGAAACAATCGAGAAGCTATATTTTAAGCTCATTCAACTTGTGTAAATTAGTTAGAATGCTTGTCTTGATTAAATCTAGGTCATGTTTGAATTTTTTTATAATGCGGGTCAAAATTGAGGTCACAGAGTCAAATCTCAGAAAAACCTTGTAGGCCCTCTAAAGGCCACATAATTTACCCAACCAACCTGAAAATTTGTCAACGATTGTCTTGAAATCTAGGTCAAGTATGATATTGGGTCAAGTAGGTGTTGTAAAATCGGATACTTAACCTAACCGATTCTGGCGTTATTTCTCCACAAATAACCCAGAACCCCGCAAATATACGATAAAACCTCAGAGCTTCTTTAATATTTCTTTAATTAAAAAATGGCGTCGGTCTCGTTCTGAAGAAAGGACACGTGACAACCTCGTGACTCTATCCCCGCGAAACTAATTGGCCAATCAGCGCGATCTTAATAATAGAAACTGACATAACGTAAACAGGCTATTTTTACCACATTCCCCGTTTTATAGGCCCCTGGAATAGGTCGGTTCCTCGCCCGCACCACTAGGTCCTCTACGATTACCTGTCATTGTTGTTTCCATATCCGATGTGCGATAATGGTCCAATTGTTTTAGAGTGCTTATTCATTTTGCAAGGCACCTTTTGTGACCCGCTTCAAACGGTGCCACGGTCGCCCCAGTAACGAGATTAAAGGCTCATTTCCAGATGCAGCCTACCTGGTCCATTTCAACCCATGTGACTAAGATACACATATTACTCACAGAAAGCCCATTTCAGCCTATGCAGCCCTCTGTCCATTTATTCTTAAGGAAAGCCCAATTCACACTTTGTGGCCTCCTATTCATCTGTCAATCAGGTAAGCCCATTTCACTTTATGTGGACTCCTTTCTATATTGCTTTAACATACCCGACCAAACAATGTGAGCCCGTTTTTGACCCCACAAGCCAAAACGACACTCACTGGTACCTTCTTACTCCGGGCGACGAGTTAAGCTACGTCCCCTACATATGCTGGAGTATACGTCCTTACTCCTTCAGTGGCACCAAGGTACGGCGAATCAGTCTCCACCAGGATCTTGTCTAAATGAATCCTTTCCAATGCCTCCTTTTGGTCAGCTTTGAATGAAGCTACCATTCCTGAGAAACTGAAGTAGCAGTTTGGAAAGGCATGTATCCATTCCATGGCCATGTCCCAATCTCCATGGAATGTTTGGAGCTGTATCCTCTGGAACCTTGAACAATGACGTTTGAAAAGGTCCAGACACCTCTGGGTAGGTTTGGCTGCGTTATAATCACCTTTAGCCCCTCTAAGGTGAACTACAAGCACCAGTCCTGCCGTACCAAACATCAGAATTCTTTCCAAGGCCTCTATCTGCGCGTCCCATGTTCCCACCGGCGCAGAAAAATCTAGCCCTATCTCGCTTATAGCCGATACTAGGCTGTCATGAATGGCCTGTTCTAACTAGGTCCATCTCTCTGGCGTCATTTCATGCATTTTTTTAGGTTGCACGCCAACAGCAACTCTCCAGATAGGGTTTATTGGGTAGTAGATATTACCCAGCTTATCTGGGTCACAGTAATTAACAACCCCTCCTATTACGTTTACAGGATTGGTTTGAGCTGGGCCCATAGGTAGTCTGATGACTCCTTCCACTGTCAGTCCCTGTGCTCTGTTGTCAGCCTGGGCAATCCTGTCAAGTTGAAAATGGCTATCAAAGGCCTCGTCATGGTCCCTGTCCTTGGAACCAGCGATTCTAGCCCGCCTATCACCTCCAGTAGGCTTTGGCTTTGAGACAGCTTTCGCATACGTCAAAGGCTCCACCTGCAATATAGGAGTTTGTGCCATAGGTGACTGTCTGTCCTTTTCTACCTCCATTTCCACTTCCATGCTCTGTGGCCCATCATTGGATTCATTGTCCCTTTCTCCAACTATTATAGGTGACAATTTACTCCCCTCCGTTGGTGTAGCAGATGGAACTTCCACTACAGTCTTTCTTTCTGCCCTTTTTTCCTTGGGCTTCTTTATGATTTCGGAGGAGATTCCAATAGCTTTTTTTCAAGATCGGAATCTATGTCCGATTCCTGAACAGACCCTTCCTTTCTCTTAGGCAAGGGTTTGGGGCTTCCTTCCGAACCGAGATTCCTCTGGTCTTCCTCTTGATCTGATCCCTCCTTCCCCCTACGCAAGGGTTCAGATTCCTTATTACTAGTCCTATCCTCTCCCTTCCCTTGGGCAGAGATTCTTTGACTGTTTCCACCTCGATGGGCATCGCCGCTGTAGTTACTGGCCCCCTTGGTCTGGGTTCTACCCTCTTTTCCTCATAATTCGCCCCATTGTACCTGGCAAACTCCTGTTGTTGGCTCTCCATCAAGTGGTTCACCAGGTAGCACATGATTATCAAATGTAGGAGTACAGCGGGGGATCTTATTGGCCTGAAGCTATAGGATTCTGTGCTCCAGCCTTCATAGCGGGCAAGATCATCAAATGATATGAGCTGATCTTGCGTAATCCTCTCTACCCTTACAGCATCCCAGGTTCTATTCACATACTTTACTAGGTCACGAACTGTTGCACGCGGACCTAGCACTATCCTAGCCAACCTGCGTATGCAATTCCCTCTTAGCTTGGTGATTTCCCTTTCAGAGGGCTCCATCCCCCCACCAGTATTAAAGCAACATTCTGGCAGGTGATAATAGGCGTGCCACTTCATTTAAGTTGATTTATGTGGGCACCCATCAATCACACAGGACTTCCTGTTTTTGGTTCTATGTCCCCCCTTTCTACTCAAGGACGGGGAGTAATATAATCTTCCGCCATTCTCTTGGCTGGAATTTTAGTCATCAGGTCCAGACACATAGGAAAAAAAATAGGTAATGGGAAAAATCTTAGAAATACCTTGTATACAATAGAAGCTTAATTATTAGCATCTTGAAAATTGGTCAGAATAATTGTCTCAATAAAATCTAGGTCGAGTTTGAAAATTTTAGTCAATTGGGATAAGAATGAGGTTGCGGGATCAAATCTTTGAAAACCTTGTAGACCCAAGAGGCCATACTTTGTCTTATCCTGAGGATCAGCGAGATTGATGATTGTCTTTATGAAAGCTCAGACTGGTTCGAACTCGGGTCTAGCGTGGTTAACAAGAGGCCTAAGAGAGCCTTCATCGCTCCACTGGCTTTAACATCTGTAGACTCTTTTTAAATGGAAGCTTATTTGAATGAAAGCAACAGTTTGAAATATTATTGACTGGGTCTAGCCAAAATTGCACGAAAATATTCAATAACCATAAACCTGCATCCCTCTACCCATCACAGTGAAACATTTAGTTCACGAGATGTCGTTCAAAGAATAGATACCCATATTTAGGGGCCAATCAAATTTTCACGAAGAATTTTTGAAAAAGGTAGCCCAAGGAACATTCTGGTCAAGTTTCATTGAAATCTGCCTAGAGGTTCAGATGTTGTTTCAAAGATTTCGGGCTGAAAATAAACCCCGCCCTGCCAGGGCTATATTTATGGGCCAATCAAAATTTCTTGAACAATTAAAGTAAAGGGTTGTCTAAGGAACATCCATGCCAAGTTTCATTGAAATTGGCTCATTGTTTGGGAGGAGAAGATTTTTATAAAAAAATTACCTTTCCATATTTGGTAGTCATCAAAAAAGAAAAAAAATGCCCCTTTTATATTTCTTTAACAATTTTTAACTCTGTTGGCCGAAGGCCAGTGAGCTATTGGCAAGGAGTGTCTGGCGTCCGTCCGTCCGTGCGTAAACTGTTTCTTTAAACCATTTGGCCAATTTCAATGAATCTTGTCATGGAAGTTCCTTGGGTGATCCTTTACTTAAATTATTCAAGAAATTTTGATTGACTTCCACAAAAGTATAATCATTCAAAATCTTCGCCTCAAACCTTTGGGTCAATTTCTTGCTTTTGCTTAAATCAATTCTACCGTCAACAAACGCTTTGCTTTTATCTCTAATGTGCATGTACACTCGGCCATTGTTGACACTCACGGTCATTTCTTTGGAGCGTCCAAAGTGTACACGATATTTATTTTGTCAATCAAAGCCCGGTATTTGAACAAATCTACTGAAAAATATGTATTTTATGGGCGGAGGTCATTTATGCAAATGGTATATAGTGGAAACTTAGTAATTCATTTCCTCAGAATGTAACCGATGGATATCAACCAAACTACATTGGCATGATCCTTGGGTGACCCATTATCACGCAGCCTTAAATTATTGTGATTGGATAAAAAATATGTCTTTTTAGGTTGAGGTTATTTTTATGCCCCCGATAGGGAGGCATCATAAATTTGACTTGTCCGTCCGTCCGTCCGTCTGTCCGTCCGTCATTCCGTCCAAAAACTTTAACATTGGCCATAACTTCCTTATTACTTAACATATTCGCATCATACCAGATAGGCGACACCTTAAGGGTTTCGCGGGAGAGAAATGAGAGAAGATGAATTGAAATTAATGAATAGTTCAGGTCCAAAGTGGATATATATATATGTGATATATTCGCACATAAAAAAATATTGAAAAATAGTGAAAACAGCTGTTCTAGTTTTGACTGAAAATTTTACAGTTGATAAGATTATTCGATAGTTTCATAGAAATATGAAACTTAAACCTTATCACACTGTATGAATACACAAACTTGCTATTCAGGTTATACTATCTATCTACTGAACATCTGTAGTGAAGCCTATTGGAAGATTGCTCTAGCCCCGATTCAATATGATACAGTTAATAATATCTTGAAATTGGCACTAAGTTCGAGAAAACATTCCTAATTCCTACCTCAGCGCTCCTTTTTTTTAAAATAATCAACCCAATCATTTAGAAACGCTCAGAGAATGCCCGTTGAAAACACTTTGAAATTGTACAATCCGATCACATTTCATTCAAATCGAATAAATCATTCTACGACTTTTAAATTGATCTAATGATTTACTTTGGAGAGGTAAATGTCTGTAATGGTTTCATAGTGGAAAATTGCCAGGCTAATCAATATTTGACTACAATCTTTGGGAAAAAACACAAAGTGGCTATTCTGGCAAAGTTTTATTAAAACCAGCCCAGTACAGTAGTTAGGAGGAGGGCTATCAAGGATTTCATAGTAAGAATGCCAAGCCCTGTTATGCCCATACTTATGAGGCAATTAGAAATATGCGTACCATTTTAAGAAAGGCAATCCAAGGAAACATTCTGGAAAAGTTTTATTAAATTTGGCCCTGTGGTTTAGGATGTGACTTTGTTCAAAGATTTTCGAGTGAAAAAATGCCATGCCCTGCCATACCCATAATTATTGGCCAATCAGAAATTCCTGAACAATTTTCGAAGATGGTCACCAAGGAAGCATTGAAATCAGCCAACTGGTTTAGGAGAAAAAGTCCTAAAAAATTCATAGTAATGAATGCATCACCCTGTCATGCCAATATTTATTGGCATATCAGAATTTTGAGAAAATGTTCGACCAAGGAACATTCTTGCAAAGTTTTATTGAAATTGACTCAGTTGTTCAGGAAATAAATATTTTTAAGTGACGAAATGCCTTGCTCTGCCATGACCATAATAATGGGCTTATCAGAATTTCGCAAACATTTTTTTATATATGGTCACCTTAGGAAAATTCTGGGAAAATTTAATTTAAATCAGCTCAACTAAAAATTGGGAATGTGTGTAACTAGAGATTCCCTCTTGCTTAGGTCAAGCAATGGTAGGTCTTTTTAATTCATTGGGGCATCAAACTAAAAAGCTTATCACACTATATGATTATAAAACAAGAGGACCATGGTGTTCCTAGATCGCTTACCTGAGTCCCTTTGACCTCTGGGACATCACATCAATATTATAGGTAGATGTCAACAAGAATGTTTTCAACAAGGATAATGGTCAAATTGATTCCTGCTTTGTTCTTTTGTAAAAAGGATATACCTTGACACAGACCTCATTTGAACATAAGCGAATGTAATGAAACTAAAGGGAAAGAAAAAAATTCTTCATCAAAGCCCCGTGTCCTGTGAAATGGCAGGGATCTTTCCAAATTTCTATAGGCTTTATCTTTGTGACCTTATACACATTCTGACCAAATTCCAAATAGTTTGGGCCAAATATTGCCCACAAGAGTAAATAAGAAAGTTGTCACTAAAGCCCTTTTTCCCGTGATATGGCATGGATCCTTCCGGTTTTAAAAAAGGATCATCCTTGTGTCCTTACGAACATTCTGACCAAGTTTCATTAAATTTTTGGCCATATTTGTGGCATCTAGAGAGTAAACAAGATAATTTTTTAAAAGTCCTTTTTTCCGTGATATGGCATGGAACCGTCCTTCTTTCAAAAGGTTTAATTCTCATGACATGGCTATTATTCTGACCAAGTTTCATGAAGATTGGGCCATATTTGTGGCCTCTAGAGTATAAACAAGAAAATTGTCATTAAGGCCTCTTTTCCTGTGATATGGCATGGATCCTTCCAATTTTTTAAAGGGTTCATCCTTATGACCTGACCAACATTCTGACTAAGTTTCATGTACCGTACATTGGGCCATATTGTAGCCTCTAGAGTATAAACAAGACAATTGTCAATAAGGCCCCTTTTCCTGTGATATGACATGGATCCTTCCAACTTTTTAAAGGGTTCATCCTTATGACCTGACCAACATTCTGACTAAGTTTCATGTACATTGATTGGGCCATATTTGTGGCCTCTAAAGTATAAACAAGAAAATTGTCATTAAGGGCCCTTTTCCTGTGATATGGCATAGAACCTTCCAATTTTCAATAGGGTTCATTTCTGTGACCTTACCAACATTCTGACCAAGTTTCATGAATTTTTGGGCCATATTTGTACCTAGTGGTTTAGGAGGAGAAGAATTTTTCTAAGATTTTTGGCCATTTTTCAACCTTTCCATTTCCACGGAAACCAGAGTGTTTGATGAAATTGAATTCTTTAAACAACTTTTGAAGGGTTTCACCCAAGGAACATCCCTACCTTTTTCAGCTTGATTGGTCGATTGGTTAAGAAGAAGATTTTCAGCAATTTATGGCTATTTTTAAACCTTTCTGTTACCATAGAAACAAGAGTTTTTGATGAAATTATATTCTTCTAGCAGCTTTTAAAGAGCTTCACCTAAGGACCATCTCTGCCAAGTTTCAGCTTGATTAGCCCAGTTGTTTAGGAGGAAAAGAATTTTTTCTAAGATTTTCGCCATTTTCAGCCTTTCTGTTACCATGGCAACCAGAGTTATTTATAGAATTTAATTCTTCTAACAACTTTTGAAGAGCTTCACCCAAGGAATAACCCTGCCAAGTTTCAGCTTGATTGGCCCAGTAGTTTAGGCCGAGAAGATGTTTAAAGAAATGGTTAACGGACGGACCGACGGACTGACAGACAGACAATGGACGGACGACGGACAGTGAGTGATCACAAAAGCTTACCTTGAGCACTTTGTGCTCAGGTGAGCTAAAAATTGCCATTAAGACCCCTTTTCCTGCGATATGGCATGGATCCTTCCAATTTTTAATTAGTGTTCATCTTTGTGACCTAGTGAATATTCTGACAAAGTTTCAAAAAGATTGGATCATATTAAAATTTTGTGGCCTCTAGAGTGTAAACACTTAAATTGTTGACTGATGACAAAAACAAGAGCCGTCAGAGACGGATTATGCCCCCTGAATAAGGCATTGTCACAAAAACAAGAGCCATGTTGGACATGGACATCCCCCGCCAAGAAAGCTTGATAGTAAACTAAAGCCTAATAGATTAAAGATTCTTTTGTACTGTCAGAGATTTGCCTCCTATAAAATCTAAGTATTAAAAATAACAAGGGGCAATAACTCCAAAATTATGCAAGCAAGAGTTGTAGTTCAGGTGTATTGCACTTCTCCTCCATGAGATCTATCCACCCATAAAGATTCAAGTTGATAGCTATTATACTTAAGGTGATATGATCCAAACATAATCTAAGTATCAGAAATAACAAAGGGCAATAACTCCAAAATTATGCAAGCAAGAGGTGTAGTTCTTGTGCATAGCACTTCTCCTCCATGAGATCTATCCACCCATAAAGTTTCAAGCTGATAGCTATTATACTTTAGGAGATATGCTCCAGACATAATCTAAGTATCAAAAATAACAAAGGGCAATAACTCCAAAATTGTGCAAGCAAGAGTTGTAGTTCTTGTGCATAGCACTTCTCCTCCATAAGATCTATCCACCCATAAAGTTTCAAGTTAATAGCTATTAAACTTTAGGAGATATGCTCTGTGGTCAGATTGCAAGGACTAAAATGAGGTGTTATCTTATAGACCTAACATAAAGGTAACAAACATTAACCCCCCCCCCCTTTGCATGTCATATTTTTATACACGAATTTCAAATAGTTGATGGTAAAGGGCATCTGATTTGCTACTGAAATGTGAAATTTCATCAGATTCTGAGCATAAGACTAGGAGAAATGAAAGAATAACTGTATTTTACATGCTAGCGTAAAGGTAACAAACATTTAGCCCCCTTTTTCCATGATATATTTTTTTATGTAAGTTTCAATTTGTTTATAGTAAAGGGCATCTGATTTGCTGCTCAAATATGAAATTTCACTAAATTCTGACTGTAAGACTAGGAGAAATTTGGAAAAAACTGTTTTTTAACCCTAAGTTTCCTTTTCCTGTGACAAGGCCTCAAATCCAAAAACCGTCACAGATGCATCATCACTATATCATAGGGAGTTCACATCGTAAGTTTCATTTGATTTGGCCCAAGGGTTATGGAGAAATAGGTGGGGGACGGACGGACAGACAGACAGACAAAGCGGCTGCTATATGCTCTCCCTTCGGAGAGCATAAAAAAGGGGGGATCAAATTCAAAGAAAGAGGGGATCATGGAAAACCCTGCACTAGGAAGCATATACTTTATTAACACATTATGTTCTCTTCTATGATCATATACTTATGTTTTCATATCAAAATCATGTGGGACCTCCAGACAATTTGTCCCTTTGTGCACCAGCATTTTATACAGTCTGGGGAAGGAATCGAACCTTCAAACATGATTTTGAGTAATTTTGGGCAATTAGGCCCTGATTGAAAGAAAAGACCAAACAGGAAGAATTTTCTTTAAATTGAAAAGCCTCCATGACCAGGTGTTCATGGAGATATGAAACAATAACCTTATCACTCTATATGAACAATTTCCAAGCAAATTGATACATATCTCACTTAGTATGATGAAATATTAATTTCATGCCTCAAAGAATTTAAAACATTATGTGTACCTTCTTTTTTTGTAATTCAAAAATATGCAATTTATTTAAAATATTTTATTGATGATCTTCAGTATATTGATGTTTTTAGTTTAACCCTTTTGCACTGAGCTGTAAAAATAGCTGCATGCCTAGACTTGCCATGTTTTAGAGGTATGAAAGCATTTTTTTCAGTCTATCAGAAATCTTGTCAAATTATCAAACTGAAAATCAAATCGGTTTATTAGATAATATTATTTATTCATCATATTTTTCAATTTTGAGAAAGGAAGAATATTTTGGTGAATTCATAGAAGTATGAAACCAACTAGAGCTGCTTGAGCAGAAGATTTGTTCCACAGGCATGAACCTAGTTCAACCTACTGATGCGATTCAAGGAGAATTTAAGAGAATGAATGATTATTGAAAGTAAATAAGTGTTTTTAAGTGTCACATGCTAAAATATTTCTGCAAAGAAAAAAATCATGAATGATGAATCAATATTGACATTGGAAAAGTCCATTAAAAGAAAATCAAGAGAAAAGATTCTTTGTCTTGGGGCTGTTATCATGGTCACAGAAGCATGTGCAAAGTTTCCAAGCAGTAGCTTATGTAGAAATAGATTTATAATTGATTACAATAGTTGCATGTCAAAACTTAACCAAAAATTTCTAAGTCCAAAATTAAAAGGTTATAATTCCATAAAATTCAATATCAGAGTATTGACTCTTTTATCTTAAGGCTGAATTACAGTCACAGATTAGCATGTGCAAAGTTTCAAAGCAAAAGCTTCGATAGAAATGGAGATATAATTGAAATACAACACTACACATAAAATTTAACCAACAATTTTCAAGTCCGAAAAGGGTTAAAATTCCATCAAATTCAATATTTGAGTAATGAATCTTTGTCTACAGGCTGAATTATCATGGTAACAGAAGCATGTCCAAGCAAAAGCATAGGTAGAAATAGACATATAAATGATATACAACATTTGCAGGTAAAAACTTATCCAGCCATTTCTCAGTCCGAAAATGGTTAAAATTCAACTAAATTCAATATCAGAGTAATGAATCATTTTCTGTGGGCTAATATAATGGTCACAGAATCATGTGCAAAGTTTCTTAGCAAAAGCTTTAGTATAAACAGAAAAAATTCAGATATACATCAGTTGCATGTTAAAACTTATCCAAGATTGTAAGTCCAAAAGGGGTTAAAATTCAATTTCAGAGTAATTAATCTTTGTCTAGAGGCAGATATTAAAATCACAGAAGTATGTGCAAAGTTTCAAAGCAATAACTTTAGTAGAAACAGAGATTTTAAAAACTTGCAAGTAAAAATTCAACCAAAGCATAACCCAGACGCTGATGCCTGGGTGACCAGAATAGCCCCCCTATTCTTCTAATAGTAAAGCTGAAAATGTTTAAACAAGTTTTGACTATATATAACATATACAGAAATGACCACTGCAAATAAAAAGAGATATTTTTCATCTGTAGACTGATAAACGTTCACCCAAGGACCCCTTATGTGAAATTTGGTTGATATCCATCAGTTAGATTCTGAGAAAATGATTTTCAAAATTTCCTCAATATAACATTTAAAGAAATGACCTCTGCCCGTAAAAGATATATCTTTATCTGATAACAATTATTTTTTTAGACTATAGAAGAGTTAGTCAAGGAACATTTCAGTGAAATTTGGTTGAGATCCATCCATTAGATTCTGAGAAAAGTCAAATATTACCATATGTGGAAAGTAGCCATGCCAATTAAAGCATTTTTTCATTGGATCAACAATCTTTGAACAACTTTGAGAAAGGGTCACCCAATGATCATTCCTGTGAAGTTTGGATGAAATTCATCAAGCAGTTTCTAAGGAGAAGACTTTTATAGAAAAAGTTTATGACAATATGCAGAGATGGACGCAGGGGCAGATGGACGCATCACGGACAAAGTGCCATGACAATAGCCCCAGTGGCCTTCAGCCAGTGGAGTTAAAAACCTGATTACACTCATTAATGAATCAAGAAATACTCTATATAACTAACATTGCTTCTAACATTAGTCTAACAATGTAAATCAAGATAGGATGCCAACTCATGGTCAACACTGTATGTTGAACCAACATTCGTGATTCATTTTGCTGTGCATCCTGCATCAATGATGCACATATTTCACAAAGGACTCATAATTTCTAAATATGGGTGTCCCTGGGATGCAAACATTTTAGCAACATTTGTTGTTTCTTTCATATTGAAGCGTGAAAATGACCAAAATTTTGTTTACTCCTTCAAAAGCCAAATAAGTTACCTAAGAACCTGTGATAAAAAAAGTACCATTTCAATAAATAATAACCTGAAGTTTGGATGAGCTCTGAATTTATTATCTCAATGTGCAATATTCTTACAGACCTCATGCCTATGTGAATCTGGGAGCAGGTTGGGACTCATTGTTTCAATTTATGCGTGTCCTAGGGACCCCTTTCAAATTTCAAAATGAATCACTGCAACATCAGTCTTTTTAACTAGGTAAAATGTCTGACCGAGATCAATCTTCTTTGCACAAAAAGGTAACTCAAAGTTATCTACTTTAGAAATCCAGAATTCACATCAGCAGGCCTTTGAGTAGCTTCACATCAATGATCATTTTTTTCTCAAAGGTAAACATGATAAAGGGTTGAATGACTCTTATTTCCATCATGGTTCTAACTCATTCCAGATCTTATCCTGCACATAGAGAGAGAGACAATGGTTTCTTTCCACTGCTACCCATTTTTACAGCTTGGTGGACTGGGGCCTGTCTGTAAAGTGTCCTGCCCAAATACACTACCTGCCTCCAGTGGGGCTCAAACCCCCTATCACAAGGTTAGGAGTCGAGAGGGCTAATCACTCGTCCAAGGATCATGAGATAATTAATTATAATTTCTGATGATTAATTATAATTAGTGAGAAATATTGCCTTATTTAAGCTATTACTAGAAAACGCTCCTTCAGAGCATGAAAAAGTGTCACAATTGATATTGATAAAAGAAACCAATCCCAATGGTTTTCAACTGATGAATTCTTTGAATAGTGAAAGACCAAGATCAAATTGCACTGAAGGACAGGCCAAACTGAGCCAATGCTGTTCAAGCCCTAAAACTCTAGCAGTAATTTATACCGGCCAGTCTTAATATGTTAATCCGAGAAACCCTTTCTAAATTTTTGTTATGCAATGCGTGATATTATTAAGTGATATTAACAAATAAACAAATTATATGATGCTATAGATGATTGCCACCCAAGTCTAAATCATTTCTTCAAAAATGCAATAAGTACAAATGCAACATATATGACATAGCAGGGAAAATGACAAACAATTTTAACTAAGGGGCCCAGGCTTTAAAAATTCAATACTTAACATTAGAGGCATAGGGATTTTCCGATAAAGTCTAGGGACCGCGCCAAAAATCTAAGAGGACCATGGGTGACTCGGCCACTGCTAGTCTTTTTCCCTGCATATGCAATTTTTAAAATACCAGACCTTTTCACTTCATATGCTTTGTTATGTACCGCAATTTATTTTCATTTGCCCTTTCAAACAATTTTTTTCTCTAAACACAAGGTTTCAAAGTCATTCAAAAATGGTGACCTCATTTCAAATGCTCTTTTACATAAGTAATAGTTATGTGACTACCAAACAATAATAAACTTTGCACCAATATGATTTTGATACAAAGGTAAAACGCAGTTATAAGCATTTGGTGCAAATCAATGCAGATCAGGCAAGGAGTAAAATTTAGCCTTTGTTAAAAAGAGCTGTTAAAAAACTGTTTTAGAAGTCAATGCAAGTTTTTTTTATAGATTTCCACTCTTTCCAGTATTTTCCCTTTCTTCACATGGACTTTTAATAGCAATAACACTACAATGACATTAATATAGCAGGAAAAAATAGCTTTTTATTCCTCCATAGCATAGAAAGGTGGCATTTGCTGAAGGTAAAACACAATGTCTCCCAGATGACATTCTTGGTCTTTAAGCAAATTCATGCAGGTTGCATTTAATTGTAGCTGAGGAGATAAGGACACAAAACTATGACACAGGTGGATGGACAGATGGACAACCTGATTCCAGTAACCCCCCCCCCCCCTTTCAATACTTCGTTGTCAGGGGTATCATTAATGCATAGGAATGAATTTTCACTCAAATGTGTACCCCCAATTTTAGCAACCAGCCTTCTTTGTGTTATATAGAGGGGCTACATGCATGCTGTAAAATACCAATTTTACCCCCATATTGAAAAAGCAGTGGAAACACTGATTTCAGACATATCTTGCTAGTTCCACTGAAGTGTCTGGTAGAATTCAAGCCTATGCAATAAAAAACACAAGAATTCAGGACCCACTGATAGGCAAAATCTAGCAACAAACACAATGTGTCTTTTTTGTGAATGCCACTGAGTCTGTGGTCACTTGGTAACCAATCAAATATTCTAGACCAACCAATGAAAATGATTCAGATGATACAAGAGCACTGCCTATGGGTTAATGCCTACACTTGACTGTTGATTGCTAGATGGTGGATGAACTTGCTGGATGGTGTTTGAAAATCAAAGTCAAAAAGGGGTATAGTTTGTACAAAATAAATCTAGAGTTATCCCACTTGATAGCTTTATGTGCTCTTTTGATGGCGAATATGTGTGTCAATTTTCAATATAATGCCTTCAATAGAATCTGAGAAATCACAAAATGTCAAACTTTTCGAATGACGTCAAATCAAGGACAACAACGCAAACACTGTCCGGTTTTCTCCAAAAACAGCCGAACTTATACCAATCAAGATCTCCAAACTTTCACAAAAGGATTACCTTATCCCATTTGGAACAAGTATAAAATTGTTAACATTAGATGTTAAAAAAAATTTTAACATTTGATGTTAAATAACTCATGTTGGGGGTGCTGTTGTTGAAACTGAAACAGAAAGGCCAAATTATTTCTGACCCTCGACGGTTGTTGCCAGCTTTATCAGAGTATCTCTCAGAAAGCAGCCTATCAGCTCTAGACTGGTCCAAATATCAACTACTAGAAAAGCTTAGAAAAGTCTATTTTGATATTTGACAGTGATACCAGTCTACACCCGACCTAACAGCGGGCCAGAAATAGGTTAGCCCAAACTGGGTGTTTGTTAAACAAAATGACCTGAATATGTGAAAATTCATTACAATTGATTTGAATTGATTTTTTTTTTTTTTTTTTTTAATTGGTTTTTTACGCCGCTTTCAACAATTTCGCAGTAATATCACGGTGGCCAGCGCCCCCAGCTGGGCGGGGGGATAGAAATAGTCGGCTGCTGTCCATGTAGTACATGGTAAGACCCCAAACAAATGGACCTGCCCGTTTGCCGTGGGCTGCGACCCGTAATGCCTGATGACGGGATCCTGGTGGTTGAGTGACCTCAGGGATTGGCTAGGCCCTGTTTTTGCAACACACCACTTTGGCCCCGAGTTGGGATAAACGGGAGGTCGGGCGGGCCCGACCCGATCAATCGGCTGGTCATGCCTTGCCCTAGGGCGTTCTATACACAACCTTGTCTTTAATATTTGTTTGATAACCACCGTTTTCAATACATGACATTTTTCATTTAAAATGCCTTAGAAGGCGGTGGCTCATGGGTCAATCGGGTGAAGTTGGTGTTTGATCAACAATATTATACTCTGGTATTTTTTCATGCTTGGTTGAATCAATCATCGGAGGTTTTATTTGCTTGATCTAGCCTTTTTATCCGAGTATATTGGTGATGTATCCCCGGCACCTTTCCTGAGATGGAATTCCCCAGGTTAGGTGTCCCCTTGTAGGACTCCGAGGGCGGGTGGCGGAGCATCGCCGATGAAATTAAAACATTAAACATGACGACCAACCGAAACAAAAAAGCCAAGACCAATGACGCCAAACATAGTCTTTCAGATTCTGATTCGGAACATTTTGAAACAGAAACTTTCACTTCACCCCTGTTATTTCCTCGATTCATTGTCGTTGAATCCGAAGATTTTGAAGATCCTGTAACAAACCTCTCGCCATTTATAATTGAAAAACAACTTGCAGCCATTCTTGGAACCCCAAAATCTGTTAAAAAGCTTTATGACAAAACTTTACTTATTGATGTATTCACCAAACAACAAAGCACCAATCTTTTGAAATATAAAAAATTCTTCAACACTAATGTAAAGATATATCCTCATGTGAAACTTAACTCAAGCAAAGGTGTAATCCGATGCAAAGAGTTATCTTACTGTGACTCCTTGGACGAAATCAAAGAAAACTTAAAGAAACAGGGTGTAACAGAGGTGAAGAGAATTTCTGTGAAAAGAGGTGATAAAGATGTGCAAACAAATACCTATATCCTATCCTTTTCTTCCCCTAATCCTCCACCATCTATTAAAGTTGGATATCAATCTGTGAAAGTAGATGTGTTTATACCAAATCCGCTTCGCTGTTTTAATTGCCAAAAATTTGGCCACCACATATCTAAATGCAAGAACACTTCAGTTTGTTCTAGATGTGCTTTCGAGGGATCGGAGCATGATCATAAAAAGTGTACTGATCCTTTGAAGTGCGCTAATTGTGGTGCTAATCATAGTACTTTTTCTAAGGACTGTCCAATGTGGCAGGAAGAAAAGGAAATTTTAACTGTCAAATACACTCGGAATTTGAGCTTTCCTGAAGCAAGAAAAATTATTCAACAGCGCAAGACTGACCAGAGGACTGCATCTTCTGGTTCAAGTTATGCTGGTGTTGTCTCGCCTCCACAAAACCAAGGAAACTGTGATACCTGCCTTGTGCTTGCACATTTACTTCTCAAGAAATTTCCAGATATGAAAGATGAAGTTGAAAAATTACTACCGAAGTCCTCATTTGAAAAACTTACAAAGGCTCCTTCATTAAATCAAAACACTTCCTCTCTTAATTTAAATAAAAATGTTCCGAATCCCTTTTCCATTTCAAAAACATCTCCTTCCAATACTCCTTCTTCTGACTCTTCAAAGAACAATAAATCAAATAAAGCTCAATCCGCTCATTCAGAAAAGACTAAGTCTAAAGCATCAAAAAAACTTACTCCTGAAACTACTGAAATGAACAAAGTTATACAGGAAGATAAATTAGATATGATTGCGCGAAAGAAAGCACAAATACAGCATGAGAAGTTAAATCCTCCCGAGATACCTACCTCAAATCGCTTTGGCGAATTGAGTGGTCACGAGGAGGAAAATGAAGATGATAATAAAATGGAGGATGATTCAAAAGATCATGACCCTTCGGATTGGAACACCAATCTGGAGTCATGGAGGGATACCCTCCAGGAGTCAAAAGTACTCAATTCAAGCACATCTAAGGATGTTTCACAACCCAAAACAAGTGAACATCCGGATGCTATTAGGCAAGGTGCAGGTATTATTAAATTAACTAATAAAAAATGAACAATTACATACTTCCAACATTCATTGGTATTTTTCTCCCCTTAACCTTCACAATGGCGAACACCATTATACAATGGAATTGTCGAAGCATCAGAGCCAATTTTGAGGAACTCAATACTTTAGTGTCGAAACACAAACCAGTGGCTTTTTGTTTACAAGAAACATTTTTAAAAGACACTGACATCTTTTCCTTGAAGCACCATTCTTGCTATTTTAAAAACTTGAATAATGACGGAAAAGCATCAGGCGGGGTTGGAATTATTGTCAACAACAATGTTCCACATCACTTTGTGCAACTGGATACCAACTTACAGGCAATATCTGTAAGTAAATCTTTAAACAAAACTGTTACACTTTGTTCGATTTATTTACCTCCTAGATCTACCTTTGATGGAAGGCAATTAGATGACTTGGTTGACAAGTTGCCTAAACCTTTTATTTTGATGGGAGATTTTAATTCTCATCATACCTTGTGGGGTTGTTCGAATACAGATGACAAAGGTCGTGCTGTAGAAGAGTTCATCATAAGACACGATCTAGTTTTGTTGAATAATAAAAGTTCAACATACCTCCATCCTGCCACTGGATCTTATTCGTCACTAGATTTAACATTATGCAGTCCTGGGATTTTTCCAGATCTTACATGGAAAGTTGACTGCGATCTCCATGGTAGTGACCATTTTCCTATCCATGTCTCGGAACTTGGACCATCGGTTCAAGAACGCCCAAGACGTTGGAAACTCCATAAGGCTAACTGGGAACAATTTAAAAATGCCTGTGAACAATCTATCAATCCGGAAGCATTTGATGATTGTGAAAACCCCGCAGAGCTTTTCACATCTTTACTGTACTCTGTTGCAGAAAAGACAATTCCTCGAACATCAGCTGATCCTAAAATTCCAAATAAACCATGGTTCAATGAAGATTGCAAAAAGGCTATAACTGAGAGAAAACGTGCCCTCAGATCGTTTGATTTAAGACCCTCTAAGGAAAATCTTTTCAAATTTAAAATTGCACGTGCAAAAGCGCGTCGAACCATAAAACAAAGTAAGCGTTCGTCTTGGAGACAGTATGTTTCTAGATTGAATTCTAGATCATCTGTCAAAAAGACATGGGATATGGTGCGCAAAATCAGCGGAAAGAACACGTCAGTTGGAGTTGGTCATTTAAGAACTGACCTCAGTGACGTTTCTTCCAAGGCTGATATTGCGAATGTATTGGCAGATACGTTTGCCAAGAAGTCATCAATATCCAATTACTCACCTGCTTTTCAAAAATTCAAAGGTGTTAAAGAAAAGTCAAAACTTAACTTTAGTTCCAGTCGACTGGAACATTATAATAGAGACTTTTCGGTTAAAGAACTGAAGAAGGCTTTAAAGAAGTGTCATGACACTGCTGTCGGAAACGATAATATTCATTATCAATTCCTTAAACGTTTGCCCTCTCGTTCTTTGCATTGCTTACTAGAAATCTTTAACCAGGTTTGGAAAACGGGAAGCATTCCAGCATCATGGCGGGAAGCTATCGTTATTCCAATACCTAAACCAGGTAAAGATTCTACGGATCCATCAAACTATCGCCCTATTGCCTTAACTAGTTGCATTTGCAAAACCATGGAAAGAATGGTTAATGATCGTCTTGTCTGGTTTCTTGAAAAGAACCACCTAATCACGTCAGTCCAAAGTGGCTTTCGTAAACATAGAAGCACTCTTGATCATCTTGTTCGCTTCGAGACCTTTATTCGAGAAGCTTTTATTAAGAAAGAACACGTTGTTTCTGTCTTTTTCGATCTTGAAAGTGCTTATGATACCACATGGAAGTATGGGATAATGAATGACCTCTTTGATTTCGGTATTCGAGGTCGCCTTGCTTATTTTATTTCTGCAGTTTTGGATGAACGTCAGTTTAGAGTCAGAGTTGGAGATACTTTGTCTGATCCCCACGAACAGGAAATGGGTGTACCCCAGGGAAGTATTTTGTCTGTGACACTTTTTAGTGTCAAAATAAACAATATCGTTAAAACTGTTTGTCCAGGAGTTGAATGTTTTCTCTATGTTGATGACTTCTGCATCTGTTACAGATCAAAACATATGTTTACGATTGAAAGACAGCTGCAGCAAGTCTTAAAAAATCTTTCAAAATGGTCAAATGAAAACGGTTTCAAGTTTTCCAAGACAAAAACTAAATGTATGCATTTTTGTCAATCTAGGAAAATGCACCCTGATCCAGAATTAAAGCTGGATGGAGTGCAAATTGAAGTTGTAAAAGAATATAAATTCCTGGGACTCCTTTTCGATTCTAAACTGTCGTTTATACCCCATATTGACAACTTAAAAAATAAGTGCTTAAAGGCGCTTAACCTTTTACGTGTTGTATCTAGTGTGGACTGGGGAGCTGATAAAAAGGTCTTGTTACGCCTTTACAGGGCACTTGTCAGATCTAAATTAGATTATGGCTGTGTTGTTTACGGTTCTGCACGCCCTTCATACCTTTGCAAACTTGATACCATTCATAATCAAGGATTGCGCCTTGCGCTTGGTGCTTTTAGAACATCACCAGTTAATAGTCTATACATTGAGGCAAATGAACCTTCCTTGAACCTAAGGAGGAACAAGCTTTCAATGCAATACTATTTAAAGCTAAAATCTAATCCTGACAATCCAACGTATAAAGCTGTGTTTGAACCTAGACACAGACGGGATTTTAATAAGAAACCAAGTGCAATACCCCCGTTTAGCTTACGCTGTGAAGCAGATATTTACTCTCTCGATTTTGATCTAGAGGATGTGGCAGAACAAATTGTTCCTGAAGTTCCTTTGTGGACTTCTAAAAGCCCCACATTTCTTTACGATCTTGCTTCTAGCAAAAAGGATACAACCGATCCAACTATTTTTAAAGCAAAGTTTTTAGAAATTAAAGAGAAATACGCATCATATGAAGAGATTTATACAGACGGTTCAAAGGACGGAGAAAAAGTTGCCTCAGCCACCATTTTAGATGGTGAAAAGTATCAATTCCGTTTGCCAAATAACTCTTCGATATTTTCAGCCGAGCTAAAGGCGATTGAACTCGCACTCGATCATATAATCGAAGAGCGCTTCTCTCGCTACATTATTTTTACTGACTCAATGTCAAGTATACAAGCGATTGAGAACGAGAATACCGACAATCCCCTTATTGTTAGACTATTAGATTTAATAGCTCAGCTTCATGATGTTGATCTCGTTTTCTGCTGGCTTCCTAGCCACGTTGGTATTCGTGGTAATGAGGAGGCAGATAAAGCTGCCAAGGAGGCATTATTACTCGAGATTTTACCCTCTTCAGTACATTTTACTGATTTTAAACCTTTGATTCATGGTTTCATTCAGGAAGTCTGGAGGAACAGCTGGACTGATCCTGCCAATATTCATAATAAATTATATTCTGTTCGTCAAGATCTTGGCGATTGGTTGCCTGGTTACAGGTCTAACCGTCGCGAAGAACTTATTTTGACCCGTTTACGCATTGGCCATACACACCTGACGCACTCTTACCTTTTAAAAGGAGAAGATGTGCCAGTGTGTATCCCATGTGATGCTCCTCTTACTGTCAAGCATATATTTTTAGAATGTATAGACTTTGCTTTTATTAGAGACAGATTTTTTAAAGTAGACAGTATGAAGGACCTGTTTAACAATGTTAAAGTTGAACAGATTTTTGATTTCCTGAAGGCCATTAATTTGTTTAGTAAAATTTAACCTCAGATATTTTTGATTTCATATTCATCTGATTTTAGTTATTTTTGATTGATCTTTTGATCATTATTTCCTTTTAGACTTGTATGATTGATCTTTTGATCATTATTTCCTTTTAGACCTGTAATCATTTCCTTACATTTTTACCATAATGATGATTTGTCTATCTTACCATGATTTGTTTTTTATAATGTTATAACTAGTTAAGTATTTAATGTATGATTGGTCATCTTTCCTTACAATAAGTAAATATTCAATGTTTTGCGCCCAACATGACCTTAGTTGTTGACGGGCCATAAAACAGCATTCATTCATTCATTCACGGTGGCCAGAGCACCTAACAATGGGTTTCTGGTATTTCTTTCACCGGTACTTCCATTACACCCTTTCCTAGCCTCCAACTGCTATCTCACATAGGTTTACGATTATCTACCCATTGGTGAGAGACAAACGTCAGAAAGGGCATTACAATTGAAATTCAAGATCAAACTCCAAATGTACATATTACAAAAGAAATCACTAATCTGTAGGTTATATGTATTTTGATAAATTAGTTGTCTTACTTACCTCTTTTGTCTCGTTTTACACAAACTTTCTGACTTTATATAAATTTCTGGGTCTCCTGTATAACACAAATGTAAATGGTGGAATTTTCTGAAAGGGAAATAATCATGCTCACATAGAAAGTACAAATTTCGTCCCATACAGCTTAGTTACTTTGCTATGACAGTTAGATTTTCTCTGTATCTGTATCTGTATGTGTACGTTGTAGAATCCTTAAGAGGCTTTTATACAACGGAGTGTGTGTTGCCTTTCTTTCTAAAAAATATTTCTTTTTTGAAATGTATAAAAGTTGTCAAGTTCACTACCCCGAACTACCAAGTGCTTACATGCACAAAAAACTTTTTAGTCAAATTTTATGCATTTCAGCCTGTATACTGTTACAAGATAAGTTTCCCAGTCAGTGAAGCCACACGCAAAATGAGCAATGAATCAAAACTGACTGACTGATAAATTAGAAGCCAAAATGTTCTGGACCAAAAAAATGGTAAATACTAAAAAAAAATTAATTGCAAGAGTAAAATATAGATTTCAATAAAAAAAAAAAGATTTGAAAAAATTAAAATATTTGTGTATTGGTATCAGATCGAATATATGTCAGGGGCTCTGCCCCCGAACCCCCACATCTTTCATAATTTGTAAAGGAAACTGAACTTTAATCAAAATTAACCAAAAAGACAATATTATTTTGAAAAATTAAATAAAAACATAGCAATTTTTCGTATTACTCAAGGAGCAAAAAGAAACATAAGTTTATGCAAAGCATATATCCCCAGGGATCATTCTGGGATGGGCCGAACTGATTTTGAGGACAAACTATTTGTGATAGGCTTAATCTGATGATAGTTTTGGATGGGCCCCATGTATAAACTATTCAAATCCAATGCTTATTTTAATCTAGGATAGGTATTAAGGATTCTTCGGCCCAACCTTTTTTCCAAATGGCCCAGCAATTTTGCAGATGGCCCATCAAAATCCTAGATTTTACATGTAAATGGAAGGGAGATGGGCCATTAGCCCTTTTCAATGGCCCATCCTTAAAAATTCCAGAAATATCCCTGTATCCCTACTTATAATAGAATAATTAAATAAATGATTGTATAAAAATTTAATACAATATTATCAGAGGGAAAAAAATGTGTAGGTCCTAAAGCATCAGATCTCAAACATGTCGGGGCGCTGCCCCCGAACCCCCGCCTCTATAAACTGATTATCATATTGGAATTTGAACCAAAAGCCAAATTTCAAATTGCAATGTTCTGTACAGGAAGGAGTAGTAGCAAAACAACAAATCAGTGACAGTTTCTCACTTTCAATTGAAGACATCACAGAATACTGCATATCGCACTGACATGCCCCATTCTCTGTCCAGTGGGTATTATTATAACATTGGGCACGGACCCTAAAGAGGGTCAAGTTGCCGATGGGTTAAGTTGACATCTCTACATTCTTTTCCAGTGCAAAAGAAAATTAACAATTTTTGTCTTCGCTCGTCTATGTAAGGTTTACAACAGGGTAAATCTAAATGTCTTACCTTTATGGTTGAAATCAATCCAGTTTTATAGAGTAATGAAACCAATTTTACAACCAATCAGAATGAAAAGCTAATCATTGCTTATGTTGAACTCCAAACTTTTATGAATAATTCTAAATCAACTTGAGTAAACTGAGACCGGTAAGGTGGGTTATTCGGTAAAGTGAGTGATTCGGTAAAGTGAAGTCAATTATAGGAGGAGGACGATAAAGTCAGGGCCGTAAGCAAACGATGATTCGGCGGATTCGCTAGGCTTATCAAAAGTAGTGTCCTTTAAAGTCTTGATTAACTACGTTTTGCTCGCATGAAGAAAGTTTATCCGGTGGCGCCGAGAAAACCGAACAAAGCTCGCAAGCTCGCTTTGTTCGGTTTTCTCGGCCACCACCGGATAAACTTTCTTCATGCAAGCAAAAATGACCCTTTGCCGTTTCTACACAATTTTTATTATATGATAACACGTTACATACCATAAAATCCTACCTCATTATTATAAAAAGTGAAGAATCCCATTTAGATCTAGGTGTTGACGAATTTTGAAATCATAAAGTTGCAGAACGCCATGATGACGTAAACATCTCCCATTTCTATCCGCATGCGAATTTTCAAGGTTAAAGTTTTGATTCAAAAGTTGACTTCTCTAGTTAACACCAAATTCTGTTCCATTTTTTGCAAACTTAAAAGTTTTTGATTTCGTTATTTTCACCAAATCCATTCTTTGTAGGATTTGGTCAAATTTTCATGGAACTATTTTACCGAATTACCTACTGGAAAACTCTGCCGATTCGGCACGACGCTCGGCTATTTCCGTAAACTTAAGAAGTCAACTTTTAAAGTTAAATATCTCCCAAAAACGATTTTTCCCAGATATACTACATGGCCAAAGACCTAGATGGAGATTCAATTTAGCAATCCGCACACGTTTCAGAAAAAGTTATGCACTAGATTTTGCTGTCCTCAAATCGCGGCTATATCCGGCAAAATCGTATGTTTTGCCAGTGTAACATTCGTTCGATTAACGAACTAATTGTTCAAGAACAAATTGTTCAATTAATCTTCTCTCATTCTCTACTTTACCACAACATTCCTTGGTACATTACCTTTCTGTAGGCACATACTTTGGTGACCTTGACCCCTGGATGACCTTGACCTTCAACATAGATTGGCCATAATTTAAAATCAAAGCGGTGTCGGGGGCATTGTCATCTTACAGTGACAGCTCTTGTTCTTTATGTTATATAGTGGAAACTTTGAAAATCATTTTCAACATCAGTAGAACCCAAAATATCTTAAAATCTAGTCAAAACTTTGATTTGCTTTTTAAAGAATTCCAGGCCTGTGGAGCGACTCAAGCCATTCATAGCTTTCTAGTTCTTAGATTTATTAATCCCCCTTTTAACCTCCCTAACATAGCCGTTTCCTCATATATGTTTCCTTGTATAAGTTAAATCCTAACATTCCTAAAAAATAAAGAAAAAAATAACGAAAAAGCACACGAAGTCCACCATATTGTCAGAGTCAATTCAAAACAAAACAACAGCTAAAACAGAAAGAAAATAAAAAATGTCAAGTCCTTTACTAAACGAAACGAAAAAAAGTAAAAACTTTTTCGTCTCTATAGAAAGTACGAAGAAGGGTTTAACGACAGATGTCTTGTTTCGTGGTCATCTAGTGGACCTCTTCCAATCTTGTTAATATCAAGACCCGGGGATCATATTTGGGATCCACCGGGCGCAGCCCTTTTTACAATGAATCAAAGCGCTAAAATCTTCTCTGAAACCATGAGGTAGAGAGCTACCTTTTTTTATATATGAATAATCCAAAAGACCTTTACTATATTTGATCATATCATGCCTCTGGGTCCATATCTGGCTTCTGAATATCTACCCCACCCGTACTTTACATAGACATCGAGGAAGAATTTTAAAAACTCGTTCTCTGAAACCAGAAGGCAGGGACTTTTCTTAATACTTCATTTAATTGAGTTTTTATCAAGTTTATTCATTACATGCCCCTATGTACGGGCTGTGCCAAGGCATATCGTTTTTTTTGCTCTTGACAGAAAACATTCCATGGTATTGATCTTAGGTAGAAATCAACATCTTGTTGACATCTTCCTTTTGCGATGTCCGAGGGGTCAAAGAGACTCAGGTGAGCGATGTTGGACCGTCCTCTAGATTATAAAACACAATTGAAAATGTTTCGTTTAAATCGACATCTGATTCTTCGATTTACTAGTGACCAAAAATGTCCGAAATCTAAAACCGTTGAAAGGCTTAAAGAGTAAAATAGATAATATATCTGTAATAAATAAATAAAATAATCCATCTGTGCTTGAGGTATGTCTTACTCAAATATGATCCGTCCAATGGCTGCCAATGTATACGGTTGCTTTTTCAACTGAGGAAACAAACTTCTGTATACGAGAATGTCCCGGGCCGCCATATCATCTCTCACTTTAGAAAATGTTGCTACCAAAATCCAAAGTGCTTTGCTTCGACATTGACCAACAACATCGAATCAAAAAGAAGTGCAATTTCGATTGTCTTTATCTGCTAGAGCATTGATTTGGTCCACACCAAACAGCAGAGTTGTAACAGGGGTGACTGCCTTAATTCTCGACAAGTCTTAATTGGTCGTAATCTCGGTCTCAACCCCCCCCCCCCCCCCCCTCATTTGGGTAAGAACCTTTATCAACGACTAGTCTTAGTCGGTCTTAATCCCTGTCTTTAACGAAGGTCTTTAACCTTAATCGGGGATGTAAGGCCTAAATAGAGGGTCTTAGACCCTAATCGGGGGTCTTAAACCTCGATTAAAATTTCGGGTCGTAATTCCTCGGAAAAAATATCTGTGGTAACGAATGGGTTTCTTAGTAAAATTAGGAAATGTCTCACGTCTTTTTCGCAATCTATTCCGCCTAACACCCTTCGAAAAAAAGTTCAAAGTTGCATCATTCATGATGTAATAACCGTAGGAAATACGTCCATTCCACTGTAAAGATTTTTCTGTAAACAGGAATCTACTAATTAGCGTATTGTTTCTGAGGGAGCCCATCACGAAGTGTCTCCCACTTGCATTTTTCATGGCTATATAACGCATTTCTTTATTTGTAGTATATATTTGTTTCATTGAAAGGGCTGTTATGTTAGACAATCTTCCACGACCAAAGAATCAATTAAGGAAATATGTCTCGAACAAATTCTTATTTGTCAGTTTTTTAGCTCCACTGGCTGAAAGCCACTGGGGCTATTGTGGTGGCGTTGTGTCCGTAGTGCGTGCGTCAAGGCGTCCGGTCGTAAACTTTTTTTTTTAAAAAAAATCTTCTTTTTAGAAACTACTGGATGCATTTCAACCAAACTTCACAGGAATGATCCTTGGGTAACCCTCTTTCAAAGTTGTTCAAGAAATTTTGATCCAATGAAAAACATGGATTAAATTGGCGTGGCTAATTTCAAATACGAAATTTAATATGAATGATCCTTGAATGACCATTTATCAGTCTACAAAAGATTATTGAGATCGGATGAAAAATATGTATTTTATGGGTGGAGGTCATTTCTCTAAATGGTATATAGTGGAAACTTTGAAATCCATTTTAATCAGAATGTAAGTGATGGATACCAACCAAATTTAAATGGAATGATCCTTGAGTGACCCTTTATCAGTCCACCAAAAATTATAGTGATTGGAAGAAAAAAATGTATTTTATGGGCGGAGGTCATTTCTCTATATGTTATATAGTGGAAACTTTAGAAATCATTTTCTCAGAAACGAAATGACTGGTATCAACAATTTCACTGTAATTATCCTTGAGTGACCCTCTATCAGTCTACTAACAATTATTGTGATCGGATGAAAAATATTTATTTTATGGGCGGAGGTCATTTCTCTGTGTTATTAGCTCCACTGGCTGAAAGCCACTGGGGCTATTGTCATGGCGTTGTGTCCGTCGTGCGTCCGTCCGCCCATGCGGTCGTAAACTTTTTTTTTAAAAAATCTTCTCCTCAGAAACAACTGGATGACTTTCAACCAAACTTCACAGGAATGATACTTGGGTGACCCTCTTTCAAAATTGTTCATGAAATTTTGATCCAATGAAAAACATGGATTTAATGGGCGTGGCTAATTTCCAAATATGGCAAAAAGTGAGTTTTCTCAGGTTCTAATAGATGGATACCAATTAAATTTTACATAAATGATTCTTGTGCGACCCTTTATCAGTCTACAAAAAATATTGTGAACGGATAGAAATTATGCATTTTATGGGCGGAGGTCATTTCTCTCTATGTTACTTAGTGGAAACTTTCAAAATAATTTTTTCATAAGTAACAGATGGATATCAACCAAATTTCACTTGAATGATCCAAAAGTGACCCTTTATCAGTCTACAAAAAATTAATGCGATCAGATGAAAAATATATCTTTTATGGGCGGAGGTCATTTCTCGATATGTCATATAGTGTAAACTTTGAAAACCATTTTCTCAGAATCTTATAGTTGGATATCAACCAAATTTCACAAGAATGATTATTGAGTCCACAAATAATAAGTCCAATAATATCCGAATTTGAAATAAAACACGTCTTTAAACACACTTTTAAGATAACGAGAAATTCCCTTTTAGTTTTACACAGTACTACTAGATGAAATCATTAGTCTAAATCAAGTGAACCAAGAATGCTGTAGGAATCCCTTTCTATAATACCATAGAACAATCTAGAATAGCATAGAACATAAGAAGACTCTAGAGTCTGAATCACTTTCTAAAAGTCCTTTCTAGAAAGATCTAAAATATTCTACATACATCTACCTAACAGTATCAAGAGGTATGAAAATTCCCATTCTTAAAAATAGACACAGTAAAAACCATTAGGTTTATATATAACATAATAGATCAAAAGAAATATATACTCCTTTTTATAGCAACCACTGGTGAACAGCAGCAAAAAAGATGTTTGTAAATTGGAGTTGAAATTTAAAGGATTGCACTGTACTGGACATTAAGAAAGTATGCTTTATGTTATATATAATTGTCCCCGGTGGCGGCAAATATCCTTTTCGACGTTTGTCTCTCACCAATGGGTAGATAATCGTAAACCTATGTGAGATAGCAGTCGGAGGCTAGGAAAGGGTGTAATGGTAGTACAGGTGAAATACCAGGAATCCATGATAAGGTGCTCCGGCCGCCGCGATATAACTGCGAAATAGTTGAAAGCGGCGCAAAACCCATTAAAAAAACCAATTTATATAATTGTTACATAGCTCAAGTGTCTTTGCTTTATGCATAAAAAACTAAGCAATGGATTAAAAAATTGACAAATTTATCAAATTCATAGTTCCATGAATTTACAAATTTATATTTTCATAGTTCCATTAAAATATTTCAAAAACCAAATCATCAAGAGCACCACATGTGGATGGCTACACTTGGCTGTTGAGATGCTGGATAGTTTATGAAAAATCTACGTCAAAAGATTGCATCAGGAGATATCTCCCTTTATAGTATAGGTTGCTCTTTAATAGTGAACATATGTGCCAAATTTCAAGTGAATCCCTGCAATAATACCAGAGATACCAGTTATTTTAAAGTTATTCACGCAAATTCCAACACCCAACGCCAATGAAGTCAGGGTTATGACAATTACTTGATGTTTTGTTTAAAAACAGCATAGCTAAAAAAAATCATAAATATTGCAATGAATTCCAAGTTGGGAAGGTTGGTCTGAGAAAGGGTTTGAAGGATCATATGACGTGTTTGGAAGTTGTATTGATCGTCTATGGCTGTCATAGCAATGGTGTTTGATTGCTCTTGATGAAGAGTATTCCATTGTTGTCTAAGTGTACGCCAACGGAACAGAACTACGCCAAAAACAGTCAAAATTATCAAAACGCAACTGGATATTGCTATCACTGAAAATTAAAAGAAAAATATAATCTCATTAGTGTATTTTGCATGGTATCTCACTTAAAATTTACATATTTTTAAACATACACATTTGAATAATTTAGTGACACTTTCGTTAAACTATTATATTTCATCACTGCAGAAAACACAAAATTTTAGATTAGCCTGAAAAAGTTGGACGTTCTTGTTGACATTGTTGTTGGTTTTTGACGTTCTTGTAGACAATGTTTATGTTGTTGGTGTACTTGACGTTGTTGGTGTTGTAAAGGTTGGTGGTGTTGATGTAGTTGTTCGAGTTGATGTTGTTCGTGTAGAGGTAGTTGTTGTCATCTTTATTTCCTACAAACTAACCATACCCTTTTTTCTTTAAATGAATGTGGTTTAATGTCACTTTTAACAGGATATCGGTTATATCTTTTCAACTGTTCTCGAGAAAAAAAAATAGTAAATCTGCAATGGTTATTTCTTGAACGCAATCAGTGTAAAAAATGGCTTCACATTTATAAAAAAAAGCTCTCTAGCAACAACGCATATTTATGCAACCTAAATATTAATTTACTAATACAGAGACAAAGTTATCAAATGGTCGTCAAGGCGTGTTTGTGACAAGATCATGAAAATGAAATTCACAAGAACAGCTATGAAATGTATTTAATATTCAACAAGGTAATTTGATGGTGATGGTAATTGTAGGCAAAGGTAGACAACTGATCGAAGGTCATCAAACAGAAAAGATTTAAGGAATCAATGCTTACGCTTTTGAAATCATTCAAAGTTGAACGTTTGTCATACATCACATCTTTGAAGGTCAGCAAACTCTTGTCATCAATGATGATTGAAACATTCGATTGTGTAATATTGACTTGAATTGAAGATATAGATCTTGACAAATAAAATGTTCCGTCACAGTCCATGCATATATCTATTATTTGCTGTGCATTTACAACAAGCATCAAAGAAAATAATATTAAGCCTTTCATGATGTTTTTATCCTTTTTGTGTCGGCCCAGAAGACGGCCGAGTTGACTAGTCACAAGTTTCTAGTACATATTGCATGTGTAAGACTATATTTAGTACTCACATCACAATTCATTGAGGATCCCTGAACGAAAATTTGAGGGTCTCCAGTTGTAAGAATTCGTTCGCATAGTTCTTCACATTCTAAACAGTAGTTTATCTGTATTCGGATAACTTCGTCCATTTTCCGGAGGTCCAGAGTCGAGCCGCCAAACATACGCCCAATCATCACAATTTTGGCAGATGAGGAGTAGTAGCAAAGAAGGCTTTTCAGGACAAATTTCCCTCACGATTTTCGCGGGTCGCCGCTATAGAGCATTAGGTGTCCATACGTCGTATACGCGGTTAGCGCGTTATTGCGCTCACCCCCGAAATAACTCAATCGTTTACCAAGGGACGTAACCGGGAGCGGAGTTATACCCCTTTCTTTACGCGATAAAAAGGGAGACAACTGCGAATACGCCAAGACGGGGAGATAACTGTGACCAATTTTCACAGGTCAACACTCTAACGCATTAAGTGTGCAAACATTGCGTATACACTTAAAACGTTATCGCGATGTCCCCAGAAATTGCGTAATCGTTTTCTAAGTGAGGGTAGACATATCGTCGGTGTAAATGCAAAACCTCGTATGTCGAGTCTAGCGATTTTCAAAGTACAAACTTGTGTGTCCAGTTTAGACAATTCTCACTGGTTTTGAGATATTTTCACTGATCAGTATTAAGGCCACATTATTCATGAACAATGTCAAAATTTCAAGTAAAACATTTCAGTTGGGGAAAAGTTATTACACTTTTTCCCTCCTTTTTAAAATTTTCCAAAAACGAGATACGAGGTTTTGCATTTACAACGATGATATGTCCTTTTCTTTCACTGTAAGAATAATAATAATAGACTGTACATATTTCCAAATTTAAAGGTCATATTTTTGAGAGAAGAGAAACCCAATAGACATAATTGAGCAATCAAAATTTTCTTAACTACATATTTATTCAAACTGTAGTTACGATGTTTGAGAAGCTCATCAACAATACACTTTTTTTGTTTTCTTTTTTTTTGGATCAGGAAAAGTAATTGACTAAACATAAAAAAGGATATTTTTCTTATTTTCAACTTTTATTTTTTAAAAGAAAATAGACAGTTACATGTTAAACACAACAGAATATATATGTATATAAAAATATATTTGAGCAAACAATTTGGCAAACGGTTCTAAAGAATCTCAATTTTGGTAAAATTGTTCTATAGACTATTTTCACCCATTCCCACACAGCGATTTTAAAAGAAACTAACAAACATTGATTAAAAGGAATGAATTACTTGTTAAAAGCAATTTCTTCATTTCAATCTATGTTTTCTATCCCTAAACTCAAAATATACTTTCATTAATAACTTGACATATGCACCTTCTTATTTGGATCAGTTTAGATTTTACCATCTGGTAATAGGTTAAAGCACATTGGATAGAATTTGTTTAATCCTTCCCAAAAAGAAACAAGACCTGGTCTAATAGAAATTACTTGAGAAAACATTAATGCAAAAAAAGAACATGTTGATAATAATCAATAGTCCATTACATAAACGTTTAAGTATATTGGACACTAATTCTATCTTAAATAACATGTATTTTTTTCCTACAGCGGCTTTTAAATTGGAATCGTTCTAATTTTGTACGTTTTGGAAAGGATTAATATGGCAATTTGGAATGGTTTAAAAGGAAATATATACATCACAGGGGAACAAAAAGAATAAAAGGGGGAGTTCAACATCACATGTTGACTTAGTGTTTTTACCAATCAGGTTTTCACATTCAGACAAATATTTCTGCGAATGTTAAAGTTTGTCTTATAATCAACATTCTCAGATGGTATTTTTTTTTCTTCAAATGATAGGGAAAAAACAAAACATTGGTGATTGATTATCCAAAACAATTTCATCCAATTTGAAATGGTACAAAAAAATTGTGAGAAAAGAAGAATTTGTATTTTTTTCTCCATAATGTTTTCTATCTATTTAAAGCTATTTAAATCTCAACATTCATTACAAACTTTTTCATTGATCTAGTTCACTGTAGTCAAGATCAGTATCTGTCTACGTATCCAGTGATTAGTTGAACCCCCCCTGAGCATTTACATGTTTAATTTTGCATAGTAATCTGCATAGAGTATAATTTACCCTGAGCTTAAAACCAATACTGTTAAAACATTCCTTAACAGTATTTAATTTAACAAAGTAAATAAAACATCACAACCACATAAAGACTAGAAATGTGACTAAATAAACATTTTCAACCAACAGACTAGACTAAAAACATGATAAGCAGAGCTAAAGATAAAAGAGGGTGATGACTTTCCAAAATGCTTTTTATCATTTATTGTTCTCCAAACTCTTTGTTGGCAGTTCTCTACTCTATGTTGCCAGTACTTGTTTCAATCATCACAATGTGTCAATTCCAATAAAGTACCCAAACCATTGATTGGGTTTATGAAAATAAATGATAAAAAGCATTTTGGAAAGTCATTACACCCTCTCATCTGTAGCTCTGATAAGGAATGAACTTTTATTTGAACACAGAAACAAAATTAACTCTCTCCCAAACAAGACCCGGTTTTGATGTGTCTAATAGAACTGGTTTGGGAAAACATTGAGGCAAAAGAAGAAACAAGAGGACCAAGATGGTCCTAGATCGCTCACCTGAGTCTCTTTGACCCCTGGGACATCACATTAATTAGATAGGCAGATGTCAAAAAGAAGATAATTGCCTAAGATCAATACCATGGAACGTTTTCAGCGAAGAGCAAGACAGATATGCCTTTTTGCTCTTTGATTCTATGTAAAAAGGGATGCACCTGGGTGGACCCCAAATGTGACCCCAGGGTCTTGATATGAACAAACTTGAAAGAGGTCCATAAGATGATGCTACATACTAAATATGAAAGCTGTCTGCCTTCTGGTTTCAGAGAAGAAGATTTTTGAAGATTTTTGAATGTTTTCCTATTTTCACCCATCGTGCTCAGATGAGCTGAAAGGGATGCGCCCGGGTGGAGCCCAAATATGACCCAAGGGTCTTGATATGAACAAACTTGGTAGGGGCCCACTAGATGATGCTACATACCAAAAATGAAGGCAGTGTGTCCTCTGGTTTGGATTAAAGAAGATTTTAAGGGATTTTCGGTCTTTGATTCTATGTAAAAAGGGTTGCACCCGGGTGGAGCCCAAATATGATCCTAGGGTCTTGATATGAACAAACTTGGTAGATGTCCACTAGATGATGCTACATACCAAATATGAAAGCTGTCTGCCTTCTGGTTTCAGAGAAGAAGATTTTTGAAGATTTTTTTTTCGTTTTTTTACCCTTCGTGCTCATAAGAGATAAAGGGATGCACCCGTGCAAAGCCCAAATATGACCCAAGGGTCTTGATATGAACAAACTTGGTAGAGGCCCACTAGGTGATGCTATATACAAAATATGAAAGCTGTCTGCCATCTGGTTTCAGAGAAGAAGATTTTTAAAGATTTTCGCTCTTTGATTCTATGTAAAAAGGGTTAGGCCCGGGCAAAGCCCAAATATGACCCCAGGGTCTTGATATGAACAAACTTGGTAGAGGTCCACTAGATGATGCTACATACCAAATATGAAAGCTGTCTGCCTTCTGGTTTCAGAGAAGAAGATTTTTAAAGATTTTCAGATTTTCACCCTTTTTGTTAAGGGTAAAGGGAAAGTTAAGGGTGGATTTCATTTATTTGAACAACTTTGGTAGAGCTTGACCCAAGGAACATCCCTGCCAAGTTTCATCAAGATTGGCCCACTGGTTTAGGAGAAGAAGATGTTTAAAGAAATTGTGGACGACGGACGACGCACGACTGACGACGGACGACGGACATTCTACGATCCCAATAGCTCACCTTGAGCACTTCGTGCTCAGGTGAGCTAAAAACTGATAATCAACATTTCTCCTTTTTCCCATTTTTTTCTATATGTTACACAAATTAATTTGATCTATATCAACATCCAATTTTACCATCTGCAACAGCTTTTAAATTCAACTAGTTCCCTAAAATTTCATTGTTCGGGAAAGTGTTAGGAAATGGGCTTTCTCTCAAAAAAATCCTCCCCTTCTTCTTTGTCTCCTGCCCATCACATGATCTATGAGTCCAATTATCCACCCTTCAACAGGAAGGATGAATAATTGGATAGTTCTTCTATATGCAAGAACACATGTTCCTAAAAAATAAATACAAGAAAAAAACTTTTCTACTATATATCACTCTCTCCTCCTCGCAAGCACCAAAACAGCATCTATTCAAAGCGCTCCTTCTCAGTCTGCATTTTGTCCCCCGCACAAGTCAGACAACAAATAGTAATAGGCTTGAGAGATTGATTGATTGAATGGAGTTTAACGCCGCTTTCAACATTATTTCAGTTATATCGCGGCGGTCGGAGCACCTAACAATGGATTCCTGGTATTTCTTTCACCTGTACTACCATTACATCCTTTCCTAGCCTCCGACTGCTATCTCACATAGGTTTACGATTATCTACCCATTGGTGAGAGACAAACGTCGGAAAGGATATTTGCCGCCACCGGGGATCGAACCCACGACTTCCAGATTGAAAGTCTTATGCCTAACCAACTGCGCTATGGTGGCGGCTCCAGGCTTGAGAGAAGAAGCACTGAAATTAGAAAGAAACATAAAAACACTGACTAGTAATAGAGTTTTAAAGTCAACTTTTGATACCTTATTGTTATAAAGGGAAAAATGCATTGTTTTCTTTACTTGTGTTATTTATATCCCTTTTTTACTAGCAAATATTTGTATAATGAATAGATATAGAAATAAACAAAGTGTGTGTTTGTATGTGTGTGTGTGTGTTGTCTTTTCCATTTCCCTCTCAAATACTTGAAGAAATATATTCACACATACCTAAACTGACTATTATAAATGTCTGCAACCCCAAGCCTAGGTTGGTCCATCCGATCAATATGCCTGAGGGGAAGGTCGTCGCGGCAGGAGGAGCAACACGTTCTGTCACCACTTTGAGACTAGCTGTCACCTCTACATCCCTTGTTGACTCAATCACCAGCTGAAATGACAGTATACAATATTGCTGTTTTTTCCAGGTCAAATAAGTTTTTAAGCCTTTAACAAACACTAATTTTTTGGACTGATCCAAAATTCAAAGATGTTGAAGACAAATCTTTTTGGTTAGAAAACATTGCGAGAATTAGTGAAATGCTTGCCATGAGCACTTTCCACATTGTTTAAAAGAGCCATCATCTGCTAGGGAAAGGTGTCACAGTGTGGCAATGGGTTATATCTTGGTATAAAATAAGTCTTCACTCATTAACACACATGTTCAATCATTGCCACACATCAAAAATTGGAAGCTATCAACTTTACAAAAACCTGCTTTTAACATCTCTAATTAAACAATTAAACTTATCATCATCTTGGCCCCCAGCTGGGCGGTGGGGTAGAAATAGTCGGCTGCTGCCCATGTAGTCAATGGTATGACCCCTAACAAATGGGCCCGCCTGTTTGCCGTGGGTGGAGACTCGTAAGGCCGGAAAAGAGGGTCCTGGTAGTTGAGGGAAGCCCAGGGATCTCCAGCTTCTCAACACGCTGCTTTGGCCTCGGCTTCGGCTGAAACGGGAGCCTAGATGGGCCCGGTCTAGGCAATCGGCTGGTCGTTTTAGACTGGGGCATCTAATATTGTCATATGAAATATTTTGTTATATTAAAGATGTTCAGTCATGATTCTGATGACACATTACTTAACAATTTGTTGTACCGAATTTCTTTGAAATCACTTTGGTATGAAAGTCATTGTTGTACTAAGTGCAAAGGTTTATATGCCCGTGTCACTCATATTTTTTATTTTAACAGTATTTTAGTCCTTGTCTATATAGGCTCATGGGCTAATCGGGTTGAATGGATTTTTTGATTTGGCATCATTTGCACGGCTTGATTCTAAGTTAGGAAATTGTTCGTGCGATCGCTGTTAGGTCATTTTGTCATTTTAGCTCGAGTATACTATCCGGGTAGCCCTGGCATGGGGGGCTGGAAACCCGCCCTTTCATGTCCCCTTGTAGGACTCCGTGGAGGGTGGTGGCCCCGGATAGTGAATTTTAATTAAACGAACATGGACACCCAATCAAAAAACGAAGACGGATCTATTGAATGGGAAACAGGTACGACCCTCTATCAGTCTACAGCCATACGACTAAATACGCCAACTTTTCAAAGGTTTATAGTTATAGACTCTACTGACAGTGACAAAACTCTCACAAAACTTTCCCCTTTCGTAATTGATAAAGTGATTAAATCAATAATTGGTGAGCCAAAATCTATTAAGAAATTAAGATCTGGTAGCCTTCTTGTTGAAGTTGAAAAGCCTGCACATTATGAAAATCTCATGAAAACTGACACCTTCTTTAACATTCCTGTAACATGCACACCGCATTCGACCCTTAATACGTCAAGAGGAATCATTCGATCTCGAGACTTAGAAAATATACCGGAATCTGAAATCTTAGAAGAACTTAAAAGTCAAAACGTTAATGCAGTTAAGCGAATTACTGTTTTCAGAGATGGTGAAAAGAGAAACACAAATACCTTTATTCTTACTTTCGGCTCGGCTATTCTACCAAAATCTATAAAAGTAGGTTACCTTCGATTAAATGTTGATTTATACATCCCAAACCCCTTACAGTGTTACAGGTGTTTCAAATTTGGACACCATGAGAAAAAGTGCAGGGCTGGTGAAGGAGATTTATGCCGCCGTTGTGGTAAATTAGAAGATCGACATCGTTCTATCCACTGCACAGATGACATGAAATGTTTGAATTGTGGTGGGGAACATGCTTCTACTTCACGAAAATGTCCCGTATGGCAAAAAGAAAAAGAAATTGTCACTGTCAAGTATAAAGAAGGATTATCTTTTCCAGAAGCAAGAAAAGTTGTTGAAAATAGGGTTAATCTTACTAACACTTATGCCAATGTTACCAAAAATTCAAAAACCAATAGCACGAGTAAACAAGACACCAATGGATGTGATAACTGTAAAGATCTGTTCGGAAAATTGTGTATTCTCTTTCCTGAAAAGAAAGATGAAATTTCAAAGTTATTTCCATCTCTAGCAGTTACGTCTAGTAATCCCAGTAACACAGACCAGGGAATCACTGGTAAAACATCTGAGTGTCAATCAAACTCAAGTAAGGTAACACCGGGAAAAGATAATATTTCTCTTCGAGCCGCTAAACCATCGACACATACAAGCACTGGAGAAGATGAAGTTATTAAATTAGATTTAGCTGAAATGGGAAGACGGAAGAAGGCACAAATTCAACTGGAGAAGTCAAATCCTCCGGTTGCTAAAGTGCCAGATGATAAAGATTCGAGTTCTTTTGTGAAACCTAGGAGCAGAACTTCGTCTCCTAGGGCAGCAATATCTAATCGTCAGCCAAAAGGATCTGATGATCCTATAAAACAATACAACCGTTACCACAGTCTTGAAGAAGACATGGATACGGAAAACACTGAGGAATCAGATTCTTCAAAGGAGAATAGGCAAGGTAAACATATGATAGATCTTTCACATATAAAGAAATAAAATTCATACTTCCACTTATAATAAGTATATTTTTACCCCTTAATTTAACTATGGCGAACAAAATTATTCAATGGAATTGTCGCAGCATCAAAGCCAACTTTGAAGAAATGAATCTATTAGTTTCGAATGGAAAGCCAGTGGCGGTTTGTTTGCAAGAGACTTTTCTCAAAGATTCTGACAAATTCTCTTTTAAGTATCACTCTTGCTATTTGAAGAATTTTGAAGGGAATGAGAAAGCTTCGGGCGGTGTCGGAATTATTGTTAACAACAGTGTTCCTCATCGCACCATTCCTCTTAATACATCCCTACAAGCTATAGCTGTAAGCGTATCCCTTAATAAAACAATAACCCTTTGTTCTATTTATCTTCCCCCTAGTTCTCCTATCAATCGTAGGAGACTAGACGATCTTGTCGAACAGTTACCAAAGCCTTTCATATTAATGGGAGATTTTAATTCCCATCATACGCTTTGGGGTTGTACTTATACAGACGACAAAGGTCGCACAATTGAAGATTTCTTAACAAATCATGATCTTGTTTTATTAAATGATAAATCCTCCACATATCATCATCCGGCCACTGGCTCTTATTCTTCACTGGATTTAACTGTTTGCACTCCAGACATTTTCCCGGCTTTTAGCTGGAAAGTGGACTGTGATCTTCATGGTAGTGACCATTTTCCTATTCATATTTCTGAATTAGGACCATCGGTTCAAGAACGCCCAAGGCGATGGAAACTCCATAAAGCTAATTGGGAGTTGTTCAAAACTACCTGCGAACAATCAATAAATCCACAGGCTTTTGAGGATTGTGAAAACTCTACCGAGCTTTTCACATCCTTACTATATTCGGCTGCAGAGAAAGCTATTCCTAGAACGTCGCCTGACCCTAAACACCCTAACAAGCCATGGTTTAATGAAGATTGCAAAAATGCTATAGCTGAGCGTAAGTCTGCTCTAAGGTCATTTGATTTGAGACCATCAAAGGAGAACCTGTACAAATTTAAAATTGCACGAGCGAAAGCTCGTCGTACAATTAAACAAAGTAAGCGTTCGTCTTGGAGACAGTATGTCTCTAGATTAAATTCTAGATCATCTGTCAAAAAGACATGGGATATGGTGCGCAAAATCAGCGGAAAGAACGCGTCAATTGGAGTTGGTCATTTAAGAACTGACCTCAGTGACGTTTCTTCCAAGGCTGATATTGCGAATGTATTGGCAGATACGTTTGCCAAGAAGTCATCAGCATCCAATTACTCACCTGCATTTCAGAAATTTAAAGGTGATAAAGAAAAGTCAAAACTTCACTTCAGTTCCAGTCGACTGGAACATTATAATAGAGACTTTTCAGTCAAGGAATTGAAGAGGGCTTTAAAGAAGTGTCATGACACTGCTGTAGGAAATGATAATATACATTATCAATTCCTCAAACGTTTGCCCTCTCGTTCTTTGCATTGCTTACTTGAAATTTATAACCGGGTTTGGAAAACGGGAAGCATTCCAGCATCTTGGCGGGAAGCTATCGTTATTCCTATACCCAAACCAGGTAAAGATTCTACTGATCCTTCAAATTATCGTCCTATTGCTTTGACTAGTTGCATTTGTAAAACCATGGAAAGAATGGTGAATGACCGACTTGTTTGGTTTCTTGAAAAGAACAACCTAATAACATCTGTTCAAAGTGGCTTTCGTAAACAAAGAAGCACTCTTGATCATCTTGTTCGCTTCGAGACTTTTGTTCGAGAAGCATTTATTAAGAAAGAACATGTTGTTTCTGTCTTTTTTGATCTCGAAAGTGCTTACGATACAACATGGAAGTATGGAATAATGAATGACCTCTATGATTTCGGTATTCGAGGTCGCCTTGCCTATTTCATTTCTGCATTTTTAGACGAACGTCAGTTTAGAGTCCGAGTTGGAGATACTTTGTCTGATCCCCATGGACAGGAAATGGGTGTACCCCAGGGGAGTATTTTGTCTGTGACACTTTTTAGTGTCAAAATTAACAATATTGTTAAGACTGTTTGCCCTGGCGTGGAATGTTTTCTGTATGTTGACGATTTCTGTATATGCTACAGATCAAAACATATGTATACCATTGAAAGGCAATTGCAACAGGTTTTAAATAACCTTTCTAAATGGTCAAATGAAAACGGCTTCAAGTTTTCCAAAACTAAAACGAAATGCATGCATTTCTGCCAATCTAGGAAAATGCACCTCGACCCGGAATTGAAATTAGACGGTGTGCTTATTGAAGTTGTTAAAGAATTCAAATTCCTAGGTCTCCTTTTCGACTCTAAACTGTCGTTTATATCTCACATAAATCACTTAAGTAACAAGTGCCAAAAAGCACTTAATCTTTTACGTGTTGTATCCAGTATGGACTGGGGAGCTGACAAAAAGGTTTTATTACGCCTTTATAGGGCACTTGTAAGATCAAAGTTAGATTATGGCTGTGTTGTTTATGGTTCTGCAAGACCTTCATACCTTCGCAAACTTGATACTATTCATAATCAAGGCTTGCGCCTTGCTTTGGGAGCATTTAGAACATCGCCAGTCAATAGTCTTTATACTGAAGCTAATGAACCTTCCTTAAATCTTAGAAGAAAGAAGCTCTCACTGCAATATTACTTGAAACTTAAATCAAATCCGGAAAACCCTACCTACAAATCTGTGTTTGAACCTAAATACAGACAGGATTTTGATAAAAAACCAAGTGCAGTGCCCCCATTTAGTTTACGATGCGAAGTAGATATCAACTCTCTAGATTTTGATCTAGAGGACGTGGCGATACATACAGTTTCCGATGTTCCTTTATGGACATTCAAAAGCCCCACGTTTCTTTATGATCTTGCTTCAAGCAAAAAGGATATAACTGATCCATCTGTTTTTAAAACAAAGTTTTTAGAAATTAAAGAAAACTACTCATCACACGAAGAAATATATACAGACGGTTCAAAAGATGGCGAAAGAGTTGCTTCAGCCACTATTTTAGATGGCGAAAAATATCAATTCCGCCTTCCTAATAACTCTTCCATTTTTTCTGCCGAACTAAAGGCCATTGATCTTGCACTTGATCATATGATTGCAGAACGTTCCTCTCGCTATATTATTTACACTGACTCTAAGTCAAGCATGCAAGCGATTGAGAATGAGAAAATAGACAATCCCATTATAGTCAGATTACTTGAGAAAATTGCTGACCTTGATGATATTGATCTTGTTTTTTGCTGGCTTCCGAGCCACATTGGTATTCGTGGTAATGAAGAGGCAGATAAAGCTGCCAAGGAGGCATTATTGCTAGAAATTTTACCCTTTGAAGTGCCTTTTACCGATTTTAAACCTTTGATTCATGGCTTCATTCAGGATGTCTGGAAAAACTGTTGGTCCGATCCAGCGAACCACAATAATAAATTATATTCTGTTCGTCAAGATCTTGGCGATTGGTTGCCTGGTTACAGGTCTAACCGTCGCGAAGAACTTATTTTGACCCGTTTACGCATTGGTCATACACACCTGACGCACTCCTACCTTTTAAAAGGAGAAGATATTCCAATGTGTATCCCATGTGATGCTCCTCTTACTGTCAAGCATATATTTTTAGAATGTATAGAATTTGCTTTAATTAGAGACAGGTTTTTTAAAGTAGACAGTATGAAGGACCTGTTTAACAATGTAAAAGTTGAACAGATTTTTGATTTCCTGAAGTCCATTAATTTGTTTAGAAAAATTTAACCTAGGATTCTTTTGATTTCATGTTCATCTGATTTTAGTTATTTTGATTGATCTTTTGATCATTATTTCCTTTTAGACTTGTATGATTGATCTTTTGATCATAATTTCCTTTTAGACTTGTAATTATTTCCTTACATTTTTACCATAATGATGATTTGTCTTTCTTACCACGATTTGTTTTATGTTTTAACTAGTTAAGTATTTAAGGTATGATTGGTCATCTTTTCTTACAAGAAGTTAATTTTCAATGTTTTGCGCCCAACATGACCTTAGTTGTTGACGGGCCATAAAACAGCATTCATTCATTCATTCATTATCATCATCTTCTCTTGCTATGCTTACAAAAATAATAAAATTAGATCAATATTGGGTTAAAAGACGAAAATATATATCTTTGCGAAATTAAAGCCCTTTGAAAAAAATGAAATTAAAGGCAAATCCCAAATTTTATATCAGATCAACCTCTCTGTCAATAATCATTAACGTGTTTTAAATCATACCAGCTATATAGTATACATATCTAAGCTCATAGATACTTGCCTGTACAGTTACAGCATCAGAATGGTCTGAAGCTGTAGACTCTTCGACGAGCTTCATAATTGAGGATTGTCCATCTGTTCAGTTTGTATATACAACATCCCTTGTTCTGTGTCCTGATGACAAGTCTGTGGTGGGGTAAGTAGGATTCTGACAAAAGAGAAATGACAATAATCAGTGCAAACAGTATCAACCCATTACCACACGGTGACACCTTTTGACACCAAATGTTGACTTCACAGCATTTTTTTTTGTTTTCCACATTGTTTTCAAAAGTCATTATATTGTAGGGCAGCAAAAAGAGTCATTGTGTGGTATTGGATTTTAGAAAAAAAAAACAATACTGGTTGAAAGCTTAAAATTCAACTAGAAAACCATGAATGGCTTGTGTCGCTCCACAGGCTTGAAATTCTTGTAAAAACAAATGTTTTGACTAGATTTTTAAATATTTGGGGTTCTACTGATGTTGAAAATGATTTTCAAAAATTCAACTATATAACAAATAGAGAAATGACCTCCACTTTTAAAAGACATATTTTTCATCAAATCAAAATAATTTTTGGCTGCATGATAATGGGTCACCCAAAGATCATACCAAAAATGTTTGATTGATATCCATCAGTTACATTCTGAGAAAATGATTTTCATAGTTTCCACTATTTAACATATAGAGAATTGACCTCCGCCCATAAAATACATATTTTTAATCCAATCAAAATAATTTTTGGTACACTGAAAAAGGGTCACTCAAGGATCATTCCAATGAAATTTGATTGATATCAAAAAATTAGATTCTGAGAAAATGATTTTCAAATTTTCCATTATATAACATATAGAGAATTGACCTCTGCCCATTAAATGCATATTTTTCATCCGATCACAACAATTTTTTGTAGACTGATAAAGAGTCACTCAAGGATCATTCCAGTGAAATTTGGTTGATATCCATCAGAAACATTCTGAGAAAATGATTTTCAAAGTTTCTACTATATAACATATAGAGAATTGACCACCGCCGATAAAATGCATATTTTCGATCCGATCACAATAAATTTTTGTAAACTGACAAAGGGTCACTCAAGGATCATTCCAGTGAAATTTGGTTGAAATCCATCAATTACATTCTGAGAAAATGATTTTCAAAGTTTCCACTATATAACATATAAGTAGGGTATTTTTGAGTGATCCCTCCCAAAATAGCTGAGTGATCCCACCCCAAAATACCACTCAAAAATACCTCCCAAAAATACCACCCAAAAATACCTCCCAAAAATACCTCCCAAATTTGCCTCCCAAAATTCCTCCTGATCTAAAAATAGCATACTTTCTGCATATTTTAAATTGTCTGCATATTTAATGCATATTTTAAAATTGTTTGCATATTTTAGAATGTCTGCATATTTTAAATCCACAATTTTAAAAATACCGCGTTTTATTTAAATGCGAACTAGACATTCCACACATTGTTACGGTTGATGTATTTTTTTCCCACGGTAGATCGGGTTTACTAGAGTAGATCGGTTGTAAATATAAGCTTCAGATAAGGTCGCAATTTATAAACCCATTTTTTCTCTGAACACACTTAATAAGAAATAGAGCAAACAGTTGTTTATTTCTTTGACTGAATGTAGAAATATCTTCATGTTAGGAAAGATTGCTAAAGACAACGAAATAAAGTGAAAATAAAAAATTTGATTTTCCAGATTTTTTTTCTAGTTTACTAGAGCAAACAACGCCTGTTACATTGAATTTTCTGAGTCTTTTTTCATTCCCTTTCCATATACATATGTATAGTTTTAAAACACATGTTCCCACAAATAATAAATTATGGCAATTATAATGCAAATTTCAACGCACAATTAAGAAAAAATAAATAAACATCGAAAATCAGTTTGCTTTTATAAATTGGTTTTAAATTCTAGCCTTCTTAAACGAATATTTATATAATGTAATATGCAATATCCATGGAAACATAGTTTACAAAATCAAGGGTATGGTCAAAATTCGTGACTTTTGACTTTTTTCTCAATATAATAACTTTGTTGCATTGAAAGATCAGAAAAAAATTGAATAAAGATAGTAAAACGCATCGTTTTAACTTGCCGTTTTATTGCATTTTAATTTGTTTGTTCTTCTCTATTACATGGACCAAAGAAATTGCATTTTTTTTGGTTTCCGTATTGCAATATATTACATACAAAGTATTGTGATGCGATGTAAAGATATTTCTTACTTTACAATCATACGATGGGATGAAAACCGGTTTTTAATCAAATCTTTTAGCTGGACCGTAACTTTAACGTTCAAAGTAACGCCCAAATCACTCTACATATTTTCGTCAGATTGGATAGAAGGGAATTATTGTGTTCGCCAAAAAAATGAATGTGGTTGAATTAAATCTTATGTGCCAAATTTATCGGCAATTGTTAAGTAATATGGAGGTCGTAATTCAAATCCAAACCTTAGATTTGCTAAGGCATCATGTGGATTTTTTGATTGTCCTTTGCGAGGGATTGCAAAGCGCCGTAAGGCTGTTTCGATTCCACGGCGATATGTCAATTCCAGAGGACATTGGGGTGAAAATGAGTAAGAGTGACATTTCCCAAACAGTCATCTCTTGCAAAGCAATTTTAGATGCGGTGAAGGAAAATATAACGAGGCAGGAGTGCGCTGATAAACACCAGCTGGTTGTTTTCAAGGCAATGAAGAGTAAGCTCCAGGAATGTCTCAATAAAGCCGTTGATTCGTTTGAGGCATTCCGGAGAAAGCAGTGGTTGCATCAGCACCAAACAACACATGTTGAGATGCCACCACTGCCCACATTGACAGGAGAGCTGACCGGCGTACGGACTGCCTTTAGAGGCACATGTCTTCCTGGACTTGTAATGGTAATCTTTTTTCCTATTTGATTTAAAAATTATTGTTAAAAATCCTATAGATATAGGAAATATCTATATGAAACTGATTAAAAAGGATCATTTAGGTGAAATCTGTTTATTTCTTGCTGATGAGAAGATTTTTAAAAGCATAAGTTTACAAACAGACGGACGCAATGCCCTGACAATAGCTCTCTAGCTTTCAATCAGTGGAGCTTGAAAGGAGATATTTGTAAAATATTTAGTATGACGGACGTTTAAAACCTTATAACTATTACTTCATTCTGGTGCATGCAATGATTTTTCAATCAAAACAGAACGATGATTTTTAAACCTCTATTTTTATTCATTTATTAAAACAAAACAACTTATCAAAAATACAATACTTGTTGTTAAAAAAATAAAATAAAATTTGACTTCTACATGTATTTATTAACCATCACATCAAATCAAGATAGGAAGACGAATGTGACTATGTATTTCAAATCCATTTTAAGGATGCTCTTTCCATCAAAGAACACCATTTGAAATGGAATGTATATATTTTTTCCATGCATGGAATGTTTTTTCTTAAATCAATATGTTTTATAATGCCTTTGGTTATGAAGTATAGGGGGAGAAGTATAAGGGGAGAAAGATGTGGTTTTGAAATTCCTTTCGAGGATAAAATTCCTTTCAGGATAAAATATGAAGGGATGTCAATTTTTGTATCACGAAATATTATATTGATATGTATTTTTCACAAAATTCAAAATCTTAGTAGTCTGCAGTCTTTTAAATGATAATACTCGAGATAGTTAAATGATTGTCATAGAGATAAGCATCCTAGAGCTAGCTTAATGTTTTGAATAAAAATAACCCTGAGGAAGCAAAATGATTGAAACAATGATTAGGATTATCTCTTTGGATGTGGAAAAGTGATTGAAACGATCAGCAATGGTTATCCCTTGTTATACTGAATTAAATTTTTTCAGTCAAATCAAAGTGCTTAAAGCCCTGAAAGTCAAAATTGTATGTCAATTTTTCCATGAAAATACAAGTCTCAACACACTTCTTGGTGAAACAAAAAAGAATAGATGGTTTAGACTAAGATCAGCCTACACTAATGTATAGGCTGATCTTTTTCTATACCTTCTATCAAAATAGAAATATTCCGACTCAGCATGACAAGGAATAAAACATACAATAAGATAATGATTGAAATAAAACAGCAATGGTTAAAACATACAATAAAATTATGATTGGTGGGATTTTATGCCACTTTCAACAATATTGCAGTTATATTGTAGCAGTTGGAGCACCTAACAATGGATTCCTGGTATTTCTCACACTGATACTACCATCAAGTGCTTTCCTAGCCTTTGACTGCTATTCCACATAGGTCTATGGTTATCAACCCATTGGTGGAAAACAAGTAGTTGGAAAGAATGAGTGCCATTGTTAAGGATCGAACCAGGGACCTCTGGAGTGAAAGTTCAACACGCTACCAACTGGACTGTGGTGGCTTAACCCATTCCAACACAATGACGCTTTTTCACGCCCCTTATTATGAAAGCTTTGAAAAACATAGTGGAAAAAGAAGAAATTGCTTGTTAAAAGCAATTTCTTCATTATCCTCAATGTTTTTGCAAAAAAAGACCAGGATTTTAAAGATTTAATTAACTTACAATTGTTGTCTGCAACTTCTTTGAATTTGGACTGGTCTAAAATTTTATTGTGTTGGAATGGGTTAAACAATTAGTAATGGTTGATTAGATATACATTAAAAACAATTTTAAAAGCATTATAAGTAATCAAAAATGTCTTCTATTACAGAGGGTATCTCCAACACAACAGACTACATCAAGATCTCAGAATTTACCACACACGTCACCTCAGTCACCTCAGTCAACAGTTGTTTACGAATATTCTACAGGTCTTAGAAATCAGAATCAAAGGGTAACATACTCTTTTATCTACATTTTTCTTGATTAATTAAAAGATATGAATTGAATTTCTAAAAAAATGATTAATGTCCCATATAGAAAGGGTTGTTTGATTATTTTAAACATAATGCTATTTCTTTCCTTATTGCAGGAACATGAAGATGATCATCCATTGTCTGAGGATCTACAATCTGAAAGTGATCATCATTTGTCAGAGGATGTACAATCTGAAGATACACAATCAAATGATCATCGTTTCATCTGAGGATCCACCTTTTTTAATGAATTGAAATATAACTCTTAATATGAATTATTCTTTTTACTATTTAATGTAATTTTAAAAGAAATATCTTGAACTGAGTACAACTTACTAGTAAAATATACTCTGACTAGATTCAAATTTATATGAATATAGTGTTTACACATGAGAAAATTGATATGACAAAAATAATCACAACCATTTAACATTAAACACTGTTATTTCTATTACATACGTCTTTAATCTCATAAACTTCAAGTTAATCACATATACTTCAACATAATCTCTGAAATTAAAGCTAATTAAATTCCTTAAGCAGTCATGTTTTGACTCTCTCGTGCTTAGAGTTAAGTGAGACATTTTATATTTAATGAATGAAAAACAATATGACTGTTTTGACTCTCTCGTGCCTAGAGTTAAGTGAGACATTTTATATTTAATGAATGAAAAACAATTTATTTAAACATGTGTAGTTTCATCCTATTTGTGTCTTTGTTCCTAGTTTGATCTTATTGGATTATATCTTAGTATGGATTATATCTTAGTATGGATTATACCTCAGTTTGGATTATATCACAAATTGGAATTACAACCTAGCTAGCAAAAGGGTAAGTGTTTCAAAATACTTATCAAAAATATGCACTAATGAAAAAAAGCACTTATCAAAACTATGGGTGTGAAAAAAAGAATTTTCTCACTTGTCCTCGGACAAATTGATAGTAGAATTTCACTTGTCCAACTGAGATTTAGACGTCCAAATATTAAGAAATGGTCGTTCTTTGATATCAGCATCAGTATGCAAAACCTTAAAATCACAAATTGTATGTGTTGATAATAAAACCAAATGGAAACCATTGAGAGAAAATGAGAAATTGCTTGATTGGAGCAATTTCTCATTTTCTCTCAATGGTTTCTATTTCTATTTTGTACATGTTTTTAGCTCCACTGGCTGAAAGCCACTGGGGCTATTGTCATGGCGTTGTGTCCGTCGTGCGTCCGTCCGTCCGTGCGTGCGTGCGTGCGTCCGTCCGGTCGTAAACTTTTCTTTAAAAATCTTCTCCTTAGAAACTACTGGATGGATTTCAACCAAACTTCACAGGAATGATCCTTGGGTGACCCTCTTTCAAAGTTGTTCAAGAGATTTTGATCCAATGAAAAACATGGATTTAAGGGGCGTGGCTAATTTCCAAATATGGTAAAAAGTGAGTTTTCTCAGATTCTAATCAATGGATACCAATTAAATTTTACATGAATGATCCTTGGGTGACCCTTTATCAGTCTACAAAAAATCATTGTGATCGGATGGAAAATATGCATATTATGGGCGGAGGTCATTTCTCTATATGTTATATAGTGGAAACTTTGAAAATCATTTTCTCAGAGTGTAATCGATGGATATCAACCAAATTTCATTGGAATGATCCTTGAGTGACCCTTTATCAGTCGACAAAAAAATCATTGTGATCGGATGGAAAATATGCATTTAATGGGCGGAGGTCATTTCTCTATATGTTATATTGTGGAAACTTTGAAAATCATTTTCTCAGAATGGAATGGATGGATATCAACCAAATTTCACTGGAATGATCCTTGAGTGACCCTTTTTCAGTGTACCAAAAATTATTGTGATTGGATGAAAAATAAGCATTTTATGGGTGGAGGTCATTTCTCTATATGTTATATAGTGGAAACTATGAAAATCATTTTCTCAGAATGTAACTGATGGATATCAATCAAAAATTTTTGGTATGATCTTTGGGTGACCCATTATCATGCAGCCAAAAATCATTTTGATTTGATGAAAAATATGTCTTTTAGGAGCGGAGGTCATTTCTCTATATGTTATATAGTTCAAACTTTGAAAATCATTTTCAACATCAGTAGAACCCCAAATATCAAAAAATCAAGTCAAAACATTTATTTGCTTTTACAAGAATTTCTAGCCTGTGGAGCGACTCAAGCCATTCATGGCTTTCTAGTTAACATATAACATGCTTTGGTCTGAAATGTACAATCTTTTTCTATATGGGTCTTCATTGAAGATTCACTTGTCCTCAGACAAGCTCTGAAAGAAAACTTACTTGTCCACAGGCTAAAAAGCCCATGTCGAACAAGCCGGACATGGGAAATTAAAAACCCTTGTCAAAACATACAATAATGAAAAATCTTATATTAAAATATAAAAATCAACATATTTACTCATCAACATTGACAGAACAATATGTATAAAGTTCCAAGCTCAATGTCTTTGCATTATACATAAGAAACTAAGTAATGGATAAAACTAATTTATCAAATTTTATATTTCTATGAATTGACAAATTAATCAAATTTCATAGATTTATAAAATGACAAATATATTATGCTTTATATTTCAATACATTGAAAAATCTTATTGAATTCAATGAAATATTCAAATGAATAAAAAAAATGATCCAAACAATATTTCAATGAATTCAAAAATTTCAAGTGTAATGTTGCTATGATTTGAGAAATAAAGTTTTATATGATTAAGATTTCAATTTATTATGACATATAATTTCAGATTCATACAACCACTATTTTTAAATTACAATAATTTTGAATTATCATAAATCTAAAGTTGCAGTAGACAATTGTTATCATTTTGAAAAATGGAAGAAGTTGAAAATGACTTCATATTGTAAATATCTTAATTATGGAAAAGTTTCAAATGGTCATGACTATTTTACATTATATATCTGAATTATGCAAGATGATGTTAACTTATGACATGTAATGGAATAAAAAAAAAAGCATTTTTCCTCCTGCTTTGTTTGGGTCCCCCAAAACGGACTTGTTCCTAATGCAAAAAAGTGTCATTTTTTTCCCAGAATCAGGGAAAAATCCCAATTTACTAAAGTTGAGGATCTTGTCAAACTAGTTTGGCAAGATCCTCAACTATGGAAAATTGGAATTTTTTGAGAAGTAAAAAAGAAGAGTCAAACATGTTGTTTCTTAGCTCAATTTCATTTTAGATAACAAAATAGGCAAAGAAACCTTTATTTTTTCCAAAACCAAATTTACTATAATTTTTCCCAATTTTTGAGAAATTAACGCATTTTTCCCATTTAGCCTGGTTTCGGACCCGTTCCCAAACAATTGAGAAAAAACACTGAAAAAAATTGCTGTTAACCATTTATAATATAAAAAAAAGGCTAAAATTTGGAGCTTCGGAGATAGTATCTTGGTTGATGTTGTTGCACTGGGGAAGTTGGTTCTTGGGAAGTTGGGTCATGGGAAGGTTGGTCTGAGGTAGTAGGTTGGTCTGAGGTAGTAGGTTGGTCTGAGGTAGTAGGGTTTGAAGGATCATCTATGTCTGTCATAGCAGTAGTGTTTGACTGTTCTTGACGTAGAGCATTCCATTGTTGTCGAAGTGTACGACAACGGAACAGAACTACACCGAGAACAGTCAAAATTATCAAAACGCAACTGGATAATGCTATCACTGAAAATTAAAAAGAAAAAGAAAATTACATTAGTGTATTTTACACAACCATTACATAGAATGCTTATTTTGTTATTTAAGCATACAAATATGAATAGTAAGTGACACTTTGAATTCAATAATTTAATTAATTAATGCAGACAACACAATTTTTTAAATTAGCCTGAAATATTTTTAGTTGAAATGAAATTCAATGTTTTGATTTTTTCTGAGAAATCATCAATACTTATTCAAAGCCTTTGGGATTTGTTTTAGGGGAACATTGAAGAGGTATCACTGTGAAATTTTGGATTAACCCATTCCAACTCAATGACGCCTTTTTTATGTATCTCATTATGAAAGCTTTGGAAAACACTGTGGAAAATAAAAATTGCTTATTACAAGCAATTTCTTCATTATCCACAATGTTTTTGTCCAAAAAGACCAAGAATTTAAGGATTTCATCAACTTACAATTGTCGTCTGCAACTTCTTTGAATTTGGAATGGTCTAAAATTTTACTGTGTGGGAATGGGTTAAAGATGGTGCATTTCAAAAACATCTTCATACACAGGTTCTTTTTGTGGTGCAATATGACTTGGACTTTCATATCCACCTTCATTATCCCATTCCAAAGACCCTGCTGAAGTATTGATAGAATCAATTGAAGTATCTGCTTGAGATGGTTGTATACTTATATTCATTTGTCTGTTAACTTCTTCGATTGAGGGTGGTACATTATTATTATTTGGTTGAGTTTTAAAATATTTTATAAAAAAAGATCTAAATAAGTAAATCATAATAATAATTATCAAGGTCAAGTTACATGTACTAAAATATGGAAAAACATTATTACCAGCCTCTTTGAACTCCTCCAATTTCCTTACTAATGTAGTTGCTGTAGATGTAGGTGTAGTTGTAGATGTCATTGATGTTGTAGAAACTGTTTGTACTGCTGGAGTTGGTGTTGTTAATATTGATAGTGTAGTTGTCGGGGTAGTTGTCGGGGTAGTTGTTGAGGTAGTTGTTGAGGTAGTTGTTGAGGTAGTTGTTGGGGTAGTTGTTGAGGTAGTTGTTGAAATAGTTGTTGAGGTAGTTGTTGAGGTAGTTGTTGAGGTAGTTGTTGAGGTAGTTGTTGGGGTAGTTGTTGAGGTAGTTGTAGTCTGTGGTTTCTACAAATAATAATAACAACCTTTTTTTGTATTAAATGATTTGGGTTTAAAGTCATTTTAACAGTATTTCAGTTATATCATGTTGACAACAGCTCCCACCTATAGACTCTTGGTATTTCTCACATGATAATTTTTTTATTTATGTAAATAATGTATAATATTTAGATGCAACATATTTCTTACAATGCCTCAATAAGACTACATATAAAAAAAATAAAAGCACTGTAAATGTAATCAGTGTAAAAATAGGATTCACATTTATAGGATAAAAAATGGGTGTCCCATCAACTCGGTCTGTGAAAAACTGGACTTGCATAAAACTCAGCCTGTGAGGTGAAAATTCACAATTAATGACTGATCTTTATATTACAAATGCATATAACTTGTTATCTTCTTTTGTGTTTAGAAAAAAAAATTGAAAATTTTAATTAAAGATGCTTAGAAAAAATCATTTTGATAATTTGAATTAAAGGTGCATTAAGTATTTAATTATGTCTATTTTATCCCATTTTTACACAATTGCTATGCAATAGTAAATCAGATTACTATTATTATTATTAAAAACATTTTTAACAAGTGATTATCAATCTATAAAAGCACATTATGGTCCCCAAAATATTTACTTTGCATCGTTATGTAACCCGCTGATAAATATTTGTCAGCGGGTTACAGTCATACATGTATCGTTATATTATATTAACAGGTCAAGTTGACTATAAATCATCAAAATCTATAACAACAATGCATATCTATGCACCTTTAATACTATATTTACTCATACATAAACAAAATAATCAAATGTCTAACAGAACATGTTCATGATATCACAGAATCAAATTTTTATGAACGACTAAAGCATGTATTCTATGAGGTAAACAAAGATTTGAAGCATCAATATACTTACACATTTTCCACCATTCACAGTTACAGCACTGTTGTATATTACGTCCACACAAGTAAGTAAATGTCTATCATCGTTAATGGTTGACACATTTAAATCTGTTATGTTGATATGGAGGAAAGAGATGGAGTAGGGCACAAAAAGGTTTATCACGTTAATGTTCACTGTTAGTTTGTTTTGACAAGTGATGAACACTTCAGAAGTTGAAGGTTGTTTTTTTAAATCACAAATTAAAACAGGCAGAAATGATTTATCGCAGCTACTACACATGTCAATGGTAAATTTTGCACTAGCAAAAATTAAGATAGATATCAAAATTAGCCCTTTCATGTCTGTTTTTTTTACTTGTTTATCCCTTTTTTTAGCGGGTGGAGTAAGCGGAAGTAGTATTGTGAATAGTATAGAAAGTTTCCTTTTTATAGACTAGAAGCTTGATTTTACGCAATGTAATTTTGAAAGGGAAACGAGTCCAAAGTTGACACGGATTAAAAGTAAAACAAAGTCTTATCTTGGATTTTGTTAGGTAAATCTAATAAGATAGATAGGTGAAATAATAGGTGAAATAATTGCTTTTTCACTTCTTTAAACTCAAATCTTATTCATTTTAATTTGTTCTTTAGACTGATCTCAAAGAAAGTAAAACAAGCATGTAAAAATATGAGAAATAAGTGTTATCTCTTTTAAACTTATAACTTTGATTTCATATAACTTTAATTTCTTATTATTGTAAATGTTATAAATACATGAAGGGTCAATGTAAAATTTGCTTACATAACCACTTACTTTAGTGTTGCACTAATGTATATCAATTTACTTTTATAAGAACGCATTCAACTGAATCGTTATTAAAATCATGAACTGATTTTTGAACCACATATTTCTAGAACGCTTACATAGCATTATATTGAATAATGATCTGACCATACGCATGCGCAAATGGGTGAAATAGTCACGACTATATCTATAAATAGCTAGTGGGATGTGTTTTATACACGTGACGAAACATGTTAAAACTTGTTTGAAACCGGTTAAAACTGGATTAAGTAGGTCATGAGCATGCGTAGACAGCATTTCTTGACACGATGCTTATATTTTGCTATAAAAACGAAGGTTGGAAGAGCTCAAGTATCATTTTGCTCTCAAAGGTACTAAGTTTTGGAAATATAATTTTCGTAAGTGCTAGTTTTTACTTTTTTTCGACTTAGAGAAAAAATAAAAATGGAAACCATATACAACAGTGATGGATCTTTGAACAGATTAAGATTTAAGTTAACAAGCACTAAAGAACTGTGTTTGTCTAAATGGAATGATACCGCCATACTTCATATTAATTGTAGGAAAGACTGTTTTTTGGAAAATGGTGGTTTTGATAAGTCGAAATCAAAATCAATTTCCATAAGATGGGATACTGCGCAAGAGTTAAAAAATGCTCTGCAAGAAATGGAACAGTATGTTCCACAGATGATTGCAAAGGTTAGTTTATTTTGAGTTATTATTAAGTATGATAAAATAAGGTTATATCAACTGTTCATAAAATTTACATTAATTGAAATTTAAAAAAAATACCTATGGATAATTTATAGTAAACATTTCATGTCAAGTTGACTATCTAACCATTAATCCTTTAACATGTAGATTGATTTTTTTTAAATTTCTGAATCTAAATGTTCTATTTAATTTTTTAGAAAAAAGTCTTATTATCATTTTTTTTTACTGAACATAATATATTTTATTTCTAGAATGTCATTTTTCAAAATCAATCTTAGAAAAATAATCTTTAATTATACAAGCTTCATTCTTCTAATTAAACATGTTATATTTTTAAATCGGGCACCGATTTATATACACCGTTTTCCAGAAATCACATCAGTTGTCTAGACGTTACATTTTTACCCTTATCCGCTGAGCAATGTGTTCGAGCAAAACTATGTGTTTTCAAACACCGAAGAAACGGCCTTTCAGTCACAATCTAGAAACTTTTTTTATCTTATTTACTCTTGCGACAAATAAAGAAGAGGCTATTACAAAATTTGATGTAATTTTCGCTTTTGGTAATTACCAGTTTGTATTTTCAGTGTTTATAACATGATTTTCGGTTGAGTAAAGGAGTTGAAACGTACAATAGGTTAACTGTATAATACATTTGTAGCAGTTACAATATTACTGCTCTGATTTTTTTCTCGAACGGTCAATTACCAGTTGTAGGGCTGACAACCAATAAAATTCTGTTATGATTCTCACGTGGTCAAAACCCACGCTTACCGAGACTGGACACTTACATTTTGCGTGTTATCCACTAAGCTATTTGTTCAAGACAAACAACGCAGAAACGGCCTTTTTTCAGTTACAATCTACATGTTTTTTATCTCCTTCACTTTTGCGACAAAAAGAAGGAATAGGCTTATACATAATTTGATGTAATTTTCGTTTTAAGTAATTACCAATTAGTATTTTCAGCGTTTTTTACAAGCTTTTCTGTTGAGTAAAGGAATAGCGTATATCGGCTGTACTATAAATAGAATTCTTATCTCGCAGACCGATTATATAATCCGGTAACTGCCCGGGTGTCATACAAACAAAGCTGTTGTATGATATACAGATAGAGGCGGATTACACAGACAGATCGATTAACCCGGATTAATGATGGAGACAAATGCATCAAAATCAAAATCGGAGGATGTAAAGCATTGTTGTTACGGGACTTGTTTCCTTATTCCTCCTTTCTCTCCGTTTTCCTTCGTCTCGAGTTCTTTCTTTATTTGTCGTCTGTTGGAATCGTCTGCTTCTATAGTTGACATGGTTTATTCATAGTCTATTTTTAGCACATATTTCTTTGCCATTGCGTTGATTTTGATCGGTTTATAAGGCTTTACGCCGTTTTCGACTGGTGTGGTCATATTGAGCGGCTAGAGCACCTAACCATGGATTCCTATTTTTTCTCTTACTAGTACTACCACAACACCCATGCCCAGCCTTCAGCTGCTCCATCACATAGGTTCGCGATATCAAACCATTGTTGGGCGACATTTTTGTCTGAAATCATTTTTGACCGAGCATCGAACCCGGGACCTCTCAAACGAGAGGCAAGTGCGTTACAAACGGTGCTAAGGCCTAGGATTACCGTTACGTTTTGATAAACCGTCGGTGTTGTTATAAAATATCGTAACTACGGATTTACCCAAGCCGTAGTTACGAGATTTTATAACAACTCCTACGAAATATTGTTTGTCCGATATTGCGTCATTGTTAACTGGATAAAATCGTTCCCCATTGTGTTCTAACTTTTAGCTCTCTGCGCGAAAAAAGGGATTTTTTAGTCTACTGGACCAAGGCTAAATAATTTTGTTGAAATTTCATGTGCAATTTGTGGCATCTCAACTGTTACTGAGCCTATACACTGCAAAGACATGACCGGGATTTGCCATTATCTGCATCTATATAAATGCTTCCCTCAGGCGTCAAATTGATGCCGGTTCTACCCCCTTGATGTCTAACCGTATAGCGCAGTTAGTAGCATGTTAGATAATCAATCTAAGTTGAACTGGCTTCAGTCCCAAGTTGAATGGAAATATTTTGTGACATATCTCTCAAGTTGAGTGGATATAATTCGATGTCCTCGAAAAGGAGTGTTAAGACAAAAACTCACAAATTGGGCAAATATTTTACTAACTTCTATTGTCCAAATTTGAGCACTTTTGATTGACGAACTATTACACTATCACAGCCTCTCAATGTTGCCCGATTTACAGTGCTGACAGCACTTTGATTTCTAAAAAAGTATTTTAATTTCATTTTTAAAAAGTCTTTACATTATTTAAATGTTTTATAAAACAAGTTATATTTTACTTTTTAGATATTTTATTTTTTTAAAAAAATCCATTTAATTTTTCAATTCATTAAAGAAAAAAAAATGTTTTTATTATTTATATTGAAAAAAAATCACATACTACTTTTTAGAATATTTTTATTTTCAAAAAATATAAATAAAAAGTTTGAATTTAGAAAAAAAAGTTATTATGTGAAATTTTCATTTTTTCAATTAAAAAAAAAACAGAAAAATGAATGAATGAATATTATTTTACGGCCCGTCGACTACTAAGGTCATGTTGGGCGCAAACACTCATGTATAAAAAAGTGAGTATTCATTGTATGAAAACATAAGTAAACAATATTTTAAAACAATTTCAATGTAAACATATAAAAATCCAAAAGAATTTCAAATGTATAAGAAAGAATAGCCAAAAGAGCCATTGAAAACGGTAAAATTTAATAGAACCATTTTAAAAATTAAGAAGAAAACATAATTAATAGTACCTAAAAGTACCGAAACGGGGTAAATAGAACCTAAAAATCAGATTTTACTGTATAAATGAATCGCCTTGAGAAAGTCAAAAATTAGTTCAATTTTAATATTGTCAAACAACTGCCTCATACTATCAACTTTAAAATACCTGTCTCTTATTAAAGAAAAATCAATGCAATCAATAAAAATATGTTTGACAGTAAGAGGAGTGAAAAAACAGAAAAAAATATAAGAAAATAGTTTAATATTACTTGTAAATCAATCCATATTTTTTAACTCTTTTATGTGATTTTCTTATTATTTTTGTACACTTAATGCATTTTTTCTTAATTTCAAAATACTTTACAGTTTTAAAAAGATATTTGAGCTGTTTTACCTACTAGTTAAAGGTAAAAAAATATGATTGTTTTACCTAACAATTAAAGTAAAAAAAAATATGACTGTTTTAGGTTGAGGGACAGGGAAATAATCCACGCCCACCTCCACCACCATATTTTGATGCTTTGCCGGGACCCAGTCAAGGGTTATCACAACCAATTCCAGTTCAGGATAGTAGTCAGAAACCCTATGTTGCCGTAAAAGTAAACAGATACCAACCCTATTGAAACTGATCGTTATTGGAGTGTGTAATTTTATAAAGTGGTGAAAGTTAGTGAGTGATTTTGATATAGTATGAAGATTGACAATTGCAATATGTGATCAGTATGGCGCAAGCGCAACTAGATTGTATTGATTTTACATTTAAAACAGAGCCATTTGAAAACGTACACTGTCAACTAAAATATGACAAAATAACATGTACATTAAATGAATCGGTTTTTTTGACAATCACTAAACAAAACAATAAAAAAGTTATTATTCTTAAAAGTGGAAAAAAGCAAATTAAACTTGACAAAGATTCATTTGATTTATTGTGTGATTCAAAAATAAGTGTAGGCTTTTTAGCTGGATATCTAAATTAAAATAATGAATAGAAAAGGCAAACTGAACAAACGAGATAAACGTTATTGCACTTATTGTCTGAAATTTTTGTTAGTGTGTAACTGTAATAGACATATCAAGAGTAAAGCCCATCAACAACAATTGAAACTCCAGACCGAAATTTATACCCCTGCGTCTAATTTAAGTTTTAGTAATGCATCTTCAATTATTCCAAATAATGTATGTACTTTTATTCCCAGTGATTTACCTCCACCAATCGTATTTACACAAGAAGATATACCATCAGAAGATATATCTCCATCTCTTTTTAATCCGACATTTTTTTCACAAGATGATATTCCACCATCATTCATAAATGAGTGGTTTGAAGAAGATACCGTAATTTTTCCACCATCTAATGTTTCAACTGAAGAACTAAAAGATGTTTGCCAAAGTTTACCACGTGAGCACTCTGATTCAAACCAAACGAAATTTGAGTTCCAGTCATTTATCAACAGATTAGAAAAAGAAAATACAATGATATGCACACCCCCGAATGAGTGTACACCACCAAACACAAGTAATCATACTGAAAACGTGGTGGATCTTCAATCACAATCAAATAATCCGTTTTTATCTATTTGGCCGTGTGGGGAAGAACATTACAATTTAATGGGGTTTTTAAGGTGTTCTATATGTCATAAAGATGACTTTAAAAATTGGGGGTGATTGGATTTTCAACTTTATAAACTGAAGATAAAAAAATGCACATATCACTTTTGATTCTAGGAGATATCTGGACACATGGAAAGTCAAGAAGCTGCAATAATGGATATTAGTCCAACAAACTTAAACATTAAATTCAGTGATTACTACAGTTTTGAGTCACGCTTGAGTTCTTTTCATCTATGGCCAAAGCAACTTTTACCTCGTAAATTTGAATTGGCAAAAAGTGGATTTTTCTACACTAAAAGTGGTGACATTGTTCAATGCTTTTGTTGTGGTATTAAGATTTGTGATTGGGAACCAAATAACAACTGTTTTGAAGAACATTATAAACATTCTCCGAAATGCGATTTTCTAGCTATGATTGGTTATTTTACACCACTATCTTATACAGATCAAGAAAGCAGTTCATCTTTATTTGTTAACACAAGTGACTGTGACTGGAGCCCATTTTCGTCACCACTACCTTGGGATCCCATTTGTAAAACACAACTATGAATCAACAACAAGCAGTATCGCTAGCCGCTTCAAACTTTGATGTGTTATATGCCGAGACTTTGTTGAACAAAATAAAAGATTTAGTGAGACTGCCATGTATCGCGTGTCAATTACAAGATTTATCGCAAAATACACATACCTGTTTGCATTATGATTTAAAAAGTGTCATAGAAAACTATTTTCACTTAGCCATTCAATCTGTTTCAGAAGATGATATTTTAATGCGGTGGAATAGCACTCTCGAGGCATATGATATTTCACCGGAACTTTTAGGACTATTGAAACTAAAATATTATTGCAATGACTGGCGTCAGACTATGAAAACAGATTCGTGGTGTAAGAAAATAAAGAAAATGATTTTTTCTCTATACGAAATAAACAAAAGATTTAGAAACCTAGAAATTTAAATTGTAGTTGACAATGAATGTTTCACGTTGGTATTATTCAATGTATATGGTGTTTGGGTGATGTTAATCTAGTATCTTCAATATAACTTTATACAAACATGTATTGTGTTTCTTTTTTCTCTATGTACTTTTCTATCCAAACATTTTTACCTTTGAAAGCATAATTTGATCAATATTCTATTAAACTATGTCATCGTAAAAACTTTGCCATTACAAATTAGCAGTTCAAACTGTAATAAGCCCATTATTTCAAAATGGAAAGTGTTCTTAAATTTGAATCACCGTGTACAACTATAGTGTGTGGACCTACAGGGTCAGGGAAAACTTTTCTTGTGTATGAACTTTTAAAACATGCTAATGGCGTTTTTAAAGACCCAACCTCAACAATATATTACTGTTATGGAGTTTGGCAAAGACTTTACGATGATATGAAAATAACAATTCCATCAATCCAGTTTATTGAAGGATTACCAACCAAAGCAATGATAGAAATTTGGGCATCTAGTGATTCAGACCATAAGATAATTTGCATAGATGACAACCTTCAATCTGCATCAAATTCTTCCACCATGACTGATCTTTTTATCATGCAATCCCATCACTTGAATTTCAGTGTGTTCTTTATCGTACAAAATTTGTTTGCAAGTGGAAAAGAGTATCGAACAATTGCTTTAAATGCACATTATATAATATTATTTCGAAATAATCGTGATGAAATGCAAGTTCAAACTTTAGGTCGTCAAATCATGCCAGGGAGAACAGCCTTTTTTCTCTCAGCATATCGTCAAGCAACTAATCGTCCATTTTCATATTTACTTATTGACGTTAGTCCGAGATCATTAGAACTATATCGACTGCGAACTCAGATTCTTCCAAATCAGTTAATGATTGTCTTCCGTCCACAAAAGACGTGATGAACTCTCTAATTAGGAAAAATCAATGTTTTCTTAAGCTGTTTTTAAGTGCACTAAAGGACCAAAAAAAAGCTCTCATAAAAACAATCACTTTTTCACAAATGAGAACCGTGGTTCAAATAGTGTATAATGTTTTACAAGGAAATAGACACTTAAGTGATTTGAACAAAAAGAAAATGAGACGTTTAAAATCTGTTATTCTTAAATTTGTTCAGAGAGGGACATCACTGCGAAAGCGACGTTTGATACTTTTGAAACATATTACTCCATTTGTGATTTTACTACAAACCATTCAAAACGAACTTTAAAAGTATGGCGGAAGAGTTAGTTCTTATTCCGAAATATAAATATGATATTTTAAAGGAACGAGCTGATCGTGTAAGTAATTCGAACCGCGATATAACACTTTCATCTTCAAATGAGTTTGAGAATAAAGAAGTGAATAAAATGAATGAAGAGAGAATAAACACTAAACATAGTGAAAATAATGTGGAAAATACTCCAGTTAAGTTAAGTGATAGCAAAGCTGAAAATGGTCCTAATAACGTTCAAACTGCTGATGGTAAGATTCAAACTGGTGGTGATTATTTAAGAAACGAGATACCACATACAGATCGAAATAAGATACCAAATGCAGATCGAAAACTTTGTTGAAAAACCATTATCAAAGTTGAAATTTGGAATGAATCGTGCAAAAAAGACAAAATGGATTAACTATTTAGGTTAAGACAAGTGTTTTTTGATGATCAATTATAAAGGTTTTTTTTTTTTATTATTTTTAAGGTAGAATAAACAGCACTATGAAAAGATCTTATCATCCTTCAAGTGAATCTTCTAAAGAAGAAGATGAAGAATCAAGCAAAATACATTGTCCATATTGTTCATCAACATTTTCCAGACAAGACAGTTTGAAAAGACATTATCGAAAGTTTCATCCTTCTTTACCAGTCAAAAAAGTGCAGATTCCTTGTGATCAGTGTTGCAAAAAGTTTTCTTCTCCATCTAATTTGGAAAAACACATACAAAAACTACATTCTACGAAACGAAGAAAAAGACCTGTTTCTACACATATACATTCGGATAACCAAAGATCGGGCTTAGAAAATACTGTGAAATCATTTAATTGCAAGCATTGTGATTGTATTTTTGACAATTATAAGGATTTATTCAATCATGTTCAACGTCATCACCCTTTAGGGCAAACGGGTGGACGGGCAGTTTCCATGCAGGAAAAAACACTCCCAACTCAAATAGCAAGGGGAAATAACATTCAGCTTCAAAGAGATAATGGATTTCAGAGTGAAACACCACCTCAAAATATCGATCGTTTTCAAAGTGATTCCGAATCCCAAAGTGGCACACAGTCTAATAATGTGAATTCAAATAACAATATTAACTCAATTAAAGACTCTAATCCATCTCAAAGGAATAAATTTTCCAATGATTCAGCCTTAAATGGTTCTATTAACAACCACTATATATATCCCAATGCAAATGAAAAATATGACGTTTTAGTTTTTCTAGCAAATGTCAAAGATCAATTACGACAATATCTTCTATCAAGAAGTGCTAATTCTACTGGTATAAAATGGAATATATGTATACAAGTCCTTATGCAACGTGATGATGAAGAAGAAAAAACATCATCTCCCTATTTTAGAAGTTTAACCTATCGCCTACTTAATGAAAGCACCTTTGATGAAACTGATTTAAATGAAGCAATGCAAAAAATACATGCTAGTATGGAAAAATTTCTTAGAGAGGGTTCTGGTTGGTTTGTAAAGCACGTTATAAGGCTTGAAATTCACACAATCAACTATTCACCAATTAAAGGATCTATGTATATACCACTACCTGAAACCTTGTTATTGTCACATAGCATTTTAAACATTCACAATCAAGATAACAAGTGTTTTCTGTATTGTGTTTTAGCCTCCCTTCACCCAGTAATTGATAGACCAGAAAATGTAACTCATTATACCATGTATGAACATGAACTTCAAATGAATGGTATACAATACCCAATGACATTACCACAACTCAACAGATTTGAAACACAAAATTGTAATATATCAGTCAATATATTTACCATGGATGGAAAAGACATAGTACCTTTAAGAATTACTAATCATAATGATCGTCTTCACCATGTCAATTTACTTTTACTACAGGATAGTGAAAAAACACATTTTTGTTTGATCACTAATTTGAATCGTTTTCTCAGTAGAACTAACTCCCATCGTGGTCAAACTTTTTTCTGTCCTTACTGTCTTCATGGCTTTACAAAAGAAGAATTGAGGTTAAATCACATGCCCTATTGTAAAATTAATGGTCCTCAAAAAGTAGAGCTACCAACACCTGGCAATAATATTCTCAAATTTAAAGAATTCCACAAAACGTTGAAAACAAGCTTCGCAATTTACTGCGATTTTGAGACATTGAATACGAAAATTGACACTTGTCCTCCAGATCCCAATCAAGCATACACTTTGGCAAGTCAGAAACTTGAAGTCTGTGGGTTTGGTTACAAAGTGGTTTGTGAAGATCCTACATACACCAAACCAACAGTAGTCTATAGAGGTCCAGATGCAGCCACTATCTTATTGGAAAGTTTGCTTCATGAAAGCGCACGTATTAATGAGCTTATGGCACACCCCAAAGAAATGGTACTCACTCCCAGTGACTATGACAAAGCAAAAAAAAACTACATCTTGTTGTATTTGCAATCAGTCTTTCTCTTTGTATGATGATACATATAACCGCAGAGTCTTCCACCATAACCATTTCACGGGTGCATTTATCGGTCTGGCCCATAATGAGTGTAATATTAAATGTCATGTGGTCAAATATATTCCGGTTATATTTCACAATTTGAAAAATTTCGACGCACATATTCTTTGTGAAAGTGTGGGTCATTTCAAAGACCATAAACTTTCATGTATTGCACAAACAGAAGAAAAATATGTCAGCTTTACGCTTGATAATTTGCGTTTCATTGACAGTTTTCAATTTTTACCGTCTTCATTGGAAAGTTTGGTTAAGGATTTAGCACAAAATGGATTGGAAGCCATGCCTCATCTTCAAAGCGAATTCGATAATGAAAACCTAAATTTACTCATGAAAAAACAGACTTACCCATATGAGTATTTTACCTCTTTTGAAAAATTTAATGAACCTAACCTACCACCTAAAGAAGCTTTTTACTCTTCTCTTACTCGAGAAACGGTCAGTCAAGAAGACTATGACAATGCATTAAATGTTTATCAAAAGTTTGGATTAACGTCACTTGGTCAATTTCACGATCTATATCTTAAGTCTGACGTTGTACTACTTTGCGATGTGTTTGAATCGTTTCGAAATTTAAGCATGGAACAGTTTGGACTTGATCCTTGTCATTTCATAACATCTCCTGGACTTTCTTGGACAGCGTGTTTAAAAATGACCAACGTCTCTCTCGAACTTATGACTGACATAGATCAAATTTTGTTTATTGAAGGAGCTATGAGAGGGGGCATTTCTCAAATTTCTCATCGTTACAAAAAAGCAAATAACCCTAAACTGGATGACTATGACCCCAATCTTCCTAAGTCATGGATGGTTGACCTTGACATGAATAATTTGTATGGTCAAGCAATGTCAAGGTCATTGCCGATTGGTGGATTTCGTTGGTTAGAGGAAAATGAAATAAAAAAGTTTAATGTAAAATCAATCGCAGTTGACAGTGATTTTGGCTATATACTTGAAGTGAGTTTGTGCTATCCACCTTATCTTCACGACCTTCATAACGACTATCCCCTAGCACCCGAAAAGAAATTTGTTACTAATGATGAATTATCACCTTATGCAACAAGGCTTTGGAAAAAACTACACGGTAAATTGCCTGAAGATAGCATGCCTCCACGTGGCAAAACTGAAAAATTGATATTGTCATTGACTGATAAAGACAAATACATTCTCCACTACAGAAACCTACAACTTTATCTTGAGCTTGGTATGGTTTTAGTAAATATACATAGAATTTTGAAATTTAAACAAGCTCCATGGATGAAACCATACATTCAATTTAATACTGACAAAAGAAAAAAAGCCAAAAGTGCATTTGCTCGTAATTTACATAAATTGTGGAATAACTCAATATTTGGGAAAAGCATGGAAAACGTGAGAAAACATAGAGACATATCTCTTGTAAATACGGAAGAACGAGCACTTAAACTTGCCTCGAAATCGACTTACAAATCCTGCAAAATCTTCTTTGAAAATCTTGTCGCAATTGAATTGAATAAGGTCAAAGTTCGACTAGACAAGCCCAGTTATAGTGGGATGTGCATTTTAGATCTGAGCAAACTATTTATGTATGAGTTTTATTATAAATACTTAAAACCAAAATATGGAGATAAATTAAAGCTTCTTATGACAGACACTGACAGTTTTTTGTTTTATTGTGAAACAGAAAATATTTATGATGACATGATGGAAGACCATGATTTATTTGACTTTTCGGATTATCCAAAAAATCATCCTATGCAAAGTGATAGAAATAAAAAGGTTCTAGGTAAAATGAAAGATGAAACAAATGGTCAACCTATTTCTGAGTTTGTAGGCTTGAGGAGTAAAATGTATGCATTCAAATGCAATAACGAAGAAAGTAAAAGAGCTAAAGGTATTTCCAAAGTAACCATAAAGAAAGATCTCACTTTTGATCACTATAAAAAGGTGTTAAACAATGAAACAAAACAACTGTCATCTATGACTGGAATAAGAAGCCATGGTCACGAATTATATGTTGAAAATATTGTTAAGACAGGCATATCAGCATTTGATGATAAGCGCTTCCTAATTGATGCAATAAGCAGTTATTCATATGGTCACTACAAAACAGCTGGATTGATGTTAGGGTTGAATATTGATTTTGTATCATAAATCTAGTTAGACATTGATATTGTATTATACGTGTATGGAGAAAATATGAATAAAAAAGAAGAAAAATTAATCGTTTTTATGTTTTTATTAAAGATCTACATACTTGATTATATGTGGAGTTATTTGGTATACAATGAGAATACATATCACTCATATAAACATAAATAAAAGCATCATAATGAATGAATGATTGGTGTTTTAAGGCCCGTCGACAACTAAGGTCATATTGGGCGCAAAACTCTAAAAAATAACTTATTTTAAAAGGCGACGTATACCTTCAAAACTAAGATAATATTAACACTTTAAAACAAAAAGCTGTAAATCGTGTAATAAAAATTATGCAAACAGTAGGAAATGTAAGAAAGAAGTATTACTTCCAAAACTTAAAAGAAAATCGTGCTCAAAAGAACACTCAATATTAATGTAAAATTCAAAGAGACTTCTTTAAAACTAAGGGAAACTTGGATTCATTAGAATATAAAATCATTTTTTATAATACAAATTAATGGCCTTTAGGTAATCAAAAACCAGTTCAATTTTCACATAATCAAATAAGTTCTTCATACTGTCAACTTTAAAATATCTATCTCTAGTAAAAGAGAAATCTATACAATCAATAAAAATATGCTTGACAGTAAGAGGACAGTTGCAAGGAATACACATTGGCATGTCTTCTCCCTTTAAAAGATAAGAGTGTGTGAGGTGTGTATGGCCAATGCGTAACCGAGTCAAGATAAGTTCTTCACGACGGTTTGACCTGTAACCAGGTAACCAATCACCGAGGTCCTGTCGAACAGAAAATAATTTATTACACTGGTTGGCTGGATCATTCCAACATTTACTCCAGACATCATGAATAAAACTATGAATAAGGGGTTTAAAATCAGTAAAAGGTACTTCAAATGGTAAAATTTCAAGTGATAATGAATCCTTGGCAGCTTTATCTGCCTCTTCATTACCACGAATACCAATATGGCTTGGAAGCCAACAGAAAACGAGATCAACATCATTAAGCTTAGCTATTTTATCAAGTAGCCTTACAATAAGGGGATTGTCAGTTTTTTCGTGCTCAATCGCTTGCATGCTTGACATAGAGTCAGTAAAAATGATATAGCGAGAGAGACGTTCTGCGATCATATGATCGAGTGCGAGATCAATGGCCTTTAGCTCGGCTGAAAAAATGGAAGAGTTACTAGGTAGGCGGAATTGATATTTTTCGCCATCTAAAATAGTGGCTGAGGCAACTTTTTCGCCATCTTTTGAACCGTCTGTGTATATTTCTTCATATGATGTATATTTTTCTTTGACTTCCAAGAATTTTGTTTTAAAAATAGATGGATCTGTTGTATCCTTTTTGCTTGAAGCCAGATCATAAAGAAACGTGGGACTTTTATATGTCCACAAAGGAACATCAGGAACAATATGTTCTGCCACGTCCCCTAGGTCAAAATCTAGAGAGCTTACATCGGCTTCACAGCGCAAACTAAAAGGAAGTATTGGGTTCTTTTTCTTTTCAAACGCCTCTCTAAATTTAGGTTCAAAAACAACTTTATGAGTAGGATTATCGGGATTTGATTTTAGTTTTAAATAATATTGCATGGAAAGCTTCTTCCTGCGTAAATTTAAGGAAGGCTCATTTGCTTCTGTATAAACACTGTTAATTGGTGATGTTCTAAATGCACCCAACGCCAAGCGCAATCCCTGATTATGAATAGTATCAAGTTTGCGAAGGTATGAAGGGCGCGCAGAACCATAAACAACACAGCCATAGTCTAGCTTTGATCTAACAAGTGCCCTATAGAGGCGCAATAGAACCTTTTTATCGGCTCCCCAATCCATACTGGATACAACACGCAAAAGGTTAAGTGCCTTTTGGCATTTATTTTTCAAATTGTCAATGTGTGGAATAAACGAAAGCTTAGAGTCAAATAATAGTCCTAAGAATTTAAATTCCTTGACAACTTCAATCGGTACACCGTCCAACTTTAAATCTGGATCAAGATGCATTTTTCTTGATTGACAAAAATGCATACATTTAGTTTTTGTCTTCGAAAACTTGAAACCGTTTTCATTGGACCACTTTGAAAGATTGTTTAAGACTTGTTGCAATTGTCTTTCAATTGTATGCATGTGTTTTGATCTGTAGCAGATACAAAAGTCGTCAACGTAGAGAAAACTTTCCACACCAGGGCAAACGGTTTTAACAATGTTGTTTATTTTGACACTAAATAGTGTCACCGATAAAATACTCCCCTGGGGTACACCCATTTCTTGCTCATTGGGATCAGATAAAGTATTACCAACACGGACTCTAAACTGACGTTCATCCAAAAAAGCTGAGATGAAAAAGGCAAGGCGACCTCGAATACCGAAATCATAGAGGTCGTTCATAATTCCATACTTCCAAGTGGTATCATAAGCACTTTCGAGATCGAAAAAGACAGAAACAACGTGTTCCTTCTTTATAAAGGCTTCTCGAATAAATGTCTCGAAGCGAACAAGATGATCAAGAGTGCTTCTCTGTTTACGAAAGCCACTTTGGACTTGCGTAATAAGGTGGTTCTTTTCAAGAAACCAAACAAGACGATCATTAACCATTCTTTCCATGGTTTTACAAATGCAACTAGTTAAAGCAATTGGACGGTAATTTGAAGGGTTTGTGGAATCTTTACCTGGTTTAGGTATTGGAATAACGATGGCTTCCCGCCAAGAGGCTGGAATGCTTCCCGTCTTCCATACCTGATTATAAATTTTAAGTAAGCATTGAAGGGAACGAGATGGCAAACGTTTGAGGAATTGATAATGAATAGCATCTGATCCAACAGCAGTGTCATGACACTTTTTTAAAGCTTTTTTCAATTCCTTAACGGAAAAGTCTCGATTATAGTGTTCCAGATTTCTGGAACTGAAATTAAGTTTAGACTTTTCTTTTTCACCTTGAAACTTCTGAAACGCAGGTGAATAATTAGTAGAGGAAGATTTCTTGGCAAACGTGTCTGCCAAGACATTAGCAATGTCATGTTTTGAAGAAACTGTGTTATCGTCATCCGTTTTAAGATGACCGACATTAAGTGATGTATTCTTCCCACTAATTTTACGTATCATGTCCCAAGTCTTTTTAACAGATGATCTAGAATTTAATCTAGAGACATACTGTCTCCAAGACGAGCGCCTACTTTGTTTAATAGTACGACGTGCTTTCGCACGTGCAATTTTAAATTTGTAAAGATTCTCCTTAGAAGGCCTTAAGCCAAATGCTCTAAGAGTACGTTTTCGCTCAGCTATAGCCTTTTGCAATCGTCATTGAACCATGGCTTGTTTGGAATTTTTGGGTCAGGCGATGTTTGTGGAATAGCTTTTTCTGCAGCAGAATAAAGTAAAGATGAAAACAGTTCAGCAGAGTTTTGACAGTCATCAAAGGCTTCTGGATTTATCGATTGTTCACAGGTATTTCTAAAAAGTTCCCAATTAGCCTTATGGAGTTTCCAACGCCTAGGGCGCTCCTGAACAGATGGTCCTAATTCGGAGATCTGAATAGGGAAATGGTCACTACCATGAAGGTCAGAAACTACTTTCCATGAAAAATCTGGAAAAATATCAGGACTGCAAATAGTCAAATCCAATGAAGAATAATGTCCAGTTGCAGGATGAAGATAAGTTTTAGATTTGTCATTCAGTAAAACAAGATCATGCCTTGTTACAAAATCCTCAACAGCACGACCCTTGTCGTCTGTATTGGAGCATCCCCATAACTTATGATGAGCATTGAAATCTCCCATAAGTATAAAAGGTTGAGGTAGCTGGTCAACGAGACTATCAAGTTTTCTACCATCTAACGGGGAACTAGGAGGAAGATAAACGGAGCACAGTGTAATAGTTTTATTGAGAGAGATACTTACAGCCACTGCTTGCAAAGAGATGTCTAAACTGATTCTACGGTGAGGGATATTATTATTTACAATAATTCCCACACCACCAGACGCTTTCTCGCGTTCTGTAAAGTTATTAAAGAAGCAAGAATGATATTTTAGAGAAAACATATCTGCATCTTTCAAAAACGTTTCTTGTAAACATACAGCAACTGGTTTTTCTTTTGAAACTAGAAGATTAAGTTCTTCAAAATTGGCCTTGATGCTGCGACAATTCCACTGTATAATGTTATTCGCCATTATGGAGGTTAAAGTAAAAATAATACCACTTAATAATGGAATTGGGAAACTACCCATTATTTAACTGCTGTTAGGTTGATTTTGTTTGCACCTTGCCTTATAGCATCTGTTTGCTTTTGGTTTGAGGTAGTAGGGTTTGAAGGAGGAGGAGCGGCTACATCCATCTCCTCCTCGTTATCCGACTCGCTTAACTCAGAAAAGCGATTGCCGGTCGAAGCTGGAGGAGGTGAAACCTTCTCCAGATTAATACGAAGCTTTCTTTGACTAACGGACTCTGAATGACGTGTAGATTTTTCTTTTTGGGACGGTTTGTTTACATTTTTGATAACTTTCTTTGGCTTAGAAATAGGTGTATTCTTTTCAGGATCTGAGGTTTTCTTTTCTTCAGTGTTTACATCTGGTGTGGTGTTTAAGGGTGTTTCTCCTGACAATACTTGATCAACTTTGCTACGTACTTCAGGAAACATTTCAGTTAATATTTTAAGCATACGTTCACAAGTGTTGCATTCATTTGTTTTAGGGGGTTGAATCGGCTCAGGTACAGATTTAGCTTTATTTGCGTAGCTTTGGGTGTCGTCTCTGGACTCTACTATTTTCCGAGCTTCAAAGAAGGAGACTGATTGCTTAAACTTTACATTCAAGATTTCCTTTTCTTTTAAAAACTTAGGGCACAATCTTGAATTGGCAGGATGTGCCATTCCACAATTTGAACACTTGAAATCATTTTGACAGTCATCCTCATAGTGCTCGTCTTCACTTCCTTCGTAGCCACATTTTCTACAAACTTTGGTCTTCTTGCAGTTGTCTTCGTGATGACCAAACCTCTGACAGTTAAAACAACGCAGAGGATTGGGTACAAAAACATCAACCTTGACAATCTGGAATCCAACTTTTATTTCTTTGGGTAAAGTGGGCTCGTCAAATGTCAAAACATAAGTGTTTGTTTTTATTCTTTTCTGGTCCCTTGTAAATTCAATTCGCCTAACAGCTACGACACCCTGAGATCTCAAATTTGTTTCAATTTCATGGATCAAGCAAGACGATAACTCTCGGCAACGAATAACACCCTTGGAAGTATTTAACTTTTCATGTGGATACACTTTGACACTGTGATTAAAAAACTTGCTTGTTTTTAAAAGATTATCCGATTGTGCTTTTTTGGTAACTTCAATGAGCAGATTTCCATTCTTCAGGTTTTTAACCGATTTTGGGGTACCAATTATTGCTCTGACCTGTTTTTCTATTATGAAAGGTGACAAATCTGCAATTTCAATATCTGGGTCATCACTTTCAACCACAATAAACTTGGGAAATGATGGTATGTTTATGTTTTCATCCTCAGAGTCCGATAAATATCGCTTGGTTTTTTTGGTTTGTGCCATGGTAGTTGGTTGACTTCATCGGCGATGCTCCAAACCACCCGCCCTCGGAGTCCTACAAGGGTACACCTAACCTGGGGAATTCCATCTCAGGAGAGGTGCAGGGGATACATCGCCGATATACTCGTAGCAAAATGGCTAGATCAAGCAAAATTACGCCGATGAATATTTCGACCAAGCATGAAGTAGACATCGGACAGTAAAATTGTCGATCAAACACCATGTTTACCCGATTGGCCCATGAGCCACCGCCTTCTAAGGCGTAGGTGAAAACGTCATTTAATGAAAACGGTGGTTTAGGGAAACACAATAAAAGACATGTCTTATGATAAAAACGCCCTAGGGCAAGGCATGACCAGCCGATTGATCGGGTCGGGCCCGCCCGACCTCCCGTTTATCCCAACTCAGGGCCAAAGTGGTGTGTTGCAAAAACAGGGCCTAGCCAATCCCTGAGATCACTCAACCACCAGGATCCCGTCATCAGGCATTACGGGTCGCAGCCCACGGCAAACAGGCAGGTCCATTTGTTTGGGGTCTTACCATGTACTACACGGACAGCAGCCGACTATTTCTATCCCCCCGCCCAGCTGGGGGCATATAAAAGCATCATTTGCTATTAGATTGCCACGAATAAATCCATTGACAAAATCATTCATGGTAGTTCCTAATAAACGCTGTCTCAAAAAGAATAAACAATACAGTCCACAAACAGTTGAGTATTCACTCTGTATCTGAATTGTATTAAATGTTCTATATTTAGCATTTTCTTTCATCCATTCACCCCATATGGCATGGTACTCTGTCGGGGGAAATCCATAGCTATCGAAAAACTCCACATTGTCATGTGTGCTCATGTAAAAAGCACACCAATGTTTTCCCGGTTGTGAGTGAATATCGGTATTCACGATAAATCCAGATGGGTATGATGAAACGGCAACCTCTGGTAACCGATTTGCAGCAAATACTCCAAGGACATATCTATGTAGTAATGAGTCACAGTTGATGCAGCACTCGAGTTGTGATGTATCCATTATTCAGTTATGACGTCCCTGGCTTGATTTATTTCAAAATAAGCTGGATGCACAGAAAAGACAAGACAACTCATCGTTTCTGAAATAGATAGAGAAAATTTTGACTATTTCATAAGACATGAAATAAACCAGTCCTTTTTTAAAATCTTTTTTGTATATAATGACGTTAATTTAGATATGTTTAAAATTACAAAAGAACAATTTGTTGAGACAAATAAATAACTCACTCGTTAGCGTCGATGCAAACTGGACTTCCAAACGTACATTTCCAGATTTCACTAGTGACAAGTACTCGCCATGTTGTGAGTAGTTAGGTTCCAGTTCAAACGCAAATAAGGTAGTACCCGAAGCAAAATCGTCTCTATCAATGTTGTTTCCTTTATCTTTACCCCATGCCCCATTCCAAAAGAACAATTTGGCAAAACCTTCAATAGCTGACACACCATCCGTTTTAGAAAAATTGAGTTGTAGTGGAGCTCTTGTAGGTAAACCATCCACATACAGGCATATGCTTCTAATATCACAATTTTCAAAATTAAATGGGTTTTTACTATAGGCACCGGAAACAGCTTGAGAGTCGACAAAGCTGACAATAATGCGTGTTGGTTTTTGCCCTTGAAACAAATTATCCCAATTGAATGATGAAGAGTCTTTTGGAATGGACTGTAAACGCATTTCTTTCTTTAAAAAGGGATATTTCGCATTTTCAGATTTCAATATCTCAGAATGTCCAAAGATAACTGCCGGATTACAGTGAACTTTTCTAACGAGCAAATAAATGTCTTCAATATCAATCAAATATGTTGGCGATGTTTCAGCAGACAAAATTGAAAATTCCGGTCGTGTTCGATAAAATCTTAAACGCAAATCACAACCATTAATGAGGTATCGGGACATCTGAAACAAATCGTGAAATATGGGTCCAATCATATCTAAAGATTTAGATTTTTCAATATATTGTGACCGCTCAAACAATCCTGCATTACCCTCCGCAGGACTCGATACAGCTATCTTTGATTCTGTATCTTTAATAAACAGTTGTGACGTGAGTTGTGAAGTTTTGGGATCTGAACCATATTCCAATAATGTTTCTATCATTGCACGATATGGATTGTAATTACAGGTAATGGTAGCTTTATTCTGCAAGGTCACTTCAGTGGTTGAGAACAAGCTTTGAAGAAATAAGTTGACTGGACCCGTTTTCTCGCCTTTTATCATAGCTGAACCATCACCTTTTTTCACTTTTAGTTTCACACACACCATGCTTCCCTTTAAATCCAAATAATCTTGACTATTTTGACCACTTATATGAAACTCAATGGGACTATCACCCGATATCTGTGACAACGGGCGAATTTCTTGAAAAAAAAATATCACTCACAGCAACTTGAGTTGGAGGTAGATCGAACAATGCCATTTCGCTTGGCATTCATTCATGGAAACTTTTTGCATTGAAAAACGACATTTTAAAATGCTAAATCCAAGTTGAATTTAATGTTTTGTAATTTTTTCGACTTTTAAGTTGTTTATTTCGACCACCAATCTGCTTTTTTCGGTTGTTGATATGTTTCTTTCGTCCACCAGTCTGTTTATTTCGACCTCCTATTTGATTTTTTCGACCGCCAGACTGTCTCTTTCGACCGCCTATTTGCTTTTTTCGTCCACCGATTTGACGCTTACGGGTAATCTTTACAATGCGACCGTTGTTCTTCCTACGACGTCTTTGCTTAGTTTGATTCATTTTTACAATTGTTTTAGGCTTTATGTTGTCTCTTTCTAACTCGCTTTTAGCCTGCAATGCTGTCTGTTCAGTAGGACTAACCGCATTGACTGTAAGCAGGTTACCAGCAACATTTTTAATGGGGGTACGCATTCCTAAAGGTAAAATTTGAAAAGCACGGGATCCACCAGACTGCATCAATTTCACCCTTCCGTCTGCAACTTTGTCGTAGAAATGAATCCATTTTTGAGGGTTTGGAATGTACAAGTTAGATGGCTTCATAGTCGGTGTAAAATGGATATCTCTTAAAATGCAACGTCAATCGCACAGGCTTTTTTAAGAATGACGGAATAGATCCATCCACATCTCTTATAAGAATTTCAAATTCATTTATTTCTCGACGTTTTACTGGTAGATATACAACTGGATTAAAGACATAAGTCCAACCATTTGCTACATTTTGTTGTATGCGTCTCAATAAAGGTTGTTCTTCCCCAGAAACAATACTTTCTTTACACACGTTGGAAAACACGTCTATCATGTGTGTTTTAATTTTTGATGCTTTATTTTCTACGTGAAATTCACACAAACCCATCTTCCAAAATCCATTTAAAATTAATGGTTTTTTTAATTGAATCTTAAATGTATGGACTTGATTATCATTAAAAATGGCATCACTGTCAGAACTTTCTACATACACATAATGTTCCATTTTGTCAAGCTGAAGTGTTTTTTTACTTCACTTGCATCGATCCAACTTGAAAACGAATTGTCAAATCCCTGCCATTTCACAAAATATTGCAACTTTCCGTTCCTTTTTCTTTTCCTTATAATTTTTTCTATAAACCACAAACTGTTTTCATCTTTATCAACCTTTTGTAATTCATTGGTATAAAACATACCCTTTATTTGCTCGTTTTTTAAGTCTTGTAATTTGTACATTGGAATACCTTGTTTAAGAAGGCGGTGAGATATGCGAAATATTTCAGATGTGAATTGTTCTTGATAAGCTCTTCGAAAAGGCTGTTTTATAAAACTTATCCGTACAAGATCTCCTATTTTCAATTTGAATATTGGTTTTCTTATTTTTCGTTTTTTCAAATATAAATCAGCCCACACATCAGCTTCATTTTTTTTCGTTACATCATTTGGAGCTAAAAACTTTAAACTGCGATGTGGTGATGCATTGTAATTATTTACAATATCATTTAACTTATCAATATATCGATAGTTTCCTTGATGACGCATCATTCTATACAAGGCGGTCTTCACGGTTCTCTGGATTCTCTCGGCGAACGAAGCCTTACTCGTGTTGTTCGTTGTGAACGAGTAGACATTTTGCTCTTTGCAAAACGATTTAAACCATTTATTTGCAAATTCTGATCCCTTGTCGCTTCTTATCTTTTTTGGTTTTATTTCTTTAAATATGTCCTTTACAGCAGTCAAAACCGATTTGGCTGTTTTGTTCTTCAAAGGTCGCACCCAAATTTTCCGACTAAACACATCAAAAAGCAAGTACTTAACACCATCATTTTCCTCTGCTAAATTCATCATCGATAATAAGTCCATGTCTAATTGCTCACCCACACCAGACACACGCACCTGGGCTGTCTTGTAGCGAAACCGGGGTTGTTTTTGAAGAGCATAAGCATCTTGGTTATTTAACCAAGTTTTGATAAAATGTAGAGATATCAAACCAGGATATTTCTTGTTCAATTCAAGAAACACCTTTTTAGGTCCCATAAATGCTCCAGCATTCTTTGGATTAAAATAATATTTTTTTAACAATGTTTCTCTCTGAACGTCAGTCATGTCTTTTTAAGATTACACAATAGTCAAGACTGACGCTATTAAACTTATTCAACATCTCAAGTAGCAGACCATATCTTTTTCGTATGTTATGTCAACATCAATATTTACAACCGATCTACTCTAGTAAACCCGATCTACCGTGGGAAAAAAATACATCAACCGTAACAATGTGTGGAATGTCTAGTTCGCATTTAAATAAAACGCGGTATTTTTAAAATTGTGGATTTAAAATATGCAGACAATCTAAAATATGCAAACAATTTTAAAATATGCATAAAATATGCAGACAATTTAAAATATGCAGAAAGTATGCTATTTTTAGATCAGGAGGAATTTTGGGAGGCAAATTTGGGAGGTATTTTTGGGAGGTATTTTTGGGTGGTATTTTTGGGAGGTATTTTTGAGTGGTATTTTTGGGTGGGATCACTCAGCTATTTTGGGAGGGATCACTCAAAAATACCCTACTCATATAGAGAATTGACCTCTGCCCATAAAATGCACATTTTCCATCCGATCACAATGATTTTTTGTAGACTGATAAAAGGTCACCCAAGGATCATTCATGTAAAATTTAATTTGTATCCATTGATTAGAATCTGAGAAAACTCTTTTTTACCATATTTGGAAATTAGCCACGCCCCATAAATCCATGTTTTCATTGGATCAAAATTTCGTGAACAACTTTGAAAGAGGGTCATCCAAGGATCATTCTTGTAAAGTTTGGTTGAAATTCATCCAGTAGTTTCTGAGGAGAAGATTTTTAAAGAAAAGTTTACGACCGCACGCACGCACGGACGGACGGACGGACGCACGACGGACACAACGCCATGACAATAGCCCCAGTGGCTTTCAGCCAGTGGAGCTAAAATTACAAGGGTAAACATTTACTTCATATATTCTTGTTTGTGTATTGTTATTGCATTTTGATAACATTTAAATGATGGTTGTAATCCGTTGCAGCTACATATTTATCTCCAGATCGGACCTGTTATTATCAGTGAAATGCCTAATTATCCCGTCGAAAGTTTGGCTGGAAAGGAGGGTCATTACTGATAACGCTGACCTTTACCACTTGCTGCATATGAAAACGTAAATGATTTCAGTCAGAAAGAAATACGTACCACACAAAGTCGATCATTCACATAGAGTGCAACATCCGACATTCTCTTCACCGAGTCACACAATGCCCAATCCCCGTTCGCAATCTCGATTCTGTTCAGGTCAGTAATATCTCGAGTGTCCAAGATGGACGGCATCCAGAAGCGTTCGAAATAAAGTCTTTGGACGTCTTCGTTTTTATCTCCAATGTAAGTCTGTACATCGGACCGCCATGTACAGGTTAATGATAGATGAGTCAGCTTGCAGCTGTGTCTATTGAGAACCATATCTCTGGCTCCAGAACAAATACATACGAACAAGATCATGATGAGCACAGTTGAAATCAACATTTTTCCACCCGGTTATGTAAAAAATAGTCTAGGTCACGATTACTGTGCGGCTGGTAAGAAAAACAAATTCGTAAAACACACAAACTATAGAGTGAAAAAGGGGGGGGGGGGTATTGATGATTCAAGAGGTAAGGGTATAATTAGATACTAATTACACCCCGATTTTGTGATTATTTGTAAATGACGCAGAAATTGTACCCGCGGGTATTTTCACCTAAATATATAGACATACACTACGACTGGTTTTCGTCATACGCAATTTCATTTCTCTCATTCGAGTAAACGCTAGTTTCTAAGTAGGCATATAGCTTTCAATTTGCAAAAATGAGAAAAATTGTTGAAAGTGGGAAACTAAAAATGTCAAAATCAAGTTTTGGGCGTGACAATCCAAAAAGTGTAACAATAAATTTATACGCTGGATGTACGTATGTGCACATACGTAACTCTAATGGAAACAAATGCATTTCACTCGGGATAGACGAATACGAGGAATTGACAGTACTTCTCATGGACTCGCTGAAAACAATTGATGACAGATTCAGGGAAGAGGTATTCATATAATAATTACTATTCTTATGATTATAATACTTATAAATACAAAAATTCTGTTAAAATCTCGATTATAGCATTGAAAAGCACGTTTAAATCATTCCGTGACATGATTATGTAGTAAGAAATAAATGTTTAGCTTAAAATGTAGCCTAATCTAGATCTACATACTTTTTTTCTTTTGCATGGAGACGAAACATTTTACAATCGACTATTTACCCACTTTTACCTCGTTTTTTTTTACAGGACGAGTTGCTAAATCACGATGAGGACGTGGCCTTGTCCCATGTCCAAAAAGCTGAATTTACTGATGATTAGGCCGCAGAGACGTCGACCGGCAAAAGGAAACAAAAGGTGGTGTACGTGTCAAGCGACACGGACACCGATGCTGACGGAGATATTGACAACAAGAGCTGTCACTGTAAGATGACAATGCCCCCGACACCGCTTTGATTTAGAAGTTATGGCCAATGTTAAAGTTTTTGGACGGAATGACGGACGGACGGACAGACGGACGGACGGACAAGTCAAATTTATGATGCCTCCCTATCGGGGGCATAAAAAGAACAAGAAAACAAAGAAGTAAGTAAACGTTATATTATAACATTTAATTAAGCATATCTTTTATTCATATTTGTCTCTTAAAATATTGAAAGAAAGGAAAGTAGGTTATGAGGTCTAAATAACTTTGTACCGTATCACTCTTTTTTTTAACGCAATACTACTTCGTTGTTAGACGACAACTACAACAAAATTTTAGTTCTATACTATGAATCAGGAAGTGACTTCAAATTAAAGGGGAAAATTATTAGAAAATAATAAGACCTACATGTACATCGACACGTATATGCAAGTAAAACATTATAAAAGAGATTTGGAGAAAAATGTTCTAACCCTATTTTCTATTGTATTTTTTCTTTCTTATGACAAAGGAACGGAAGGTGTGAATTTGTTTATTTACGGCGATGAAGAGAACAGAGAAGAATACATTCGTTCTAATCATTTATGAATAAAAAAATGGTTTGAAAATTATGTTCACGGACAGATCAATTTTTGTCTCAGTAGTTTAAGCTTCACAAACTTAATTACATTATATCAAGTGAGCACAATCTTTTTATAAATGCAAAACCTCGTATGTCGATTCTTGCGATTTTCAAAGTACAAACTTGTGTGCCCTGTTAAAAACAATTCTTGCAGGTTTTGAGATGTTTTAACTGATCAGTATTAATGACGAATCATTTGTGAACAATATATCCAAATTTCAAGTAAAACATTTCAGTTTGGGAAAAGTGAGCACTTTTCCCCTCCCCTTTAAAATTTTCCAAAAACGAGATACGATGTTTTGCATTTACAACGACGATATGTTCAATCTATTTTATAAGCAACCATTTCATTGAGATTCTTAATTAACCCATTTGGCTCACATTCCAACATAAAATATTGTGTTTTCAGATTTTAACGAAAGACAAAACGTATGATGAACATCACAGAATATGATGAAAAACGAATTCTTAACAATTTACTATATTCGGTTAGAACTTTAACAAAGACAAAAAGTGTTGCCATCCGAGATCTTTTAGTAAAACTTACTTCTGGACAATTGAAGTCGGTATACGATGTATGCGATATCGCTCAAGATGTAGAGTATGAAATATGTCTGATATGTTACGAGTTGTTGAAACAACGGAATTACTTTTTAACCAACAATTGTTTAGTAGATATTACTTCTGTGATCAGTGCTCTCAATAAGCGGACGTCGACGTAATATACGTCCAGAATTTCAGAAATTACGTCCGAAAAATCAAACCCGGGCGTAAAAAAAACGTCCGATATTCGAGGAAAACGTCCTGTAATTTGACCACGGACGTTTTACGAATTTACCTAGTAAAGGATTTAACGTAAGTCTACACGTGCAAAAAATCGATAATCAACGCGAGCATAAACATTATAGCTGACCAAAACAAGCCATGTGGAACGCGCGGGGTATTGAACTGTCGCTATAACAACCAGTCTCTGGTTACACAATCTTGTCGGGTTTGCAACGCGTCATTACCGCTTCTGTCATTATCTTAGTCGGATACAGATCGCGAGAGTCCTTTGATAGGATTATTGAAACAAACAAAAGTCAAATCATGGGAAAATTCGTTTTATCAAACGTTGTTCATGCAGCTCAGACCGATAAAATTTCGAAATATCGCTTCCTTAAACTCTTAAAATAGATCTACGGGTAATTTATCCGAAGTGAAAAAGACGCTACCGGAAAACATTTACGAAGGGTCATTCGACTTTCCTCGTTTAAATATGTGTAGAATCGGCATCTTCGGAGAATGTGGGGAAATCCCAATGACGTCATTTAAGTTGTCTGCAACATGTCTGACGAGAGATTTGAAATGACGAATTTTTCTTGACTTCTGCTTTTTGGATAATTCTGCGTAAGTTTTAATAGGCTTATGACTTTAAGTTTTATTGGCACACTACCTAGAACGTTCGCCACCTTTGGAACGACAGGCCGAGGAAAATTAAACTGCATTTATTGCCGTAATATCGCCGGATACCGAAACATCGTAACTAAAATTTGAGTAAGCCGCATCTACTAGGCCCATCGCGCAAGATACACCTAAGGACCGATTCCAAATAGAAACTCCACATTTTCTCATATAAGTTTCCATAGTTTATTCAATGGAAGTAATAAAAGGGGAATGTGAAACCAAAGCTCGTCCCTACAGCTTAAAGTAAAAGCTACAAGTTTTAAGGCTTGGAAGTCGTTTATTCTTAGAGAACCAACCAGAATCATGGACTTTTGGAGCAAAAATCTAACTTACATTTAACAAGGAAACGAGCATTTACAAAGTGTACAGAAAAAAGAAGGTGTGTGGGGGGGGGGGGGGGGGAAGCAGGGGGAGGGGTTAAAAATTCCTTACTTCGTAAAAAAAATTCCTGAAATCCCAACATGGAATTACAAAAATTCCTGATTTTGGCCCTTATTGAGAGCACTGTGTGATATTGCTTAGAATGTTTGCATATCTGAACTCGTTCGACATATATCAACTAGAGGCGCTTGAGCATCTGATTCGCTCCATGAGAATTGAAGTGAATGAATGAGTGAATGTTTATTTCAAGTATATAAGGGTCATATGCTGAAATATTTCTGCATAAAAAACTCATGATCAGTGAATAAATTGACCTCTACCTGTTACACGAATATTTTTCATTTCATCACAATAATTTTGTGCAGTCTGATAATGGGTCAGCCAAGAATCATTCAAGTGAAATTTTGTTAAAATCAAAATATATGAATTTCGACAATCAGAATGTCACTGCACAATATACTGGTACTTTGTCTGCAAAATTTTGATTGTAGATCTTTCCACTTTTAGTTAAACACTACTAAAGATGTTACTTCACAACAATTGTTTGTCATCAAAACAAAATTCTAACTAATGATAGTAAGAAGTAAAATATTCAATCAAATATATTTATTTTGTTCTGCCCAATGCCTAAGAGTGCAGTCAACTCAACTCTTTCTACCCCACTCTGAATGTCAGGAGGTGAGAAAATCATTTTACACTCTGTGCAGATTCACCCTTCGTTCAACTAAACTCACCAATTCTGAGGGGGTATTCTCAGGCAACTTATTTCAACTAATGTTTCTATACATTTGAATTTCAACGAAGGTTTTGTTCCTTCTAATCTATAATCATTACACCTATAAATTGAACCAGTCTAGAAAAAATCATCATTGAGATGATACCAAAAGGGAGATCAAATATTCACTTTATATGTTATAAAACCCTCTGCCAATAAAATAAATATGCTTTTCATCTAATCAAAATATTTTTGGCAGACTGATACAACTTCACAGAAATAAAATTTCCATGATATCTAATCTATCTGTTTAACCTTTCATGATAGTTAATTTTACCCTATATTGGATATTCCACCATATAACCTATCTGAAGAAATGACCTCTGCCCATAAAAGACATAGTTTTGATCTGGTCACAATATTTTTCATAGACTGATAAAGTTTCCTTAAAGAATCATTCTAGTAAAATTTGGTTGAAATCCATTGATTAGATTCTGAGAAAATGATTTTCAAAGTTTACACTATAAAACATATAGGAAAATGACCTCCGCACTTAAAATATATAATTTTCATCCGATCACAATAATTTTTAATGGACTGATAAAGGGTCACTCAAGTATCATTCATGTAAAATTTGGTTGATATTTATCAATTACATTCTGAGAAAATGATTTTCAAAGTTTTCACTATACAACTAATAGAGAAATGACCTCCGCCATAAAATACACATTTTCCATCTGATCACAATATTTTTTTTTAGACTTGTTGATGGTCACTCAAGAATCATTCCAGGGAAATTTGGTTGATATCTATTGGTTTGAATCTGAGAAAATGATTTTTAATGTTTTCACTATATAACATATATAGAAATGACCTCCGCCCATAAAATACATATTTTTCATCTGATTACAATGATTTTTTGTAGGCTGATAGAGGGCTACTCAAGGATAATTCATGTGAAGTTTGGTTTATATCCATCAATTAGTTTCTGAGAAAAGCCACCTATTACCATATATGGAAATTAGCCACGCCCACTACTGCCATGATTTTCAACCGATTTAAAATCTTAGAAGGAATCTGATAGATGGTCACCCAAGGAACATTCCTGTGAAATTTGATTGGAATCCATCCAGTACTTTATGAGGAAAAGATTTTTAAAGTAAAAGTTTACGGACGGACGGACGCACGCACAGACGACGGACACCCCGCCATGACAATAGCCCGCTGGCCTTTTGGCCAGTGGAGCTAAAAATTGAAAAATGCTGGTAGCTTTGAATTTGACTTTTTGCGTAAAATGTTTCTGCATGATTCATGGTTTGACACTTTAAAATTTGTTGAAAGCCGTGTGGATTTAGATAGATCACATGTCCCGAATTGACAAAAGAAAACGTTTGCTTTAGTAAAATTGATGTAAATCTTGTTGCGATTTAATTGTTGTACATGAAACATGTTTTAGGGTGAATTAATATTGAACTGTTCAGCAACGCAGTTTGATCTGAATCGATGTTATATGCTTTCTACTTGAACTTTACTATTAGAAAAATCTGTATATTTTCAAATACGTATAATTGTAATCACTTCTTATATAAATTTTTGTAGTTTTATATATCGTCTCTTTTTCAACAAAAACCTGGTATCTTCACCCTGTTTCCAGCTGCAGGTATACGTGGTTTTTTATGAAAAGTAGTGATATAATTCTTATTCCTGTGAATAAAATAGTATAAAAACAAAAAAAAAACATGTTCGTCTTTTTCACAAGCTACAAGATAAAGGGAGTTAATAAATATGTCCGTTGACCTTCAAAATTTAGACAGTGCTTTAGATAAAGCTAATGCTTCTTTATTTTGAAAGCCAATGAACTAGATTATATTTTATGCAAATGCGTCTTGTGTCGGATCGCAATTAGGGGGAGAAAATTGAGGTTGGAATATCTAACTTTCCAATAGGCCTATGACAAGAGCTCGATTGCAAAATTGGAACTTAAGGTAGTCCGTCCCCTAATGAATTTCACGTGACGTAGGAATTCGGATGACGTCGAAAATAAATTGGCAGTGGAACGTTCGGGTGACGTCGAAAACGGGCTGGTTTCGACGTCCCTTTAACCCATTACCACACATAGACGCCTTTTGACGTCCGACAAGATAAAGGATTTGGAAAACACTGTGGGAAATGAAGACAAGCAGTTTCTTTATTTACCACAATGTTTTTTAGCTCATCTGAGCACATCGTGCTCAAGGTGAGCTTTTGTGATCTTTGAATGTCCGTCCTCCGTTGTCCACCGTCAACAATTTAAGTGTTTACACTCTAGTCGAGGCCACTAATATGATCCAATCTTCATGAATCTAGGTCAGAATGTTGGTCAGGTCACAAGGATGAACCCTATTCAAAATGGAAAGGATCCATGCCATATCACGGGAAAAGGGGCCTTAAAGACAAATTTCTTGTTTACACACTTGAGGCCACACATATGGTCCAATCTTCATGAAACTTGGTCAGAATGTTTGTAAGGTCCCAAGGATGAACCCAATTGAAAATAGGAAGGATCAATGCCATATCACGGGAAAAGGGGTCTTCATGACAATATTCTTGTTTTCATTCTAGAGGCCACAAATATGGCTCAATCTTCATGAAACTTGGTCAGAATGTTTGTAAGGTCACAAGGATGAACCCTATTGAAAATAGGAAGGATCCATGCCATATCATGGGAAAAGGGGCCTTAATGACAATTTTCTTGTTTACTCTCTGGAGGCCACAAACACTGTCCAATCTTCATGAAACTTGGTCAGAATGTTTGTCAGGTCACAATGATTTACCCTATTGAAAATGGGAAGGATCACAGCCATATTACAGAAACAAGAGGGCCATTGGCCCTTAAACGCTCACCTGATGCATGGCTTTACAAAAGTCAAAGATATCAAGAAGTTAACATTTCAGACAAATATCTAAAGTACTAAAAAATGTGTTTGACCCTCTATCAAACTCATGTAAGATTTCAAGACAAACATTCTGACCAAAATACATAATTTTCAATCAAAGAGTGCACACAAGGATTTTAATAAATTTAAGTCCTTGACCTCATTTTGGACCCAACTTGACCCGATTTCAAACTAAACCTAGGCTTCATTCAAACATTCTGACGAAGTTTCAAGATATTTGAGTAAACAAGGTTTTTCTAACATTTGACCCCTTGACCTCATTTTTGAACCCACTTGACCCTATTTCAAACTTGACTGAGATTCGATGGAGACAAACATTCTGACCAAGTTTCAAGACATTTGGGCCAAAAATGTGGCCTCTAGAGTGCACAAAAGGTTTTTCTAAGATTTGACCCCCTTTAAGACCCCACTTGACCCAATTTCATACATAACTGAGATTTGATGTTGACAAACATTCTGACCAAGTTATAAGTCATTTGGGCAAAAATAATGGTCTTTAGAGTGCACACAAGGTTTTTCTAAGATTTGACCCCTTGACCCCATTTTTGACCCCACTTGACCTAATTTCGAACTTGACTGAGATTTGATGAAAACAAACATTCTGACCAAGTTTCAAGACATTTGGGCCAAAAATGTGGCTTCTAGAGTGCACACTGGTTTTTCTAGGATTTGACCCCTTGACCACAATTTTGACACCACTTGACCCATTTTTGAACTTGATCGAGATTTGATGGAGACAAATATTCTGACAAAGTTTCAAGACAATTGGATCAAAAATGTGGTTTCTAGAGTGCACACAAGGTTTTTCTAAGATTTGACCCCTTGACCCCATTTTTGACCCCATTCCAAACTTGATCGAGATTTGATGAAGACAAACATTCTGACCAAGTTTTAAGACCTTTGGGCCAAAAATGTGACCTCTAGAGTGCACACAAGTTTTTTTTCTAAGATTTGACCCCTTGACCCTATTTAAGACCCCACATGACCTATTTTCGTACTTGACTGAGATTTGATGGAGACAAACATTGTGACCAAGTTTCAAGACATTTGGGCCAAAAATGTGGCTTCTAGAGTGCACACAAGGTTTTTCTAAGATTTGACCCCTTGACCCCATTTTTGACCCCACTTGACCCTATTCCGAACTTGATCGAGATTAGATGGAGACAAACATTCTGACCAAGTTTCAAAGCATTTAGACCAAAAATGTGGCCTCTAGAGTGCACACAAGGTTTTTCTAAGATTTGACCCCTTGACCCCATTTTTGACCCAATTTCGAACTTGACCGAGGGTTGATGTAGACGAACATTGTGACCAAGTTTCAAGACATTTGGGCCAAAACTGTGGCCTCTAGAGTGCACACAAGATGTTGACGGACGACCGGACAACGGACGCCGGACACAGCTCGATCACAATAGCTCACCTTGAGCACTTTAAGGTGAGCTAAAAAAATTATGACCTTTGCTTGAAATTTGCTTATTAAATGAGACAAAGATACGAAGGTGAGCGATATAGGACCATCATGGTCCTCTTGGTTTTTTTTTTTTTTTAAATCCAAACAGTTGTAATATTTGTCCTCACACGTCAAAATTGCTATAATAACGAAAATCATTGTTTGTTTCATCTTTTTCTCTATTAGGTCACGCACAATTTGATAATATAGCGCTATATGTAAGATTTACAAAAGCGTAATTAATACAATGCATATACTGGAATCTGTAATAATTAAATGATCGCAATGGATTTTAACTTCAGTTCTTCAATTTTCAATTACGCGACACAATCTTTAGAGAGAAAATAATTTTAGATAGTATCAGTTATCCGGTTATGATTAAATCTTGTTAAACATGAACAGTTCCTACTTATATTAACCAATGAAAACGTTCCATGTCAGCATCCTAAACGTTTTCATTTATTTGAATATTTAAATATTAAAATTTGTTTCATATAAAAGGCTTTGGTAACATTGTTGCTTCCTTTTTTGTTGGAATTGTTAATTTCTGTAATAGTTATATTTAAACGCTTAAACTTTGTGCGTTCTCATATTTTCTCTAGAATACTTGAAATACTTTTTGTTTATGTTTGTATAAATATGGCAACAGTATTTTACGAAGGCTGTGATACCAAAAACGCATTAGTTCAAGCTAGGGCAAGATTTGGTAGATCAAAAATTCTGAATTAAAATGCACCAAGGGTTTGTGTATGGTTACAGGGAACTATTACATTTCCCGTTGTCGGGCATTATAACAAAAGCCTATATAGCTCATCGCCAAAAATTGACGGGAAGTCAAGCCTTATATCAAATTAAAGAAAAATCTGTCGCGCATCCAAATAGACCATTTTAAATATGGCTTGATCCTTTTTTTCAATGAGTAATGACGTCATCTTTAAGTGAACCCTCCCCACCCGCCAAATTTCACAGTCGGGTCCGGAAAATACCCCGATGTCTAGAAAATGCCTCTCAAGACCAAAAATAGACTCTCACCTTTCCCATTTTGCACCTGACTTGTAGAAACAATGTAAATCTCGGAAATAAATGATTAGATTTGATCTTGATAAATTATGGACCAATCAGAGGCCGCCCTTATCTTTGTTTACTTCACCGTTAATTCCCTAGACAAAATGTGACAGATGGCGGGAGATTGTAATGGTTCCCTGTAACCTAAAGTATGTGCATATTTCGAATAAAAGTAAAGCATTTAGGGATGGTAAATTCCACCTTGAACTGTGCAAAAGCGTAACGCTGGTGGGGATGAGGTGTATATATATAATACGTACTTAGTGTTTTGTATCAGAAAAAATATCTAACGAGGTTGGGAGAATTGATAAGTGTCGAGGCTCTGCCGAGACAATTGTCAATTCTCACAACCGAGTTTGATATTTTTTTCATACAATACACTAAGAATGTATTATATTTATCTTATAACCTCTTTTTGTCTTGTTTTCGTCGATGTTTCTTACCGAAATGCAAGTTTCTAAAAATAACTGCATGATATTATTGTTCTAAAAATAACTATGTGATATCATAAAAAATATCATACGGGTTGTTATCACACAGATATTTGTATAGTTATAAGATAAATATATAATACGTACTTAGTGTTTTGTATCAGAAAAAATATCTAACGAGGTTGGGAGAATTGATAAGTGTCGAGGCTCTGCCGAGACAATAATCAATTCTCACAACCGAGTTAGATATTTTTTTCATACAATACACTCAGTACGTATTATATTTATCTTATAACCTCTTTTTGTCTTGTTTTCGTCGATATTTCTAACTGAAATGCAAGTTTCTAAAAATAACCGCATTATATATTTGTTCTAAAAATAACTATGTGATATCATAAAAAATATCATACGGGATGTTATCATGCGGATATTTGTATAGTTATAAGATAAACTCTATTAAACTTACTCGAGAAGACGGATGAGTATTCACAACGCCTTCGGAATGAAAAAGGCATTTCATTAATATGTTTTTATATTTCACTTTTAATATCATAAATCTATAGCACTCAATTTTATTATAATATGAAAAAGGCAAAGCCTCAAAACGATCGCAGTCTTCAAAAAAACCAATGTAATTTGAAAGGCTTACCACTCTTTTAAATGAATGAAATTATTTTTTTTCAAATTATGTACTTTATTTATTTGCAGAAGGAATTTCATCTTCAGGCTTAACTTTATTTCCAATCCCAATGTTTTGAAACTATACCAGTAACTCATTCATTTCTTATCTTCTCTTATGAACATTAGGGATTTTGTTTGCAAAACATGAGGTACAGAATGGGCCTAAATAACTCATCTGTATTTCATTGGTCTAGTTGATGTCATGTAAGTACAACTTGGGGCAAAGTTTCATTGAAATTAGTCAAATGGTTTAAAGGGAGATAGTGTTTTAAGACTTCTTACTGAAAAAGGCCCCAACCCTGCCACCCCAGAATTTTTTGGTTTATCAAGTTTTTGCAAAAAAAAACTGAGAGGGATCATCCAAAGGATGGTAAAATTTCCTTTAAATTGACCCAAAGGTTGAGGAGGCAATGTCTGTCAAATATTCTATAGTGAAACAAGAAGGGTTTGTTAAACAAATGCCCCCATAACCACATTTTTTTTCAATATGTCACCTTTGATAGATGACATTGACCTGAAACATGACCTTGACCTTGGTATCTAGAGATGCACATTATTGAGATGTAACATCATGTCATTTATGAGGTTTGTACCTTTATTAGGCTTGAAGATATTGGTAATTAAAGTTTTTTTGGTTTAGTTTTTGAGAAGGTTGACCTTGATAGATGACCTTGAAAATGTGGTATGACCTTAGCATTAGTATAAGCAGATGCAGATCTTTGAGATCTATCATCATGCTAAAAATGAGGCTTGTATCTTGAATAGGCTTGAAATAATGGCAATCTTGAGTTTTTTGGTCAAGTTTTTAATGATAATTTGACCTTGACAGATGACCTTGCCATTGACACATGACCTTGATTTGGTCTCAGCAAATGTGTATCATCTAGATATATCCTCATGCCAGATATTAGACTTGTAGCTTAAATAGGCTTGAAGATATTGGCAATACTAAGGTTTGGGGTTAAATTTTGAAGACAGACTGACAGATTGACAGACAGACAATGGTAAAAAAAATGGCCACAAGAAAATTGATCTTTTGATATGGAGCATAATAAAAATACCACAACCATATTTATGGGCCAATCAAAATTTTACAAGCAATTTCTTTTGAGGGTCAACATAATATTTTTAACAATCTTTCACTTATATCATTCAAGGTGATCCTATCAGATCACTTTGAGCATGTTGTGCTCATCAGAGGTTTTAGATAATTTTACTAATTTGCTTTAAGGTAGTGGACCCATAATAGTTCTGCAACATTTCGGAACTCATGATTATTCACAATATTGACCATATATATTGATATAGTAAAAACCATTAGGAAACCTCAGTTAACATTGTTAAAGTTTACTACTCTTGAAACGTTAAGTAACTATTACGGGTCCACAACCTTAAAGTAAATGATTAAAATTATCATGATGATGAAACATATCACTGCATTATTTACAATACAATAATTCATATACATTGATATTTCACTTTTTAAGATCATGAACAAAAAAGGCCTTGTTTTTTTTGTTTTTTGTTTGAATTGGGTTTATGGGGCTTTCAAAAATCTTTTTAAAAAAGGCCTTGGAGCTGGAGGCTATGAAAAGATATAATTAAAGTACTTGTGGGAATTCGTTTTAAGGTACTTCAGTCGTCGCAATGGATCTGAAAGAATGTTGAAAGCAGCATAAAACCCTGTTCAAATTTACCAACAAAATCAGCTACAGAAAGTTAAATATCTCAAACAAATCAAACATCCTTTCTGCAAGTAATTGAACCCTGGCCTCTCAACACTAGAATGAGTGTCCAGTAATTATTTTCTTCAAAGCATTGAATCTCAAATTTCTCCATAAAAACAAGTGGTGAATTTGACAGTATTTTCAAATTTTGTAGTCACTGGACTAGGGTTTTGGGGTACCTAATTTTGCAAATGAGACCTCTGTCCAAAATAAATGTCCACATCCACCTAAAATCACTATAATGCAGAATTATTCTAATAATTTTTGGGACATTTCAACCAGTTCGGTATCAGTTCTTCCCACAATCATTCGACATGTCAGTGGACAAGTGAATATCAGAGCAAATCTTGGAATAGTACTAAAAAGATGTAACAGATAAAAAACTCAATGTTTAAGCAATGTTCCATCATTTTTTCAGTAAAGCATTGTTTTCTAAATATCTATCTTCTCACTTTTTTATGGACAAGTTCCTTTTGATCCTGGCCAAGTTATAAATCATCTCTAACTTGTCCATGGACATGTAGAGAAGTTCCACATTTCCACAACACTGCTGTGAACAGTATGGAAAGGGTGAAAATATTAATACTATTGATTATATTAAATTCATATATTTCACAAAATTGATATCTAATTGGTTACAATTTGACCCCTGCTGAGATTTGAACTCAGAACTCCTGGGTACCTTGCACCCAGGCATTTTACCTTAAACTACAAGGGTTACTTAAAACCAAATACAAAATAACAATGCTTGTGAACTACATAAATCTAATAACCATATGCTCTTTATACATATGAGTGTCACACTGTCTTAAATTGATATTTCTTTGAAATTTAAAAGTAAAATAGACTCATGTTTCAAATTATTGAAAAAACTTGAATAAAAACTTGGCTCTCAAACAATATCTTCATGGTATTGATATGCATGCATAAATGAACCCTTCTCATGATAACCAATTTCCAGGCGCATGGATAGCCTATTAAGGATGTGGATTCAAAATAATCTAGGGGGTTCAGGGGGCATACTCTCCCAGGCTGACTCTCCCCCCTGAAACTTTTGAAATAAATGGTGCATGTTGCGTTTTGGGGTCTACAGAGATCTTTCTTGACCAACGAAAATCCATTTATTTTAGCATAAATATGGAGATGAATAGCTTTCCTTTCGTTTATTTCAGCAAGTCTACATTTCACAGCAGGTCTTACTTGCGGCCTTTGCTGGCCGATTTTGGCTATATGCTTTATAAATTATTAAGTGTGGTAAATATCAGATTTGGCGAATGCAGCTGAATATCAAAATAATGTGGAATCAGCTGCGTACTCGCATAAAGGCAGCTACGCGCCTGATTGTCTTTTTTTGTTGTTGTAAACCCAGATTTGCCCTGGTATTTAATTCTGCCAACAAAGATAATGTTTGGCAAGTCGGGCATAGGAATTCAGTCCCAAGGAATTCCACACCCCTGCAAAAAGACTGCTTCATTTACCAACTAGAGCTGTTTGAGGACATAGAACCTCCACCTATCCCAGAGCTGGATAGAAAAAGCAGACCAATGTCGACATTGGAAAACCTATAAATTCAACATGAACAGAGTAATGAATTGTCTGTAGTAGTAGTAGTATTTATTCAGACCAATTATCAACATGTACAAATGAATACCACAATTACAACAAGTTTGTCTTGCTTAAATGCATATAAAAATGCAAGCCAAAATTTTAATTGAGCCAAGCTTTTAAAAAACGGTTTTCAATTAGTCCTTAGACAATTTAAAAGGTTGATATTTAACCTAGGATAGCCCATAAAAGCTCTGGAGCTTATTTCCAATGGGGTCCTGTAAGTGACAAATTGATTGTAAAAGACTAAAAGTTTAAGAAGCATCAGCTTGGCCGGCACAAAACTTTGGCAGGCAAATACACAAGAGATCAATTGATATGTACTTTATTTATAGTCAAGTTTCATACGTACAAAGATAGTAATGTTGTAACAGCATGAAACAAACATTTTCTCACTCTATCCATTGCTCTAAGGTTATGAATCTAAGAAGTATCTACAACTTTTCTGATAGGTTATTGTGATTATAGCAGATCAGGTTTAAGGTCATGGGTCATCATGACCTTAGCTGATATGATGGTCCGAGGCATGTTCAAAGTTTTCAAGCAAACACTTAAATACACAATAGTTGCATGAAAAACTTTAAGATTTTAGAATGATGCACGTGTAAACGTCTAAATATTTGGACTAAGAGGACATATACATATGTACACTTTTACAGCTGGGTGGGGCCCTGTCTGTAAAGTGCCATGCCCAAATACACTACCTGCATCCCCAGGGGCTTGAACCCCCAACCACCAGGTTACGAGTCAAGCGAGCTAACCACTCGACCCACAAGCCAGATGAAAGAAATCATGTCTATATTCAGCATTTAAAAACATGATTTGATACCGCTACATATGAGCATCATGTTAACTTCAATTAAGTAACACATTGAGAAAAAGCTCAATTTCAAATAAAAAAGATTACCAAATAAATATATACATTAACACCCTGAAGGACCAGACAGACCTTTATACGGGTCTTTGGGGGGGGGGGGGGCGAGTTGTTAATGGGCCGAGTAATCATGCAGCCGAGTTGACAAATCACTTCACTTGCCTGTTTTGCTCAAATAGGTTGGGTTTTGAAATAAAACCGGCAGACTTAAGATAGAAAGGTTTAAAATCGAAAGGGTTCATATTTCTTTGAGATTTTAAAGTAGTCACTTACCTTTATCGATGTCAAACGAATAGGTTCTGGACTCCGGAATCGAAAACGTCAACACAAGGAATCGGTAAGCGGAATCGGGTACCAATGCGAATATTCGACGTCACCATGTAAACAGAAACAACTTTCGCTTTCATTTCTCGTACTTTTCAAAATCTTTTCGGGTATATTAGAATTTCTCGTATTACTTGAGCAGTCTAAAAGATCATTTTTTGTAATTAAAGAACCTAAGAGCGTTCGTGATTCTTGTATTTTTGGTAAAATGTTGTACTGGAATCCAAGATGGCGGCGCCCAGGTCCGAAAAAAGGATCACTTTTTTTTTCTTCATAGTAAAAATGATTGGTCGGGTCTAAAACACTCATTGGCAAAATCGTCCTTAAAAAAAACGGTACTACCGCGAAACGATCTTTGATCGTGTCTTGCTTCGCAAGACACGATCTGCGATCGTTATTAATTTCATGAATATTTCCTTGCAGATGCGAAAACAATCAGAGAAGAAATTGCCGGTGGATGCAATGGTAAAAGTTTTGTCCACATATTTGTTTTTTTAAAGTAATGGATATATATTAGGAGAAAAATAAGAATACCAACGTAATTACTTTCTGAAACACTGGATCCAAAAGGATTCAAGAACAGTAAAATAATAAGATAAATATGAGAAATATATTTGCTCAAACAGTGTTATAATTTACGGATTATTAAATATAACCCAAGCGCTTTCGAAACATAATGTTTCTTCTTCAGGGGTTTTAAATAAATTGAATCATAGCCAATTTGACCTACGTACTTACGCTAGCCAATAAACCTTAAAAATAACGATTAGTTGACACAAAATGGTCTTCGTGACCTAATTAATCGTTATTGTGACCTAAATTGGCCTGAATTACATGAAGTAACGCGAATTTGACCCGAGCGCTACCGCTAGTCAACCAAAGTAAAGTATAGCAAATACCTGAGCTGAATGATATGCATGACCTTGTTTGACCCAAATTATCTACTTGACCTATTAAAACTGAAATTTGACATGAATTTAACCTGTCTATCTCCGTTAGTCCACCATCGAGAGGTGTTGCTTATATATAACACGAATTATCGTTGTGACCTAATTAAGCGTCACTTTTGTTGATTCCGAATGGTTGGATAGTGTTCAAGCTTCTAATCCAATGGGTCTCCCGTGACTTTCGTTCTTTGTCTGTCCATTCAGTGTTAGCCTCAATACAGCACAAGATAACGTCGTTGAATGAATGACTGCTTCCATAAAAATGTTCAGCTACAGGAGATCTATTGAAACGGCGTGTTTTCCAATCGGATCTATGCAAATTCATGCGTTTGTTTATCTGTAGTTTTGTTTCGCCCACATATTGTTTGTGGCATTTTGAACATGTAAGGAGATAGACAGCGTTTGCAGTTTTGCAGGTGTAAGTACCCTTTACAGTAGAAATTGCACCAAGTTGAGACTTGAAGGTCTGCATATCGTTCATGATTCGACATGTTTGGCATTTTGCTGCCTGGCAAGGGCCAGAGTGTCCAGGCGAAGCAATAGGTGTCGAATGGTCAATTTTTGGTATCCTGTTTGATTTTTTAATCTTACTTTTGTATAGTAGTAGGTTTTGTCGTGGTACGGCAGCGGCTTCGGCTATGGCAGCAGAGACGGCATCTTTTCTATAAAGTAGATGTTCTGTTAGCTCCCTGGTGCGTGCCTCAAAAGAGCTTTCTTGTGTGCAGATTCTGCGAATTCTGAGAGCCAAACTGTATGGGATGTTTTTGCAACAGTGTCTTGGGTGGCAGCTTGTTGGAAGTAAATATTGGTGTTTATCTGTTGGTTTAGAATATAAATCAACGATTTGTTCATTGCCTTCTATGTGAGATACAGTGTCCAGGAAAACATGTTGGTCATTTGATATCTCAGAAGTAAGTTTTATAGATGGATGAAAAGTGTTAGCAGTGGACAGAAATTCCTGAAGTTCGTCGGGGCCATGACACCACTTCATGTCAATGTCGTCAATGAATCGCAGCCATGAGAGTGGCTTGTATGATACCGTGATGAGAAGTTGACTCTCAAGACGACCCATAAAAATGTTGGCATATGAAGGTGCCATCTTTGTTCCCATAGCCGTACCTTGTATTTGGAGGTATGACTTCCGTTGTTGTATTAATTCAAAACAAAAAAGGCATATGTCGTACGTTTCATCGTAAGTTAATTCACAAAAGTCATATACCGACTTCAATTGCATAGAAGTAAGTTTCACCAAAAAATCTCGATAAGCAACACTTTTTGGTTTTGAATTAGATGTAATTGAAGATAGTAAAATGTTTATAAATTGTATCCCATCAAAATCGCGTTGGTGTTCACAGTACAATTTCTCCGTTGATAAAATCTGAAAGTATATGTACATGTCTATAGCTCTGTTATCCGTGGCAGCTCCATTACGCATAACAGATAACTCATACCCATTACCACTCAGAGCAAGTTTGAACTTTCCCAATTAGAAAGGATTTATTTAAAACTTGAGAAAAATGCTTCCGGTTTTGTGACGGGATTAAAAAGATAGTGGAAAAAGGAGAAAGTGTACGTTCTCGTACAATTTCTCCTTTTACATATTTGTTTCTAAAGTCGTCTGCTACAGACCCGTAAAAACAAAAAAAAAATGACTATGAAATGGTTAAAAAGTAACTTAGATATGTATTTATCGCGTATTCTAGCTTTTCGATATTGTGTCTATGTAGAAAATAATGAATGGAAAGGAGAAATTGTCCATTATGAAAAACTTCTCCTTTTCCCACAAAATTTTGAAAAAAAAACATGTACGCTTTCAATTAACTACGTTTTCTCCCTTGTGAAAAACTGTACGACATCAAACCTTTGGTTTCTTCACACTTTTTCTGTAAAAGAAGAAAAAGGAGAAAATTATAAGATGTTGTTACTTTTTAGGCCTAGATATTTTGCGTAAAGGCTCACATTGTTGTAAAAAAAACGTGTCTACTAACTTTAATCTACAAATTGAAAATATGATATAATCTATCATATGCTACATGTATGTAAAATTAATGTCCTAACAGAAAGTAAATTGCCTAACCCTTTATCTCATAAGCATATCTCAAAAAAAAGAAAAAAGAAAAGAAAAAAAAAGAAAAAAAAAGAAAAAACTCACCCTTTGCCGCTTCCCTTCTTTTTCATTACGACTATATCATCGTTGTCGTCACTGCTGATGTATAATACCCTCTTCTTCTTTGTAGACGGAGCACTCTTCTCCACTACCTTGTCGTCAATTAAAGTCGACTTGTCTTCATTTTAGATTCTTCGCTAGAACGCTCGGAGTCTTTTCCATTTTCAGGAATTTGCGAGGCCGCAACTTCCTCATCGTTGTTAAGGTCTGCATCCTGTAAATATTTAGAAACTTTCATATATAAGAAGACTTCTAATCGTTCAATCGATGGACAAAATTTAAATTAACAAATCATAAGTTCTATCTTTTCTTAAGATAGTCCATCGCTAATGTTTACTACTTCGCACGATTATTTCCAACGTCGCGTGAATCTCATAAGGGGTGAACTAGGAAATTCAAGAATTGGCGGACAAATAATATGACATTTATTTAAACAACACAAATTATAAATAGACTCACCTCTTCTCTAAATCGAGCATCGATGGCCTGCAAAGAGTCCATCAGGAGCTCACACAATTCCTCATATTCATCTATGCCGAGGCTAATAAATTTACTCCCATTGCTATTTCTTAGGTGGACGTAGGTACAACCTGCGTAGAAATTAACTGAAATCGATTTCCTATTCTCTCTACCAAAGTTAACTTTGGCTAGCTTAAGCCGGCCATCACTCACAATTTTTTTCAGACTCATTTTAATATTAGCGTGCTATGAAATGAAATGAATTACACTTTGAAATACAGTTGATGCGTAGGCCTATATATACCAGTCAAATTACCCGGGGGTATAAACTCAATTAACTTAACAATAAAGCCGTACACCCTTCCCCCATGATTGAGCGAATATTACGCAGTTGTGTTTCTTACGAACCGTTTTATTGACCTTAATCTAGATTGATAAAGAAAAAGCAATATTGGGTCGACACAATTTCTCGTTATTTTCGCTGTTTTTTTATGTTCGATGTGCACAGCCGATTTAGTTTTGAACGCACACAATTGCCATTTGAAAAAACAAACTCTGTCATGTCAGTGGGAGCCACAAGTATAACATTACGTTGGAGATCTAGATGATGATGTGCGAAGATTGGTATATGAAAGATTTTGGCTACCGTCAACCCTTGATGTTAGGAAAATGGCGAACTTAAACAGAATTGACATAAAGAATGGAGACAACGAGTTGTGCAGCGAAGTTCGGAGAATGGGAAATGTTGTACTGTTTGTTAACGGTCGTCGTTGTATGGTATGTTTTTTATTTGTCTGTGTTGATTTTGTGTGAACATAGGAAAATCAACGTTATAGTTATTGACATCTTTATCTATTTAGCCCAATTTGTGATAATTGGACTTCACAATGATAATATCAGGAGTAGATAGATTTAGGGGCGAGCAACTATCGGGTCAAAACGATATAAGACTCAAATCGAGAACCGAGGCTCCGATCAAAGAAGTGTTGGGAATAAGCATGGTTGCTGATTATAGCGATGATTATCTGTGTAAACTTTGGTTGAAATTCTTCCAATAGTTTGAGCTTCTTATTTATTTAAAGAAAGATTAATGTCAGGACGGACTAACGCACGCACGCACGACGGACACGTGATGATAATAGCACCAGCGTCATTCGGTCGGTGAAGCTTAAAAGGAATTTTCGAGAAGTTCGGTTGAAACTCACTTCGAATTTTTTTCAAAAATGTATTTGCGCCGGAACGGACTGGCGCACGTACGACGGACACAACAGCATGTTATTAGTAGAGGTTAAAATTAATGATTGAATTCATGTGAAGTTCAGTCGACATTCATCTAGTCATTTCTGGTTACGATCGGAGCTACATTCAATGCCATGATGATATGGGATCGGTGTTCTTGGTCCGTTGAGCTAAAAACGACTTTCACCGGGCCTATGTTGTAATTATTTATGTTTACAAACACCGACAAACAAGTATATTCACCCAGTCTGTCATGAACTTAAAATTTCAATTTTCAAATTAGATACGCTAGTATGCATCTCAATAGTGATGCCTTTTCGCAGATTAATGAGTTTTATATATAATAACTATTTGAACTGCCAATGTCCGACTAATGTCCGGACAAGGTTACTTTGAGGATGGCGGGAGTGGGGCGTCGCCACTTTCAACTATTCAGTTATATCGTGATGTCTAAAGCACCTTGCAACGGATCTCTCGTATTTCTCACACTCGCAATATCATAAAAGCATTCGCTAACCTTCAGCTTTTATTTCGCATAGGTAAACGATTTCTTTTCATGCGAAAATGTTGGAATGGTTATGAGTCGCCGCTGGAGGATCGAACTCATTGCTTTCCGTAATGGAAGATTTTACTGACTGTACTAAAATGATAGACGTTACCTTTTTTGTTCGCACAAGATTGCATTGTCGGAAATTCAATTTGTTTTTATGCCCCCGATAGGGAGGCATCATAAATTTGACTTGTCCGTCCGTCTGTCCGTCTGTCCGTCCGTCATTCCGTCCAAAACTTTAACATTGGCCATAACTTCTAAATCAAAGCGGTGTCGGGGGCATTGTCATCTTACAGTGACAGCTCTTGTTTTGAATGGGGTTTTAAGTCGTTGCTTTAATCAATATTTCAATCATATTGCGGCGGCTGAAGCACATAACAATGGATTCCTGGTATTTTTCACATCAGCACTGCCATCATATCATTTCCTAGTCTATAGCCGATATCCAACATAGATTTATGATTGTCAACACATTGGTGGAAGAGAAATAATCGGAAAGGATGAGTGCTGCCGCCAAATCGGGAATTCAAACCTTGGTCGCAAATTTATGAGGTCGAAAAAGATAATCTAGCATTTTCAAGGCTAGCGTCAGCTCTTGTTCAACTGATGACAATTTTGAAGCTTGCTGTTACAAAAGTTCATTGAACTAATTCCCTATGAAAAGATGATATAATAGGTTTCTTTTCCGACATTCTTCATTTTCGCAAAACGCTTTCCTACAAAACTTCGATTGAAAGATGTCAGAATCAGATTCATCATCAGACTCTGGTAGTGGCTATCGAGAATTTCATGTTAATCCGGACGGCTCTCTAAGTGAGATAGTTCCGGATAATGTGGAACAATTCCTGGCGGAAATAGGACCACCCTCGGAGGACGGATCGTTTTCATCCTCCGATTCATTTATTGAACGGCTACAGGGGCACCCGGAATCTGAGGCCGAGTCTGAGATCGAGTTTGAGGCCGAGTCTGAGGTCGAGTCTGAGACTGATGAATACTCGGACTCGGATTGGGATCCAATGGATGGTGTTCAGTTCTTTTTGGAAGATAATCCTGAATCCGATTCCGGATGGGAATCGGATGCCTCAGTGGTTATCATTGGAGAGTACTGGGTGTACAGTGAAGTTGATTCGGGCTACGACACAGATTAAACAGTCTCGGTAAGATATGTTCATTGATATTCTATAAAAGCGACCACAACAGACAATGAAAGATAATCAGTTTGTCTTACGAATTGGAATCAAATAAACAAACACATTTTTAAAATTTCTTTATAAGCTTTTTTTAAACCCATCTTAACCAATGAAACTCATTAGCAATGTTATAAGTTAAGTATTTTTTGGCAAAAGCGCGAGAGTTTAACAAGCATAGGTTTCTGTCAAAAAACTACTTATTTAAAATGAGCTTTCAAAGTAATTAAAAATATATATATGGTTTTTCTTTGAACTATCAAAAGTAATTAAAAAATATATATATATGGTTCTTCTTTGAACTATCAAAAGTAAATAAAAACAAGTGCATAGCATGCAGAGGTCCTTAGCTTGGCTGTTGAGCTTTAGATAAAAATCATGTAGAAAGGTTTTCGGCACTTTACTAATTCTTTGTCTTTGAAGTTATTCAGTAAATAAAACAAAACAAGCCTTTGGTTAATGGGTGTGTACAGCTAGCCGTTGGAGTTGGCTATTGAATTAAAGAGTTATTGATAAGTTGAATGGGATTTCACATCTCAGTCAAGAGCTTATTTGACATGATTTTCAAAGGAAAACAACAACAAAAAAAGAGGACCATGATGGTCCTAGATCGCTCACCTGATTCTTTTTGAGCCCTGGGATGTCACAGCAATTAAATAGACAGATGTCATAAAGAAGATAATAAAAAAAACAACTTTCGTGAAGTTTGGAACAAAAAATGGCTGGCCTCTAGAGCGTAACATGAGAATAATCATTATGACCCCTTTTCCCGTGACATGGCATGGATCCATCTCATTTTAAATGGGGTTAATCCTTGTGACATAATCTAAATTCTGACCAAGTTTCATGAAGATTGGGCTATATTTGTGGCCTCTAGAGCGTAAACAAGAAAATTGTCATAAAGGCCCCTTTTCCCTTGATATGGCATGGATCCCTCCCATTTTCGACAGGATTAATCCTTGTGACCTGGCATACATTCTGACCAAGTTTCATGAAGATTGGATCATTTTTGTGGCCTCTAGAGTGTAAACAAGAAAATTGTCAATAAGGCTCCTTTTCCCTTGATATGGCATGGATCCTCCCCCATTTTTAATACAGTTCAACCCTGTGACCTGGGGAACATTCTGACAAAGTTAAATGAAGATTGGGCCATATTTGTGGCCTCTAGAGTGTAAACAAGGAATTTGTCGATAAGGCCCCTTTTCCTGTGATATGGCATGGATCCCTCCCATTTTCAGAAGGCTTCATCCTTGTGACCTGGCCTACATTCTGACCAAGTTTCATGAAGATTGGGCCATATTTGTGGCCTCTAGAGTGTAAACAAGAAAATTGTCAATAAGACTCCTTTTCCCTTGATTTCGCATGGATCCTTACCACTTTTAATAGGGTTCATCCTTGTGACCTGGGGAACATTCTGACCAAGTTTCATAAAGATTGGATCATATTTGTGGCCTCTAGAGTGTAAACACTTAAATTGTTGACGCCGGAAGACGAACGACGCACGACAGACGACGGACTTTCAATGATCACAAAAGCTCACCTTGAGCACGATGTGCTCAGGTGAGCTAAAAAGACACATGTATCACATAAAGCATGCTGGCCTCATTCTAGAGAGACGACAACATTTTAAAGATAAAAATAGAAAATTGTGATCACAATCCTGTTATTCATAACCACCAACCATTCATATAGCCGCCACCATAGCGCAGTTGGTTAGGCATAAGATTTCCAATCTGGAAGTCGTGGGTTCGATCCCCGGTGGCGGCAAATATCCTTTCCGACGTTTGTCTCTCACCAATGGGTAGATAATCGTAAACCTATGTGAGATAGCAGTCGGAGGCTAGGAAAGGGTGTAATGGTAGTACAGGTGAAAGAAATACCAGGAATCCATTGTTAGGTGCTCCGACCGCCGCGATATAACTGCGAAATTGTTGAAAGCGGCGTAAAACCCATTCAAACAAAACCAACCATTCATAATACTGATACTTTTAATATTCAGGGATAGACAAATCTAGAAAATTACTATTTATCCTGATTAACCATAATATTATTAAGAATTAAAGGTATAATATGATGGTTGTAGTATATTCCTTTACAATGATAAACATGTTACACTTTTTATAGCTCCCATAAAATTATAAGCATAAATAGCTCTAGTTTCAAAAAATATTAAACATATGATATATCCCTTATTACTTATTTGAATAAATAGCTTTGAATAAAAAAAGTCGTAAAATATGTTTAATAAACGACATACTTTCTTAGGTTTCCAGCCTACTATTACAGCAGAAGTCTACTGAAAACACTTCAAAATAGCTCTAACTTTTATCAAGATTTATTCAGAATCATTGTATGAATGTTCAAAACTTGTCCTTTGACAGCTACTTGATGTTTTTTTCTACGTATTCAGGATCAAGTTTTGTATAGGGGATATTGAAGGAGTGGTCAGTGAATACCGAATTTACTAAATGGGTCATCTATAGACAGATAACAAGAGGACCAAGATGGTCCTAGATCGCTCACCTGAGTCTCTATGACCCCTGGGACATCACATTAATTAGATAGGCAGATTTCAAAAAGAAGATAATTGCCTAAGATCAATACCATGCAACGTTTTCAGCGAAGAGCAAGACAGATATGCCTTTTTGCTCTTTCATTCTATGTAAAAAGGGTTGCGCCCGGATGAAGCCCAAATATGATCCTAGGGTCTTGATATGAACAAACTTGGTAGAGGTCCACTAGATGATGCTACATACCAAATATAAAAGCTGTCTGCCTTCTGGTTACAGAGAAGAAGATTTTTGAAGGTTTTCATTTTTTTACCCTTCATGCTCATAAGAGATAAAGGGATGCATCCGTGCAAAGCCCAAATATGACCCAAGGGTCTTGATATGAACAAACTTGGTAGGGGCCCACTAGGTGATGCTACACACCAAATATTTAAGCTGTCTGCCATCTGGTTACAGAGAAGAAGATTTTTAAAGATTTTTGCTCTTTGATTCTATGTAAAAAGGGTTGGGCCCGGGCAAAGCCCAAACATGATCCTAGGGTCTTGATATGAACAAACTTGGTAGAGGTCCACTAGATGATGCTACATACCAAATATGAAAGCTGTCTGCCTTCTGGTTTCAGATAAGAAGATTTTTGAAGATTTTCAATTTTTTACCCTTCGTGCTCATAAGAGATAAAGGGATGCACCCATGCAAAGCACAAATATGACCCAAGGGTCTTGTTATGAACAAACTTGGTAGAGGCCCACTAGGTGATGCTACACACCAAATATTTAAGCTGTCTGCCATCTGGTTACAGAGAAGAAGATTTTTAAAGATTTTCGCTCTTTGATTCTATGTAAAAAGGGTTGGGCCCGGGCTAAGCCCAAATATGACCCAAGGGTCTTGATATGAACAAACTTGGTAGAGGTCCACTAGATGATGCTACATACCAAATATGAAAGCTGTCTGCCTTCTGGTTTCAGAGAAGAAGATTTTTAAAGATTTTCATATTTTCACCCTTTTTGTTAAGGGTAAAGGGAAAGTTAAGGGTGGATTTCATTTATTTGAACAACTTTGGTAGAGCTTGACCCAAGGAACATCCCTGCCAAGTTTCATCAAGATTGGCCCTCTGGTTTAGGAGGAGAAGATGTTTAAAGAAATTGTGGACGACGCACGACGGACGACGCACGACGGACGACGCACGACTGACGACGGACATTCTACGATCCCAATAGCTCACCTTGAGCACTTCGTGCTCAGGTGAGCTAAGAACGAGGCTGCGCTGAGTTTTAACTTTTTGAGATAATGAGCTTAATAAATTCTGTATTTTATGAGCACAAATTTGATGTTCTATTTATAATATGACCTGAGTTTGAAATTGATCAATCAAAGTTATTTGGCAAAACATATAACACTGTTTGCGAAATGACATCCTCAAATGATGATGATGCCATTTTCATAACAAAAATGTTATGTTCCTATATGTCCTAAGCTCATTACATAGTTATTCTACTAGTGATATAACACTCTCGTAATATCAAAAATATTCAACAGGGTTTTTTCTCTCTTGCGATGAAGGTCATATTACAAATAGGAATTCCACTCTCCTGGCAAACCCAAGGGCTTGAAGGTTGTAGACATATAAATGGTTGGTGTGCAGAGATGTGGACTCTCCAGTTACAGGTTTGAGCCATACCTAGGATTTTCATTGTACTACTATCATACCCATCTGGACTGTCCTTTCCAAAGGGAAAATCTGTTAAATAGCACCACAAATATCACAAAGCTTTCACAATACATGTAAATCACAAACAATGGGTTAATCATACATGAGGATGGATATAAGCAAGGTTCATATTTGCATTTCTATAGGATTAACAGTATCCATATTTATTTTAACATCATCAAGCATAATGCAAAATTCTACTGTACTTGGAATAGTTTCTTATGCTTCACTAACAAGAGAATGAATGAATGAATAGTGTTTTACGGCCCGTCGACAGCTAAGGTCATGTTGGGGGCAAAATATTTTAAAAAATAAATAATCGGTAAACGACAAATGAATAACTGTTATAAACAACGTCAAGTATACATCAAAACTAAACTATACGAAATCATTATAAAACAAACTATGGTAAATAGAATAAGACAACTCAGTATACATGGTAAAAATTTACAGAATTTTTTTTAAAGTCTAAAAGAAGATCATGATCAAAAGATCACTCAAAATAACTTTTAAAATTCGCGATAAACGCTATCAAGTCTAAGAATAAATTCAAAATCAAATAAACGTAAAATTACATTTTGTTATACAAACCAATGGCTTTCAGGAAGTCAAAAATAAGCTCAATCTTAACACAGTCAAAAAGGGTCTTAAAATTCTCAACTTTAAAATAACTGTCTCTGATAGAAGAGAAATCTATACATTCTATAAATATATGACTGACAGTTAGAGGAAGGTTGCATGGAATGCACATCGGCATCTCCTCTCCCTTTAAAAGGTAGGAGTGAGTGAGATGCGTATGTCCAATGCGTAGTCGAGTCAATACAAGTTCCTCACGACGACTTGACCTGTAACCAGGCAACCATTCGCCAAGATCTTGACGAATAGAATATAATTTATTTCTGTGGTTCGCTGGATCGGACCAACAGTTCTTCCTGACATCCTGAATGAAACCATGAATTAAAGGCTTAAAATCAGTAAAAGGTACTTCAAAAGGTAAAATTTCTAATGATAAAGCCTCCTTGGCAGCTTTATCCGCTTCTTCATTACCACGAATACCAACGTGGCTCGGAAGCCAGCAGAAAACGAGATCAACATCATGAAGCTGAGCTATAGAATTTAATAATCGAACAAAAATCGGATTGTCGGTTTTCTCGTTCTCAATCGCTTGTATACTTGACATAGAGTCAGTATAAATTATGTAGCGAGAGAAGCGTTCTTCGATTATATGATCGAGTGCGAGGTCAATCGCCTTTAGCTCGGCTGAAAAGTTATTTGGCAAAAGGAATTGATACTTTTCACCATTTAAAATAGTGGCTGAGGCAACTTTTTGGCCGTCCTTTGAGCCATCTGTATAAATCTCTTAATAAGAAGCGTATTTCTCTCTTATTTCTAAAAACTTTGTTTTAAAAACAGTTGGATAGGTTGTATCCTTTTTGCTAGAAGCAAGATCGTAAAGAAATGTGGGGCTTTTAGAAGTCCACAAAGGAACTTCAGGAACAATATGTTTTGCCACGTCCTCTAGCTCAAAATCTAGAGAGTTAACATCTGCTTCACAACGTAAACTAAATGGGGGTATTGCACTTGGTTTTTTTTTATCAAAATCCCGTCTGTGTTTAGGTTCAAACACAGCTTTATACGTTGGGTTGTCAGGATTAGATTTTAGCTTTAAGTAGTATTGCATTGAGAGCTTTTTCCTTCTCAGGTTCAAGGAAGGTTCATTGGCTTCAATGTAAAGACTATTAACTGGTGATGTTCTAAAAGCACCAAGCGCTAGGCACAATCCTATGCCCAATGCGTAGGCGAGTCAAAATTAAATCTTCTCGACGGTTTGATCTATAACCTGGTAACCAATCACCTAAATCTTGTTTAATAGAAAATAATTTGTTATGCTGGTTAGCAGGATCATTCCAACAATTTTTCCAGACATTCAGGATAAAAAAAATAATCAAAGGTTTAAAATCGCTAAAAGGTACTTCAAAGGGTAAAACCTCAAGTGATAATGCATCTTTGGCAGCTCTATCTGCCTCCTCATTACCACGAATACCAATATGGCTTGGAAGCCAACAGAAAACGAGATCAACATCATTAAGCTTAGCTATTTTATCAAGTAGCCTTACAATAAGGGGATTGTCAGTTTTTTCGTGCTCAATCGCTTGCATGCTTGACATAGAGTCAGTAAAAATGATAAAGCGAGAGAGACGTTCTGCGATCATATGATCGAGTGCGAGATCAATGGCCTTAAGCTCAGCTGAAAAAATAGAAGAGTTATTGGGAAGGCGGAATTGATATTTTTCGCCATCTAAAATAGTGGCTGAAGCAACTTTTTCGCCATCTTTTGAACCGTCAGTGTATATTCTTCATAAGATGAGTATTTTTTCTTTGACTTCCAAGAACTTTGTTTTAAAAAAAGATGGATCTGTTGTATCATTTTTTGCTGGAAGCAAGATCATAAAGAAACGTGTGGCTTTTATATGTCCACAAAGGAACATCAGGAACAATATGTTCTGCTACGTCCTCTAGGTTAAAATCTAGAGAGCTTACATCAGCTCCACAGCGCAAACTAAAAGGAAGTATTGGGTTCTTTTTTCTTTTCAAAAGCCTGTCTATATTTAGGTTCAAAAACAACTTTATAAGTAGGAATGTCGGGATTTGATTCAAGTTTTAAATACTGAAGGATGGTTTGGGAGAATGTGCATTCGGTAAGTTATAATTAAGTTGTTTCTTTGTCATTTTACTTCAACACATAAACACACACCTCTTGTTTCTCTGCAATTGTCAAAATTATTTGGATAAGTTAAATCCTTTTTGTTTACAATCTTAGACTTTACACATCGTATAACATTAATTTATTTAAACATATGTTTAAGGAATATCCATTTGTTTTACCAGTTTTAGGGTTTAAGTTATTGTCCTTTAAAATTCAATATTAATTATGTTGACAAAACTTTTCAGGAAAATGTCAGGTTAAAATGAAGTACAACAGAAGGACACAATTCATTAGGCAAGCGGACATGGTTTCATATGATTCAAATGGTCTTGTACACATGCGAATTAGGACATCGGAAGACTGTAACGCTGATGATGATGATAATGATGAAAATCAACAACAAATTCAACCACAACAACTGGCACCTTTAATAAAAAAGGTAAGAAGCTATATTTATTACAACTTAAAATATTCAATGTAAGTTATTGCTTGATGAATGTTTTCAAAATTGTACATATATATTTATATTGTTAATTTCTACTACATTGGGTTCTGCTTATGGCGGTGCTAGTGATCAGTTTCAAATTACAGTATGAATAAATTCAATAAAACCAAGTTGACAATTCATTTTAATTTTGTGTATTCGGTGATTATATGTCTAAACAAAAAGTAATTTCGCGTTTTTATGTTTCTATATCAGGTTATGGCTCTCCTAGGTGAAAGATTGATAAACAACAACACCCTGACCATATCATTGAAAAGGGGAGTGATGTACACTGATGGGATGGTGGTCAAGGGATACCAACAGGAAGGCAAGATAGTAATTTTCGTGAACATGCATACATCTATCGAAGATGCTGTGGCCACATTCGTCCATGAACTCGCTCATTTCATGACACAACCTATGCATGATGAACATTGGTTCATGTTTTTAAGTATCTGTAGTGCCCTTATGGCTTTAGTCGAAAAGGAGGTGTACAGTAACATTCACTTTTGTGCTTCAGAACCAGGTACGAACCTTGTACAAATAAGTGATAAGATGGATGATGTTAAACCCCTCGTCAAAAGTAATAAAAGTAGATATAGCAAAATTAATGTAATTAAATGTACATATATGAGTGTACGTGCGTACATGTGTGCTTGCGTGCGTGTGTGTCTATGTGTCTGTATGTTTTTCTGTCTGTCGGTCTGTCTGTCTGCCAATATACATATGTCTGTTTGTCTGTCTGTCTGTACATGTATATATAAAAAAAAAACATGTATGAAGAAAATGCAAACTTACTTGATTTATTTTCCTCCATGATCCTTTAATTCGGATATGCAGTAATATTTCTCGTTTTATGACAAATCACCTTCACTCGACTACTACATACATTTCTAAGTCCTAATCTTCCGATCTCACTTTCAAACTTTTTCACAAAACACATCCTACGTTTACATTTTTCAACATGGTCAGGAGAACGTAAGCAGCTATGAGTGCAAAATACCATGGTTCTTCTGTCATTGAAAACAGAAGTATCTTAGTATTTACCACTCAAATGTCTCTGAAACGCGTGTTCAGAAATTGTAACTTTCATGATGAAATGTACAAACTGATAAAATAGTCTGTTGTAAGATAAGATTCATTGTATGGGTCAGAATTTCGATAATGTGGTTAGAAATACAAACTTTTCATTGGCTAATGTTTGATCCAATAGAAATACGCAGTAAAAACACTTAAGGGTACTAGGCACGCACACTACTGATAAGACACTAAAACAGGATATGTTTGCCCAAACCGGAAAAAACACTTAATGATACTTGGACAAGTTGGTGAAAGTATTCTAACAAGAGGGCCGTTGGCCCTGGGTGCGCTCACCTGAGAAAAAAGCTTCATTACCTAGGTATGTCCATGCAACTACAGAAAAGGAGATTTTCACTTATTCAATCAGATAACATTTGAAATAATCCATTCCCCCCCTCTGCTCCTCCCCTGGTCATTATTTATCTAAGCTTTTTCATAAAAGGTCTGTGATCAGCTAATCTATGCCAGATATACAGGCTGAGTCTGAGACTTTTAAAGTTTTCTTTAATGAGTTAATCAATCCACGTCAAATATAAAGGCTGTAGGGATTCAAAATTCTCAACCAAGCACTCCCCCCTCCCCCAAGATGCTCTGCACCTGGTGAATCTACAGTCATGATTTTAGCTAATTCAATTAATGTCCATATGCTGATCATCCATACCAATTTTCAAGTCTGTAAGACTCCTGGTTCATTAGAAGAAGTTTAACGATTTCAAAAATGATCCAAAGTACTACCCCCTCCCCAAGACACTCAGCTATTTTTATTAAGGTCAATATATTGATCACCCATGACAATTTTCAAGTCTGTAGGGTTTCTGATCCAGGAGAAGAATAAGGTTAAAGATTACAAAATTGATCCAAAGTACTACCCCCTCCCCCCTAATGCTCCGCATCTGGTGACCCTACATTCATTATTTTAGCAATTTAATTTTAGATCCATATGCTTATCATCCATGCCAATATTGAAGTCTGCAGGGCTCCTGGTTCATTAGAAGATGAAGGTTAAAGTTACAAAATTTTCAAAAAAGTACTCCCCCCTGGTGCTCCGCACCTGGTGGCATCACAGTCATGATTTTAGCTAGTTTTATTAAGGTCTATGAGCTGATCCTCAATGCCAATTTTCAAGTCTGTAGGGCTTGTGGTTCAGAAGAAGAAGGTTAAAGATTACAAATTTTTCACAAAAGTACTACCCTCTCCCCCCTGGTGCTCCGCACCTGGTAAATCTACAGTCATGATTTTAGCTTATTCAATTAATGTCCATATGCTGATCATCCATGCCAATATTCAAATCTGTCGGGCTCCTGGTTTAGAAGAAGAAGAAGGTTAAAGATTACAAAATTTTCACAAAAGTACTACCCCCTCCCCCCTGGTGCTCCGCACCTGGTGGCCCAACAGATATGATTTTAGCTATTTTTATTGAGGTCTATGAGCTGATCCGTCATGCCAAATTTGATGGCTGTAGGGCTTCTTATTCAGAAGAAGAAGAAGGTTAAAGATTACAAAATTTACCCAAAGTACTACCCCCTCCCCCCTGGTGCTCCGCACCTGGTGGCCCAACAGATATGATTTTAGCTATTTTTATTAAGGTCTATGAGCTGATCATCCATGTCAAATTTCAAGGCTGAAGGGCTGCTTGTTCAGAAGAAGAAGAATTTTAAAGATTTTCTTAAATTTTTAACTTTCGTTGCCATAGCAACCAGAGTTTTTCACCGATTTCAATTCTTTTAGCAATTCTTAAAGGGGATCACCTAAGGAACATTTCTGCCAAGTTTGGTTAAAATTGGCCAAGTAGTTTAGGAGGAGATGTCATTTAAAGAAATTGTTGACGGACGACTGACGACGGACGGACGCCGGACAAAAGGTGATCACAATAGCTCACTTGAGCACGTTGTGCTCAGGTGAGCTAAAAATAGACGACGTGTGCTAACATGTGTCGTGTGCAAAAGTCACATGGAAATGCATGCGCGGTACAGGCTTGGTCATTTCTTTGGCGGACACTGAACAGGTAAGACGCATGCTAGATAGCTCCAGTTTATTGGTATTATTTATTGATTCTATTTATTTATTCTGGTTATTAATACTACTGTATATTTTCATTGTTTCTGCTTATTATTACATCTATACTAAATGTACCCTAAAGGAGTACTTTTCTAGGGCGAGGATGGGTAGGGCACGAAATGCAACCCGTGTCGTTTTAAACCTTTCCTGTCTCCGATATGAAAAGGAATCTGTGTTGCATCCTGGGTACATCTAAAAATACACACTACATCGTTTTCTAAAAATAAACACTACCTTCAGACATGCGCATTATCACGAAGGCTTATATGCAAATGAGTTACTAAATATAGTACTTAATATGGCCGACCATTACGTCATCTTTGTTTGGGGCTAAAGAGGCGCCTACACTACTTCCTGTAGTCGGTATCCAGATAGCCTTGATATTTGCGTAGTTTGACCCTATTTGGCTCGTAGGATGCTATTCACGTCAACTTGTGAAAATATACTGTGGAGAGGATTGTGTGTTAACCCTACGTCGTCTTCAGCCTTCAAGTTTGATCCATCCGCTTTGACTATTTTGTTCTTGACGAAAAGAGATTCACTTGTGACCATACAATGTACGAGAACCCACAACCTCGTAAAGAGTCTAGAGATTCACTAGTAAAATCCAATTGTGCATGAGCCATTTTTTAGTCGAATGTGATCCGTTCAATGGCCATCAATGTCTGTGGTAGGAGATTAAACTTTTTCAACTCAGGAAACAAACTTCTGTCTTCAAGAATGTCCTGAGCAGCCAAATTGTCTCACTTTAGAAAATATTGCTGCCAAAAACCAATGTCGATTTCTTTGATATTGCTCAACTGCAGCGAACCATTTTCGAAGCAAAACAAAGTGCAAGTACTCTACATTTCGACCGTATTTGTCTGCTAGAGCATTGATTTGGTCCATACTAAACCCTAAATGGAAGGCAAATATCTCCCAACTCATAATCATTTGAGAATACTCTGAAATTTTGTTGTTACTAAATGACTCCATTTTAATACGGAAAGAACCTGTGCTGATCAACTGAACTCAAGTACAGAATGACCCACGCCTCTTCTTTCCGATCCGTATAAGCTCGAATATAATTACCGCCTTTTCAATATGAATCTAAAAGTCAATACCCAACAAATCCCGCGTTTTGGTGCACTATTTAAAATGGCGCCTAGTGGTCAAACCGTAGTTTCGAAGTTTTGTAAATGTCGTCTGCTACTAAATTAAGATTTTTAAAGAAAAAGTTAACGACCGGACGCACTGACGGACACAACGCCACGACAATAGCCCCAGTGGCTTTCAGCCAGTGGAGCTAAAAATGGATGATCCTGCAGCCAAAAAGGCGGAAAAGTATGATTTTCGTTCTTGTTTTAATTTCTTAAAATATTTTCTTTTTCGTGAATGAGTCTTTTTTTGTAGAAATTTGTTATATATAAACATAGATTTTTTATTTCTTTCCAGGAAAAACATGATTGAAGTAATAGATGGAAATCTCACAATTGAGTTCATGCAGTAAGGATATTTATCAAACTGTGAAACGTGTATGGCATATTATTTATCTATTTATTTTCTAGACTCGAAGTACTAAGAATATTCTTTTTCCCTTTCGGAACTGAGAAGTACGCATGCCTAGATAGACGATTACGGGGGTTAAACCCAAAGATTAATTGTTGTTGTTAGTATATTGAACAAGAGGACCATGATGGTCCTAGATCGCTCACCTGACTCTCTTTGATCACTTGAACATCACATCAAGTAAAAGGCAGATGTCATAAAGAAGATAGTTTTTTACATAAAACCAAGTTTCACTAAGTTTGGGTCATATTTGTGGCCATTAGACTTATTTCAAGTAAATTATCATTAAGACTCCTTTTCCTGTGATATGGCATGAATCCTTCCCATTTTCAACAGAGTCTTGTGACCTTTCAAACATTTTGACCAAGTTTCGTGATGATTGGACCATATTTGTGGCGTCTGGAGCTCTTAAAAGAAAATTGTCATTAAGACCCCTTTTCCCGTGATAGGGCACGGATCCTTCCCATTTTCAAAAGAGTTCATCATCATGACCTAACAAACATTCTGACCAAGTTTCATGATGATTGGACCATATTTGTGGCTTCTACAGTGTAAACAAAAAATTGTCATTAAGGCCCCTTTTCCCATAATATGGCATATATCCTTCCCATTTTGAAAAGGGTCCATCTTTGAGACCTAACAAATATTCTGACCAAGTTTCATGGAGATTTGGCCATATTTGTGGTCAATAGAATGTAAACAAGAAAATTGTCAATAAGGCCCCTTTTCCTGTGATGTGGCATGGATCCTTCCCATTTTCGATAGGGTTCATCCTTGTGACCTTACCAACATTCTGACCAAGTTTCATGAAGATTGGGCCATAATTGTGGCCTCTAGGATGTAAACAAGAAAAATGTCATTAAGGCCCCTTTTGCCGTGATATGGCACGGATCCTTCCCATTTTCGAGAGGGTTCATCCTTGCAACCTGGAGAACATTCTGACCAAGTTTCATGATGATTGGACAATATTTGTGGCCTCTAGAGTGTAAACAAGAAAATTGTCTTTAAGGCCCCTTTTCCCTTGATTTGGCACGGAATCTTCCCATTTTCGATAGGGTTCATCCTCACAACCTGGAGATCATTCTGACAAAGTTTCATGATGATTGGACAATATTTGTGGCCTCTAGAGTGTAAACAAGAAAATTGTCTTTTAGGCCCCTTTTCCCTTGATATGGCACGGAATCTTCCCATTTTCGATAGGGTTCATCCTCACGACCTGGAGAACATTCTGACCAAGTTTCATGAAGATTGGGCCATATTTGTGGCCTCTAGAGCGTAAACAAGAAAATTGTCTTTAAGGCCCCTTTTCCCTTGATATGGCATGGATCCTTTCCATTTTCAATAGGGTTCATCCTTGTGACCTGGCCAACAATCTGACCAAGTTTCATGAAGATTGGGCCATATTTGTGGCCTCTAGAGTGTAAATAAGAAAATTGTCTTTAAGGTCCCTTTTCCCTTGATATGGCATGGATTCTTCCCATTTTCAATAGGGTTCATCCTTGTGACCTGGCCAACAATCTGACCAAGTTTCATAAAGATTGTGTAATATTTGTGGCCTCTAGAGTGTAAACACTAAGATTGTTGACGCCGGACGACACACGACGGACGACGGACATTCAATGATCACAAAAGCTCACCTTGAGCACGATGTGCTCAGGTGAGCTAAAAAAAAGAGGGGGGAAACGATAAATTAAAACAAACAAAATTTTGCAAAAGGATCAAAATTAATGTATAAAACAAACAAAATTAAGCTTTGATCTTTTTGTAATATCGGTGTTTTCAAGAAGAAATACAGATTTTTTTCTGGACATTTTTCTTTTTTTTTAATATAAAGTATTTTTGTATAACAGGAAAATCATACCAAGAACAAAATACCATAAAAAAAACCCGAAAATAATTATTCGAAGATAAAAAAAGAAATGAGGGTTCACTTGTAAGATGTATTATTATGCTTAAATAACTAACGTACTTACCATCCCGACAGATGCCCCCGAACTGAATTACAAACAACGTGTACTAATTAGTGTAAAGATATGGTCATATTGTACAACTATCAATGGTAATCACTCACAAGAGACACATGTCTAAACACGAATCGGCCGGCACACTTTTCGTCGTATCCATTATATCGCCTGTGGTTTTTATGGGGGTCATTAACCACCGTAAGGACATTCCATCGCTTCTTAGCGAGGCGTCAAACTGGGTAAAGTCATTAATGCATTCCATCAAATTTAACGAGATTAACACCAACCCTCCTTGGTGGCTGTGAAATTACCCATTATTATTTCTATAATCGATTAAGATTAGCATACAAAATAATCATACACGAAACATGAAGCTCATATATAAACAAGAGGACCACGATGGTCCTAGATCGCTCACCTGCGTCTCTTTGACCCCTGGGACATAACCTTAATTATAAAGGCAGATGTCAAAAAGGAGATAATTTCTACATAAGATCAAAACCATGGAATGTTTTCAGCCTAGAGCAAGACAGATATGCCTTTTCGCTCTTTGATTCTATGTAAAGCGGGATGCACCGGGGTGGAGCCCAAATGTGACCCAAAGGTCTTGATATGAACAAACTTGGTCCAATAGATTATGCTACAAACTTGATATGAAAGCTGTCTGCCTTCTGGTTTCAGAGAAAAAGATTTTTGAAGGTTTTCCCATTTTCACCTATCGTGCTAGGATGAACGAAAAGGGATGCACCCGGGCGGAGCCCATATATGACCCTAGGGTCTTGAAATAAAAAAAAAATGGTAAGGGCCCACTAGATGATGCGAAATACCAAATATGAAAGCTGTGTATCCTCTGGTTTTAGAAAAGAAGTGTGAATAATATTTACTCTTCTTTTGCTGGAGACAAGCATCAAGATAAAAGAAGAAAGTGCTTTCTGGAAACAATTTTTCCATTTCTCTGTTTTCTATAAAGTTTTACAATTTAATTTGACCTGTAACTTGAAACCCCTTTAAATTTGGACCAAAATTGCAATTTTGTCTTTATTCAAGGTCATCTGTCCTTAGACAAGTTCAATGAAAATCTACTTGTACACTGGCTAAAAAGTCCATGTCAGACAAGTTGGACATGGGAATTCCTCATCCCTGTATTAACTGTATGCTTTTAGGAACCCTTCAGGGCATCAAGCGACTCTGTATCATCCACTTCCAGCTACAATTGGAGCACTTCTGGTAAGAACATTTTACATAACTTACAAAATTCAATTTGAAATTCGCTGTTCAACTAGAGTGCACCAACTATCATGTTGGAAACCACAAAGAGGACAATTAAGTGGTGTAAACTGAGGTTCAGAGTGGGAAAAAAGAGCTGAGTTGACTGCACTCTAAGGCATTAGGCTGAATAAATATATTGGATTCAATATTTTACTTCTTATTATCATTAGTTAGAATTTTGTTTTGATGATAAGCAATTATTACGAAGTCACACCCCAGTAGTGGTGTTTAATGAAAAAGATCTACAATCAATTTTGTAGATAAATGACCTGTCTATTGTGCAGTAAGATTCTGTTAGTGTTGAAATTTTTATTTTTGGATTTCAAACAATTACACTGGAATGATCCTTGTTTTATACAGCCTTATCATCCTATAATCATTATCAGGATATTCAGGCCTGTGGAGCGGTTTCAGGCGCTCAAGCGCCTCTAGTTATGCTTTGCCCTGGATTTTTATTTCGGATATTCTCGTATCCATAATTGGAAATTTGTCGGGTTTCTAACAATAATTTGGGAACGGTAAGATGCTCGTACTGAGCCTTGGTCATATTCCAAATGCCATCAGAAGTTATATATAAAACATAGATTTTTCATTATTTTCTAGACTCTAAGTACTAAGAATATTCTTTTTCCCTTTCAGAACTGAGAAGTACGCATGCATAGATAGACGGTTGCAGGGGTTAAAACCCAAAGATTAATTGTTGTTGTTAGTCTATTAAAAAAAGAGGGGGGGACGATAAATTAAAACAAACCCCATTTTGCAAAAGGATCAAAATTAATGTATAAAACAAACAAAATTAAGTTTTGATCTTTTTGTAATATCGGTGTTTGGTTTTACAACACCATCAAAAGGAAGACGGCCACAGATTAGGATCGGACAATACAAATATGACGAAAACAAGTTGTCTCTCACTTTTCAGACAGTTTTTATGAACAGAGACCCGGATCGGATGCAGAAAGAATATTGAGATCAGCCAACAGAAAACTAGAAAGCCATGAATGGCTTGAGTCGCTCCACAGGCTTGAAATTCTTGTAAAGCAATATAAGTTTTGACTAGATTTTAAGATATTTTGATTTCTACTGATGTTGAAAATGATTTTCAAAGTTTCAACTATATAATATATAGAGAAATGACATCCGCCTATAAAATGCATATTTTCACTCAAGGATCATTCATATAAAATTTCATTGGTACTCATCATTTAGATTCTGAGAAAATGATTTCCAGAGTTTCCACTATATAACACATAGAGAAATGACCTCCGCCCATAAAATACATATTTTTCATCCGATCACAATAATTTTTAGTAGACTGATAGAGGGTCACTCAAGGATAATTACAGTGAAATGTGGTTGATATCCATCATTTAGATTCTGAGAAAATGATTTTAAAAGTTTCCACTATATACCATATAGAGAAATGATCTCTGCCCATAAAATACATATTTTTCATCCGATTTCAATAATCTTTTGTAGACTGATAAAGGGTCACACAAGGATCATTCATGTAAAATTTCATTTGTATCCATCTATTAGAATTTGAGAATCCATGTTTTTCATTGGATCAAAATTTCTTGAACAACTTTGAAAGAGGGTCACCCAAGGCTCATTCCTGTGAAGTTTGATTGAAATTCATCCAGTAGTTTCTGAGGAGAAGATTTTTAAAGAAAAAGTTTACGACCGGACGCACGCACGACGGACACAACGCCATGACAATAGCCCCAGTGGCTTTCAGCCAGTGGAGCTAAAAACAGATATTTTTGGCCAACGGATGACTTTTTACAACATTATTTACCATGACGGACACAGATTACGAGCCGAAAATAGAGATATTTCAACAAGTCGTCTAAACTACACAGACAGTTTCACAAACAGAAAAACTTTATAAGAGCTTCACCCAAGGAACATTCATGCAATGTTTCAGCTTGATTTGCCTAATGGTTTGGAAGAAGAATTTTTTCGGCCATTTTTCAGCCTTTCCGTTACCATGGCAACCAGAGTTTTTGTTGAAATTAAATTCTTTCAACAACTTTTGAAGAGTCTCACCCAAGGAACATCCCTGCCAAGTTTCAGACTGATTCGCATTGTGGTTTAGGAGAAGAATTTTTTCCATGATTTTCGGCCATTTTGCTCCTTTATGTAACCATGGCAACCAGAGTTTATGGTAAAATTAAATGCTTTTAAAGACCTTTACCCAAGGAACATCCTTGCCAAGTTTCAGTTTGATTGGCCCAATGGTTAAGGAGGAGATGTTTAAAGAAATTGTGGACGGAAGGACGCCGAGTGATCACAATAGCTCACCCATGTGCTCAGTTGGGCCAAAAAGGGACAAATTTCGCAGGGATTGTCGCTACCATTGGACGTTCGACGCAAAAGTAACTGTTTACATATGATATAGTGTTAATAGAACACTTTTCATGTGATTTTATTTTCTTAATGTGAAATTGTCATTTACTGTGTCCTCAAATGTTTCATTACTTATTCAATTTTCATGATTTGTTCGTCATTTCTACGAAAAATTAAAAGTAAATTTATTTATGTATATCCATTTATTAAACCCTTATGACACTTCTTTAAAGCCTGCTTCAAATCTTTAATCGAAAAGCTCTTTTATAATGGCTGGAACTAAAATTAAAGTTTCTTAAATGACCAACTCAATTTGAATTGAATTGGGGTTTTACGTCGCTTTCAACAATCTCTCAGTTATATCGCGACGACTCGAGCACCTAACGATGGATTCCTGGTATTTCTCACACCAGTACTACCACCACATCCCTTTCCTAGCCTCCAGTTGCTATTCCACATAGGTTTACGTTTATCTACCCATTGGTGGAAGACAAATGTCGGAAAGGATAAGTGCCGCGGCCGGGGATCGAACCCGTGCGAATATAGACCCCTGGATTAGAAGTCCGGCGCGCTACCAACTGCGCTATTGCCGCGGCATGACCAACTCAAATCGTCCACCATATCCAATGTCTTTTTGAGAGATGGTCTAGAATTTAATCTAGAAACATACTGTCTCCAAGACGAATGCTTACTGTTTAATGGTACGACGAGTTTTTGCTCGTGCAATTTTAAATTTGTAAAGGTTCTCCTTTGATCGTCTTCTATCAAAAGTTCTAAGAGCAGATTGCCTCTCAGCTAAAGCCTTTTTGCAATCTTCATTAAACCATGGTTTGTTCTTTAGGATATTAAGGGACAGGCGACGTTCAAGGAATAGCTTTCTCTGCAGCCAAGTATAGTAAGGATGTGAAATGTTGTGTAGAGTCTTCATTATCTCCAAAAGCTTCTGGATTGATAGATTGTTCGCAGGTAGTTGAAAACAACTCCCAATTAGCTTTATAGAGTTTCCAACGCCTTGGCGCTCTTGAACCGATGGGACTTATACAAAAATATGAATTAGAAAACGGTTACTACCACCAAGGTTAGAATCAATTTTCCAGCTAAAAACTTTGCAACAACATCGAAAACTTGAAAAAAAAATAATTTCAGGGAATTAGAAAGTGAAAGTTTAAAACAGAAGTTACACAATGTAATGAAAAGAGAAAATGACTTTAAACGAGAATATCAAAGATGTCTCGTGGACTCGGAGAGTTACATTAAACCGGTATTATATGGAATATGCGATTCAGGCTTGGACATTTGTATCCAGGTAACAATGCGCAATGAGGGCACAATCAAAGCCAATTTTGAATGGAATGAGAACTTTCACATTATCCTAAATGCTAACTTAAAAACTTTGCGCAAGGACTTAAAGGGGAAGGCGAACAAGCAGGATGTGGAGTTCGCAGCTGTTAACTGCGCAATTGTAGCTGCTGACCAGCTGTGCAGACTACCGAGATTTCGAGAGCTCTGTCCAGGCCCAAAACTTCCTAGGACATCGGTATCAACGCCTCAGACACCAGACAGCGATAGCCTAAATGTGACCCCAGGGTCTTGATATGAATAAACTTTGTCGAGGTCCACTAGATGATGCTACATTTCAAATATGACAGCAGTGTGTCTTCTGGTTTCAGAGAAGATTTTCCAAATTTCACCCATCGTGCTCAGATGAGCGAAAAGGGATGCTCCCGGGCAAAGTGCAAATATGACACCAGAGTCTTGATATGAACAAACTTGGGTTGTTTGTTTGAATGGGTTTTACGTCGCTTTCAACAATTTCGCATTTATATCGCGACGACCGGAGCACCTAACAATGGATTCCTGGTATTTCTTTCACCTGTACTACCATCACACCCCTTCCTAGCCCCCGACTGCTATCTCACATAGGTTTACGATTATCTACCCATTTGTGAGAGACAAACGTCGGAAAGGATTTTGCCGCCACCGAGGGAACAAACTTGGTAGGAGCCCACTAGATGATGCTACATACCAAATATGATAGCCGTGTGCCCTCTGGTTTCAAAGAAGAAGTTTTTTTTAAATATTTTTGCTATTTGATTTTAAGTACAAGCGGGCCATAGTGGCCCTAAATCGCTCACCTGAATGAATTGTCTAAAATTTCTCTATATTCTTTTGCTTCTATACAACTTGATAATACCTTTTTTACACTTTTCAGGTTACCTAAAAAGGGTTTTCTATGATTTGATCTATGACCTAGTTTTAGACCCCAGTTGACCCAATTTCTAACTCGTCCAAGATTTCACCAAGACAATCATTCTGACCAAATTTCAGATTGATCGAGCAAAAAATGTGGCTTCTTGAGTGCATACAAGGTTTTTCTAAGAGTTGACCCCCGTGACCTAGTTTTTTTACACTAGTTGACCCAATTTCAAACTCATCCGAGAATTCATCAAGACCATCATTTTGACCAAATTTCAGCTTGATCTGGCAAAAAATGTGGCTTCTGGAGTGCATATAAGGTTTTTCTGAGATTTGAATGAATGAATGAATATTGCTTTACGGCCCGTCGACTACTAAGGTCATGTTGGGCGCAAACACTCATGTATAAAACTGGAATAATCCGACGTGAGCACGAAAGCACATGTACTCTCCCCAGATCAGGAGAACGGCCCATGTGCGAGTCCACCCGACCGGAAAATTCAAAAAAAGTGATCATTCAGGCTATACTAAAATTCAAATTAACGACGTTATAAAACAAATCAATGTAAACTAATAAATCCAAAAAAATGTTCCAATTATAAAAGAAATAATAACCAAAAAAGCTATTGAAAACGGTAAAATTGTATAGAACATTTTAAAAAAGAAGAAACGGTCAATAGAACCTAAAAATCAGATTTTATTGTATAAGTGAATTGCCTTAAGAAAGTTAAAAATCAACTCCAATTTGACATACTCAAACAGCTGCCTCATATTATCAATTTTAAAATATTTGTCTCTGATAAAAGAGAAATCAATACAATCTATAAAAATATGTTTGATAGTAAGAGGAGCGTTGCATGGAATGCACATTGGCATCTCTTCTCCTTTTAAAAGGTAGGAATGTGTTAAGTGAGAATGACCAATGCGTAATCGAGTTAAAATTAGCTCTTCGCGACGGCATGACCTGTAACCAGGTAACCAATCGCCGAGGTCTTGTCGAACAGAAAATAATTTATTATTCTGGTTAGCTGGATCTAACCAACAGTTCTTCCAGACATCAAGAATAAAACAATGAATTAAGGGTTTGAAATCGGTAAAGGGTACTTCGAAAGGTAAAATTTCAAGTGATAATGCATCCTTGGCTAAAAATATGGCCTCTATAGTGTCCACAAGGTTTTTCTAAGATTTGACCCCGTGACCTAGTTTTAGACCACAGTTGACCCAATTAAGAACTTTTTCGAGATTTTATCAAGACATTCATTCTGACCAAATTTCAGATTGATCGATCGAAAAATGTTGCTTCTAGAGTGCATGCAAGGTTTTTCTAAGATTTGACCCTGTGACCTAGTTTTTGACCCCAGTTGACCCAATGTCTGACTCGTCCAAGATTGCACCAAGACATTCATTCTGAAAAAATTTCAGATTGATCGAGCAAAAAAAAGTGGCTTCTAGAGTGCATACAAGGTTTTTCTAAGATTTGACCCCGTGACCTAGTTTTTTGCCCCGTTTGACCCAATTTCAAACTCAACCGAGATTTCATCAAGACAATCATTTTGACCAAATTTCAGCTTGATCTGGCAAAAAATGTGGCTTCTAGAGTGCATACAAGGTTTTTCTAAGATTTGACCCGGTGACTCAGTTTTTGACCCCAGTTCACCCAATTTCGAACTCGTCCGAGATTTTATCAAGACATTCATTCTGACCAAATTTCAGATTGATTGGGCAAAAAATGGAAATCGTGCACAAAAAAAGATCGAACCAAGCGTTATATTAAAGAAGAGATTCAAAACTAGAAACAAGAGGACCATGATGGTCCTAGATCGCTCACCTGAGTCTCTTTGACTCCTGGGACATCACATCAATTAAATAGGCAGATATCATAAAAGAGATAATTTCTACACAAAACCAAGTTCATGAATTCTGGGCCAAATTTGAGGTCTCTAGGATGTAAATAAGAAAATTGTCGTTAAGGCCCCTTTTCCCATGATATGGCATGGATGCTTCCAATTTTCTATAGAGTTCATCCTTGTGACTTAATAAACATTCTGACCAAATTTGAACAAGATTGGACCAAATTTGTGGCTTCTAGAGTGTAAACAAGAAAATTGTCATTAAGGCCCCTTTTCCCGTGATATGGCATGGATCCTTCCCATTTTCAATAGGGTTCATCCTTGTGACCTATCAAACATTCTGACCATGTTTTATCAAGATTGGACTATATTTGTGGCTTCTAGAGCGTGAACAAGAAAATTGTCATTAAGGCCCCTTTTCCCCTGATATGGCATGGATCCTTCCCATTTTCAAAAGGGTTCATCCTTGTGACTTAATAAACATTCTGACTAAATTTGAACAAGATTGGACCAAATTTGTGGCTTCTAGAGTGTAAACAAGAAAATTGTCATTAAGGCCCCTTTTCCCGTGATATGGCATGGATCCTTCCCATTTTCAATAGGGTTCATCCTTGTGACCTAACAAACATTCTGACCAAGTTTTATCAAGATTGGACAATATTTGTGGCTTCTAGAGTGTAAACAAGAAAATTGTCATTAAGGCCCTTTTTCCCGTGATATGGCGTAGATCCTTCCCATTTTCAAAAGGGTTCATCCTTGTGACCTGACAAACTTTCTGACCAAGTTTCATGAAGATTGGACAATATTTGTGGCCTCTAGAGTGTAAACAAGAAAATTGTCATTTAGGCCCCTTTTCTGTGATATGGCACAGATCCTTCCCATTTTCAATAGGGTTCATCCTTGTGACCTGACAAACATTCTGACCAAGTTTCATGAAGATTGGACCATATTTGTGGCCTCTAGAGTGTAAACACTAAAATTGTTGACGCATGACGACAGACGACGGACGACGGACATTCAATGATCACAAAAGCTCACCTTGAGCACGATGTGCTCAGGTGAGCTAAAAAATCAAATAAATATGCACGCGGATCACGTTTCTCCTCTTCAAAGTGCCATTTTAAAGCCGAACTATTTTTTTCTTTAAGATCTACTTTTACCATACAACGACCTCCGGAAATAAATTCCAGTGAGGTCACCCCGGCTGAAATATATGACCTTTAAACGGCCTACAAGACTTTTCTTAGATTTGACTCTCTGACCCCATTCTTGACCAACCTTTTCAAACATGACCTAGATTTCATCAAGACAATCATTCTTATTTACTAGTTGAATGAGCTTAAAATAAAGCTTCTACAGTGTTGTCACTTTGTTTTCCCCATTTTGACCGCGTGAGCTCTTTTTTTACCCCACTTGACCCAAATTCAATCTTGACCTAGATTTTGTCAAGACAATCATTGACCAATTTTCAGGTTGATTGGGCAAAAAAGTATGGCTTCTAGAGTGTCTAAAAGTTTTTCTTTAAATTGACCCCGTAAAACCATTTAACCTAAATTGACCCAGACTCTTAACTTGGCCTACTTTTCATCGAGATATTGACTTTGACCAATATTTAGGAGGATTGGGCAAAAAATAATATGGAATATAGAGAATCTACAAGGTTTCTATCTATATATACTGCCTGACTCCCCTTTCGGGTATTACTGGCAGGTGCGCGTCTGTGCTGGAATAAAAACTGTTAGTCATTGGTTAGGGTGCCAAATTTTAAAAGTATTGTGAGTGTTAGATTAAAAGATCTGGTAAAACAATCATTTTCTGCAATATTTGACCCAGTGACCTCACTTGAACCAATTTGATCATGTTTCGAACTCGTCGAGAAACTATCAAGACAATCATTTTGACCTAATTTCAGGTTGGTTTGTCAAAAAATATGGCTACCGAAACACGACGGACATCGTGCGACCACGAAAGCTCTCTTTGGGCACTACTAGATCAGGGGGGCTAAAAATGAAAGCGTTGTACAAAAGTCACTCGAGGATCATAAAAGTGAAATTTGGTAGATATCTTTCTTTCAGATAATTGGAATAAGCCTTTTGCCATATTTATAGGCCACGCCCATAAATGTCTTGTTTTTCATTAGAACAATAATCATTGAACAACTTAGAAATAAATGGTCTCCAAAGAATCTTTCCTGTGAAGTTTGGTTAAATTCATCCAGTATTTCCTGGGGAGAAGATTTAACAAAAAAAATCGCTGACGGATGGAATGACGCATCGACAATAGAATTGACTAGTTGTATTCGTGAATTAATTTCCTTTGTTAGAATTGACATTGGACAGCTAGCGAAAAAATGCGGGTCATGTAATTAAAAGTAAATGGGTTATTTTCTGTCGAATAATATTTTTCAAAGCAACAACGTTTTTTAATTCGAGGGGAAAGCTAATGTAATGCCCTTGTGAGTGCCTATAGATAGGGGATATCAATATTATTTGCATTTCCCAGATGTTCATCGACCAGGCGGATGCTTGGAAAGTGGGTCAGTATCACAAAGACGGGACAGGTCGTCCTAATAGTTTGAATGACATGTTAAATTGTCAGGCACTTGAATGCTTTGGTCTAAGCGATATTTGGTCTGAAACAGGGCGATTTGCTTTTATTCCCGGTAATATCTTTGCTGTTCAGCTTTGTCAGGTCTAGGCCACATGCGGATGATATTCACTTTGTAGTAATATAGGTCAAGCTACTTTGTTCATATCAATGATATATGTCTAGCGATTTTGCTTATACTGGTTACATTGGTCATTTGGAGGGGTTATCTAAAAGTTCTAAGGTAATTGCTATATCTTCTGTATCATTCACCAGATTTTGTTTTCTCAATATAAATTATTGACTTGCATATTGTGTATCCATTGCTCCCCTTTCTGAATTTAATGAGATAACTATGGCTTTTATTTAGCATAATGTGTGTAAGTCATTGGATTCTAATACAAGGTTCCAAGTAAAAGGTTTTGAAGATCGGTGCAATTTAGTGCTGGGCAATCAATTTTAAATCACAATCAATAATTGGTTTTAGTTGGAAGATTAAATCAATTAATGATCAATTGTATAATCGTTTTTAGCTCCACTGGCTGAAAGCCACTGGGGCTATTGTCATGGCGTTGTGTCCGTCGTGCGTCCGTCCGTACGTGCGTCCGGTCGTAAACTTTTTCTTTAAAAATCTTCTCCTCAGGAACTACTGGATGGATTTCAACCAAACTTCACAGGAATGATTTAATAGGCGTGGCTAATTTCCAAATATGGTTAAAAGTGACTTTTCTCAGGTTTTGATGGATGGATACCAATTAAATATTACATGACTGATCCTTGGGTGACCTTTTATCAGTCTACAAAAAAATTTTGTGATCAGATGAAAAATATGTATTTTATGGTCGGAGGTCATTTCTTTAAATGTTATTTAGTGGAAACTTTGAAAATCATTTCCTCAGAAACTAATAGATAGATATCAACCAAATTTTTCATAAATGATCCTAGGGTGACTCTTCATCAGTCCACCAAACATTATTGTGGTCAAATGAAAAATATGTATTTTATGGGTGGAGGTCATTTCTCTAGGTCAACTGGGGTCGCAAACTAGGGCACTGAGTCAATATTGGAAAAAAACCTTGTATGCACTCTAGAGGCCACGTTGTTTTGCCCGATCAACCTGAAATTTGATCAGAATGATTGTCTTGATGAAATCTCGGGCAAGATTGAAATTGGGTCAAGTGGGGTCAAATACTAGGTCACATGGTCAAATCTAAGAATAACCTTGTATGCTCTATAGAGGCGACATTTTTTGTCCGATCATACTTAAAATTGGTCAAAAAGATTGTCTTGATAAAATCTCGGAAGAGTTAGAAATTGGGTCAATTGGGCTCAAAAACTAGGTCACAGGATCAAATCTTATGAAAACCTTGAATGCACTCTATAGGCCCCTGAAGTATGGCAGAATGATTGTCTTGATGAAATCTTTGACGAGTTGTAAATTGGGTCGACTGTGGTCAAAAACTCGGATCTTAGAAAAACCTTGTATGACCTCTAGAGGCCACATTTTTGTCCGATCAACCTGAAATTTGGTCAGAATGATTGTCTTAATGGAATCTCGGACAAGCTCGAAATTGGATCAACTGGGGTAAAAAACCAGGTCACAGGGTCAAATATAAGAATAGCCTTGTATGCACTCTGGAGGCCACGTTTTTTTGCACAGTCAACCTGAAATTTGGTCACAATGCTTGAATTACTGCAATTGTTGATGAGTATGAAAGTGGGTCAACTGGGGGCCAAAAATAGGTCACGGAGTTTAATCAGAAAATCCTCGTAAGTCAACCTGAAAATTGCAAAAAAAGCATTCTCAAGTTGTATGGAAGCAACAGCATTGTTCAGCTTAGACATTCATCATTGTATTTCTAATAATTCTTTTGAAACTTTTAAACAGTTCATTCAGGTGAGCGATTAAGGGCCACTGTGGCCCTCTTGCTCAAAAACTGTCTCGTTTAAATAAACTTTCAGTTGAGCTGTAATGTTTGTATTGAACCCTGTCTTTATTCTTGTTGTTTGATGGTCCATCACTTTTAAATATTTATCTCCACTGAAAGTCAAATCAAAACCTTTTAAATATTTATTTCCTCTGATGTCGAAATCGAAAGCTTGTTTTATTTCAATGAACGTCGAAAGCTCGTTGAAAGATATCACCTTATTTAGTTTGGGGGATTTCAATTGTGAACTGTACGCTCCTTAACCAAAATTTTAACCTATTTGTCTAAATAACAAATCGCTAAAATGCCCTTTCTAATGGGAACGTGACCGACTATATCAATATTATATTGTAGTCAAGAAACAGAAGGCCTGCTAGTATCCAATTTACCAAGGTTCGTTTTTAGCTCCACTGGCTGAAAGCCACTGGGGCTATTGTAATGGCGTTGTGTCCGTCGTGCGTCCGTCCGTGCGTGCGGTCGTAAACTTTTTCTTTAAAAATCTTCTTCTCAGAAAGTACTGGATGGATTTCAACCAAACTTCACAGGAATGATCCTTGGGTGACCCTCTTTCAAAGTTGTTCAAGAAATTTTGATCCAATGAAAAACATGGATTTAATGGGCGTGGCTAATTTCCAAAGATGGTAAAAAGTGACTTTTCTCAGGTTCTAATTGATGGATACCAATTAAATTTTACATGAATGATCCTTGGGTGACCCTTTATCAGTCTACAAAAAATTATTGAAATCGGATGAAAATTATGTATTTTATAGGCGGAGGTCATTTCTCTATATGTTATATAGTGGAAACTTTGAAAATTATTTTCTCAGAATCTAACCAATAGATATCTACCAAATTTTACATGAATGATTCTTGGGTGACCCTTTATCAGTCTACCAAAAATTATTGTGATCGGATGAAAAATATGTATTTTATGGGCGGAGGTCATTTCTCTATATGTTATATAGTGCAAACTTTGAAAATCATTTTCTCATAATGATACTGATGGATATCAATCAAACTTCATTAGTATGATCCTCGGGTGATCCATTATCATTCAGCCAAAAATTATTGTGATTTGAAGAAAAATATGTATTTTATGGGCGGAGGTCATTTCTCTATATGTTATAAAGTGCAAACTTTGAAAATCGTTTTCTCATAATGTTACTGATGGATATCAATCAAACTTCATTAGTATGATCCTCGGGTGATCCATTATCATTCAGCCAAAAATTATTGTGATTTGAAGAAAAATATGTTTTATGGGCGGAGGTCATTTCTCTATATGTTATAATAGTGGAAACTTTGAAAATCTTTTCAACATCAGTAGAAGCCAATAATATCTAAAAATCTAGTCAAAACTTAGATTTGCTTTTACAAGAAATTCAAGCCTGTGGAGCGACACAAGCCATTCATGGCTTTCTAGTATTTATATTTACTTGACTTCGTTTGCGCTCAACATGACCTTAGATGTAGACGGGCCATAAAACAATATTAATTCATTCATTACATTAAAAAAAAAATAGAAAAAACGGACCAGACTTTTCTTTGGGGAGGAGACGAGGGGGTGATTGTACATGGACTTGACTTGACTTTATCATTTGAGTGACAATTTTAGTGTTATTGGGTTGGCCCATAGAAGGGCCGTTTGTTATGTCGATAGATGTCTCAACTATCAATCGGATATGCCGTTATAATATCTAATCCATCGCCAAAGGAAAGTGTTTCTTGGACAGTAAATCTATCGCAATGTCATACTACTAAAAAAAACATAGACTGGCTGCTCCAAAAGTCCGATTCCAACTTGTTCCGAATAAACATTTTCTTTAAAAAAAGCTGTCGCCTGGCTGGGTCGAAATCTAATCCATCGCCAAAGGAGAGTGTTTTGGGACAGTAAATCTATCACAATGTAATATTACAAAGCAAACATAGACTGGCTGCGCCAAAGGTCCGATTCCAACTTGTTCCGTATAAACCTTTTCTTTAAACACAGCCGTCGCCTGGCTGGGTCGAAATCTAATCCGTCGCCAAAGGAAAGTGTTTCTGGGACAGTAAATCTATCGCAATGTAAAACTACAAAGCAAACAGACTGGCTGCCCCAAAAGTTCGATATCAACTTGTTCTGTAAACATTTTCTTTAAGCTCAGCCGTCGCTTGGCTGGGTCGAAATCTAATCCGTCGCCAAACGAAGGTGTTTCTGGGACAGTACATCTATGGCAATGTAATACTACAAAGCAAACATAGACTTGCTGCCCCAAAAGTCCGATTCCAACTTGTTCCGTAAACCCTTTTTTTTCAAAGAAACAGCCGTCGCCTGGGTGGGTCGAAATCAACCACGAGTCCGTGCTAAATCGTTTGTCTCACAAACGATGTAGCCGTACCATCGCTTTTTAAAGGTCAGAAAAAGGAGCACTTTCTGGCGACATCTCAGCTCCGTGCTTTAACACAAGGTAGAGAGATACATCTGGATGAACCAGTCGTTGTAGAATTTTGTTTGAAGATAATCCTGGTTGATTTGATGGAATTTTCAAAGTTGATGTTAAAACTTGAGCTGGATTTAGTGCTTCTAGTCTACAGAAGGTAAAATTACACCAGGATGTTCTGGTTGTAATAGAATGGTGCTTGAAGATAATCTTGGCTGAATTGGTGGTAGATTCGAAGAAGATGTAAAAGTGGAGTTGGATTTAGTGCTCTTACAAAAGGCAGGGATAAAATTGGATGTAGTGGTTCTGGTAGAATGTTGCAATCCGCCTTTCTAAATATAGTCCTTAAAATTAGTCTGTCTTCATTTTGTCTTTATGTTAATTATTGTCCTAGTTTTCAACAACAAAAAATACTAAATATATGCTCGTTTGGTAATGGATATTTGTTACCAAAAACTTTTAATTATCAATCAAAGCATCGTTGAAAACATTTTTTTCTCTGAAGCTTTAAGATAATTCGATATCCCCGCGTTTTTCCATTTCTAAGTTATTTTCGCAAACAAAATCGTTTCCGTTACAAAATTTGCATTTAAACTTTAATTGACAATCGTCAAAGTCTGATTCGAACTTGTTCTGTAAACATTTTCTTTAAACACATCCGTCGCCTGGCTGGGTCGAAATCTAATGCGTCGCCAAAGGAAAGTGTTTCTGGAACAGTTAATCTATTGCAATGTAATACTACAAAGCAAACATAGACTGGCTGCCCCAAAAGTCCGATTCCAACTTGTTTCGTAAAACCTTTCTTTAAACACAGCCGTCGCCTGGCTGGGTCGAAATCTAATCCATCGCCATGGGAAAGTGTTTCTTTGACAAGAACATCTATGGAAATGTAATACTACAAAGCAAACATAGACTGGCTGCCCCCAAAAGTCCGATTCGAACTTGTTCCGTAAACATTTTCTTTAAACACAGCCGTCGTATGGCTGGGTCGAAATCAACCACGAGTCCGTGCTAAATCGTTTGTCTGACAAACGATGTAGCAGTACCATCGCTTTTTAAAGGTCAGGAAAGGGAGCACTTTCTGATGACCTCTCGGCGCCGTGCTTTAACAGAAGGTAGATACACATCTGAATGTACCAGTCGTGGTAGAATTTTGCTTGAAGATATTCTTGGTTGATTTTATGGAAGTTTGAAAGTTGATGTTAAAACTTGAAGTGGATTTCGTGCTTCTACAGAAGGTAAAGTAACATCTGGATGTTCTGGTTGTAGTAGAATGGTGCTTGAAGATAATCTTAGCTGAATTGGTGGTAGATTCGAAGTAGATATAAAACTGGTGTTGGATTTAGTGCTCTTACAAAAGGCAGGGATAAAAATAGATGTGTTGGTCGTGGTAGAAGGTTGCAATCCGTCCGTCTTAATATAGTCCGTAAAATTAGTCTGTCTTCATTTTGTCTTTATGTTAAATATTGTCCTATTTCTCAACAACAACAAAAATACTAAATATATGCTCGTTTTGTAATGGATATTTTTAGCTCACCTGAGCACAAAGTGCTCAAGGTGAGCTATTGGGATCGAAGAATGTCAGTCGTGCGTCGTCCGTCGTCCACAATTTCTTTAAACATCTTCTCCTCCTAAACCAGTGGGCCAATCTTGATGAAACTTGGCAGGGATGTTCCTTGGGTCAAGCTCTACCAAAGTTGTTCAAATTAATGAAATCCACCCTTAACTTTCCCTTTACCCTTAACAAAAAGGGTGAAAATATGAAAATCTTTAAAAATCTTCTTCTCTGAAACCAGAAGGCAGACAGCTTTCATATTTGGTATGTAGCATCATCTAGTGGACCTCTAACAAGTTTGTTCATATCAAGACCCTTGGTTCATATTTGGGCTCCATCCGGGCCCAACCCTTTTTACATAGAATCAAAGAGCGAAAATCTTTAAAAATCTTCTCCTCTGAAACCAGATGGCAGACAGCTTTGATATTTGGTGTGTAGCATCACCCAGTGGGCCTCTACCAAGTTTGTTCATATCAAGACCCTTGGGTCATATTTGGGCTTTGCACGAGTGCATCCCTTAATCTCTTATGAGCACGAAGGGTAAAAAAACGAAAATCTTCAAAAATCTTCTATGAAACCAGATGGCAGACAGCTTTCATATTTAGTATGTAGCATCATCTAGTGGACCTCTACCAAGTTTGTTCATATCAAGACCCTAGGATCATATTTGGGCTCCATCCGGGCGCAACCCTTTTTACATAGAATCAAAAAGCGCAAATCTTTTAAAATCTTCTTCAATCGAAACCAGAGGACACACTGCCTTCATTTTTGGTATGTAGCATCATCTAGTGGCCCCTACTAAGTTTATCCATATCAAGACCCTTGGGTCATATTTTGGCTCCAACCGGGCGCATCTGTTTCAGCTCATCTGAGCACGATGGGTGAAAATAGGAAAACCTTCAAAAATCTTCTTCTCTGAAACCAGAAGGCAGACAGCTTTCATATTTAGTATGTAGCATCATCTTATGGACCTCTTTCAAGTTTGTTCATATCAAGACCCTGGGGTCACATTTGGGGTCCACCCGGGTGCATCCCTTTTTACATAGAATCAAAGAGCAAAAAGGCATATCTGTCTTGCTCTTCGCTGAGAACGTTCCATGGTATTGATCTTGGGCAATTATCTTCTTTTTGACATCTGCCTATCTAATTAATGTGATGTCCCAGGGGCCAAAGACACTCAGGTGAGCGATCTAGGACCATCTTGGTCCTCTTGTTTATCAAAAACTTCTAAGTAACAAAGTACGTTGAAACCATTTTTTTCTCTGAAGCTTTTAGATAATACGATATCCCCGCGTTTTTCCTTTTCTTAGAAATTTCCACAAACAAAAACGTTTCTGTTACAAAATTTGCATTTAAACTTTAATTGACAATCGTCAAAGTCTAATTCGAACTTGTTCCGTAAACATTTTCTTTAAGTACAGCCGTCGCCTGGTTGGGTCGAAATCTTATCCGTCGCCAAAGGAAAATCTTTCTGGGACAGTAAATCTATCGCAATGTAAAACTACAAAGCAAACAGACTGGCTGCCCCAAAAGTCCGATATCAACTTGTTCCGTAAACATTTTCTTTAAGCACAGCCGTCGCCTGGCTGGGTCGAAATCTAATCCGTACCCAAACGAAAGTGTTTCTGGGACAGTACATCTATGGCAATGTAATACTACAAAGCAAACATAGACTTGCTGCCCCTAAAGTCCGATTCCAACTTGTTCCGTAAACCTTTTTTAGCTCACCTGAGCACGAAGTGCTCAAGGTGAGCTATTGGGATCGTAGAATGTCCGGCGTCCGTCGTCAGACGTGCGTCGTCCGTCGTGCGTCGTCCACAATTTCTTTAAACATCTTCTCCTCCTAAACCAGTGGGCCAATCTTGATGAAACTTAGCAGGGATGTTCCTTGGGTCAAGCTCTACCAAAGTTGTTCAAATAAATGAAATCCACCCTTAACTTTCCCTTTACCCTTAACAAAAAGGATGAAAATATGAAAATCTTTAAAAATCTTCTTCTCTGAAACCAGAAGGCAGACAGCTTTCATATTTGGTATGTAGTATCATCTAGTGGACCTCTACCAAGTTTGTTCATATCAAGACCCTGGGGTCATTATTGGGCTTTGCCCGGGCCCAACCCTTTTCACATAGAATCAAAGAGCGAAAATCTTTAAAAATCTTCTTCTCTGTAACCAGATGGCAGACAGCTTTAATATTTGGTGTGTAGCATCACCTAGTGGGCCTCTACAAAGTTTGTTCAAAACAAGACCCTGGGGTCATATTTGGGCTTTGCACGGGTGCATCCCTTTATCTCTTATGAGCACAAAGGGTAAAAAAAATGAAAATCTTTAAAAATCTTCTTCTCTGAATCCAGAAGGCAGACAGCTTTCATATTTGGTATGTAGCATCATCTAGTGGACCTCTACCAAGTTTGTTCGTATCAAGACCCTGGGGTCCTGTTTGGGCTTTGCTAGGGCCCAACCCTTTTTACATAGAATCAAAGAGAGAAAATCTTTAAAAATCTTATTCTCTGTAACCAGATGGCAGACAGCTTTAATATTTGGTGTGTAGCATCACCTAGTGGGCCTCTACCAAGTTTGTTCACATCAAGACCCTTGGGTCATATTTGGGCTTTGCACGGGTGCATCCCTTTATCTCTTATGAGCATGAAGGGTAAAAAAATAAAAATCTTCAAAAATCTTCTTGTATGAAACCAGAAGGCAGACAGCTTTCATATTTGGTATGTAGCATCATCTAGTGCAATCTACCAAGTTAGTTCATATCAAGACCCTAGGATCATATTTGGGCTCCACCCGGGCGCAACCCTTTTTACATAGAAACAAAGAGCGAAAAACTTTTAAAATCTTCTTTAATCGAAACCAGAGGGCACACTGCTTTCATTTTCGGTATATAGCATCATCTTGTGGGCCCCTACCAAGTTTGTTCATATCAAGACCCTTGGGTCATATTTGGGCTCCACTCGGGCGCATCCCTTTCAGTTCATCTGAGCATGATGGGTGAAAATGGGAAAACCTTCAAAAATCTTCTTCTCTGAAACCAGAAGGCATACAGCTTTCATATTTAGAATGTAGTATCATCTTATGGACCTCTTCCAAGTTTCTTCATATCAAGACCCTCGGGTCACTTTTTGGGTCCACCCGGGTGCATCCCTTTTTAAATAGAATCAAAGAGCAAAAAGGCATATCTGTCTTGCTCTTCGCTGAAAACATTCCATGGTATTCTTCTTAGGCAATTATCTTCTTTTTGACATCTGCCTATCTAATTATTGTGATGTCCCAGGGGTCATAGAGACTCAGGTGAGCGATCTAGGACCATCTTGGTCCTCTTGTTTAAAAAAAACAGCCGTCGCCTGGGTGGGTCGAAATCAACCACGAGTCCGTGCTAAATCGTTTGTCTCACAAACGATGTAGCCGTACCATCGCTTTTTCAAGGTCAGAAAAGGGAGCACTTTCTCGCGACATCTCAGCTCCGTGCTTTAACAGAAGGTAGAGAGATACATCTGGATGTACAAGTCGTGGTAGAACTTTGCTTAAAGATAATCTTGGTTGATTTGATGGAAGTTTCAAAAGTGTTGTTAAAACTTGAGTTGGATTTCGTGCTTCTACAGAAGGTAAAATTACACCAGGATGTTCTGGTTGTAATAGAATGGTGCTTGAAGATAATCTTAGCTGAATTAGTCGTAGATTCGAAGAAGATGTAAGAAGACATCAGAGCTCCAGATAATTTTTTGAGTCAAGGGGTATTTACCCCTCATAATTTTTTTCAAGGGGTATTTTCAATAAAGCTTTCAACAGACGGGGTATTTCTGGTCTTAATTAATCTTTTACATAAAGTTTCCTTTTAATTTTAGGCATCATTCTTTTACAAGTGTAAAGAAAAAGGCCCATATAAAAAAGAGATGAATAAATTGGAAGAGTGATGATTAAAAGAAAAAGATAGAATATCCGAGAGCTCATGTCAGACTTTAAAAAAAATAATAAGTGTACCTTTAGAGTTGTTCAAACTTAATTACCAGAAATAGCATCACCTGCTACATGTAAGAAGTTATTAGATGAAGGTGATTTTGGAAGAAAATACTAGTCTAAAAGAAAAAAAATAAGATATAGTACAGTATATAATAATCAAATTTTAAAGGGGTGTCATAACTTTTGTTATAGAAATGATAAGATCTGCTTAGTTATCATTGACTGGTTTTGATTTTTGGAAGAAAATAAGTAAAAGAAATATTCTTAGATATAAGACAATATTTTATTTTAATTGTCAAATTTTGAAGGGGTATCTTAACTTTTGTTCTAGAAATAATAAGATCTGCTTAGCTATTATTGACTGGCTTTGATTTTTTGGATGAGAGTGAGGATAAAACGAAAAATATCTAGATATAAGACAGCATTGTAACCATTTAATAGTCAAATTTTACAGGGGTGTCATAACTTTCGTAAATAAAAAAAAGTTTGGGTGTCATAACTTTCGTACCAGCGTCGTCTGCGAAACGAAAGTAATATCAAGGGAAAATTTAGAGATACTGTAAAACTTTGTGGACAAATAAAATAAATTAATGGTGATGACACCACATTGCCAGCTATCTTTACATTGACTGAGGGGAATTCAGGATTGAACATTTATTTTAGCCTTAGGAAGAGCTAAATTAGACTGGTAAAATCCAAGTTTTAATAGGGGTGCGAAAGAAGTCGTAGATCTATTTAAACAATGCCGGCTCCAAAGATGTCATTGACATTTTCGGATTTCGGATAGAAAATTAATTTTACAAGAGAAATACCTCGGATATAGATCTATCGAACAAAAGACCCAAACAAAGACACCGAAAACAAGTTGTGAATGCATGCATATTTTCATTTAATAGGGGTTTCGAGTATGCACACACACATTTAATGTCATCTGCTAGTTTTAAATCTTTTTTTTTTTCACTGACGAGGATTTTTCTTTTTCTTAGAGAGAGATTTCGCAAGTCTAAACGGTGATCACGGGCGAAGTTTTACATTGAAAAAATTACTTTGATGCGCATTTTCAAACACGGAGAAAATATTATTAGTCAATCAATCAAAATATTTGCAATGTACTGACAGGTCACCGGAGATAAACGGAAATTTTCTATTCTCGGAAATGCGCGAAATTTAAAACTCAATACCGCTCTGCTAGTGACGTAAAAAGAATTTTAACTGTTTTTAATTGGGCGAGGAGATTCACGCTGTGTTCGGTTAAAGAAACTCCCGTGTACTATTTTTACAGCAAAGAAACCTATTTTTAAACTTCTTTGGGATTCCGTTGTATTTTTGTTCTCACCCTGTCGTTTTCCAAACTCGGTACGCTAAGTAAAGATAAATAATGCGTTTTTACAAATTTTGATGCGTAGCTGTACGCATTTTGATAAATATCTTTGCGTACTCTAGCCAATTGGTAGCGTAAAGTACGCAGATACGCATCCTATCTGGAGCTCTGAGACATGCCAATGTGCATTCCTTGCAACTGTCCTCTTACTGTCAAGCATATTTTTATTGATTGCATAGATTTCTCTTTTACTAGAGATAGATATTTTAAAGTTGACAGTATGAAGGACTTATTTGACTATGTAAAAATTGAACTGCTTTTTGATTTCCTGAAGGCTATTAATTTGTATAATAAAATATGATTTTATGTTCTGTTGAATCCAAGTTTCCCTTAGATTTTAAAATGTTTCTTTGAATTTAACATTAATTTTGAGTGTTCTTTAGAGCACAACTTTCTTTTAAGTTTTGAAGGTAATTCTTCTTTCTTTCTTACAGTTCTACCGTTTACATAATTTTTATTACAAGATTACAAGACAGTGTTTTGTTTTAAAGTGTTATAATTATCTTAATTTTGAAGGTATACTTCGCCTTATAAAATAAGTTGGTTTTCTTTTTAGAGTTTTGCGCCGCCACCATAGCGCAGTTGGTTAGGCATAAGACTTCCAATCTGGAAGTCGTGGGTTCGATCCCCGGTGGCGGCAAATATCCTTTCCGACGTTTGTCTTTCACCAATGGGTAGATAATCGTAAACCTATGTGAAATAGCAGTCGGAGGCTAGGAAAGGATGTAATGGTAGTACTGGCGTGAGAAATACCAGGAATCCATTGTTAGGTGCTCCGGCCGCCGCGATATAACTGAAATAATGTTGAAAGCGGCGTAAAACCCCATTCAATCAATCAATTTTTAGCTCCACTGGCCGAAAGGCCAGCGGGCTATTGTCATGGCGAGGTGTCCGTCGTCTGTGCGTCCGTGCGTGCGTCCGTCCGTCCGTCCGTAAACTTTTACTTTAAAAATCTTCTCATAAAGTACTGGATGGATTCCAATCAAATTTCACAGGAATGTTCCTTGGGTGACCCTCTATCAGATTCCTTCAAAGATTTTTAATCGGTTGAAAATCATGGCTGTAGTGGGCGTGGCTAATTTCCATATATGGTAATAGGTGGCTTTTCTCAGAAACTAATTGATGGATATTTACCAAACTTCACATGAATTATCCTTGAGGGGCCCTCTATCAGCCTACACAAAATCATTGTGATCAGATGAAAAATATGTATTTTATGGGCGGAGGTCATTTCTCTATATGTTATATAGTGAAAACTTTGAAAATCATTTCCTCAGAATCTAATCGATAGATATCAACCAAATTTTACATGAATGATACTTGAGTGACCCTTTATCAGTATAGCAAAATTTATTGTGATGGGATGAAAAATGTGTATTCTATGGGCGGAGGTCATTTCTCTATATGATATATAGTGAAAACTTTGAAAATCATTTTCTCAGAACCTAATTGATAGATATCAACCAAATTTTACATGAATGATACTTGAGTGACAGTTTATCAGTATAGCAAAAATTATTGTGATCGGATAAAAAATATATATTTTATGGGCGGAGGTCATTTCCCTATATGTTATATAGTGTAAACTTTGAAAATCATTTTCTCAGAACCTAACTGATAGATATTAACCAAATTTTACTAGAATGATACTGTAGTGCTCCTTTATCAGTCTATTAAAAAATATTGTGATCAGATCAAAAATGTGTCTTTTATGGGCAGAGGTCATTTCTCCATATATAGGGTAAAACAAACTATTCTGAAAGGTTAAACAGATGGATTAGATATCATGGAAATTTTATTTCTGTGAAGTTGTATCAGTCTGCAAAAAAATATTTGATTAGATGAACAGCATATTTTTTTTTATTGGTAGAGGGTATTATAACATATAAAGTGAATATTTGATCACCCTTTTGGTATCTTCTCAATGATGAATTTTTCTAGACTTGTTAAATCTAATAGGTGTAATGATTATAGATTAGAAGGAACAAAACCTTTGTTGAAATTCAAATGTATAGAAACATTAGTTGAAATAAGTAGCCTGAGAATACCCACTCAGAATTGGTGAGTTTAGTTGAACGAAGGGTGAATCTGCACAGAGTGTAAAATGATGTTCTGACCTCCTGACATTCAGAGTGGGGTAGAAAGAGTTGAGTTTACTGCACTCTGGCATTGGGCAGAATAAAATGAATATATTAGATTGAATATTTTACTTCTTACTATCATTAGTTAGAATTTTGTTTTGATGACAAACAAATGTGAAGTAACATCTTTTAGTAGTGTTTGATTAAAAGTGGAAAGATCTATAATCAAAATTTTGCAGACCAAAACCAGTATTATATATTGTGCAGTAACATTCTGTTAGTTTTGAAATTCTTATATTTGGATTTTAACAAAATATCACTAGAATGATCCTTGGGTGACCCATTATCAGACTGCACAAAATTATTGTGATTAAATGAAAAATATTTGTGTAACAGGTAGAGGTCAATTTTGTTATTCACTGATCATGAGTTTTTTATGCAGAAATATTTCAGCATATGACCCTTATTTACTTGAAATAAACGTTTACTCATTCATTCACTTCAATTCTCATTTAAACAGCTTTATCATCCTCTAATAGTCATTATTTGGATATTCAGGCCTGTGGAGCGAATCAGGCGCTCAAGCGCCTCTAGTTAGAGTTTTGCGCCCAACATGACCTTAGTTGTCGACGGGCCTTAAAACATAATTCATTCATTCATTCGAAGAAGATGTAAAACTGGAGTTGGATTTAGTGCTCTTACAAAAGGCAGGGATAAAAATGGATGTAGAGGTCGTGGTAGAAGGTTGCAATCCGCCCGTCTTAATATAGTCCGTAAAATTAGTCTGTCTTCATTTTGTCTTTGTTAAATATTGTCCTTTTTTTCAACAACAACAAAAATACTAAATAAATGCTCGTTTGATTTTGGATATTTATCAAAATCTTCTAAGTAACAATCAAAGCATCGTTGAAAACATTTTTTTCTCTGAAGCTTTAAGATAATTTGATATCCCCGCGTTTTTCCTTTTGTAAGTAATTTTCGCAAATAAAAACGTTTCTGTTTCAAAATTTGCATTTAAACTTTAATTGACAATCGTCAAAGTCTGATACGAACTTGTTCCGTAAGCACTTTCTTTAAACACGGCACTACAGGGGCGCCACTTTGGAGGCAAAACAGGAAATGACTTAAGTGGTTCTTAAGTGGTTATTGACGTCATCAGCGTCACGTGGTCATGAGTCATTGTTCTTCGATGACGTAGATAATGTATATGTAAGTTGAGAACAATGGCCAAGATCATACGATTCGAGAACAATGCCTTTCGTTTCCGTTATTTTAAAATGTCGACCACTGGCGAATCAACACGCACCATACTAATGAACAATAGACTTTTCCTGTCATTGTTCTTCGATGACGTAGATAATGTATATGTAAGTTGAGAACAATAGACAAGACCATACGATTCGAGAACAATGCCTTTCGTTTCCGTTATTTTAAAATGTTGACCAATGGCGAATCAACACGTGCCATACTAAGAAATGACGTATATATCTACGTCCTAGTACCGACACTACATAAGAGTGAACAATACAAGAAGCCACTCAACGGCAATACATCTAACACAATGTGTGATTATTGGAAACGGAATCAACTGGAGGTAAGATTGTTGAACAGATTACAACACAAGTATACCAATACTTTAAAATATTTATCACTAATTATAACGCACACACAGAATTATCATTGTTCTTCTAAAATTTCTTTTAGTTTTTTTAATTCTTTTTCTACTTTTTTGAGCTGTCTCCTGGCCTGCCTCTGAAATATAAACAAAAATACAAAATAAATCAAAGTGAGGAGATACAGTAAAATTAATAGATACATAAATGGGGGAAAGTAGATTAGCTTTCTAGAATTAAAAAAATATATATATACATCTTTTCTCTAAATATACCTAAGTAATGATCATATAACATTTAATGTAGGTATAAAAAAAAAAAAACTCACGAGCTTGTCTTCAGCTTCCCAGAGTATTGTCGTCTCTAAGTTCTCAGGGCTTGAGCCTTCTGAGTCTGATGTCTGGAAAAGAAATGATAAATTCTGACTTCTAGAATACGGTTCTACGCAGCTTCATGAAACTTATGTACATTATAACTTGGGAGTAGACGGGTTCGATGTCAACATGATACACTTTTTTTTTTTCCTGGGAGTGTTCTTTGGCAAGCATTTCAGAATGTGATTGAAAGCAACATAAAAAACATTAAATAACTTAGTTCTTTTTTTACGACTATGATTTAAATCTTTTATTACGCGAAAATATTAAAAGCTGCAAAAAAAAAAAAACATTGAAAGCACTATTGTATAAAAATAGGCAAAGTCTTCGCATTCAGTGTTTTCTTTTTTCATGAAATTATCATAAATTTTGATATATCGTCAGCAGCCGCTTTCGGTTTGGACAGCTGTAATTTTATTCCGTTAGTGCGAAAAACGTTAACACACGTACACACACGCACAAACACACCCCCACACGCACACACCCCCACACACGATGTCTTAAAAGATAAATGGTAACTTACGGCAAAGAGTCTCTTTGGTCGGAGATGTACACCAGTATGCGGTGTATCATCTCCCACTACTTTTTCTGCCGTGTCCGGCGTACAATCAATCACTATTGGTGAGTTCTGGAAAAGAAAATATTCAAACTATACGTTTAAATGAAAATAATTCCTTTATTTGGACAGTAAGGTTTAAAGATAAGACTTTTCATTCTGTGTAATCTGATCCTGATCTACGCCGTACACAGCCTAAGAATTAATAAAAAGAAAAACTGACAAAAGTTTGCCTCGGTTAAAAGATCAGACTCCACATTCTGTGCAATATGATCTCGATCTAAGCTAAAGATCAGACTTGATCTAAGCTAAAGATCAGACTTTACATTCTGTGTAATCTGATCCTGATCTACGCCGTACACAGCCTAAGAATTACTAAAAAAGAAAAACTGACAAAAGTTTGCCTCGGTTAAAAAGATCAGACTCCGCATTCTGTGCAATATGATCTCGATCTAAGCTAAAGATCAGACTTTACATTCTGTGTAATCTGATCCTGATCTACGCCGTACACAGCCTAAGAATTAGTAAAAAAGAAAAACTGACAAAAGTTTGCCCCGTTTTAAAGACCAGACTCCACATTCTGTGCAATATGATCTCGATCTCAGTTAAAGATCAGACTTTACATTCTGTGTAATCTGATCCTGATCTACGCCGTACACAGTCTTAGAATTAGTAAAAAAGAAAAACTGACAAAAGTTTGTCTCGTTTAAAAAGATCAGACTCCGCATTCTGTGCAATATGATCTCGATCTAAGCTAAAGATCAGACTTGATCTAAGCTAAAGATCAGACTTTACATTCTGTGTAATCTGATCCTGATCTACGCCGTACACAGCCTAAGAATTACTAAAAAAGAAAAACTGACAAAAGTTTGCCTCGGTTAAAAAGATCAGACTCCGCATTCTGTGCAATATGATCTCGATCTCAGCTAAAGATCAGACTTTACATTCTGTGTAATCTGATCCTGATCTACGCCGTACACAGCCTTAGAATTAGTAAAAAGAAAAACTGGCAAAAGTTTGCCTCGGTTAAAAAGATCAGACTCCGCATTCTGTCCAATATGATCTCGATCTAAGCTAAAGATCAGACTTTACATTCTGTGTAATCTGATCCTGATCTACGCCGTAAACAGCCTAAGAATTAGTAAAAAAGAAAAACTGACAAAAGTTTGCTTCGGTTAAAAGATCAGACTCCACATTCTGTGCAATATGATCTCGATCTCAGCTAAAGATCAGACTTTACATTCTGTGTAATCTGATCCTGATCTACGCCGTACACAGCCTAAGAATTAGTAAAAAAGAAAAACTGACAAAAGTTTGCTTCGGTTAAAAGATCAGACTTCACATTCTAGCTAAAGATCAGACTTTACATTCTGTGTAATCTGATCCTGATCTACGCCGTACACAGCCTAAGAATTACTAAAAAAGAAAAACTGACAAAAGTTTGCTTCGATTAAAAGATCAGACTCCACATTCTGTGCAATATGATCTCGATCTCAGCTAAAGATAAGACTTTACATTCTGTGTAATCTGATCCTGATCTACGCCGTACACAGCCTAAGAATTAGTAAAAAAGAACAACTGACAAAAGTTTGCCTCGGTTAAAAGATCAGACTCCGCATTCTGTGCAATATGATCTCGATCTCAGCTAAAGATCAGACTTTACATTCTGTGTAATCTGATCCTGATCTACGCTGTACATAGCCTTAGAATTGATAAAAAGAAAAAACTGACAAAAGTTTGCCTCGGTTAAAAGATCAGACTCCACATTCTGTGCAATATGATCTCGATCTCAGCTGTTAACCTACTAAGAATTAATGAAAGAAAAAGTTGCAAAAGTTATTTTCTAAAAGTAAGAAAAGCAATTTCTTAAAGTAAGAAAGTAAATTGTGAAAAAAAAAAAAAACAAAGTTATATATTCAAGGAAAAGAACAACTTACACCACTGGCCATTTTTCTTTGTCTTGGAACGCGAAACGTTTGAACCATACAGAAAGCAAAGAGGTACATTGGACCTTTATATAGATTCAATAAATCGAAGACAAGATCGAAGAGTATCCTGGAAGGTTAGTACAATAGAATGAACAATAAAACCGGATTTCATTGTTAGTGGATTAAGATCCTCCTTTCAAAAAGGATTCTGATCTATTGTCAAGCGATGCTGATGGAAAGGAACTTTGAAAAACATTGTGGGAGAAACTGCTGGTAACCGGCATTTTCTTCTTTTCCCACATTATTCTCAACCGTTTCCCAAAACAAATTTTAAGTAATGGGTCACATTTATTTTGCCGTTTGCATAATGCTTCTCTATTTTGACGAGTCTTTAAGTTTTGTCGTTTAGTAAAGGAGTTAATTTTGTCAGGCTTTGTCGAATAAGGGTTAACGCATTCGCAAAATACTTTTCTTTGTTTTTCTCATTTATATTTCGGTCTGTTTGTCTGTTTAGATCAGGGGTTAAAAAAAAAGTATCGTAATCCACGGGTCCTCGGTTTGAGCCACACTGAATCCAGTGGGCTTTTTGTGAGAGTGTTCCTAGGCAAGACACTTAAGAGCCCCAGCCCAGAACTGTCTTGTCTCTCGGGGTCCCGCGTGGCTCAGTGGTAAAAAGTATCGTAATCCACGGGTCCTCGGTTTGAGTTGCACTGAATCCAGTGGGTTTTTTCGTGGGGGTGTTCTTGGGCAAGACACTTCAGAGCCCCAGCCTAGTACCGGTGGAACCCTGGAAAGACATGAATAATGTGAGCGGTGGTCGTGATATGGACTGAAATACTGTTGAGAACGATGTAAAACGCCATTCAATCAATTGATGACTTGTCTCTCTATTAACCCTTAAATTCAAAATATACTTTGAAAATAGAAAAACGAATACGTATAGACATACTGCTCGTGATCCAAATGGTAAATAAAACGTAAGACTTGTTAAGGGATTTCCTGAATTGAAGTCAAGAGCTATATATCCGTGATGGTCAGTCAGTTGAAATTTTATTGTTGATGAAAGGGAAGTAATAAGTACTATAAAATCTTGTTTATGATTATATTGTTATTTTCCCATTTCAGAATGTCATTCGAAAACGTAATTGAGGCTTTACTAGAGAGTAACGTCTCTGTCGAAGATTTTCAACGATTTACCGTTGCCTTTGGAATTCAAGAGGATCCATTTTGTATCGACATTCTGCATCATTTAATGGTGCAGGAAGAATCCACCCATACGTCTTTATCTCTTTCCGAATGGATCCAAGAAGATGCTGACAACCTTATTGAATCTTTGAGATCCCCGCCTCGTGGTGAGACCGAGTCTGACTCCGACTTTGAACCTTGGTCTCCCGGTTTTACGGCTACAGCAATGAAACATGAAGACATTGCCTCCGCGTCTCTAGCCTGCCTGAATGACGGAGAATTTAGGTAAGTTCTAGAAAAAAAGACTGACTGTCTTTTCTTAATATAAAAAGTAATAATGATTGATTGATCGAAGGTATTTAAAGCCATTTTCAACAGTTTTTCAGGTAATATTGTGGTGACCAGAGCACCTATCCCGCTTTTTTCCTGGAGTTCTTTTCACCAGTCCTCCGCACAAGATTCTTTCCAAGCCACTGGCCGCTTTAACACATAACCATCGTCTAAACAAATGACAGCGGTGAGAAAAGGAATGAATCCTGTCGTATTGAAAATCATCAATCCTCGGAAAAAAATATTGGCCAAGCCTGGGGATCGAGCATCATCATATTATTATTATTTTCACAGGACTGGTAAAACCTTTTATTGCTCCCGCTGCAATTTAAGATGCCAAGGCTATGAGACCTTCGCTAGACACCGCGAATCCCACGCCAGGTCTACGTCACCAGTACCCGGTCCATCTGGAAGACAACGTGTGGAAATGCCCGAACCTTCAAACGTCCGGGTCGACCCTGCCCAAGAACAGGTGGGCGGTGCGGACGAGGCTCCTTATCGGATCGAACTGACAGGAACCAGGCGATTCGCCAGGACAACGGCCACAGAATCGACGTACAAAGTACGCTTCAACGACGAATGGCAGGGGAGACGACTAAGTGACATACAGAGGCAATTACGACGTCTTTTCGAAGAACTGTTGGCTCGGGCGAGGGATGATATTAACGATAACGACTTACTGCGGGTCGTTATACGACACGATGCACTCAATCACGCCATTGTGGTCCCGTTACAGGCGGCGGGGAATGTAAATGTGGAGAAGATCCTGTCCAAGGTCGAAGACGTTTTACAAAGCGAAGAGAATCTAGCCATCGACGATTCTTTTCAAGGTAGTGATAATAATAATTTGATTTAAATATTAACGATAAATTGTGATTGAAAAAAAAAAAAAATGCTTATGTTTTTTTTTTAATTATTATTCATTGTGATTATGTTTTTATTGTACGTTTAAACTCGTAACGTTTGCTTTTTTTTCAGTTATGGTAGGAGCGCTGCACATTCCCCAGGGTAGAGGTAGACAGCGAGTGACAAACTTGACGGGACCCGACAATTCCATTCACCGGAAGTCTTCAATGGTCCAGATCGTAAACGACGACCAACTGTGCTTGGCAAGAGCGATCAGCGTAGGTTTGGCCAAACACTGCGTGATCTCCGATGAAGCGTGGGAATTTGTAAAACAGAGCAACAAATTCTTGACAAACGTAGAGATTCTTGCTCGATATCGTCAAATTTCGGCCCTGGGATTCAAAGATATTAAGAACAAAAACCGTCAGGAACAGAAGTATCTCGCTCTCCTTTTATGTAAAACTAGCGGCATCCCTTCCGACCGACCTGGTAATATGAATGACCTTCCAGCCTTCGAAGAGGCGCTTCAAATTCGAATCGCCGTAGTAGCAGCCTCGCTAGGGAATAAATTTATACGAGTACCCTCCAACGACCACGAAGACTGGCCTCTCCTATATCTTTACTTGGTGAACCACGAAGGCATCAGTCATTTCCATATCATCACCAACATCACGGGCTTTTTCTCGGCGAGATATTTCTGCGACCGATGCATCAAACAGTACGACCACAACACAAAACACCGATGCGAGACCACGTGTCTGACCTGCAAGAATCGAAAGTGCCCGGAAACCGACGATATGATGTCGTGCCGGTCCTGCCACATGGTCTGCCGGTCTAAAGAATGTTTCGACAGGCACAAAGTTCAAAAGACGAGAAGAAACGGGGACAAAGGAGAGGTCAGTTTATCCCAGTGTGACGAGTTCTGGCGGTGTACGACCTGCAAAAAGGTGGTTAACCGTTTCAAGCGACCCGTGGAGTTGCACGAATGCGCAGAATGGCTTTGCAAATGCTGCAAGTCCTGGGTCACCGGTAACCACCAGTGCTATTTGTTTCCGGAGGAGCCGAAGAAACCCGTCAGAAAGTTTATTTTTTTCGATTTCGAGGCTACCCAAGACACGATCGCCGAATGTACGGACGGATACTCGCCCAAGAACTGTTGCCAGACCCCTTGCCAGGATTGCACCAAATGTCAGCGCTGCTTCAAGTCATGGTGCGGACAACCCAGACACGTCCCCAATTTTGTAGTAGCTCAGACGGTGTGCGAGTGTTGTATGGAGGAAGAACTTGTCCCGGGAGCCGTATGCGACAACTGCGGCAGCCGATGCACCGAGTGCGATACGTGGGACAACGAGGCCAAGACCTACGTCAAAGACCCGTGCCCAGAAACCTGTGGCAAGAGGGAGGTCATCTTTCAAGGGGACCATACTCTCGACGATTTTGGCCGATGGTTGTTTAGCATCCAGCACAAACACAGCACCGTGATGGCTCATAACATGAAGGTATGTATACTAACCGACCACGACTAAGAAGCGAGTTATTTCGAAGAATTTAATACTGAGGAATCTTATAGTAGAGTTAAAATGAAACTTAACAGCATTTTTGTTTTGTAATACTCCTAGGCTTCATATCACTTACGATCCTTGTTGCTGCAAACACGTATTTGAGTGAAATAGATGTTGAACTTTTTAGCAATAAGGCGTATATGCGTAAAAGAATGTGACTTTTAAACCTACGTTTTTATCTTTTTTTTTTCAGGGCTATGACGGCGTGTTCCTCCTGGAGTACCTTGTAAACCATAGCATTCGGCCTTCTAAAGTGATCTACAACGGCTCCAAGATCATGTACATGGAGGTAGGCAAAGGTCTACAGATTAGAATCCTGGACTCCCTGAATTTTTTACCAATGAAGTTGGCAGCGCTTCCCAAAGCTTTCGGGTTGCAAGAGCTTTGTAAAGGCTACTTCCCCCACTTTTTCAACACCAGGGAGAACCAAAACTACGTAGGACCTTACCCGGAACCGAAGTCGTACGGAGCAGACTACATGTCGACGACCGACCGAGCTTCGTTCCTCCAGTGGCACAAACAGAAGACGGAAAGCGATGCCGTGTTCAATTTCCGCACAGAAATGGAGGACTACTGCCGATCTGACGTCGACATACTGAGACGTGCGTGTCTGCAGTTCCGGAAGCTTATGCTCGATGCCACAGAAGTCGACCCTTTCCAGTACGTCACCATCGCCAGTGTCTGCATGGGCATCTTCAAAACGAGGTAACTAGTGTGTCTTTTTACAACCTAAAAAAAAAAGATACATAAACATCAAATACCATAGTATTTCCTAAAATACAGTGATATCTAAAAATGTTTTTTTTTTTTTTTTATATTTGCGCAGGTTCCTGGAAGCCGATTACAAGGCAACGTTTGAATTGCCAAATGGCGCGAGGGATGGTCCTGTCAAAGCAAAAAAAAACATCGAAAGGGTGGGTCAAGCTAATCAACAAGAGATTCTGGGTTCAAGCCTGCAAGGAAGCAAAAGTGGTGGAAAAGAAACCCATAGTTTCCCCGATAGCCCAAGTATCCAGCAGCGGCTACACTCAGAGGGATAACTACAGTAGGGCTTCCATTCAATGGCTGGAGTACCAAATGGAACTCGCCCGACAGAATGGGAATCCTTTGACCATTCAACACGCTTTGAACGGGGGAGAAGACACCATTTTTGGTACAAACTACAAGGTGGACGGTCGTGCCGGGAATACAGTGTACGAATATCATGGTAAGTGCATACAACGGACATGTATCCATTTTGAAATTGATGTTTTTTCGTAGACATTTTCTTTTCTCCGCTCCATTTATTAGGAAATAAACAAAGAATACAAATGGCTGTATTTACAGGTTGTTTATGGCACGGCTGCCCGCAGTGTTATCCCGACCGCACCGCCAAGAACCCAAAGACTGGTCAAACCATGGAGCAGTTGTATGCCTTGACTCAAATCAAGAGAAAAAAACTGACCCAGGACCTTCGTTTCAACTACGTGTGCATCTGGGAGCACGAGTGGTTAAAACAGATCCAGGAGGATCCGTCGATCCAAGACTTTGTGGCCAACCTGAATATACAGGACCGACTGAATGCGAGGGATTCCTTCTTCGGGGGCAGAACCAATGCTGCCAAGCTACATTACAAGACGGGGGATGACGAGAAAATCAAATACGTTGACTTTACGAGGTAATATTTTTAAAGCGATTAAACGTTTTCGTACACTTTTGTATTATCGGGAAATAAAAAAAAAATACGCTATAAACTATAGATAATTGAAACTTATAGAAATGTTCTTTTTTTTTCAGTCTTTACCCATACGTCAACAAGTATTGTCGGTATCCCCGCGGTCATCCAAAGATCATCACGAGAGACTTTGAAGACATCCGCAGCTACTTCGGGATTGTCAAAGTAAAGATTCTGCCACCCAGAGGATTATACCACCCTGTGCTACCGTATCGCTCCAATGGTAAACTGAAATTTCCACTCTGCCGTACATGCGCTGATTCGGACTGCCAAACAACTTGCCGTCACACGGACGAACACAGGTCTTTCGTCGGAACGTGGTGTACCCCGGAAATTGAAAGAGCTTTGGACAAGGGATACACTTTACTTAAAATTTACGAGGTATACCACTGGGAAGAATCCATGCAGTACGATCGCAAAACGAAACAAGGGGGACTATTTGACAACTACGTCAACACTTTCCTGAAGTTTAAACAGGAAGCGAGTGGATGGCCTGCCTGGTGCGAGACGGTGGTTGACAAAGAGAAATACGTCTCTGACTATTTCTACAACGAGGGTATCGAGTTGGAGCCAGACAAGATCAAAAAGAATCCCGGACTCCGTGCCCTGGCCAAGCTCTGCCTGAACAGGTAACTGTACTTTTTTATTTGATTTTGAATTGTATCACGTTCAAATGTTTACTGAATTTCTTTTTCTTTTCAGTACAACATAAAAGTAAAACTTTTTTTTTTTTTTTTTTTTTTTTTACAGTTTTTGGGGTAAATTTGGTCAGCGACTAAACCAAGGGGTCTGCGAATTTATCCATTCCTCGCAGCTGGATAAATTCTACAAAACGCTGACCGATCGTACTAAGAAGGTGAAGGATTTTCATATCATCAACGAGGACCACCTTCACCTCGAGTACGAACATCAGTCCGGATTCGTACCGGAAGACATGAAGACCAACATCTTCCTGGCCACATTCACCACCTGCTGGGCACGACTCAAGCTGTACGAAATACTGGACCAACTTGGCGATCAAGTGTTGTATTATGACACGGACTCGGTCATCTACGTCAGCAGACCGGGACAATACGATCCACCTTTGGGGGATTACTTGGGTAGGTAACAAAGTAACCTCATATCATACTTGGTTCTTATTTCTTACGTTAAGTATGTGCTTCATAACAGTTTATTTTTTTAAATGTGTTGCCTTCTTTTTCGGTTTTTATTTACATTCTATGGATAACTAAACGCTTTTCTTTTTTTTTTTTCAGGTGAGCTGACAAACGAATTAGACCGAGGAGATCACATCGTCGAGTTTGTGAGTGGCGGGCCTAAAAACTATGCCTACGAAACCATTGAAGGCAAACAGTCCTGTAAGATACGGGGATTCAGTCTCAACTATACCAACGCTCAACGACTGAATTTCGGCAGTGTCAGAGACATGGTGACTAACATCAACCCAAACAAAACACACACCTACAGGAAAAGAAAATTGGAAGATGGGGAAGTACCTCCATCTAAAGTTATTATCGCTTTGAACCCGAACAAAATATCCAGGGACAAATATAACAACATCTTATACAACAAAGAAGAAAAGAAAGAGTACAGAATAGTGTATGACAAACGGGTGATTTTACAGAACTTCGATACAGTACCATTTGGGTTTTAAAATCATAAGAGGACGGTGTCAAAGAAAATAAAGTCCAACTCTGTAACATATTTCAAAAACCAGAAGAGACCAATATTTCGTGTTACCGATAACACCATGGAAGGATCGAGAGTATTCTTACACTTGAATTTCTTGGTATCCTTGAGAGCGGCGGAAAATCGGCGGTTACTGCTGCAAAACATGACCGAAGCCCAAACTGAGGCAGTGTGCGAAGTCGTCAAGAGGATAGTGGACGGGTCTATTAACCCGCTGAGACGTGACAGTCAAAAATTTACCAGAAACTTGACAGTGTTAAGAACTTTGGCTTCGGACAGAGTTAGTATACGGAGGAAAAAGACGTTGATTAGAGCCTATCATTCTTTAATCGCTATTGTGCTGAGAGACCGATATATAATTCGCACTATCGTAGACGAAATAAGAAGTTCGGAACAGTAATAAGAGACGCAAACGTTCTTTCTTTTCATATCTTTGTGAAAATAAAATGAATGTGTGCCCGGAATGTCGACGAACGTTTTCCAGGAGGGACGTTATGTTACGTCATCTTAGAAATTTACACTACGGAGTTCAAAGAGATGAGTTAAACGTATCACAACCAAAACAAAAACACGAAACAACGTCGTCACCACCGCAAAAGTATATGCGGAACACATCACCACCTATGCGGCGTTATACACAACGGAACCCTCTGCCACCAATGCGGCGTGATACACAGCCGGACACGTCACCACCGCCGCCGCCGCAAAAACCTATGCAAAACACAGACCCGCCGCCAGAATATATGAGGGACACGCCGCCGCCGCCGCCGCCGCCGCCGCGGGAGACAAACCCGTTACCTCTCGAGCCCTGTTCCAGTATCATGATCGCCGGACCGACGGGTTCGGGTAAAACCAGATGGACATTCGACTATCTACAACAGCTGAACTACTTGTACCGCACGCCACCCAGAAAAATTTTGTACTGTTACGGTATCTACCAGGACTTATTCGAAGACATGGAAAGACGAGTCCCGCGTTTAACTCTACATCAGGGGGTACCTACAGAGTCGGAAATAGAAGAATTTGCGGGTGGCGAGCACGATCTCATCGTCTTGGACGACCTCATGCACGAAGTTTTAAATAGCAAGACGACAGAATTACTATTTACGAGAGGGTGTCATCATAGGAAACTTAGTGTCGTTTTTATCAGCCAGAACATTTACGGTCAAGGGAAATCGGCGAGAACCATAGCCCTGAACTGCTGGTACATGGTGCTCTTCAAGAACATACGAGGAACTTCTCAAATTCAGACTTTGGGACGTCAGCTTTTTCCCGGAAAATCCCGATTATTGACGGAAGCGTTCGACGATGCTACCAGGGAGCCATTCGGTTACCTCTTGATTGACCTGACTCCCAGAGGAAAAGACGAGTATCGACTTAGGACACGGGTGTTTCGAGATGAAGATATTATCGTATACAAAAGTTTATAAGAGACAACCCAAAAGCCTCTAGTTCGTGTAATAATGAGTCAATTGGTCAAACGTCAGTGGACCTTTTTTAGACTTTTGTTATCCAAGACGTCGAACAAACAGAGACAAGCTTTACTAAACACGATCACGCGGGATCAGCTGAAAGCGTTGGTTCAGATCGCCATCAACTTTTTGCAGAAAACGTTTACCGTGCCATCGTCCGTGCTTGCAACGTTGGAAAGACACAGAGGCCTGATACGACGACTCGCCGATAAATCCGTGACACTCAGAGACAAAAGGCAAACTTTGAGAAGGAAAACGAAGGCAGTGATTCAGTTTCTCAGAGCCGTGGAACCGGTTTTGATGACTTTCATAAAATGAGTACTTTGCAGAAGTCCGTGTTGCTCCCGTTTCAAAAATACCAACGTTTAATCGCGGCTTCGAACCGCGACATCGAAAGACCATCGGAAGTAGATAAAATCGTAAAAACAGATCGGCCCACGGCTGGGACGACTCGCACTCTTTCAACAGACATTCAGCGACGTGAGGGACCTCCCGGTATCCCAGTGAGAAACGGACGAAAGAAAAAAAAGGAACGGAAAGCTTGGATCGACGATTGAAAAAAAAAAATGGCAGAATGGAAAGAGTATTTGTCATCCATTTATTTCGACCCCAATTATCCCGGAAGTTATGCGGGCCCAGACAAATTGTATGAAACCGTAAAGGCGGAGGGAAAATACAACATTGGCAAACACAAGATTTCTAAATGGCTGAGAGACCAAGATGCGTATTCCCTGACCAAAGGGGTGAGGCGCAAGTTTAACCGATCTAGGGTTCTCGTTGAAGGATTAGACAGTCAGTGGGACGTTGATCTGATGGACATGAAAGACGTGGCCGATACTAACGACGGCCATCAATACGTGTTGGTAGCTATCGACGTGTTTAGCAGATTCGCCCGGTGTTGGCCCGTACGAGATAAAACGGCTGGACAGGTGAAATATGCTCTGGAACGTATCTTAAATCGGAGACAACCCGAGACGATACGTACGGACAAAGGAAAAGAGTTCAATAATAAAATAGTGTCAAAGTTTTTCAAAGACAGAAATATACATCATTTTAACAGTCAAAATACGGAAGTGAAAGCGAACTACGCGGAAAGACTTATCAAGACCTTGAAGCAAAGGATTTATCGATATTTCATCGGACGTAGAACCCGGCGTTACATCGACGTGCTACAAGAGATAGTGAGTAGCTACAATCGAACCAAGCATTCCTCCCTCGGAAGACCACCCGACTCAATCAATCAAGACAACGAGGCCGAGAGCAGATACGAACAGTATATTCTGCGAAAAAAACGTGTTAAAGGCAAAAGTACGGAAAAGAAACGGTTTTCCCTCAAAATAGGTCAGGTGGTACGAATTTCTCGCATTAAAAACGTGTTTGACAGAGAATACTCTCAAAAATGGACGGGTGAGCTCTTTAAGGTCAAGCGACGATTTAGAAGAGAAGGAATACCCGTGTATAGGATCGAAGATTGGTCCGGTGAAGAAGTAAAAGGTACCTTTTACGAACAGGAACTGCAATCCGTAAATGTAGATGAAAACAAAGAATACTATGTGGAAAAAATATTGAAGAGAAGGACGAGAAATAACAGAAGGGAGTTATTGGTTCGATGGTTACACTGGCCTACAAAATATGACTCTTGGATACCAGAAACGGATTTAGTCAAATTTAGTTCATAAGAGACCCTTCAACACGAACCATGTTTCGTTGACTTAAGATGAACGGAGGCGACAGTCAGGAGTGGAGATTTTTTGGTGGTAGGGTACCGAAAGCCGAAATTGTTTACATTTGCCAAATTATCATCGTATACGTTATTATCGGAACTTCAATCGCCAACCTGTCTTTCCAGAACGGAAACGCCGAGCTGTGGATAAGCCTTTTGTGCAGTGCGATAGGATACGCTTTACCGGCGCCATCTTTGAACCATGGAAGAACATTACCTGTTTCTGAGCAGTCTTCAGTCCACTGATCAACACCCGAATAACATTCCCTCAGACTTTACTGTCGAGTTACCCTATCCTTATATTTTGGACGGACACTGGGTGTGCGGACTCAAAGAGATAACGCTTCGGATGAAAGACAACGTTTTATTCGTGTGTTCGGACATTTGCGAAGAATCCTACGCGGAAAATACGATGACGACAGTACTACGCCCTTTACAAAAACCTCCTGGAAGGCAATCTAGCGTCTACTTTCTATTCGAAAACCCCGCCTACATGACTGTCAAAGGAAACCATCTCAACCGCATTAGAATCTTCATAAGAGGCGGACAACTAGAACCTGTAGATTTGAAAAATTCTATCGTACGCTGTACCTTACATTTGAAAAGATGGAAGTAGAAAAATGGAAGAAACATTTCGAACGAATGGCAGAAGGAAAAATTGGACCCAATCACGAAGGACGCTATATCGTGGATACCGATCAAAGCGGAAAAGGAGGTCCGGAACCGAAGATTACGTTTGTGACTCCGATTGCTCAAGACATAGAACTGGCCAAATCGGAACTGAAAGAAAAGAAGGAAACCTCTCCGCGGAAACGACGTTATAAGAGGCCGTCGATCGCCAAAAACAAACGATCTAAGAAACCGAGATATACGGATCACGTCTTCAAGCGATGAATATCGACAAACACGATAACGACTTGGCCCTTTTTCGTTGGCCGGAAGTAGAGACAGCCACGCAAAAGAGAGAATGGATTAAAGTTAGACCCATAAATCAACTGACGGAAGGTGCGGCGATCGAATTCAATATTCCCGGAACATCGATGACCTATATCGATCTCAAGAGCTTACTCCTCAGCGTCAAATTGAAAATCCTGAAAGCCGACGGAACCGATTTACCATCGGGCGAAAAAGTCGGACTAACCAACAACGCTTTACACAGTATTTTTTCCCAAGTGGACGTCAACGTGCAACAAGTTCCAACCAGCCAAGTGGGCACGAATTACGCTTTTAAAGCTTATTTAGATACTTTGCTGAACACTAAAAGTCAACACCTATTGAACGGTCAGCTTTTCGCGCAGGACACAAGCGGGACGAAAATGGACATCACCGATCCATCCGGGGGTAATGTGGGATTGTACGAGCGAGCGAAATCTACGTCAGAAAGTAAAGAAGTGGACCTCTCGGGGCGCCTGTACGTCGACCTGTGTCAACAAGAAAGATTGATTTTGAACGGCGTCCCCATCAACCTTAAATTCTGGCAGAATACCGATCGTTTCCGACTATTGGCCGCGTCCGGAACCGAGTCTTACCGATTACGTATTACTGACGCTGCATTGAAAGTGGCCTTGGTGAAAGTACACCCCGATGTGATCTTGGGACAGGCTGACGTCATCAAGAAACACGACGCCATATACCCCTACAGACGTTCCGTCATCAAGACGTATGCGGTACCCAAAGGACAGTTTTCGTTCATCACGGACGACCTTTTTCAAGGAGATGTTCCCCAACAACTGATCGTTGGGTTAGTCCTGTCCAAGGCCGTGCATGGCTCTTACCAAAAGAACCCTTTCAACTTTCAACATTTCGACTGTAACTACGCCGGTTTCTTTGTGGATGGCCAATCGACGCCTTCCGAACCCCTTCAGATGAACTATAAGAGTGACCAGTTTGTCGACGCTTACCAGGCCTTGTATTTGGACGACGAAGACCGGGCTGCGCCTATTACTAGGAAAGATTTCAAAGGAGGATACTGTCTCTACGTATTTAGACCGAGCGGCGATATCAAAAACAGACCGGAGGACAGAGCTCATACCCGACTGGAATTAAAGTTTACTGAAGCCCTACCGGAGACGTGTACCGTCATCGTGTACGCCCATTTCCCCGCCTTACTCAAGATCGATGCTAGTAGAAACGTAACAATGGAATGATGTACGAATCTCAGCTGAACACCATCTTATCTCATGACCCTTCGGTTCGACGACAGTTTGGAGGGGTCTGTGCCGCCGACGAGCTTCCCATCAAGATAAGAAGACGTCCTAACTTGTTCATCGTCAATACCGATCAAAAAGGACAGCCCGGAACTCACTGGACCCTCTTTTACTTTCCGAGACTCGGACCTTGCGAGTTTTTCGATTCTTTGGGACGTGCACCAGATTTTTACCACGGACGATTCAAGACGGTGTTAAAGAGGAATGGACCTCGCTACGTGTACAATGGACTTCGAGTGCAACCTTCTGGTACGACAACTTGCGGGCTTTATTGCGTATACTACGCAAAACTACGGTGTCGTGGATGGACTAAAAACAAAATCGTGTCGTCGTTGAAAAAGACTCATTTTTGATCATAACTCTCTTTTTTTTTTTTTTTTTTTTTTAATATATGCATGCTATGTGTAAATAAAATGATAATAAAACAACAACAGAATACGAACAATCAAAAAAATTCTTTTTCTTATTTTATTATGCCCCGCTCAATACAGCGCGCCGGGGATTAGGGCGGTCCCTCCGGTAGCGCTTTACAATAACGTTAATTCGAGTAAAATGGGTATGCATACGGTATAAAATTGACTTTGTCGTTTTATACCCGTCATGAGTACCGTGCCAGACTGAAAACACGTGAAATGTATTCCATCGATTTTAAACATCACTGCTGGAAAGAGTTCCGGTTCGTAACTTCCCGAATAAAAACGACACACTTTGCCCAAATGTATCGCATAGTCCAGTTTGAAAGAAGCAGATATCGTCACAACTCGAATTTTCGAAAGTCGTACTTGCCATCCCAAACGTTGTAGTTGTCTGGCGTATCTTCTCACACGTCGTTTGGCCTCGGAAATAGATGATACTCGTCCGTTTACGGATAGTTTTCCGGACGAAAACACCATACAATGTCCTCCGATCTTAGGATGTTTCCACTGAGCTCCCGAATATCGACTAGGATCGTATATAATATTAACGGTCTTGGTTACCAAGGTTTTGAGGTTAATGTCACAATTTGTGTCGACTGTACACACAATGTTGGTAATCGTGATTCGAAACGAATGCCACGTACTTTATCCAGGGTAATTGGGCCGGGTTTTCTGGCTCGATCTCCGTTGTTCAGGATTTTAGCAGCCGTTGAATTGTCTCTGACGCTTTGAAAAGCGTAGGCGAGTAAAGGTTTAGGACGATCACACTGACTCACAACTTTATGCCACTCGTTGATCAACACATACAGTAAAGTTTCTAGTTGCCTCGGATACTGTTCCTTTAAGCTGTCCAGTTGTCGTTTTTCGTATCCCAGATGTACGGCAAAGAGCTCCCAGTTGCGCCCTAGCTCTCTGGCATAATTTAGAATATCCTCTTGCGTTAATATGCTCCTGGAAAAAAACAAAGAGTAAAATGCAGTTTTTTGTTTCCGTATTTCAAACACGTGTCCGTACAAAGTTTTTTTAACGAGTAGTAGCGCTATTCGAGAAAGTCTAAATCCATGGTATCCACTCACCAATTGCCACAGTCATTGGGATTGCACTCGGAACAGCTCAAATACCCCAACTGGTTCATATGATCGCTCTGAAATCGGCAAGGCACGAGGGTAGACAACTCGGGGATCGCTGCTGCTACGTCAGGGAAACTCTCTTGTAGCGTTTCGAATTCTGCTGGTCTCAGGCACAGTCCTTTCTTACAAGGCACGACATCGTCCTGGGGCTTCCAGTATTGTCTCACGTCCACGCAAGGATTGTTCTTCCTGACGGTACAGTACACATTCCCGCCTAAGTGAACCTGGTAATCCTCGTTCTTGCGCAATGCCCCGTTCACGTCGTCGATCGAGTCCACTAGTTCTTTCCAGCGGAACAAGGTTAAACTGATGCCTTTCTTCGTAGGTTTGTCGTTTTCCCACTCTCTGAGATCCACGCGTGTCTCGCCTTTCCACGAGCACACCTTCAGATATCTGTTATTTCCGAGACTGACGTTTGTGCTGTCCATGATGAGAATATCTGAACGAATGTTGATTACCTCTCATAGTTATTGCTTTTATAGAACGGTTGTGACATCATCTGTGCGTGTTGATTCGCCATTGGTCGACATTTTTAAAATAACGGAAACGAAAGGCATTGTTCTCGAATCGTATGGTCTTGTCTATTGTTCTCAACTTACATATACATTATCTACGTCATCGAAGAACAATGACAGGAAAAGTCTATTGTTCATTAGTATGGTGCGTGTTGATTCGCCATTGGTCGACATTTTAAAATAACGGAAACGAAAGGCATTGTTCTCGAATCGTATGATCTTGGCCATTGTTCTCAACTTACATATACATTATCTACGTCATCGAAGAACAATGACTCATGACCACGTGACGCTGATGACGTCAATAACCACTTAAGAACCACTTAAGTCATTTCCTGTTTTGCCTCCAAAGTGGCGCCCCTGTAGTCACGGCCGTCGCCTGGTTGGGTCGAAATCTTATCCGTCGCCAAAGGAAAATCTTTCTGGGACAGTAAATCTATCGCAATGTAATACTACAAAGCAAACATAGACTGGCTGCCCGAAAAGTCCGATTCCAACTTGTTCCGTTAACATTTTCTTTAAACACAGCCGTCGCCTGGCTGGGTCGAAATCTAATCCGTCGCCAAAGTAAAGTGTTTCTTGGACAGTAACTCTATTGCAATGTAATACTACAAAGCAAAAATAGACTGGCTGCCCCAAAAGTCCGATTCCAACTTGTTCCGTTTACATTTTCTTTGAACACAGCCGTCGCCTGGCTGGGTCGAAAACTAATCCGTCGCCAAAGGAAAGTGTTTCTGGGACAGTAAATCTATCGCAATGTAATACTACAAAGCACACTTGCTGCCACAAAAGTCCGATATCAACTTGTTCCGTAAAAAATTTCTTTAAGCACAGCCGTCGCCTGGCTGGGTCGAAATCTAATCCGTCGCCAAAGGAAAGTGTTTCTGGGACAGTAAATCTATTGCAATGTAATAATACAAAGCACACATGGACTGGCTGCCCCAAAAGTCCGATTTCAACTTGTTCCGTATACCTTTTCTTTAAACACAGTCGTCGCCTGGCTTGGTCGAAATCAACCACGAGTCCGTGCTAAATCGTTTGTCTGACAAACGATGTAGCCGTACCATCGCATATTAAAGGTCAGAAAAGGGAGCACTTTCTGGCGACATCTCGGCTCCGTGCTTTAACAGAAGGTAGAGATACATCTTGATGGACCAGTCGTGTTGGAATTTTGCTTGAAGATAATCTTGGTTGATTTTGATGGAAGTTTCAAAAGTGATGTTAAAACTTGAGTTGGAGTTAAAACTTGAGTTGGATTTCGTGCTTCTACAGAAGGCAGAATTACTTCTGGATGTTCTGGTTGTAGTAGAATGGTGCTTGAAGTTAATCTTAGCTGAATTGGTCGTAGATTCGAAGAAGATGTAAAACTGGAGTTGGATTTAGTGCTCTTACAAAAGGCAGGGATAAAAATGGATGTCGTGGTAGAAGGTTGCAATCCGTCCGTCTAAATTTAGTCCGTAAAATTAGTCGGTCTTCATTTTGTCTTTATTTAAAATATTGTCATATTTTTCAAGAAGAACAATAATACTAAAGAAGAACAATAATACTAAATATATGCTCGTTTGGTAATGTATATTTGTTATCAAAAACTTCTGAGTAACAATCAAAGCATCGTTGAAACTATTTTTTTTCTCTGAAGCTTTTAGATAATTCGATACCCCCGCGATTTTCCTTTTCTAAGTTATTTTCGCAAACGAAAACGTTTCTGTAACAAAATTTGCATTTAATCTTTAATTGACAATCGTCAGAGTCATGAGAATTTACAATACAATACATAGCACTTTTGAGTTCTAATAGAATCTTTTGCAATGTTTCATTTAGAGACCCCAAATCTGTGTAATTTTGAGAAGATAAATAAAAAAAAGGTTTCAATTAAACGTAATTTGGCGATAACTTTTCTCTTACAGATTTAGAAAAAACATTTAAAATGCATTACACATTTAATTTTGTCTTTTAAAAAGTGACAGGTCTTATCCAACAATATTATCCATAAGATATTGTAATGAAAAACGTCAATATATTTTTGATGTTCTTCTCTTGTTTGTTTGGAAATGATATTATTTATAGAGGCTTCATCCTTCAAGTTAAATTTTATTAAAAAGGTAAAATTTCTGTACAATCTTCGAATCTATTGCTTTCTCCAAAGTCAGAGTTCCTACGAGAAATATAAAATGCATTTGCATTCATAACATACTATTACATCGTCACTAATATGGATGATAACTAAGCACAGCTCCCATGGCCTGTTGGCCGTGACTCGTAGTCGGGCGGTCTGAGTTTAAATATGACTTGGCTAGCGGAGTAACTGTGTATTGCGGCCCGTATCAGTGCTAAAGTAGTTATCCTTAAAAATAGAAACAAGAGGTACAGTTTATGTACAGTATATTGTTTATTCGCGTTTTTGTAAAAGATTCCCAGAGCGATGAATATATATACGAGGGGTTATTTAAAAGTTCTGAGATAATTGCTATATCTTCTGTATCATTTACCAGATTTTGTTTTCTCAATATAAATTATTGACTTGCAAATTGTGTATCCATTGCTCCCCTTTCTGAATTTAATGAGATAACTTTGGCTTTTATTTAGCATGATGTGTGTAAGTCATTGCGGATTCTAATACAAGGTTCCAAGTAAAGGGTTTTGAAGATCGGTGCAATTTAGTGCTGGGCAATCAATTTTAAATCACAATCAATAATTGGTTTTAGTTGGAAGAGTTAATCAATTAATGATCAATTGTACAATCGTTTTTAGCTCCACTGGCTGAAAGCCACTGGGGCTATTGTCATGGCGTTGTGTCTGTCGTGCGTCCATCCGTCCGTGCGTGCGTGCGGTCGTAAACTTTTTCTTTAAAAATCTTCTCAATAACTACTGGATGAATTTCAACCAAACTTCACAGGAATGATCCTTGGGTGACCCTCTTTCAAAGTTGTTCAAGAAATTTTGATCCAATGAAAAACATGGATTTAATGGGAGTGGCTAATTTCTAAATATGGTAAAAAGTTACTTTTCTCAGATTCTAATTGATGGATACCAATTAAATTTTACATGAATGATCTTTGGGTGACCATTTATCAGTCTACCAAAAAATGTTGTGATCGGATGATAAATATGCATTGTATGGGCGGAGGTCATTTCTCTATATGTTATATAGTGGAAACTTTGAAAATCATTTACTCAGAATAATATTGATGGATATCAACCAAATTTAACTGGAATTATCCTTGGGTGACCCTTTAACAGTGTACCAAAAATTGTTGTGATCGGATGATAAATATGCATTTTATGGGCGGAGGTCATTCTCTATATGTTATATAGTGGAAACTTTGAAAATCATTTTCTCAGAATATAATAGACGGATATCAACCAAATTTCACTTGAATGATAATTGAGTGAAGCTTTATCAGCATTCAAAAAAATTATTGTAATCGGATTAAAAATATGTATTTTATGGGCGGAGGTCATTTTTTCTATATGTTATATAGTGGCATTTTTGAAAATCATTTCAACATCAGTAGAACCCAAAACATCTTAAAATCTAGTTAAATCTTAGATTTGCTTTTTCAAGAATTTCAAGTCTGTGGAGCGACTCAAGCCATTCATGGCTTTCTAGTTAGCTCCACTGACTGAAAGGCACAGGGGCTATTGTCATGGCGTTGTGTGCGTCCGTCCGTCCATGCGTGCGGTCGTAAACTTTTTCTTTAAAAATCTTCTCCTCAGAAACTACTGGATGAATATCAACCAAACTTTACAGGAATGATCCTTGGGTGACCCTCTTTCAAAGTTGTTCAAGAAATTTTGATCCAATGAAAAACATGGATTTAATGGGCGTGGCTAATTTCCAAATATGGTAAGATGTGAGTTTTCTCAGATTCTAATAAATGGACGCCCCCAGCTGGGCGGGGGATAGAAATAGTCGGCTGCTGTCCATGTAGTACATGGTAAGACCCCAAACAAATGGACCTGCCCGTTTGCCGTGGGCTGCGACCCGTAATGCCTGATGACGGGATCCTGGTGGTTGAGTGACCTCAGGGATTGGCTAGGCCCTGTTTTTGCAACACACCACTTTGGCCCCGAGTTGGGATAAACGGGAGGTCGGGCGGGCCCGACCCGATCAATCGGCTGGTCATGCCTTGCCCTAGGGCGTTTTAATCGAAAGACTTGTATTTTCATTGTGTTTTCATCAACCACCGTTTTCAAATTAAATGACGTTTTCACTTGCGCCTTAGAAGGCGGTGGCTCATGGGCCAATCGGGTATATTTGGTGTTTGATCGACAATTTTACTGTCTGATGTCTACTTCATGCTTGGTTGAAATATTCATCAGCGTAATTTTGCTTGATCTAGCCATTTTGCACGAGTATATCGGCGATGTATCCCCGGCACCTCTCCTGAGATGGAATTCCCCAGGTTAGGTGTCCCCTTGTAGGACTCCGAGGGCGGGTGGTTTGGAGCATCGCCGATGAACCACATGAAACAAACATGGCAACCCACAAAAAAACCAAGCGCTATTTGTCCGACTCGGAAGAAGAACAGCAAACTGTTAAATCATTTCCAAAATTCATTGTAATTGAGAGTCAAGATCCGGAAATCCCCATTACTCATTTATCTCCGTTTATTATTGAGAAGCAAATACAGTCTATATTGGGAACACCAAAATCAGTCAAAAGTCTAAAAAATGGAACTCTTCTTGTGGAAACTTCTAAGAGAATACAATCTGAAAATCTTCTAAAAATTACTAAGTTTTTCAACATAAGTGTAGATGTTTATGAACATGAGAAGCTCAATCAATCAAAAGGGGTTATTCGTTGCAGAGAATTAGCAAAATGCACCTTAAGTGAAATTAAAGATAATCTTAGATCGCAGGGTGTTAGAGAGGTTAAACGCATCGAGTTTAAAAGAGAAGGGAAAATTATCAGAACTAATACATACGTTCTTACATTTGGTGACTCGACTCTTCCGAAAGAAATAAAGATTGGCTTTGAAGTAGTAAAAGTAGACATCTTCATTCCAAATCCTCTGCGTTGTTTCAACTGCCAGAGATTTGGACATCATGAAAGTAGGTGTACAAACACCAAGATCTGCAGAAAGTGTTCTTATTCTGGACCTGAAGATGAACACGATGAAGATGAATGTGAAAATGATCCCAAATGTTTTAATTGTGGACAAGATCATCCTGCAAGTTCTAGACAATGCCCAAGATTTCAGAAAGAGAAGGAAATAATAAATGTTAAATGTAGACAGTCGGTCTCTTTCTTTGAGGCAAGAAAGATTGTAGAATCCCGAGAAGAGTTACTAACGAATGAAAAAAGTTATGCAAATAAAACCAAATCTGCTTCCGAGTCGCCACAAAAGCAAAAGGAATGTACTTCTTGTGAACGTATGTTGAAAATACTTTCTGAGTTGTTTCCAGAAGTGCGTGATAAGATAAATGAAATAATGTCTTCTGAAGAACCAAATGTAAGTACTACTAACACGAAAAGTCTAGAAAGCAAAGTAACCGTTCCTGAAAAGAACAAAACAAATCTCCGACCAGCTCGGATCACTGTTAACAAAGATGTTAGCAAAAGTATGAGCAACCCGTCTCAAAAAGAAAAGTCTACTCGTAATTCAGAGTCTGCCAGCCAGAGAAAGCTCCGTATCAATCTGGAGAAGGTCTGTCCTCCTCCAGCTTCGACCGGTAATCGCTTCTCTGAATTAAGCGAATCAGACGACGAGGAGGAGGAGATGGATGTACCCGCTCCCCCTCCTTCAAACCCCCCTCCTTCAAATCAAAAACCAACAGATGCAATAAGGCAAGGTGCCAACAAAATAAACCTAACAGGAGTTAAATAATGGGTTATTCTTTACTTCCATTAATAAGTGGTATATATTTAACAATTACCTTCATAATGGCGAATAACATTATACAATGGAATTGTCGCAGCATCAAGGCCAATTTCGAAGAACTTAATCTTCTAGTTAACAAACAAAAACCAGTTGCAGTTTGTATACAAGAAACGTTTCTTAAAGACACAGATAAGTTTTCTCTGAAATATCACTCTTGCTATCTCACTAACTTTTCAGATCGCGAGAAAGCGTCTGGTGGTGTGGGAATTATTATAAATAATAATATCCCTCACCGTCATGTCAGTTTGGATACTTCTTTGCAAGCAGTGGCTGTAAGTGTCTCGTTAAATAAAACAATTACATTATGTTCTATTTATCTTCCTCCAAGTTCCCCTGTTGATGGAAGAAAACTTGATCATCTTGTTGATCAGCTACCACAACCTTTTATACTCATGGGGGATTTCAATTCTCATCATAGGTTATGGGGATGCTCCAATACAGACGACAAAGGTCGTACTGTTGAGGATTTTGTAACTAGACATGATCTTGTTTTATTAAATGATAAATCTAAAACTTATCTTCATCCTGCAACTGGAACTTATTCTTCACTGGATTTGACCATTTGTAGGCCCGATATCTTTCCAGATTTTAGATGGAAAGTTATCCCTGACCTTCATGGTAGTGATCATTTTCCAATTCAGGTTTCTGAATTAGGACCATCTGTTCAGGAACGTCCTAGGCGTTGGAAACTCCATAAAGCTAACTGGGATATTTTTAAAACTACTTGTGAGCAATCAATAAATCCAGAAGCCTTTGATGAGTGTGAAGACCCTGCCGAATTATTTACATCTTTACTTTATTCTGCTGCAGAAAAAGCTATTCCACAAACATCACCTGATCCAAAAAACCCTAACAAGCCATGGTTTAATGAGGATTGCAAAAAGGCCATAGCTGAGCGAAAAAGTGCTCTCAGAGAATTTGGTTTAAGACCTACAAAAGAAAATCTCTACAAATTTAAAATTGCACGAGCGAAAACTCGTAGAACCATAAAACAAAGTAAGCGTTCGTCTTGGAGACAGTATGTTTCTAGATTAAATTCTAGATCATCTGTCAAAAAGACTTGGGACATGATACGTAAAATCAGTGGGAAAAATTCATCTCTAAGTGTTGGTCATCTCAAAACAGATGATGAGGATACAGTTTCATCAAAACATGACATAGCTAATATCTTGGCAGACACGTTTGCCAAGAAATCTTCCTCTTCAAATTATTCTCCTACGTTTCAGAAATTTAAAGGTGAGAAAGAAAAGTCGAAACTTAATTTTAGTTCCAAAAATTTGGAACACTATAATAGAGACTTTTCCGTTAAAGAGTTGAAGAAAGCTTTGAAAAAGTGTCATGACACTTCCGTAGGTTCTGACAGTATTCATTATCAGTTCCTGAAACGTTTACCATCTCTCTCCCTACACTGTTTACTTGACATTTATAACCAGGTTTGGAAAACGGGAAGCATTCCAGTATCATGGCGGGAAGCTATCGTTATTCCAATACCTAAACCTGGTAAAGATTCCACAAATCCTTCAAATTATCGCCCTATAGCTCTTACTAGTTGCATTTGTAAAAGCATGGAAAGAATGGTTAATGATCGTCTTGTCTGGTTTCTTGAAAAGAACCACCTAATTACGGAAGTCCAAAGTGGCTTTCGTAAACAAAGAAGCACTCTTGATCATCTTGTCCGCTTCGAGACTTTTATTCGAGAAGCCTTTATAAAGAAAGAACACGTTGTTTCTGTGTTTTTTGATCTTGAAAGTGCTTATGATACCACATGGAAGTATGGAATTATGAATGACCTCTATGATTTCGGTATTCGAGGTCGCCTTGCCTATTTCATATCTGCTTTTTTGGATGAGCGCCAGTTTCGAGTCCGTGTAGGAGATACTTTATCTGATCCTCATGAACAAGAAATGGGTGTTCCCCAGGGAAGTATTTTGTCAGTGACGCTTTTTAGTGTCAAAATTAATAATATCGTTAAAACGGTTGTCCCTGGCGTGGAATGCTTTCTGTATGTTGATGATTTCTGTATTTGTTACAGATCAAAACATATGTATACCATTGAAAGACAATTGCAACAAGTCTTGAATAATCTTTCTAAATGGTCCAATGAAAACGGCTTCAAATTTTCCAAGACCAAAACTAAGTGTATGCACTTTTGTCAGTCTAGGAAAATGCATCCTGATCCAGAATTGAAATTAGACGGGGTGCCGATTGAAGTTGTAAAAGAGTTTAAATTTTTAGGTCTCCTCTTCGACTCGAAACTTTCTTTCATCCCACATATTGACAATTTGAAAAATAAGTGCCAAAAAGCACTTAATCTTTTACGTGTTGTATCCAGTATGGACTGGGGAGCTGATAAAAAGGTTTTATTACGCCTTTACAGGACACTTGTCAGATCAAAGTTAGATTATGGCTGCGTTGTTTATGGTTCTGCACGACCTTCATACCTTCGCAAACTTGATACTATTCATAATCAAGGCTTGCGCCTTGCTTTGGGTGCCTTTAGAACATCACCTGTCAATAGTATTTATATTGAAGCTAATGAACCTTCATTGAATCTTAGAAGGAACAAACTCTCATTACAATATTATCTGAAACTAAAATCAAATCCTGAGAATCCGACATACAAAGCTGTGTTTGAACCTAAACACAGACGGGATTTTGTTAAAAAACCAAGTGCAATACCCCCATTTAGTTTACGTTGTGAAGCAGATGTTAACTCTCTAGATTTTGATCTAGAGGACGTGGCAGAACATATCGTTCCTGATGTTCCTTTGTGGACGTCAAAAAGCCCCACGTTTCTTTACGAACTTGCTTCTAGCAAAAAGGATACAACCGATCCAACTGTTTTTAAAACAAAGTTTCTAGAAATTAAAGAGAAATACGCATCATATGAAGAGATTTACACAGATGGTTCTAAGAATGAAGAAAAAGTTGCCTCAGCCACCATATTAGAAGGCGAAAAATACCAATTTCGTTTACCGAATAACTCTTCAATCTTCTCAGCTGAGCTTAAGGCGATTAATCTCGCACTCGATCATATCATCGAAGAGCGCTTTTCTCGCTATATTATTTTTACTGACTCTCTGTCAAGTATGCAGGCTATTGAATATGAGAAAACTGACAATCCCCTTGTCGTAAGACTTCTTGACAGTATAGCTCAGCTTAATGATGTTGATCTCGTTTTTTGCTGGATTCCTAGCCACGTTGGTATTCATGGTAATGAAGAGGCAGATAAAGCTGCCAAGGAGGCATTATCACTCGAGATTTTACCCTCTGTAGTACCTTTTACCGATTTTAAACCTTTAATTCATGGTTTCATTCAGGAAGTCTGGAGGAACAGCTGGACTGATCCTTCCAATATTAATAATAAGCTATTTTCTGTCCGACAGGATCTTGGCGATTGGTTGCCTGGTTACAGGTCAAACCGTCGCGAAGAACTTATCCTGACTCGCTTACGCATTGGTCATACTTATCTTACGCACTCTTACCTTCTAAAAGGAGAAGATATTCCAATGTGCATTCCTTGCAGCTCCCCTCTTACTGTCAGGCATATTTTTATTGATTGTGTAGATTTCTCTTTTACAAGAGTTAGATATTTTAAAGTTGACAGTATGAATGACTTATTTAACAATGTTAAAATTGAGCTGATATTTGATTTCCTGAAGGCCATTAATTTGTATAGTAAAATATGATTTTATGTTCTTCTAAATCCATTTTTCCTTTAGATTTAAAAGTGTTTCTTTGTATTCAAACATTGATATTGAGTGTTCTTTTGAGCACTATTTCTTTTTTAGTTTTGAAAGTATAACTAATTTCTTTATATTTCTACCGTTTACATATTTTTTATTTCACGATTTACAGCGATTTCTTTTATTATGTTATAAATATCTTAGATTTTTGTTATATATGGTCGTCGCCTTTTGATATTTTAAAAGTTTTGCGCCCAACATGACCTTAGATGTCGACGGGCCTTAAAACTCCATCCATTCATTCATGCTACAGATCAAAACACATGCATACAATTGAAAGACAATTGCAACAAGTCTTGAACAATCTTTCAAAATGGTCGAATGAAAACGGCTTCAAGTTTTCAAAGACAAAAACTAAATGTATGCATTTTTGTCAATCGAGAAAAATGCATCTTGATCCAGAATTAAAGTTGGACGGAGTACCGATTGAAGTTGTCAAAGAATTTAAGTTCTTAGGACTCCTTTTTGATTCTAAACTGTCGTTTATTCCACATATTGATAATTTGAAAAATAAATGCCTAAAGGCACTTAATCTTTTACGTGTTGTATCCAGTATGGATTGGGGAGCCGATAAAAAGGTTCTATTGCGCCTTTATAGGGCACTTGTTAGATCAAAGCTAGACTATGGCTGTGTTGTTTATGGTTCTGCACGCCCTTCATACCTTCGCAAACTTGATACTATTCATAATCAAGGATTGCGTTTGGCGTTGGGAGCATTTAGAACGTCACCAGTTAACAGTCTTTATACAGAAGCAAATGAGCCTTCTTTAAATTTACGAAGGAAAAAGCTTTCTTTACAATATTATCTAAAACTTAAATCCAATCCCGATAATCCTACTCATATAGTTGTGTTTGATCCAAAATATAGAAAGAATTTTGAAAAGAAACAGAACCCTATTCTTCCCTTCAGTTTGCGTTGTGAGGCTGATGTAAATTCTCTAGACTTTGATCTAGAGGACGTGGCAGAACATATTGTTCCTGATGTCCCTTTGTGGACGTCAAAAAGCCCCACGTTTCTTTATGATATTGCTTCCAGCAAAAAGGATACAACGGATCCAACTATTTTTAAAACAAAGTTCTTGGAAGTTAGAGAAAAATACAAATCACATAAAGAGATATATACAGACGGTTCAAAGGATGGCGAAAAAGTTGCATCAGCCACTATTTTAGATGGCGAAAAATATCAATTCCGCCTACCTAATAACTCTTCAATTATTTCAGCCGAACTTAAGGCCATTGATCTTGCACTTGATCATATGATCGCAGAACGTTTCTCTCGCTATATCATTTACACTGATTCTTTGTCAAGTATGCAAGCGATTGAGAATGAGAAAATAGACAACCCAATTATAGTTAGATTACTTGATAAAATAGCTAAGCTAAATGATGTTGATCTCGTTTTCTGTTGGCTTCCAAGCCATATTGGCATTCGTGGTAATGAGGAGGCAGATAAAGCTGCTAAGGATGCATTATCACTTGAAATTTTACCATTTGAAGTACCTTTTAACGATTTTAAACCTTTAATTCATTGTTTTATTCAGGAAGTCTGGAGGAACAGCTGGACTGATCCAGCAAATTTTAATAATAAGCTATTTTCTGTCCGGCAGGATCTTGGTGATTGGTTACCTGGGTACAGGTCAACCCGTCGCGAAGAACTTATCTTGACTCGGTTACGCATTGGCCATACACACCTCACTCACTCCTATCTTTTAAAGGGAGAAGACATGCCAATGTGCATTCCTTGCAACTGTCCTCTTACTGTCAAGCATATTTTTATTGATTGTATAGATTTCTCTTTTACTAGAGATAGATATTTTAAAGTTGACAGTATGAAGGACTTATTTGACTATGTAAAAATTGAACTGCTTTTTGATTTTCTGAAGGCTATTAATTTGTATAATAAAATATGATTTTATGTTCTGTTGAATCCAATTTTCTCTTAGATTTTAAAATGTTTCTTTGAATTTAACATTAATATTGAGTGTTCTTTTGAGCACAACTTTCTTTTAAGTTTTGAAGGTAATACTTCTTTCTTTCTTACAGTTCTACCGTTTACATAATTTTTATTACAAGATTTACAGTGTTTTGTTTTAAAGTGTTATAATTATCTTAATTTTGAAGGTATATTTCGCCTTTTAAAATAAGTTGTTTTTTTTAGAGTTTTGCGCCCAACATGACCTTAGTTGTCGACGGGCCTTAAAACATAATTCATTCATTCTAATAAATGGATACCAATTGAATTTTACATGAATGATCCTTGGGTGACCCTCTATCAGTCTACAAAAAATATTGTGATCAGATGAAAAATATGCTTTTTATAGGCGGAGGTCATTTCTCTATATGTTATATAGTGGAAACTTTGAAAATCATTTACTCAGAATAATATTGATGGATATCAACCAAATCTCACTGGATTGATCCTTGAGTGAAGCTTTATCAGTCTTCGAAAAATTATTATGAGCGGGTGAAAAATACGTTTTTTATGGGCGGAGGTTATTTTTTCTATATGTTATAAAGTGGCATTTTTGAAAATCATTTCAACATCAGTAGTACCCAAAGTATCTTAAAATCTAGTCAAATCTTAGATTTGCCTTTTCAAGAATTTCAAGCCTGTGGAGCGACTCAAGCCATTCATGGCTTTCTAGTCTTAGAAATTAATATCACAACACTCCCAGTATCTTCATTTGAAGAATACAGTGGGGAAGGTTACTTAAAACTAATGACATAAAGACTCTTTCTGCAGATTTTTCTTATAACTTCATGGATCAGCATGAAACAGTTGTAACTGCCTATAAACATATAGGCAGTTACAACTGTTTCATGCTGAGCCATCAAACTCATGTAGGTTTCGATAACAACATATGATGGCTTTCTTTTATGTGTTAGGAACTGATTTATCAAATGAAAATACTTAGTCAATTATTCACAATCTAAAGCCCAAGCAACTTAATTATATCGATTATGATCGCTAGTGCAACTTAAATACCAACATACCTTAAGCTGGTCCTGCAGGGATTTTATCAAGGCCTCCAAATTTTGTCCATCGGTCTGCAAGATAGTAACGTAATATTTTACAATCAAGTTTTATACATTATTTTTCCCATTTTTTCAATCATTCACAGTTTATATTTTAAAAAAAACAACAAAGGAATTGCCAGCTTTGATCTTTTGGGAAGGGAAGATAATTCAGCAAGAAATTTTAGTAGGGTCCTTAAAACTTTAGAATGCACAATACCAGCTACATTGTGTAAATTTCACATCACTAAATGTACTAGTTCAGAGGAAAAGCTCCAGATAGTTAAAAACAAGAGGACCATGATGGTCCTATATCGCTCACCTGAGTAAGTCAACTCATAACTTGTCAAAAATGTTATTTAATACCATATTAAAAATGTCTGATGTACATTTAGGGTGGATTCAAAAGAAGCAGACTTTAATTTCCTCCTACTGCAATTTGATTTTCTTTTAATTGCAAACAAAGTTATTGATGGAATCGAATTCTTTTAACAAGTTTAGTAGACCTAAACCTTAAGAATATCCCTGCCAAGTTTAAGATATGCGGAATAGTTGAGGCGAAGATTAATCTTCTCTGATATTTTTGGCGATATTTTGACATTTCCAATACCATGGAAACCAGAGATTTTGATTGAATAAAATTATTTATACAATTTTGTAGAGCTTCACGCAAAAAACATCCCTACTAAATTTCAGCTTAATTAGCCCAGAAGAAGTTTTTCTAAGATTTTCGGCCATTTTTGGCCATTTTTCAACCTTTCTGTTACCATGGGAACCAGAGTTTTTGATGAAATTAAATTCTTTTAACAACTTTTGAAGAGCTTCATCCAAGATACATCTCTGCCAAGTTTCAGCTTGATTGGCCTATTGGTTTAGGAGGAGAAGAATTTTTTCTAAGATTTTTGGCCATTTTCGGCCATTTTTCAACCTTTCCGTTACCATGGAAACCAGAGTTTTTGATGAAATTAAAATCTTTTAACAACTTTTAAAGAGCTTCACCCAAGTAACATCTCTGCCAAGTTTCAGCTTGATTGGCCCAGTTGTTTAGGAGGAGAAGAATTTTTTCTAAGATTTTTGGCCATTTTCGGCCATTTTTCAAACTTTGCATAACAAAAGCAACCAGAGTTTTTGATGAAATTTAATTCTTTTAACAACTTTTAAAGAGCTTCACCCAAGTAACATCTCTGCTAAGTTTCAGCTTGATTGGCTCAGTTGTTAAGGAGGAGAAGAATTTTTTCTAAGATTTTTGGCCATTTTCGGCCATTTTTCAACCTTTCCGTTACCATGGAAACCAGACTTTTTGATGAAATTAAAATCTTTTAACAACTTTTGAAGAGCTTCACCCAAGGAACATCTCTGCCAAGTTTCAGCTTGATTGGCCCAGTTGTTTAGGAGAAGAATTTTTATAAGATTTTCGCGATTTTCAGCCTTTCTGTTACCATGGCAACCAGAGTTATTTATAGAATTAAATTATTTTAACAACTTTTGAGGAGCTTCACCCAAGGAACATCTCTGCCAAGTTTCAGCTTGATTGGCCAAGTATTTTAGGAGGAAAAGATGTTTAAAGAAATTGTTGACGGACGGACGGACAGACGGACGATGGACGGACGACGGACGGTGAGTGATCACAATAGCTCACCTTGAGCACTTTGTGCTCAGGTGAGCTAAAAATATGTGAAAATGACAAATTCCAGGGGAGATAATTCAGAAATACTGAGACTGAAAGTGTTGGTCCATAAAGAGGCAAAAAATGTGAAGAAATATATTTCCTTACCCTTAAACATATTATTAAAATAAATACCTGGCAGGCAGTTTCTCGTGCATCTTCACTAGGAAGTGCTATCTGTGAGGCAGCTATCAATGAATTCCCTGGATCTACAAATATGAATTAGAACATTGAATGACTGGTCACCAATTATCATGTCTATTAAAGTCATCCAATAATAATAACAATAATCATAACAATAATGTCTTTATTTAACGAGGCTACAAAGTTGGGTGAACCCAGTCTTCCCTGTAAGCCTCTGAAAATAATATCATGTGGAGAATACATCAAATTTATACAGTACAATATTTATAAAGATATAATTTGGCAATCTATAAACAATAATTGTGTTGTCCGAGCTTTGTGTATAACTATCAAAAGCCCCTACAGAATAGACACTTAAAATAGTTTTGCACACACCCTAGAATAGGTTTGTCACTAGTTATCTTTCCTTTTAAAAAATCATCTTTCCTTTTAAAAAATCTAAAATAAGGTAAACTTATAAAGACATTTTGGAAAAGAGAAAAAGAATCAATATCAAGTAATTTTTACTTCACCTGAGCACATTGTGCTCAAGGTGAGCTTTTGTGATCATTGAATGTGCGGTGTGCGTCGTTCGTCGTGCGTCGTCATGCGTCAACAATTTTAGTGTTTACACTCTAGAGGCCACAAATATGATCCAATCTTCATGAAACTTGGTCAGAATGTTGGTCAGGTTGCAAGGATGAACCCTATTGAAAATGGGAAGGATCCATGCCAAATCACGGGAAAAAGGGCCTTATGACCAATTTTCTTGTTTACACTCTAGAGACCACAAATATGGCCCAATCTTCATGAAACTTGGTCAGAATGTTGGGCAGGTCACAAGGATGAACCCTATCGAAAATGGGAAGGATCCGTGCCATATCAAGGGAAAAGGAGCCTTATTGACAATTTTCTTGTTAACACTGAAGAGGCCACAAGTAAGGCCCAATCTTCATGAAACTTGGTCAGAATGTTGGCCAGGTCACAAGGATGAACCCTATCGAAAATGGGAAGGATCCGTGCCATATCACGGGAAAAGGAGCCTTATTGACAATTTTCTTGTTTACACTCTAGAGACCACAAATATGGCCCAATCTTCATGAAACTTAGTCAGAATGTTGGGCAGGTCACAAGGATGAACCCTATTGAAAATGGGAAGGATCCGTTCCATATCATGGGAAAAGGGGCCTTAATGACAATTTTCTTGTTTACACTTTAGAGGCCACAAATAAGGCCCAATCTTTATGAAATTTTGACAGAATGTTTTGCAAGTCAGGAGGATGAACCATATCGAAAATGGAAAGGATCCATACTATATCAAGGGAAAAGGGGCCTTATTGACAATTTTCTTTTAAATTGTCTAGAAGCCACGAATGTGGCCCAATCATCATGAAACTTGGTCATATTTTTGGCCAGGTCACAAGGATAAAACTTATTGAAAATGGGAAGGATCCATGCAATATCACGGGAAAAGGGGCCTTAAAGACAATTTTATTGTTTACTTGCTAGAGGCCACAAATATGGCCCAATCTTTATGAAACTTGGTCAGAATATTGGTCAGATTATAAGGATGAACCCTATCGAAAACGGGAAAGATCCATGTTATATCACAGGAAAAGGAGTCTTTATGATAATTTTCTTGATGTAACTCTAGAGGCTTCAAATTTGGTCTTAACTTCATGAAACTTGTTTTTTTGTAGAAATTATCTCCTTTATGACATCTGCCTATTTGATTGATGAGATGTCGGTCAAAGAGACTCAGGGGAGCGATCTAGGACCATCTTGGTCCTCTTGTTCAAGGAGTTATATCCAACTGCTGCAGAATAATTGATATTGATATTTCATTGAAATAATGATTTTAACATTATTTCAGTCATATTTCGGCTGCTGGAGCACCTAACATCCTTTCCTAGCCACAAGCTGCTATCCCATATAGGTTTACGATTATCAGCCCATTGGTGGTAGACAAATAGTCAGAAAGAATGAGTACCCTGCCTTTGGGGATCGAACCCGGGAAATTCAACTTTTGAGACAAATAGAAGAAATTCTAGAAGTTTATCACCTCAAGTTATTCTTCAACACATATGTCATTTGCAAAATTAAGTCAAAGTGAGAGAAAAAACTTTTCTGTCTGTCAGAAAAAAAAACACAGGGAACAAGAGCAATACCTACAGGTACTAACACTCGGCTACAGACGACGTCGAGTTCCCGATTGGGCCATAACCCATAAATAATTTCAGAGCTTCCCCTTGAAAATCTGATAAGCCCTTGTTCACACACATGTGCTTTCGTGCTCACGTCGGATTATTCAAGTTTTATACATGAGTGTTTGCGCCCAACATGACCTTAGTAGTCGACGGGCCGTAAAACAATATTCATTCATTCATGAAGATCTCTTCATTGACAACAGTTATGGCACAGGTTAAATGTTGTTATACAAACCCCTAAGATTACAGTAAAGTATTAAGCGACCACAACTGGGACCATTAAAAAGCGGTCGTATGAGAAAATCACAAATAAACATTTTTTTATTGAATATGCATATGATTGAGAGATTCTCAAAATCCCATGTTTTAATAACTGAAAAGAATCCTCTCATTGAGACGATTCTGGTGAGTTTTCACAACATAGGATTCATTTTCAATAATTTTCAGAACAACAATACGTTCTTTTTAGGAAACCCTTATTTAAGGAAGGGGATATCTAAAGCAGTTGCTTAATAAAAAATGGTCGATTAATAGACGTGGTCGCTCTAGCACGATTGACTGTACAACACCAATGTCAAAGTTAACAATGCCAGGGTGATGACAATAACTTGATTTTTCGAAACAGCCAAGTTAAATAAAAACATAAAAATTCAATGAAAGGATTTTTTTTACAGACGGGCCCTTCCTTCCTTGATGCAGCCTTATATTGCAAGAAAGTGACAATAAAAATAAGCGCTATGATGGTCATACATTGAGAACAATGTATAAAAATTTCTTACAAATCAATAAATTTACTAAAATTTTGTGTTAACATAAAATTTTACATAAAGCCTTTCTACATTGACGTGACAAGAACTTCAAAAAGCAATTTTGCATTGTTGCATAATGAGGCACATTCTGTGAAAGTTGCATACAAAAACATGCATGTATAGAAGTTGTATTATAAGAAAATTGCTCATCAAGACAAGAGGGCCAAAGTGGCCCTTAATCGCTCACCTGAGTGCACTGTCCAAAACTGGTTTTAAGGCAGAAAATCTGTCTTCCACGGCGAGCACAAAATTTTCTAAGATTTGACCCTGTGACCTTGTGTTTGACCCCACTTGACCCAATTTCAAACTCGCCTGTGATTTGATAAAGATGATAATTGTAACCAAATTTCAGTTTGATCAGGCAAAAATGTAATCATTAGAGTACATACAAGGTTTCTAAGATATGATCCCGTAACCTAAATTTTGGCCCCACTTGACCCAATTTTGAACTTGGCCCAAATTTTACCAAGACAATCATTCTGACCAAATTGCAGGTTGATTGGGCAAAAAAAGTGACCTCTGGAGTGCATACAAGGTCCTTCTAAGACTTGTCCCAATGACCAAGTTTCAGAAAATTGGTCAGAATAATTATCTTGATGAAATCTCGGACAAGATTGAAATTGGGCCATGTGGGGTCAAAAACTAGGGCCCCCAGCTGGGCGGGGGGATAGAAATAGTCGGCTGCTGTCCATGTAGTACATGGTATGACCCCAAACAAATGGACCTGCCTGTTTGCCGTGGGCTGCGACCCGTAATGCCTGATGACGGGATCCTGGTGGTTGAGTGAACTCAGGGATTGGCTAGGCCCTGTTTTTGCAACACACCACTTTGGCCCTGAGTTGGGATAAACGGGAGGTCGGGCGGGCCCGACCCGATCAATCGGCTGGTCATGCCTTGCCCTAGGGCGTTTTTATCATAAGACATGTCTTTTATTGTTTTCCCTAAACCACCGTTTTCATTAAATGACGTTTTCACTTACGCCTTAGAAGGCGGTGGCTCATGGGCCAATCGGGTAAACATGGTGTTTGATCGACAATTTTACTGTCTGATGTCTACTTCATGCTTGGTTGAAATATTCATCAGCGTATTTTTGCTTGATCTAGCCATTTTGCTTCGAGTATATCGGCGATGTATCCCCTGCACCTCTCCTGAGATGGAATTCCCCAGGTTAGGTGTACCCTTGTAGGACTCCGATGGCGGGTGGTTTGGAGCATCGCCGATGAAGTCAATCAACTATTATGGCAACCTCAAAAAAAGCCAAGCGCGCATACTCATCGGACTCTGAAGAAGAAGCCCCAAGATCACATTCATTTCCAAAATACATTGTTGTTGAAAGTGAAGACCCAGAAAACCCAGTAACTGAATTGTCCCCTTTTATTATTGAAAAACAGATAAACTCTATTCTTGGTACCCCTAAATCAGTAAAATCTCTTAAAAATGAAACACTGCTAATTGAAGTATCTAAGAAGCAACAGGCTGACAACTTACTTAAAATAACAAAATTCTTCAACATTAAAGTTACAGTATACGCCCATGAAAGATTCAATCAATCAAAGGGTGTTATACGCTGTAAAGAGTTGTCCAGATGTACAATAGATGAAATTAAAGACAATCTAAGATCTCAAGGGGTATCTGAGGTGAAGCAAATCCAGTTTAAAAGGGATGAAAAGATGATCAGGACCAACACTTACATTTTGACATTTAACGAACCAGTACTTCCAAAGGAATTGAAAGTTGGATTTCAAATTGTAAAGGTTGATGTTTATGTCCCGAATCCGCTACGTTGCTTTAATTGTCAGCGATTCGGACATCACGAGAGCAATTGCACAAGGTCGAAAGTTTGTAGAAAATGTGCTTTTACTGGACCGAATTACGAACATGACGAAGATGACTGTGAAAATGATCTTAAATGCTTTAACTGTGGTCAAGGACATGCTGCCAATTCTAGACAATGCCCTAACTTTATTTTACAAAAAGAGATTCTTGAAGTGAAATGCAGACAATCTATTTCATTTTATGAGGCTAAACGTATCGTGGAGTCTAGACACTTCACTGAAACTGAAAATAGTTATGCTAATAAAGCTAAACAAGTTTCTGCTGGATTAAAAAAACCTGAACAGTGCGGTACTTGTGAACGCCTTTTGAAAGTAATTACTGAATTATTTCCTCAGGCGAAAGAACAAATCCAGAAAGCATTATCTGAAGAAACATCTTCACAAGAATCACCAGTTAAAGTTGATGAAAAACAATCTGCTTCTTCCGAAAATAATCAACCTCAGAAGACCACAGTTTCGAAACCAAATAAAGTCAATATTAACAAAAATAGTAGTAAACCACAAAAAGAAAAGTCTAAACCAAATTCAGAGTCCGTCAGTCAGAGAAAGCTTCGAATAAATCTGGACAAGGTTTCTCCTCCTCCAGTTTCGACAGACAACCGATTCACTGAATTAAGCGAATCTGACGATGAGGAAGAGGAGATGGATGTAGCCGCTCCCCCTCCTTCAAATCAAAAGCACACAGATGCAATAAGGCAAGGTGCCAACAGAATCAACCTAACAGGAGTTAAATAATGGGTAGATTCTTACTTCCATTAATTAGTGGTATTATTTTAATTTTAACCTCCACAATGGCGAATAACATAATACAATGGAATTGTCGCAGCATCAAGGCCAATTTCGAAGAACTTAATCTTCTAGTAAACCAACAAAAACCAGTTGCAGTATGTATACAAGAAACGTTTCTCAAAGACACAGATAGGTTTTCTCTAAAATATCATGCTTGCTATTTTACTAACTTTATAGAACGCGAGAAAGCGTCAGGCGGTGTTGGAATAATTGTAAATAATAATATCCCTCACCGTCATGTTAGTTTAAATACTTCTTTACAAGCAGTGGCTGTCAGTGTCTCTCTAAATAAAACAATTACACTGTGCTCTGTTTATCTTCCTCCAAGTTCCCCTGTTGATGGCAGGAAACTTGATAATCTAGTTGACCAGCTACCACAACCTTTTATACTTATGGGGGATTTCAATTCTCACCATAGGTTATGGGGATGCTCCAATACAGACGACAAAGGTCGTATTGTTGAGGATTTTGTAACTAGGCATGATCTTGTTTTATTGAATGATAAATCTAAAACTTATCTTCATCCTGCAACAGGAAATTATTCTTCACTGGATTTGACTATTTGCAGTCCTGATATTTTTCCTGATTTTTCATGGAAAGTTATCTCCGACCTTCATGGTAGTGACCATTTCCCTATTCAGATCTCCGAATTAGGACCATCTGTTCAGGAGCGCCCTAGGCGTTGGAAACTCCATAAGGCTAATTGGGAACTTTTTAGAACCACATGTGAACAGTCGATAAATCCAGAAGCCTTTGATGACTGTGAAAACTCTGCAGATCTGTTTACAACTTTACTTTATTCTGCTGCAGAAAAAAGTATTCCACAAACATCGCCTGACCCAAAAAGTCCAAACAAGCCATGGTTCAATGACGATTGCAAAAAAGCTGTAGCTGAAAGAAAACGTGCTCTTAGAGCATTTGGCTTAAGGCCTTCAAAGGAAAATCTTTACAAATTTAAAATTGCACGTGCAAAAGCACGTCGCACTATAAAACAAAGTAAGCGTTCGTCTTGGAGACAGTATGTATCTAGATTAAATTCTAGATCATCGGTCAAAAAGACTTGGGACATGATACGTAAAATTAGTGGGAAGAATACATCACTTAATGTTGGTCATCTTAAAACGGATGACGATAATACAGTTTCTTCCAAACATGATATTGCTAATGTCTTGGCAGACACGTTTGCAAAGAAATCTTCCTCTACTAATTATTCACCTACGTTTCAGAAATTTCAAGGTGAAAAAGAAAAGTCTAAACTTAATTTTAGTTCCAGAAATCTGGAACACTATAATAGAGACTTTTCCGTTAAGGAATTGAAAAAAGCTTTAAAAAAGTGTCACGACACTGCCGTCGGATCAGATGCTATTCATTATCAATTCCTCAAACGTTTGCCATCTCGTTCCCTTCATTGCTTACTTCAAATTTATAATCAGGTATGGAAGACGGGAAGCATTCCAGCCTCTTGGCGGGAAGCTATCGTTATTCCAATACCTAAACCAGGTAAAGATTCCACAAACCCTTCAAATTACCGCCCTATTGCTTTAACTAGTTGCATCTGTAAAACCATGGAAAGAATGGTTAATGATCGTCTTGTTTGGTTTCTTGAAAAGAACCACCTTATCACGCAAGTCCAAAGTGGCTTTCGTAAACAAAGAAGCACTCTTGATCATCTTGTTCGCTTCGAGACATTTATTCGAGAAGCCTTTATTAAGAAGGAACACGTTGTTTCTGTCTTTTTCGATCTCGAAAGTGCTTATGACACCACTTGGAAGTATGGAATTATGAACGACCTCTATGATTTCGGTATTCGAGGTCGCCTTGCTTTTTTCATCTCAGCTTTTTTGGATGAACGGCAGTTTAGAGTCCGGGTTGGAGATACTTTATCTGATCCCCATGAGCAAGAAATGGGTGTTCCCCAGGGGAGTATTTTATCGGTGACACTATTTAGTGTCAAAATAAACAACATTGTTAAAACCGTTTGCCCTGGTGTGGAATGTTTTCTCTACGTTGACGACTTTTGTATCTGCTACAGATCAAAACACATGCATACAATTGAAAGACAATTGCAACAAGTCTTGAACAATCTTTCAAAATGGTCCAATGAAAACGGTTTCAAGTTTTCAAAGACAAAAACTAAATGTATGCATTTTTGTCAATTGAGAAAAATGCATCTTGATCCGGATTTAAAGTTGGACGGAGTACCGATTGAAGTTGTCAAGGAATTTAAGTTCTTAGGACTCCTTTTTGACTCTAAACTTTCGTTTATTCCACATATTGATAATTTGAAAAATAAATGCCTAAAGGCACTTAATCTTTTACGTGTTGTATCCAGTATGGATTGGGGAGCCGATAAAAAGGTTCTATTGCGCCTTTATAGGGCACTTGTTAGATCAAAGCTAGATTATGGCTGTGTTGTATATGGTTCTGCGCGCCCTTCATACCTTCGCAAACTTGATACTATTCATAATCAGGGATTGCGCTTGGCGTTGGGTGCATTTAGAACATCACCAATTAACAGTGTTTATACAGAAGCAAATGAGCCTTCCTTAAATTTACGCAGGAAGAAGCTTTCCATGCAATATTACTTAAAATTAAAATCCAATCCCGATAATCCTACTCATAAAGTTGTTTTTGAACCTAAATATAGAGAGGCTTTTGAAAAGAAAAAGAACCCAATACTTCCTTTTAGTTTGCGCTGTGAAGCCGATGTAAGCTCTCTAGATTTTGACCTAGAGGACGTGGCAGAACATATTGTTCCCGATATTCCTTTGTGGACATATAAAAGTCCAACGTTTCTTTATGATCTTGCTTCAAGCAAAAAGGATACAACAGATCCATCTATTTTTAAAACCAAATTCTTGGAAGTAAAAGAAAAATACACATCTTACGAAGAAATATACACTGACGGTTCAAAAGATGGCGAAAAAGTTGCTTCAGCCACTATTTTAGATGGCGAAAAATATCAATTCCGACTTCCCAATAACTCTTCTATTTTTTCAGCCGAGCTTAAGGCCATTGATCTCGCACTCGATCATATGATCGCAGAACGTCTCTCTCGCTATATCATTTTTACTGACTCTATGTCAAGCATGCAAGCGATTGAGCACGAAAAAACTGACAATCCCCTTATTGTAAGGCTTCTTGATAAAATAGCTAAGCTTAATGATGTTGAACTAGTTTTCTGTTGGCTTCCAAGCCATATTGGTATTCGTGGTAATGAGGAGGCAGATAAAGCTGCCAAGGAGGCATTATCACTGGAAATTTTACCTTTTGAAGTACCTTTTACCGATTTTAAACCTTTGATTCATGGCTTCATTCAGGATGTCTGGAAGAACAGTTGGTCCGATCCAGCGAACCACAGTAATAAATTATACTCTGTTCGTCAAGATCTTGGTGATTGGTTGCCTGGTTACAGGTCTAACCGTCGCGAAGAACTTGTATTGACTCGACTGCGCATTGGGCATACGCATCTCACTCACTCTTACCTTTTAAAGGGAGAGGAGATGCCAATATGCATTCCATGCAACACCCCTCTAACCGTTAGTCACATATTCATAGAATGTTTAGATTTCTCTTCTATCAGAGATAATTATTTTAAAGTTGAGAGTATGAAGACCCTTTTTGACTCTATTAAGATTGAGCTAATTTTTGACTTCCTGAAAGCCATTGGTTTGTATAATAAAATGTAATTTTACGTCTTTTTAAAATTGAATTTATTCTTAGACTTGATTGCGTTTATCGTGAATTTTAAGTTATTTTGAGTGATCTCTTGATCATGATCTTCTTTTAGACTTGAAATATTTTCTGTACATTTTTAACATTTATACTGATTTGTCTTATCCTATTTACCATGATTTGTTTTATAATGATTTCGTCTAGTTTAGTTTTGATGTATAATTCACGTCGTTTAAAACAGTTATTTATTTTTTCAAAATGTTTTGCGCCCAACATGACCTTAGCTGTCGGAAGGCCTTAAAACGATATTCATTCATTCATTCAAAAACTAGGTCGCCGGGTCAAATCTTAGAAAAACCTTGTGGACACTCTAGAGGCTATATTTTTAGCCCAATCAACCTGAAAATTGGTCAGAATGAATATCTTGATGAAATCTCAGACAAGTTCGAAATTGGTTCAAGTGGGGACAAAAACTAGGTCAGGGGATCAAATCTTAGAAAAACCTTGTGGACACTCTAGAGGCTATATTTTTAGCCCAATGACCTGAAAATTGGTCAGAATGATTATCTTGATGAAATCCCGTACAAGTTCGAAATTGGGTCAAGTGGGGTCAAAAACTAGGTCACCGGGTCAAATCTTAGGAAAAACCTTGTGGACACTCTAGAGGCCATATTTTTAGCTCAATCAACCTGAAAATTGGTCAGAATGGTTATCTTGATGATGGTCAAAAACTAAGTCACAGGGTCAAATCTTAGAAAAAACTATTAGATTGTTCAGGTGAGCGATTAACTATAGTCCTCTTGTTAGCTCAACTGGCTGAAAGCCACTGGGGCTATTGTCATGGCGTTGTGTCCGTCGTCCGTCCGTCCGTGCGTGCGTCCGGTCGTAATTTTTCCTTTAAAAATCTTCTCAGAAAAAACTGGATGAATTTCAACCAAACTTCACAGGAATGTTCCTTGGATGACCCTCTTTCAAAGTTGTTCAAGAAATTTTGATCCAATGAAAAATATGGATTTAATGGGCGTGGCTAATTTCAAAATATGGTAAAAAGTGAGTTTTCTCAGATTCTTATCAATGGAAACCAATAAAATTTTACACCAAAGATCCTTGGGTGACCCTTAATCAGTCTACAAAATATAATTGTGATCGGATGGAAAATATGCATTTTATGGGCGGAGGTCATTTCTCTATATGTTATATAGTGGAAACTTTAAAAATCATTTTCTCAGAATGTAATCAATGGATATCAATCAAAAATTTTTGGTATGATCTTTTAAGAGTGGAGGTCATTTCTCTATAAATTTTGTTATATAGTTGTAACTTTGAAAAATCATTTTCAACATCAGTAGAACCCCAAATATCTAAAAGTCTAGTCAAAACATTTATTTGTTTTTACAAGAATTTCAAGCCTGTGGAGCGACTCAAGCCATTCATGGCTTTCTAGTTTTTACTTTTATCACTGTCCAAAGTAAATATTAGCTCTTCTTCATCCATACTGAGGGTGATGATCAACAATGGCTAGGATATGTTTACATGGTATGCTGTGTCTTATGAAATCATCACGGTTGTAATTGGGAAAAGTCTCGAGATATTCGACACCGTGATTGTCAATATTCACATTTATTACTTTTTCAAATTCCAGCCTTTCCACATTTGGCGGCATCCGACAAAGACAATGGTAGGTGAAAGGTAGCGGTTTTCCTTTCAAAAATTCTGGGCCATCTTCTGAGTATTTTTTGGCGCTTGCCAGACATTTTACATTGTTCAAAATATACGTAGGAAAATGGATATAAAATGAATTGTAAATGAAAAATAAGTGTCCCATTGCAAACCAATTTAAAACAAGATGTGTTTCTGATACACAAATTCCCCCGAAATGACCATTTTTGTAAAGTTTTCGTAGAGCAAAGGATTGATAAGGGTTAATGGATGACCTTGAGGAAGGTCAAATTGTATGGAACGGATAGATATCATTCAAAGGAAGTTGTATACCAAATTTAAGCTTTGTATGTCAAATACATTTGGAGAAAAGACAAATGTTAAGTTTTCTAAGTAAAATGTTTAAAAAAGTTTTCGTAGAGTAAAGGGTTGATAAGGGTAAACGGATGACCTTGACGAAGGTCGTAATGAATGGAATAACTAGCTATCATTGAAATGATGTTTCTTACAAAATTCGAGCTTTGTATGTTGAATACTTTTGGAGAAAAGGCAAAATGTTAAGTTGTCGGACAGACAGTCAGGCAGACGGACGGACACGAGTAAAACAACATGCCCCGATCTCTCGATACGGGGGTATTAATAGAAGCTTGTAAGGATAATACTTTTGACAAACAAAAATATAATAGCTTCATAACAACGTGGAATCATGTGAAACAAAACAATCATAAAATCATTTTTTGATACGTGACCAATCTCCAAATGATCTGAGACGGTCTTTCGTCAGAAGCACCGTAAGTGACGAATTTGTTCCCTTTACGAGCACTTACTACCATGACTCGGACACCAAGGAGTTTTTCAAATGCCTCGACATCATTTAGACTAAGATCTTGGTGGGTGTTTACCCTAGCTTTCTTTCATAGCGCTTATGCTAGTTTAGCCTGAGTCTGCCTTTTCTTATCTATCAGTTTACTGAAATGGGATCCAGTTACCATTTTGTGCTCTAGATTCAATTTTAGATTGCTTTTCCCCGCCTGTTCCTAGTTCTTTTTTTTTTTAATTTTTATTGCGCCCGACATGACCGTAGATGTCGATGGGCCATAAAACAACATTAATTCATTCTTTTGTGTAGCCGCAACCAAAGCGCAGTTTGTCTCTCACCAATTGGTAGATAATCGTAAACCTGTGTGAGATAGCAGTCGGAGGCTAGGAAAGGGTGTAATGGTAGTACAGGTAAAAGAAATACCAGGAATCCATTGTTAGGTACTCCGGCCGCCGCGATATAACTGCGAAATTGTTGAAAGCGGCGTAAAACCCATTCAAACAAACAGATCATTCCTTTGTTCCTACTTATTGCATTCCGCTCCAATTGTCTATTTGTCTCTCACCAATGGGTTGATAATCGTAGAACTATGTGAGATAGAAGCTGGAGGTTAGGAAATATTGTGTAAGTTGTACTGGTGATAGAAATACAATGAAACCATTGTTAGGTGCTCCAGCCGCCGCGATATAACTGAAATAATGTTGAAAGCGGCGTTTAGCTCCAATCAATCACTCCAATTGACTGCATCTATTTGACTTGGACCATCTTACACCTATTGCTCTAGCCAAGCATAATTTATCTTGATTTTCAATGGTTACAGCAGATCTGTTTAGATGATACGAATTTTCACGTTTTAACTGCGAAATTTGTAATCCGCCTCCTTTTCACACCTTTGGGTAGCTGAATTGTCCCAATGAAGATGGTGAAACTGTGATCTATGGTCAATTGTTGATTACTGTTCAAAACTCTCATAATATGTCCCAACAGTTTCTGTACGGTGAGTTCGTCCCGTCTCTGTAATGGGACAACTATGGCATCTTGGAGCTCATAAATACGCGGACCAAATCGTTGTCAGCTAAGTCGCCCTTGGCTCTCTCCAACACCGTTTCCAGCATGTCTTCAAGCCCCCCTTGAATGTCCATTAAATTTTGGCCATTTTACTGCTCATCGATTTTTACCTCATTACAGGTGTCCACTGCCAAATTCTTTTGTTTGATCTTTTTGACTATTCTCCAATCGTGAAGGCCGCGACCATAGGGCAGTTGGTTAGGCATAAGACTCCCAATTTGAAAGTCGTGGGTTCGATCCTCGGTGGCGGCAAATATTCTTTCCGACGGTTGTCTCTCACCAGTGGGCAAATAATCGTAAACCTATGTGAGATAGCAGTCGGAGGCTACGAAAGGGTGTAATGGTAGTACAGGTGAAAGTATTACCATGAATCCATTGTTAGGTGCTCTGGACGCCGCGATATAACTGCGAAATTGTTGAAAGCGGCGGCGTAAAACCCATTTAAACAAATCATCATGCTCAAGGATGTCACCTTTAAATCCGCACTTTTTACAAACCTTGGATTTCACACATATGTCTTCGTGATGTCCAAACCTCTGGCAGTTGAAGAAAAGGAGAGGATTTGGGACAAAAACATCTACTTTTACAAATTGGAAGCCGGTTTTAATCTCTTTAGGGAGGGTTGATTCATAAAATGTTAGGATGTATGTATTGGTTTTTAGCTCCACTGGCTGAAAGCCACTGGGGCTATTGTCATGGCGTTGTGTCCGTCGTGCGTCCGTCCGTCCGTCCGTGCGTCAGGTCGTAAACTTTTTCTTTAAAAATCTTCTCCTCAGAAACTACTGGATGGATTTCAACCAAACTTCACAGGAATGATCCTTGGGTGACCCTCTTTCAAAGTTGTTCAAGAAATTTTGATCCAATGAAAAACATGGATTTTATGGGCGTGGCTAATTTCCAAATATGGTAAAAAGTGACTTTTTTCAGGTTCTAATTGATGGATACCAATTAAATTTTACATGAATGATGCTTGGGTACAATAAATTATAATGATCGGATGAAAAATATGTATTTTATGGGCGGAGGTCATTTCACTATATGTTATATAGTGGAAACTTTGAAAATTATTTTCTCAGAATCTAATTGATAGATATCAACCAAATTTAACATGAATGATCCCTGGGTGACCCTTTATCAGTCTACCAACAATTATTGTGATCGGATGAAAAATATGTATTTTATGGACGGAGGTCATTTCTCTATATGTTATAATAGTGAAAACTTTGAAAATCATTTCAACATCAGTATAACCCAAAATATCTAAAAATCTAGTCAAAACTTAGATTTGCTACTACAAGAAATTCAAGCCTGTGGAGCGACACAAGCCATTCATGGCTTTCTAGTTAGATCCACTAGGGCTATTGTCATGGCGTTGTGTCCGTCGTTCGTCCGTCCGTACGTGCGTCCGGTCGTAAACTTTTTCTTTAAAAATCTTCCTCTCAAAAACTACTGGATGTTTTTCAACCAAACTTCACAAGAATGATCCTTGGGTGACCCTCTCTCAAAGTTGTTCATGCCCCCAGCTGGGCGGGGGGATAGAAATAGTCGGCTGCTGTCCATGTAGTACATGGTAAGACCCCAAACTAATGGACCTGCCTGTTTGCCGTGGGCTGCGACCCGTTATGCCTGATGGTGGGATCCTGGTGGTTAAGTGACCTCAGGGATTGGCTAGGCCCTGTGTTTGCAACACACCACTTTGGCCCTGAGTTGGGATAAACGGGAGGTCAGCCTGGCCCGACCTGATCAATCGGCTAGTCATGCCCTGCCCTAGGGCGTTTTTATCAAAAGACTAGTCTTTTAATTGTGTTTCCTAAACCACCGTTTCCATTAAATGACGTTTTCACTTACGCCTTAGAAGGCGGAGGCTCATGGGCCAATCGAGTAAATGTAGTGTTTAATCGACAATTTTACTGTCTGATGTCTATTTCATGCTTGGTTGAATTATTCATCAGCGTATTTTTGCTTGGTCTAGCCATTTTGCTACGAGTATATCGGCGATGTATCCCCTGCACCTCTCCTGAGATGGAATTCCCCAGGTTAGGTGTACCCTTGTAGGACTCCGAGGGCGGGTGGTTTGGAGCATCGCCGATGAAGTCAAGAAACTAACATGGCAACCTACAAAAAACCAAGCGTACCAAAGTTAAATTTAATTTTTACACATTTATAATAATCACTTTACATACATATATATATATAAACAGACTCAAAATTCTTTGATAATTTCTTTCATTTCCCTTTTAAATCCCTGCTGCAGCCGCGTTATTTGCAGCAGGGCCGACTGTAGGCAATGTCATGATTCATCAATTTCTTTGTACATTTTGGCCTGAAAAAAAGAAAAATATTATATATAGTTTGTGCGTGTGTCTTTATTTTAAATTGATTGAATCATTAATTCCCTCTCTATAAATCTTTTTGAAAATAAATGAATAAAATTAATATATATACTTGGAAATCTATGTTAATTCCATAATTCCTAAGGATGCATGTATACTGAATATTTTGAAATAAATTTGAGATAAATTGTATTCAAACAGTGTAAGTAATTTGGATTATTGCTAAAAGCATGAATAACCCCAGTTCGCATTGAACCCCTGATGAAGAAACATTGAGTTTCGAAAGCGCTAGGGTTATTCATGCTTTTAGCAATAATCCAAATTACTGACACTGTTTGAATACAATTTATCTCAAATTTTTATATATATATATATATATAAGCATCTTTACTGTTTATTCAACATTATTAAATAATTCACTAGAATGATGTACTCACAAGTCTGACACCCCCTGGATGCCAGGGAATGTCTTCTGCCCCTCTCCTTGCTTCATCCTCTTCTTCTTCTCTCTCCTCCTCTTTTCTTTTTTTTCTATGTTTCATTCTTGCACTTCCTCTTCTCCGAAGAGAACCTTTTGTTCTGAAAAAAAAATGTCATTTTATGCTCCACGAAAATATACTGGTGATTATACAGTCGACGACTGATGTATCAGCTGCAGAGAAATCTCAGTGATAGATAAAACTTATTAGTCCCCTACCGGTGTTCACACCGGAGGGGACTATAGGTTTGCCCTCCGTCTGTCCGTCCGTCTGTCCGTCCGTCCGTCCGTCTTTCCCTCCGTCCGCTCAAATCTGGATCCCGCGATAACTTAATAACTAAGCAAGCGTTTTTGATGAAAGTTGGTATATGACTAGATGGCAATGTGTAGATTATGCACTTCATTTTATTTTTGTTTTTCGACTTAAATTGAGGTTGCTATGGTTACAGAAATAGTGAAAATATGGCCAAAAATGGGATCCTGCGATAAGATAATAACTAAGCAAGCTAGTTTGATGAGACTTGGTATATGACTTTATGGCAATGTGTAGATTATGCACATCATTTTATTTTTGTTTTTAGACTAAAATTGTTGTTGCTATGGTTACGGAAATAGTGAAAATATGGCAAAAAATATTGGATCCTGCGATAAGTTAATAAGTAAGCAAGCTAATTTGATGAGACTTGGTATATGACTAGATGGCAATGTGTAGATTATGCACATCATTTTATCTTTGTTCTTTGACAAAAAGTGCGGTTGCTATGGTAACGGAAATAGTGAAAATATGGCAAAAAATGGATCCTGCAATAACTTAATAACTAAGCAAGCTAACTTGATGAAACCTGTTTTAAAATGTAAAAAAATTTATAAGCCATGTTAGTCCAGTGTCGTCCCTGATAGAATTGGCGTGGGAAAACATTGAGACAAACAAAGCCGGTAGGGGACTTATGTCCATGTCCAACATGGCTCTTGTTGTTTATGAACCTTCATGTGTGGATTTCTTATAATAAAAGAAACTTACATTATAACTTTCATTTTTAGCTCCACTGGCTGAAAGCCACTGGGGCTATTGTCATGGCGTTGTGTCCGTCGTGCGTCCGTGCGTGCGGTCGTAAACTTTTTCTTAAAAAATCTTCTCCTCAGAAACTACTGGATGGATTTCAACCAAACTTCACAGGAATGATCCTTGGGTGACCCTCTTTCAAAGTTGTTCAAGAAATTTGGATCCAATGAAAAACATGGATTTAAGGGGCGCGGCTAATTTCCAAATATGGTAAAAAGAGAGTTTTCTCAGATTGTAATGGATGGATACCAATTAAATTTTACATGAATGATCCTTGGGTGAGCAAAACGATTTTTCCGAACATTCCCAATCACCCTCGCAGATCGACTCAGATTTGTTCGGTCAGAGCTGGCTGCTTGACGATACATTTACAAACGAAGATATCCCGATTTTAAAGTCTACATTTGTGAATGAAATCGTGATGGATTCCAGACATTCAAGTGACCTTGACCTTGGAAGTATCACAACAAACTTTTCCCATGACACTAGCTCTCATCAAGAAGAATAACTGTGCCAAATTATTTTCAAATCCATCAATAAATGTACAGGTCCGAAAAAAAATTAATCCTGGCACGCACGCACACACCCACCTAAGTGAAATTGTGACAACTGTGTCTTGCTCATTGGAAGCGGACTCGACAAAAATAGTCTGTGAGCAACAAGAACATTCGTAAATGTAGTCATTTATACATTTGGGATGATAATGAGTTATAACATACAAGACTTATAAGAAGCCTTTGTAAAACTTTCGACCCCAGGGACCTGAAAATTTTGACCCTGGGGCCATATTTTGAACAATGTTGATAGAGATCCACTAGATGTGCTCCATACCAAATATCAAAGCTCCTAGCCTTTTTGTTTGGGAGAAGAATTGTTTTCACTATATGCTTTTGTAAAACTTGTGACAATCCGGGTACAGGTCAATTTTGACCCTGGGGCTGTAATTTGAACAATCTTTGTAGAGGTCCACTAGATGATGCCACATACCCAATTTCAAAGCTTTAGGCTACACTGTTATGGAGAAGATGATTTTTTTTAATTTTTTTCCTTAATTTTATCATTTGTTGCCATAGCAACCAGAGGTTTTAACCTTTCAATGCCTGAAGACCCATTTAGTCGTCCTGCAGCAATGATGTAATAAAAACACAGAAAATTTCATAAGGCTAGTTAGCGTATGAAAACATTGAGGCAACAGCAGAAAATGCTCATTATGAGCATTTTCTGCTTTTGCCTCAATGTTTTCCAAACTCGCCTGCTGTAGGACACATAAATGCGTCTTTAGGCACTGAAGAATTAATAGAAAAAATTCTTAGAAAGAGATTGACCAAAGGAACATTCCTGTTAAGTTTCATAGAAAATTGGCCAGTTTAGAAGGAGATGTTTGAAAATTGTTGACGCACAACAGATGACAAACAAAGGGTGATCACAATAGGTGAACTAAAAATAAAACTTCTGCATTTTCAGACCAGTGCTGGTTACTGAAGTTATTGCTCTAAAGCACATGAAGACATATAAAGGTAAATGGTATAAAGCACTGTCAAATTGTGTTAATGTTTACTGATTTTTACACTTCACTTATTATTCAGAAATATCAGACACTGGCAACTAACTACACCTGTAAAATATCAACCGTGACATTCAGTTTCGGATTTTGTAGAAAATAAAACTTCCAAATTTTATTGTAGAAAAATACAAATTGCATCTAGGTGGAAAGTTCAAACAATGAACTCTAGTAGCTGCATGTAAAAATATTTTTATCAATTACTGTAACAAGAGGACCAAGATGGTCCTAGATCGCTCACCTGAGTCTCTATGACCCCTGGGACATCACATTAATTAGATAGGCAGATGTCAAAAAGAAGATAATTGCCTAAAATCAATACCATGGAACGTTTTCAGCGAAGAGCAAGACAGATATACCTTTTTGCTCTTTGATTCTAGGTAAAAAGGGATGCACCCGGGTGGACCCCAAAAGTGACCCCAGGGTCTTGATATGAACAAACTTGGAAGAGGTCCATAAGATGATGCTACATTCTAAATATGAAAGCTGTCTGCCTTCTGGTTTCAGAGAAGAAGATTTTTGAAGGTTTTCCCATTTTCACCCATCGTGCTCAGATGAGCTGAAAGGGATGCGCCCGGATGGAGCCCAAATATGACCCAAGGGTCTTGATATGAACAAACTTGGTAGGGGCCCACAAGATGATGCTATGTACCAAAAATGAAATAAGTGTGCCCTCTGGTTTTGATTAAAGATGATTTTAAAATGTTTTCGCTCTTTGATTCTATGTAAAAAGGGTTGAACCTGGGCAAAGCCCAAACATGACCCCAGGGTCTTGATATGAACAAACTTGGTAGAGGTCCACTAGATGATGCTACATACCAAATATGAAAGCTGTCTGCCTTCTGGTTTCAGAGAAGAAGATTTTTGAAGATTTTCATTTTTTACCCTTCGTGCTCATAAGAGATAAAGGGATGCACTCGTGTTAAGCCAAAATATGACCCAAGGGTCTTGTTATGAACAAACTTGGTAGAGGCCCACTAGGTGATGCTACACACCAAATATTTAAGCTGTCTGCCATCTGGTTACAGAGAAGAAGATTTTTAAAGTTTTTTGCTCTTTGGTTCTATGTAAAAAGGGTTGGGCCCGGGCAAAGCCCAAATATGACCCCAGGGTCTTGATATGAACAAACTTGGTAGAGGTCCACTAGATGATGCTAAATACCAAATATGAAAGCTCAGAGCTCCAGATAATTTTTTGAGTCAAGGGGTATTTACCCCTCATAATTTTTTTCAAGGGGTATTTTCAATAAAGCTTTCAACAGACGGGGTATTTCTGGTCTTAATTAATCTTTTACATAAAGTTTCCTTTTAATTTTAGGCATCATTCTTTTACAAGTGTAAAGAAAAAGGCCCATATAAAAAAGAGATGAATAAATTGGAAGAGTGATGATTAAAAGAAAAAGATAGAATATCCGAGAGCTCATGTCAGACTTTAAAAAAAAATAATAAGTGTACCTTTAGAGTTGTTCAAACTTAATTACCAGAAATAGCATCACCTGCTACATGTAAGAAGTTATTAGATGAAGGTGATTTTGGAAGAAAATACTAGTCTTAAAGAAAAAAAATAAGATATAGTACAGTATATAATAATCAAATTTTAAAGGGGTGTCATAACTTTTGTTATAAATGATAAGATCTGCTTAGTTATCATTGACTGGTTTTGATTTTTGGAAGAAAATAAGTAAAAGAAATATTCTTAGATATAAGACAATATTTTATTTTAATTGTCAAATTTTGAAGGGGTATCTTAACTTTTGTTCTAGAAATAATAAGATCTGCTTAGCTATTATTGACTGGCTTTGATTTTTTGGATGAGAGTGAGGATAAAACGAAAAATATCTAGATATAAGACAGCATTGTAACCATTTAATAGTCAAATTTTACAGGGGTGTCATAACTTTCGTAAATAAAAAAAAGTTTGGGTGTCATAACGTTCGTACCAGCGTCGTCTGCGAAACGAAAGTAATATCAAGGGAAAATTTAGAGATACTGTAAAACTTTGTGGACAAATAAAATAAATTAATGGTGATGACACCACATTGCCAGCTATCTTTACATTGACTGAGGGGAATTCAGGATTGAACATTTATTTTAGCCGTAGGAAGAGCTAAATTAGACTGGTAAAATCCAAGTTTTAATAGGGGTGCGAAAGAAGTCGTAGATCTATTTAAACAATGCCGGCTCCAAAGATGTCATTGACATTTTCGGATTTCGGATAGAAAATTAATTTTACAAGAGAAATACCTCGGATATAGATCTATCGAACAAAAGACCCAAACAAAGACACCGAAAACAAGTTGTGAATGCATGCATATTTTCATTTAATAGGGGTTTCGAGTATGCACACACACATTTAATGTCATCTGCTAGTTTTAAATCTTTTTTTTTTTCACTGACGAGGATTTTTCTTTTTCTTAGAGAGAGATTTCGCAAGTCTAAACGGTGATCACGGGCGAAGTTTTACATTGAAAAAATTACTTTGATGCGCATTTTCAAACACGGAGAAAATATTATTAGTCAATCAATCAAAATATTTGCAATGTACTGACAGGTCACCGGAGATAAACGGAAATTTTCTATTCTCGGAAATGCGCGAAATTTAAAACTCAATACCGCTCTGCTAGTGACGTAAAAAGAATTTTAACTGTTTTTAATTGGGCGAGGAGATTCACGCTGTGTTCGGTTAAAGAAACTCCCGTGTACTATTTTTACAGCAAAGAAACCTATTTTTAAACTTCTTTGGGATTCCGTTGTATTTTTGTTCTCACCCTGTCGTTTTCCAAACTCGGTACGCTAAGTAAAGATAAATAATGCGTTTTTACAAATTTTGATGCGTAGCTGTACGCATTTTGATAAATATCTTTGCGTACTCTAGCCAATTGGTAGCGTAAAGTACGCAGATACGCATCCTATCTGGAGCTCTGAAGCTGTCTGCCTTCTGGTTTCAGAGAAGAAGATTTTTAAAGATTTTCATATTTTCACCCTTTTTGTTAAGGGTAAAGGGAAAGTTAAGGGTGTATTTCATTTATTTGAACAGCTTTGGTAGAGCTTGACCCAAGGAACATCCCTGCCAAGTTTTATCAAGATTGGCCCACTGGTTTAGGAGGAGAAGATGTTTAAAGAAATTGTGGACGACGCACGACTGACGACGGACATTCTATGATCCCAATAGCTCACCTTGAGCACTTCGTGCTCAGGTGAGCTAGAAAAGGGATGCACCCGGGTGGACCCCAAAACTGACCCCAGGGTCTTGATATGAACAAACTTAGAAGAGGTCCATAAGATGATGCTACATTCTAAATATGAAAGCTGTCTGCCTTCTGGTTTCAGAGAAGAAGATTTTTGAAGGTTTTCCCATTTTCATCCATCATGCTCAGATGAGCTGAAAGGGATGCGCCCGGGTGGAGCCCAAATATGACCCAAGGGTCTTGATATGAACAAACTTGGTAGGGGCCCACAAGATGATGCTATATACCGAAAATGAAAGCAGTGTGCCCTCTGGTTTCGATTAAAAAAGATTTTAAAAGATTTTCGCTCTTTGATTCTTTGTAAAAAGGGTTGCGCCCTGGCAAAGCCCAACTATGATTCAAGGGTCTTGATATGAACAAACTTGGTAGAGGTCCACTAGATGATGCTACATACCAAATATAAAAGCTGTCTGCCTTCTGGTTTCAGAGAAGAAAATTTTTGAAGATTTTTATTTTTTTACCCTTCGTGCCCATAAGAGATAAAGGGATGCACCAGTGCAAAGCCCAAATATGATCCAAGGGTCTTGTTATGAACAAACTTGGTAGAGGCCCACTAGGTGATGCTACACACCAAATATTTAAGCTTTCTGCCATCTGGTTACAGAGAAGAAGATTTTAAAGATTTTCGCTCTTTGATTCTATGTAAAAAGGGTTGGGCCCGGGCAAAGCCCAAATATGACCTTAGGGTCTTGATATGAACAAACTTGGTAGAGGTCCACTAGATGATGCTACATACCAAGTATGAAAGCTGTCTGCCTTCTGGTTTCAGAGAAGAAGATTTTTAAAGATTTTCATATTTTCACCCTTTTTGTTAAGGGTAAAGGGAAAGTTAAGGGTGTATTTCATTTATTTGAACAACTTTGGTAGAGCTTGACCCAAGGAATATCCCTGCCAAGTTTTATCAAGATTGGCCCACTGGTTTAGGAGGAGAAGATGTTTAAAGAAATTGTGGACGACGGACATTCTACGATCCCAATAGCTCACCTTGAGCACTTTGTGCTCAGGTGAGCTAAAAATGTAATTTATGGCCCCATTAAAAATATTGACCTTCAAATTTAAGCATAAACTAGGTATATTTTACCAAACTGCTATTGATAGATATGTTCCACAAGTAATATTGAACTGATACGATGAAGCATAGAACTTTTATTACATATAAATTTTATTTTTCTGTCTTAAATAGTGTCAGAGTTTTATTTGCTACAAAATCAACAAAAACGTGAAAAATATATTACCATGTGTGAAATTTAGGATAGACACCTATTACTACCTGTTTACCTGTTTACCTGTTTCCTAGAGATCTTCTATAGGCTGTGGCCTCTTGGATCCATTTGTTTACAAGTATACAATTGATAAGGAAGTGATAAGAAGCTGCTAATGCCTGTGTGTGTATAAGTCTCTAAAAATATATTTGTAATATTCTACTGTTAATGTAATTAACTTACTCGGCATTGTCACACTTTATGTACATACAGACACTTTCATTCTTTGACTTTGACTCAACCAGTTTTGCTGGCCACAACACACCCTTTGGTTATCCTTTTAGGTTACTGGCCCATAGAAATGTCTGTGGAAAAAATAAGAAACATATTAATAATTTGCCACCTACTTCTGTGCACCTGATAATAAGTATACAACAATCTTGCATTTCCCACCTTGTATGGTGGGGATGTACCCCAATACTATCAATTCAAACGCTTTAAATTACTGAATAAGTCTGTTTTTGTTTGATTTTTGTGATATTTTCAAAACGACAGTAGGCCTTATCGAAGTTGTGCCCTCAATTTACGCATTGACGACTTCGACTCGTTGTCACAGCAAAATAATTTTTCCAGCAATAACTTATAACGCCCATTATCATGGTGCAAACATATTAACGTTCACATGTTCGTTTCTCTTTCAACGGCTAGCCCTTTCAACATCGATTTCGACATTTTACATATACAGGTCGGACCGTCCAAATCAGGAGAATTCAGAAGAACCAATCCTTTTAAATCCGGAATCGTTTATTAAAAGAACTCCGTTTAACTTAAAAAACAACTCATCTGTCACCTACTCACTGAAAAATGGCAAGATTCATTGAAATATTCCACCACAACTGCCACAACAGGCGCCATTTTCTTTGTGTACATGTAGGGTTAAATAAATAAACGAAATCAAAACAATTCTTTCAACAAAACTCCCGTTCTATAAGACTATCACAATTTCGTTCGAGAAATTCTGATATTGCATGTACACTTTGTCATTTGGAATACTCGGCTCTTTTCGCCTTAGTAAACACAATAGCTTTAAAAAAGGGAGTTGTGTTTAACAGGAACATATTTAACCAATGAAAGTTCAATTGTACGAAATTATAAAAACTGTCACCAAAAAATATATAATTAGCTAGATACTGATGTATTTTTTTTTGGGGGGGGATATTTTTGTTTTAAAGTATCAGAATTCTTTTATCAAACGGCGACACTGTGTTTGCATTGACGTTTCGATAAAATAACGTTGTAAAGGAAGAAAGAGATTGGGATTCTAACCAAGAAAAAGACTAATTAAGACTTCCATTTTAAGATGCACAAGATGGCTATTTTTAGAATACCAGCTTTTGTTTGGTATTGTTTTACTGTCTGAATAATGTATCAAATCACAACGTTAGATGAAAATAAAAAACAGACTTTCGAAAATTACGTTTATCAGAATCAGACACATAATCCGGAATAATGCAATTTAATGTTTTATTTTTCCCTAGTAATTAAGCTTGGCAACACCCTGGGGTATATTTTTTATTCATTTATCACGGACATGGTTAAGTTGATTAAGCTTTTACACGATTTACAGCGATTTGTTTTATTGTGCTATAAATATCTTTTTTTTTTTTGGAATACATGATCGTCGCCTTTTGATATTAATTTTTTCAAAAGTTTTGCGCCCAACATGACCTTAGTTGTCGACGGGCCTTAAAACATCATTCATTCATTCATTCAAGTTGATTAAGCCTAAGGTCGCATTGTTGCATTATTCACAATCAAAAGTCATTTGCTAAACATTATCAATAAATACACTCACATAACTAATTGAAATTTTAAAACTATATTTTGACATCTGATTTGTATGCAAATGTATTGTATTCACAAGTTATGATATCGTTATCGAGGTAAATATAACTGTAAAAATAATCAAATCTTTGTTAGTCAATATAGAAATAAAAATTTAAGCCTTAATCATCATCAGATATGCTGATACGTGTATCGTCAAATGATGATGGATTATACACATGTGGTTCCATCTTTGCCATTTCACGTTTTGGCTCCTTTCCTTTCGTCTCCTGCCTTCTCCGAAATTTATTTATTGGAGATGGATGATACCCCAACTTATTGCTAATAACCGATGGCATTGACGTCGGTGCTAGCGATGCTTTATACGATAGAGACAATGTTTGAGGTGTGTCGAACGACATCGATATTGACCTAGATCTTTATTGATCTTACATCGTTAGCAACAAGATCAACTAACTCTAAAGATTCTACGCTATCACTATCAATGCTTGGACCAGCTCGAACGTTAACATGAATGAATGAATGAATAAGTGGTGTTTTAAGGCCCGTCGACAACTAAGGTCATGTTGGGCGCAAAACTCTATAAAATAACTTATTTTAAAAGGCGACATATACCTTCAAAACTAAGATAATATTAACACTTTAAAACAAAACTCTGTAAATCGCGTGATAAAAATTATGCAAACAGTAGAAATGTAAGAAAGAAGTATTATTTCCAAAACTTAAAAGAAAATCGTGCTCAAAAGAACACTAAATATTAATGTAAAATTCAAAGATACATTTTTAAAACTAAGGGAAACTTGGATTCAAAAGAAAATAAAATCATATTTTATAATACAAATTAATGGCCTTAAGGTAATCAAAAATCAGTTCAATTCTTACATAATCAAATAAGTTCTTCATACTGTCAACTTTAAAATATCTATCTCTAGTAAAAGAGAAATCTATACAATCAATAAAAATATGCTTGACAGTAAGAGGACAGTTGCAAGGAATACACATTGGCATGTCTTCTCCCTTAAAAAGATAAGAGTGTGTGAGGTGTGTATGGCCAATGCGTAACCGAGTCAAGATAAGCTCTTCGCGACGGTTTGACCTGTAACCAGGTAACCAATCGCCGAGGTCCTGTCGAACAGAAAATAATTTATTATACTGGTTGGCTGGATCATTCCAACATTTACTCCAGACATCATGAATAAAACTATGAATAAGGGGTTTAAAATCAGTAAAAGGTACTTCAAATGGTAAAATTTCAAGCGACAATGCGTCCTTGGCAGCTTTATCTGCCTCCTCGTTACCACGAATTCCAATATGGCTTGGAAGCCAGCAGAAAATAAGATCAACATCATTTAGCTGAGCTATTTTGTCGAGTAATCTTACGATAAGGGGGTTGTCAGTTTTCTCGTGCTCAATCGCTTGCATACTTGACATGGAGTCAGTGTATATAATATAACGAGAGAATCGTTCTGCGATCATATGATCGAGTGCGAGATCAATGGCCTTAAGCTCGGCTGAAAAAATGGAAGAGTTATTAGGAAGGCGGAATTGATATTTTTCGCCATCTAAAATAGTGGCTGAGGCAACTTTTTCGCCATCTTTTGAACCGTCTGTGTATATCTCTTCATATGATGCGTACTTTTCTTTGACCTCCAAGAATTTTGTCTTAAAAATAGATGGATCTGTTGTATCCTTCTTGCTGGAAGCAAGTTCATAAAGAAACGTGGGACTTTTATATGTCCACAAAGGAACATCAGGAACAATATGTTCTGCCACGTCCTCTAGATCAAAATCTAGAGAGTGAACATCTGCTTCAAAACGTAAACTAAATGGGGGTATTGCACTTGGTTTTTTATCAAAATCCCTTCTGTGTTTAGGTTCAAACACAGCTTTGTATGTCGGATTCTCAGGATTTGATTTAAGTTTTAAAAAATATTGTAAAGAAAGCTTCTTCCTTCGTAAATTTAAGGAAGGCTCATTTGCTTCTGTATAAAGACTGTTAACTGGTGACGTTCTAAATGCACCCAACGCCAAACGCAATCCTTGATTATGAATAGTATCAAGTTTGCGAAGGTATGAAGGGCGTGCAGAACCATAAACAACGCAGCCATAATCTAACTTTGATCTGACAAGTGCCCTGTAAAGGCGTAATAAAACTCTTTTATCAGCTCCCCAGTCCATACTGGATACAACACGTAAAAGATTAAGTGCTTTTTGGCACTTATTTTTCAAATTGTCAATATGAGGAATGAATGAAAGTTTCGAGTCAAAGAGGAGACCTAAAAATTTAAATTCTTTTACAACTTCAATCGGCACCCCGTCCAATTTCAAGTCTGGATCAGGATGCATTTTCCTAGACTGACAAAAGTGCATACATTTAGTTTTTGTCTTGGAAAATTTGAAGCCGTTTTCATTTGACCATTTAGAAAGATTATTCAAGACTTGTTGCAATTGTCTTTCAATGGTGTACATATGTTTTGATCTATAACAAATACAGAGCTTGGACCCGGAACATTAACATTCGAGCTTGGCCCGGAATGTTAACGTTCCAGCTTCAACCTGGAACATCAACGTTCGAGCTTGGACCTGGAACATCAACGTTCGAGCTGGTTCCAGCATTTGACACCTTAGCTTCTAAATTTACACTAGACGTTTGATTAATATTGGATAAAGTTCCAAAATTTCTCCTCGTCCTCCCCCTTCTTCTTCTCAAGCACAGTCCAAACACCAGTAGCAGAATTAAAATTGGAATGATGGCAATTGCTATGTAAAATTCATCTTATATAAAACAAAATTGAATTTAAATAAGAATCATCAAATTTAAACAAAATCATATAATCAAAATTGTTATTCAATTTATCTATCATGCTTTTTTATGAATGAAAAGATCCTATGTTATCATTTACATATTAACCCTGTTTTTGTTTTGGAAAATATTGTGAAAAAAAGAAGAAATTGCTTGTAACAATAGGCTGGTTGCTTTTCAAATTGCTTTCAATTTTAAATGTCTCCTGCAGCTTTTTCAAATTGGACGAGTCTAAAATTGTTTAAAACAGGAAAGGGTTAATCATACTTTGAAATCAAATAATTGTGACCAATTTTGATTTATTATCAAACAGATTTCACACTCAAAATCACATGTGTTTCCTTCTTCATGCCCTCAGCTGGGCGGGGGGATAGAAATAGTCGGCTGCTGTCCATGTAGTACATGGTAAGACCCCAAACAAATGGACCTGCCCGTTTGCCGTGGGCTGCGACCCGTAATGCCTGATGACGGGATCCTGGTGGTTGAGCGACCTCAGGGATTGGCTAGGCCCTGTTTTTGCAACACACCACTTTGGCCCTGAGTTGGGATAAACGGGAGGTCGGGCGGGCCCGACCCGATCAATCGGCTGGCCATGTCTTGCCCTAGGGCGTTTTTTATCCACAACCTTGTCTTTTAATTGTGTTTCGTAGACCACCGTTTTCATTAAACGACGTTTTCACTTACGCCTTAGAAGGCGGTGGCTCATGGGTCAATCGGGTAAATTTGGTGTTTGATCGACGTTTTTACTCTCCGTTATTTTTTCATGCTTGGTTGAACTAATAATCGGAAGTATTAATCGCTTGATCTAGCCTATTTGCACCGAGTATATCGGCGATGTATCCCCGGCACCTCTCCTGAGATGGAATTCCCCAGGTTAGGTGTCCCCATTGTAGGACTCCGAGGGCGGGTGGTTGGAGCATCGCCGATGAATCACATGAAACAAACATGGCAACAACAAAAAAAGCCAAGCGCGCGTGGTCATCCGACTCAGATGATGAAGCTCCAAAACATCAGACATTTCCAAAGTATATAGTTATAGCAAGTGAAGACCCAGATGACCCAGTCACTGATCTATCTCCGTTTATAATTGAAAAACAGATAAATGCAATTCTAGGGACACCCAAGTCTGTGAAAGCTCTTAAAAATGAAACTCTCTTAGTTGAAGTTGCTAAGAAGCAACAGGCTGAAAACTTGCTCAAAACAACTAAATTCTTCAATATAGATGTCACGGTACACGCCCATGAGAAATTAAATAAATCTAAGGGTGTGATACGATGTAAAGAATTATCTAAATGCAGTACTGTTTCAGAAATTAGAGATAATCTTAGACCCCAAGGAGTGACTGAGGTAAAAAGGATCGAGTTCAAAAGAGATAATAAGACTATTAGAACTAATACCTATATCTTGACATTTGATGACCCAGTTCTTCCAAAGGAAATTAAAGTCGGATTTGAAGTTGTGAAAGTTGATGTATATGTCCCTAATCCGCTTCGTTGTTTTAATTGCCAGCGATTCGGCCACCATGAGAGCAACTGCACTAGAACTAAAATTTGTAGGAAATGCTCTTACACGGGACCTGTAGATGAACATGAAGAGGATGAATGCGAAAACGATCTCAAGTGTATCAATTGCGGACAAGGTCATGCGGCTAGCTCTAGGCAATGCCCACATTTCATTTTACAAAAACAAATTTTAGAAGTGAAATGTAGACAACCTGTTTCATTTTATGAGGCAAAAAGGATTGTAGAATCTAGGCAAGATTCAATGCACCTCAGTGGAACAGAAAACAGCTACGCTAATAAAGCTAAAACTGTTTCTGCTGACAAATCAAAGCCTGATCAATGTAGCACTTGCGAGCGCCTTTTGAAAGTCATTACTGAATTATTCCCTCAGGCTAAAGGTTTGATCAATAAAGCATTATCTTCGGAAACTTTGACTTCCCCAGCTTTACTCAATGGAGCTTCATCGTCTGATCAAAAACAATCTGCTGCTCAAACAGCACAAACAGTAACTGTTGCTCAAAATACTCAACAATCTTCTCTAAATAATGGTCCTTTAAGTAAACCAGAATCTGTCAATCAGAGACGGATTCGTATTCAGTTAGAAAAAATTAATCCTCCCTCAGTGGAGACACCCAATCGCTTTGCTGAGTTGGGTGATGGGGATGGGGAGGCGATGGAGGAGGAATCTGAGGATACTTCTCCAAAACCTCCAGATCCTCCTTCCAAACCTGGAAATCAGCGCCAAATTAGGCAAGGTAAAATAAACTTAGCTGGAGTTAAAAAATGAATAAGTTCATACTTCCATTAATCAGTGGTATAATCTTCACACTTTCTTTTACAATGGCGAATAAACTGATACAATGGAATTGCCGTAGTATCAAAGCAAATTTTGAAGAATTAAATCTCTTAGTTACAAGAGATACACCAGTTGCAATATGCTTACAAGAAACGTTTCTTAAAGACACAGATAAGTTTTCTCTGAAATATCACTCTTGCTTTTTTACTAACTTTACAGATCGCGAAAAAGCCTCTGGTGGTGTGGGAATTGTTGTAAATAATAATATCCCTCACCGACATGTCAATTTAGATACTTCTTTGCAAGCAGTGGCTGTAAGTGTCTCGCTAAATAAAACAATTACATTATGTTCTGTGTATCTTCCTCCAAGCTCCCCTGTTGATGGCAGAAAACTTGATCATCTCGTCGATCAGCTACCTAAACCTTTTATGCTAATGGGAGATTTCAATTCTCACCATAAATTATGGGGATGCTCCAATACAGACGACAAAGGTCGTACTGTTGAGGATTTTGTAACTAGGCATGATCTTGTTTTATTGAATGATAAATCTAAAACTTATCTTCATCCTGCAAAAGGAAATTATTCTTCACTGGATTTGACTATTTGCAGTCCTGATATTTTTCCTGATTTTTCATGGAAAGTTATTTCCGACCTTCATGGTAGTGACCATTTCCCTATTCAGATCTCTGAATTAGGACCATCTGTTCAGGAGCGCCCTAGGCGTTGGAAACTCCATAAGGCTAATTGGGAACTTTTTAAAACCACCTGTGAACAGTCGATAAACTCAGAAGCCTTTAATGACTGTGAAAATTCTGCAGACTTGTTTTCATCTTTACTATATTCTGCTGCAGAAAAAAGTATTCCACAAACATCGCCTGACACAAAGAATCCAAACAAGCCATGGTTCAATGATGATTGCAAAAAGGTTATAGCCGAGAGGAAACGTGCTCTTAGAACATTTGGCTTAAGGCCTTCAAAGGAGAATCTTTACAAATTTAAAATTGCACGTGCAAAAGCACGTCGCACTATGAACAAAGTAAGCGTTCGTCTTGGAGACAGTATGTATCTAGATTAAATTCTAGATCATCGGTCAAAAAGACTTGGGACATGATACGTAAAATTAGTGGGAAGAATACATCACTTAATGTTGGTCATCTGAAAACGGATGACGATAATACAGTTTCTTCTAAACATGATATTGCTAATGTCTTGGCAGACACGTTTGCAAAGAAATCTTCCTCTACTAATTATTCACCTACGTTTCAGAAGTTTCAAGGTGAAAAAGAAAAGTCTAAACTTAATTTTAGTTCCAGAAATCTGGAACACTATAATAGAGACTTTTCCGTTAAGGAATTGAAAAAAGCTTTAAAAAAGTGTCACGACACTGCTGTCGGATCAGATGTTATTCATTATCAATTCCTGAAACGTTTGCCATCTCGTTCCCTTCATTGCTTACTTCAAATTTATAATCAGGTATGGAAGACGGGAAGCATTCCAGCCTCTTGGCGGGAAGCTATCGTTATTCCAATACCTAAACCAGGTAAAGATTACTCTGATCCTTCAAATTATCACCCTATTGCTTTAACTAGTTGTGTTTGCAAAACCATGGAAAGAATGGTAAATAATCGTCTTGTCTGGTTTCTTGAAAAGAACAACCTTATTACTCAAGTCCAAAGTGGCTTTCGTAAACAGAGAAGCACTCTTGATCATCTTGTCCGCTTCGAGACATTTATTCGAGAAGCCTTTATAAAGAAGGAACACGTTGTTTCTGTCTTTTTCGATCTTGAAAGTGCTTATGATACCACATGGAAGTATGGAATTATGAACGACCTCTATGATTTCGGTATACGAGGTCGCCTTGCCTATTTCATCTCTGCTTTTTTGGATGAACGGCAGTTTAGAGTCCGTGTTGGAGATACTTTATCTGATCCCCATGAACAAGAAATGGGTGTTCCCCAGGGGAGTATTTTATCGGTGACACTGTTTAGTGTCAAAATAAACAACATCGTTAAAACCGTTTGCCCTGGTGTGGAATGTTTTCTCTACGTTGACGACTTTTGTATCTGCTACAGATCAAAACATATGCATACAATTGAAAGACAATTGCAACAAGTCTTGAACAATCTTTCGAAATGGTCAAATGAAAACGGTTTCAAGTTTTCAAAGACAAAAACTAAATGTATGCATTTTTGTCAATCAAGAAAAATGTACTCCGATCCAGATTTAAATTTGGACGGAGTGCAGATTGAAGTTGTTTAGGAATTTAAATTCTTAGGACTCCTTTTTGATTCTAAACTGTCGTTTATTCCGCATATTGACAATTTGAAAAATAAATGCCTAAAGGCACTTAATCTTTTACGTGTTGTATCCAGTATGGATTGGGGAGCCGATAAAAAGGTTCTATTACGCCTCTATAGGGCACTTGTTAGATCAAATCTAGATTATGGCTGTGTTGTTTATGGTTCTGCGCGCCCTTCATACCTTCGCAAACTTGATACTATTCATAATCAGGGATTGCGCTTGGCGTTGGGTGCATTTAGAACATCACCAATTAACAGTGTTTATACAGAAGCAAATGAGCCTTCCTTAAATTTACGCAGGAAAAAGCTTTCCATGCAATATTATTTAAAATTAAAATCCAATCCCGATAATCCTACACATAAAGTTGTGTTTGATCCAAAATATAGAGAGGCTTTTGAAAAGAAAAAGAACCCTATTCTTCCCTTCAGTTTGCGTTGTGAAGCTGATGTAAATTCTCTAGACTTTGATCTAGAGGACGTGGCAGAACATGTTGTTCCTGATGTTCCTTTGTGGACATATAAAAGTCCCACGTTTCTTTATGATCTTGCTTCTAGCAAAAAGGATACAACGGATCCAACAATTTTTAGAACCAAGTTCTTGGAAGTCGAAGAAAACTACACATCATACAAAGAGATATACACAGACGGTTCAAAAGATGGCGAAAAAGTTGCTTCAGCCACTATTTTAGATGGCGAAAAATATCAATTCCGCCTTCCCAATAACTCTTCTATTTTTTCAGCCGAGCTGAAGGCCATTGATCTCGCACTCGATCATATGATCGCAGAACGTCTCTCTCGCTATATCATTTATACTGGCTCTATGTCAAGCATGCAAGCGATTGAGCAAGAGAAAACTGACAATCCCCTTATTGTAAGGCTACTAGATAAAATAGCTAAGCTTAATGATGTTGATCTCGTTTTCTGTTGGCTTCCAAGCCATATTGGTATTCGTGGTAATGAGGAGGCAGATAAAGCTGCCAAGGATGCATTATCACTCGAAATTTTACCCTTTGAAGTACCTTGTACTGATTTTATACCCCTTGTTCATAGTTTTATTCATGATGTCTGGAGGAACTGTTGGACTGATCCAGCTAACCAGAATAATAAATTATTCTCTGTTCGACAGGAACTCGGCGATTGGTTGCCTGGTTACAGGTCATGCCATCGCGAAGAGTTGATTTTGACTCGCCTCCGCATTGGCCATAGTTATCTTACGCACTCCTATCTTTTAAAAGGAGAAGAAATGCCGATGTGCGTTCCCTGCAACGCTCCTCTTACTATCAAACATATTTTTATAGATTGTATTGATTTTTCTTTTATCAGAGACAGATATTTTAAAGTTGATAGTATGAGGCAGCTGTTTGACTTTGTCAAACTTGAACTTATTTTTGACTTTCTCAAGGCGATTCATTTATATAGTAAAATTTGATTTTTATGTTCTATTTACCTCGTTTCTTTCATCTGAAGTTTTAAAGTAGCTATATAAAATTTTACCGTTTTCAATAACTCTTTTGGTTATTATTTCTTTTACATGCGAAGATTTCTTTAGAATTTTATTTGTTTACATTGATTTTTTAATACTATTGCCTACTGTAATTTTGGTACACACATGAATGCCCACTTTTGTGAATTTTCCGGTCGGGTGGACTCACACATGGACCGTTCTCCTGATCTGAGGGGAGTCCATGTGCTTTCGTGCTCACGTCGGATTATTCCAGTTTAATACAGAAGTGTTTGCGCCCAATATGACCTTAGCTGTCGACGGGCCATAAAACGACATTCATTCATTCATTCATTCATTCATTCTTCATTAGTTGACAATGGAGAGAATGTGGTATTTGAATATTTTCAAGTCTATTCCTTACTATACAAACAATTATAATAAAACAAAGGCTTGCCCCTACAACTATGAGTACTACAAGCAAAACATATTTATATGGAAATGAAGTGTCTTTTTTCATAGTTCCAATTGTAAAAGATCTGAATGTAAAACCTTCTATTGTTGTTTCTTTATGAAGTAGAATGGTTGTTGATAAAGGAATATAGGTAGTAGCATCAGCAGTTCTATCAGTAGAACCCAAAGAAGTATTTGGAGAAGAGGCATTTTGTAAAAGAATGGAAGTGGTATTGGTTGCATTCATGTCAGTTGATGATAGAATGGTAGTGGTAGTATCAACAGCAGTTTTGTTAGGAAAAGGGGTTGTACATGTGTCTGTTGGATGACAAGCTGTTGAAGTTGTTCCTGTCATAGAAAAGGATCTATTCAGGAATTCTATAAAAAAAAAAAACAATTATTGCGAACTGATTTAAGATCATTACACGTCATTCAGAAGCCAAAGCTTAAAATTAACTGATTGTTAGATAGAATGAAAAGGTTTTGAATAAAAAGTTTAAAAGCCTTTGCTCTGGTCAACTTTTCATGCTTCTCAGATGTTTCCTCTATTGAGGTGGATCATATATTTGTAAAATTGAGTTGAAATATTAGAAATGATCCAGATTTGTGCTAGTCAATGTAACAAAAATCAACTATTATTCTTTTCAAATAATTACTTACTAATTATTACGGGATTTGGGTCATCTGTTGTGAATTGATCAGTTGGAGATGTTTCCAATGAGTCTGTTGTAAGGGAAGCGGTTGTTGGTGGGAAGCGGTTCTTGGTGAAAGCTCTTGTTCAGAAGGTGGCTAAAATAAATCCATTCTTTATCAATTTAAACCCAGTTGTATATTTCATTTCAAAACTCTTTTAATTATACATCTAAGGAGAAAATATCCAAAGGTGAAAACTGAAAAGTGAACATATTTATTCAGTTCTTTTGCTTTTCTCTTTCATAGCATAACTTTTTTTCTTATTTTAGACACAAAACATTGTAAACAGCATGTGTTTACTTCAGATTAATTGTTTACATAAAATTTCACTTGATAGCAAGTAATTAGCACACTTTCAAAACAAAATTTCTATACTGAGAGTAAATAAATAAATATGGGTGATGAGGCATTTAAATACTTACATTGTTTGAAGTCTGTTTAGATGTTGTGCTGATGGGCATTTTCTCCGATGAAGTTGTTTCCTTCAAAATAATAGAAAGATAAAAATTAGTTTGGTTAAAGAACAATTCACTTTGAAATAGTTACCTGCAACTTCTATCAACTGGATGGGTCTAAATGTATTGTCTGAAAATCGGTCCTGAGAATGGCTTAATGTATGTCGAAATTTATCTTTATTATTTCTGTTTAAGCTAAAATTAATCAAACCTCATTTCTGAAGGAAAAGCCGTAGTAAGAGGTTAACGTGGGTTAAAAGAAATCTAGTTAAAAAAGCATGAAATTGTGCTAAAGTTGATTAAATGAAAATACTCAAAAACTACATTTCGCGTTTAAAAATACTTTACATCTTTGATCTGATATCGCCTCTTTTTATTTGAATAGAACCCAATTTAATATTTTTTTTGTCTTAATTTTGGCACATTTTGGTGCATTTCGGTATTTATGTTATTTTTCCGGTATTTTCCTAACCTGTTCAGAAATGTCGGTGAATGGTACTTACCACGCAAATCAGTTTTCCCAGAAGGAATTTGACAAGTCTTGTAGGGAATGATGTGCAGATATCGCACTCAATACAATATTCGACATCGACTGTTTGCAACGAAAAAACTGTCGACATCTATCTTCCCTCCTCGGATGACTCTGATGATTTTCAAAATTTGAATATCATATGTCCCCCGCAAGACGCCCCCTTCAACGGTCCCTCACTCCATTGTGGGCCCAGTTGTGATTCAATCATCCGCCGACTGCGCCGTGTATGTTATAAGCGTGTACATAAACAATTTCACAGGTTCCATTTTTAGCTCACCTGAGCACGAAGTGCTCAAGGTGAGCTTTTCTGGTTAGGTGGATGTGCGTCGTGCGTCGTGCGATGTCCGTCGTCAACATTTGCCTTGTATGCGCTCTAGAGGCCACATTTTTTGCCCGATCAACCTGAAATTTGGTCAGAATGATTGTCTTGATGAATTCTCGGACAAGTTCGAAATTGGGTCAACTGGGGTCAAAAACAAGGTCACGGGGTCAAATCTTAGAAAAACCTTGTATGCACTCTACAGACGACATTATTTGCCAGATCAATCTGAAATTTGGTCAGAATGATTGTCTTGATGAATTCTCAAACGAGTTTGAAATTGGGTTACCTTGGGTCAAAAACAAGGTCACATGGTCAAATCTTAGAAAAACCTTGTATGCACTCTACAGGCCACATTTTTGCCCGAATAACCTGAAATTCGGTCAGAATGATTGACTTGATGAAATCTCAAACAAGTTCGAAATCGGGTCAACTGGGGTCAAAAACAAGGTCACGGGGTCAAATCTTAGAAAAACCTTGTATGCATTCTAGAGGCCACAATTTTTGCCCGATCAAGCTGAAATTTGGCCAGAATGATAGTCTTGACGAAGTCTCGAATGAGTTCGAAAATGGGTCAACTAGAGGCAAAAACTAGGTCACGGGGTCAAATTTTAGAAAAACCTTGTATGCACTCTAGAGGCAACAATTTTTGCCCAATCAAGCTGAAATTTGGTCAGAATGATAGTCTTGACGAAATCTCGAATGAGTTCGAAAATTGGTCAACTAGTGGCAAAAAACTAGATCACGGGGTCAAATTTTAGAAAAACCTTGTATGCACTCTACAGGCCATATTTTTTGTCTGATCAATCTGAAATTTGGTTAGAATGATTGTCTTGATGAAATCTCAGTTCAAAATTTGGTCAACTGGGGTCAAAAAAACTAGGTAACGGGGTCAAATCTTAGAAAAACCTTGTATGCACTCAAGAGGCCACATTTTTTGCCCAATCATGCTGAAGCTTGGTAAGAAAGATTGTCTTGATGAAATCTCAGAAGAGTTCATAATTGTGTCAAAAACAAGGTCACGGGGTCAAATCGTAGAAAAACTTGTATGTACTCTAGAGGCCACATTTTTTGCCTGATCAACCTGAGGTAAAAAACTAGGTCACTTGAAAAAAATGTTGTTAATCTAGTACAGGGGCATTAGTGTTCCAGAACATATCTTTTTAACACCATTATTCTTATTTCAGATAAAAAAGTTAAATCTACAAATACCAAATACTTCAGATTAACATAAATTTGACAAACTGTAATAACATTATTGTGTTTGTGATACTGAGACAATTAATTATATGTAACATTTTGAAGTGTTTTGTGAATAATTGTGACATTTTTTATTGGAATATTTACATTATTGTGATTGGTGCTAAAGTGTGTGGAGTAGAGCTGTTTATCAGTACAACAGATCAATTGGATTCAATTGATTTCTTCATACTGTAAGTCTAATGTGCAATTACTTTTATTATGCCCCCCTTCTAAAAAAGAGGGGGTATATTGCTTTGCACCTGTTGGTCGGTCTGTGTTGGTCCGTCAGTGGGTCCTTCTGGCTTTTTTTGTCCGGAACATATCTCAAAAAAGATGCAAGCTAGATTCATGAAACTTCACAGGTGGATAGATCTCATTGAGGGGAAGTTCAGTGCACAAGAATCATAACTCTTCTTATCATATTTTTTAGTTATTGCCCTTTGTTGATTGACAAAGAACGGGCCATTTACCTGCTTTATTGGAAGCATTAAGGTTTTACAAATATCTCTTGGTATTATTGATTTTGAATTTGATTATTTAATGGAGACTTGTTGGTAAAGGATTTTCATAGTACTTTTTCAGTCATGAATTTTATGTTTGCTGTAATATCCAGTATCTATTTATCCATATCAGGATAAAAAAGAATATGTCAAAGAAAAATGAATAAAATCTTAAGCTTAAATAACTGAGATTTTGTCTTGATGACCTAAATGTTATCTTAATACAGACTAAGATGAGCCTGCATAAATATGTAGTCTGATCTTAGCCCACATTGTTCCTTGTCAACTTTAATAATTGTTTAAATAATTGAGTCAGACTGGTTGAAATAGCATTGAAATGGCTATATGTTTGAAATGAAATGCAAATTTGTTATGATAAAACATTTTTACAAATATCAAAATTTTCATTTCAGGTAAATCATGCCTAGACTGAAGAAGAAATCATCAACCCAGCGTGCTGCAGAGAGAAGGCAATATTTAAGAGGAAGGCGAGCTGCAGCAAGGCATACAGATGAAGAAAATAAATCATTTGCAAGCCCTGTCAATGTGCAGGCAGTGCACCCTGTCCATGTGCAGGGTGCAGCACAAAGACCTGTGGGGGTGCAGGCAGCTGTACCAAGTCGTGACGATGTTCAGGCAAGTGAAGATTGCTATGTGACTTTGCCAAATGATGATTGCTTTATGAATTTGCTAAATGAAAATTGCTATTTGAATTTGCCACATATAGATTGTGATATGAATTTGGAAACTGATCATGTTTGTGTAGAAAATCATTTTGAAGTTTTCAAAGACAGGGATCGGAAAAAAAATGTATTGCATAAGAACAGGTCAATAGTCAATAATGAAACAAATGAAATTGACAAACAAATGAATGATCATTGGCTAGAACGTCTCTTTATTGCAACACGTAATTCTAATATTTCAAATGCAAAGAAAGTCATTTTTGGATCCTTTCATCAGGCAGATACAATAATGTTCAGTCAAAATTCTCGAGGAAGTCAATGTGTTATGAACTGTGTTTGTGCAATGTTTTATGCAAATAGCATTACTGACTCAACAACTTTGGATAATGTTTTAATTGAGGGTGATGTCTAATATCAAAAAGTTATTACTGACTTGGGTAGTTTCAGCAACAGACTACTTAGTTTTGAAGACATTCCAGCTGTAGTCAATGTTTCAAATAAGGCATATAAAATACTGAAGTCAGATGTGATATCTGGTTTAACAATTCAACAAAATACAGACTCTGCTCTTCCTACCTTGCTAGAAACTCTTTTGATTTCTTTAGATATTTCAAGATTTAATTTAGTAATGACTGGAGCAATATGCTCTGCTGTTTTCAAAAACGGCAATAATTTCTACTTTTTTGATTCTCATTCACACGGTAAAGATGGGCTTTCTGATCCAAATGGTCAATCTATATTTCTTTCTTTTACCTGCCTCGAAGACTTGGTTTGTTACCTTTATGCTCTTTATGATAGTATGAGAATTGACCTTGAATCTCAATTTGAAGTTCTTCCCATTAATTTCTCACCTTGCAATGTTTTTGAAAAAGAGTTTTCGAATGAAAACGTGGAAACCGAATTAAGCAGTTCATCATCAAAAAAGAATTCTACAAAAGACACGATAGATATGTCAAGTAATAGCATGGAGGAAAGTCTAATAAGTGAATATTTTATTGATTAACAATTAAAAGAATCTTTAAAACAAACAACTAGATTTATCAGTAGAAAAGAATATCTAAAGAATTATAAAAGAAATCAAAGGCTTTCTAGTGAATTTAAAAGAAGAAAATCACAAATTAAAATAAAGACAAGGCAGAGATTAGAGCAAAAACAAAGAGACAAAATTAGTTCTAGATTATCAAAGAAAACAGCTAGACAAGATAGTGATTTCAAAGTAAAGGAGCAAGAACAGCAAAAAAGGACAAGAAAGAATTTGGTTCAAAAACAGAAAGACAGACTTAGTACTAAACAATCGATGGACAAATCTAGATCAAATAGGGATTTTAAGTTAAAGGAGCAAGAACAGAAAAAAAGGACAAGAAAGAGTTTGATGCAAAAACAGAAAGACAGACTTAGTACTAAACAATCGATTGACAAATCTAGATCAAGTAGGGATTTTAAGTTAAAGGAACTAGAACAGAAAAAAGGACAAGAAAGAGTTTGATGCAAAAACAGAAAGACAGACAAAGTACTAAACAATCAAAGGACAAAGCTAGATTGAATAGGGACTTCAAGGTCAAAGAGTTGGAAGATAAAAGAAAGGCTAGATTTGGTGCATTTCAAAAACAAAAAGATAGGACTAGTTCTATAAAATCAAAACGCAAGGCAAGGCAACATGATGATTTTAGATTTGCTGAGCTTGAAGCTAAGAAAAAGGCTAGAAGTTCTCCATCTATGAAAGCAAAAGAGATAATCTATCAAAATGCATCGAAAAAGAGAGCAAGATCAGACCCATACATTAAGGATATAGAACGTATAAAGAAACAAGAGTGGCGATCAATCAAAAGGAATGTTCAGATGGAAAAAAAAGCTGATGTTGGCAGAAAAAGTTTGAAGAGGAAGGACTCTGAATTTCGTGATCAGGAAATAGCAGCTGCTAAGAAAAGAAAATATGGATCCAGTGTTGATGTTTGTATTGATAATTTTCACCAAAATGTTGCTGTTGGGCCAATATACATCTGTAGTTGTTGTCATCAAACCTGGTTTAAGCAAGGTGTTTCAGAGGTTAACAATAAGGATGACAATATAATAGCTAAATTTCTTACTGGTTTGAAATCAGTTGCTAACAAAGAATGGGTATGTAATACATGCAAAAGTAGTATTCTTAAAGGAAAAGTCCCAAAGTTGTCTGTTATGAATGGTTTGTTTTGGCCAGAAAAACCAAGGGAGCTTGATTTGCATGCACTAGAGCAGCGTTTGATTGCATTACGCATACCTTTTATGCAAATTAGAGATTTGCCTAGGGGCCGCCAGCTATCTATCAAAGGAAATGTTATAAATGTTCCAATTGATATACAACCAGTTGTAAATGTGTTACCAAGACCTTCTGATGAGAATGTCACTGTTGCAGTGAAGTTAAAAAAGAAAATTTCTTATAAATCTTGTGTATTCTCAGAAAATGTCAGACCATTGAAGGTATTAATTGCTCTTAATTGGTTGATGAAAAATAGTGACTTATACAAAGACTCAAAAATCAACGTAGATGATAAATGGATAGCTACAGTAACTTCATCTGCAAATGAAACAGTTGAAGAATATTTAGAACAACAAACTGTGAAAGATTGTAAACCAGTTGATGAATCAGTTAGAGATAATGAAATGCAAGGAAATGTAGAATTTTATGACTCAGATGTCGAAGAAGTTGCCGAAGAAAATGTTGGTAATATTAATACTATGGTTCAGGATTCAAATGAGGAAAATAGGAATTATTCATTTACTTTTGCACCTGGTGAAGGTCAACAACCTTTGAGTATATATCAAGACAGAGATTCTGAGTATCAATTTTGTGTGGAAAAAGGAGACAGGAAAATGAAGACAGAAAGGTACCAGTTCATTATAGTGATATTGCAAAATGGGAATTGAGCAGTAAAGACAGACGTGCTGCAAATAGTGTTCCAAATATATTTTTCAAACTAAAAAAAATACAAATGAAGCAGCTAAGTGACAAGGTGAATCTTGCGGTCAGAAGATGTCAAACAGATGGCCAGAGTATTACTGCTGGAAATGCCAAAGATTCTGATTATCTTGATAATTTTGTGAAAAAAGATAATGGATATTATATTTTTAAACAACTTCGCAATTCTCCTGCTTATCTTGAAATGAAGAAAAAAGATGTATTTGCAATGATCAGACAGCTTGGTCTCCAAACATGGTTTATGTCTCTGTCTTCTGCTGATACAAGGTGGACTGACTTATTACGGATACTTGCAAATCTGAATGAAAATGTGAACTATAGTGATGAGGAAGTAGAAAAACTGACATGGGAACAGAAAATTAATCTGATACAGAAAGATCCTGTGACATGCTCAAGATATTTTGATCATAGAGTTCAGGAGTTCATTAACACTGTCTTAAAAAGTGACCATGAACCACTTGGTAAAGTGACAGATTACTTCTACAGAGTAGAGTTTCAACAACGAGGTTCTCCGCATACCCATATGCTTGTTTGGATAGAAAATGCACCGAAATTCAACATCAATACAAATAAGGAAATAGTTGACTATGTTGATAAATATTTGCAGTGTAGTAACTCACAGGATGAAATTAAACCTCTCACTGACCTTCAAGTGCATAAACATTCACGAACTTGTCGTAAAAAACAAGATAAAATTTGTCGATTTGGTTATCCATTACCTCCTCTTCAAACAACAATTGTGTTAGATCCTCTTGAAGAAGAAAGGGATAAATACCAAAAGAAGTACAAAGAGCTTCAGAAAAAAATGAATGATGATAAAGATGGATATGATATGACTTTTGAACAGTTTCTACAATCTGTTGCAAACATGCCTGAATCAGAATATCTGAAATGTGTCCGCAGCTCACTAGCAGCTTCAAAAGTGTTTCTACAGAGAAAACCAAGTGAACTCAGAGTCAATATGTACAATAGAAATATTTTGAAAGCATGGAGAGCAAATATTGATATTCAATTTGTCCTTGATCCATATGCTTGTGCTATGTACATTGTATCATATATAAGCAAATCTCAAAGAGGTATGAGTAATTTACTGTATGCTGCAGCAAAAGAAGCTCGTAATGGCAACTTGGACATTAATGCTACGTTCCCACTATCACGATTCGCGCCACGATTGAAATCGTATTCTTTATCGTGGACTTATCGTGGTGCTCGTATCAGATCATATCAAATATTGAGGTCGCTCGTGGCAATCGTGTTGATCGTAGAAAATTTTTGGGCAGTCCAAAAATTTTCCACGATCGACACGATTATTTTTCAATCGTATTCATCGCATCAGAACGTATTGCATCGTAGCTAAGCGTCACATAGCGCATCTAATCGTGCTTCCAAATCGTGGTGATCGGGGTCAGTCTTGGACATCACAAAACCCACGCTCTGTTGAGATGTGTTGCGATCTCTCACGATCTGGTACGATCAGTGACGCGCTTTCGGGGACTCTTGCTCACGACCTGTTACGAATGTCTCACGAGCAGATACGATTTGATACGAGAAGATAAGAGTAAATGCGAGAAGTTACGAGTATCAAACCCTTTTCGCGGACACTCACGATCTGTACGAGATCCCACAACATATATATACCGTGAACGATTTAATACGGCTCATTCAGCGACCTAATCTTGTAGAGAAAACATCTACTGTAAACTTGCTTTTACGCCGTTAAGAGATGCCTCCCAAGGGAACAAGAGGAAGGAAGGGAAAGAGCAAAGCTGCCCCACCCCCTGAACCTGATATTGAACAAGTCCAGCCACAACCTACACCAGAGGATGCAGAAGAAGTTTTCCCAAATGAAAAAGTGAAAAAGAAGAAAACAGTAACTGCCTTCTCGGAACAGGAAAAGGAGGAAATTATTGAGTTTCTTATGAGAAATGAGGTCCTGTACAGCAAACGCCTTGCGGGGTTCAAGGATGTCACCCAAAAGGAGGATCTCTGGGCTGCACAGGCTGCAAAGATGAATACTACTGTGGAGCAACTTAAAACATGGTACTCAAGCATGAGGACTATGATGGGCCGGCTGAAGAAACGCGCCAAGAAGAGTGGGTCAGGAGGAGATGCCATTACTGATATGAACAGCACAGAACATTGGGTGTGGGATAAGTTCTCTTTTTTGATCCCTCACATTGAGAAAGTAGAAGGCAGAAATGTTGCATCCTTTGTAGCAGCAGCAGCAAGTGTCAATGGCACTGAACTCACAACATCCACCGATCAAACCTCAGAAGTTGCTTCTACCTCAAGCAGCGTTCCAACACCACCACTCCAAGAAGCCTCATTACCGCCAGCCTCCCAAACAGCTTCCCAGCCAGGGTCGGTCGGCCTCAGACGAGGCAGTGAGGAGAGGTTGACCTCTGGAGAACTGAGTAAGTATAATAATGTCATTCAATTACACGTTAAAATATTCTTACTAGAAAATCAAGTATTTCATTCTCGCGTGAGCAACGATATCTCTTTTAGGACTCTTGTATTCTTGCAATAACTTTTTTGAATGTAGCCGATGTTGGCTAAACATTTTCCACGGATAACAGCCGAGCGTCCCGCACGAGTTTTATAGGTTTCGCGCGAAAAGTGCGATGGTCTGTTGTGCGTGAGCGACTGGCTGTTTACGACAATGAAAAGTATTTCTAAAATAGACGCCTATAAAGTGTGCCGGGAGGGCAAAAATATTTTAAGTAATAGCACACGGGGAGACTGACTGGGTGATGGTTCATTTTAATGTCGCAAAATGCCATTCAGAGTAACAAGGCATTTTCCGACACGATTAACTTCATATTAAACTACCCATTACATGACCAAATATTTGAAGTTTAACCCGCCGCCAAACACGTAATCCGCCCCCAGCTGGGCGGGGGATAGAAATAGTCGGCTGCTGTCCATGTAGTACATGGTATGACCCCAAACAAATGGACCTGCCTGTTTGCCGTGGGCTGCGACCCGTAATGCCTGATGACGGGATCCTGGTGGTTGAGTGAACTCAGGGATTGGCTAGGCCCTGTTTTTGCAACACACCACTTTGGCCCTGAGTTGGGATAAACGGGAGGTCGGGCGGGCCCGACCCGATCAATCGGCTGGTCATGCCTTGCCCTAGGGCGTTTAAATTTAACCTTTCACCATCAAATCTTCGTTTTCATTTGAAATAGATGTTTCTTTCACATGCCTTAGAAGGCGGTGGCTCATGGGCCAATCGGGTAAACATGGTGTTTGATCGACAATCATACTTTCCGTTTTTTCTTCAAACTTGGGTGAATTAATTATCGGAAGTATTTATTGCTTGATCTAGCCATTTTGCACCGAGTATATCGGCGATGTATCCCCGGCACCTTTCCTGAGATGGAATTCCCCAGGTTAGGTGTCCCCATTAGTAGGACTCCGAGGGCGGGTGGTTTGGACCATCGCCGCTGAACCAAACACAATTTAACATGGCTCAAAATAAAAAATCCAAGCGTGAACTCTCAGATTCGGAAGACGAAAACATCAACCTCTTACCTTTTCCTAAATTTATTGTAATCGAAAGTGACGATCCAGACATTGATATTACAGACCTTTCACCATTTGTAATAGAAAAACAGATTAAAGCTATCATTGGAACACCGAAATCGGTTAAAAACTTGAAAAATGGAAATTTGCTTGTCGAAGTTAGTAAAAGAGCTCAGTCAGACAACCTCTTAAAGATTACAAAGTTCTTTAATCACAGAGTGAATGTATATGCTCATGAAAAACTCAATCAGTCGAAAGGTGTCATTCGCTGCAGAGAGCTTTCTTCCTGCTTAATAAGTGAAATTGAATCTAATCTGAAATCTCAAGGAGTCACGCAAGTCAAAAGAATTGAATTTACAAAAGATGGCAAAAAAGTAAAAACCAATACATACATCCTGACGTTTAATGAACCAACTCTCCCTAAAGAGATTAAAATTGGCTTCCAAATTGTCAAGGTCGATGTTTTTGTTCCAAATCCTCTCCGTTGCTTCAACTGCCAGAGGTTTGGACATCACGAGGACAGATGCATGAAATCCAAGGTTTGTAAAAAGTGCGGATTTGAAGGTGACATCCTTGAGCATGATGAAGACGAGTGCGAGAATGATTTCAAATGCTTTAACTGTGGAATGGCACATCCAGCTAATTCAAGACTATGCCCAAAGTTTAAAAAAGAAAAAGAAATTTTGACGGTGAAATTTAAACAATCTGTTTCCTTTTTTGAAGCAAGAAAAATAGTTGAATCAAGAGACGACATCAATAGCTATGCCAATAAAGCAAAACCTGTACCCGAGTCGACTAAAACCCCAAAGGCCAATGAATGTACAACTTGTGAACGAATGCTTAAGATACTTACTGAAATGTTTCCAGAAGTACGGAGTAAAGTCGACCAAGTTTTAGCCGGAGAAAAGCCTTCAAATAAAACCACAGATGTAAAAGCTAATGATAAAAAAGTCCCCGAATCTGAGAAGAAAACACAAGTCACTAAACCAAACAAAGTTGTTAGTGAAAATAAACAGTTACCAAAAGATCAGTCAGCCCGTCAGAGAAAGCCTCGTATTAATTTGGAGAGAGTTTCTACTCCTCCAGTTTCTACAGGCAATCGATTTGCTGAATTAAGCGAATCAGACGAGGAGGAGGAGATGGATGTACCCGCTCCCCCTCCTTCAAACCCCCCTCCTTCAAATCAAAAGCAAACAGATGTAATAAGGCAAGGTGCGAATAAAATTAACCTAACAGGAGTTAAATAATGGGTAATTTCCTACTTCCATTTATAAGTGGTATTATTATTATTATTATTACCTCCATTATGGCGAATAACATTTTACAATGGAATTGTCGCAGCATCAAGGCCAATTTTGAAGAACTTAATCTTCTAGTATCGAAACAAAAACCAGCTGCAGTATGTTTACAAGAAACGTTTCTCAAAGACACAGATAAGTTTTCTCTAAAATACCACTCTTGCTATTTTAATAACTTCACAGAACGCGACAAAGCGTCTGGTGGTGTGGGAATTATTGTAAATAATAATATCCCTCACCGTAATGTAAGTTTAAATACATCTCTACAAGCAGTGGCTGTAAGTGTCTCTCTCAATAAAACTATTACACTCTGTTCTGTTTATCTTCCTCCAAGTTCCCCTGTTGATGGCAGAAAACTTGATCATCTAGTCGATCAGCTACCTAAACCTTTTATACTTATGGGAGATTTCAATTCTCACCATAAGTTATGGGGATGCTCCAATACAGACGACAAGGGTCGTTCTGTTGAGGATTTTGTAACTAGGCATGATCTTGTTATACTAAATGATAAATCTAAAACTTATCTTCATCCTGCAACTGGTCATTATTCTTCATTGGATTTGACTATTTGCAGCCCTGATATTTTTCCTGATTTTTCATGGAAAGTTTTGTCCGACCTTCATGGTAGTGACCATTTCCCTATTCAGATCTCCGAATTAGGACCATCTGTTCAGGAGCGCCCTAGGCGTTGGAAACTCCATAAGGCAAATTGGGAACTGTTTAAAACTACCTGCGAACAGTCTATAAATCCAGAAGCCTTTGATGACTGTGAAAATTCTGCAGACTTGTTTACATCTTTACTTTATTCTGCTGCAGAAAAATGTATTCCACAAACATCGCCTGACCCAAAGAATCCAAATAAGCCATGGTTTAATGATGACTGCAAAAAGGTTATAGCCGAGAGGAAACGTGCTCTAAGAGCATTTGGCTTAAGGCCTTCAAAGGAAAATCTTTACAAATTTAAAGTTGCACGTGCTAAAGCACGTCGTACTATAAAACAAAGTAAGCGTTCGTCTTGGAGACAGTATGTATCCGGATTAAATTCTAGATCATCTATCAAAAAGACTTGGGACATGATACGTAAAATTAGTGGGAAGAATACATCACTTAATGTTGGTCATCTTAAAACGGATGACGATAACACAGCTTCTTCAAAACATGACATTGCTAATGTCTTGGCAGACACGTTTGCCAAGAAATCTTCCTCTACTAATTATTCAACTACGTTTCAGAAGTTTCAAAGTGAAAAAGAAAAGTCTAAACTTAATTTTAGTTCCAGGAATCTGGAAAAATATAATAGAGACTTTTCCGTTAAGGAATTGAAAAAAGCTTTAAAAAAGAGTCACGACACTGCTGTCGGATCAGATGCTATTCATTATCAGTTCCTCAAACGTTTGCCGTCTCGATCCCTTCATTGCTTACTTGCAATTTATAATCAGGTATGGACAACGGGAAGCATTCCAGCCTCTTGGCGGGAAGCTATCGTTATTCCAATACCTAAACCAGGTAAAGATTCCACAAATCCATCTAATTATCGCCCTATTGCCTTAACTAGTTGTATTTGCAAGACCATGGAAAGAATGGTAAATGATCGTCTTGTCTGGTTTCTTGAAAAGAACCACCTTATTACTCAAGTCCAAAGTGGCTTTCGTAAACAGAGAAGCACTCTTGATCATCTTGTTCGCTTCGAGACATTTATTCGAGAAGCCTTTATAAGGAAGGAACACGTTGTTTCTGTCTTTTTCGATCTTGAAAGTGCTTATGACACCACTTGGAAGTATGGAATTATGAACGACCTCTATGATTTCGGTATTCGAGGTCGCCTTGCCTTTTTCATCTCAGCTTTTTTGGATGAACGACAGTTTAGAGTCCGTGTTGGTGATACTTTATCTGATCCTCAGGAACAAGAAATGGGTGTCCCCCAGGGAAGTATTTTATCGGTGACACTATTTAGTGTCAAAATAAACAATATCGTTAGAACCGTTTGCCCTGGTGTGGAGTGTTTCCTATATGTTGATGACTTCTGCATCTGTTATAGATCAAAACACATGTATACAATTGAAAGACAGTTGCAGCAAGTTTTAAACAATCTTTCAAAATGGTCCAATCAAAACGGCTTCAAATTTTCAAAGACAAAAACTAAATGTATGCATTTTTGTCATTCAAGGAAAATGCACTCCGATCCAGAATTAAAGTTGGACGGAGTGCCGATTGAAGTTGTTAAGGAATATAAGTTCTTAGGACTCCTTTTTGATTCTAAACTGTCTTTATTCCACATATTGACAATTTGAAAAATAAATGCCAAAAGGCACTTAATCTTTTACGTGTTGTATCCAGTATGGATTGGGGAGCCGATAAAAAGGTTCTGTTGCGCCTTTATAGGGCACTTGTTAGATCAAAGCTAGACTATGGCTGCGTTGTTTATGGTTCTGCGCGCCCTTCATACCTTCGCAAACTTGATACTATTCATAATCAAGGATTGCGTTTGGCATTGGGCGCATTTAGAACGTCACCAGTTAACAGTCTTTATACAGAAGCAAATGAACCTTCCCTAAATTTACGCAGGAAAAAGCTCTCCATGCAATATTATTTAAAACTTAAATCAAATCCCGACAATCCTACTCATAAAGTTGTTTTTGAACCTAAATTTAGACAGGCTTTTGAAAAGAAAAAGAACCCAATACTTCCATTTAGTTTGCGCTGTGAAGCTGATGTAAGCTCTCTAGATTTTGACCTAGAGGACGTGGCAGAACATATTGTTCCTGATGTTCCTTTGTGGACGTATAAAAGTCCCACGTTTCTTTATGACCTTGCTTCAAGCAAAAAGGATACAACAGATCCATCTATTTTTAAAACAAAATTCATGGAAGTCAAAGAAAAATACACATCCTATGAAGAAATATACACAGACGGTTCAAAAGATGGCGAAAAAGTTGCTTCAGCCACTATTTTAGATGACGAAAAATATCAATTCCGCCTTCCCAATAACTCTTCTATTTTTTCAGCCGAGCTTAAGGCCATTGATCTTGCACTCGATCATATGATCGCAGAACGTCTCTCTCGCTATATAATTTTTACTGACTCTATGTCAAGCATGCAAGCGATTGAGCACGAAAAAACTGACAATCCCCTTATCGTTAGGCTACTTGATAAAATAGCTAAGCTTAATGATGTTGATCTCGTTTTCTGTTGGCTTCCAAGCCATATTGGCATTCGTGGTAATGAGGAGGCAGATAAAGCTGCCAAGGATTGATTATCACTTGAAATTTTACCCTTTGAAGTACCTTTTACTGATTTTAAACCCCTTATTCATAGTTTAATTCATGATGTCTGGAGTAAATGTTGGAATGATCCAGCCAACCAGTGTAATAAATTATTTTCTGTTCGACAGGACCTCGGTGATTGGTTACCTGGTTACAGGTCAAACCGTCGCGAAGAACTTATCTTGACTCGGTTACGCATTGGCCATACACACCTCACACATTCTTATCTTTTAAAGGAAGAAGACATGCCAATGTGTATTCCTTGCAACTGTCCTCTTACTGTCAAGCATATTTTTATTGATTGTATAGATTTCTCTTTTACTAGAAATAGATATTTTAAAGTTGACAGTATGAAGAACTTATTTGATTATGTAAAGCTTGAACTGATTTTTGATTACCTTAAGGCCATTAATTTGTATTATAAAATATGATTTTATTTTCTTTTGAATCCAAGTTTCCCTTAGTTTTAAAAATGTCTCTGAATTTTACATTAATATTGAGTGTTCTTTTGAGCACGATTTTCTTTTAAGTTTTGGAAGTACTACTTCTTTCTTACATTTCTACTGTTTGAATATTTTTTTTTACACGATTTACAGCGTTTTGTTCTAAAGTGTTAATATTATCTTAGTTTTGAAGGTATACGTCGCCTTTTAAAATAAGTTATTTTTTAGAGTTTTGCGCCCAACATGACCTTAGTTGTCGACGGGCCTTAAAACACAAATCATTCATTCATTCCAAACACGTAATCACAAGCACAGACAAGATTGAGTTGGATAATCGACTTTGTACCCGAAGAGAGAAAGAAAGAAAGATAGATAGATAAATAGATAGAGAGAGAGAGAGAGAGAGAGAGAGAGATAGATAGATCGATAGGTAGATTTTGACCACCCTGTTACACCATAAGCTCTCCTTCTCTCTTTCAGAAGAATTACTGGTGGAATTTATGTCCAGAAGTACTCGTGGATCAGGCAGTTCCTTCTTTGGAAAGTATGTGGAGGAAACGCTGTCCAAGTTGCCTGGGGCAATCAGGAGGGATGCTGAGGCGAATATTATGCAAGAGTTGCATAGAGCTCAAAAGGCGGCTGAGCACAGTGAGACGCAACCACCACCAAGCCAACAACAGCAGGTTTCATTCGAGCAACAGTCCCAACAGTTTCAGCAACAGTTCCGATAGACCATGTGGCAGCCTCATCCCTCCCAGTGGCCTCCTCGCCCTGTAGGACCGCAGCCCAGTATCTGGGGTAGTCAAGACCGCAGCTACGTCCAGCTACAGTTCCCCACGCAGTCGATGAACAGTCCATTACCACCGATCACTAATCCCAAGCCAGGGACCTCTGGAGCCAAAGATACCACCATGCCCACGACCACCACTGCTATGTCCACCACCATACATGACTCCTTTGTCAGTCTGCTGGGACCCAATTTCAACTCCCCGCAACTCAGCACAAGTGATCGAACTGCTGAAGAAGATGACCCTCGGGACGACCAGTAGAGACTCCTTCTGGCAGAAGCTTCTCCCCATACACTCAGTCAGAGACAAAGGCTCCTTGAATACTTTTTAAGAGCCATCCTATTCCACTCCATGATTACAAAAATTAAAGAAAACAATAAAGGCTCTTCCATTTAGAAATTATGTGTAATAATTAAAAAAACATCAAAATTAAAGACAAATGAAAGTCGTTAACTTAATTGTTTTCAGGAATATTGTTTTCTCACATACCAATACCTATTAGACCGAGGTAGTAACATCGTGAAATTGACAAGGTGGATGGTTTAAGAATGATTTTAGAATGAAATTGAATGAGTGTGAGGAGCGAGTTTCGAATGAAATTAGAAGGAGGTAATACAACATCGTTAATTTCATCCAATTGGACGAAATTAGCGATATTTTATTACCTCCCTTTAAAAAAACGTACTTTACTGTTCGTGCGTCTTCACGGACAAATCAGACGCTTTACAATCGACATCAGCCGAATCGTGGAATGATTTGATCAATTTGAATGAAATGTTGATTGTTTTGAACGATTTCGTAGTGTTTTTGTACGATTTTTGAGCGTTTTGAGTAATTGGAGTGAGTGTTTGGAACGAGTGAATGGAGCGCTGAATGATCGTTTTAGAATGCTTTTGAGCGGAGTGAATGTCAATTTCACTATGTTATTAACTGTATCCCTGTTTTTTGCACGATAGTGGTGGTATCGATCCCACATGGGCACCCGTAGACAGAACAGCTCACACGCGACTTTTGACGTAATGACGTTCCAAATTGTCGGATAACGTCGGCTTTCTACATTAGCGATGTCAGCTGGTGAAAAAGCAATTTAGAATCTCAAACGTCTATAACTTCTTTATTTCTGAATAAAGTCCTCAAGTGCGGGTATGCATTTTCTTAATTAAACCAAAAGAAATATCTTGATACCAAAATTTTTTTATCTTTGTTTAAATGATTTGGTTTTGCTACACTTCTCCATCTTTCCTGAAGAAAAGACTGCATTCAAATCGCCATACTTAATTAGTATATGAAAAAAAAATCGGTAATTGTTGTTCAGTTGGGAAAGGAAATCCAAACCCTCGAGTCCAGCGGTCAAGTGGGAAACTCGGCAAAGCCGTGATCGCTGGGCCCTCGGGTTGGGATTTCTTTGACCCACCGAAAAACAATTATGGATTCTATTTACATCGAATGCAAAAGTAACTTGACTAAAAATTAATGCAGTTAACTACTGAAAGTTCAAAATGACAACTACAGCAGAAGGGAAAATGAAAATGGTGTTTCAAGTTCCGGCAGACTCCCAAAGAAGTGTTAAGTCGTGGTCAATTATAGAGATATCATAATTGACTGGGTTAACCACTGGTTGCAGGCAATGGGTCAGGAGAAACTCGTCAAAACATGTGTTGTCTCTGTTGAGGCCCAGTTAAATTAACAGAATCGTGATCGTTCGCATTGCTTTCGAATTTCGAGTGTTTAAATGGTGTTTTACGCCGTTTTCAACATTTGTTTTGTTATACAGCAGCGAAACTCATTTATTCATGCGCTTTATGGGTTTTACTAATACTAGTTCTTGAAAATGAGGAGGAGGTTAACATTTCATTTGAGTTCTAGATTCGACAAATCAATACAAAAAGACATTTTCAAAACATTGTGACAAAACGAAAATTTACTCATAACATGCAAATGCTCATTTTATCACAATGGTTTCTATTTTGTCACACGATTTAACCATTTGTAAGTTATGATATGTCGTACGTACAAGTTTCGGAATTTGGGAGGTCTAAAATCAGCATATCCGGGAATGTTTAAGCAACTTTGCTGCAATGATACAAACATAAATTTCTTTTGCCCGAAATCATTGACTGAATAATCGTTAAGAACAGAAACAAAAATATGCATCGGCAATATATCTATTTCCTCAAGTTTCAGAAATAAATTTCAAAATCTCAAACGATATCCTCTCCAACATCTGCGTCAACCAGCCCAGCCATCCTTTCCTGCCATGGGACTGCGCCTTGTGGTGTGTTGAAGAATGCCTTCAGGAGTTCCCTCTGATATTTCGCATCTGCTGAACCTGAATTGCGAGGCGCAGGCGGTTGATCCACATCTAGCCAGTCTACTTGGTCCCTCCATGCCCCTGGAATGACATTTAGATTTTCATCCTCACGGTCCGCCTCTTGTGCTGCAATACCTGGATACCTCAGTCGGAGTAGGTTGTGCAGGACCACTGCTGCCTCTGCTATATCCTTCACAGTGTCGGGATTCTGCTCTAGAGTCCTTAGGAGACACCTGAATCTTTTGGCTAGAATCCCAAAAGCATTTTCAACCACTCTCCTCCCCCTCGAAAGTCTGTAATTGAAAATCCTCTCCTCCCTAGACATCCTTTTTCTGCTGTATGGCTTCATAAGGTAGTTCCTGAGTGCAAAGGCGTCATCCCCCAGGATGAAGAAGGGCATGTCTTGGTGATCATCAGGGCTCGCAGTGAGAGGGCAGGGTCGAGGGAGTCCTAGAGATTCTTCTTCTAGGCCGTTAAACAGCTCCGAATCGCCAAATATCTGAGCATCTGACATGTGTCCTTTTCCCCCAAGCTCGAGCCACACAAACTTATAATCAGCATCCACTAGAGCTAGAAGTGGTATCGAAAAAAATCCCTTGTAATTGAAATACAGACTGCCAGTTTGGGACGGCTTCTTGATAGCAATGTGTTTGCCATCCAATGCCCCAACCGCGTGAGGGATGTTCCATTTCTGCTCAAATTGGTAAGCTAAGGCTTTCCATGCATCAGGGGTGACAGGTAGGCTGAACACTTCATCTTTGAATGCGTGTACAATTGCACGACATACTTCTGGAATCATCCTCGAGATACTGGAAACTCCACACCTGAAGGCATACGCAAGAGACCGATAGTTGTCTCCAGTAGCAAGGTGCCTCAGTGTCAATGAATGAATGAATGATTGGTGTTTTAAGGCCCGTCGACAACTAAGGTCATATTGGGCGCAAAACTCTAAAAAATAACTTATTTTAAAAGGCGACGTATACCTTCAAAACTAAGATAATATTAACACTTTAAAACAAAAAGCTGTAAATCGTGTAATAAAAATTATGCAAACAGTAGGAAATGTAAGAAAGAAGTATTACTTCCAAAACTTAAAAGAAAATCGTGCTCAAAAGAACACTCAATATTAATGTAAAATTCAAAGAGACTTCTTTAAAACTAAGGGAAACTTGGATTCATTAGAAAATAAAATCATATTTTATAATACAAATTAATGGCCTTTAGGTAATTAAAAACCAGTTCAATTTTTACATAATCAAATAAGTTTTCATACTGTCAACTTTAAAATATCTATCTCTAGTAAAAGAGAAATCTATACAATCAATAAAAATATGCTTGACAGTAAGAGGACAGTTGCAAGGAATACACATTGGCATGTCTTCTCCCTTTAAAAGATAAGAGTGTGTGAGGTGTGTATGGCCAATGCGTAACCGAGTCAAGATAAGTTCTTCGCGACGGTTTGACCTGTAACCAGGTAACCAATCACCGAGGTCCTGTCGAACAGAAAATAATTTATTACACTGGTTGGCTGGATCATTCCAACATTTACTCCAGACATCATGAATTAAACTATGAATAAGGGGTTTAAAATCAGTAAAAGGTACTTCAAAGGGTAAAATTTCAAGTGATAATCAATCCTTGGCAGCTTTATCTGCCTCTTCATTACCACGAATACCAATATGGCTTGGAAGCCAACAGAAAACGAGATCAACATCATTAAGCTTAGCTATTTTATCAAGTAGCCTTACAATAAGGGGATTGTCAGTTTTTTCGTGCTCAATCGCTTGCATGCTTGACATAGAGTCAGTAAAAATGATATAGCGAGAGAGACGTTCTGCGATCATATGATCGAGTGCGAGATCAATGGCCTTTAGCTCGGCTGAAAAAATGGAAGAGTTATTAGGTAGGCGGAATTGATATTTTTCGCCATCTAAAATAGTGGCTGAGGCAACTTTTTCGCCATCTTTTGAACCGTCTGTGTATATTTCTTCATATGATGTATATTTTTCTTTGACTTCCAAGAATTTTGTTTTAAAAATAGATGGATCTGTTGTATCCTTTTTGCTTGAAGCCAGATCATAAAGAAACGTGGGACTTTTATATGTCCACAAAGGAACATCAGGAACAATATGTTCTGCCACGTCCTCTAGGTCAAAATCTAGAGAGCTTACATCGGCTTCACAGCGCAAACTAAAAGGAAGTATTGGGTTCTTTTTCTTTTCAAAAGCCTCTCTAAATTTAGGTTCAAAAACAACTTTATGAGTAGGATTATCGGGATTTGATTTTAGTTTTAAATAATATTGCATGGAAAGCTTCTTCCTGCGTAAATTTAAGGAAGGCTCATTTGCTTCTGTATAAACACTGTTAATTGGTGATGTTCTAAATGCACCCAACGCCAAGCGCAATCCCTTATTATGAATAGTATCAAGTTTGCGAAGGTATGAAGGGCGCGCAGAACCATAAACAACACAGCCATAGTCTAGCTTTGATCTAACAAGTGCCCTATAGAGGCGCAATAGAACCTTTTTATCGGCTCCCCAATCCATACTGGATACAACACGTAAAAGGTTAAGTGCCTTTTGGCATTTATTTTTCAAATTGTCAATGTGTGGAATAAACGAAAGCTTAGAGTCAAATAATAGTCCTAAGAATTTAAATTCCTTGACAACTTCAATCGGTACACCGTCCAACTTTAAATCTGGATCAAGATGCATTTTTCTTGATTGACAAAAATGCATACATTTAGTTTTTGTCTTCGAAAACTTGAAACCGTTTTCATTGGACCACTTTGAAAGATTGTTTAAGACTTGTTGCAATTGTCTTTCAATTGTATGCATGTGTTTTGATCTGTAGCAGATACAAAAGTCGTCAACGTAGAGAAAACATTCCACACCAGGGCAAACGGTTTTAACAATGTTGTTTATTTTGACACTAAATAATGTCACCGATAAAATACTCCCCTGGGGTACACCCATTTCTTGCTCATGGGGATCAGATAAAGTATTACCAACACGGACTCTAAACTGACGTTCATCCAAAAAAGCTGAGATGAAAAAGGCAAGGCGACCTCGAATACCGAAGTCATAGAGGTCGTTCATAATTCCATACTTCCAAGTGGTATCATAAGCACTTTCGAGATCGAAAAAGACAGAAACAACGTGTTCCTTCTTTATAAAGGCTTCTCGAATAAATGTCTCGAAGCGAACAAGATGATCAAGAGTGCTTCTCTGTTTACGAAAGCCACTTTGGACTTGCGTAATAAGGTTGTTCTTTTCAAGAAACCAAACAAGACGATCATTAACCATTCTTTCCATGGTTTTACAAATGCAACTAGTTAAAGCAATTGGACGGTAATTTGAAGGGTTTGTGGAATCTTTACCTGGTTTAGGTATTGGGATAACGATGGCTTCCCGCCAAGAGGCTGGAATGCTTCCCGTCTTCCATACCTGATTATAAATTTTAAGTATGCATTGAAGGGAACGAGATGGCAAACGTTTGAGGAATTGATAATAAATAGCATCTGACCCAACAGCAGTGTCATGACACTTTTTTAAAGCTTTTTTCAATTCCTTAACGGAAAAGTCTCGATTATAGTGTTCCAGATTTCTGGAACTGAAATTAAGTTTAGACTTTTCTTTTTCACCTTGAAACTTCTGAAACGCAGGTGAATAATTAGTAGAGGAAGATTTCTTGGCAAACGTGTCTGCCAAGACATTAGCAATGTCATGTTTTGAAGAAACTGTGTTATCGTCATCCGTTTTAAGATGACCGACATTAAGTGATGTATTCTTCCCACTAATTTTACGTATCATGTCCCAAGTCTTTTTAACAGATGATCTAGAATTTAATCTAGAGACATACTGTCTCCAAGACGAGCGCTTACTTTGTTTAATAGTACGACGTGCTTTCGCACGTGCAATTTTAAATTTGTAAATATTCTCCTTAGAAGGCCTTAAGCCAAATGCTCTAAGAGTACGTTTTCGCTCAGCTATAGCCTTTTTGCAATCGTCATTGAACCATGGCTTGTTTGGAATTTTTGGGTCAGGCGATGTTTGTGGAATAGCTTTTTCTGCAGCAGAATAAAGTAAAGATGAAAACAGTTCAGCAGAGTTTTGACAGTCATCAAAGGCTTCTGGATTTATCGATTGTTCACAGGTATTTCTAAAAAGTTCCCAATTAGCCTTATGGAGTTTCCAACGCCTAGGGCGCTCCTGAACAGATGGTCCTAATTCGGAGATCTGAATAGGGAAATGGTCACTACAATGCAGGTCAGAATCTACTTTCCATGAAAAATCTGGAAAAATATCAGGACTGCAAATAGTCAAATCCAATGAAGAATAATGTCCAGTTGCAGGATGAAGATAAGTTTTAGATTTGTCATTCAGTAAAACAAGATCATGCCTTGTTACAAAATCCTCAACAGTACGACCCTTGTCGTCTGTATTGGAGCATCCCCATAACTTATGATGAGCATTGAAATCTCCCATAAGTATAAAAGGTTGAGGTAGCTGGTCAACGAGACTATCAAGTTTTCTACCATCTAACGGGGAACTAGGAGGAAGATAAACGGAGCACAGTGTAATAGTTTTATTGAGAGAGATACTTACAGCCACTGCTTGCAAAGAGATGTCTAAACTGATTCGACGGTGAGGGATATTATTATTTACAATAATTCCCACACCACCAGACGCTTTCTCGCGTTCTGTAAAGTTATTAAAGAAGCAAGAATGATATTTTAGAGAAAACATATCTGCATCTTTCAAAAACGTTTCTTGTAAACATACAGCAACTGGTTTTTCTTTTGAAACTAGAAGATTAAGTTCTTCAAAATTGGCCTTGATGCTGCGACAATTCCACTGTATAATGTTATTCGCCATTATGGAGGTTAAAGTAAAAATAATACCACTTAATAATGGAATTGGGAAACTACCCATTATTTAACTGCTGTTAGGTTGATTTTGTTTGCACCTTGCCTTATAGCATCTGTTTGCTTTTGGTTTGAGGTAGTAGGGTTTGAAGGAGGAGGAGCGGCTACATCCATCTCCTCCTCGTTATCCGACTCGCTTAACTCAGAAAAGCGATTGCCGGTCGAAGCTGGAGGAGGTGAAACCTTCTCCAGATTAATACGAAGCTTTCTTTGACTAACGGACTCTGAATGACGTGTAGATTTTTCTTTTTGGGACGGTTTGTTTACATTTTTGATAACTTTCTTTGGCTTAGAAATAGGTGTATTCTTTTCAGGATCTGAGGTTTTCTTTTCTTCAGTGTTTACATCTGGTGTGGTGTTTAAGGGTGTTTCTCCTGACAATACTTGATCAACTTTGCTACGTACTTCAGGAAACATTTCAGTTAATATTTTAAGCATACGTTCACAAGTGTTGCATTCATTTGTTTTAGGGGGTTGAATCGGCTCAGGTACAGATTTAGCTTTATTTGCGTAGCTTTGGGTGTCGTCTCTGGACTCTACTATTTTCCGAGCTTCAAAGAAGGAGACTGATTGCTTAAACTTTACATTCAAGATTTCCTTTTCTTTTAAAAACTTAGGGCACAATCTTGAATTGGCAGGATGTGCCATTCCACAATTTGAACACTTGAAATCATTTTGACAGTCATCCTCATAGTGCTCGTCTTCACTTCCTTCGTAGCCACATTTTCTACAAACTTTGGTCTTCTTGCAGTTGTCTTCGTGATGACCAAACCTCTGGCCTCAGTGTCAATGCCAGCTTTAGTCCAGGTGAAAGGGGTTGCCTAAAACTGGTGACTTCCCTCTCGATTGCTGGGGCCACCCTCTGTAACACTTCATCGAAGAGCTCTGGTGTTAATCTCGTATAGTTTTGGAAGGCGATTGGATCTTCCAGTCTCAGATTGGTGTCTAGGAGGCTTGAGTATTGATCAAGTTGTAGTCGTCTTTCTTCTGTGAGCCATGGACGCACCCAAAACTGTCTGACTGCAGCTCTCCTGGCTCTTTTTGACTGGGTTTGTAGCTGGTCTGGCTGTTGCTCGTCTTCTTCTTCTATGGCGATAGTATAAGCATACAGTAAAACTGCAAATGTTATGTTTTCATCCTGAGCTTCTGCCACTTTCAACTGTTATGATTTGTAGTTTTTACTCTGTAGGAGACCAAGAAATAATGAAGTCGATAGTCAGTCGGACTGTATATATATCCTCCGGGGTCCAATCGTAGCTCAAATCGTGATTATCATCGAACGTGATCGTGAAAGACATCTTGACGATAATCGCATCCTGTCCCAACAGAGCGTATCGGTTCGAGCTGAACGTACCAGAACGTATGTGCTCGTGTCAGATCGTCCCAAATCGGGAACCCCGTATGTGTTGATCGCGTCAGATCGCTACCCCATCGTGGACTCGATCGGGATAATCCTATCTAAACTTATGTGATCTTATCTGAACGGGAAATCAAATTGTGGCTTATCGTGTCGACTGAAATTGACTAATCGTAATCATATCGCAGCCGAGCGTAACAAATCGTGTCAGAACGTATCCAGTCCCATAACGTCGTATTCCAGCCCGATATTTTTAAAGAATGAATGAATGAATTGTGTTTTAAGGCCCGTCGACAACTACGGTCATGTTGGGCGCAAAACTCTAAAAAATTACTTATTTCAAAAGGCGGAGTAAACCTTCAAAATTAAGATAATTATAACACTTTTAAACAAACACTGTAAATCTTGTAAAAAATATGTAAATGGTAGAACTGTAAGAAAGAAAGAAGTATTACCTTCAAAACTTAAAAGAAAGTTGTGCTCAAAAGAACACTCAATATTAATGTTAAATTCAAAGACATATTTTAAAATCTAAGGAAAACTTGGGTTCAACAGAACATAAAATCATATTTTATAATACAAATTAACAGCCTTCAGGAAATCTAAAAGCAGTTCAATTTTTACATAGTCAAATAAGTCCTTCATACTGTCAACTTTAAAGAATCTATCTCTAGTAAAAGAGAAATCTATACAATCAATAAAAATATGCTTGACAGTAAGAGGAGAGTTGCAAGGAATGCACATTGGCATGTCTTCTCCCTTTAAAAGATAGGAGTGAGTGAGGTGTGAATGGCCAATGCGTAACCGAGTCAAGACAAGTTCTTCGCGACGGTTTGACCTGTACCCAGGTAACCAATCACCAAGATCCTGTCGGACAGAAAATAGCTTATTATTAATATTTACTGGATCAGTCCAGCTGTTCCTCCAGACTTCCTGAATAAAACAATGAATTAAAGGTTTAAAATCAGTAAAAGGTACTGTAGATGGTAAAATCTCGAGTAATAATGCCTCCTTGGCAGCTTTATCTGCCTCTTCATAACCACGAATACCAACGTTGGTCGGAAGCCAGCAGAAAACGAGATCAACATCATGAAGCTGAGCTATCGAATCTAGTAATCTAACAATAATCGGATTGTCTGTTTTCTCGTTCTCAATCGCTTGTATACTTGACATAGAGTCAGTAAAAATTATGTAGCGAGAGAAGCGTTCATCGATTATATGATCGAGTGCGAGGTCAATCGCCTTTAGCTCGGCTGAAAAAATAGAAGAGTTATTTGGCAAACGGAATTGATATTTTTCACCATCTAAAATGGTGGCCGAGGCAACTTTTTCGCCGTCCTTTGAACCATCTGTATAAATCTCTTCATAAGATGCGTATTTCTCTCTAATTTCCAAAAACTTTGTTTTAAAAACAGTTGGATCGGTTGGATCCTTTTTGTTAGAAGCAAGATCGTAAAGAAATGTGGGGCTTTTAGAAGTCCACAAAGGAACTTCAGGAACAATGTGTTCTGCCACATCCTCTAGATCAAAATCTAGAGAGTTAATATCTGCTTCGCAACGTAAGCTAAACGGGGGTATTGCACTAGGTTTCTTATCAAAATCCCGTCTGTGTTTAGGTTCAAACACAGCTTTATACGTTGGATTGTCAGGATTAGATTTCAGCTTTAAATAGTACTGCATTGAAAGCTTTTTCCTTCTCAGATTCAAGGAAGGTTCATTTGCTTCAATGTAAATACTATTAACTGGTGATGTTCTAAAGGCACCCAGCGCTAGGCGCAATCCTTGATTATGAATGGTTAAGTTTACGAAGGTATGAAGGGCGTGTAGAACCGTAAACAACACAACCGTAATCTAATTTTGATCTGACAAGTGCCCTGTAAAGGCGTAGTAAAACCTTTTTATCAGCTCCCCAGTCCATACTAGATACAACACGTAAAACATTAAGTGCCTTTAAGCACTTATTTCTAAAATTTTCAATATGGGGTATGAACGACAGTTTAGAATCAAAAAGTAGTCCCAGGAATTTAAATTCTTTTACGACTTCAATTTGCACTCCGTCCAGCTTTAATTCTGGATCAGGGTGCATTTTCCTAGACTGACAAAAATGCATACATTTAGTTTTTGTCTTGGAAAACTTAAAGCCGTTTTCATTGGACCATTTGGAAAGGTTCTTCAAGACTTGCTGTAGCTGTCTTTCAATCGTATACATATGCTTTGATCTGTAACAGATGCAAAAGTCATCAACATAGAGAAAACATTCAACCCCAGGGCAAACGGTTTTGACAATATTGTTAATTTTGACACTAAAAAGTGTCACAGACAAAATACTTCCTTGTGGAACGCCCATTTCTTGTTCATGGGGATCTGATAAAGTATCTCCAACTCGGACTCTAAACTGACGTTCATCCAAAAAAGCAGAAATGAAATAAGCAAGGCGACCTCGAATACCGAAATCATAGAGGTCATTCACAATCCCATACTTCCATGTGGTATCATAAGCACTTTCGAGATCGAAAAAGACAGAAACGACGTGTTCTTTCTTTATAAAGGCTTCTCGAATAAAAGTCTCGAAGCGGACAAGATGATCAAGAGTGCTTCTTTGTTTACGAAAGCCACTTTGGACTGACGTAATAAGGTGGTTCTTTTCAAGAAACCAAACAAGACGGTCATTTACCATTCTTTCCATGGTTTTACAAATGCAACTAGTCAAAGCAATGGGACGATAATTTGAAGGATCGGTAGAATCTTTACCTGGTTTAGGTATGGGAATAACGATAGCTTCCCGCCAAGAGGCTGGAATGCTTCCCGCTTTCCATACCCGGTTATAAATTTCAAGTAAGCAATGCAAAGAACGAGAGGGCAAACGTTTGAGGAATTGATAATGGATATTATCATTTCCTACAGCAGTGTCATGACACTTCCTTAAAGCCTTCTTCAATTCTTTGACAGAAAAGTCTCTATTATAATGTTCCAGTCGACTGGAACTGAAGTTAAGTTTTGACTTTTCTTTATCACCTTTGAATTTTTGAAATGCAGGTGAGTAATTGGATGATGATGACTTCTTGGCAAACGTATCTGCCAATACATTCGCAATATCAGCCTTGGAAGAAACGTCACTGAGGTCAGTTCTTAAATGACCAACTCCAATTGACGTGTTCTTTCCGCTGATTTTGCGCACCATATCCCATGCCTTTTTGACAGATGATCTAGAATTTAATCTAGAAACATACTGTCTCCAAGACGAACGCTTACTTTGTTTAATGGTACGACGAGCTTTCGCTCGTGCAATTTTAAATTTGTACAGGTTCTCCTTTGATGGTCTCAAATCAAATGACCTAAGAGCAGACTTACGCCCAGCTATAGCCTGTTTGCAATCTTCATTAAACCATGGTTTGTTAGGGTGTTTAGGGTCAGGCGACGTTCTAGGAATAGCTTTCTCTGCAGCCGAATAAAGTAAGGATGTGAAAAGCTCTGTAGAGTTTTCACAATCTTCAAAAGCCTGTGGATTTATTGATTGTTCGCAGGTAGTTTTGAACAACTCCCAATTAGCTTTATGGAGTTTCCAACGCATTGGGCGTTCTTGAACCGATCGTCCTAATTCAGAAATATGAATAGGAAAATGGTCACTACCATGAAGATCAGAGTCCACTTTCCAGCTAAAAGCCGGGAAAATGTCTGGAGTGCAAACAGTTAAATCCAGTGAAGAATATGAACCAGTAGCTGGATGATGATAGGTGGGGGATTTATCATTTAATAAAACAAGATCATGATTTGATATGAAATCTTCAATTAACCGACCTTTGTCGTTTGTATTAGTGCATCCCCAAAGCGTATGGTGGGAGTTGAAATCTCCCATTAAAATATAAGGCTTGGGTAATTGTCCGACAAGATCGTCTAGTTTCCTATGATTGATAGGAGAACTAGGGGGAAGATAAATTGAACAAATGGTAATTGTTTTATTAAGAGATACGCTTACAGCTACAGCTTGTAGCGTTGTATTAAGAGGAATGATGCGATGGGGAACACTGTTATTAACAATAATTCCGACACCACCTGAAGCTTTTTCATTTCCTTCAAAATTTTTCATATAGCAAGAGTGATACTTTAAAGAGAATTTGTCAGTATTTTTAAGAAAAGTCTCTTGCAAACAAATTGCTACTGGCTTTCCGTTAGAAACTAATAGATTCAATTCTTCAAAATTAGCTTTGATGCTGCGACAATTCCATTGTATGATTTGGTTCGCCATAGTTAAATTAAGGGATGAAAATATACTAATAAATAGTGGAAGTATGAAATTTATTTCTTTATATGTGAAAGATCTATTATGTTTTTACCTTGCTTATTCTCTTTTGGACCCTGAGGATCCACAGACATTGATTCGGCAGGTTCACTCCAAGGTTTTCGTTCCAGTCCGCTTTGGTCTGGTCTCCGAACGCATGGTCCTTGGCCTCCTCATCGGGATTTTCCAAAGCGCCGAAACGGTTATACTGTTTGATTGGATCCTCAGATCCTTTTGGTAGGCGATTTGAAGTCGTTGACCTAGGAGATCTAGTTCTCCTAGAAGGAGGTTTTACATAATCTGCTGAAGTTTGATTTGTTGCAGTGTTACTTGTGGACTTTGACTCGGTTTTGTTTTTACTTTGCGCTTCTGCTGGTGTCTCTGTTTCTTTACTCTTTTGAACTGAAGCTGTACGGGGTTTAGATAAGGTTTCTGAGATTACTTTTGATGGTTGTATGGGGTTGTTTTTGTTTTTATCAGAAGTTGAAGAAGGTTGCTTTTTTGCTGAAGGGAACAATTTTTCGATTTCTGCTTTCTTTTCAGGAAAGACCAAACACAATTTAGTAAATATATCTTTACAATTTTGACATTCAGTGATACTTGGAATGGTATTTGTTTTTGCTGCATTTGCATAGGAGCTGCTGGTCAGATTTAATCGATTTTCTACCACCTTTCTTGCTTCAAAATACGAAAGACCCTCTTTACATTTTACTGTTACTATTTCCTTTTCCCTTTTCCAGTGTGAACATTTGCGCGAGGTTGATACATGTCCCTCACCACAATTGATACACTCTGGGGGAAGCGGACAATCATCTACATCATGAGATTCCTCAAGACCACCACAACGTCGACAACGTTCTTCTCTTTTACAACTTTTCTCATGATGGCCAAACTGAAAACACCGGTAACATTGAAGGGGATTCGGTATATATATGTCGACATTAACCTTCAGGTATCCAATTTTAATAGATTTTGGTCGAATTGCTGTCTTGAATGTCAAAATTATTGTATTTGTTTTAACTTTGTTTCCATCCCTGAAAAGAGATATCCTTCTTGCATCTGTAACATTTTGAGACTTTAGTTCTTCTACAATCTCTTTCTCTGAAACACCTTCCAGATCGGCACAGCGAATAATTCCTTTAGATGTGTTGAGAGTTGTGTGCTCAAAGCAATTTACAGGGATGTTAAAGAATGTCTTTATTTTCAAGAGGTTATCTGAATAAGATTTTTTGTCCACTTCTACAAGCAAAGCACCATTTTTAAGTTTCTTTACAGATTTCACTTCACCAGCTAGAGCCTTTAGACATTTATCTATAACGAAAGGTGAAAGTTTCGTAACAGGTCTTTCAGAGTCAACTGATTCGATTAAGAGGAATCTAGGAAAAGGGTCTTGAGACTGATTGTTTTCGGCGTCAGAGTCCATTTGAGCGTGTGTTCGTTTGTTTTGGTAAGCCATATTTTAAATTTTATGTTTCATTACCCGTGGCCCCGTGCCCTCCATCGAGCCCTACAAGGGGACACAAAAAGGGCGGGTTTCCAGCCCCCTCATGCCAGGGTTACCCGGGTAATATACTTGGACCGACTGAATTAAACGCCCGACGAATGCACCGCATGAACAATCTCCCAAAAACAGGATCATGTCATGCAAAACACTGCCCAGCAAAGAAATTCATACAACCCAATTAGCCCATAAGCCTATATAGACCAGAACTAAAAACTATTTAATACAAGATAAAAAAGAAACGTGTTTTGTACACATTTATAAGGGCTTTAAATACATAACATTATATCATAACAATAGTATATGCCCAAGTCTAAAACGACCAGCCGATTGCCTGGACCGGGCCCATCCAGGCTCCCGTTTCAGCCGAAGCCGAGGCCAAAGCAGCGTGTTGAGAAGCTGGAGATCCCTGGGCTTCCCTCAACTACCAGGACCCTCTTTTCCGGCCCTACGAGTCTCCACCCACGGCAAACAGGCGGGCCCATTTGTTAGGGGTCATACCATTGACTACATGGGCAGCAGCCGACTATTTCTACCCCCCGCCCAGCTGGGGGCTGATATTTTTAAAGAAATCCCACGATCAGCCACGAATGGTCAATCTTGGCGTTCGTAACGGATCGTACGACAGTGGGAACATAGCATAAAAGACAAGTCAGACACATAGGAAACATATTTTCAAATAGTGTTGAAGTAAGTGCTCAAGAAGCAGTCTACCTTGTTCTTCAGATGTCTTTAACAAGAAGCACTAGAGATGTGACTTTTATCAATACATCTACCTCTGAGAAACGTATTCAGCTTTTAAAATCAAAATCAGCACTTGATGACTTACCTGATCAATCAACTGATGTTATGTCAGATAATGCTTGTAAAAGATATGCTCGAAGACCTAATGCCTTGAACAATTGGTGTTTAGCTGACTATGTTTCTCAACTGGATATTACTTACCCAAATGAATCAGAATTTGAAGATTTAGAAGAACATAATGAGGATGAACATGATAATGGCAATGAGCAATTCAGTTCAGATGAAACTATTCTAAGACTCAGGAATGGGATTACTATTAAGCGACGTAAAACAAGTAAAATTATACGTTATGTAAGATTCAATATTAAATCAGATGAAGAAAACCATTTAAGAGAAAAGATTTTACTATTCCATCCTTGGAGAGATGAAGAAAAAGATCTGATGGGTTCTCATAAGTCATACAAAGAGCATTATGAAAGTATTAAACATACAATTGATCACAAATGCAGCCAGTATGAGCATCATGTTGATGAACTTGAATTAGCAAGAGAGCAAGTAGAAACTGACTATGATGCATATGATGAGCTTGCCCCTGGTACCCAACAAGTAGAAGCTGATACTGCTGAAGAACAGTCAGTTGAGTCTGAAGAATTCATATATTTCAATCCAGATAGTTAATGAACACAGAGAGTATGATATTGGTAAAGAAATAGGATTGTGTGTTTCCACATCCCAGGTTAATGTAAATGAAAGCATGTTGTCTGAAGATGAATACAGAAAACTTCTGCGATGCTTAAACTCAAAACAAAGGCAGTTTTACAACCATGTTATCCACTGGATCAAGACAAATGATGCGCCATTATATGCATTTCTGTCAGGTGGAGCTGGTGTTGGAAAGAGCGTAGTTATCAGAGCATTGTACCAAACTTTATATCGGATGCTTAATTTGAAAGAAGGTGAAAATTCTGATTGCATTAGAGTTCTTTTGTGTGCTTACACTGGTAAAGCAGCATTTAATATTGGAGGGTCAACTATTTCTTCAGCTTTTAAACAGAAGTATAAACAATCTAATCAAGCCTTAACATGTGATAGTCTAAATACTTTCAGATCAAAGTACCGTTATTTGTCAATTGTTATAATTGATGAAATATCAATGGTTAGCAGTACTATGTTGAGTTTCATTGATCAAAGACTACAGGAACTGAGAGGTACAAGAATACCATTTGGTGGTGTCAGTGTAATAGCTGTTGGTGACCTTTACCAGTTAAAACCTGTAAGTGGGGATTGGATTTTTAACGATCTATCTCAAGGGGCATCATCACTATCAGTGAACTTGTGGAAGGCACATTTTAAGGTATTTGAACTTACAGAAATAATGAGACAGAAAGACGATAGAGAGTTTGCTAAATTATTGAACAGGCTGAGAATAGATGCCCTTACAAATAAGGACAAAACCAAATTACAACAATGCATTGTTTCAAAAGACCAAGATCATTATCAACTCGACTCCCCTCATCTTTTTGCTGAAAACTATTTCATGCATTTATTTAATGATTCTATAATCAGTTCCCTAGACACAGAGAAAGTTGTAATTCCTTCTCATGACTGTTACTTCACCTACTTTATCTAAAGAGAAACAGGAACGTGCTTTAGCAAGTTTGCCAAATGATCCAAACACTACTGCTAGTTTAAATCATTCATTGACTGTTGTTGTAAACATGATATATGATCTGACTGTTAATATTAATACAGAAGATGGTTTAGCAAATGGTGCATCTTGTACAGTGAAATTCATAGAAAAAAGACAAGCTGAAACAAACCGCCCTAGTATCATATGGGTTCATTTTCATGATGAAAAAGCTGGAATTGATACAAGATTAAGGTATAGAAATAGAGGATTCTACAATAGTAACATTGATGACAAATGGACTCCAATTTTTGATGGAGAGAGAACATTTATTTAAAATAAAACAAGAGGACCCTGAGGGCCCTAAATCGCTCACCTGATATTTCAAATAAATTATCATTAAGACTACATTTCCTATGATATGGCATGAAGCTTCCCATTTTCAACAGAGTTCATTCTTGTGACCTGGCAAACATTTTGATCAAGTTTCATGTAGATTGGACTATATTTGTGGCGTTTGGAGCTCTTACGAGAAAATTGTCGTTAAGGCCCCTTTTCCTGTGATATGGCACGTATACTTCCCATTTTCAAATGAGTTCATCCTCATGACATAACAAACATTCTGACAAAGTTTCATGATGATTGGACCATATTTGTGGCTTCTAGAGAGTAAACAAAAAAAATGTCATTAAGATGCCTTTTCCTGTGATATGGCATCATCCTCATGACCTAACAAACATTCTGACCAAGTTTCATGAAAATTGGACCATATTTGTGGCTTCTAGAGTGAAAACAAGAAATTTGTCATTAAGGCCCCTTTTCCCGTGATATGGCACGGATCCTTTCCATTTGAGCAATTTTCATAAGGGACCACCCAAGGAATATTTCTGCCAAGTTTGGTTGATTTTGACCCATAAGTTAAGGAAGAGATGTCGTTTAAAGATATTCTTGACAAAATTGTCATTAAGGCGGCTTTTTCCGTGATATGGCATGGATCCTTCCCATTTTCAATAGACTTCATCCTCATGACTTTACAAACATTCTGACCAAGTTTCATGAAGATTGGACCATATTTGTGGCTTCTAGAGTGAAAACAAGAAATTTGTCATTAAGGCCCCTTTTCCCGTGATATGGCATGGATCCTTTCCATTTGAGCAATTTTCATAAGGGACCACCCAAGGAATATTTCTGCCAAGTTTGGTTGATTTTAACCCATAAGTTTGGGAGGAGATGTCGTTTAAAGATATTGTTGACAAAATTGTCATTAAGGCGGCTTTTTCTGTGAAATGGTACGGATACTTCCCGTTTTCAAAAGCCTTCATCCTCATGACCTAACAAACATTCTGACCAAGTTTCATGAAGATTGGACCGTATTTGTGGCTTCTAGAGTGAAAACAAGAAATTTGTCATTAAGGCCCCTTTTCCCGTGATATGGCACGGATCCTTTCCATTTGAGCAATTTTCATAAGGGACCACCCAAGGAATATTTCTGCCAAGTTTGGTTGATTTTAACCCATAAGTTTGGGAGGAGATGTCGTTTAAAGATATTGTTGACAAAATTGTCATTAAGGCGGCTTTTTCCGTGATATGGCATGGATCCTTCCCATTTTCAATAGACTTCATCCTCATGACTTTACAAACATTCTGACCAAGTTTCATGAAGATTGGACCATATTTGTGGCTTCTAGAGTGAAAACAAGAAATTTGTCATTAAGGCCCCTTTTCCCTAGATATGGTGCGGATCCTTTCCATTTGAGCAATTTTCATAAGGGACCACCCAAGGAATATTTCCGCCAAGTTTGGTTGATTTTAACCCATAAGTTTGGGAGGAGATGTCGTTTAAAGATATTGTTGACAAAATTGTCATTAAGGCGGCTTTTTCTGTGAAATGGTACGGATCCTTCCCGTTTTCAATAGACTTCATCCTCATGACCTAACAAACATTCTGGCCAAGTTTCATGAAGATTGGACCGTATTTGTGGCTTCTAGAGTGAAAACAAGAAATTTGTCATTAAGGCCCCTTTTCCCGTGATATGGCACGGATCCTTTCCATTTGAGAAATTTTCATAAGGGACCACCCAAGGAATATTTCTGCCAGGTTTGGTTGATTTTGACCCATAAGTTTAGGAGGAGATGTCGTTTAAAGATATTGTTGACAAAATTGTCATTAAGGCGGCTTTTTCTGTGAAATGGCACGGATCCTTTCCATTTTCCATAGACTTCATCCTCATGACCTAACAAACATTCTGACCAAGAGATGTCGTTTAAAGATATTGTTGACAAAATTGTCATTAAGGCGGCTTTTTCTGTGAAATGGCACGGATCCTTTCCATTTTCCATAGACTTCATCCTCATGACCTAACAAACATTCTGACCAAGTTTCATGAAGATTGGACAGTATTTGTGGCTTCTAGAGAGAAAACAAGAAATTTGTCATTAAGGCCCCTTTTCCCGTGATATGGCACGGATCCTTTCCATTTGAGCAATTTTCATAAGGGACCACCCAAGGAATATTTCTGCCAAGTTTGGTTGATTTTAACCCATAAGTTTGGGAGGAGATGTTGTTTAAAGATATTGTTGATAAAATTGTCATTAAGGCGGCTTTTTCTGTGAAATGGCACGGATCCTTCCCGTTTTCAATAGACTTCATCCTCATGACCTAACAAACATTCTGACCAAGTTTCATGAAGATTGGACCGTATTTGTGGCTTCTAGAGTGAAAACAAGAAATTAGTCATTAAGGCCCCTTTTCCCGTGATATGACACGGATCCTTTCCATTTGAGCAATTTTCATAAGGGACCACCCAAGGAATATTTCTGCCAAGTTTGGTTGATTTTGACCCATAAGTTTAGGAGGAGATGTCGTTTAAAGATATTGTTGACAAAATTGTCATTAAGGCGGCTTTTTCTGTGAAATGGCACGGATCCTTTCTATTTTCCATAGACTTCATCCTCATGACCTAACAAACATTCTGACCAAGTTTCATGAAGATTGGACATTGTTTGTGGCTTCTAGAGTGAAAACAAGAAATTTGTCATTAAGGCCCCTTTTCCCTAGATATGGTGCGGATCCTTTCCATTTGAGCAATTTTCATAAGGGACCACCCAAGGAATATTTCTGCCAAGTTTGGTTGATTTTAACCCATAAGTTTAAAGAAAAAGTTGACGCCGTGACGGACAGACGGACAGATGGACGCCGGACAACGATCGATCACAATAGCTCCCTTGATGTGAGCTAAAAACATTTCAGAGAATTCAATTTCCTCTTCAACCTTCACCTGGACGATCTGTACATAGAGCACAAGGAACTACTTTAGACAGTGTTGTAATAGACTTATCACAACGAAGGACAAGGAAACTTCCACATCTATATTATGTTGCAATCAGTAGAGTAAAATCTATGGAAAAACTTCAAATTTTGAATTTCAATGAAGCAGCATATAAAATAGATAGCCAGGTGAAGGTAGAAATGGACAGATTACTGAATGAAGCTAAGCTTGATTTATGCTTTACCCCTTTAGAATCAGTGAATCCTAAATACCACTTCAAAATTGCTTTCAACAACTGCAGATCTCTACATTTACATCATGAAGATATCAAAGCTGATACAAATTTAATCTCAACTCATATTTTTGGTCTAGCAGGGACTAGATTACACAATAAAGATCAAACATCTGATTTTACTTTGGATGGATTTCATTTGCTAAGAAATGATCAAGATAATAGTTCAAGAAAAAGACCTGCACATGGCTTATGTGTTTATATACAAAATGATGTGATCATCAAAAGTCATAAAAAATACAGCTCTAGAAATATAGAATTCATATAGGTAAGTTTGACATATGGCTCACTAAACGTTCAGGTAGCATTTATGTATAAATCTCCTGGCACAACAAAGCGTGATTTCATGACTTGTCTTGAACAAAATTTCATACCACATTTAAACAGAAGTAAACCATAGGTCATAATGGGAGATTTTAACATTAACTACTCATATGAAAATAAAGAAACATGGAAGGAAATTCAAGATAAATTGTCATGTAAAGTTTAAAATGAAACTTCTACAACTGACAACATGACTATTCTTGATGTAGTGTTGTCAAACACAAATGGTAATGTGGGTGTTGTAGAAACATACTGGTCTGATCACAAGATTGTGTACTTTTATACTTAGCTGTCATAAGATTGAATTCATTCTGTAATCATCACCCACCGTTTTTGATCTACAATACCAACCCATTAGTATGGGTAGGTATTGCTGGTGGTTACTCATGAAGATGTGGGTGGCCACAATAACTTGACAAAACATTGAGAACATTATACCTTTCCAAATAATTACGGGTACTCATTACCAGAAGCTGAAGTTTGAAACTAGTCTAAATTTTAAAAAAAAGAATACAGTTCACAAATCAAGAAACATTTAAAGTGAAAAATCAAGGCCTGAGGTTATATAACTTTTCTCATGCTCAATTCAAAATTTCTCAAATTTCAATTCGAGATTAAAGCCATAATTCTGTTTTAATACTCATTGTAATGTATTTACATAAAATATAATATTAATAAGTTGTTCTAAATAACAACTTATTAATATTATCTTTTATTTTTATACATTTATTCAAATTTAGGAGTTGAGAAAATTCTCAGTTGAGCCTGAGAAAAGTTATAAAACCTCGGGCCCAAATGTTGTATCTTAAGATAGTGTTGAAAAGTGACATTTGTGTGTTACAAGTGTGCTCTAACTCACAAGGTCTTCTTGCATGTAATACTTACTCTGAAACTTACAAACACATTAAAGTTAAAGTATGAACAAATTTAAACTAGCCTAAAATTTGGTATTCTGGTAAGGAGTAAACTAACAACTAAAGATGTCTGAATGATATAACTTGTTATACAGCGCCTCTCCCCATCTGTGAAGTATTGGGGGGTATATTGGTTTCACTCCATCTGTTTTTCCATACATGCGTACCTAGAATCATGAAACTTTGTCCAAATGTTGTCAAAATTGAATTTTGTCTGAAAACGGCTATCAATATGGGGCGGTGGGGGTTATTAGTCCCCTTTTGCCACAAAAATAGTTCATCTTCTCATTCTTTGAATTATGTTAATGATTCATTATTATCATATGATGTAAATGTATGATGTGTTTTAAATCAAGTGAAACATTTTACCCATTACCAGAATTAAATCTCATTGACTGGTCCAGGAAAGTGCTCAAGCAAGAGTTAATTGCAGGCAGAATAATAATTGATCTTTATAAATTTTGAATACTGTATGTATTGCAAATGACTTGAAAAGGTCACATTGAAATGAGTAACCCTTATCCTGCTGTCCCTGCTATACTCAAAGTTTTGGCAGACAATATAGACTAAGATCACCAAACACAGATATGCAGTCTGATTTTATCTTATACTGTCTGCTTTCTACTTACTACTTGCCAGACTATTTAAGCCAAACTTGTTGAAATGCCCCTAAAATAGGCAAATAGTATGTAATACAAATTTATTTCAGCAGGAAAGAGTGAATAGATATATGTCTTGCAGCATTTGACTATTGATTGCTACTGCTTATGAAAATAGACTGCAATGTTTATGTCTATGAAATAGTGACCTAACTGCATTATGGTATTTTTTCTTGTGATCTTGTGTACAGTTTATCTCTATACAAACAAGGGGTCAAAATAGGGAATTCTATTGGTAGATTTTACTATATTTCTTAATAATTTTGATTCTTGTGCTCAGTTTTGAAAATACACCTATACCCCTTTAATGTCAGTGTTTTGTCTGAAGAGAAGAATGTTACATTGAATATGCTTTTTGTACATTCATGTGTTAAAATGTTTGTAATGAGTACTCAGACATATTAATTAGAGTTGTTATCATGACTTTCCAGTATTGTAAGAAATTATATACGAAGACGAATTATCTTGTTGGGGGAGAAAGCAAAGTATTTGAATCTTAAGTCTTTTGAGGTGTCACGAGACCAGGATTTAAATAAAGCTAGAGCCGCTGATAACATTATGCAATATCTCATGAAGATATTAAAGCTATTTAGATATGATATATGAAGAGAAGGTTTTGTCTAGCTCAGTGATGAAAGCAAAGGATTTGAATCCTAAGTCCTTTGAGGAGTCATGAGACAAGGATTTCAAACCAAGCTGGAGCTTCTGATCACAATATTTTTTCTTGAACCTTCAATCTTCATAAACTGTTTTAAAACATTATTGTTGAGATATGAGATAAAGCTATTCTTAGGTTCAAGTCTAAAGAGCTTGAAATAAATTTTACTTAATGCTAAAACACAAAGAAGAATATAGACAATTAATTCTAATTGTCTAGAGCCTATATTGTTCCTTTACTATTATGGTAATGCCAAAATTTTGATGAATTTTATTTATCACTTGTCAATGCACAAAATCATCTGATATTGCCCGCATGGTGAAACAAGTATATAGTTTGTTACCCATATCTCTTTAATTGATTTTGATATACAAAAAGATGTACTTAACTGTTAATGAACATTGTTGGCCTGAGTTCTTTGATTATAAACTGTATATTTCTTACACAGAGTTTAAGATACAAAGTATAGACTTATTTAAACTTTATTCAAAGATATTTTTCATACTTTTAGAAGATTTCTTAGTTTATTGTTTTGTCATTTTCATCAATTGTTTAAATAGTGACAATTTAAACATATTAGTGTCTTTCTCTCTTTATTATTGTGTGTAATCTAACTTTCAAGTGTATAGAGTGCTTATAATTTTGGTACAACATTCATTATCCTTTATGTCTGTTTGCCTTGGTTTTCATTTAAATTTTAAGTTGATCTGCCTGCATTTTAATCTGCTTTAATATGAGTATGGTGATTCTTGTAATAGGTTAAATGTGCAATGGGTTAAAAAAAATACTATGATTTTGTTTTTGTAAAGAATTGTATCTCCAAAAATTTTGATAATTAAAGTTAGTTATAATTAATATCTATTGTTGTGTGTTTTTCTTTCAATTGCCTTTAACCTTGAATACTTTGATAGCATTGACTATCATTCAGAAGGTCTCCAATTTGATTCCTGACAGCAGTACCGGTACTCACCCCTTCCAGCTATTTGTCTTCCACAAATAGGTTGATAGTCAAGTTATTTGGGTTAGCAGCTGGAGGTTAGGGAAAGAAATTATCAGTACTAGTGTGAGAATACCTGCAATCCATTGTTAAGTGGCAGTCGCCGCGGTATAACTGAATGTCTTTTTAAAAAGTGATTTAAAACCCCATGCAAACTAACAAACAATTGAATACTTCAAAGTCTATAAACAAATTGAAAATCAGTGGTGAAATGTGCATCATCACTTCAGCAAAGAAGCTTAGAACTGTTAGTCCTTAATCTTGAATGGAAATTCCTGTTTCAGACAATAAACTCAGGTAAGCGATTTAGGGCCACTATGGCCCTCTTGTTCTTGTTTTTCTCTTTTTTTCACAAAGAGGGTGAAAAAAAGTACCCGGATGAAAATACAGCATCGAAAGTACCCGGAAGAGGGTCGATTGATTAAAAATTGCTTTATAATGAGTTTTAATCGCCAATCGTTAGGTTACGTCGTCGGTCGAGTGGTTAGCGTGTCGGACTCGTAATCCAGCGATCGCGGGTCCGAATCCCGGTCAGAATAATTTTTTTTAAAACTGATTTTTAATTGACACATTTTAGACAAGCTCAAATCAAAGACATAGAAATGATAATTATCAAAATAATGGCATTTTGATACAAATCTACGGTTTCAAATATTTATGGTCAGTGAGCGGGAATGTTGATTGATTGATTGAATGGGGTTTAACGCCGCTTTCAACATTTTTTCAGTTATATTGCGGCGGCTGGAGCACCTAACAATGGATTCCTGGTATTTCTCACGCCAGTACTACCATTACATCCTTTCCTAGCCTCCAGCTGCTATCTCACATAGGTCTACGATTATCGACCAATTGGTGAGAGACAAATAGTCGGAAAGAATGAGTGCCGCCGTCGGGGATCGAACCCGGGACCTCTAGTATGACAGTCCGACGCGCTACCAACTGCGCTATGACGGCGGCACTGAGCGGAATGTCTTAATTATCTAGCTAATGACATTTTGATGCATATCTATACTTTCAAATATTTAAATACGTACAGATCTCTAATGATCTCTTAGCCAATGAAATCCTTTGATTTCAACATTCAAATATCAGTTAACTTGAATAATTGAAAATTTTTGCCTATAAAACCAAAAAATAAGACATCTTTCGTTACACGCTCCTTCGTAGTTTTTAGAGAAAACAGAAGCAAAAGTTCTTTTTTTCGTTTCGATATGAAAGGACTAAACACTTTCGATTTTCGTTTGTTTTTTTATGTTGTTTTGAGTGGACTCTGACAATATTGGTGGTTTTCATGTGCTTTTCGTTATTTTTTTTAATTTTTCTTAGAAATGTTAGGATGAAAGGGGGGGGAGATTGTTAGATTTGGGGAACACGCGCAGGTCGCTGGGGAGGGGGTGGATTGTTAGATTTAGGGGAAATGTGTAGGTCACCCGTGAGGGGTGGGGGGAGGTTTTTACATTATTACTTTTGAACAGATCATGGCTAGTGGATTCGCGACAATCGTTGGCAGAGACGACAGCATAAAATATAGGGAAAACTTTGGGCGCTCAAAAGAGATGAGTATCAACATGTACAATGGACATGTGTACATGCACATTTCCGACAAGAGCAACGCCTGGGTAAATGGGGAATTCGGCGTAACGAAATGTAAAAGTGTGACGCTCGGATCGGATGAAGTGGTCATGCTATGCACCCTTATGGGTCATTTTGATAACTTTCAAAATATCCTACAGAGTCCCCCACATGTACAAGTAAGTCATTTTACTTTTTTATATTTTCTAGATAGCAATTTTTACTACATGTTAATTATAAGTGAACTATTAAAGTGATTTGCGTGTGTATGCTATCAATAGACAGCATTGATATTACTCGTCTGTACTTAGTTAAAGCAATCACTGAGAGTTACATATTGTAGTTTTATCTTTTTTATTACTTCTAATTCATTGAAATCCTGAAGTAGCAAATATGAATACACAATCAAATCTCATAACAAAATAGATTTGATATCTTCTGCCACACGACATCCAAGAATAAGCACCAGTTATGAAACAAGAACCATATATTATAAAAGAAGATCCGACACAACCATTAACCAGCATGCAGTATGTTAGTGAATTTCTAACGTTTGATTCAAATCATTTGTTTTAGTTGATTTGTTCAAAAAAAAAATTGGTTTGTAAATTATGTCAACATTTCACACACACATATATATAATATATAATGTACATGTATGTCTATATTTCAGCCTCATTGCAGGATTACCTATACCAACAGTTACTAGCGATACTCCTATTCATAACATGCAAACTATGGAATTCTGCGTATGTATTCTTTTCTCTATTTCAATATCTTATTTAAAAACGTAATTATACATTTACGATTACCTTATGAAGAAGATCAACAATTTATTTTGTCTAATTGCAATCACGTTATGAGTAAATATGAGAATAAAACTCTTCAAAGAGGAAGCAGACGAGATTGAAAATAATATTTAAGAGGTAAAAATTTCCAATTTAATAATTTTCCAATGTATTAATTTTTAGGATGATGCGCTTTTTGTTGAGGGTGTGGCATGGTCTACAGAAACGAAGGAGGGTGAATAAGTAATGGAAGGGATCTTTTTCAAGATCCTGTCTTATGTGTATTTGTCCATTAAAAAAATAGCAAAATATCAGAAAACAATCTTTTTTTTCATTATTTGTTTTATTTACATTAAAAAAATACATAATTAATATTTCTATAAATCCACAAAGCATAATTCAAGATCTAATAATGGAGTTGAAACATTTTACACGCAAATGTTTGAATGTCCATAGGCTATACTTTTAATCCCATCATCCAATAAATAGCGTTTGTCATCGAAGCAGGAAAGGGCTGTTTTATTGAAGTTTTTCTTCTTCATCGTTACACAGGAATGCATATAATTTAGATCTTAAACCTATAAATTCTGAAATACACTTTTCAGCCGTTTCACTTTTGAATTTTCCAACAACTTTTTTGTTTGTATCAGAGTATAAAAAATGATTTGAATCAAAATTAGAAAAGTCAAAAAGATCAGCGTGTTTTTCCATATCTTCAAATATATCTTAAGTTTCACAATGGAAGAGAAATGAATCAGTATCTGTCATTTGCAGTTTTAAACTTTCTGGGTATATGTTTTGTAAATAGTTATAATAAAAGTCATACATGTGATATTTACTGAGATCTAGAACAGCCATTCCTATGTAACATGGTTTTCTTTTGTTGAGCCATGGTGTGTTTTAAAGTTCATGGGCTATGCTCCAAACCACCCGCCCCGGAGTCCTACAAGGGGACACCTAATCTGGGGAATTTCATCTCAGGAGAGGTGCCGGGGATACATCGCCGATATACTCGTGCAAAATGGTTAGATCAAGCAAAAACACGCCGATGAATATTTCAACCAAGCATGAAGTAGACATCAGACAGTAAAATTGTCGATCAAACACCAAATTTACCCGATTGGCCCATGAGCCACCGCCTTCTAAGGCGCAAGTGAAAACGTCATTTAACTTGAAAACGGTAGTTGATGAAAAAAAATGAAAAGATAAGTCTTTCGATAAAAACGCCCTAGGGCAAGGCATGACAAGCCGATTGATCGGGTCGGGCCCGCCCGACCTCCCGTTTATCCCAACTCGGGGCCAAAGTGGTGTGTTGCAAACACAGGGCCTAGCCAATCCCTGAGGTCACTCAACCACCAGGATCCCGTCATCAGGCATTACGGGTCGCAGTCCACGGCAAACGGGCAGGTCCATTTGTTTGGGGTCATACCATGTACTACATGGACAGCAGCCGACTATTTCTATCCCCCCGCCCAGCTGGGGGCCATTGACTTGAGAAGGACGAGTAACTGGTTATTTCTTTTCAGGATTGTTTGTATTATTTTCTACACTTTTATCACTTGATACATTCACCTTGGGCTCATCACAAGACATGATTGTGTTGATTTTATTTTTTACATTTGGGAACAATTCCGAAAGAATTTTCAACATGCGATCACATGAACTGCATTCCTTTGGCGTAACATTAAAAAAACGATATCAAAATTATAACAAGAGGCCCAGGAGGGCCTGTATCGCTCCACTGGCTTAAAAATCTCAAGATTTGAAAGAGAGATATTGAAAATAGAAGGTAAAGAAAGTTAAGAGCATTCTGAAGGAATTCCGACTTTTTCTAAGTTGAAACTGACTTATGAAGGAATGAACTTATTAAACTAATGGGGGTATATCCAAATTTCTTGAGCAACTTTAGAAGAGGGTCACCCAAGGACATTCTGGTAAAGTTTCTTTGAAATAAGCCCAATGGTTCAGGAGGAGATGTCTTTCAAACTCTCCGGGTCAAAATAAGCCCCGTCCTGCCACGCCCTTATTTGTGGGTCAATCCAAATTTCTTGACCAACTTTAGAAGAGGGTTACCCAAGGATCATTTTGGTAATCTTATATTGAAACTGGCCCAATGGTTCAGGAGATGTCGTTCAAAGATTTCGGTGTAAAAAAAAGGCCCGCCCTGCCACGCCCATATTTGGGGGTCAATCAAAATTTCTTGGATAACTTTAGAAGAGGGTCACCAAGGGAACATTCTGGTACAGTTTCATTGAATTTGGCCCAATGGTTCAGGAGATGTTGTTCAAAGATTTCGATGTAAAAAAAGCCCCACCCTGCCACACCCATCCTTGGGGGTCAATCCAAATTTCTTAAACAACTTAAGAAGAGGATGGCCCAAGGAACATTATGGTAAAGTTTCATTGAAATTGGCCAAATGGTTCAGGAGGAGATGTCATTCATAGTTTTCGGGGTCAAAATAAGCCTCACCCTACCACACCCATCTTTGGGGGGTCAATCCAAATTTCTTTAACAACTTAACAAGAGGGTGGCCAAAGGAACATTATGGTAAAGTTTCATTACAATTGGCCCAATGGTTCAGGAGGAGATGTCAATAAAAGATTTTGGGGTCAAAATAAGCCCCGCCCTGCCACGCCAATCTTTGGCGGTCAATCCAAATTTCTTGAACAACTTAAGAAGAGGATGGCCCAAGGAACATTATGGTAAAGTTTCATTGAAATTGGCCCAATGGTTCAGGAGGAGATGTCATTCATAGCTTTCGGGGTCAAAATAAGCCCCGCCCTGCCACGCCCATCTTTCGAGATCAATCTAAAATTTCTTGAACAACTTTAGCAGAGTGTCACCCGAGGAACATTCTGGTAATATTTTATTGAAATTGGCCCAATGAATCATGAGGAGATGTCGTTCAAAGATTTCGGTGTTAAAAAAAAGCCCCGCCCTGCCACGCTCATATTTGGGGGGTCAATCCAAATTTCTTGAACAACTTTAGAAGAGGGTCACCAAGGGAACATTTTGGTAATGTTTCATTTAAAATCGGCCCAATGGTTCAGGGGGAGATGTTGTTCAAAGATTTCGGGGTCAAAATAAGCCCCACCCTGCCACGCCCATATTTGGCGGTCAATCCGAATTTCTTGAACAACTTAAGAAGAGGATGGCCCAAGGAACATTATGGTAAAGTTTCATTGAAATCGGCCCACTTGTTCATGAGGAGATGTCATTCATAGTTTTCGGGGTCAAAATAAGCCCCGCCCTGCCAGGCCCATCTTTCGAGATCAATCTAAAATTTCTTGAACAACTTTAGCAGAGTGTCACCCAAGGAATATTCTGGTAATGTTTTATTGAAATTTGCCCAATGAATCAGGAGGAGATGTCGTTCAAAGATTTCGGTGTTAAAATAAAGCCCCGCCCTGCCACGCCCATATTTGGGGGGTCAATCCAAATTTCTTGAACAACTTTAGAAGAGGGTCACCAAGGGAACATTCTGGTAATGTATCATTGAAATTGGCCCAATGGTTCAGGGGGAGATGTTGTTCAAAGATTTCGGGGTCAAAATAAGCCCCGCCCTGCCACGCCCATCTTTGGGGGTCAATCCAAATTTCTCGAACAACTTAAGAAGTGGGTCACCGAGGGATCATTCTAGTAAAGTTTCATTGGAATTGGTCCAATGTTCAGGAGGAGATGTAGTTCAAAGATTTCGGGGTCAAAATAAGCCCCACCCTACCACGCAAATATTTTGTTGTCAATCCAAATTTCTTGAACATATTTAGAAGAGGGTCACCAAGGGAACATTCTGGTAAAGTTTCATTGGATTTGGCCCAATGGTTCAGGAGGAGATGTCGTGCAAAGATTTCGGGGTCAAAATAAGCCCCACCCTGCCACGCCCATATTTGGGGGTCAATCCAAATTTCTTGAACCAGTTTTAAAGAGGGTCACCAAGGGAACATTCTGGTAAAGTTTCATTGAAATTGGCCCAATGGTTCAGGAGGAGATGTCGTTCAAAAATTTCGGGTTCAAAATAAGCCACGCCCATATTTGGGGGTCAATCCAAATTTCTTGAACAACTTTAAAAGAGGGTCACCCAAGGAACATTCTGGCCAAGTTTGGTCAAAATTCACCCATTGGTTTAGGAGGAAGAGATGTTTAAAGAAAAGTTTATGCACGCACGGACGGACGGACGCACGACGGACACCCCGCCATGACAAAAGCTTGCTGGCCTTCGGCCATTGGAGCTAAAGACCATGTACTCGGGAAGCTCCATTTTGGTTAACGTATAAACGATATATATTTCTACCTAAATTTTGTTTTTATTTCGTAAGTAATAAAGAGAAAAATCCCAATTCAAATGCTTTTTTGAACTTCAAAAAGCGTTCACATTTTTGTAATCGGTTACTACGTTCAACAACAAAATGCTCAGAAGGAAATGAACTTTTTGAAGGCAAAGATCGGTGATTTTGAGGCGTACGTCATAACGCAGAAAACATGAGAGCGTGATTGAATGACTCTGACAGGCGCGTCATTGATACTCACGCCCATAGTTGACTCCGATATTTAAAACCTTGAACTTCCTTCAAGAAAGCCTTGGCTTACGACTTGCGAAAACTAACACTTTTAAAAAATACAGCTTATGCAATAATCTACAATAATCTTTAACATGGAGTACTCACTATGTGAAAATTGCGGAATACGCCTAAATGCCGGTGTCAAAAGTGATATTGAATACGTTAAGTATGGCTTGATTAGGAAAGTGGAGAGGCCAGACCCGGGGTTTGAGAGGATGGACAAAACATTTTTGAAAATCCAACAGATGGAGGACTCCCCTGAAAATTATGGAATCCGCCTAAATGCCGGCGTCAAAAGAGATATGGAATACGTTAAGTATGGCTTGATTAGGAAAGTGGAGAGGCCAGACCCGGTGTTTGAGAGGATGGACAAAGCATTTTTGAAAATCCAACAGATGGAGGACTCCCCTCCACCAGTAACTTTTGAATTAATTTTTAAAACATTAGGGAAGCCGAAAAAAGGGACAAATTTTGCTATGATTTTTGAAACCATCGGAAAGCCGAAAAAGTGACTGGTTTAAGTGTGTTATGTACTTTTTCATGTGATTTAATTTTTTAATGTGATTTAATTTTTTAATGTGATTTACCGTGTACTAAATTGTTTTATTACTTTTTCATGATTTGTTCGTCATTTTTATAACACTATTAAAACTAGAGGCGCTTGAGCGCCTGATTCGCTCCACAGGCCTGTGACAGAATAGCCTGATAATGATAATAAGAGGATGATAAGGCTGTTTAAAATAAGGATCATTCCAGTGAAATTTGTATGAAATCCAAAAATAAACATTTCAATACTAACAGAATGTTACTGCATAATATACTGGTATTTTGTTTACAAAATTTTGATTGTAGATCTTTCCGCTTTTCATTAAATACCACTATAGGGGTGTTACTTCACAATAATTGTTAGTCACCAAAACAAAATTCTATCTAATGATTAGTAAAATATTAAATCCATTATTTTTATTCTGTCCAATGCCTTAGAGTGCAGTCAACTGACCTCTTTCTTCCCCACTCTGAACCTCAGTAGGACACTTTACACCACTTGACCTCTTTGAGCAGAGTCGCCCTTCATTCAACTAAACTGACCAATTCTAAGGGGGTATCTCAGGCTCCCTATTTCACCTAATGTTTCTACACATTTGAATTCTAACAAAGCTTATGCATGCTATAACACGTTCATTCTGGCAAGTGGAAACTAGTTTTCCTTTATTTTTTTCTTTTTATTCTTTACGTATTTTTTTACTTACAATGGCTGATTGAATTAAAGGGCAAAGTATCAATTTATTGTTGAATATACTGGGGTCTTCGCAGACATCAAACTCATCAATTAGTAATTTCCTGATAGACGAGCATAATCGTTTACGAAAAATGGAGGATGATCGTCGACGGGAAGAGGCGACTTTCATAACAAAATTAAAAAGGAAAAACAAAGATTTAAAACGTAATACACATGCGCTTATATCGCATATAACAACAATGCTACCTGATCGACCATACAACCAAACACATCTTATGACAAAGGTGCCGGTTTATATTCCAACGGTTAAAAAAAATCCTGATCGCAACAATCGACGTCAATCTACGGGACTCCGCAAACATTGACCCTGACATATATCCCGACGCCGAAACAATCGATCCGCTACAATCGATGCCTCAACAACTGACGTCGGACCAAATGCCTTTAGAAACATCGGACGTGCAATATATACCATCGCCGCAACAATCGACGTTAACCTACACGTCTCCGCAAACATCGACCCTGAGATATATCCTGACATAAATCCCGACGCCGAAACAATCGAGCCCGCTACAATCTATGCTACAACAACTGACGTCGGACCAAATGACTTTAGAAACATCGAACATGCCATATATACAAACGCCGCAGCAATCGTCAACCTACGATCCTCCACAGACATCGACCCTGACATAACTCCCGCGGGACGCCATAAACGATATCGAAAAAAAATTTGGGAGTAAGTACAAAAGGTATTTTAAAAGGTAAAACTTCAAGTGAAAATACCTTCTTTGCAATTTTATCAGCCTCTTCGTTGCCAAGAATACCAACTTCGGTCGGAAGCTAACAACTAGAGCTGATTGAGGATACTTTCGGACATGATGAGTAAGTCATATGGCAAACCCATTTCATCCCACGCCCGCTTTGACTTTCCATATAACCTGCATTTTTCAAAAAGTTAAAGCACGACTCTGATCAAGTAAGAACTTGTCTTAGGATTACGTTGGAATATTTCATCTGAAGTACTATGGCTGATAGGTATATGAATAAGTTTTTAGACATGACGTCTGATATGTGGGAGTCTTTGAGAAAAAACTTACGGAATTCTTAGACGAGAATATGCTATGATAATTGATACGCTCTCACGTCCACTGCGTGAAATACAAGACAATTTGGAAACTGCAAAAACTGAACTGGGGGTTCAAAAGGTAGAAATTGACCGTCTAACAAGAGGGCCATAGTGACCCTTAACCGCTCACCTGAATTAACAATCTAAAAAATATTCAAGGTATTTCTAAGATTTAACCCAATGACCTAGTTTTTGACCCCACTTGACCAAATTTAGAACTTGTCCAAGATTTCATCAAGATAAAAATTCTGACTAATTTTCAGGTTGTTTGGGCAAAAAATATGGCCTCTATAGTGTCCAAAAGTTTTTTTAAGATTTGACGCCGTGACCTAGTTTTTGTCCCCACATGACCCAATTTCGAACTTGTCCAAGATTTAATCAAGATAATCATTCTGACAAATTTTCAGGATGATTAGGCACAAAAATTATGGCCTCTAGAGTGTCCACAAGGTATTTTTAAGATTTGACCCTATGACCTAGTTTTGACCCGAATGACCCAATGTATTCTGACCAATTTTCAGGATGATTGGGCTAAAAATATGGCCTCTAGAGTGTCCACAAAGTTTTCCTAAGATTTGACCCTGTGACCTAGTTTTTGACCCCACTTGACCCAATTTCGAACTTGTCCAAGATTTCAACAAGATAATCATTCTGACTTATTTTCAGGATGATTGGGCTGAAAATATGGCCTCTAGAGTGTCCACAAGGTTTTTCTATGATTTGACCCCTGACCTAGTTTTTGACCCCACTTGACCCAATTTCCAACTTATCTAAGATTTCATCAAGATAATCATTCTGACCAATTTTCAGGATGATTGGGTTAAAAATATGGCCTCTAGAGTGTCCAAAAGGTTTTTCTAAGATTTGACCCTGTGACCTAGTTTTTGACCCCACTTGACCCAATTTCGAACTTGTCCAAGATTTCATCAAGATAATCATTTTGACCAATTTTCAGGATGATAGGGCTAAAAATATGGCCTCTATAGTGTCCACAAGGTTTTTCTAAGATTTGACCCTGTGACCTATTTTTTGACCCCACTTGACCCAATTTCGAACTTGTCCAAAATTTCATCAAGATATTCATTCTGACCAATTTTCAGGATGATTGGGTTAAAAATATGGCCTCTAGAGTGTCCACAAGGTTTTTCTAAGATTTGACCCTGTGACCTAGTTTTTGACCCCACTTGACCCAATTTCGAACTTGTCCAAGATTTCAACAAGATAATCATTCTGACTTATTTTCAGGATGATTGGGCTGAAAATATGGCCTCTAGAGTGTCCACAAGGTTTTTCTATGATTTGACCCCTGACCTAGTTTTTGACCCCACTTGACCCAATTTCCAACTTATCTAAGATTTCATCAAGATAATCATTCTGACCAATTTTCAGGATGATTGGGTTAAAAATATGGCCTCTAGAGTGTCCAAAAGGTTTTTCTAAGATTTGACCCTGTGACCTAGTTTTTGACCCCACTTGACCCAATTTCGAACTTGTCCAAGATTTCATCAAGATAATCATTTTGACCAATTTTCAGGATGATAGGGCTAAAAATATGGCCTCTATAGTGTCCACAAGGTTTTTCTAAGATTTGACCCTGTGACCTATTTTTTGACCCCACTTGACCCAATTTCGAACTTGTCCAAAATTTCATCAAGATATTCATTCTGACCAATTTTCAGGATGATTGGGTTAAAAATATGGCCTCTAGAGTGTCCACAAGGTTTTTCTAAGATTTGACCCTGTGACCTAGTTTTTGACCCCCACTTGACCCAATTTCGAACTTGTCCAAGATTTCATCAAGATTATTATTCTGACCAATTTTCAGGATGATTGGGTTGAAAATATGGCCTCTAGAGTGTCCACAAGGTTTTTCTAAGATTTGACCCTGTGACCTAGTTTTTGACCCCACTTGACCAAATTTAGAACTTGTCCAAGATTTCATCAAGATATTCAGTCTGACCATTTTTCAGGATGATTGGGCTAAAAATATGGCCTCTATAGTGTCCACAAGGTTTTTCTAAGATTTGACCCTGTGACCTATTTTTTTACCCCACTTGACCCAATTTCGAACTTGTCCAAGATTTCATCAAGATATTCATTCTGACCAATTTTCAGGATGATTGGGCTAAAAATATGGCCTCTAGAGTGTCCACAAGGTAAATGTTGACGACGCACGACGGACAACAGACATCAAGTAACTCCAAAAGCTCACCCTGAGCACTTCGTGCTCAGGTGAGCTAAAAACAGAAAAAAAAAGATATCATGACGTGGGAAAAAGATAGAATAAGTGTTGAAAAAGCTGCATTAAACGCAGAACTCATATCGCAGAAAACGAATTTCAAAAAAGTATGTTTGACCGTGACAATAAAGTTTTACGTGAGGAGCGAGAAAGTTTAGAGGGAGAGGTCAAAAAACTTAAATTTGAAAACAACGCATTTGTTAGCGCGTGTTCGAAGCAAGGTAAGAATTGGAGAGCCAAGAAAAGGCGACCGACAGAATGAAAGAAAAAGCCGAGATGCACGAGGCGAGGTAAAAATCATTCAAAAAAAATAATAATGGATTACATTCGGGCTGAACTGCAATGGCCAGAAACAATCCCAGAAGCCAGCCCTTCAAAACAAACAACTGCAAATCTTTGATGATCATACATGTGCTATTCAAAATTATGTGGAAAATGAAAACAATTCTATAACTCTTTCCGACCTTGATTGAATTAAAGAGTGCTTACATTGAACAATTCATTGCAAATATTGATAGTGGAAGCGAGAGCTTTAGTGACAATGATATTGATTGGGACATTTATGTGATTATACGGATTAATTTAATAAATGGGAGGTAGGTAATATACATCGATATTTATAAATTTCGATTTTTTTATTGCGATATTTAAGTTGATTTTGGTTTCTTATTTTTGTAAAGCTCCGTTTCTTTTACAGATTTTATAGCGGTTTCAAAGGAGAATGAATGAATGAATGAATGGTGTTTTATGGCCCGTCGACATCTAAGGTCATGTTGGGCGCAAAACGACTATATTAAACTATAAAGAAAAGGTAAAACAAAGTGAGCAATAATGTTAAAGAATTTCATTTAAATAAGCACATTATAATTAACACTCAAAACATCATAAAAAGAAATCTCATAAACGTTAAAATTCAAAGAAATACTATCAATAGAACTTAAAATTATATTTTGCTAAATAAATGAATTGCCTTTAAAAATTCAAAAATAAGTTCGACTTTGACCGAATCAAATAGCTCCCTCATACTGTCTACTTTAAAATATCTATCTCTGGTAAAAGAAAAATCAATACAGTCTATAAAAATATGATTGACAGTAAGAGGAGCATTGCATGGAATGCACATTGGCATATCTTCCCCCTTCAAAAGAAATGAATGAGTTATGTAGGTATGCTCAATGCGTAGGCGAGTCAAAATTATTTCTTCTCAACGGTTTGATCTATAACCTGGTAACCAATCACCTAAATCTTGTTTAATAGAAAATAATTTGTTATGTTGGTTAGCAGGATCATTCCAACAATTTTTCCAAATATTCAGGATAAAAACATTTATTAAAGGTTTAAAATCGCTAAAAGGTACTTCAAAGGGTAAAATTTCGAGTGATAATGCATCTTTGGCAGCTTTATCTGCCTCCTCATTACCACGAATTCCAATATGGCTTGGAAGCCAGCAGAAAACGAGATCAACATCATTAAGTTTAGCTATTTTATCAAGAAGCCTTACTATAAGGGGATTGTCAGTTTTCTCGTGCTCAACCGCTTGCATACTTGACAGAGAGTCAGTGTAAATAATATAACGAGAGAATCGTTCTGCGATTATATGATCAAGTGCGAGATCAATGGCCTTAAGCTCGGCTGAAAAAATAGAAGAGTTATTAGGAAGGCGGAATTGATATTTTTCGCCATCCAAAATAGTTGCTGAAGCAACTTTTCCGCCATCTTTTGACCCGTCAGTGTATATCTCTTCATATGAAGTGTATTTTTCTTTGACTTCCAAGAACTTTGTTTTAAAAATAGTAGGATCTGTTGTATCTTTTTTGCTTGAAGCAAGATCATAAAGAAACGTGGGACTTTTATATGTCCACAAAGGAACATCAGGAACAATATGTTCTGCCACGTCCTCTAGATCAAAATCTAGAGAGTTAACATCTGCTTCACAGCGCAAACTAAAGGGAAGTATGGGGTTCTGTTTCTTTTCAAAATCCTCTCTATATTTTGGTTCAAAAACAACTTTATAAGTCGGATTGTCTGGATTTGATTTTAGCTTTAAATAATACTGCAAGGAAAGCTTTTTCCTGCGTAAATTTAAAGAAGGCTCATTTGCTTCTGTATACAGACTGCTAACTGGTGATGTTCTAAATGCGCCCAATGCCAAGCGCAATCCCTGATTATGAATAGTATCAAGTTTGCGAAGGTATGAAGGGCGCGCAGAACCATAAACAACACAGCCATAGTCTAGCTTTGATCTTACTAGTGCCCTATAAAGGCGCAATAGAACCTTTTTATCGGCTCCCCAATCCATACTGGATACAACACGTAAAAGATTAAGTGCCTTTTGGCATTTATTTTTCAAATTATCAATATGAGGGATAAACGAAAGCTTAGAGTCAAATAAAAGTCCTAAGAATTTAAATTCTTTGACAACTTCAATCGGTACCCCGTCCAACTTTAAATCTGGATCAAGATGCAATTTTCTCGATTGACAAAAATGCATACATTTAGTTTTTGTCTTTGAAAACTTGAAACCGTTTTCATTGGACCATTTTGAAAGATTGTTCAAGACTTGTTGCAATTGTCTTTCAATTGTATGCATGTGCTTGGATCTGTAGCAAATACAAAAGTCGTCAACGTAGAGAAAACATTCCACACCAGGACAAACGGTTTTAACAATGTTGTTTATTTTGACACTGAATAGTGTAACCGATAAAATACTCCCCTGGGGAACACCCATTTCTTGTTCATGGGGATCGGATAAAGTATCTCCAACACGGACTCTAAACTGACGTTCATCCAAAAAAGCTGAGATGAAAAAGGCAAGGCGACCTCGAATACCGAAATCATAGAGGTCGTTCATAATTCCATACTTCCAAGTGGTATCATAAGCACTTTCAAGATCGAAAAAGACAGAAACAACGTGTTCCTTCCTTATAAAGGCTTCTCGAATAAATGTCTCGAAGCGAACAAGATGATCAAGAGTACTTCTCTGTTTACGAAAGCCACTTTGGACTTGCGTAATAAGGTGGTTCTTTTCAAGAAACCAAACAAGACGATCATTAACCATTCTTTCCATGGTTTTGCAGATGCAACTAGTTAAAGCAATTGGGCGGTAATTTGAAGGGTTTGTGGAATCTTTACCTGGTTTAGGTATTGGAACAACGATAGCTTCCCGCCAAGAGGCTGGAATGCTTCCCGTCTTCCATACCTGATTATAAATTTGAAGTAAGCAATGGAGGGAACGAGATGGCAAACGTTTGAGGAATTGATAATGAATAGCATCTGATCCGACAGCAGTGTCGTGACACTTTTTTAAAGCCTTCTTCAATTCCTTAACGGAAAAGTCTCTATTATAGTGTTCCAGATTTCTGGAACTAAAATTAAGTTTAGACTTTTCTTTTTCACTTTGAAACTTTTGAAACGTAGGTGAATAATTAGTAGAGGAAGATTTTTTGGCAAACGTGTCTGCAAGGACATTGGCTATATCATGTTTCGAAGTAACTGTATTATCGTCTTCCGTTTTAAGATGACCAACACTAAGTGATGAGTTCTTCCCACTAATTTTACGTATCATGTCCCAAGTCTTTTTGAACGATGATCTAGAATTTAATCTAGATACATACTGTCTCCAAGACGAACGCTTACTTTGTTTAATTGTACGACGTGCTTTTGCACGTGCAATTTTAAATTTGTAAAGATTCTCCTTTGAAGGCCTTAAGGCAAATGCTCCAAGAGCACGTTTTCGCTCAGCTGTAGCCTTTTTGCAATCTTCATTAAACCATGGCTTATTTGGATTTTTAGGGTCAGGCGATGTTTGTGGAATAGCTTTTTCTGCAGCAGAATAAAGTAAAGATGTAAACAGTTCTGCGGAGTTTTCACATTCATCAAAGGCTTCTGGATTAATCGATTGTTCACATGTAGTTCTAAAAAGTTCCCAATTAGCCTTATGGAGTTTCCAACGTCTAGGGCGCTCCTGAACAGATGGTCCTAATTCGGAGATCTGAATAGGAAAATGGTCACTACCATGAAGGTCGAAAAGAACTTTCCATGAAAAATCCGGAAAAATATCAGGACTGCAAATAGTCAAATCCAGTGAAGAGTAATTTCCAGTTGCAGGATGAAGATAAGTTTTAGATTTATCATTCAATAAAACAAGATCATGCCTAGTTACAAAATCCTCAACAATACGACCTTTGTCGTCTGTATTGGAGCATCCCCATAACCTATGGTGAGAATTGAAATCCCCCATAAGTATAAAAGGTTGTGGTAGCTGGTCAACTAGATTATCAAGTTTCCTGCCATCAACAGGGGAACTTGGAGGAAGATAAACAGAGCACAGTGTAATTGTTTTATGTAGAGAGACACTGACAGCCACTGCTTGTAAAGAAGTATTTAAACTAACATGACGGTGAGGGATATTATTATTTACAATTATTCCAACACCGCCAGACGCTTTCTCGCGTTCTATAAAGTTAGTAAAATAGCAAGCATGATATTTTAGAGAAAACCTATCTGTGTCTTTGAGAAACGTTTCTTGTATACATACTGCAACTGGTTTTTGTTTGTTTACTAGAAGATTAAGTTCTTCGAAATTGGCCTTGATGCTGCGACAATTCCATTGTATTATGTTATTCGCCATTGCGGAGGTTAAAATTAAAATAATACCACTAATTAATGGAAGTAAGAATCTACCCATTATTTAACTCCTGTTAGGTTGATTCTGTTGGCACCTTGCCTTATTGCATCTGTGTGCTTTTGATTTGAAGGAGGGGGAGCGGCTACATCCATCTCCTCTTCCTCATCGTCAGATTCGCTTAATTCAGTGAATCGGTTGTCTGTCGAAACTGGAGGAGGAGAAACCTTGTCCAGATTTATTCGAAGCTTTCTCTGACTGACGGACTCTGAATTTGGTTTAGACTTTTCTTTTTGTGGTTTACTACTATTTTTGTTAATATTGACTTTATTTTGTTTCGAAACTGTGGTCTTCTGAGGTTGATTATTTTCGGAAGAAGCAGATTGTTTTTCATCAACTTTAACTGGTGATTCTTGTGAAGATGTTTCTTCAGATAAGGCTTTCTGGATTTGTTCTGTCGCCTGAGGAAATAATTCAGTAATTACTTTCAAAAGGCGTTCACAAGTACCGCACTGTTCAGGTTTTTTTAATCCAGCAGAAACTTGTTTAGCTTTATTAGCATAACTATTTTCAGTTTCAGTGAAGTGTCTAGACTCCACGATACGTTTAGCCTCATAAAATGAAATAGATTGTCTGCATTTCACTTCAAGAATCTCTTTTTGTAAAATAAAGTTAGGGCATTGTCTAGAATTGGCAGCATGTCCTTGACCACAGTTAAAGCATTTAAGATCATTTTCACAATCATCTTCGTCATGTTCGTAATTCGGTCCAGTAAAAGCACATTTTCTACAAACTTTCGACCTTGTGCAATTGCTCTCGTGATGTCCGAATCGCTGACAATTAAAGCAACGTAGCGGATTCGGGACATAAACATCAACTTTTACAATTTGAAATCCAACTTTCAATTCCTTTGGAAGTACTGGTTCGTTAAATGTCAAAATGTAAGTGTTGGTCCTGATCATCTTTTCATCCCTTTTAAACTGGATTTGCTTCACCTCAGATACCCCTTGAGATCTTAGATTGTCTTTAATTTCATCTATTGTACATCTGGACAACTCTTTACAGCGTATAACACCCTTTGATTGATTGAATCTTTCATGGGCGTATACTGTAACTTTAATGTTGAAGAATTTTGTTATTTTAAGTAAGTTGTCAGCCTGTTGCTTCTTAGATACTTCAATTAGCAGTGTTTCATTTTTAAGAGATTTTACTGATTTAGGGGTACCAAGAATAGAGTTTATCTGTTTTTCAATAATAAAAGGGGACAATTCAGTTACTGGATTTTCTGGGTCTTCACTTTCAACAACAATGTATTTTGGAAATGAATGTGATCTTGGGGCTTCTTCTTCAGAGTCCGATGAGTATGCGCGCTTGGCTTTTTTTGAGGTTGCCATAATAGTTGATTGACTTCATCGGCGATGCTCCAAACCACCCGCCATCGGAGTCCTACAAGGGTACACCTAACCTGGGGAATTCCATCTCAGGAGAGGTGCAGGGGATACATCGCCGATATACTCGAAGCAAAATGGCTAGATCAAGCAAAAATACGCTGATGAATATTTCAACCAAGCATGAAGTAGACATCAGACAGTAAAATTGTCGATCAAACACCATGTTTACCCGATTGGCCCATGAGCCACCGCCTTCTAAGGCGTAAGTGAAAACGTCATTTAATGAAAACGATGGTTTAGGGAAAAACAATAAAAGACATGTCTTATGATAAAAACGCCCTAGGGCAAGGCATGACCAGCCGATTGATCGGGTCGGGCCCGCCCGACCTCCCGTTTATCCCAACTCGGGGCCAAAGTGGTGTGTTGCAAAAACAGGGCCTAGCCAATCCCTGAGGTCACTCAACCACCAGGATCCCGTCATCAGGCATTACGGGTCGCAGCCCACGGCAAACAGGCAGGTCCATTTGTTTGGGGTCTTACCATGTACTACATGGACAGCAGCCGACTATTTCTATCCCCCCGCCCAGCTGGGGGCTTTCAAAGGAGAAGGACGCATTCAAGAAAGAGAGGGATGAAATTCTTACGGAGCTTCCACTCTTTAAAACTACACTAAGTGAAGCTGAATTAAAAATCCAAGTATTGGAAACAGAAAATAAGACAAGAGGACCATGATGGTCCTAGATCGCTCACCTGAATCTATTTGACCCCTAGGGCATCACAACAATTAAATAGGCAGATGTCATTAAGGAGATAATTTCTACATAAAACCAACTTTCATGACATTTCTGCCAAAAATATGAGTAATAATAAGAAAATTATCATTAAGACCCCTTTTCCTGTGATATGACATCGATCCTTCCCATTTACAAAAGGCTTCATTCTTTTGATCTGACCAACATTATGACCAAGTTTAATGAAGATTGGGCAATATTTGTGACAGTGTAAACAAGAAAATTGTCATTAAAGCCCCTTTTCCCATGATATGGCAAAGATCCTTCCCATTTTCAATAGAGTTAATCCTTGTGACCTGGAGAACATTCTGATCAAGTTTCATGAAGATTGGACCATATTTGTGGCCTGTAGAGTGTAAACAAAAAAATTGTCTTTAAGGCCCCTTTTCCCTTGATATGACATGGATCCTTCCGATTTTCAATAGGATTCATCCTTGTGACCTGGAGAACATTCTGACCAAGTTTCATGATGATTGGACCATATTTGTGGCCTCTAGAGTGTAAACAAAAAAATTGTCTTTTAGGCCCCTTTTCCCATGATATGGCACGGATCCTTCCCATTTTCAATAGGGTTAATCCTTGTGACCTGGAGAACATTCTGACCAAGTTTCATGATGATTGGACTATATCTGTGGCCTATAGAGTGTAAACAAGAAAATTGTCATTAAAGCCCCTTTTCCCGTGATATGGCATGGATCCTTCCCATTTTCAATAGGGTTAATCCTTGTGAGCTGAAGAACATTCTGACAAAGTTTTCATGATGATTGGTCCATAATTGTGGCCTCTAGAGTGTAAACACTTAAATTGTTGACGTCTGACGACGGACGACGCACGACGGACATCCAATGATCACAAACGCTCACCTTGAGCACGATGTGCTCAGGTGAGCTAAAAAGTTTGAGAGAGATAACTCAAAAATTCGTGATTCTATCGAATTTTTTACAGCAGAAAAATTAAGATATCTTTTAACCAAAACATCAAAAGACGAAATATCTCGAATTAAAAGGAACGTTTGGAGAACAAACAATAGAAAGTTTACAGACGACTTCAGCTTTGAATCAACCAGAAAAGCAGCATAAACCACAATTTATTCATTCAAATTTTACAGACCCTCTAGCTCCCGTTCGATTTCGATGCATTACCTAAACCAGACGATTCCAACAGGTTCACAATCATGTATTGAACCAACGACTCCAGCTTCAGAGTCAAACGTAAAGCCAGATTTACGATCAAGAGGAAAGCAACTTTGCAAGCAAAAGTTCGATCAACTAACGCTTCTCAAATATCCTCATCTGTGCAAGCGGGTTCAATTTCATCGTATAGATTTTGGGAAGATATTTAAAGAAGAAGAGGCAAATGTCTCACAAGAAATATAATGGTAAAACGGTCATTGTTCTTATATAAATGAACTGCTACAACTGTGTATAGTTGCATCATTTACATATATCATATGCGATATGAAGACTTTAGAAATATATCGGTTTTATTTATAAAAGCAACATTGAATGACTAGTTTAATTAACATTATTTTGACATATTGTTTATTATATAAATTGAAAAAAATAAACACTATTTTTTTAATTATTGTCTTTTTTTAAAAAAAAAATATTAATAAAAAACTAAGAACTAAATTAAGAAAATAAATGAGTTGCGAATTATTTCATTTTTTCTAAAATGTACTATTTTCATAAAATATTATTTTCATTTTTTTTTTTTCAATTTAAAATAAGACATTAAGATATAATAAATAAACAGTTTCAATTAAGAAAAAAAGTTTAAAATTACTTGAAATCAATTTATATTTTTTCTATTAGTGTTTTATGTGATTTTATGCATTTTGCCTATTTTCCAGTTTTATTAGATATTTTGTTATTATATTATGTTTTACCGACCAGTAAAAGATATGATTGTTTTAGGTCAAGAGACAGGGCAATACTCCGTGTTCACCCCGCCATCATTTTTTTATGCTTTGCAAGGACCCAGTCAAGGATTATCACAACAATTTGCAGTTAAGACTAGTAGTCAGAAGTCATTTGTTGCTGTAAAAGGAAACAGATACCAACCATATTAAACACCAGGAGCCCGTTTTACTAAGTTTCTTACGAAAGAAATTATCTCAAGTCATAAATCACGAGTCGTATATGGTATTTTTTTCATGTTTACATTCTGCCTTGCAAATCTCATTGGAATCGTCTTAAGAAGCCGATTCCAATGAGATGATGCATGACAGAATTCCATATTTAGGTACGTCTGTAGAAGCAACTTTAATTTTTGACCTACGCAAAATTGATCGTAAGATGGTTAGTAAAACGGGCCCCAGATCGTTATTGCAGTAATTTTAAATACTGAAGGAAGTTAGTGAGTAATTTTAATATCGTAAGATAGACAACCGCAATATGTGATCAGTATGTGATCAGTACAGCACAGGCGCAACTGGAATGTATTGATTTTACATTTAAAACAGAGCCATTTGAAACGTTTTCGAAAAAAAAAAACAAGAGGTTGAAACAAGCAAAATAAAATTCTAGGTGGCATGTAGTAAATAAGAATAAACAACATAGAAAGAAAATATTCAGAACTGAAAAAACTTTGAATACGAAAAACAAAATCTAGATTTAGCTTCAAAAAACTTTACAAAAAGCATAACAACAGATTGAAGAAAGCAAAATAAAATTCCAGTCTGCAAGAAATAAATTAGAACTTGCAATTAATTCTTTTAGGGAAGACAAACAATTCTTCGATCTGTCATCGACTCAAAAAAACGAAACATTTACGGACATAAGTTATTGTCAAGAGGAAATTGGATAAATAACAACGACCTTGTAGGTGCAAATTCATTTGATATTTACGTTAAATATGTACACAAATGTATTGTCGTACTTAATAAGTACAATTCATAATAATTTCTCAGAAACTTACTTAGACACAATATAACACTAGTAGTGTTATTCTGGTGACGCACGAACCTTCCGGGGACCTTCTTTGATTCCTGTTCTATAAAAAGATTTCCCGCCATGAAATGAAGACCCCGTCTAAAAATAGGATCATGACTAGTTCGTAAAATAGTTTTAAACGTTTCTAAAAATAGTTTTCCCGATATGAAAACCTATCTCAAAATAGGATCAAGTTCTAAAAATAGTTTGAAACGCACAAATTATGATCTGTTAAAGGGTTGACCAAATTTTAATTGGTTGACTGGTTAACGGTTGTTGCCTAAAATACTGGAATAGATATAGTATTCTATACAGTAGATACGAGGGTTGTCCCAGAAATTCGTGAACTTTTGCGATAACTTTTATTTCTAACGTCCGATGAAACTGAAAATTATAAGTAATGTTGAGTGACCATTTTTCTTTAATTTGATGTAGTTACAGAGGGCTATTTTCAATACTCGCGATGAAATGAATTTAAACGTAACACTAGTAAATGGGTGTCGGCGCACGCTATAAACGTCGTTTTATAATACATGAAACGTCGTTTCAAAACTTAATCACTTCTTATCAAAGTAGCATCCTTACCTGCCCTATGGTCTTGTTACTACGAAAGAAAAATTTGTCAAAACATATATCAAAGCATCGTTGATTTCGACTTTTGTTAAGCATTCAATAAATTATTCGATTGAAAAAAACTTTCTCATTATTTTGCAATGATACGTAATATCGTATTTTTCAAACCCGAGAAGGGTTGGGTAAAGTAAACATTATTTTTTTCATAACCTATCGTTATATTTTAGACATTTCATTTACGGAACTTGTACTGTTTTATAATCACGGGAATTAATCATTTAGGTTTGTTTTGAGTTCCTTAGTATTACACCACCACTACCTTAATTGATGAATATAAACCAACCGAAGAAATATGGGCTTTCGTGGATACCTATTCCAAATCTCTATTAATGAAATGAAATTGATGCCGTTTTTCTTTCAAGCCTCGATACCTATCGTTCACTGGCACGACTCATGATCAAATCATACAATGCTGATTTACTTAACCTTAGTTTTTGTTATACCCATTAGGCGTTTTGATTGACGTCGGTGGAAAAGTCTTTTATTCCTTTATCGACGCTGCTCGCTTTGGTTTTTGCTAACTCGACCATTTTTCCTGCTGTACTTTAGTCACTTTCAAATTTGTACCTCTTTAATCCGTTATAAATCAATGTGCGCCACACACAGATGTGATCATTCCTGATTTCGAATTCTCTTAAGGTCTGTATAGGTCTAATTTCTCAATCTAGACCTAATTATGATCGCTTTTGTGCGCCGAGCGTTTCTTTGACGTCGCTATTTTTACGCCGTTTGACTTGTTCCCGGACAGAACAAAACTCCATAACTGCGCATTGCGTTGTGTCAATTGTATGAAAATACACATGTGTGAACTCCAAAGTTACCTGCTTTCAATAGTGTTAGTTTTATATCAAACTCTTCGTGAATATTGAAACAAATGACGTTCAAACATCTATATTATAAGATTTGTAAGTAACAAATTTTGAGTGCGCCGACCACCCATACCGAGTATAACTTTTTAAGCTGTATTTCTGAACATGAACATATCAAAACCATGAAACCTTGATCAATCTGTTGCAAATTGACGTGTGTTGTCAACTGAAGAATGTTACTTTAATCGGACGCCGTATTTTTGAATAATCGAAAACGTTCACGAATTTCTGGGACAACCCTCGTATATACTTTCATTTGTGATATTCTCTTTTTTTTATTCTTACAAAAAATGCAATAAGTTGTCTTTATTGAGTTGCTTTGTTCGTTTATAAATAAATTAAGATGCCTTCTGGCGTTATATTGTTGTAGACAGTGTTGAACATGAACACATTTTCAATTGATTGATTGATTGAATGGGGTTTTACGCCGCTTTCAACATTATTTCAGTTATATCGCGGCGGCTGGAGCACCTAACAATGGATTCCTGGTATTTCTCACGCCAGTACTACCATTACATCCTTTCCTAGCCTCCAGCTACTATCTCACATAGATCTACGATTATCGACCCATTGGTGAGAGACAAATAGTCGGAAAGAATGAGTGCCGCCGTCGGGGATCGAACCCGTGACCTCTAGTTTGACAGTCCGACGCGCATGTTTAGACTATGACAATGATTTTCTATCTAAGGAAAGTTTGCCAGATAGGAGACAATCGGGCTTTAGTTAAAACGCAATCTTTAGTTAAAACGACGGAATTTAGTATAGGTTACTTGGATTTAATAATAAACGAGTTGCAAGACCCGAACATTTCTGCAGACTGTATTAGCCTTAATGTTCATTCCATTGCTTTAATGACTGAACAGCTCCAGCGGCATTTTTCTCGGTATTTAACTGCTAGAGATTCGGAAAATAGTGATGAGTCAATCCAGCATTCTAGCGCTAGCAACGATACTGTTACTGCTGATGCTGCTGCTGATCAGCCACAGACAAGCAGGACAAGGGTAAGAAAAAAAGATTTTCTGGGGTTTTTTTTTTCTTCTTTTTGTTTTTTGTTTATTTGGACCCTGGTTCTAGCAGGTAGCATACATTAAACTCAATACAGAACTATATTCAGCGTGATCTTAATGTTCACCACCAGCTATCCAAACTTTTGTTTAGGAATATTGCATCTGCAAAAACAATTTTTTTGATGTGTTTAAATGGGGTTTAACGCCAATTTCAACAATCTTGCAGTTGCGGAAATTCTTTCGTCTTTTTGACATTGTTACCATGTAGATAAGAACCGAGTTCTTTGAAAACACTACTGCCTTTGTTGTTCAAGATTCACTTATCTGGGATAAAATTAAACCAACTTTTAACTGATCACTGCATATTTACGTTTTCGACATACTTACAAGAAATGTATTAAATAATACGTTACTGTTTTCTACAGATAAATCTAATTCCTTTTATTTCATTCCAACAATTGTTTCAAATCGATTGGTAGAACCCGCATAAACAAGAGGCCCAAGAGGGCCTGTATCGCTCCACTGGCTTTAAAATCTTTAGATTTTCATTAAATAAAGTTTACTTTAAATGAAATACATTAACACTTCGAAATCTCCTAAGACCTATTTAATAATGATTAACTGGTTCTGGTCCATATTGCACCAAAATACTCAATCATAATGAACTTGCAACTCTTTACCCATCTTATTAAAACATAAGGTTCAGAAGGAGATGACGTTCAAAGATTACGGACTCAAAAAAGGCCCCGCCTGCCACATCGATATTTATGGACCAATCGAAATTTCTTGAACAATTTAGGTAAATAGTCACCCAAGAAACATTCTGGTAAAGTTTCATTGAAATTGGCTGAGTGGTTCTGGAGGAGATATCGTTCAAAGATTTTGGCCTCAAAATAAGCCCCGCCCTGCCACGCCCATATTTACGGGCTAATCAAAATTTAGCAAATAATTTTTTAAAAGAGACACTCGCGGAACTTTCTGGTAAAGTTTCATTGAAATCAGCCAAGTGGTTCAGGAGGAGATGTCGTTCAAAGATTTTGGGCTCAAAATAAGCCCCGCCCTGCCACGCCCATATTTATGGACCAATCAAATTTTTTTGAACAAATATTAGTAAAGGGTCACCAAGGGAACATTGTTGTAAAGCTTCATTGAAATCGGCCCAATGGTTTGGGAGGAGAAGATTTTTAAAGATTTCAAAGTGAAAAAATGCCACGCCCATATTTATGGGCCAATCAAAGTTCTTTGAACAATTTAACAAGAGGGCCACCCAAGGATCATTTCTACCAAGTTTCGTTAAAATCCGCCCATCGGTTTGGGAGGAGAAGATGTTTATACAAAAAGTTTACGCACGGACGGACGGACGCACGACGGACACTCCGCCATGACAATAGCTCGCTGGCCTTCGGCCAGTGGAGCTAAAAACAAAAGAACGCACCAACCTTTCTTTGAAACAATCACAAAAGTTACAAACTGTATGATCGGTGGTTATTTCCTCATATTTTATGGAGTGAAAACTTAACAGATTACCCCAGGAATATATATCTCATTGGATTTCATACAAATTTATTAACTTTTATCAGAATGTAAAAATTTATCGTGATAAGATGGCAAACATCCATTTTAAGTGCGGATGCCATTTACCTATTTGTTATATTTTATCATCAGAAAAGAGCCTTCATCTATCGGTTTAATTATCAAGGATCTTTATTTCTATGTTTTTGTATTTTTATGACCCCATCAAGTTCTGGAATATACTGTTTTACTGTTGTCTCTGTTCGCAAACCTCAGATCAATGCACTAGAAAATGACACGGTGACCTATTTTCATGACATTAACAATATCGGTGTCCCAGTTTCTCGAAATATCTGTATCCATTTATCTATCTTACGTTTATTCTTATTAAGAGGGATAACTTCTATGTATCAGAATTCCAATACCCCGTCCGGGTATCAAAATATTTACAAAGTCGTGGCAGTTATTCAATGTAGGTCAACTTTCGTTTTCAGTCAACGCCCTAATTGACCTGCAAAAGATCGCTAGCGATACGGCCGATTTTGCTGTCTTGCGCTTCGGATAACAAATCGGCCAACACTGTTGGAAAGGTACTAATCGTTTTACAAAATGTAACAAAGAGGGTAATCTATAACCAGATTGATTAAGGAGCTGCAGACGACAGCTGAAGAATTGTCAAAATTTAGAATCTAGGTAGAAAAAGCCGAAAGAAAATCTCATGAATTCATGAATTGTAAAATTATAGAATATTTCATCTATCTAGATCGAAAGAGCAGATAGAAAACGTTATCTAAAATGCATAAGGCAGCATTTTTCGTGCTTAAGGGGTGTCCGAAAGGGGTCACGAAGCTGGTTAAACCCATTAATCCTATACAAAACTATCTTTAAACAATTAAGTCCTCAGCTGGGCGGGGAGGTGGAAATAGTCGGCTGTTGTCCATGTAGTATATGGTAAGACCTATGTAAAAACAAATTGTCCTACCTGTTTGCCGTGGGCTGTGACCCGTAATGCCTGATGACGGGATCCTGGTAGTTGAGTGACCTCAGGGATAGCCTTTCAACTCACCACTTTCGCCCCGCGTTGGGATAAACGGGTGGTCGGGCGGACCCGACCCGATCAATCGGCTGGTCGTTCTTTGCCTTAGGGCGTTTTTATCAAAATACTTATCTTTTAATAGTTTTTCGAAAACCGCGTCTTATTTGTCCCGAAAGCACACATACAGTTAGTTACATCGTGAAAATGACATTCACCTCAACCAAAATCATTCTATAGCGCTCACTCAGCGCTCCATTCAATCATTCCTAACACTCACACAAGCCATTCAAAAACGATCAAACCCATTGAAAAAAAATATAATCAACCACGTCATTCAAAATAAATAGAACAAAAACGCGATTTCAGTGACATGATTCAAAATGTTAGCGTCAAATTGTTTTTTGAAGAAATAAGAATCTATCTATAGAACTTGTATGCATATTTTATTAAAGGAAGGTAATCAATATCGCTAATTTTGTTCATCCTGAACAAAACTTGATATATTGGATTACCTCCCATTAAATTCATCCAAAACTCGCTCCACACACTCATTCAATTTCATTCGTAAATAATTCCAAAATCATTCACCTTGTCAATTTCACGAAGTTATTAACTGTACACAAATCAAGTATATTTTGTTAAAGGAATTTGATAAATATCCATAATTTCGTCCAATTTGGATGAAATTAGCGATATTGGATTACCCTCGTTGAAATTCACTCAAAACACGCCCCACGATCTCATTCAATATCATTCAAAAATCTTTCAACTTGTCAATTTCTCATTGCTTTTTTATGATATATTCTTCATTTAGAGTACTAGTAATTTCGTCATTGCAGTGTTCAGGTGTTGTAAATGACTATCCAATGTATAGGCACCTACGACATATTAGAACTGCCAGAACAATGACGTAGCCGCCGTCATAACGCAAAAGCGCTATCATACTAGAGGTCCCGGGTTAGAATCCCGTCGGCGGCACTCATCGTTTCAGACCATTTGTCTCTCACCAATGGGTGGATAATCGTGGATCTATGTTGGATAGCAGCTTGGGGCTAGGAAATGGAGTTATGGTGTTAGGTGCTCCAGTCGTCGCGATGTAACTGAAAGATTGTTGAGAGCGGCGTAAAACCAATTCAAACAAAGAAACACCAATGAAGTAAAATCGAAAATATTTGATAAGTTGTTTAAATCCGAATACAACGATGTCTTCCGAAGCTTTTCGACATAGACCCGAGTTCAACATTAATCAATAGGGGTTGACTACCTTAACAATCGGGAACCCTCGGCGATTCTACTGTATAGACCTCGGAATAATACGGGCGCATCCATGAAAGCGCGTCATTTCGCACGTGGGTTTATATGACGTCACAAACATGACTGGGGATGACGCTGCGAAAAAGAAAGTCCACTGAAGGTAAAACTTGGTCATATTATGATTTAAAAACAAAACGCAGTGTTTTACTGCGTTTTGCTTTCAAATCATAACATGCCAAAAAGATCTTCAAAGACGATTTGAAAGCATTAAAGGAATTTGCCTTTCTTCAAGCGTATAAACCAAAGTACCACCAGGAGCCGAATTACCTAAAAAAATGACCCAAAATTACTACACTTACATCCGAGGTACTTTTTAGCTCCGACGGCCAGTGGGCTATTGTCATGGCGGGGCGTCCGTGCGTGCGTCCGTCCGTCCGTAAACTTTTACTTTAAAAATCTTCTCCTCATAAAGTACTGGATGGATTCCAATGAAATTTCACAGGAATGTTCCTTGGGTGACCCTCTATCAGATTCCTTCAAAGATTTTTAATATATTGAAAATCATTGCTCTAGTGGGCGTGGCTAATTTCCATATATGGTAATAGGCGGCTTTTTCAGAAACTAATAGATGGATATAAAGCAAACTTCACATGAATTTTCCTTGAGGGGCCCTCTATCAGCCAACAAAGATTCATTGTGATCAGATGAAAAATATGTCTTTTATGGGCGGAGGTCATTTCTCTATATGTTATATAATGAAAACTTCAACCAAATTTCCGTGGAATGATTCTGGAGTGACCCTTTATCGGTAGCAAAAATTATTGTGATCGGATGTAAAATGTGTATTTTATGGGCGGAGGTCATTTCTATAAATGTTATATAGTGAAAACTTTGATAATCATTTTCTCAGAACCTAATTGATAGATATCAACCAAATTTTACATGAATGATACTTGAGTGACCTTTTATCAGTATAGCAAAAATTATTATGATCGGATGAAAAATGTAAATTTTATGGGCGGAGGTCATTTCCCTATATGTTATACAGTGTAAACTTTGAAAATCATTTTCTCAGAATCTAATCAATGGATTTCAACCAAATTTTACTTGAATGATTCTATAGTGACCCTTTGTCAGTCTATTGAAAATATTGTGATCAAATCAAAAATATGTCTTTTATTGGCAGAGGTCATTTCTTCATGTAGGTTATATGGTGGATTATCCAATATAGGATAAAACAAACTATCCTGAAAGGTAAAACAGATGGTTTAGATAACATGGAAATTTTATTTCTGTGAAGTTGTATCAGTCTGCAAAAAAATATTTTGATTAGATGAACAGCATATTTTTTTTTATTGGTAGAGGGTATTATATATATAAAGTTAATATTTGATCACCCTTTTGTTATCATCTCAATGATGAATTTTTCTAGACTTGTTAAATTTAATAGGTGTAATGATTATAGATTAGAAGGAACAAAACCTTCGTTGAAATTCAAATGTATAGAAACATTAGTTGAAATAAGTAGCCTGAGAATACCTGCTCAGAATTGGTGAGTTTAGTTGAACGAAGGGTGAAGCTGCACAGGGTGCAAAATGATGTTCTGACCTCCTGACATTCAAAGTGGGGTAGAAAGAGTTGAGTTGGCTGCACTTTAAGGCATTGGGCAGAATAAAATAAATATATTGGATTGAATATTTTACTTCTTACTATCATTAGTTAAAATTTTGTTTTGATGACAAACAATTGTGAAGTAACATCTTTGGAAGTGTTTAACTAAAAGTGGAAAGATCGACAGTCAAAATTTTGCAGACCACCACCAGTATATTGTGCAGTAACATTCTGTTAGTGTTGAAATTCTTATTTTTGGATTTTAACAAAATTTCACTAGAATGATCCTTGGGTGACCCATTATCAGACTGCACAAAATTATTGTGATTAAATGAAAAATATTTGTGTAACAGGTAGAGGTCAATTTTCAATGTTATTCACTGATCATGAGTTTTTTATCCAGAAATATTTCAGCAAATGACCCTTATTTATTTGAAATAAACATTCACTCATTCATTCACTTCGCGCTCAAGCGCCTCTAGTTAAGTTACGGAAAAGCCCGAGCGATGTTCCAAATGCTACCTTAACGGTAGAAACCAATAAACCGCTATCAACAGCCATCCCTTAGTCTTTCTAGTTATGAATTGCTTATCTTTTACGTCAAGTGTTTAAGAAACTTGAACGATTTTCCGATTAAAGTTTGCACTTCAGATTGAAATTGAGCCGCCGTCATAGCGCAGTTGGTAACGCGTCAGACTGTCAATCTAGAGGTCCCGGGTTCAATCCCCGACGGCGGCACTCATTCTTGCCGAATATTGGTCTTCCACGAATGGGTCGATAATCGTAGATCTATGTGGGATAGCAGCTGAGGGCTAGAAAAAGATATAATGGTAGTGCTGAGAAGAGAAATACCAGGAATTTCCTCGGTAGCCTAGTGGTAAATGCACTCGACCCGTGACCTGGAGGTCCGTGGTTCGAGCCCCAATGTCGCCGAGGAGTGTTTACGGGCAAACACTTAATAGCCAGCCCCAGTTCACCCAGCTGTAAAAATGGGTAGCAGTTGGTCTAAACCCCTGCCTCTCTCTAAGGGACGTGAAAATACCAGGATTGAGTGTTCGAGAGGGATTCTATAAGCTGAAGCTTTCGTCGCAATCGAACTAAAATAAATTAGTATAAACTAAATACAAGGAAGTCATTGTAAGGAGCTCCAGTCGCCGAAGTATAATTGATAGATTATTGAAGGTTGCGTTTAACCCCAATCAAACGATTCAGCATGACATTCACAATGACTGTTTACAAATTCTCTTTTTTCCTTGTTGAATTTAAGTTTTTAACGTTCAGTTACATATTTCATGGCTCCACCAACTATCCCAGTAAATAAAATTTCACGAGTTTGAGTTATACAACTGTCAAAAATACGGCTACTTTCTTCAATGCTTGTCGGTGGTTTATCGAGGAATCACGGTAGATTGATATTTTGAGACTGATTTACCAGTGAAAGTACAAAAAATACCCCACTTTCGATCAATTTACCCTACCTGACGTCATCTAAGCGGAGCCCAAAAAAGAGACGTAATCATGAACATTATATAGCTAAAACATGCAAAATGACGCGCATTCATATTTATTTTCCTAATATTTCTTGTAATTGCATTAAAGAAATAAAATAACCATTTGTTTTTCGAGTAAGATCGATAAATATTTCATTTCGTAAACAACAAAAGGTATATTTTCACTCGTGGCTCCGCTTCTCGTGAAAATATACCTTTTTTACTCACTCAATTAAATATTATTCGATCTAACACTTAACTTATTCTCGGGCCTGAGGCCTATGAATCTTTAATAGGACTGATATAAGATGCTATGTTGGAGGTTCTTCAGACCTGTAGTGTTTCATCTTTATTTCCATCTCTTGCAGATTTGAAAATACGCATAAATACATTGTTTTGCATACTAAGATTTCAATAGCCGAACCCCGACGGCGGCACTCATCCTTTCCGACTATTTGTCTCTCAACAATGGGTTGATAGTTGTAGACCTATGCGGAATAGCAGCTGGGGGCTAGGAAAGGATTAGATGGTAGTACTGGTGTGAGAAATACCAGGAATCTATTCCTAGGTGCTCCAGTCGCCGCGATATGACTGAAATAATGTTGAAGCGGCGTAAAGCCACATTCAATCAATCAGTTAATAGCTGAAAGGAATCAATTATGGGGAAGAAGAAATTGCTTGTGATAAGCAATTTCTTCGTTTACCACGCTGATATCCTTCCATCATTATATTTTTCCTTTGGACATTTAATTAGAAATAAATTTTATAAACTGTTTCAGAATTGGTATATTTTTTTAAGAGGTCATGTTGTTACTAGGTACATGTAGATCATCTGTTTATTAAAACCTGCAAGTCTTGCGAGGTTGTGGTGGAAATGCAAAAATGTCAAACCCTGGATAACAGAAATACCTTTGAGTCCAATGATAGTATCTTTAAATTGGCCAATATTGCACATTCCTACAAAATTTAAGTAATATCATAAATGATGAAATATGAATTACATATGATGATAGCAATTTTGTCTTTTTATCCTATAATCAAGGATATAATGACATCAACCATGATTATAACTGTTTAAGTTGGAATTTTAGGAAATAATCAGAAATACTGAAATAACCGAAATTAAGGATGATTGGAATTTCATGAAATAAACAAAACGCCCAGTATCTGATGACTTCACATTCGCGTTAATGTCGTCCAAAATTATGTATGTCCTTGAAATAATGGCCCTATCTTCAATAATTATGACATATTGGATATTTTTCGTCGTTACGACATTAAGGTATAACACCCCGATCTTCTTTATGACATATCGGATATCGACATTAAGGTATAACACCCCGCAAAATGAAAAACGCCATTTGCAAAATGACGCCAGCAAATAACGTCAATTTCTCAGTGACGAGAAGCAAATATTGTAATAAATTCCCTAAGCTCATTATTACAGTGTAATAACACATGTTTTATATGAAAAACGTTATCGTTTTACCCCTACGCCATTGATCATATAACATTTAATATTTCCTTTTGGGGTACACTGCCTTGACTTATGCCAAATACACGTCAGTATAAATACAACATTCGCCATCAACGAGCTACCTTTATTTGTCGCGTATCAGTGTACGTACAGTTGTATTTAAAATGAGGCTTGCTGAATTTCTAGGTATGTATTTGATACATTCATTGTTATTTGAATCCTTGGACATTATTTGTGTTATATTCAGACTTGTATAATACATTCTATTATTTCTTTTAATTTTATTTATTCATTTAAAAGAATATCCATAGACGTAGCTAGGATTTTGACATTTTTACGCACTCAAAAGGTGACCACCAAAGAATATATTAGGACTGTGAGAAAAGATTAATGCCCTCCATCCGCCCCCCTTTTCTATGGTTTTTAGCGTTGTTGCATTATCAAAACATCAAAATGATTGATTGAATTGAGTTTTACGCCGTTTCAACATTATTTCAGTTATATCGCGGCGGATGGAGCACCTAACAATGGATTCCTGGTATTTCTCTCACCAGTACTACTATCACATTCTTTCCTAGCCCCCAGCTGCTATCTCACATAGGTCTACGATTATCAACCTATTTGTGAGAAAAAATAGTCGGAAAGAATGAGTGCCGCCGTCGGATCGAACCCGGGACCTCTAGATTGATAGTCCGACGCGCTACCAATCAAAACATCGAAACTGTAGTTTCCATGTTATGATCATTCATCAACAACATAGTTCGAAAGAATTATTATTTTTATTACGCACTTGCGTAATATGCCTAATGGGTGCTACGCCTTTTATATTTATCTTTTTTAAGCAAGGATGTCAACCTACGTTATCGGCAACATCGTTCCGCAGTCTTTTATCTCATTTTGATTCAGTGCTTTTCACGAGCCGCCGTCATAGCGCATACAATTATCATTCAAATGGTCCCGGGTTCGATCCCAGACGGCGGCACTCATCGTTTTCGACTGTTTGTCTTAATTTTATAATTATAAACCTATTTGAGATAGAAGTTGGAGGCTGGTTTAGGATGTGATGGCAGTCCTCGTGTGGGAAATATTAGAAATCCATTGTTAGGTGCTCCAGCCGCAGCAATGCAAATGAAAGTTGATTAAAGCGGCCTTAAAGCCAACACAAAAATATTCATGCTTTTCAGCGTGAACATAGATATAAAATTTGTTCTGAAAAGCTATCCCCTCCAGTACAGTTAACAACAGTGTGAAATTGACGAGGTGATTGATTTTGGAATGATTGTGAAATTAAATTGAATGAGTGTGTGGAGCGAGCTTTGATTTAATTTAATTGGAGGTAATCCAATAGCGCAAATTTTGTTGAAAATGAACAAAATTTGCGATATTTAATACCTTCCTTTAATAAAATATGCACACAATCTCTATAAATAGCTTCCAATTTCTTTAAGGACCTAACGGACGATTAAATTCCAATTATGTATATAAAATCGCGACTTGGTTCTCACTTTTTTTTATTTTGAAGGTAGTTGTTAATCTTTAATCTTTTAGTTATTTTAAGCGTTTTTGAACGGTTTGAGTGAGTGTTTGAAATGAATGGAGCGCTGATTGAGCGATTGACAATGGTTTTGATTGAGATGAACGTCAATTCCACGATGTAACGAACTGTAACAGAAACTGTCCTGCTTTACAGTTTATAATATTTTGGAATTGACAATCATTCCGATCAAAACCATTCTAAATCACTCACTCAGCGAGTGAGTGAGTGTTTGGAAAGTTTGAATGGAGCGCTGAGTAAATGATTAAAAATGATTTGGACCGGGGTGATTGTCTATTTCACGATGTTCTTAATTGTAGTGGACCCGTAATCGTTCCGCAACATTTGGGAAAAATCAATTTAATACTTTTAGCCGAGGTTTCCTAATTATTTCATTAGGAAACCTCCCTTATATTGTTACAATTCATGAGTTTCGGAATGTTGGGGAACTATTACGGTTCCACTACCTTGATTTAAATGGAGACTGCAATTGGCTTAGCATAATGCAAATAACGCTAAATAATTGCAGTTTAGACTTCCATCAACACAATAAATGGACACTTAGCCCTTATAATCACATTTTTTCTGATCTATGAAACATTTGAAATAGTCGACTAAATAATAACGGTCAATGTTTACTTTCTGTGCGTTTACGCTACAAAATCTCCGACGGCGGCACTCATTCTTTTCGACTATTTGTCTCTCACGTATGACTTTATAATCGAAGACCTATTTGAGATAGTAGCTTGAGGCTAGGAAAGGATGTGATGGTTGCATTGGTGAGAGAAATATCAGGAATCCATTGTTAGGTGCTCCAGTCGTGCGATATAACTGAAAAAATGTTGAAAGCGGCGTAAAACTCCATTCAATCGATCAATCAATTACAAAGTCTGTTGTGAGATCGGTATATTTGTGAACTGTTATCTCGCTATCGAAGTTTTATGGCATAAAGTGTACAAATTTTAGATGCATAGACAACAATTATGACATTTCTAGGGGCATTTATGACCAGCAAATTATTTCTACCAAGTATATCACAATTTTAAAACTAAATCGGCGTTATCAAACGTCGGAGTTGGGGTTGCCTGATGCTTTAAGTCGACTCTCTGTAAACGCCGGCTCAGAATCAGAACTGCGTGCTTGTACTACAATTTTTATTTCTTAACGGATCCAAAAGCGACGAAGGGTTATGGAAGTTGAACGAAGGATTTTCGAATCCTATAAAAAGGGACTTTCAGATAAAAAACCAAGGGTTTTTCCGTAAATACCTATTGTTTTTCAAAAAAGAATTTCAAAAAAAGAAATAATGTGCAACTGGTTTCCTCAGATGTTGCGATTTAAACCAATCAGACTTCTTCAGACTATTTCAGTTAGTTACATCGTGAAATTGACATTCATCTCAATCAAAACCATTCTAAATCGCTCACTCAGTGCTCGATTCATTCATTCCAAACACTCACTCAAAAACGATTATATCCATTGAAAAATATAAAATCAACAACGTCATTCAAATGAAAATTGACAGAGAAAAATCGCAATTTCACTGACATAATTCAAAACGTAAGCGTTTCACAGATTCCTGAAGAAAAAGGAAGCTATGTTTAGAACTTTTGTGCATTTTTTAAAGGGAGGTTATCAATATCGCTAATTTTGTTCATCCTGAACAAAATTTGCGATATAGTAAGATTAACTCCCATTAAATTCACTCAAAACTCGCCCCACACATTCATTCAATTTCATTCCTAAATCATTCAAAAATCATCCACTTTGTCAATTTCAGGATGTTATTAACTGTATATTGAAATTCAGTGACCAAAATTTTTTAAAAAAAAAAAGCAAAAAAAAAAAAAACAAAAAAAAAACACACAAAAGCATATAGAATCGTTGTAGGTATCAGCTCGATTGCCATCCTCCTAACAATCCCCAGTACACATGGCTGGTTCAAAAAGCATATAATGAAGAAGGATGTCAGCGAAACAGAGGCAATGGAAGAATTTTCCGGTCACGATCCTGCGCTATTGTGTAATAGTTATCACGAATTAGCCATGACACTGGCACAATGTCAGAATCTGTCATATCCTGACTTCCCAGAGGCTACCTTTATCCTGAGTTCTCTCACGGAAAAGTGTGCGTAAGTAGAGATTAATTTATCTATCAAGTTACGGGTGCGTAAGTAGAGAATAATTTATCTATCAAATGAAGTGTACGTAAGTAGAGATTTTGTTATCTGTCAAATGAAGTGTACGTAAGAAGAGAATAATTTATCTATGAAATGAAGTGTAGGTAAGTAGAGAATAATTTACCTATGAAATGAAGTGTACGTAAGTAGAGAATAATTTATCTATCAAATGAAGTGTACGTAATAGAGATTTTGTTGTCTATCAAATTATGTGTGCGTAAGTAGAGAATAATTTATCTATCAAATGAAGTGTAGGTAAGTAGAGATTTTGTTGACTACCAAATTATGTGTGCGTAGGTAGAGAATAATTTATCTATCAAATGAAGTGTACGTAAGTAGAGATTTTGTTGTCTATCAAATTACGTGTGCGTAGGTAGAGAACAATTTACCAATCAATTAAGGGTGCGTAAGTAGATAACAACGTATCTTTCAAATTACGTGTGATAAGGGAAAAAATAAATTGGACGGGGGGGGGGGGGGGCGTCGAGCTGGAAAAGTAAAAAAACATGAAATGATGCAAGCTTGAAGTTACTTATTAATTGATAATACCTTATTATCACACGATCTACTTCTCGTAGTAATAAAAAGCTACATTCAAATTAAGAAAAGAAGAGCTGTGTTATAGGGTCGCATTTCAAAAATTCTTTCACTAGAAGGAAGATTATTTATTCTAGATTCAGGAAATAAGCAAAGAGCGAAATGATTCGACACTAGGCAGTCTGCGCGGATTGCGCAGACTGACTAGGGTCGACACTTAAGGCACTACCCAAAAAGTTTATTTTGTGGTTGGAATGGAGCTTGTGTTGTTTTCTTTGAAAGAAAACAGAGATCTTACAATGAAACAACATATGCCCGTGCGTGACATTTCCAACAATTGGACATATGCTTGAATACCAACATTCAGCACCATAGACAGGCACATAGTGCGAACAGAGATCTTACACTAAAACAACATGAGCCCGTGCGTGACATTTCCAACAATTGGACATATGCTAAAATGCCAACAGTCAGCACCATAGACAGGCACATAGTGCGAACAGAGATCTTACACTGTGAAACAAGATGAGCCCGTGCGTGACATTCCCAACAATTGGACATATGCTTGAATGCCAACATTCAGCACCATAGACAGGCACATAGTGCGAACAGAAGATTGTCTGAATGTCTTAAGACACTGTGAGTTATTATGTAATTTCAGAGTGCAAAGTGAAGACTCTGGACAGACTGTGCACATACACAGGCTGTCCAGAATCTTTTCTTCGCGCACATTTGAAATTGTTGTAAATTAAAATGTAACGCACAGGCTCATATAGTATCTTGTATTATGATTATTATTTATGTTTATTGATTTAGCAAAGAAGATGTCTTGAAGGCCTGTTTTGGAGAAAAAATTAATCACTGTGGGAACAAAGACAATCTCACCGCATTGCTGGATACGACGTTCGACTATTGTGTGAATGGCGGTTTACCGTCCGATATTCAACAATGTAAGATTCCCTTTTTCTGTCTGTTTGTTGCAAAAGAGCGATTTTTTATGATATAATGAGATTATAAAATAGAAAATTTGTTTTTGTTTGCCAGCCGCCGATTTTCGGTTCAAATGACTTTAGACTTATATATGAGCGTGTGCATGACATTTCCAACACTTTGAAATAATAGTGAAGTGCAAACACCGGGAGCTGTAGACAGCCACAAACTATAAATATTAAGTTATCTGATGGTCAACAGATACTGGAAGATCTTTTATATGTACAAGGGGCATAGCGAAGACTCTGGTCAGACTGTGCGGATGCGCAGGCAGGCCAGAGTCTTTGCTTGGTGCTAATATGAAATTGTTGGAAATGTCACGCACAGGCTCATATATTTTTTATATTAAAAACGTGTACTAGTTAATTGGTGATGTCTCTTTGAAAGCTAGGTACTGAATTATATCTATAAAGCTTGTATACACGCATTATATGCCAGAATATTCATTTACTCGGTTACGATATTTGATTACATGTTTTCTTCTACCAGATATGTTAAGGGCTTCTTTAAGTAATAAATGATCAAATAATAATGATTATCGATTAAACTTTGGAGTAATTAAAGAGTCATATTGTACAGTTAAAAACCTCGTGAAATTGACACTCATTCCGATCAAAATCATACTTAATCATTCACTCAGCGCTCCATTCATTCATTCCAAACACTCACTCAAATCGATCAAAAACGCTCCGAAACCATTAGGAAACATTTAAAAGTCGTTCAAAACGTTCAGCAATAAATTCAAATCGATCTATTTTCTCTATGTTTTTATAAGCTGGTGTGGACTTTCAAGTGTCTGATTGGTCCACGAAGACGTACAAACCGAAAAGTACATATATTTTTATTACAGGGGATGTAATTAATATCGCTAATTTTGTTTATCATGAATAAAATTAGCAATATAGGATTACCTCCCTTTCATTTGACTCAAAACTCGCTCCACACATTCATTCTATTTCATTCCGAAATCATTCCAAAATCATTCACCATGTCAATTTCACGATGTTTTTAACTGTAACCAAAAACTCCTAGTATCTTTCTACATCATAACAACGACATCATTTTCGAGTCGCTACAGTTAGTCACATCGTGAAATGATTATCTTGTAACTTTGTCAGAACATTCTATTTCAATGTCTGTCGAGTCAAAAATGAGTCTTGTCTTTTGAGAAAGTTGTGCGGTACTCATCCTTTCCGACAAATTGTTAATGTGAATGATTTTGAATGGATTTAATCGGATTTTTTTTCAATTTCACGATATTGTTATTATTTTTGTTTTCAGTTTTGAATGCTAGCATCAATGTAACACTCAACAGAGAATGCATAATGGCCTTGGTGAACGTTGAGAGTGCGACGAACGATCAGTGCGATTATAAGACGATGCCTCCTTGTAAAGGGGGAGAAACTCTGTACGAAAGCATGAATTTGTTCGACCAGTATGTATTATTCACAATTGTATATATATAATTATACTTCTAAAATTTTCAGCAGACTACTTTGTCTACCCATTTGTTTGTTTCCCCGTAAATTATGGAGAGTAGGGTCCCCACTTCCCCTTACAAACCTGATTCACAAAAAATCTGTAAAATAAAAAAAGAGGTGTAGTATTTACCTAGCAGGGCGTGGATTAGCTGTATGTCAATAATGCTAGTTCATTTTTAAATATATCGTAGATTTTCTACAAAATCCCGTAACCACAGCTTTAAACAAGCTGTAGTCACGAGATTTTAGCAGAACACAAACGATATTCAATATACGTTCTGTTAAGAGATTGTCTGCATTTATCAAGACTCAAGTGTATGTTTCGAGTTGAATCTTAAGTAATTAAGGATTAAACATTACTCTACACCAGAGGACATCTATCAGTGCCGAGTTACCAAATCCTTGCAGCTCCACCATTTATAAATATTGTAAGACAAAGCCAATGTCTTTCTTATGCATTTAAGTAATAAACTTGTAAATGACTATGTCAGTGCGAAGCGACTGGCTTTTCACCTATTCTTATATTAAAACATCAGGGAATTTAGCTAGTAAATGGATTTTTACGGAATTATTCTATTTTGACATTAAAATGAGATTAATTATGCATATCGATTCAAGAATTTGGTATGAAGTAGAACTTGTAGATCGAACAAGTCAAACTTTAATTTACGGTGTCCTTAAGCGACCACTCAAATATCATTTGTCTTTACATGTGATAATTCAAGAATCTGGCATACATGTCAATACATGTACATTTGACAATTGATTGGCGAACAAGACCGTAGGGCAATAACGAGTATTGATTTCGATGTCCAGTTATCTTTGACCGAAAGAGATACAAGGGCTTTGTACCTTAGCGATTGGACCTAATATCTGACCCCATCCTTAATCATTAGGCGCATCTCGTGGTATGTGGATTGCTTCAAAGCGCTAAACTTAGACGAGACACCTGCAAACTGCAACGTGACCAGGCGTACAGGCTACGCTATTCTGACGTCATCACTACAGGTCTTTGAGGGCTATGGAATGAACCACTTACAAAGAACAAGAGAATTTGTAAGCATAAACAACTTTCTTTTCCATTTGTTCCATTCTCATGAAAACTTGTTATTTTATATTTGAATGTGAAATATTTTATGAACATTTGTGTGATATTTTCAAAACCTTGTTTATAAGGTTTAAGGTCGTTTCTAACATTTTTCAGTGATATGACAACAGTTAGTCCCTGTTTCGATCCACGAATGCGTCACTCATCCTTTTCCGAATATTCGTCTCCAACAAATGGGTTGAAAATAATGGATCTAAGTGGGATAGCAGCTGGAAGCTAGAAAATGATGTAATGGTAGTACTGGAGTAAAAAATACCAGGATTATTTTGTTAGGTGCTCAAGCCGCCGCGATATAACTAAACATTGTTGAAAGCATCGTAAAACCCCATTCAAACAAACATAGAAACGCCTACATGTAGTTACATCGTGAAACTGACATTCATTCCAATCAAAACCATTCTAAATCACTCACTCAGCACTCCGCAAATGTATTCACGACACTCACTCAAACCATTCAAAAACGCCCAAAATTACTAAGAAATATTAGACCAACAACTACCTTCAAAACGAATAAAGCAAATACCAAATTGCGATTTCACTGACATAATCGAAATTTTAAGGGTCTGATTGGTTCCTGAATGAATTTGGTTTTTTGGTTTTTTTTTTCCTTTCACCTTACTAAAGTGTGAAGAAATAGGAAACTACTTATAGAATTTGCATACATCCTTTATGTAAGGGAGGTAATAAATATCACTAATTTTACAAAATTATCGATCTTAGATTACTCCCTTTAGTTTCTTTAATTTTTAATTTGTTTTTTTTTTCTAGATAAACATTCTCATGCTGTACTAGTAATAACGAATTTTTTCAGTGTACCAAGGTTTGATAGACAGCATAGACTAAGATCAGCATGAATTAACGTATAGTCTGATCTTTGCCTTTCTATCCGCCTTTTACAGTTAACACCATCTTGAAATTGACAAGGTGAATGTTTTTGGAATGCCTAAGGAATGACATTAAATGAATGTCAGGAGCGGGTTTTGAGTAAATTTAATGGGAGGTCATCCTATATCGCAAATTTTGTTCAGGGTGAATAAAATTAGCAATATTGATAACCTCCCTTTAATTAAAAAATGCAAACATGTTCCATACGTAGCTTCCTATTTCTTCAAGAACCTATGAGGCGCTTATAATTTGAATCATATGAGTTAAATTGCGATTTTTCTCTATCAAAATTTATTTTGAATGACGTTGTTGATTCTATATTTTTCAATAGGTTTGGGCGTTTTTGAATGGTTTGAGTGAATGTTTGGAATGAATGATTGGAGCGCTGAGTAAGCGATTAAGAATGGTTTTGAATGAGGAGTAAATTTCACGATGTAATTTACTGTACTTAATTATTGTGTAAAAATTTTATGTGGGACTGGTTGAAATCTCCTAATTTTTACATTTTGTTTAAAATAAAGTTTTAATTATGCAGGATTAGTGTTAAACAATATGCATGTGTTTGTACGCTTATATTATTCGTTTGATTTACTTTTAACTAATATGGCCGCGAAAGTGCCCACAAACTCAATTTCTAGCGCACTTATTCCCATATGGCCGCCTGACTAATACTAATTAATCTATTTTCAAGCTTCCATAGATACTCTTGACTACCGGATGGAATTGGTACATCGATACAGCGGGGAAAACATCTCGAATTTACGTCACTTTTTTCTCGATGAAGTGTAACCGCTTTCTGGAAAATTAAAAGCATCTCTAAAATATCTTTTGTTCTTGTGACATGCATGAAATTAGGTCTGACGTGAATGTCCTTTTTTCTCACGAACACGCCTTGGTCAATTTATTTCTCAATCGGAAACCCACGGTGATTTTTAAGGATTAGACCTTGGAAATAATACGGGCAAAGCTATTAAAGCCTGTTCTGCCTTCAGGGTGAAAACATTAGCGAACCGCTGTTGAAATGATACCACGCTTTGCACGTATGTGCACGTACAAAGCGGGGTATCATCTCAAACCGCTCGCGAAACGCTTTTACGTCCTGAACACAGGGCGGTTGTTTCTTACTTGTATTACATGACGTCAATAGGATCAACTTTCCTGATAAAGATGTCATTGAATTAAAAATAAAACATGAAAACGAAAGTTATATTAAACAATTCAAGTTATCAAATTTGATTTATGGTCGGTTTTGTGACAACAAATGAACATTTGCGATGTATTGCTATTCTGGACATACATGTATAATAATTTGAAAAAAAAAATTGCAGTTTGTCCAATGTATCTCCATGGACGCTCGGAAACCATTTCAGATATTTGTGACCTTTCACGCATGAAGGGACCATCTCGGAACTCTGTACAGTGAATATTTGAAAAAAAGATTGGGTCTAGCGTTGGTCAACCAGAGGTCGAATCTCAAAAATTCTTTCACTGGAAAGTAGATTGAACATTCAAGATTCAGAAAATAAGGACATTGCGAAAAGTTTCGAGCCTAGTCAGTCTGTGCAAACCGCGAAGTCTGATTAGGGTCGACACTATTCGCACTTCCCTAATGGTCCCTTTCTCGCGACGGGTCACATTTGCTTGTCTTTAAGCGTATTGACCGAAGGACTGACAGAAGTTGAATAGCCTAAAAACGGCCCTAATACATAATACGTCCGATTTACTTTGCAGTTCAAATGCCCGAGTGATGTCGCGATTATTTGGTGATTATATGATGTAGCTAGCAAAAATAGACAAGTAAGGTTCCTAATGACCATGCATATTCATTAACATGTTCTACGCATGTGCATCAAGACCTCATTCCAATGGTGATTCCGTCCTGTGTTCAGGATGACCAAACGGTGCACACATTTTGCCAATTTTACACCGATTTGCACGCAAGTGCACGTGAAATTCCCATTTCTTCAAGAACAAATCAGACGCTCACAATTTTAGTCAGTGAAGTTGCGTTTTTATTCTATTTATATTTATTTAGAATGTAGCTTTTGATTGTATATCTGTAGTAATTTTTGAGCGGTGTGTGTGTTTTGAATAAATGAATGAATGGAGCGCTGAGTGAGCTATTTAGAATGGTTTGATTGAGATGTCCAGATGTCAATTTCACGATGTAACTAACTGCATGAGCGCCCATCGCTCATTGAAACACCCACCGGAGCTACTGTTGTTTATTAAAACTCTAGCTACGCTTCTGAGTATTATAGCAAACATTGTGAATTTCACACTATTCTATCGAAACCATTTTAAAATATGCAGAAGGCTTTATGTAAAGCATTTTTTATCTGAAATCGCTCAAAAACGGTCCGAAACATTTCAAACAATCAACAATTCTAATACAATCGATCAACTTACTCCCTAATTTTTTATCGGCTCTTGTTTACATTTTTTTTATGTAACACGAATCTGTTCTATAGAAATAGCGATTAGGATTTCATTAAAAAGGGGTTAATGAAATATTGGTATTTGAACGATGGATACACATTTTATTTATTTTTTAGAATTTTGATACTATTCAATACTCGCATAGAAAACAAACGAAAATTTGGATAGAAAATTTCATCACCCTTTGACGGATAAAAATGAAGAATAAATAGTCCGTGGAATATCTTTTTATCTCAATTTTGTTTCTTTGAATGGGGTTTTACGCCGCTTTCAACATTTTTTTAGTTATATCGTGGCTGGAGTACCTTAAAATGGATTCCTGGTATTTCCCACACTAATACTATCATTACATCCTTCGCTAGCCTCTAGCTGCTATTTTACATAGGTCTACGAATATCAACCCATTGGTCGAAGACGAGTAGTCGGAAAGAATGAGTGCGCCCTTCGGGAATCGAACCCGGGACCTTTTTCATTTTTTTTATGTAAACTGGGCAACGGAAATTTATTGAAAATCGCATGCGAGTTATGTTAAATTATTTTGGAGTCAATGTATAACATAAACTTGTTTATTCCTTTTGATTCATACTGCGCGTGATTTTGTTGTCATAGAGACATACGTAGTAGGACTCGTGTTTGACTCTTAAACCAGGGTTTTGACTTCCATAAATCACAATTTGACCCTGAAATATTTCTTTCGTGGGGTCATTTTGACCCACTGAATTTCCAGTAGTGCAACTTATACAATATAAAAAATTGTAATTATAGATGAATTGTTGTCTTCATACTTTTACAAAAGATCTATTTAATTGAAACAACATAAAAAATAAAGTGTGCCTGCACTTTATTGATTATATTGTTTCAGTTATATATATAACTTTAAAGACTGATAAGGTTGTTTTGCTTTTTTTTACCCCTTCAAAACCAGTTTTGACCCTAGGAATTTTATGTTCAAAGTGTCAATGACTCCCAAATGTTTAAACCTAGCACAAGCAGGCAGGAACATCGTGAAATTGACTTGTTGGATGATTTCGGGATGATTTAAACATAAAACTTTTTGAGTGTGTAGAACGAGTTTTGAGTGACTTTCAGTGGAGGTAAAACATAATCGATAATTTCGTTCAATTCGACCATATTAGCGATAGTTTTCTACTTCCCTTTGATAAAACACACGTATTCTTTCTCATTTTATCCGCCATATAAGACACATGAAAATAAGAAAAGCCAACATAATTATGCAATTATTTTATATATTTTATTGAAATATTGATCTTTTCGAATGGTATTTGATCACAAATGACGTTGATTTAGTCCAAAGGACTTTCATGAAGGTTTTTTTTCCAGTTTTTTCGCACGGCATTCAATACGACATAGAGAATTTTTGCACCAGGACCTTTCTGTATTGAAAATTAAGTAGAAAAACAATCAAAAATGTCTTAGATAATTAATTTCCTTTCGGAAAAAATCATTTAGCATACGCTTTTGTAGTTTTATCGATGAAGCGTGACATGAATTGATTAAATGAAGTTTAACGCCGTTTTCAACATTTTTCAGTTATACCGCGGCGGCTGGAACACCTAAAAATGTTTTCCTGATATTTCCATTACAACCACCACATTCTTCAATAGCCTCCAGCTATTTCGCATAGGTCTGCGATTACCGACTCATTGGTGAAAGAAAGTTAAGTCGGAAAGAATGAGTGCCGCCGTCTGGGATCGAACCCGGGACGATCAAGACGTTACTGTTATTTTCAATTGTCCGAATGATATACGCATCTCATTAATAATGCGTTTTTTAAGAAGAATGGCATCACTTTTTTCTGAACTTTTTAGGGTTTAACAGGCCACGTTTTTATAATGAATTGAATCAGACAATCTATGATTTTATTAAATGGAGGTTACAAAATTTAGCCTGTTTAGCCTCCCTTGAAAATCATTCAAACTCGAATTATTCAATTTCATTTTTTGTGCAGTGCACAAGAACTACAACTCTTGCTTGCATAATTTTGGAGTTATTGCCCTTTGTTATTTTTAAGACTTAGATTTTGTCCGGAGCATATCTCCTAAAGTAATTAGGTATCAACTTGAAACTTAATGGGTGAATAGATCTCATGGAGGAGAAGTGCAGTGCACAAGAACTACAACTCTGACTTGCATAATTTTGGAGTTATAGCCCTTTGTTATTTTTAAGGTTTAGATTTTGTCCGGAGCATATCTCCTAAAGAAATTTAGCTTTCAACTTGAAACTTTATGGGTGGATAGATCTCATGGAAGAGGAGTGCAGTGCACAAGAACTATTACTCTGGCTTGCATAGTTTTGGAGTTATTGCCCTTTGTTATTTTTAAGACTTAGATTTTGTAGGGGCTTAATTTCTTAAAGTAGAACCATTAATCTATTAGGCTTCAGTTTACTATCAAGCTTTCTCGGCGGGGGATGGCCATGTCCGACATGGCGCTTGTTATGATTACTATGATTATAGAAACAAGATCAAGCCTGTTGGTAAAGTTGAAAAGATCCATACAGCAATATTTTTTTTTTACGAAAGTGACAGAATAAATGTATTGAAATATTAAAAAAAAACCAAAACGATCATTAATTGAACTCACATTGTCTTTTTAAAGAACAAACTTAAAATGCCTCTATTACGATAAGTAGCCTTAGAACAAGTTTTGAAAACGCCTAAGACGCGAAATGTAATTATGCAGACTGATTAATTGATGTCTTTAAATCGTTTTCTCACTTTCAAAACTTTACTTATCGCATTTGAAAATCTTTCAACCACAAGTAAGGTTCCTAATGACCATGCATATTCATTAACATGTTCTACGCATGTGCATCAAGACCTCATTTCAGTGGTGATTCAAGCTATACGACAGTCATTTTAATTGCATAAAATCAACCAATCAAGTTGTTCACACATCAACACGTGACAAGTGTCAAAATGGCTGATCATCGATGATAAAATATTTAGTCTGTCAGGTTTGAGAAAATTATTCACGAGTAATTAAATAATTTGTACTTATATATAAATATTTCTATCATAGAATGGATTCACAAACAACTTTCCAATCGGAGAAAAAATTCTTAAACCAACAAGTATAAGTTTACGTATTACTTAACACAGCTTCAAAGTTATAATAAGAAAATGGAAGACGTAAGAACAAGACTGCTTCAGGAATCCGACCAATACGCGGAAAAATTGTTTTGGAATAACAACTATTATGGGAGTGATTTTGAAGGTATACTGATCATGATTAAGCCTCTTTTTTTTTTTAAATATTTAGTCCTATTTAACAAGAGTAATCTTGGTCTATTATTTCTGAAATTTTTTTTGACTTAGGTCGACCAATACCTTTCAAAACAACTCGCTCAGCGCATCTATCTATTATTCCAAACGCTCACTCCTATCACTCAAAGGCGCTCCGATAAAGTTAAAAAAAATATGCTTCAATCCCGTTCAAAATGATATATATTTCATCGAAGAATTTGTCATTTTCATAACTGGTTGCTGTTTTTAGCGCCTGGTTTGGTCGTCAACAGAAAATATTAGAAAACTACTTTTTATTAATAATTAAATCTGATTGGAGGGATTGGACGAAATTATCGATTTTCACGTCCCTCGAATTTCACTCAAAACAAACTCAACGCACTTATTCAATCTCATTCAAAAATCTTTCATCGTGTATTTCACTGAAGCTACGATGCCTCATTAACTGCCCAATTGATTCACAGAATATTTTTGTTCATTATTTACTAGCGTACAATGATGAACGCGAATATTTAGAACCTAATTTGCTTCGATAATCGTTAACCTTACTTTTATCATAGTCTGACCTTTTTTTTCTTTCAGATTCCTTTTCGGAAGTTTCTTCAGGATACGAATCAACCGGAAGTTACAGCGACATTCAATCACTTTCATCAGAAGAATCACGTGTCAGTCCAAAGCGGCCAATCAGATTCCACGAAGAAGAACCAACATTTCAAAGTGTACAACCATTATGTAATAGTTTAGAATTGATTCTATCCATGTCAAATATCTGTGACGTCACTTTTGTCGTTGGACCAGAACGGATATCCGTACATGGGGTTAAGGCCTTATTAGCCTGTAGGAGTCGGTAAGTGTTAAGATTTATATACATGCAATAATAGGAAGTGATAATAAACCTAACATGATGTACTATTAAGGAACAAGACTTCTTTTTAAACCAAGAAGACTGGGAGAATCTTGAAGGAGATTGATTTATACCAACATAAAACAAAATACCGCATCGTTTTTATCTGCATAAACTCACCCTTTTCTCCGCTTTTTAGATACAAACACGATTTCCTAGGTCAAAATTGTTCTTGAAATAGTGTCTAATTGTGTCTTTCGTATCATTGCAGCAAAATGCACGAACTGATTATTAAACACCAAAGCATGAAGATGGAAGAACAAAAACTACAAAAGAAGAAATTCAAGAAGGATAAACAACTTTCTAAGCTAGATGATAAGTTGGTGATTCCAGTGAAGAAATATGACGCAGTAGTGTTTAAAGATCTGATCAAATTCATACACTGTGGATCAGTTAATATAACCGACGAAACTGTGGCAGGTCAGTAATAGAAATTAATTTCTTTACATTTCAGACTAATTTAATGTAAAAACATTTTCTTAATCTTCGATAACATAAGCGACAAACCTGTTTTCTATATCTATATTTCTTTCCATGATGTCTGTCTGACGTCAGAGTAACAAATCATGGTAAACTGTTTAACACGTTCCGATTTCCTAAACGCGGCCTGGGGACATCGAAACATTAGTTAGTACCCAAAACTTAGTATGTACCTCGAAGTGTTAAATGAATAAATATATCACCGAAATGTAAAGGCCGCATAGCAGACCAATGTCTAAAACAAGAAGAACATTATTGCTTTAAGACGTAAGGGGAGTACAAAAATTTAATTTTGTTTTTATCGCACGCTTACAAAAATTATTCATAATGTATCAAATCATATTCTTTTCGAATTCAGGTCTATATTGTGGTGCCAGCCAATTCGAGCTGCAAGATTTGAAGGGGGCGTGTCTTCGATATATAAATGGGCGTGTCCAAGAAGGAGAAACCACGTCTTTGTTGAATTCAGTAAGAAAATTCAGTCATCATACAGCATCAGACGTTCTATTCGATATGGTAAATATATCTCAACTATTTTAATAACTCTAGTGGCGACATTTAAATGCTAATATTTATTAGTATCGTTTCAGTGATGAGCCTTGTGTGCGCAATTTAAAGTATTCCTTAAAACAAGAAATGAATAAAGCACAAAAATAATATTTACAGCTAACAACATCGTGAAATTGACAAGGTGAATGATTTTGGAATGATAAGGGAATGAAAATGAATGAGTTTGAGGAGCGAGTTTTGAGTGAATTTAATGGGAGGTAATCCTTTATCGGAAATTTTGTTCAGGATGAACAAAATTTGCAATATTGATTACCCCCCTTTAATAAAAAATGCATTCAGGTTCAATACACTTCTTTCTATTTCTTCAATAACCTATGAGCCGCTAACAATTTAAATGATGTCAGTGAAATCGCGTTTTTTCTCTATCAAAATTTATTTTGAATGACGTTGTTGATTCTATATTTTTCAGTGGGTTTGAGCGTTTTTGAATGATTTGAGTGAGTGTTTGGAATGAATGATTGGAGCGCTGAGTAAGCGGGTTAAAATGTTTTTGATTGAGATGAATGTCATTTTCACGATGTTTTTAACTGTAGGTACCTTAAGATCTGGTACGGAATAAAATCCACCCATTTCATCACCAACTGGTCGACAATTAAAAATATAACGAAAACCGAAATTGTTCTATCAGCTAAACTATAAATGTTATTCATGCTCAATGCAAATTAATATCTTATATATTTGAATTCAGTTACATTTGATATTTTAACGAAACTACTTGTATATTTTTCAGGTCTATGATGCGACAGAAAGCCATATAAAGAAGTACAGAGAAATATCAGTATAGGAAAAAATCCCGATCCAGGCTTTTAGCGACAATCACTATATTTGTAAACTTATTCGTGGGTAATTTTGTTTCATTTGTTTAATTTTGTTTATTTGTTTGTTATTTTGTTATTGTCAATATATATCCTGTTACAGTATTATATCAATAAATATGTCAAACACGAATAAAATATAATTGAAATCGAACTGTAGTATTTTTATTCAGTTTCTTTTCTGATATCAAGATTCATTGACATACAGTACAAACATCGTAAAATTGACTTTCATACCGTTGAAAATCATTCTAAATCTGTCAATAAGCGCTCAGATATTTATTCCAAACACTCACTCAAACCATTCAAAAACGCTCAAAAATCACTAAAAGTGATGAGATCAATAACTACATACAAGATAAAAATTGGTATTTCGCTGACATTATTAAATTTCGTAAGCGTTTTATGCCTTCGTGAAGGCACAGATAGCTCCATTGGGAACATCACTCGGCCATTTCCGTGAACTGCAACAGACCTCGGATGTATGGCGGATGGGTATGTAACAAAATCGTGCAGTTTGTTAGGCGGAAATAGTGTAAGAAAAACTTGCACTTTAGATTTATATCTTTTACTGTAAATAAGGGCTGAAAAATCTTAATTTTTGAGAATGATGAATCTTTCTCAAAAATTAAGATTTTTTCAGCCGTTATTTAAGAATCTAAAGATATTTATATAAGGATACGATGGTTTCTCGTCAGTGACTTGAACGAGTAGCGTTGGCGACGTCATATGTTTTCACTCAAATTTTCGAGGGCTAACGCCATTTTAACTGACGTCATCGAGTTTTTCCAACGGTTTCCCGTAATTTTTAAAAATAGTCCGTCTATGTACATCCGAGTTTGATCGTGAGATCGGCCGAGTGGTGTTCCGAATGAGATAGCTCTTCATGGAACCTGTTGGAGGAAGGTAATAGATATCGCTCTCTGGGAAATTAAAAGCAACGCTAAAATATCTTTAGTGCTTGTGACATGCATGAAATTCGGTCTGGCGTGAATGCCTTTTTTTTCCTCCTCTACACGAACACTCCTTGTCAAATTATTTCTCAATCGGAAACCCTCGGCGATTTTACAGACTAGACCTTTGGAAAAATACGGGCAAAGCTATAAAGCCTGTTTTGCCTTCAGGATGAAGACATTAGCGAAGCGCTTTTGAAATGATACCACGCTTTGCACGTATGTGCACGTGCAAAGCGGGGTATCATCTCAAAGCGCTCGCGAAACGCTTTTACATCCTGAACACAGGCTCTTGTATAACATGACGTCAACAGCATCAACATTTCTCCTGAAGATGTCGTTGAATAAAAAAATGAAAGTCATATTACACGAAATAAGATACAAAATTTGATTTATTGTCGGTTTTGTGACAACAAGTTAACATTAGCGATGTATCGCTATTTTCCGGCCTGAGACTGGACATTCATAATTTGATAACAAATTATACTATGTCAAAGGTGTCTCCGTGAACGCACGGAAATCATTTCAGATATTTGTGTTCTTTCACGCATAAAGGGACCACCTCGGAACTCTGTACAACGAATATCATAAAAAGATATTGCGTCCAGCATTGGTCAACCAGGGGTCGCATTTCAAAAATTCTTTCACTAGAAAGAAGTTTGAACATTCAAGATTCAGAAAATAACAATTGCATAAAGTTTCGAGCCTAGTCAATCTGCGCAAACCGCGAAGTCTGACTAGGGTCGACACTATTCGAACCTCCCTGGTGGTCTCTTTCTCGCGGCGGGTCATATTTGCTTGTCTTCAAGCGTATCGACCGATGTACTGACAGAAGTTGAATAGCCTAAAAACGGCCCTAAAACATAACGACGTTACGCAAGATACTGGTGACCCTTCGCGTTACAAATAGTTTTGACGTCGGCGTAAACATAACGTTCCATTTTTACTAAACTTTTTTCACGCAAACATTTGCAAACGATATATTTCTTTTATTTAAACGCTGCCAATAATTGTGAAAATATTTCAATACTAAAAGTTTGTTATTTTTTATGACTTAAAATGGACACTGATTTCCAAAGATTCCGGCGCATATTAAATGATATAATGCACAGTAGGATTGATTCGGTGTGATTTTGAAATACTCATCAAAGTAAAACTATGCGGGTGATAACAAATATGTCTAGTGGTTCAAAATGTGATTTCTATTTACTAGAAATATTTATTTTCAAATTATTGATTGGATCTTATTATTTATAACAAGGACTTTCAATTAAGATTTGCAAGATGATCCCGAAAAAATCGCGTAAATCTGAACCGCTCGATCTTACCACTGAAGAAATCATACTTCGAATACAAATTTGATATTTTACTGCTTTTTTATTCAGTTTGATTCTATGTTTTATGTTTAGGGTCTTCTCAAACGGATCAGTTTATGACAGTATCATGATTTTTTTATTTATTTTTTCATTTTGCTTTTATTTTCATAATGATTGAAGTTTGAATCTCTATCTTGTTTCTGTATATAATGCTTACATTTGGGAAAGTTTAATTTATTCACTCCCAATTATTATAATAAGTATCATCGAGTGAAGTAAAATATAAAATACAAATTTGTCAAATCAACCATGTAAAATGCGAATACGTTAAATCATATATATTCATCTTTGTTATGGGAAAAAATCAACGTCGCGTTCTGAAAAACAACGTAGGTGGGACATTTTTGGGTGACTTTTGTATTTATCTATAAAATCATAACTATAAGGCCTAGAATTAAAACAATCATATTTTTGTAAACAGAAAAGAAAATGTATTTTTATATAGAAAAATTAATTCAATGCATCAAGTTAAAGATATAAAAAAATGGATGGAAAATAGCAATTTTTAATTATCAACGTCAAAAAATGACAGTGGGACATTTTTGGTGACTTTTGTATTTTGGCAATGCTTCCTAACGACAATTCAAAGAACAAATTTATTTACATTATTCTAATCTATAGGAAAAATGTATTTTTCTTATGTAAAAATCAGTATGATAAGCGAACTTTACATAGCACGGTATAGACAAGAACGCTAATTCACTTACATCGTCGTTAAGGTGGGACATCTTTTATGTTTTTAATTAATCATTCGTGCGATCTTCATTTTTTCATCTACATTTTTAAAAAATATCACTGACGAAACTAGAAACATTATTACTTCGTCCTGATACAAAATTATTATGATATTAACGGCTAGGTAATAAAGACAGTAAAATGAAAGACCTCGATCGGAGAAAAGTGTAACGCGGGACACGTCGTTTTTACACTATTTTTAAACGTTTGGAAGGCAAAATACCCTATGCACAGTCATCATAATACGGATCTTACCAAATAATCATGTAGAATGTTATTTGATGCAAAGTTTGGTGTATATTTCTTTAATTTTCGATGAAAAATACGAATTTTATAGCAAAAACAAGTTAACAATGTCGACGTTTTTGTAAAGTGTCACCAGTATCTTGCGTAACGTCAATACGTCCGATTTACTTTGCAGTTCAAATGCCCGAGTGATGTTGCGATTATTTGATGATTGTATGATGCAGTTAACAATCAAAGTACTGAAAGTACTGATAAGTTGGAATGCGTTCAAGAGACGGTGACATCAAGCCACTAACGAAGCTGGCGTTTCCCGCCTACCACAGGTGATCACATGATACGTCTCGTCTTTTGACGGGCGTATATTAATCAATGTATTTCAAAAACGAGAGACGTTTAATTCCCCGAATCGCTATTCAGGCCTGCATCTAATAAAAAAGAAGAAATGAGAGAAAATAATTCTGTATTAGAAAAACCAAGAAAATGTATTCGTGCTTACTTTAAATCAATATACACGTAGATGATATGATTACCATGCGCGAATCGAGGATAAAAGAGCATAATTGTTCGTGAGTATTGTAGGTATTCCGGTGGGACCCGCGATCTCTTTCAAGAAGAAAAATCGTACGATAGCTATTATACTTTAGGAGATATGCTCCTGACAAGTTTAGTGACGGAACATCGGAACGATGGAACGACGGAATGACAGACGGAGACCATTACTATATCCCCTCGCCGAAAACGGCGGGGGATAAAAGAGTTGTTAACTTTCATCTTGTACAAATGTACAATTTGTATTAAAAGAAAATTAACAATACGGACATTTTATCCATGAAGGAGGAGTTGTATTCAAAAGAATTTTGACATGAAGGCCCCCTCTTCCATGACGCGACCGAAATTCACTTAACTGTAACAACATGCAAACATTCAGGTAACAATGTACATTTCGTGAAAAAATCTTTAAGATAAGTCCATAAATAAAGGAGGAGTTGCGTTCACAAGCATTTTACAAGAAGGTCCCCTTTTCCATGACGTAATTGTAATTCACCAAACCGCGATTATATAGGCAAGGTCAGGTGACTAGGAACATTTAGTGAAAGTTTCATCCAAATCATTCCATAAAAGGAGGAGGAGTTGCGTTCACAAAATTTTTTGTTCAAGAAGGTCCATGGCGTGGCTAAAATTCACCAAACTCCGTTAGAATATGCGCTAAGTTAGGTGACTAGGAACATCTGTTAAAGTTTCATCCAAAACAACAAGAAACTTTGGAGGAGTTGTGCTTTACAAGAAAAGTGGGCGTACATGCGTACGTTTGCTTGCACAGTCAAAATCGCAAAATTCACGACTAGCCTTTTGGTGTCGCAAATCTATGAGTAAATTAAACACTACGACATGATTCTTGAAAGCCAAAAATGTTTCCTGAAAGCCAATTTTAATCGTACGATTTTGATACGATCAAATTTCGGTCGTAGGACCTTTCTTGAAAGAGGCCCTTGAAGACAAAACACGTGGTGTTGGTAAACTCGTTCAGATAATTGGTAAAAACCAAGGCTGTAGTAAACCTGTCATAATCTTCAATGATATTTGAAGGGTTGCGCTCATGCGTATTTTTGCAAAAGTGAATTTATTTATTATGCTCACGCGATAAGCGCGATATTGTATATAAACACTGGATCAATCCATGTTATTGAAAACAGTGTTCATGTCGATTGGCTGTGTTAATTATAATGAAAAAAAAAACAGTAGTTCAAATGCAGTAGTTTATCGGAGTGGCGTAGTCGAGTGGATAAGGACGACAGAATTTTGACCAAGCGGACCGAGTTCAATTCTGCATTGCGACATAGAAATTAACTTTTTCAATTTATACATTTAATGGCTTTTTTTTTTTTAAAAAAAAAGGTAAATGGTGTGCTAATTTTGAAAATTCTTCAAAGGTTTTTTGTATTCTTTGGATTGAATAGATATATACTATATTTACTTCACCGTGGGGATTGATATGAAGGCCACTTTAGATAGAGCTTAAAACTGCAATTTGACAATTCGAAGATTCCAAATTAAAAAGATTTCACGCTGATAAACCGAATGCAATAGCCAAAACAATTGTAGACCAAAGGCGATTGTTTCATGATTCGATATTTTATCGCATAGAATCGATAAAGGTTTCTCCGAACGGTATAATCCTGAATGTTTAATCCTATGATACATATCTAAAATATTAAGAAACACATAGAAAAGAAATTTATCTGCGTGTATTTGATGATGTAAAAAATTTAATTTTCTCGAATAAAACCAACAATAACAAAATGTGCCGATGACAGGATACGAACCGGGAGCGTTTTGATAACAATCAGTCGATAGTCTAGCATGCGTATCCACTGAGCCATCGCAGTCATTTACATACGTCACGGTATTTTAATTATATTATATCAGGTTCTGTACAGGAAGTTAACATATTCGATAAGTAACCTGCACTACCTATAGAAAATATCGATACAACCGTCTAAATGTTAACATTATCGCGTGTAATTTATACCAAGCAATTTTAAAGAAAATGGACAAAAGCAGAAAGAGAAGATAAATATTTGCCTAAAGACCCGCATTTTAGGGTGAGTGATAAAAGGTATTTCTTTCTATACAGGTGGAGACAAAATTGGCCTTTGATCACTCACTTAAACTTGTGGATCTATACCTTCATCGATCCTTGCTGAGTCCACCATCAGAGAAATTATCGCGCGATTTGGAAATGGGTTCCGTTTTTTTGTTGTTGTTTTAGAGAAGTATTAGAAAGAGAAAATTTGCTGGATCGGATTTTAATACAAATAAATAATCTGCAGATGTTGCGCGTTTCTAATGATGCTTTACGGGACAATAAGTTACAAAAACATTTGAACTATATTGTAGAAGTGTGTAAAAGGTTCGTTCAGAAAGAGAAACTAGACCTCTAAAAGAAGCTACAACATAATTCTACGAACGCCGCTCGCGACATTACCTTATAAGCAGATCACGCGATTGGCTTGTGCTATTTCCACAATTCTATGATAAACAGGTCGCGACATTACCAAATAAGCAGATCACGTGATTGGACAGTGCTATTGCCAATAGCTGACTTTATTGGACTTGACTTATCACATGATTTCCAAATATAGTAATGCAAATATGTGATACAAGTAAATTCGTACGCAAGTTTCAATAAATATCGTTTAAAACATAAATTAGCGTGTTAATAATTTACATTCGGTGATAGTTGTGTAATTGTTCAACATTATTACTTCTTGATTAAATAAACTGCATGTCTACGTCAAGTTGAGATATACAAAATAGGCTGAAGTGTATTCACATCCTGTTCACGTGATACGTGTTATCAGAAAACCCGAAATGGATTTATCTTGTGTTCATTTTGCGGTTTTGTTAAATCTAAGTTGGAATTGCTCCGCATTCCAACTTAAAAATAGACAAGTAAGGTTCCTAATGACCATGCATATTCATTAACATGTTCTACGCATGTGCATCAAGACCTCATTCCAATGGTGATTCCGTCCTGCGTTCAGGATGACCAAACGGTGCACACATTTTGCCAATTTTACACCGATTTGCACGCAAGTGCACGTGAAATTCCCATTTCTTCAAGAACAAATCAGACGCTCACAATTTTAGTCAGTGAAGTTGCGTTTTTATTCTATTTATATTTATTTAGAATGTAGCTTTTGAATGTATATCTGTAGTAATTTTTTAGCGGTGTGTGTGTGTGTGTGTTTTGAATAAATGAATGAATGTAGCGCTGAGTGAGCTATTTAGAATGTTTTGATTGAGATGGATGTCAATTTCACGATGTAACTAACTGCATGAGCGTCCATCGCTCATTGAAAAACCCACCGGAGCTACTGTTGTTTATTAAAACTCTAACCACGCTTCTGAGTTTTATAGCAAACATCGCGAAATTCACACTATTGCATAGAAACCATTTTAAAATATGCAGAAGGCTTTATGTAAAGCATTTTTATCGCAAATCGCTCAAAAACGGTCAGAAACATTTCAAACAATCAACAATTTTAATACAATCGATAAACTTACTCCCTAATTTTTTATCGGCTCTTGTTTTGATTTTTTTTATGTAACACGAATCTGTTCTATAGAAATAGCGATTAGGATTTCATTAAAAAGGGGTTAATGAAATATTGGTATTTGAACGATGGAATACACATTTTCTTTTTAGAATTTTGATACTATTCAATACTCGCATAGAAAACATACGAAAATTTGGACAGAAAATTTCATCACCTTTTGACGGGTTGAAATGAAGAATTAGTAGTCCGTGGAATATCTTTATTTCTCCATTTTGTTTCTTTGAATGTGGTTTTACGCCGCTTTCAACAATATTTCAGTTATATCGCGACTGGGGCACCTAACAATGGGTTCCTGGTATTTCCCACACTAGTACTACCATTACATCATTTGCTAACCTCCAGCTGCTATTTTATATAGGTCTACGATTATCAACCCATTGGTCGAAGACGAATAGTCGGATATAATGAGAGCGCATTTCGGGAATCGAACCCGGGACCTTTTTCAAATCTTTGTCTTTCGTAAACGGAAATTTATTGAAACTCGCATACGATTAATGTTAAATTATTATGGAGTCAATGTATAATATAAACTCGTATATTCCATGTTATTCATATTGCGCATTCATTGTTGTCATAGAGACATACTTAACAGGACTCATGTTTGACCCTTAAACCCGGGTTTTGACTCCCAAAAATCACAATTTGACCATAAAAATATTCTTTCAGTGTGTCATTTTGACCCGCTGAATTTCCAGTGGCGCTGCTTATAGAATATGAAAAATTGCATACACTTTATTGCTTATGTTGTTTCAGTTTTGTAGAATACTTTAAAGGCTTATAAGGGTGCATGTTTTTCATCTTTTTTAACCTCTACAAACCAGTTTTGATCCCAAGAATTTCATGGTCAAAGGGTCAATGACTCCCAAATCTATAAAGCTATCACAAGCCCTGCATAGCAAGTTTTTTTGTGTCGCTATGTGCAAACAGGTAGGAACATCATGAAATTGATTTGTTGGGTAGTTTCGGAGTGATTTTAAAATAGAACTTATTGAGTGTGTGGAACGCATTTTGAGTGACTTTTAAGGGATTTAAAACATAATCGATAATTTCGTTCAATTGGACAAAATTAGCGCTAATTTTCTTCTCCCCTTTGATAAAACGTACGTATTCTTTTCTGATTTAAAGTCATTTCGGTCAAATAAGACGTTTGAAAAGTAGAAAAAAGAACAACAAAATTATGGGTTTTATAGATTTTATTGAAAGGTTGAAATTTTCTAATGATTTCGAAGCCTTTTGTGTACAATGATTATAGAAACAAGATCAAGCCTGTTGATAAAGTTGAAAGGATCCATACAGCAATATCATTTTTTATGAAAGTGACAGAATAAATGTTTTGAACTATTTAACAAATTTTTTTAAAGATGATCATTTAGTGAACGCATATTGTCCTTTTTATAGAACAAACTTAACATGCCACTGTTATGATAAGAAGGCTTTAGAACAGATGGTTGAAAACGTGTTAGAAATGAAATTTAATTATGCAGACTTATTAATTGATGTCTTTAAATCGTTTTCTCACTTACAAAACTTTACTTATCGCATTGGAAAATCTTTCAAACAAGCTATACGACAGCCATTTTAATTGCTCAAAAGCAACCAATCAAGTTATTCACACATCAACACGTGACAAGTGTCAAAATTGGCTGATCATCGATGAAATAAAATTTAGTCTGTCAGGTTTGAGAAAATTATTCACGAGTAATTAAATTATTTTTTACTTATATATAAATGTTTGGGTCATCGAATGAAATCATAAACTTCTTACCAGTCGAATAACAAATAAGTTCTTACACACTTACGAATATATTAACACGGCTTCAAATTCATCATACAAAAGAAAATGGAAGACGTAAGAACAAGACTTCATCAGGAATCCGACCAATATGCGGAAAAATTGTTTTGGAATAACAACTATGATGAGAGTGATTTTGAAGGTATACTGAACATGATTAAGCCTAAATTTTCTGAAATATTGAGTCTTCTTTAACAAAAATAATCTTGGTCTATCATTTCTGAATATTTTTTTTCTTTGACTTACGTCGACCAAAACCTCTCAAAAACACTCCCACGGCTCTTCAATCTTTTATTCCATGCTCACTCGTATTACTCAACAATGCTCCAATATAGTTTAACCCTTTCCTGTTTTACAAAATTTTGGACCTGTCCAAATTCAAAGGTTTTGCAGACGAAAATGTAAAGTGTATTTAATTTGAAAAATAACCATTCAGTAGGGTAGAAAATAGTGTGGAAAAAGAAGAGATTGCTTGTCAGAAGCAATTTCTTCTTTTTTCACAATGTTTTCTCAATCATAAAATGACAGGCACGTAAAAAGCAGGGATTAAACAGCAAAGGGTTAAAATGCGTTCAAAAGCATGTATAATTCAATCGAATCGATCGATGAATTGATAATTCTAATGACTGGGTGCTTTTGTTAAGCGTCTGATATGGCCGTCAACAGACAACATTAGAAAATTACTATGAGTTTATCAACAATTCATTATTATTAAATTTGATCGAAGGGATTGGACAAAATTATCGATTTTAACCCCCCTCGAATTTCACTCAACAAAGTCAACGCACTCATTCAAAAATCATTAATCGTGTATTTCACTGAAACTACGAAATTATGGGTCTTCGAGGGCTATGGAATGAACCACTTACAAAGAACAAGAGAATTTGTAAGCATAAACGATTTTTGCCGTTCCTATGAAACCTTATTATTTGATATTTTAATATGAAATATTTCATGAACATTTGTGTGATATTTTCAAAACCTTGTTTATCAGGTTTAAGGTCGTTTCTAACATGTGTGTGATATTTTCAAAACCTTGTTTATCAGGTTTAAGGTCGTTTCTAACATGTGTGTGATATTTTCAAAACCTTGTTTATCAGGTTTAAGGTCGTTTCTAACATTTGTGTGATATTTTCAAAAACTTGTTTATCAGGTTTAAGGTCGTTTCTAACATGTGCGTGATATTTTCAAAACCTTGTTTATCAGGTTTAAGGTCGTTTCTAACATGTGTGTGATATTTTAAAACCTTGTTTATCGGGACCTGGTGTATGAAACTTAACTTCTCTTCATTTGTCTGTATTTTTTCTATGTATAATCGAGTCCCTATGATTAAAAAAAATATTGACTTGCTTATTTTAGAAATTCACGTAGATTTTTAAAGAGATGTTACAAAATATTCACAATTAGCGTTACTTAATTACCTTCCTCTTAATTACATTCAAAACTCGTCCGTCCGACTCTTTGAATTTCATTCCTAAATCACTGAAGCTCCATTCATTTTGACAATTTCACGATGTGAATAAAATTACCTACAGCGTTTATACAGTTAACAAAATCGTGAACTTGACAAGATGAATGATATTGGATTGGTTTCGGAATGAAATCCAATAAATGTGTGGAGCGAGTCTTGAGTGAAATTAAAGAGGGGTAATCCAATATCGCTAATTTTGTTCATCCTGAACAAAATTAGCGATATTTATAACCTCCCTTTAATAAAAAGTAAACATGTTCTATAAATAGCTTTCCATTTCTTCAAGAACCAACCAGACGCTTACAATTTAAGCTATGTCAGTGAAATCGCGTATTTAATTTATTTTTATTTTATTTGAATATAGCTGTTTATTGAATATTTAATGTTATTTTTGAGCGATTTTGAGCGGGTTGAGTAAGTGTTTGGAATGAATAAATGGAGCGCTGAGTGAGCGATTTAGAATGGTTTTGATTGTGATGAATGTCAATTTCACGAAATAACTAACTGTAGTGATGACCCTGATTAAACTGAGCAATTATGCGAAACACCTTGCTGAATTTTTAAATTACGAAATGTCTCTTTTTTGAGTGATTTATGACATCAGGAACGATAATCCGTGGTTTTCTAATCATGCAGTTTTATTTGCCTTCCTTCCATTTGGTGCGATCAAAACCTTGTAAAATTCAAATCCGTGAAATATTGATTTAGGATTACAGTTTATAAAGCAATTGGCGTTTGCTTATGCGCGTAATAATTTTTCGTGTGCTTTGCTTTTTTCCTTCGAACTAAACCTTCTTATGCTGTTTAACTAATAAACGATTTTTTTTGTACAAGGCTTTGACAGACATCAAAGACTAAGATCGGCATGATTTAACATAGTGTATGGTCTTAGCCAGTCTATCCGCCTTTTACTTAATTATTGTGTGAAAAAATATTTGGGGCTGGTTAAAAGATCCTATTTTTCACATTTTGTTCGAAATAAAGTTTTAATTATGCAGGGTTAGTGTTAAACAATATGCATCTGTGTGTACGCTTATATCATTCGATTTATTTACTTTAATACTATTCTATCTATATTCCAGCTTCCATAGACACTCGTGACTACTAGATGGAAATGGTACATCGATACAGCGACAGAAAACAACTCGAATTTTCTTCACTTTTTCTCGATGAAGTGTAACCGCTTTCAGGAAAATTAAAAGCATAGCTAAAATATATTTTGTGCTTGTGGCATGCATGAAATTCGGTCTGACTGAATGTCATTTTTTCTCACCTTCACGAACACTCCTTGTCAATTTATTTCTCAATCGGAAACCCTCGGCGATTTTACGGACTAGACCTTGGGAATAATACGGGCAAAGCTATTAAAGCCTGTTCTGCCTTCATGATGAAAACATTAGCGAAGCGCTTTCGAAATGATACAACGCTTTGCACGTACGTGCACGTGCAAAGCGGGGTATCATCTCAATGCGCTCGCGAAACGCTTTTACATCCTGAACACAGGGCTGATGTTTCTTACTTATATTACATGACGTCAACAGCATCAGCGTTCCTGCTAAAGATGCCATCGAAAAAAAAAAAAACATAAAAAAATTAAGTGAGATTACACGATACAAGATATGGAGGATAATCGTTTGCTTCAGTGTAAGATCGATTTATGTTTTATTGAGTGAACAACAAAAGCTATATTTTCACGAGTGGCAGAGCCACAAACGATCATTCTATTTCCTTTATGCAAAAATGAGACAAAAAGAGAAATTTCTAGGACATATTTCCTTAAAGCGCGTCAATTTGCATGTGATTACTATGCAACGTTCATTTGACGCCACTTATTTCGCACCGCGTAAATATCGTCAGATAGGGTGAAATGCGCAAAAGCAGTGTATAAGTTTTTGATAATTTCACTGCTTTTGCGATGAGATTATCAAGTGATAACCTACCGTTATTCCTCGATAAACCGCCAAAAATCATGAAAGAATCAAAATTAATTTGTGGTCAGTTTTGTGACAACATATTTACATTAGCGATGTATCACTTTTTTCCGACTTGAGACTGGGCATATCATAGTTTGATAACAAATTATAGTATGTCCAAAGTATCTCCAAAAATCACGGAAATCATATCAGATATTTGTGACCTTTCACGCATAAAGGGCCCATCTAGGAACTCTGTACAAAGAATATTTTAAAAAGAGATTGCGTCTAGCATTGGTCAACCAGGGGTCGCATTTCAAATATTCTTTCACTAGAAAGTAGATTGAACATTCAAGATTTAGAAAATAAGCACATTGCGAAAAGTATCGAGCCTAGTCAGTCTGTGCAAACCGCGAAGTCTGACCAGGGTCGACACTGTTCGCACTTCCATGATGGTCCCTTTCTCGCGACGGCTCACATTTGCTTTTCTTCGAGCGTAATGGCCGAAAATCGTACAGAAGGTAAAGTCTAAAAATGGTCCTAAAATATAATACGCCCGATTAACTATTCAGTTCAAATGCAGGAGTGGTCTTGCGAGTATCTGATGATTATATGATGCAGTTAACAAAAATAGACAAGTAAGACTATATATATTCTTTAATTCCTCCAATATAAAGATTACAAACATGAAGTAATAGTAAAAATTTGTGCAAGTGAATCAATAATACGAGTGAGACATTAAAGGTTACATAATAGATATATAAAGACAAGAAATGGTTGAGATTGGTGTAAACTGTCTTAGATGCCCATGGGTAATACGTTCACCTATTACAGTTAAGATCATCTCAAATGTGGAAATTTAATAGTACGCTTGAAGGACACGTTTAATCATTAGTTCCATACATCCGTCAATAAGGCCTTACCCGAAACGAAAAGAGAAGAAATTATTTAGGATTATGGCACGGTTTTCTCATCAATATAGAGTCTTTCAAATTGAATGGAAAGAAAATATGTAGAGTATCGATTTTAACTCTTTGATACCTGACCTATTATGGTCTTTTATATTGATTTATTATGCTGTGAAAGTACCGTAAAACAATATAGAAGAAGCTGTCATAGTTGTTACCAAGAGATCTAACAAACTGAATATTTAAGCCAAATAACGCTTTGACATATTGATGGGAATCAATTGACAGTATGTAATTATTAACTCGTTGACCTAAGACATATGTAACATCTAAGTGAAAGGAATGCGAACAGTCAGAAAAATATTGACATCCCGTTATCACGTGCTCTGCTATACTCAATCTCAAGTCATTACGACTACATTTAGAACAGGTAGGATAAAAACATGAAAGATATGCAATAATCTGTGCTGTAGAAAATGAAAGAAACAGCATATTCGGAAAACGACGTGCAAAATACCACAGGGGAAAGTAAGTGAAATTAGGCTGAATTTCCCTATATAACGAAAATTGAAACGTCGCCGTTCTCGATTCCCATTGACGGATGAAATGGTCTGAAAGACTGCATTTTACTTGAGTTTTCCACGAATTCTTAGACGGAAAGGCACAATAGTTTGCATAATCAAGTAATACGTGATACAAACTGTATTTCTGTAATAAATTAACTATTTCTGGTATAAACCCATTTCCAGAGGATGATAACAAATAAGATAAGCCTGTAAAGAAATATGCGTTTAACCGCACAATCCCTGTCTAATTGACACAGTTGTCCGAACAGTAATAATTTTCGTTTGTCGATTTCAAATTCAATCGAAAATGAACTTAACATACCGTGTACAATGTCAGATCTAGATCTGATGTGCAGGCCTTGAATTTGTTTCAGACATAGTCTGTGACCTTTTTCCAGGGTAAGGGTGTCATTACTACTCAATGAGTATAAAAATTCGCAGCCGTAAAGGGCTCGAGGTAAGACGATTGATTGGTATATACGGTAACTGCTTAATGGATTTAACCCGTTCTTGTGAAGTCCGTCATTAATTAATCCAAAGAAAGTACTTCTGAGTTTTCTATCGAAGCGTTTGACAAACATCGATGCTTTACTAAATTTGTTACAAAGTATACCTAAATGATTACACTCCTCTTTTTCTTCGATAGATTTATCGCCGAATGTCCAGAACTTAGGACGATTTCTGTATGAACGTTTAGACTCGTTAAATGTTACAACTACACATTTATTTGGATTGTGGTGAAATCTCCATTGACATGCATAACGATAGCAAATATTTATCATTTCTTGAAGAGAGTTATGAGATAAAGATAGAAGGGTCATGTCATCAGCAAATGACGGAGAACAAAGATCGTAACCCTCAATTTGAAAGCCCAGTTTACTATTAATAAGTTCATCAATCAATGAGTTAATGTACCAAGTGTAGAGGAACGGGGACCACACTCCCCCCTGTTTGGTGCCCTGCATTATTGGGAACCAATGAGACTGGAATCCACCATAAAGTACGCAGCAAAATTGTCAGAATGCATGGCAATTACTGATTTCAGCAATTTTGATTTAACACCTAGTTGATCTAGTTTATAAAATAAGCCGTCATGCCAAACCCGGTCAAAAGCTTGACGTGCATCCAAAAAGCAGGCATAAAGCCTCGATTTATTTTCCTTGCAATACTGAATACTTTCATTTAGTAAAAAGGCTGTCATATTACTGCCAATACTGGTTTGAAATCCGCCTTGCAGAGGACTTAAGGTATTTGATATAGAATTTTTAAGGCGGTTAAGTAAGACCTTTTCATACTGTTTCAATATATGAGACGAAAGAGTTATTGCCCTGTAACTGTTAGGGTCGCTTTTTGGTTTGCGCCCACCTTTGTGTAAAGTTATAATAATTCCAAGTTTCAAAGCGCGAGGGACATATGCATTATGATACATAAGATCAAAAAGAAGAGTTATACATTCTCTTAAAAAGAACCCACCATAAACAAGGTGTTCGTTACATACACGGTCATTTCCGCACATTTTGCCGAATTTTACCGACGACAGTGTCGACAAAATTTCTTCTAGAGAAATACGATCATTATCTAAAGGAACGCATTTTTCTTTAATCAAATTCATATAGTGCGTTACTGTGTCAAAATGACAAGGATCATAATCATTACTGTCTGTGTCAGAATATAAGGATGAAAAATATTCTCCCCAGCCATTACATATTTGCTCAGGGTTACGTAGAGTATCGTTACCAAATTTCATTTCATTGCTTTCGGCATAAATTGATCGCTTTGATCTCGACTTAAATAGCCTCCAAAACAAGGGGCTGTCAACGCCAGCAGCTTCATCAATATCATTATTCAATTGTTGAAGGTAATTAAATGATGCTTTTCTATGGATGTTGCGAAAAATGCGTTTAGCTTCTTTATATTGCAAAAAGGATCGATCTTTATCCTCTCTAAGTTTACCGGCCTCAATCCACATCTTACGTTTAAGTCTCATAAACGCATGGTGTTGTTTGAGATCGGATGACCAATACGGCTTCAGATAATGGCGATAATTAGTGTAAGGTAGAAATTTTTCCGAAGCTTCACAAATAACAGACACAATGCTGCAATATAGATTATCAATAAAACTGTAAATATCATTGTCTTTAGAATTTGTCAATGCCTGTATACTATACAAAAGACTCAAAGTGAGAAAGTCAGAATATTGCATACGCTGAGATTCAGTTACCTTTTGCCATTTAACTAACGATATAATTTTACGAGGCTCATTCATTAAGTCTGAATTAACCATTAAGATAAACAAAATAGGTATATGTGAAGAAACATTTAAACAATTATCGTCTTGTATACGACATGACGTAATAGAATTAAGCAATTCATTTGAAACGATGACATGATCGATCAACGAGTGGTATTTTCCATCGTATGAAACATAACTTGATTCTGCACCATGACAAAGGGGCAATGTTGTTACAATGGTTAAATTGCATTCTACAGTCAAGTCGTATAAAGACGTACCCCGAGGGTCAATATTTTTAATGAAAACATTTCCGTTAATATGAGCGTTAAAATCGCCCATTAGAACTACCTGGCCTAATTGAGAATACATATTAATCAAATTATACAGGGTCTCTATGTACTCACGATATATTGAAATGCTATGATTTGCACTTGGAAGATACACTTGTATTATATAAAAGAAACAATTTTTTGATATTTGAAATTGTATGCCGATTATACGATCGTTATCAATGCTTAACGGTTTGATAAGGTTGTTGTGTTTTCTATTCCATAATAGAGCCACACCACCCTTACCAACCCGTCTGTTTCTATAAGCGTTTAAACTTGAATCACAAACACCAAATCCTTCATAGTTTTGTGTATGCTACTTCAAAAGTGCAATTCATTAGAACAGAGCCAGTGCTCAGAAATACCACATATATCAATATTTTCATATTCAAATATTTCACTAAGGTAGAATGCACTCGACATAATACCTGTGACATTCCATGTACACATTGGCAAATAAGTCATTGTTGTAAAATAGAGAAGATTGAATCCAAAAGGTTTTCATAACGAGTCTTATGGGACTTGTGTTTAACTATAACTATTCAGGCGATCACCATTTTTGCCACAGTTAGCTCGATACTCAGTGTCTTGGTAGCCATATACATCATACTGACCAAAATCGCCGTAACGGTTATAAGTGTCCACCGAATACCCGTAATCAGTACTATTATTATCTCTATAGCGCGTTTGTTCGTTACAACCAGATTCACGGTATGGATAGTCTCGATTCACGTTTTCTCTCCTATTTAACTTACGTGACCTATAACCCGTATCAACATCGTCAATTATGTCATAACTTTCGCTTTCATGCAAGCTGTTATTGTCATTTTGATTTGGATTAAATTTCCTCCTATAAGAAGCTTTAGACAGCCACGGACGACACGTCACACCATCCGGCCAAAAACCGTGTTCAGTCACTTTTTGTGCATCCGGTACTTCAACGTTCAAACGTATTATTACAGTTCTACGATAGCGTTGTGGGAAAATCCTTACCATGGTTACTTTTACGGGTTGTTCCCACTTCGTCTAATCCCATTTGGTCTAAAAGTCAAATTCCCATTTCGTCTAAAACCTACATTTTAATAAATTCCCATTTAGTCTAAAAGTTCATTTACTCATTTGTATATAAAAAATATGCTTTATCTAATGTTTATTTTATATTTTCTTATAAAATCATGATAGATAAGTTGACCTTCATGTTTTAATGCATGGAAAAAAAGTTTTGAATATTACTTTTAACTTATCTCCTGATAAAATTTTATTAGAACCAATAAAATATTTGTTGAAAGTAACATATACTTTTAATCCTAAGAGGTTATTATTCAAAATTATAAATTGATTTTATTTATTAATAAGAAAATTATTTTGTATGTGTGTGTTGGGGGCTGTTACTCACTTTTACACCCCTATTTTTCACATAGCTTCTTAATTTACCTACAGTGATTGTTGACTTAAACCCACCTACAAAAAATCGTTTCGTCTTCTTTAAGACATGCTCTGTAAAATCCTCCTGGACACAATGATCGTTCAAAGCATTGTTTTGCTGAATTTTGACGCTGTTTTGATCACATTTATTGTTCATATTCTTGTCATACGAGCTATTCCCGGAAATAACCACGGGAATTTGGCGCTGTTTTGTAATGTCTGTTCTATCTGGCCCATTTTGTTGTGAGGGAGCCGGGTAACCAGCATAATAATTGCGTTGAAGGTGATTTGTTATGTCTGTTCTACCTGACCCATTTTGTTGTGAGTTAGACTGGACCGGGTAACCAGCATGATTATCACGCGAAACACTGACTATTGGCTGTATAAAACCGTTACAGGATCCACCTGTTGTTGACACGACTGACCGCGCGACTGATTGATCTCGTCTAGACGTCTAGGAATTTGTTGTGACTCGACGTGATCATTGACCGTGGCACGGGTAAGTGCATCTTTATAAGTTAATGTTTGACCCTGATTAAATGGATAATCGTAATTTTCGTGCGATTGGTTATCAGTCCCTGGATTTTTATCTTCCATATGCCTGTGGTTACTTGGAGAATGATTTTCCAATGGGAGACTTTTGTGTGTTATCTCCCTTGTTTGTTAAATGGATTAAATCAGAGGTAATCCAAACTCCTTAGCGGTCCTTTTAGAAATTCCCCTTGGATTTTATCCAAGGTTTCTATGGGGAAGTTGCGAATTTTACTTTTGTAAATACAAAAAACTTATTACTGCAATTCGTATTTTTGAAAAAGTTTTAAATAGCAAAGTAGATCTAGAAAATAAATATATATTTTACATCAAATGTTTCTTACTAATTATGCAATATTTGATTTAGAGCTTATCTTTAAATCTGAAAGTGCAAAGGAAATAAGGATAAAACCCAAGGTAACCATTGATTAGGACCGTTCCTCCTTTGCGAGTATTTCAAGGGAGATAACCCACCAATATCCCTCATTGTTTATTGTTACCCGGGCTCTTGTTCACTGTGCTATTTTTCCTCAATAAATCATTCAGCTGACTCACTTTTGACTCGACTCTTCCACATTGCTTCTCTATTTTTGAGCACGTTTGTAGAACATTATCCCTGACCGATTTAATATGGTTCTCTGATGACTCTTTATTCAAAATGATATCATTTTTAACCAACTTCAGAGAGTTTTTCAATGACGTAACACCTGATGTCTTTTCATCTTCAATGCACTAAATATCAATCATTACTTTAAAGAACTGATCGTTTGTTTCTTTTTTAAGTTTCGCGACTTCAGCCTTAATATATTTGATGTCATCACCAGTCTCTTTTTTTAACACCTCCTTTTCTTGGTTGAGAATGACAATGTCTGACTGACACTTGACTAGCTGGTCTTTCAGTGTTTTGATTTCTTGCAGACATGTATTTAATTGGTGATCAGATACAGACACATTGTCACTTCTAGAAGTAGTTCTTGGAAGACTTACGATCTCCTTCATATCATCGTAATAATGATTATCCATCGCTGATGCAATATTATAAATATCTGAAGCTAATTTTTGGGCTATGCTGTCTCCATTTCTTGTCTTTTTACGTCGCTTAAGATCACAATCCTTTGGAAAAGGATAATCAACAGCCTTTTTGCAAGCTTCGTACATGGTATTACGGATTTCTTCAAGATCGTCATCCTTGGAGGCTGTATCAGTTACGATGTGTGATAAAAAGGCTGATTTCGTATGTGCTCGAAACAGCCCACCTATTTTGTCAACTAAAGCCCAGTTAAGATCCGCTGGCGGCGATTCATAACGGTTTTCGTAAAAAAACTGGCTTACATTAATGGGCGTGGCAGGTACACTTTCTCGATTTGACGGATAAAGTTGCTTCCTGCATGTTTTTGATCCATCGAAATGGTCGATCGAATCAACTGGACGCTGGGCAGGGGTTAACTGCGTATACACCGAGTTAGAATCGTCGACGCCTGCCACCTCTATCAGCTACTATTGAAGAGAAATATTGTCAATATAGTCAATACACATATCTCCTTTTACAATGACCGTCGCCATATTGCAATGAAAAGTGCTCACCTCCATAGAGAAAAATCCATATTATCTATATATCTCACAAAATATCCAATTTTCCACAAAACTGACAGATCCATAAGTTGAACGATTACATATTCCAATTCATGTCACATAATTTGTTATGAATTCCAAAAAATATTGACATAAAACAAGGTTTATTGTCAGTGAATTTAAACCTCAAACGACCAATACAATCACGTGACCAAAAAATATGGAACCGTTTGGTCATTCTGAACGCAGGACAGGTTCTGGCACAAGACTTCATCGGGTTTTGTTAAATGAAAAATCGTAAATGACATGCGCCATGACATAAAACTCCATTCAAACAAAGTTCAATTCATAACTCGCTCAGAACACTTTAAACGAAAATTTGGAAAAAAAATCTACCACATTTTGTCGGATAAAAATTTAGCAATTGTAGTCCGTGGAATCACTTTATATCTCGATTTTATTTCTTTGGATTGGATTTTACACAGCTTTCAACAATCTTTAAATTATATCGCCGGTGGTTTACCTCGCAATGGATTCGTGTTATTTCTTTCAAAGGTTCTACCATTACATCCTTTGCTAGCCCCCAGCTGCTATTCAAAATAGATCAACGATTAACAACCAATTGGTCGAATTCGAATAGTCGGTAAGAATGAGTGCGTCCGTCTGGAATCGCACCCGTTTTTTTTTTTAATTATTTATTTTTCGTAAACTGTTCATCGGAAATTTATTGAATTTCGAGTATATCATTCATATTAGATTATAATGGGGTTAATGTTTAATATATATTCATAAATTCTTTTAATACATATAACTCGCACATTGTTGTCATAGTGATATTCATAGCAGGGCTCGTGTTTGACCCTTAAACCAGGGTTTTTACTCCGATGATGATTAGCCTCCCTTGACCATTCAAAACTCGATCACCAGAATAATTCAACTTCATTTCAAGATCATCTTCTGTGAAAGAAGGAAAAAATAAACCATGTAGGTATGCAATTTCACACTGCTTTTAACTAAGATCTCTCGGAGATCTTATTATATCGCAGAATGTCCAGGGTCACATTTCTTTTACTTTTTGTAGAATTATTTAGAAATCAGAATAGCCACCTTATAGGTTTATTATGATAAAAATGAATATAGAAATAATATCAAGTCTGTTGTTAAGGTTAAAAGGATCCACCTAGCAGTATCATGTTTTACAAAAGTGACGGAATATATAAAGTATTGAAACATCTTTCAAAAAATGATAACTTCTGAGCGTAAGTCCTTTTGTTATAAAAACAAATTAAAAGAAATATTTATGACTAGTAGGCTTTAGAACAGAATTTGAAAACGTCTAAGAAATAACATTACATAACATTTCTTTTATTACACCCAAGTATGCAACATATATGGGCAAATGGCAAAAAGTAATTGTAGAAGAAACAAATAATATACGAAATGTAAGAAACGAAATATAATCACGCAGACTGTTTAATTTGTGTCTTTAAATCGTTTTCTCACTTACAAAACTTTATTTATCGCATTGGAAAATCTTTCAAACAAGCTATACGACAGCCATTTTAATTGCCCCAAATCAACCAATCAAGTTGTTCACACATCAACACGTGACAAGTGTCAAAATGGCTGATCATCGATGATATTAAATTTAGTCTGTCAGGTTTGAGAAAATTATTCACGAGTAATTAAATTATTTTTTACTTATATATAAATGTTTGGGTCATCGAATGAAATCATAAACTTCTTACCAGTCGAATAACAAATAAGTACTTACACACTTACGAATATATTAACACAGCTTCAAATTTATCATACAAAAGAAAATGGAAGACATAAGAACAAGACTTCTGCAGGAATCCGACCAATATGCGGAAAAATTGTTTTGGAATAACAACTATGATGAGAGTGATTTTGAAGGTATACTGATCATGATTAAGCCTAAATTTTCTGAAATATTGAGTCTTCTTTAACAAAAAATATTTTTGGTCTATCATTTCTGAATATTTTTCTTCTTTGACTTACGTCGACCAAAACCTCTCAAAAACACTCCCACAGCTCTTCAATCTTTTATTCCACGCTCACTCGTATTACTCAACAATGCTCCAATATAGTTTAAAATGCGCCAAATTCTTTCAAAAGCATGTATAATTCAATCGAATCGATCGAAGAATTGATAATTTTAATGACTGGGTGCTGTTGTTTAGCGTCTGATATGGCCGTCAACAGACAGCATTAGAAAATTACTATGAGTTTATTAATGATTAATTATTATTAAATTTGTTGCACAGAATATTTTTGTTCATTATTCACTAGCGTACTATGATGAACACAAATATATTGAAACTTAATTTGCTTCGACAGTGTAAACCCTTCATTTAAGTCATAGACTGATCATTTTTTTCTTTCAGATTCCTTTTCGGAAGTTTCCTCGGGATACGAATCAACCGGAAGTTACAGTGACAGCGAATCACTTTTATCAGAAGAATCACGTGTCAGCCCAAAGCGGCCAATCAGATCCAATGCAGGAGAATCAACCTTTCAAAATGTACAACCATTATGTGATAGTTTAGAATTGATTCTATCCATGCCAAATATGTGTGACGTCACTTTTGTCGTTGGACCAGAACGGATTCCCGTACATGGGGTTAAGGCCATATTAGCCTGTAGGAGTCGGTAAGTGTAAAGAATTATATAATTGATGATAAGCCTTATTTCATGTTTTATTATTTCAATGAAGAAAACTGTTTTTCTCAACCTGAAAAACTGAGGTTGATTTATACATACATGAAACTAAATACAACCACTGCATCGTTTTCATCTGCAAAACCTGCACTTTCGCCCGCTCATGTTATATGTGAACACAGTTTACTAGGTCAAAATTGTTCATGGAATAATGTCTATTGTATCATTCGTATCCTTGCAGGAAAATGCACGAACTGATTATTAAACACCAAAGCATGAAGACGGAAGAGCATAAAATACAAAAGAAGAAATTCAAGAAGGATAAACAGCTTTCTAAACTAGATGATAAGTTGGTGATTCCAGTGAAGAAATACGATGCAGTAGTGTTCAAAGATCTGATCAAATTCATACATTGTGGATCAGTTAGTATAACAGACGAAACTGTGGCAGGTCAGTAATATAAATGAATTTTCTTTAACTTTCAGAACGTTCGAGATAACTAATTTAGCTTAGAATCCTTTTCTGAATCCTCGATCACGTAAACTACAAATTTGTTTTCTATATTTCTTTTACTTTAAACATTGCCATCATTTAAACATTGATGTTATACATAATATTTCATGTTTCACAAGTGATCACGACAAAGGGGTCATTTCGGCGGCCATTTCCTCTTTATTTCTTTTCGTTATATCTGTCAGACATTCGTAAAAACAAAACAGACAGTTTCCCACGACAAAATTCACTAAAGTTAGCGAAAACGCATATTTTATGTTCCGATTTTGATTTAAAATGCTGTTGTTAATTTTAGATGTTTAGGAGCGTTTTGGAATGACTGCATGGAGCGCTGAGTGAGCGATTTAGAATGGTTTTGATCGGAATGATAGTCAATTTCACGATCTTATTAACTGTACATGTATAACTAAAGGGTAGAACGCACATTTAACTTTGTTTTTTCGTATGTTTACTAAAGTTAATTATAATGTATTTATTTATATATATTTCGAATTCAGGTCTATACTGTGGTGCAAGCCAATTTCAGCTAGAAGACTTGAAGGGGGCGTGTCTTGAATACACAAAGAAGCGAGTTCAAGAAAGGGGAACCACGCCTATGTTGAATTCAATAAGAAAATACCGTCATCATAAAGCATCAGACATTCTATTGGAAATGGTAATTATATATATTATTTCTTAATATCTCTAGCGTCGGCATGTAAATGCGAATATTCATTTGTATCGTATCAGTGATTAGTCTGTGGAAATTTTAAAGAATTCTTTAAACAAAAAAATAATTAAGCATCAATACACACACAAAAACTTATATTTCGATACCTTTAGATTTGATACGGAAGAATATTACTTCCCTTTCATCAACAATTCGACGACAATTATAAATAAAACAATAATTGAAAATGTTTTGCGACTGAATTAATTAATATTATTCATGCCTATTGCAAATTAATATCTTACATTTAAATTTAGTCACAATTATAATATCTTTTTGTATGAAATTATTTCTTTAACTAGATGTCATAATGAAACTACTTGTGTATTTTTCAGGTGCGTGGTGCGTCGAAAAGTCAAATAAAAAGGTACAAAGAAATATCAGTTTAAGGAGATGAATTCCCGATCAAAGGTTTCAAAGACAATAACAATATTTACTTGTCGGAAATTGTGTTATGATGTTTGTTATTCTGTTATTGTTGATATTTTACCTGTTACAGTATTATATGAATAAACTTGTCAAACAAGAGGAGAAATACTAATGAAATCAAAGTGTCGTTTTCTTTATTCAGTTTTTCAGTAATCAAGAGTCTTAGACATACAGTTAAGAGCAACGGAATTTTGAGGATTAAAACCAATCTCAATCGCTCAATCAGCGCTCCATCTATTCGTCCCAACGCTCACATAAACCATTAAAAAACTCCTAAAAATGATGAGATCAACGACTACATTCAAAATAACACCCCGAACAAAATTAGCGATATCGGATTACCTCTCTTTGATTACACTCAACTCGTTCCATACACACAGGGATAAATGTCTTCTGCTGAGATTCCTCATCCGATGGACAATTACTTGTTATTTTTTAGTGTACCAGCACGGGAATTGAACCCATGATATCAATGTTCGAGTGACCAGAAGTCATTTTATGCAAACAACTTTCATCAGTATTGCAGTTAATTCGTGGAGCCTGGTGCTCTTCTTACCGATTACTTCATTACAACCAGACTATTTCATCCGAACCACCAACTGCTCACCCGCCTTGGCCCTAACGTAATTCGTACAATAAGGGGAAACAAATGACTCACGTCACAAGTACAAAAGTACATGTCAATTGTCAAATGACTTATTCCCAGTGTTCGACCTCAATGGCCAGAGTGATAGACAGACGAATGGGCAACAGAGTCAGCTGATCGGGCTACACCGAAAAATTCACATTCATCTCAACCAAAACTATTCTAAATCGCTCACTCAGCGCTCCATTCTTTCATCTAGAACACTTAGTCAAACCATTCAAAAACTTTTCAATAAATATTTGAAAAAGAGATTGTGTCCAGCATCGGTCAACCAGAGGTCGCATTTCAAAAATTCTTTCACTGGAAAGTAGATTGAACATTCAAGATTCAGAAAATAAGCGCATTGCGAAGTCTGGCTGGGGTTGACACTATAGGCACTTCCCTGGTGGTCCCTTTCTCGCAACGGGTCACATTTGCTTTTCTTCAAGCATATTGACCTAGGTACTTTTGCCTAAATTTAGCCCTAAAATTTAATACACCCGATTTAATTTTCTGTTCAGACGCCCGAGTGATGTTGCGATTATTTGATGATTATATGAAGCAGTTAACAAAAATAGACATGTGAGGTTCTTAATGATCATGCATATTAATGAACATGTTCTGCGCATGTGCATCAAGACGTCATTTCAATGGTGATTCTGCCCTGTGTTGAGGATGACCAAACGGTGCAAACATTTTATCCAGTTTTACATCGCTTTGCACACAAGTGCACGTGCAAAGCAGGGTATTATTGGCAATTTTCTGCACCATTTGTTCATCCTAAACGAAGGACAGATTCTGAACATTTTTTGTACTATGTATACTGTCCGACAAGATGACCTTATTCCCGTCTTCAAGGGACAGTGTGTCAAATAACGACCCTCGCCAGACCATTTTATAGCACAGTCTTGTCGAAAGTTTTCATTGGGTTTTGTTAAATGAAAAATCGGAAAAGACATGTGACTTCAAGTCCACAATCTGCAGTAAGTTGTTTCGCGAATACAGTTAACAACGTCGAGAAATTGACAAGATGAATAATTTTGAAATTAATTTGAATGAGTAAGTTGAGCGAGTCCTGAACTAAATTAGCGATATTCATTAGCTACCTTTAATTGTAAAGTATACAAGTTTTATAAATAGCTTCCCATTTCTTCAAGAACCAATCTGACGCTTACATTTTTAGTTCTGTCAGTAAAATCGCCGTTTTATTCTATTTTAATTTATTTTGAATGAAGCTGTTGAATGTATATTAATTTTGTTGTGTCTTTGAGCGTTTTGGGTGAGTGTTTGGAATGAATGAATGGAGCGCTGATTGAGCGATTTAAAATTGTTTTGATTGAGATGAGATTTCACGATGTAACTTACTGTATGAGGACCCATCGCTCATTGAAAAACCCACCGGATCAACTGTTGTTCATTGAAACTCTAGCTACGCTTCTGAGTTTTATAGCTAACATCATGAAATTCACACTATTCTATCGAAACCATTCTAAAATATGTACTAGGCTACAAACAAAGCATTGTTATCGCAAATCGCTCAAAAACTTTCCGAAACAATTCAAACATTCAGCAATTCTAGAACAATCGATCAACTTATTCCGTAATTTTTATAACGGCTATTGTTTTTTAAGCTCTTTTTTAAGGTAACACGAATCTATCTATAAAAATAGTGAATAGGATTTCATGATAAGGGGTTATGAAATATTGCATACAGCAATATCATTTTTTACGAAAGTGACAGAATAAATGTATTTGGAATATTTATAAAAAAAAGATCATTTATTGAACGCATATTGTCTTTTTTATAGAACAAACTTTAAAAGGCCTCTGTTATGATAATTAGGCATTAGAACAGATATTTGAAAACGTCTAAGAAACGATATATACTCGTAATTATGCAGACTTATTAATTGTTGTCTGTAAATCGTTTTCTCACTTACAAAACTTTACTTATCGCATTGGAAAATCTTCCAAACAAACTAAACGACAGCCATTTTAATTACGTCCAATCAACCAATCAAGTTGTTCACACATCAACACGTGACAAGTGCCAAAATGGCTGATCATCGATGATATAAAATTTAGTCTGTCAGGTTTGAGAAAATTATTCACGAGTTATTAGATATTTTGTTGTTATATATATAAATGTTTGGATCATCGAATGAAGTCGTAAACTTCTTACCAGTCGAATAACAAATAAGTACTTTTAGAAAATCTCCAACCAACAAGTACACTTACAAATAAATTAACACAGATTCAAATTGGTCATACAAAAGAAAATGGAAGACGTAAGAACAAGACTGCTTCAGGAATCCGACCAATACGCGGAAAAGATGTTTTGGAATAACAACTATTATGAAAGTGATTTTGAAGGTATACTGATCATGCGTAAGCCCCATTTTTTAAAAAAAAAATTATTCCTATTTAACAAGACTAATCTTGATCAATTATTTCTATTTTTTTCTTTTACTTACGTCGACCAAAACCTTTCAAAACACTCGCTCAGCGCTTCTATCTATCATTCCAGACGCTCACTCCTATCACTCAAAGTTAAAAAAAAAAAATGCTTCAATCTCGTTCAAAATGATATATATTTCAATCAAATCGATAGAAGAATATGTCATTTTCATAACTGGTTGCTGTTTTTAGCATCTGTTTAGGCCGTCAACAGACAAATTTGAAGGGATTGGACGAAATTATCTTTTTTTTCCTCCCTCGAATTTCACTCAAAACAAACTCAACGCACTCATTCAATGTCATTCAAAAATCTTTGAGCGTGTATTTCACTGAAGCCACGATGACTTATATACTGCCAAATTGTTTCACGGAATTATTGTGTTCATTATTCACTAGTGATCTATGATGAACACATTTTTAAGGCTTAATTTGCTTCGATAATCGTTCACCTTTCCCTTCGTTCACCTTTCCCCTTTTCAAAGTCTGACCTTTTTTTTCTTTCAGAATCCTTTTCGGAAGTTTCCTCGGGATACGAATCAACCGGAAGTTACAGTGACAGCGAATCACTTTCATCAATGAAATCACGTGTCAGTCCAAAACGACCAATCAGATCCAATGCAGGAGAATCAACCTTTCAAAGTGTACAACCATTATGTAATAGTTTAGAATTGATTCTATCCATGTCAGATATGTGTGACGTCACTTTTGTCGTTGGACCAGAAATAATACCCGTACACGGGGTGAAGGCCATATTGGCCTGTAGGAGTCGGTAACAATAAACCTAACATGATGTTTTATTAACAGGGCTTGCGCTAGATTTTTGAATTTAAATATTGACCCCATTGACAGCAAATTTCTAGGGGTCAAAACTGGTTTTGAAGGGGTCCAAGCAATAAAGTCAGTGAATAATAAGGTATTTTATTCTTGGCGATTCTGATTGACTTCTATGTTTTCTTCATATCTTTATAAGAGACTCATATTTCATTTGAATCTCTTATCATGATATGAAGGGTTCAATTGATTGTAAAACATAAATTGTGTAGCAGTATCAGGATGCTTAAAGGCTCAAATACGAGCCCCGAATAAGGAACAAAACTTTTTTTTTCCCAATCAAAAAGACTGAGATAATCTTGGTGGAGATTGAATTATACCAACATGAAACAAAATATAAGGACCGCATCGTTTTCATCTGCAAAACCTTCATATTCGCCCGCTCATGTTAGATGTGAACACGGTTTACTAGGTCAAAATTGTTCATGGAATAATATCTATTGTGTCCTTGCAGGAAAATGCACGAACTGATTATAAAACACCAAAGCATGAAGACGGTAGAGCACAAACTTCAAAAGAAGAAATCCAAGAAAGATAAACAACTTTCTAAACTAGATGATAAGTTGGTGGTTCCAGTTAAGAAATACGATGCAGTAGTGTTTAAAGATACATTGTGGATCAGTTAATATAACCGATGAAACTGTAGCAGGTCAGTAATAGAAATAAATTTCTTTACTTTTTAGACTAATGTAATGTAAATATATTTTCTTAATCTTCGAAAACATCAACGACAAATCTGTTTTCTATATCTACAATTCTTTCCATGATGACTGTCTGACGTTCAAAATAACAAAACGTGGTTAACTGTTTACCACGTTCCGTTTTCCTGAACGCGGCCTGGGGACATCGAAACATTTGTATCAAAAACTTAGAATGTATCTCGAGGTGTTAAATGAATAAATATATCACCGAAATGTTAATAGCAGAACAATATCTTAAACGAAATGAACATTATCGCTTTAAGACGTAAGGGGAGTACAAAAATTTAATTTTGTTTTTATCGCACGTTTACAAAAATTATTCATAATGTATCAAATCATATTCTATTCGAATTCAGGTCTATAATGTGGTGCCAGCCAATTCGAGCTGCAAGATTTGAAGGGGGCGTGTCTTCGATATATAAATGGGCATGTCCAAGTAGGAGAAACCACGCCTTTGTTGAATTCAGTAAGAAAATACAGTCATCATAAAGCATCAGACGTTCTATTCGATATGGTAAATATATCTCTTATATTTTAATAACATGTAAAGACACGTAATTGCTAATATTTATTAGTATCGTTTCAGTGATGAGCCTTGTGTGTGCAATTAAAAGTCTTCCTTAACACAAGAAATGAATAAAGCACAAAAATAATATTTCCAGCTAACAACATCGTGAAATTGACAAGGTTGATGATTTTGGAGTGATAAGGGAATGAAAATGAATGAGTCTGAGGAGCGAGTTTTGAGTGAATTTAATGGGAGGTAATCCTTTATTGGAAATTTTGTTCAGGATGAACAAAATTTGCAATATTGATTACCCCCTTTAATAAAATATGCATTTAGGTTCTGTACACAGCTTTCTATTTCTTCAATAACCTATGAGCCGCTAACAATTTAAATGATGTCGGTGAAATCGCGTTTTTTCTCTATCAAAATTTATTTTGAATGACGTTGTTGATTCTATATTTTTCAGTGGGTTTGAGCGTTTTTGAATGATTTGAGTGAGTGTTTGGAATGAATGATTGGAGCGCTGAGTAAGCGGGTTAAAATGGTTTTGATTGAGATGAATGTCATTTTCACGATGTTTTTAATTGTAGGTTCCTTAAGATCTGGTACGGGAGAAAATTCCCCCCCCCCCCTTTCATCACCAACTGGATGATAATTAAAAATATTACGAAAACCGAAATTGTTCTATTAGCTTAACTATAAATGTTATTCATGCTCAATTTTAATTAATATCTTATATATTTAAATTCAGTTACATTTTGCTTGATATTTTAATGAAACTACTTGTATATTTTTCAGGTCTATGATGCGACAGAGAGCCAAATAAAGAAGTACAGAGAAATATCAGTATAGGAAAAAATCCCGATCCAGGCTTTCAGCGACAATTACAAAATTTGCAAACTTATACGTGGGAAATTGTGTTTCTTTTGTTTAATTTTGTTTATGTTGTTTGTTATTTTGTTATTGTTAATATATATCCTGTTACAGTATTATATCAATTAATATGTCAAACACGAATAAAATATAAATGAAATCGAACTGTAATATTTTTATTCAGTTTCTTTTCTGATATCAAGATTCATTGACATACAGTTAAGAACATCGTAAAATTGACTCTCATTACGTTGAAAAAACATTCTAAATCTGTCAACAAGCGCTGAGATATTCATTCCGAACACTCACTCAAACCATTCAATAACACTCAAAAATCACTAAAAGTAATGTGACCAACAACTATACTTAATTCCAAAAGAAAGTGTGCACTTTTGAAATTTTGATATCTCTGAAATAACACAATCAATCGTCATGAAACGTCGTATGACTATTCCCAAGAGTATGTGCAAACAATATGAGAAAATAAGAATCGCGCGATGAGCAAAGGTTTTCTGCTAAATTGAAAATTTTGATTTAGCTTTTTTTGCATGTGCACCACGCGTTAGACAAAAATTGGTCTGAAATGTATTCAGCTTTCCTAAGCATAAAATCACATCTTCAATACAATTGTGAATGCTGCTACAGCTTTAATTGACTACCAAAAAAATCGTTGAACAAATTTGAACCTTGTCAGATTTAGAACGTTATTAAAAGCTGATTGACCATTAATATTCCAATAGAAATCGAAGCTATCATTTTGTATGGCCTTTCATAAGCAAATCGATATGTCATAGAACGCCAAAGCACCATCCAATGACAAGTTACTGGCCTAATAACGTAGCATTATCTAACGCTGACGTACACGTAACGTCTGCATAAAAAATTTAAACTTTTGTTTGGAAATGGTTTAGAATGGCTTCTAAAACTCTATAATGCAACACAAACACATAGCTCTTACAAAAGAAAAAGTTGTAGGGAGGTCAAATCTCCACATTTTAAGTTCCGTCTGCACGCATGCGATACTTTATCAAAATCTGATTTGACATTTAATTTCAAAGGGTCTTGACTAAAGAATTGTATCGAATTAACTCTATAATTTTCATCAAACTTCGTAAAAATCAAGAGAAATGCAAAAGGTAAAAGTGCACACTTTCTTATGGAACTCAGTATACATACAAAATAAAAATCGGTATCTCGCGGACATTATTGAAATTTGTAAGTATTTATGCCTTCGTGAAGACACCGATACCTCGTCATGGAACCTGTATATATATTTTATTGGAGAAAGGTAATAAATATCGCTTATTTCGTTCATCTTGAATATAGCGATATTGGACCACCTCCCCTTAATTAAAAATTCGTGAAATTCACAGCGTCAAATAATGAAACCGGTGACACGAAAACAACAACAATAGGTTCTAATAATAATAAATAATAATAATAATAAATAGAAAATTTGAAATACTAAGATCTTAAGCGTTAAAACAAACACCAGTCTTGTTCAAATTGAAATTAAACATTAAAAGTAATTTTTTAAAAGATTTGTCATCATTTGGATGCAACCAAAGTTACCAGGCATAGTTGTTCAACTAAAAGTCCATCTCAATCCATATACAGATAACAACATCGGGAAATTGACATGGTGGGTGATTTAGGAATTATAAAGAACGAAATGGGATGAGTAAGAGGAGCGAGTTTTGAGTGAAATTAAAGGGAAGTAATATGATATAATATAATAGCCCCTTTTATCAAGATCTGCGTCATTTTGTATTTGTGTGTCTTGTATCAGTGAACATCTCTCGAAACAGAAAATAAAATTGTGAAAATATTGATAAATTCTTAAACGTTTCCGTCTTGATTTTGAAGCGTTTTTGAATTGAGTGTGTGTATGTTAGGTATGAATGAACGGAGCGCTTATCGAGGGATTTAGATTGGTTTTAAATGAGGTTAATTTCACGATGTGACTTAGCGTGAGTGAATGAATGAGTTTGATCTAGCTAGAGAACTAGTGAAATCATCGAGTGATAAATCACCGAAAACTTTCGATTAAAAATGTTCACTGAAATTATGTTGAGATAAAAAGGGTTTCTAAATTCCTAAATTGACACAAGACTTTATTTGAAGTGCGTTATCAACCAGGAACAGTTTTTTTTTGTTCAATCAGGATCGATAAGCGAATATAAACCAATCTATTAACAAATCAATCAAATAGCTTGTGGGCGATAAGTTGCGCTATGATGTAGCATGTATTTTTTCAAACAAAATGGGGCTACATCGTGAAATTGACACTCATTTTGATCAAAATCATTCTAAATCCGGGACTCACTCGGCGCTCCATTCATCCAAAACACTCACTCAAAACGATCATAAAAATTATTAAAATAAATTGTCATTTTGCAATTTCTCCTGAAATCAGTTATATAACTAGAAGTTTAAACCTCGCTTTCGATCATTTTGCCTTATTCAACGTTATTTAAACGGGAACCAGCTACCCAAAACGACCTGATGGTCCCTAGAAAATTGAAGGGCTTAGAAAGTTAATCAGTTATAGAATGATTGTGGAATCAATTTAATGGGTTTGCTGTGTGGATTTTAAGTGAAATTCAAGGGATGCAAACCAATATTGCAAATCTAGTTCAAGAGGAACAAAATTTGCGATTTTTATTACCCCCCCCCCTTTAAAATATATTTATGCATCTATATGTTCTTTAATCAACTTCTTTATTTCTCCGAGAACCAATCAGACCCTTACAATAACGTCAGTAAAATCGCGATTTTTTCTAGCTATATTTGTTTTGAATGTAGCTGTTGATCTTATAAATTGGAATGTACGTTCAGTTTTCGTGTGAAATTGATTTAATAACCTTAAATCTTAAAACATCATTTAACGTGGGCGTCTTCTGTTATTTAGTTCAAGGCCCATTTTCAAACAACTGTAAATCAACAGCTTACCAAGCTATACACGAAATTCACCCCTCGTGTTAAGCTGCGTTAAAAACACAAAATTTTTCGAAATCTAAGAATCTACGTTTGTGGACGTTTGGGAAATGTTGCCGCGCTTTGCTTGTACAATCAATGGCTTATCATGTTGTAGACGACCCCCCCCTTCGCGTAAGGCTGCGTTCAGAACTCAAAATTCTTCGCAGTTTGAGAAAATACGTTTGTGGACGTTTGGGAAATGTTGCCCCGCTTTGCATGTACACTCAGGTGCAAAGCGGGGTAACATTTCCCAAACGTTCACAAACGTTTTTGACATCTGAATCCAGGGTTGTCGGTATTCTTAACACTGTAGGTTAAATTAACTTCTTGTTATCTAATCGGGTTATGGGCTAAGTCGTATAGATTATCCCATTCTACGATGCATAAATTGATATATTCAGTTAAAAACATCTCGAAACTGACACCCATTCCGATCAAAATCATTCTTAATCATTCACTCAATCCGATGTGGATTTTAAAGTGTCTGATTTATTTTCGAAAACAAACAAACAGACAAATACGTAGGGTTCAACAGGCCACGTTTTTATAATGAATTGAATTAGAACAGTCTTTGATTTTATTAAATTGAGGTAACAAAATTATCACTCATTGTAATCACCGATTATATTTTGCCTCCCTTGAAAATCATTCAAACTCGAAATATTCAATTTCATCAAATTATCTTGTCAATTTCACGATGTTAACAACTAAGACCACTCCGAGATAGTTTTGTATCGCAGACTGTCCGAGGTCATCATTTTTTTTACATGTATATCTTTTTAGAAATTAGAATAGCCAACCTAGAGGTTTATTATGATTACAATGATTATAGAAACAATATCAATCCTGTTGGTAAAGTTGAAAGGACCATACAGCAATATCTTTTTTTTTTACGTGACAGAATAAATGTATTGAATTAATTAACCAAAGATGATCATTTAGTGAACTCACATTGTCATTCTTTATATAGAACAAACTTAACATGCCTCTGTTATGATAAGAAGACTTTAGAACAGATGGTTGAAAACGTGTTAGAAATGAAATTTAATTATGCAGACTTATTAATTGATGTCTTTAAATCGTTTTCTCACTTACAAAACTTTACTTATCGCATTGGAAAATCTTTCAAACAAGCTATACGACAGCCATTTTAATTGCTCAAAAGCAACCAATCAAGTTGTTCACACATCAACACGTGACAAGTGTCAAAATGGCTGATCATCGATGATATAAACTTTAGTCTGTCAGGTTTGAGAAAATTATTCACGAGTAATTAAACTATTTTTTACTTATATATAAATGTTTGGGTCATCGAATGAAATCATAAACTTCTTACCACTCGAATAACAAATAAGTACTTACACACTTACGAATATATTAACACAGCTTCAAATTCATAATACAAAAGAAAATGGAAGACGTACGAACACGACTACTTCAGGAATCCGACCAATACGCGGAAAAATGTTTTGGAATAACAACTATTATGAAAGTCATTTTGAAGGTATACTGATCATGATTAAGCCTCTTTTTTTAATATTTAGTCCTATTTAACAAGAGTAATCTTGGTCTATTATTTTTGAATATTTTTTTCTTTGACTTACGTCGACCAAAACCCCTCAAAAACACTCCCACAGCTCATCTATCTTTTATTCCATGCTCACTCGTATTACTCAACAATGCTCCAATTTAGTTTAAAATGCACCAAATTCGTTCAAAAGCATGTATAATTCAATCAAATCGATCGAAGAATTGATAATTTAAATGACCGGGTGCTGTTGTTTAGCGTCTGATATGGCCGTCAACAGACAACATTAGAAAATTACTATGAGTTTATGAATGATTGATTATTATTAAATTAGTTGCACAGAATATTTTTGTTCATTATTCACTAGCGTACTATGATGAACACAAATATATTGAAACTTAATTTGCTTCGACAGTGTTAACCCTTCATTTTAGTCATAGACTGATCATTTTTTTCTTTCAGATTCCTTTTCGGAAGTTTCCTCGGGATACGAATCAACCGGAAGTTACAGTGACAGCGAATCACTTTCATCAGAAGAATCACGTGTCTGTCCAAAGCGGCCAATCAGATCCAATGCAGGAGAATCAACCCTACAACCATTATGTGATGGTTTAGAATTGATTCTATCCATGCCTGATATGTGTGACGTCACTTTTGTCGTTGGACCAGAACGGATTCCCGTACATGGGGTTAAGGCCCTATTAGCCTGTAGGAGTCGGTAAGTGTAAAGAATTATATAATTGATGATAAGCCTTATTTCATGTTTTATTATTTCAATGAAGAAACCGTTTTTCTCAACCTGAAAAACTGAGAGAATCTAAGAGGTTGATTTATACAAACATGAAACTAAATACAACCACTGCATCGTTTTCATCTGCAAAACCTGCACATTCGCCCGCTCATGTTATATGTGAACACAGTTTACTAGGTCAAAATTGTTCATGGAATAATGTCTATTGTATCATTCGTATCCTTGCAGGAAAATGCACGAACTGATTATTAAACACCAAAGCATGAAGACGGAAGAGCATAAACTACAAAAGAAGAAATTCAAGAAGGATAAACAATTTTCTAAACTAGATGAAAAGTTGGTGATCCCAGTGAAGAAATATGATGCAGTTGTGTTCAAAGATCTGATCAAATTCATACATTGTGGATCAGTTGATATAACCGATGAAACTGTGGCAGGTCAGTAATATAAATTAATTTCTTTACATTTCAGACTAATTTAATGTAAAAACATTTTCTTAATCTTCGATAACATAAACGACAAACCTGTTTTCTATATCTATATTTCTTTCCATGATGACTGTCTGACGTTCAGAGTAACAAATCATGGTTAACTGTTTAACACGTTCCGATTTCCTAAACGCGGCCTGGGGACATCGAAACATTAGTTAGTACCTAAAACTTAGTATGTACCTCGAAGTGTTAAATGAATAAATATATCACCGAAATGTAAAGGCCCCATAGCAGACCAATGTCTAAAACAAAAAGAACATTAGTGCTTTAAGACGTAAGAGGAGTGCAAAAAATTATTTTTTTTTTATCGCACGTTTACAAAAATTATTCATAATGTATCAAATCATATTCTTTTCGAATTCAGGTCTATATTGTGGTGCCAGCCAATTCGAGCTGCAAGATTTGAAGGGGGCGTGTCTTCGATATATAATTGGGCGTATCCAAGAAGGAGAAACCACGCTTTTGTTGAATTCAGTAAGAAAATACAGTCATCATAAAGCATCAGACGTTCTGTTCGATATGGTAAATATATCTCAACTATTTTAATAACTCTAGTGGCGACATTTAAATTCTAATATTTATTAGTATCGTTTCAGTGATGAGCATTGTGTGCGCAATTTAAAGTATTCCTTAAAACAAGAAATGAATAAAGCACAAAAATAATATTTACAGCTAACAACATCGTGAAATTGACAAGGTGAACGATTTTGGAATGATACGGGAATGAAAATGAATGAGTTTGAGGAGCGAGTTTTGAGTGAATTTAATGGGAGGTAATCTTTTATCGGAAATTTTGTTCAGGATGAACAAAATTTGCAATATTGATTACCCCTTAATAAAAAATGCATTCAGGTTCTATACACAGCTTTCTATTTCTTCAATAACCTATGAGCCGCCAACAATTTAAATGATGTCAGTGAAATCGCGTTTTTTCTATATCAAAATTTATTTTGAATGACGTTGTTGATTCTATATTTTTCAGTTAGTTTGAGCGTTTTCAAATGATTTGAGTGAGTGTTTGGAATGAATGATTGGAGCGCTGAGTAAGCGGGTAAAAATGGTTTTGATTGAGATGAATTTCATTTTCACGATGTTTTTAACTTTAGGATCTGGTACGGAAGAAAATTCCTCCCCTTTCATCACCAACTGGACGACAATGAAAAATATAACGAAAACCCAAATTGTTCTATCAGTTTAACTTTAAATGTTATTCATTCTCAATGCAAATAAATATCTTATATATATATATAAATTCAGTTACATTTGATATTTCAATGAAACTACTTGTATGTTTTTCAGGTCTATGATGTGACAGACAGTCAAATAAAGAAGTACAGAGAAATATCAGTATAAGAAAAAAATCCCGATCCAGGGTTTCAACGACAATTACAATATCTGTAAATTTATTCGTGGGAAATTTTGTTTCTTTTGTTTAATTTTTGTTTATATTGTTTGTTATTTTATTACTGTTAATATATATCCTGTTACAGTATTATATCAATTTTTATGTCAATCAGGAATAAAATATAAATGAAATCGAATTGTAGTATTTTTATTTAGTTTCTTTTCAGATATCATATTTCATTGACATACAGATAAGAACATCGTAAAATTGACGTTCATTCCGTTGAAAAACATTCTAAATCTGTCAACAAGCTCTGAGATATTCATTCCAAACACTCACTCAAACCATTCAAAAACTCTCAGAAATCACTAAAAGTGAGGAGATCAAATACATATTTTATTGGAGGAAGGTAATAAATATCGCTTATTTTGTTCATCATGAATATAGCGATATTGGACTACCTCCCCTTAATTAAAAATTCGTGAAATTCAAAGTGTCAAATAATGAGACCGGTGACACGAAAACAACAACAGGAAATAATATTTATTAATAATAATTACGATGTTATAATTCGTATAAATAGAAATTTTGAAATAATAAGATCTTAAACGTTAAAACAAACACCAGTCTTGTTCAAACTGAAATGTATCAAACATGGGTTTGTGAAGTTATAATAAAAGTCTTTTTTGAAGATTTGGCATCTTTTGGATGCAACAAAAGTTATCAGGAATAGTTGATAACCTAAATGTCCATCTCAATCCATATACAGTTATACAGTGATGAAGGAATTATACACGAACGAAATGGGATGAGTAAGAGGAGCGAGTTTTGAGTAAAATCATAGGGAAGAAAAATAATAAAATAGATTACCCCCCTTTATCAAGATCTGTGTCATTTTGTATTTGTGTGTCTTCACTTATCAATGAACATGAACAAACAGAAAATAAATTTGTGAAAATATTGACCAATTTTGAAATGAATTGTCCTCTTTAACGACTCCGATTTGAGTTGAACGATTTTGAAGTGTTTTTCAATTGAGTGTGTTTATGTTAGGTATGAATGAATGGAGCGCTGAGCGAGTGATAAATCACCGAAAACTTTCAGTAAAAAGTATTCACTGAAATCTTGTTGAGATAAAAAGGGTTTCTAAATTCCAAAATTGACACAAGACTTTATTTGAAGTGCGTTATCAATCAGGAACAGTTTTTTGTTCAATCAGGATCGATAAGCGAATATAAACCAATCTATTAACAAATCAATCAAATAACTTGTGGGCGATAAGTTCCGCTATGATGTAGCTTGTATTTTTTTCAAACGAAACGGGGCTACATAGTGAAATTGACACACATTCTGATCAAAATCATCCTAGATCACTCACTCAGCGTTCCATTCATCCCAAACACTCACTCAAAACGATCATAAAAATTATTTAAATAAATTTTCATTTTGCAATTTCTCCTTGAAAGCAGTTATATAACTAGAAGTTTAAACCTCGCTTTCGATCGTTTTGCCTTATTCAACGTTTTCTAAACGAGAAGCAGCTACCCAAAACAGCCTGATGGTCTCTAGAAAACTGAAGCGCTCAGTTATTGAATGATTTTGGAATGACATTGAATGTGTGTGTTTTGTGGATTTTCAGTAAAATTAAAGGGAGGCAATCCAATATCGCTAATTTTGTTCAAGACGAACAAAATTAGCGATTTTTATAACCTTCCTTTTAAATATATTTATGCATCTATATGTTCTATATATACATATATGTTCTTTAATCAACTTCTTTATTTCTCCGAGAACCAATCAGACACTTACAATTATGTCAGTAAAATCGCGATTTTTCTAGCTATATTTGTTTTGCACGTAGCAGTTGATCTTATAGAAAAAGAATGTACGTTCATTTTTCGTGTGAAATCGATTTTATAACCTTAAAGCTTAAAACATCATTTAACGTGGGCGTCTTCTGTTATTTAGTTCAATTTCTTGTTTTAAGGAATTTTCAAACAACTGTAAATCAACAACTTACCAAGCTATACACGAAATTCACCCCTCGTGTTAAGCTGGGTTAAAAACACAAAATTATTCGAAATCTAAGAATCTACGTTTGTGGACGTTTGGGAAATGTTGCCCCGCTTTGCACGTACTCAGTTGCAAAGTGGGGCAACATTTCCCAAACGTTCACAAACGTTTCTGACTTCTGAATCCAGGGTTGTCGGTATTCTTAACACTGTAGGTTAAATTAACTTCTTGTTATCTAATCGGGTTATGGGCTAAGTCGTATAGATAATAAATGCATGAATTAATATATTCAGTTAAAAGCATCTCGAAACTGACACCCATTCCGATTAAAATCATTCTTAATCATTCACTCAATCCGATGAGGATTTTAAAGTGTCTGATTTGTTCTCTTAGACAAACAAACAGAAAATACGTATATTTTATTAAAGGGCGGTAATGAATATTGCTTATTTGGTTTATCTTGAACAAAATTAGCGATATTGGATTACTTCCCTTGTATTTCACTCAAAACTCGCTCCACAAACTCATTCAAACTCGTTCCAATTTTATTCCAAAATCATTCATCTTGTCAATTTCCCGATGTTCTTGATTTTTTTTTTTTAATTTTACGCTTAAACCAAAGACACTCTAACAAAATGACAAAACATGCGTAGTTCTATATCGAATAGGCCCTGTGTATTCTTGTCGGGCGCAGTGGTTTTGCGGGTCGATAACCTCCCTTTAATAAGAAATACATACATGTTCTATACATAGCTTCCTATTTCTTCAAGAACCTATGAGGCGCTTACAATTCGAATTATGTGAGTTAAATCGAGATTTTTCTCTATCAAAATTTATTTTGAATGACGTTGTTGATTCTATATTTTTCAATAGGTTTGAGCGTTTTTGAATGGTTTGAGTGAATGTTTGGAATGAATTATTGGTGCGCCGAGTGAGCGATTAAGAATGGTTTTGAATGAGGTGAATGTCAATTTTCACGATGTTATTAACTGTACTTAATTATTGTGTAAAATTTTTATGTTGGACAGATTAAAAGGTCCTATTTTTTACATTTTGTTTGAAATAAAGTTTTAATTATGCAGGATTAGTGTTAAACGATATACATCTGTTTTTTACGCTTATATTATTCGTTTGATTTACTTTTAACTAATACTAATTAATCTATATTCCAGCTTCCATAGACACTCGTGACTAATGGATGGAAATGGTACATCGATACAGCGACTGAAAGCAACTCGAATTTACTTCACTTTTTTCGATTAGTGTTACCCCTTTCTGGAAAGTTAAAAGCAACGCTAAAATATCTTTTGTGCTTGTTACATGCACGAAATTCGGTCTGGTGTAAAAGTTAAATTTTTTCTCACCCACAGGAAAAGTCCTTGTCCAATTTTTTTTTAATCGGAAACCCTCGGCGAATTTACGGACTAGACCTTGGGAATAATACGGTCAAAGCTATGAAAGCCTGTCCTGCCTTCAGGATGAAAACGTTAGCGAACCGCTTTCGAAATCATACCACGCTTTGCACGTATGTGTACGTGCAAAGCGGGGTATCATTTCAAAGCGCTCGCGAAACGCTTTTACACCATGAACACAGAGATGTTGTTTCTTACTTGTATTTCATGACGTCAATAGGATCAACGTTCCTGATAAAGATGTCATTGATTTAAAAATAAAACATAAAAACGAAATTTATATTAAACGATTCAAGTTATCAAATTTGATTTATGGTCGGTTTTGAGACAACAAATTAACATTTGCGATGTATCGCTATTTCCCGACTTGAGACTGGACATATCATAATTTGATAACAAATTAGTATGTCCAAAGTATCTCTATGGACGCACGTAAATCATTTCAGATATTTGTGACCTTTCACGCATAACGGGACCATTTCGGAACGAATATTTTAAAAAGAGATTGCGTCCAGCATTGGTCAACCAGGGGTCGCATTTCAAAAATTCTTTCACTAGAAGGTAGATTGAACATTCAAGATTTAAAGCACATTGCGAAAAGTTTTGAGCCTAGTCAGTCCGCGCAAACCGCGAAGTTTGACTAGGGTCGACACTAATCTCACTTCTCTGATGATCCCTTTCTCGTGACGGATCACATTTGCTGTTCTTCCAGCGTATTGAGCGAAAATCTTACAGAAGGTAAATTGCCTAAAAATGGCCCTAAAACATAATACGCCCGATTTACTATTCAGTCCAAATGCCCGAATGATGTTGCAATTATTTGATGATTATACAATGTAGTTAACAAAAATAAGGTTCCTAATGATCAAGTATATTCATGAACATGTTTTGCGCATGTGCAGCAAGACGTCATTTCAATGGCGATTCTGTCCTTCGTTCAGGATGACCAAACGGCGCCAACAGTTTGCTAATTATACCCTGCTTTGCATGCAAGTTCACGTGCAAAGCAGGGTATAATTGGCAAACTGCTTGCATCGTTTGGTCATTCTGAACGCAGGGCAGATTCTGGCACAAGACTTTTTTTCTTATTATGCTATGTACTCTGTCCGACAAGATGACCTGACCTTATTCCCGTCTTAAACGGAAAGTGTGCCAAATATCGACTCTCGCCAGACCATTTTATAGCAGAGTCTAGTCGAAAGATTTCATTGGGTTTTGTTGAATGAAAAATCGTAATTTGTGACTTCATGTCCACAATCAGCAGTAGGTCGTTTCTCGATTACAGTTAACAACATCGTAAAATTGATAAGATGTATGATTTTTTGAATGATTTGGAATGAAATTGAATGAGTATGTTAGACGAGTTTTAGTGGAATTAAAGGGTGGGAATCTTATACCGCTAATTCGGTTCGTCCTGAACAAAATTAGCGATATTTTTTTCCTCCCTTTGATGAAAAAAATGTATACAAGTTCTATTAATACTTTCCCATTTCTTCAAGAACCAATCAGACGCTTACAATTTTAGTTCTGTCAGTAAAATCGCGGTTTTTCTATTTATATTTATTTTGAATATAGCTGTTGATTGTATATTTGTAGTACTTTATGGGCGTTTTAAGTGGTTTGGGTGAGTGTTTTGATCATTTGCACGATGTAACTAATTGTTAGAGCGTCCATTTGAAAAACCCAACGGAGCTACTGTTGTTTATTAAAACTCTAGCTACGCTTCTGAGTTTTATAGCTAACGTCGTGAATTTCACACTTTTCAATCGAAACCATTCTAAAATATGCACAAGGCTCCATACAAAGCATTGTTATCGCAAATCACTCAAAAACGTTCCGAAACGATTCAAACATTCAACAATTCTAGTACAACCAATCAACTTATTCCGTAATTTTTATCGCGGCTGTTGTTTTTTAATCTCTTTTTTGTTTGAGGTAACACGAATCTATCTATAGAAATAGCGCATAGGATTTCATTAAAAGGGGTTATGAAATATTGCTATTCGAACGATAGAATATATATATTTTTTTAATTTTGATACTATTCATAACTCACATAGATTACTTCCGAAAAGTTGGACAGAAATTTTATCACCTTTTAACGGATAAAAATGTAGAAGTAGTAGTCCGAATATGTTTCTTTGGGGTTTTACACCGCTTTCAACAATCTTTCAGTTATATCGCGGCTAGAGCACCTAACAACGGATTCCTGGTATCGCATGCTTTGCTTTTTTTACCCCTTCAAAACCAGTTTTGACCCCATGAATTTATCGTCAAACGGTCAATGACTACCAAATGTTTAAAGCTAGCACAAGTCCTACATAGCGAGCAGTATGTGCAGCTAGGCGCATACAGACAGGAACATCCTGAAATTGACTTGTTGGGAGGACAGCCAACTAAATTATGCAAAAAATTATGAACTTTATTGAAAAAAATTGAAATGTTGATCTATTTGAGTGATTTCGAAACGTTTTGGGACAATTTTGAAGCTTTTTTGTTTAGTTTTTGGAGAGGGTATTTGTAATGAATTATTGGAGCGCTGTGCGAGTCATTTTGTACGGTTTTGATCACGATGTGATTAGCTCGTATCCGTTAAGCAAATAAGGGCCATTTAGTATCTCCGTAAAATATATATGAAGAATAGAAATTGAATCCAGAAAAGGTCAACCAAATGTCACTTATAATTACCTGTCATTTACTTAAGGGCAAGAATTCTGTCCGCTTTTGATTTATCTCAAAGATAATATTTTGAAAGTATTAATTAGCAATATCGGCCCTGTCTCCAAAACAAAGAGGCTGTGTTCATGGGTGTTTCATCACAAATGACGTTGATTTAGTTTATTTAAGACTTTCATGACGGATTTTCGCGCTGCATACAATATAACATAGTTTTAAAAATTATCATGAAAAGCTCCTTATTTTTAATCAAAATCTTTAAAAAATGGACAATCTTCAACTGAAAATTGTTTCCAGTTGAATCTAATGCTTTTGGAACCCATTGGAATCGTCTCAGGGACGTTTCTTGTGGGTTCGAATATCAAAGGTTAAAAAAAAAAAAAAAAACACATAATAACACAACAAGTTTTACTGTATACCTGTCTACAAGTGAGAAACTATCTTATGATAGACGTGCGTATGCGCGTGCAAGAGTACTCTATATAACTAAACCTGTGGATGCACTTTTAAAATGATACTGTTTATATTCCGTTGGGAATTCATTTTGGTTAAAAAAGATTTCTCTAAATGTGGTATAGAATCAGTTCTGATCTACTTGGTTTAAATTGGCTTGATCTTTTGATTTCCGTTTCGACAAAAGGTCGGTCAATCAAATGCTAAATTGTTTTAATGTTTCTGGCTATTACCGGTGCGGTAAATTATTTATGTACTAATTTACATAACTCCGGTAATGACTAGAAATATACATACAGATCATCCTTCAGATCATCCTGTAAAACCTGCATTTTGCCACTTGGTAAGCTCTGCTTATCCATTTTATTACAAATGTGTTCTTTCTTTCTTCTCATAACACTATTCATATTACATTTGTATTTATATTATAACTAAATCTCTGTAATAGAGGAATTAAAGAGTATAATAATAATGGTCTTTTTTAAAAAGAACAAACTTAAAAAGGCATCTGTTGTAATAAGTAGGCTTTGGAACAGATATTGAAACGTCTAAGACACGAAATATAATTATGCTGACTGATTAATTGATGTCTTTAAATCGTTCTCTCACTTACCAAACTTTACTTATCGCATTAGAAAATCTTTCAAACAAGCTATACGACAGCCATTTTAATTGCACAAAATCAACCAATCAAGTTGTTCACACATCAACACGTGACAAGTGTCTAAATAGCCGATCATCGATGATAAACTTTAGTCTGTCAGGTTTGAGAAAATCATTCACGAGTAATTAAATATTTTGTACTTATATATAAATGTTTCGATCATCAAATGGATTCACAAATAACTTTCCAGTCAGAGAACAAATAAGTCCTTGAAAAATTCTTTAACCAACAAGTATAAGTTTACGTATTACTTTACACAGCTTCAAAGTTATCTTGTAAAAGAAAATGGAAGACGTAAGAACAAGACTTCTTCAGGAATCCGACCAATACGCGGAAAAGATGTTTTGGAATAACAACTATTATGAAAGTGATTTTGAAGGTATACTGATCATGCGTAAGCCTTAACACAATTTTCTTTAATACATGTATTTAATCCTATTTAATTAACTTGATTAACTGAAAATACTGAAAAAAACCAACAATTTTTTTTAATCTGACTCATGTCGACCGATGTCTAGTTGCTTTTTTTTTTTTTTTTTTTGTTTTTTTTAAGCGTCTGATTTGGCCGATAACAGATAGAAAAAAACTTTAAATTATATAAATTTATTATATAAATTATATAAATATATCATTTATAAATTGATTTGATGGGTGAAAGATTACCACTAATTCGTTTAATTGGATGAAACTATCGAATTTTTCCTCCCACGAATTTTACTAAATACAAGCTCAAAACACCCATCCAATATCATTCAAAAAATCATTCATTGTGTTATATTCACTGTGGCTAATGTGTCTTATATACTGCCCAACTGTTACACGGAATTATTCTGTTCATTATCACTAGTGATCTATGATGAACACATTTTTAGGCTTAATTTCCTATTTAATAGTCTGATCATTTCTTCTTACAGAATCCTTTACGGAAGTTTCCTCGGGATACGAATCAACCGGAAGTTACAGCGACATCGAATCATTTTCATCAGAAGAATCACGTGTCAGCCCAAAGCGGCCAATTGTATCGAATGAAGAAGAATCAACATTTCAAAGTGTACAGCCATTATGTAATAGTTTGGAATTGATTCTATCCATGTCAGATTTGTGTGACGTCACTTTTGTCGTTGGACCAGAACAAATACCCGTACACGGGGTGAAGGCTATATTGGCGTGTAGGAGTCGGTAAGTGTTAAGAATTATATAATTGATAATAAAACTAACATACGTAATGTATTATTATTTTAAGGAAGAAAACTTTTTTTTCTCAACGAAAAAGACTGAGAGAATCTTGGTGGATATTGATTTATACCGACATGAAACAAAATACAAGGACCGTGTTTTCATCTGCAAAACCTGCACATTCGCCTGCTCATGAAAGATGTTAACACGTTTTACTAGGTCAAAATTGTTCATGGAATTTTGTCTATTGTATCCTTGTAGGAAAATGCACGAACTGATTATAAAACACCAAAACATGAAGACGGAAGAGTACAAACTTCAAAAGAAGAAATCCAAGAAAGATAAACAACTTTCTAAACTAGATGATAAGTTGGTAATTCCAGTCAAGAAATATGATGCTGTAGTGTTTAAAGATCTGATCAAATTCATACATTGTGGATCAGTTGATATAACCGATGAAACTGTGGCAGGTCAGTAATAGAAGTATATTTTCTTTACCTTTAGGACTGTTCGAAATTACCTATGTAATTTATAATACCTTTCTAAATCTTTGATTACGTAAACCAAAAAATCTGTTTTTCTATATCTATATTTCTTTCAATAATGGCTCATCGACGTTCAGAATAATAAAACGTGGTTAACTGTATACCACGTTCCGATTTCCTGAACGCAGCCTGGGGACATCGAAACATTAGTTAGTACCTAAAACTTAGTATGTATCTCGAGGTGTTAAATGAATAAATATATCACCGAAAAGTAAAGGCCGCATAGCAGAACAATGTCTAAAACAAAAAGAACATTATTGCTTTAAGACCGAAGGGGAGCACAAAAATTTAATTTTCTTTTTATCGCATGTTTACAAAAATTATTCACAATGTATCAAATCATATTCTTTTCGAATTCAGGTCTATATTGTGGTGCCAGCCAATTCGAGCTGCAAGACTTGAAGGGGGCGTGTCTTCGATATATAAATGGGCGTGTCCAAGAAGGAGAAACCACGCCTTTGTTGAATTCAATAAGAAAATACAGTCATCATAAAGTATCAGACGTTCCGTTCGATATGGTAAATATATCTCTAGTATTTTAATAACTCTAGTGTCGACATGTAAAAGCTAATATTTATTAGTATCGTTTCATTGATGAGCATTGTGTGTGCAATTACAAGTATTCCTGAGGAGCGAGTTTTGAGTGAATTTAATGGGAGGTAATCCTTTATCGGAAATTTTGTTCAGGATGAACAAAATTTGCAATATTGATTACCTCCCTTTAATAAAAAATGCATTCAGGTTCTGTACACAGCTTTCCATTTTTTCAATAACCTATGAGCCGCTAACAATTTATATGATGTCAGTGAAATCGCGATTTTTCTCTATCAAAATTTATTTTGAATGACGTTGTTGATTCTATATTTTTCAATGGGTTTGAGCGTTTTTGAATGATTTGAGTGAGTGTTTGGAATGAATGATTGGAGCGCTGAGTAAGCGGGTTAAAATGGTTTTGATTGAGATGAATGTACCTTAAGTTCTGGTACGGTAGAAAATTGCCCCCCTTTCATCACCAACTGGACGACAATTAAAAATATAACGAAAACCGAAATTGTTCTATCAGCTTAACTATAAATGTTATTCATGTTCAATGCAAATAAATATCTTATATATATAAATTCAGTTACATTTTGCTTGACATTTCAATGAATTTTACTTTTATATTTTTCAGGTCTATGATGCGACAGAGAGCCAAATAAAGAAGTACAGAGAAATATCAGTATAGGAAAAAATCCCGATCAAGGGGTTCAGCGACAATTACAATATTTGTAAACTTATTCGTGGGAAATTCTGTTTCTTTTGTTTAATTTTTAATTTTGTTTATGTTCTTTGTTATTTTGTTATTGTTAATATATATCCTGTTACAGTCTTATATCAATCAATATGTCAAACACGAATAAAATATGAAAGAAATCGAACTGTAGTATTTTTATTCAGTTTCTTTTCTGATATCAAGATTCATTGACATACAGTTAAGAATATCGTAAAATTGACTCTCATTCCGTTGAAAAAACATTCTAAATCTGTCAACAAGCGCTGAGATTTTCATTCCAAACACTCACTCAAACCATTAAAAACCGCTCAAAAATCACTAAAAGTGATGAGATCAATAACTACATACAAAATAAAAATCTGTATTTCGCCGACATTATTTAATTTTGTAAGCGTTCTATGCCTTCGTGAAGACACCGATAGCTCTGCATGGAACCTGTATACATATTTTATTGGAGGAAGGTAATAGATATCGCTTATTTTGTTCATCTTGAATATAGCGATATTGGACTACCTCCCCTTAATTACTAATTCGTGAAATTCAAAGCGTCAAATAATGAAACCGGTGACACGAAAACAACAACAACAACAGGTTGTAATAATAGAAAATAATAAAAATAAATAGAAATTTTGAAATACTAAGATCTTAGGCGTTAAAACAACCACCATTTTGTTCAAACTGAAATGAATTAAAAATGGGTTTGTGAAGCTATAATAAAAGTCATTTTTTAAAGATTTGGTATCTTTTGGATGCAACAAAAGTTATCAGAAATAGTTGATCAACTTAATGCCCATCTCAATCAATATACAGTTAACAACATCGGGAAATTTACATGGTGGATGATTTAGGAATTATATGCGAACGAAATGGGATGAGTGAGAAGAGCGAGTTTTGAATGAAATTAAAGGGAAGTGATATAATATACTATTCCCCTTTGTCAAAATCTGCGTCATTTTGTATTTGTGTGTCTTCACTTAGCAATGAACATCTTAAAACTCGAAACAGAAAATAAAATTGTGAAAATATTGATCTATTCTTAAACGTTTCCGTCTTGATTTGGAAGCGTTTGAATTGAGTGTGTGTATGTAAGGTATGAATGAATCGAGCGCTTATCGAGCGATTTAGAATGATTTTAAATGAGGTTAATTTCACGATGTGACTTAGCGTGAGTGAATGAATGAGTTTGATCTAGCTAGAGAAGTAGTGAAATCATCGAGTGATAAATCACCAATCTATGGACGCACGTAAATCATTTCAGATATTTGTGACCTTTTACGCAAAAAGGGACCATCTCGGACCTCTGTACAATGAATATTTGAAAAAGAGATTGGGTCCAGCATTGGTCAACCAGAGGTCGCATTTCAAAAATTCTTTCACTGGAAAGTAGATTGAACATTCAAGATTCAGAAATTAAACACATTGCGAAAAGTTTTGAGCCTAGTCAGTCCGCGCAAACCACGAAGTTTGACTAGGGTCGACACTATTCGCACTTTTCTGATGATCCCTTTCTCGTGACGGGTCACATTTGCATTTCTTCAAGCGGATTGACCAAAGTACTTGAAGTAGTTGAATTGCCTAAATATGGCCCTAAAAAATAATACGACCGGTTTACTTTTCTGTTCAAATGCCCGAGTGTTGTTGCGATTATTTAATGATTATATGATGTAGTTAACAAAAAAAAGACGTGATGTTCCTAATAATCCTGCATATTCATGAATGTTTTGCGCATGTGCGTCAAGACGCCATTTAAATGGTGATTCTGCCCTGCATTCAGGATGACCAAACGGTGCAAACAGCTTGCCAATTATACCCTGCTTTGCACGCAAGTGCAAGTGCAAAGCAGGGTATAATTGGCAAACTGCTTGCACCGTTTGGTCATTCTGAACCCAGGGCAGGTCCCGGCACAAGACTTTTTTTCATTTTTCTATGTATTATGTCCGACAAGATGATCTTATTCCCGTCTTAAAGGGAAAAGGTGCCAAATATCGACCCTCGCCAGACCATTTTATGGCACAGTCTAGTCGAAAGATATCATTGGATTTTGTTAAATGAAAAATCGGACATCTGACTTCATGTCCACAATCATCAGTAAGTCGTGCGCGCTTACAGTTAACAACGTCGTGAAATTGACAAGATGAATGATTTTGGTATTAAATTGAATGAGTATGTTGAGTAAGTTTGAATGAAATTAAAGGGAGGTTATCCAATACCGCTAATTTTGTTCACCCTGAACAAAATTAGCGATATTCATTACCTGCCTTTAAATGTAAAGTATACAAGTTTTATAAATAGCTTCCCATTTCTTCAAGAAGCAATCAGACGCTTACAATTTTAGTTCTGTCGGTAAAAATCGCCTTTTCATTCTATTTGAATTTATTTTGAATGAAGCTGTTGATTGTATATTAATCTTGTAGCGTCTTTGAGCGTTTTGGGTGAGTGTTTGGAATGAATGAATGGAGCGCTGAGTGAGCGATTTAAAATTGTTTTGATTGGGATGAATGTCAATTTCACGATGTAACTTACTGTATGAGAACCCATCGCTCATTGGAAAACCCACCGGAGCTACTGTTGTTTATTCAAACTCTAGCTACGCTTCTGCGTTTTATAGCTGACATAGTGAAATTCACACTATTCTATCGAAACCATTTCAAAATATGCACAAGGCTTCATGTAAAGCATTGTTATCACAAATCGCACAAAAACGTTCCGAAAAAATTCCAAACACTAAATTAAACCATTCAAAAAACGCTTAAAAATCCATTAAAAGATATGAACAACTAACTTCAGTCAAATAAATGTACCAACAAAAAACTGCGATTTCACTGACAAAACTGATATAATAAGCATCAGATTGGTTATGGTAGAAATATGAAGCTATTTATACAACTTGTATGTATATTTTATTAAAGGGAGGTTATAAGTATCGCTTATTTAGTTCATCATGAACAACATTGGTGATATTGGATTCCCTCCCTTGAATTTCACTCAAAAGTATAACCGCACTCATTCAATTTAATTAAAAAAGCACTCGGAAATCATTTATCTTTCGACGATGTTATTAACTGTAGTAGTTCCAAATAAGATTATCCGCCCATTTCCGGGAGACAAATGTCAGAAAGGATTTCTGTCGCTGACAACGGGGGCCCATTTAGCTCCCTGTTTTGGGCGTCCTACGCCTAAATGAGTTATAGCGCGGCATCAATAATTACACATGTGTACGGCACTCGGGAACCTTCGGCCACTCTACGGAATAGACCTCGAAAATAATGAAGGTGCAGACATTAAAGCTCGTCATATAGTACGTGGGTTTATATGACGTCACAAGTAAAACTGAGGATGACGTTGCGAAAACTAAAATCAACGTCCGGTTAAAATTGGGCTTATTTTCTTAAGTGCTTTTCGGTGATTTATCGAGAAATAACGGTAGATTATCACTTGATAATCTCACTGCAAAAGCAGTGAAATTATCAAAAACTATAACCCTGCTATTGTGCATGTCATCCTATCTGACGTCAAAAGGCGAAATAAGTGACGTCACAGTGAACGTTGCATAGCAATCACGTGCAAAATGTAATATGTAATAATGTAATATAATGTTGATAATTGGCGTTATAGAAGATATTGAATGAGTGGTCATGGAATACCGAATTTATTAAACGAGTCATCTATTAACAGATAAAAACGAGGCTGTACCGAGTTTTTATCTGTTTTAGATGACGAGTATAATAAATTCTGTATTTCATGAGCACGAATTTTATATTCTAATTATAATACGACCCTATTTTTTAGGAAAAATCGGCAAAATTCTTGAAATTTAACATTTAAATTTTCCGCGAAACTTATAACGCCGTTTAAATCTGACGTCACTATACATTGTATATAGATTATGACGTCATTTTCGCGGTTACAGAACAGCGTTGCTATTCGCCCTAAGCTCATTTGCATAGTTATTCCACTAGTGTAATAACACCCGTGTAATATTAAAAAAATTCAAGGGTTTATTTCACTCTCGCGACGTAGGTCATATTATAAATTGCATTACTTCTCTTTAATTCCATTCAAATCTTGCCCGTCCGACCCGACTTTATTCCTAAATCACTGAAACCCAATACACTTTGTCAATTTCACGAAGTGAATAAAAGTACCTGCAGCGCTTGAAAAGCGAATACCCTGATTTAAATGCGTAATCATGCGAAATACCTTGGTGGATTTTAAAATTACGCAATATCTCTTTTTTGGGTGATCTATCACATAAGGAACGATCATCCGTGGTTTTCTAATCAAGCAGTTTCATTTGCCTCCCTTCCATTTAGTGCGATCAAAACCTTGTAAAATTCAATCCATTAAATATTGATTTTGGTTACAGTTTATTAAGTAATTGACGTTTGCTCATGCGCGTATTTTTTTTCAGTAGTTTTTTTCCTTCTAACTTAACCTTCTCGTGCTGTTCAAGTTAAAAACGATTTTTTTTCAGTGTATTAAGCTTTGACAGACAGCATAGACTAAGATCAGCATGCTTTGACGTACTGTCTGATCATAGCCTTTCTATCCGCCTTTTGCTTAATTATTGTGTGAAAAAATTATGTGGATTGGTTGAAAGGTCCTATTTTTTAAAATTTTGTTTGAAATAAAGTTTTAATTATGCAGAATTAGTGTTAAGCGATATTCATCTGTTTGTACGCTTATATTTTTCATTTGATTTACTTTTATCTAATACTATTTAATCTATATTCCAGCTTCCATAGTCACTCGTGACTACTGGATTGAAATGGTACATCGATACAGCGACTGAAAACATCTCTAATTTATTTTACCTTTTCTCGATGAAGTGTAACCGCTTTCTGGAAAATTAAAAGCATCGCTAAAATATCTTTTGTGCTTGTGGCATGCATGAAATTCGGTCTGACGTGAAAGTCCATTTTTTTCTCACCTACACGAACACACCTTGGTCAATTTTATTCTCAATCGGAAACCCTCGGCGAATTACGGACTACACGTTGGGAATAATACGGGCAAAGCTATGAAAGTTCAGGATGAAAACTTTAGCAAAGTGCTTTCAAAATGACACCACGCTTTGAACGTATGTACACGTACAAAGCGGGGTATCATCTGAAAGCGCTCGAGAAACGCTTCTACATCCTGAACACAGGGCTGTTGTTTCTTACTAGTCCTGCAATTTCAATTGAGTGATCAAAGATCAATTTTACATTGAAAAAGATAGAAGATAACGGTTTCTCGAACCTCACTCTTTCCTGCGGAACTATACATGACGTCAACAGAATCAACGTTCCTGTTGAACATGTCATTGTATTAAAAAAAAAGTAAAATAAACGAAAGGAAGATTACACGATACAAGATATGGAGGATAATCGTTTGTTTCGTTGAAAGACCGATTTATATTTTATTGAGTGAACAACAAAAGCTATATTTTCACGAGTAAAAAAATAGCTTTTGTCTTTCACGAAATATATATCGATCTTACTGGAAAAACAAACGATCATTCTATTTCTTTAATGCTAAAATTAGACAAAATGTGAAATTTCTAGGACATATTTCCTCTAAGCGCGCCATTTTGCACTTGATTGCTATGCAACGCTCATTGTGACGTCACTTACATATTTCGCAAGGCATAGATAACGTCAGATAGGGTAAAATGCACATGAGCAGCGTATATTTTTTTGATAATTTCCCTGCTTTTGAGATGAGATTATCAAGTTATAATCTACCGTTTCTCGCAATTTCTCGATAAACTACTAAAAAGTATGAAAGAAACAAAATTCATTTCATGGTCAGTTTTATGACAACAACAAATTAACATAAGCGATGTATCGCTATTTTCCGACTTCAGACTGGACAAATCATAGTTTGATAACAAATTATGGTATGTCCAAAGTATCTCCATGGACGCGAGGAAATCATAACAGAAATTTGTGACCCGTCACGCATAAAGGGACCATCTCGGAACTTTGTACAATGAATATTTGAAAAAGAGATTGGGTCCAGTTTTGGTCAACCAGGGATCGCATTTCAAAAATTCTTTCACTAGAAAGTAGATTGAACATTTAAGATTCAGAAAATAAGCATGGTAAAAAGTTTCGATCCAAATCAGTCTGCGCAAACCGTGAAGTCTGACTAGGGTCGACACTATTCGCACTTCCATGATGGTCCCTTTCTCGCGACGGCTCACATTTGCTGTTCTTCAAGCGTATTGAGCGAAAATCTTACAGAAGGTAAATTGCCTAAAAATGGCCCTTAAATATAATACGCCCGATTTAATTTTCTGTTCAAACGCCCGAGTGATGTTGTGATTATTTGATGATTATATGATGTAGTTTACAAAAATAGACAAGTAAGCTTCCTAATGATCATGCATATTCATGAACATGTTCTGCGCATGTGCATCAACACGTCATTTCAATGGTGATTCTGCCCTTCGTTCAGGATGACCAAACGGCGCCAACAGTTTGCCAATTTTACCCCGCTTTGCACGCGAAAAAGGTCATTTTAGCATACTTTTTTAGTTTTATTAATGAAGTCTTACATGAAGACATTTACTGTTATTTCAATTGTCTGAATGATATACGCATCTCATTAATTATGCATTGTTTAAGAAGCATGGCATCTGGACTTCAGGGTTCAACAGGCCACGTCTTTATAACGAATTTCATCAGAACTCTCTTTGATTCTATGAAATGGAGGTAACAAAATAATCGTTTATTGTAATTATCGATTTTGATTAGCCTCCCTTGAATCATTCAAAACTCGATCACCACAATAATTCAACTTCATTTCAAAAACATCTCGTCAATATTACGATATTATCAATTAAGATCCATCTGAGATCTTATTGTATCGCAGACTGTCCGAGGTCATATTTCCTTTACTTCTTGTAGAATGTTTTAGGAACTAGACTAGCCATCTCGTAGGTTTATCATGACAAAAATAATTATAGTAACAATATCAAGCCTGTTTTAAAGGTTAAAAGGACCAAGACAGCAATATCATTTTACGAAGGTGACGGAAAAGATAAATTATTGAAACACCTTTAAAAAATGATCATTTCTGAGCGTATATAGTTATTGTTTTTTTTTATTTTTTGTTTTTTAAACAAATTAAAAAATATTTATGATAAGTAAGCTTTAGAACAGATTTTTGCATACGTCTAATGAAACGAAATATAATCGTGCAGTCTGAATAATTGATGTCTTTAAATCGTTTTCTCTCTTACAAAACTTTACTTATCGCATTGGAAAATCTTTCAAACAAGCTATACGACAGCCATTTTAATTGCGCAAAAGCAACCAATCAAGTTGTTCACACATCAACACGTGACAAGTGTCAAAATGGCTGATCATCGACGATATAAACTTTAGTCTGTCACGAATGAGAAAATTATTCACGAGTACATGTAATTAAATATTTTGTACTTATATATAAATGTTTCGATCATCGAGTGGGTTCACAAATAACTTTCCAGTCAAAGAACAAATAAGTCCTTAAAAAATTCTTTAACCAACAAGTATAAGTTTACGTATTACTTTACACAGCTTCAAAGTTGGATGGAAAAATACTTTAAATTATATAAATTTATATCATTTATAAATTGGTTTGAGGGGTGAAAGATTACCACTTATTCGTTTAATTGGACGAAATTATCGATTGTTTCCTCCCACGAGTTTTACTGAAGACAAACTTAAAACACTCATCCAATATCATTAAAATAAATCATTCGTTGTGTTAATTTCACTGTAGCTATGATGCCTTTTTAACTGCCGAATTGTTGCAATGCTTTATTTAGATGATTGTTCACTAGCGATCTTTGATGAACACAAAAATCTTTAATCTTAAAATTCGCTTCGATAATCGTTATTTTTTTTTTTTTTCAGATTCCTTTTCTGAAGTTTCTTCAGGGTACGAATCAACCGGTAGTTACAGTGACAGCGAATTATTTTCATCAGAAGAATCACGTGTCAGTTCAAAGCGGCCAATCAGATCGCATGAAGGAGAATCATCTTTTGAAAGTGTACAACTGTTATGTAACAGTTTAGGATTGATTCTATCTATGCCAGATATGTGTGACGTCATTTTTGTCGTTGGACCAGAACAAATACCCGTACACGGGGTGAAGGCAATATTAGCGTGTAGGAGTCGGTAAGTGTTAAGAATTATATAATTGATAATAAACCTAACACACGTAATGTATTATTATTTTAAGGAAGAAAATTTTTTTCTAAACGAAAAAGACAGAGAGAATCTTGGTGGAGATTGATTTATATCAACATGAAACAAAATACAAGGACCGCATCGTTTTCATCTGCAAAACCTGCACATTCGCCCGCTCATGAAAGATGTAAACACGGTTTACTAGGTCAAAATTGTTCATGGAATTTTGTCTATTGTATCCTTGCAGGAAAATGCACGAACTGCTTTTAAAACACCAAAACATGAAGACGGAAGAGCACAAACTTCAAAAGAAGAAATCCAAGAAAGATAAACAACTTTCTAAACTAGATGATAAGTTGGTAATTCCAGTCAAGAAATATGATGCTGTTGTGTTTAAAGATATGATCAAATTCATACAGTGTGGATCAGTTAATATAACCGACGAAACTGTAGCAGGTCAGTAATAGAAATATATTTTCCTTACCTTTAGGACTGTTCGAAATTACTTATGTAATGTATAAACCCTTTCTAAATCTTTGATTACGTAAACCACAAAATCTGTTTTTCTATATCTATATTTCTTTCAATAATGACTCACCGACGTTCAGAATAATAAAACGTGGTTAACTGTTTACCACGTTCCGATTTCCTGAATGCGGCCTGGGGACATCGAAACATTAGTTAGTACCTAAAACTTAGTATGTATCTCGAGGTGTTAAATGAATAAATATATCTACGAAATGTAAAGGCCGCATAGCAGACAAATGTCTAAAACAAAAAGAACATTATTGCTTTAAGACCGAGGGGGGGGGGGGGGGCACAAAAATTTAATCTAGTTTTAATCGCATGTTTACAAAAAAATTTCATAATGTATCAAATCATTTTTATCGAATTCAGGTCTATATTGTGGTGCCAGCCAATTCGAGCTGCAAGACTTGAAGGGGGCGTGTCTTGGATATATAAAGGGGCGTGTCCAAGAACGAGAAACCACGCCTTTGTTGAATTCAGTAAGAAAATACAGTCATCATAAAGCATTAGACATTTTATTCGATATGGTAAATATATATTTATACTAATTTAAAAACTGTAGTGTCGACATGAAAATGCGAATATTCTTTAGTATCGTTTCAGCTGGGGAATAACTTGTGAGTGCAATTAAGATTAAAATTAAATTAAAATTTACATATATATATAAAAATCACGAAAAACAAAAGTGTTCTATCGGCTTACATGTAATTATTAATGTTATTCATGCAAAATGATAATAAATATCTTATATTAAGATTCAGTCACTTTTATAATGTTGCTTGATATGTAATAACCTCTTTAACTTTTAATGAAAATGATTGAATATTTTTCAGGTCCAAGATGCGACAGAAAGCCAAATAAAGAAGTACAAAGAAATATCAGTATAGGAGTAAAAATCCCGATCCAGGGTTTCAGCGACAATTACAATATCAATTCGTCCGAATTTTTGTTATGTTTGTTATTTTGTTATTGTTAATATATATTTTGTTATAATTTGATACCATATAATTTGTCAAACGGGTGTAAAAAAATAGAAATGAGATCGAACTGTCGTTTTCTTTTTTGAGTTTAGTTAACAAAAGTCATTAACATGCAAATTTAAGGGGGTATTACATTTGTATGTGGTTAAAAGCAGCGGTGTATCGCTGCCTCCGAAGCAAACACCCATTTGGGCGACGCAACCAGACGACGGTTAGTTGTTACGTGGGATAGTACGGTGATAAACGACGAAAGTGTTTAGATTCCTCGTCCGATAGACTATTACTTGTAGTAAGCGGGGGCGTTGAACCCACGATGTAAAAGTTCGAGTGACCAGAAGTCAGCTCTAGCGCCAACAATTTTCACCAGTAATGCAATTAATTCGCAAACTCTGACGCTCTTCTCACAGATCCTTTTCCCTTCATTAAACCACGCTATTCCATTCGAGCCATAAACTGCTCACCCGTCTCGACCCAAACGTAATTCATACAATAAGGGGAAACAAATGACGCACGTCACAAGTATAGAGTGAAGTGAACTAACCGAACCACAGTTGGTTACATCGAGAAATTGACAAATCTCAATCAAAAACATTTTAAATCGCCAACTCAGTTCATTCAGCTTTTTGTAGAATTTGCACACGTACTTTACTTAAAGAAGGTTATAGATATTAAACAATTTTTAACAAAATTATCGATAATGGATCACCTCCCTCTAATTTCACCCAAAACCCATTTAGCGCGCTCATTCAATTCCATTCCAAAATCATTCACTTTGTCAATTTCACGATATTAAATGTGGGTTCTCGACAGATTCCTGACAAACATATCAAAAGTGCATGCGAGAAATTGTACCTGATACGCGGATCCAACATTTTTTCAAAGAGAGAATCTAATCGAAACTAAATTGATTTTTTAAAACAAGTTTCGTCATTTGACATGCATGCTTAAATGTGATCCAATGATTTCAATACATTATGAACCATGTATTCTTGCCGAAATTCATAGGATATTGTAGGGGTCCTGACTCCTGACTCCTGAACCATTATATTTGCTCGGCGCATGTACATTTTTTCCATCAAATTTAATCACATAATTGTCTTACCTAGTAAACAAGTGAAAGTTAGAGTGTCAAATAACGATAGCGGTGCCACGAAAACAACAACAATTACAAATAATAATGGTAATATATAGAAGTTTTGAATTACTAAGATCTTGAAAAACGATCACCAGTCTTGTTCAAGCTGAAATGTTTCAGACATGGGTGAAGTGTGTGTAAAAGACATTTTTGAAGGTTTGACACGTTGAATGTTACGATGCACAAATGTTACCAGGGATGATTCAACTAAATATCCATCTCAATCCATATACAGTTAACAACATCGTGAAATTGACATGATGGATGATAAAATGAATGATTCACGAAATAAATTGGATGGGTGAGAGGAGCGTGATTAGAGTATAATTAAAAGGAGATCATCCAATTTATAACTTAACCCCCCCCATCCCTTTGATCAAAATCTGCCCTTTTTGTATTTGTGTGTATTTACGTCTCAATGAGAATCTTTAACACTCGGAACAGAAAATAAAATTGTGAAAAAATTGGTCAAATTTGAAACGTTTCAGAATTGATTTTGAAGCATTTTTGAAAAATCGCAATTTCACTGACACAATCGAATTCATAAGCGTCTTATTGGTTGTTTAGGAAAAAGGAAGCTATTTAATAGAATTTGCATGAATATTTCATTAAAGGGAGGTAATGAATATCGGTTATTTTGTTCATCCTGAACAAAATTATCAATATAAATTACATCCTTTTAATTTCACTCAAACCCATTCAGCTTATCAGTTTTTGTATTTGTGTGCATTTACGTTTCAATGAGAATGAGAACGCGCAACAGAAAATAAAATTGTGAAAATATTGGTCAAATTTGAAACGTTTCCGAATTGATTTTGAAGCATTTTTGATTTGAGTGTTTGTATGTTAGGTATGAATGAACGGGCCGCTGAGCGTACGATTTAGAATGGTTTTTAACGGTAACGGTGTTTCTAACCGTGAGTGAATCGATGACTTTGATAATCTACCTAGAGTACTAGTGAAATTGTCGAGTGATAAACCACCGAAAACTTTCGATAAAAAGTATTCACTGATATCAAGTTGAGATAAAAAGGGTTTCTAAATTCCAAAATTGACACAATACTTTATTTGAAGTGCGTTATCAACCAGGAACAGTTTTTTGTTCAATCAGGATCGATAAGCGAATATAAACCAATCTATTAACAAATCAATCAAATAGCTTGTGGGCGATAAGTTGCGCTATGATGTAGCATGAATTTTTTCAAGCGGAATGGGACTACATCGTGAAATTGACACCCAGTCTGATCAAAATCATTCTAAATCACTCCCTCAGCGCTCCATTCATCCCAAACACTCACTCAAAACGATCATAAAAATAAATTGTCATTTTGCAATTTCTCCTTGAAAGTAGTTATATAACCTAGCTTTCGATCATTTTGCCTTATTCAACGTTATCTAAACCTGATGGTCCATAGAAAACTGAAGCGGTGAGTTATAGAATGATTTTGGAATGGAATTGAATGGGTGTGCTGTGTAAATTTTGAGTGAAATTCAAGGAAGGCAATCCAATATCGCAAATTTTGTTCAAGATGAACAAAATTAGCGAGTTTTATTACTTCCCTTTAAAAAGTATACATGCATATATGTTCTGTATGTTCTTTAATCAACTTCTTTATTTCTCCGAGAACCAGTCAGACACTTACAATTATGTCAGTAAAATACGCGATTTTTCTAGCTATATGTGTTTTGCACGTAGCTGTTGATCTTATAGAAGTAGAATGTACGTTCATTTTTCGTGTGAAATCGATTTAATAACCTTAAAGCTTAAAACATCATTTAACGTGGGCGTCTTCTGTTATTTAGTTCAAGGCCCATTTTCAAACAACTGTAAATCAACAGCTTACCAAGCTATACACGAAATTCACACCTCGCTTTAGGCTGCGTTCAAAACAAAATAATTTTCGAAATCTAAGAAATAACCCCGCTTTGCACCTGAGTGTATGTGCAAATCGGGGCAACATTTCCCAAACGTTCACAAATGTTTTCAACTTCTGAATCCAGAGGTGTTGGTACGCTTAATTCTATAGGTTAAATTAATTTCTTGTTATGCAAACGGTCCTTTGGGTTAGGTCGTATAGATTCTCCCATTCTACTATGCATAACGTAATACATACAGTTAAAAACATCGCGAAACTGACACTCATTACTAAAGATTACGAAAAGATTTATCGCAAGTCAAAATCAAAAATCGTATCTTGTGTTTTCATTCATTGTTCGATTCTACCTTGCAATATCTCATTAGAATCGTCTATAGAAGACGATTCCAATAAGATGATGCATGGCATAATTCCACATTGAGTTAGTTCTCTAGGAGCAACCTTAATTTTTGACAAACGCAAAAAAGATCGCATGATATTTAGTAAAACGGGCCTCTGGTCAGTCTGCGCAAACCGCGAAGTCTGACTAGGGTCGACTCTTTTCGCACTTCCATGATGGTCCCTTTCTCGCGACTGGTCACATTTGCTTTTCTTCAGGCGTATTGACCGAAGTACTGACAGAAGTTGAATTGCCTAAATATGGCCCTAAAAATAATACGACCGGTTTACTTTTCTGTTCAAATGCCCGAGTGTTGTTGCGATTATTTAATGATTATATGATGTAGTTAACAAAAATAGACATGTGATGTTCCTAATTATCATGCATATTTATGAACATGTTTTGCGCATGTGCATCAAGACGTCATTTCAATGGTGATTCAGCCCTGAGTTCAGGATAACCAAACCATGCAAACAGTTTGCCAATTTTACACCGATTTGCACGCAAGTGCACGTGCAAAGCAGGGTATAATTGGCAAATTGCGTTCACCGTTTGGTCATTCTGAACGCAGGACAGACTCTGGCACAATATTTTTTTGTACTATGTATACTGTCCGACAAGATGACCTTATTCCCGTCTTCAAGGGAAGTTTTGTCAAATATCGACCCTCGCCAGACCATTTTATAGCACAGTCTAGTCGACGTTTTCATTGAGTTTTGATAAATGAAAAATCGGAAAAGACATGTGACTTCAAGTCCACAATCTGCAGTAAGCTGTTTCGCGAATACTTTTAACAACGTCGTGAAATTGACAAGATGAATGATTTTGGAATTAAATTGAATGAGTATGTTGAGCGAGTTTTGAATGAAATAAAAGGGAGGTTATCTAATACCGCTAATTTTGTTCATTCTGAACAAAATAAGCGATATTCATTACCTGCCTTTAATTGTAAAGTATACAAGTTTTATAAAAGGCTTCCCATTTCTTCAAGAACCAATCAGACGCTTACAATTTTAGTTCTGTCAGTAAAATCGCCTTTTTATTCTATTTAAATTTATTTTGAATGAAGCTGTTGATTGTATATTAATTTTGTAGCGTCTTTGAGCGTTTTGGGTGAGTGTTTGGAATGAATGAATGGAGCGCTTAGTGAGCGATTAAAAATTGTTTTGATTGAGATGAGATTTCACGATGTAACTTACTGTATGAGAACCCATCGCTCATTGAAAAACCCACCGGAGCTTCTGTTGTTTATTGAAACTCTAGCTACGCTTCTGAGTTTTATAGCTGACATCATAAAATTCACACTATTTTATCGAAACCAATCTAAAATATGCACAAGGCCTCATGTAAAGAAAGCATTGTTAACACAAATCGCTCAAAAACGTTCCGAAACAATTCAAACATTTAGCAATTCTAGTACAATCGATCAACTTATTCCGTAATTTTTATCGCGGCTGTTATTTTATAATCTCTTTTTTGTTTGAGGTAACACGAATCTATCTATAGAAATAGCGAATATGATTTCATTAAAAGGGGTTATGAAATATTGAATGCAGCAATATCTTTTTTTACGAAAGTGACAGAATAAATGTTTTGAACTTTTTAACAAAAGATGATCATTTAGTGAACGCATATTGTCTTTTCTATAGAACAAACTTAACATGCCTCTGTTATGATAAGAAGGCTTTAGACACGAAATATAATTATGCAGACTTTACTAATCGCATTGGTAAAATCTTTCAAACAAGCTATACAACAGCCATTTTAATTGCACAAAGTCAACCAATCAAGTTGTTCACACATCAACACGTGACAGGTGTCAAAATGGCTGATCATCGGTGATATAAAATTTAGTCTATCAGGTTTGAGAAAACCTTTATATTTATTTAGAATGTAGCTTTTGATTGTATATTTGTAGTAATTTTTGAGCGGTGTGTGTGTGTGTTTTGAATAAATGAATGAATGTATAGATAGATTTTGAGCGGTGAGCCGTGAAATCTACTTTAAACGGTTAAATATCCGTGCTATTCTTTCAAAATAGATAATACAGACATAACAAATATACAAATTACCTTTCAAATTGAAACCGAGTGCTTGTCTTAGATCTTAAGGTTTACCCATTAACCTATGCTAATGGACTCAACGCCTGGGTCAGAGCTCAGTTTTGAAAATACACCTTTTTTTATAGCGCTGAGTGAGCTATTTAGAATGTTTTGATTGAGATGGATGTCAATTTCACGATGTAACTTACTGCATGAGCGTCTAACGCTCATTGAAAAACCCACCGGAGCTACTGTTGTTTATTAAAACTCTAGCCACGCTTCTGAGTTTTATAGCAAACATCGCGAAATTCACACTATTTCATAGAAACCATTTTAAAATATGCAGCAGGCTTTATGTAAAGCATTTTTATCGCAAATCGCTCAAAAATGGTCAGAAACATTTCAAACAATCAACAATTTTAATACAATCGATAAACTTACTCCCTAATTTTTTATCGGCTCTTGTTTTGATTTTTTTTAGGTAACACGAATCTGTTCTATAGAAATAGCGATTAGGATTTCATTAAAAAGGGGTTAATGAAATATCGGTATTTGAACGATGGAATACACATTTTCTTTTTAGAATTTTGATACTATTCAATACTCGCATAGAAAACATACGAAAATTTGGACAGAAAATTTCATCACCTTTTGACGGGTTAAAATGAAGAATTAGTAGTCCGTGGAATATCTTTATTTCTCGATTTTGTTTCTTTGAATGTGGTTTTACGCCGCTTTCAACAATATTTCAGTTATATCGCGGCTGGAGTACCTAACAATGGGTTCCTGGTATTTTCCACACTAATACTACCACTACATCATTTGCTAACCTCCAGCTGCTATCTTATATAGGTCTACGATTATCAACCCATTGGTCGAAGACGAATAGTCGGATATAATGAGAGCGCCCTTCGGGAATCGAACCCGGGACCTTTTTCAAATCTTTGTTTTCCGTAAACGGAAATTTATTGAAACTCGCATACGATTAATGTTAAATTATTATGGATTCAATGTATAATATAAACTCGTATATTCCATGTTATTCATATTGCGCATTCATTGTTGTCATAGAGACATACTTAGCAGGACTCATGTTTGACCCTTAAACCAGGGTTTGACTCCCAAAAATCACAATTTGACCATAAAAATATGTTTGTCATTTTGACCCGCTGAATTTCCAGTGGCGCTGCTTATAGAATATGAAAAATTGCATACACTTTATTGCTTATGTTGTTTCAGTTTTGTAGAATACTTTAAAAGCTTATAAGGGTGCATGTTTTTTCATTTTTTTTAACCTCTACAAACCAGTTTTGATCCCAAGAAACTCATGGTCAAAGGATCAATGACTCCCAAATCTATAAAGCTATCACAAGCCCTGCATAGCAAGTTTTTTTGTGTCGCTATGTGCAAACAGGTAGGAACATCATGAAATTGATTTGTTGGGTAGTTTCGGGATGATTTCAAAATAGAACTTATTGAGTGTGTGGAACGAATTTTGAGTGACTTTTAAGGGATTTAAAACATAATCGATAATTTCGTTCAATTGGACAAAATTAGCGCTAATTTTCCTTCTCCCCTTTGATAAAACGTACGTATTCTTTTCTGATTTAAAGTCATTTCGGTCAAATAAGACGCTTGAAAAGTAGAAAAAAGAACAACAAAATTATGGATTTTATAGATTTTATTGAAAGGTTGAAATTTTCGAATGATTTCGAAGCCTTTTGCGTTGTTGTTTTGGAGTGCGTGTTTGGATTTAATTATTGGAGCGCTGTGCGAATCGTTTAGTACGGTTTTGGTCACAATGTGATAAGCTTGAATTTGTTATGCCAATAAGGCCATTTAGCATCTCCGTCATAAGATATGAAAAATAGAGATTGAATCTAGCATAGGTCAACCAAACGTCACTAATCAATACATATTAATCACATAAGGGCAAGAGTTCTGTCCGGTTTTGATTTATGTAATACATCTTATAATTTGAAAGATAATATTTAGAAAGTATTTCTTAGTAATATCGGCCCTGTCTTCAAAACAAAGAGGCTATGTTCATGGGTAATTGATCACAAATGACGTTGATTTACTCCCAAGGACCTTCATGACGGTTTTTTTTTTTTTAGTTTTTCGCGCGACATATAATATAACATTGACAATTTTGCACCAGTATTGATAATCAATAGAAACACTCAAAGTTTTATTGACTGTTATTTTCAAATGTCTGATATACGCATCTTATTAGCTATGCGATGTTTAAAAAGCATGACATCTTTTTTAATGAACTTTTGGATTCAAATGGCCATGTTTTTATAATGAATTTAATCAGAACAATCTTTGATTTTATTAAATTGAGGAAACAAAATTATCACTCATTGTAATCATCGATTATATTTAGCCTCCCTTGAAAATCATTCTAACTTGAATTATTCAATTTCATTTTTAAATTATCTTGTCAATTTCACGAAGTTAATTAACTATGATCTATCTCTGATCGTATTGTATCGCAGACTGTCCGAGGTCATCATTTTTTACTTGTATATTTTTTTAGAAATTAGAATTGCCACCCTATAGGTTTATTATGATTAAAATGATTATAGAAACAAGATCAAGCCTGTTGGTTAAGTTGAAAGGATCCATACAGCAATATCATTTTTTACGAAAGAGACATAATAAATGTTTTGAACTATTTAACAAAAGATGATTATTTAGTGAATGCATATTGTCTTTTTTATAGAACAAACTTTACATGCCTCTGTTATGATAAGAAGGCTTTAGAACAGATGGTTGAAAACGTGTTAGAAATGAAATATAATTATGCAGACTTATTAATTGATGTCTTTAAATCGTTTTCTCACTTACAAAACTTTACTTATCGCATTGGAAAATCTTTCAAACAAGCTATACGACAGCCATTTTAATTGCGCAAACTCAACCAACCAAGTTATTCACACATCAACACGTTACAAGTGTCAAAATGGCTGATCATCGATGATTTAAAATTTAGTCTGTCAGGTTTGAGAAAATAATTCTCGAGTAATTAGATAATTTTTTACTTATATATAAATGTTTGGGTCATCGAATGAAATCATAAACTTCTTACCAGTCGAATAACAAATAAATACTTACACACTTACGAATATATTAACACAGCTTCAAATTCATAATACAAAAGAAAATGGAAGACGTAAGAACAAGACTACTTCAGGAATCCGACCAATATGCGGAAAAATTGTTTTGGAATAACAACTATGATGAGAGTGATTTTGAAGGTATACTGATCATAAGCCTAAATTTTCTGAAATATTGAGTCTTCTTCAACAAAAATAATCTTGGTCTATCATTTCTGAATATTTTTTTTCTTTGACTTACGTGGTCCAAAACCTCTCAAAAACACTCCCACAGCTCTTCTATCTTTTATTTTACGCTCACTCGTATTACTCAACAATGCTCCAATATAATTTAAAATGCGCCAAATTCGTTCAAAAGCATGTATAATTCAATCGAATCGATCGAAGAATTGATAATTTTAATGACTGGGTGCTGTTGTTTAGCGTCTGATATGGCCATCAACAGACAACATTAGAAAATTACTATGAGTTTATTAATGATTAATTATTATTATATTTGTTGCACAGAATATTTTTGTTCATTATTCACTAGCGTACTATGATGAACACAAATATATTGAAACTTAATTTGCTTCGACAGTGTTAACCCTTCATTTTAGTCATAGACTGATCTTTTTTTTTTTCTTTCAGATTCCTTTTCGGAAGTTTCCTCGGGATACGAATCAACCGGAAGTTACAGTGACAGCGAATCACTTTCATCAGAAGAATCACGTGTCAGCCCAAAGCGGCCAATCAGGTCCAATGCAGGAGCCTCAACCTTTCAAAATGTACAGCAATTATGTGATAGTTTAGAATTGATTCTATCCATGCCAGATATGTGTGACGTCACTTTTGTCGTTGGACCAGAACGGATACCCGTACATGGGGTTAAGGCCATATTAGCCTGTAGGAGTCGGTAAGTGTAAAGAATTATATAATTGATGATAAGCCTTATTTCATGTTTTATTATTTCAATGAAGAAAACCGTTTTTCTCAACCTGAAAAACTGAGAGAATCTAAGAGGTTGATTTATACAAACATGAAACTAAATACAACCACTGCATCGTTTTCATCTGCAAAACCTGCACATTGGCCCGCTCATGTTATATGTGAACACAGTTTACTAGGTCAAAATTGTTCATGGAATAATGTCTATTGTATCATTCGTATCCTTGCAGGAAAATGCACGAACTGATTATTAAACACCAAAGCATGAAGATGGAAGAGCAAAAACTACAAAAGAAGAAATTCAAGAAGGATAAACAACTGTCTAAACTAGATGAAAAGTTGGTGATACCAGTGAAGAAATACGATGCAGTAGTGTTCAAAGATCTGATCAAATTCATACACTGTGGATCAGTTAATATAACAGACGAAACTGTGGCAGGTCAGTAATAGAAATTAATTTCTTTACATTTCAGACTAATTTAATGTAAAAACATTTTCTTAATCTTCGATAACATAAACGACAAACCTGTTTTCTATATCTATTATATTTCTTTCCATGATGACTGTCTGACGTTCAGAGTAACAAATCATGGTTAACTGTTTAACACGTTCCGATTTCCTAAACGCGGCCTTGGAATATCGAAACATTAGTTAGTACCTAAAACTTAGTATGTACCTCGAAGTGTTAAATGAATAAACATATCACCGAAATGTAAAGGCCGCATAGCAGACCAATGCCTTAAACAAAAAGAACATTATTGCTTTAAGACCGAAGGGGAGTACAAAAATTTAATTTTGTTTTTATCGCACGTTTACAAAAATTATTCATAATGTATCAAATCATATTCTTTTCGAATTCAGGTCTATATTGTGGTGCCAGCCAATTCAAGCTGCAAGATTTGAAGGGGGCGTGTCTTCGATATATAAATGGGCATGTCCAAGTAGGAGAAACCACGCCTTTGTTGAATTCAGTAAGAAAATACATCATAAAGCATCAGACGTTCTGTTCGACATGGTAAATATAACTCTAATATTTTAATAACATGTAAAGACATGTAAATGCTAATATTTATTAGTATCGTTTCAGTGATGAGCCTTGTGTGTGCAATTAAAAGTATTCCTTAACACAAGAAATGAATAAAGCACAAAAAATAATATTTCCAGCTAACAGCATCGTGAAATTGACAATGTGAATGATTTTGGAATGATAAGGGAATGAAAATGAATGAGTCTGAGGAGCGAGTTTTGAGTGAATTTAATGGGAGGTAATCCTTTATCGGAAATTTTGTTCAGGATGAACAAAATTTGCAATATTGATTACCCCCCTTCAATAAAAAATGCATTTAGGTTCTGTAAACAGCTTTCTATTTCTTCAATAACCTATTAGCCGCTAACAATTTAAATGATGTCAGTGAAATCGCGATTTTTCTCTATCAAAATTTATTTTGAATGACGTTGTTGATTCTATATTTTTCAATGGGTTTGAGCGTTTTTGAATGATTTGAGTGAGTGTTTGGAATGAATGATTGGAGCGCTGAGTGAGCGGGTTAAAATGGTTTTGATTGAGAGGAATGTCAATTTCACGATGTTACTTACTGTAGGTACCTGAAGATCTGGTACGGAATAAAATCCCCCCCCCTTTCATCACCAACTGGACGACAGTTAAAAATATAACGAAAACCGAAATTGTTCTATCAGCTTAACTATAAATGTTATTCATGCTCAATGCAAATTAATATCTTATTTATATAAATTCAGTATCACATTTGATATTTGAATGAAAGTACTTGTATATTTCTTCAGGTATTTGATGCGACAGAAAGCCATATAAAGAAGTACAGAGAAATATCAGTATTGGAAAAAATCCCGATCAAGGGTTTCAGCGACAATCACTATATTTGAAAACTTATTCGTGGGCAATCTTGTTTCATTTGTTTAATTTTGTTTATGTTGTTTGTTATTTTATTATTGTTAATATATATCCTGTTACAGTATTATATCAATTAATATGTCAAACACGAATAAAATATAAATGAAATCGAACTGTAGTATTTTTATTCAGTTTCTTTTCAGATATCAAGATTCATTGACATACCGTTAAGAACATCGTTAAATTGACTTTCATTCCGTTGAAAATCATTCTAAATCTGTCAACAAGCGCTGAGATATTCATTCCAAACACTTACTCAAACCATTCTAAAACGCTCAAAAATCACTAAAAGTGATGAGATCATAACTACATACGAAACAAAAATCGGTATTTCGCGGACATTATTAAATTTTGTAAGCGTTCTATGCCTTCGCGAAGATACCGATAGCTCTTCATGGAACCTGTTGGAGGAAGGTAATAAATATCGCTTATTTTGTTCATCCTGAATATAGCGATATTGGACTACCTCCCCTTAATCACAAATTCGCGAAATTCAAGGCGTCAAATAATGAAACCGGTGACACGAAAACAACAACAACATTTTGTAATAATAATATATGATAATAATAAATAGGAATTTTGAAATACTAAGATCTTAAGCGTTAAAACGACAACCAGTCTAGTTCAAACAGAAATGTATCAAAGATGGGTTTGTGAAGTTATAATAAAAGTCATTTTTTAAAGATTTGTCATTATTTTGATGCAACAAAAGTTATCAGAAATATGTGTTCAACTAAATGTCCATCTCAATCCATATACAGTTAACAACATCGTCAAATTGACATGGTGGATGATTTGGGAATTATGTACGAACGGAATTGGATGAGTAAGAGAGCGAGTTTTGAGTGAAATTAAAGGGAAGTAATCTAATATATTAGCCCCCTTTATCAAAATCTGCGTCATTTTGTATTTGTGTGTCTTCACTTATCAAAGAACATCTTTAAAACTCGAAACAGAAAATAAAATTGTGAAAATATTGATCAATCTTTCCGTCTTGATTTTGAAGTGTTATTGAATCGAGTGTGTGTATGTTAGGTATGAATGAATGGAGCGCTTATCGAGCGATTTAGATGGTTTTAAATGAGGTTAATTTCACGATGTTACTAACCGTGAGTGAATCAATGAGTTTGATCTAGCTAGAGAACTAGTGAAATCATCGAGTGATAAATCACCGAAAACTTTCGATTAAAAATGTTCACTGAAATCATGATGAGATAGAGAGGGTTTCTAAATTCCCAAATTGACACAATACTTTATTTGAAATGCGTTATCAACCAGGAACAGTTTTTTGTTCAATCAGGATCGATAAGCGAATATAAACCAATCTATTAACAAATCAATCAAATAGCTTGTGGGCGATAAGTTGCGCTATGATGTAGCATGTATTTTTTCAAACGAAAGGGGGCTACATCGTGGAATTGACACCCATTCTGATCAAAATAATTCTAAATCTCTCACTCGGCGCTCCATTCAGCCCAAACACTCACTCAAAGCGATCATGAAAATTATTGAAATAAATTGTCATTTTGCAATTTCTCCTTGAGATCAGTTATACAACTAGAAGTTTAAACCTCGCTTTCGATCATTTGCCCTATTCAACGTTATCTAAACGGGAACCAACTACCCAAAAAGACCTGATGGTCCATAGAAAACTGAAGTGCTCAGTTATAGAATGATTTTGAAATGGAATTGAATGGGTGTGCTGTGTGGATTTTCAGTGAAATTAAAGGGAGGCAATCCAATATCGCTAATTTTATTCAAGACGAACAAAATTAGCGATTTTATTACCTCCCTTTAAAATGTATTTATGCATATATTTTCTATATATGCATATATGTTCTTTATTCAACTTCTTTATTTCTCCGAGAACCAATCAGACAGTTACAATTACGTCAGTAAAATCGCGATTTTCTAGCTATATTTGTTTTGCACGTAGCTGTTGATCTTATAAAATTAGAAAAAAATAGATAAAATTATAAAATTTTTCGTGTGAAATCGATTTAATAACCTTAAATCTTAAAACATCATTTAACGTGGGCGTCTTCTGTTATTTAGTTCAATATCAATTTTCAAACAATTGTAAATCAACAGCTTACTCAGCTTTACGCGAAATTCACCCCTCGCTTTAGGCTGCGTTCAAAACACAATAATTTTCCAAATTTAAGAAAATACCTCGCTTTGCACCTGAGTGTATGTGCAAATCCGGACAACGTTTCCCAAACCTTCACAAACGTTTTTGACTTCTGAATCCAGGATTGTCGGTATTGTGTTGTGTTTTTTTTACTCGAGGATAACACGATAAATGGTCGAATGACTCTTATTTTCATCGTGGTCCTAACTCATTCCAGATATTATCTTACACATAGAGAGAGAGGCAATGGGTTCTAACCATTGCTACCCACTTCAACAGCTTGTGTGGACTGGGTCCCTGTTTGTAAAGTGTCCTGCGGTAGGCCTAACACTGTAGGTTAAATTAACTTCTTGTTATGCAATCGGTCCTTTGGGTTAAGTCTTATAGATTATCCCATTCTACCATGCATAAATTAATATATACAATTAAAAACACCGCGAAACTGACTCTCATTCCGAACAAAATAATTCTTAATTATTCTCTCAATCTGATGTTGATTTTAAAGTGTCTGATTTGTTTTCGAAGACAAACAAACAGACAAATGCGTATATTTTATTAAGGGAGGTAATAAAAATTGCTTATTTTGTTTATATTGAACAAAATTAGCGATATTGGATAACTTCCCTTTTATTTCACTCAAAACTCGCTCCTTAAACTCATTCAATTTCATTCCAATTTCATTCCAAAATCATTCATCTTGTCAATTTCACGTACATCTAGCTTTTTTGCATTTAACGCTTAAACTTTACGCTTAAGACGCTCAAATAAAATGACATGCATAGTTATCAAGACGTCATTTCAATGGTGATTCTGCCCTGAGTTCAGGATAACCAAACCATGCAAACAGTTTTCTAATTATACCCCACTTTGCACGCAAGTGCACGTGCAAAGAAGGGTATAATTGGCAAATTGTTTGCTCTGTTTGGTTATTCTGAACACGGGGCAGATTGTGGCATTCTGACTTTTTTTTCTTATTTTACTATGTATTCTGTTCGACAAGATGACCTTATTCCCGTCTTATACGGAAAGAGAGCCAAATATCGACCCCGCCAGACCTTTTTTATAGCAGAGTCTAGTCGAAAGATTTCCCTGGGTTTTGTAAAATGAAAAATCGTAAATGACATTTGACTTCATGTCCACTATCAGCAGTAAGTCGTTTCGTGTGGTTTCCGTGGTCTAGAGGTAGAGCGTCGGACTCTTGACCCAAAGGTCCCGAGTTCGATTCCCGAGAGCGGCTTTCGATCTTAATTCTTTCATTGACCCACACATTCGGCGCGAGTACTGATGAATTTTCCAGGAAGCAAAATCGAGGGGGATTAATCTAAGTTGTAAGAGCTTGTTTCCCAATCGATGTAAAATAAATAGGTTTAAATCAAATCGTTTCGCGATTACAGATAACAACATCGTGATGAATGCTTTGGAATTTAATTTAATGAGTATGATGAGCGAGTTGGGAGTGAAATTAAAGCGAGGTAATCCAATACCGCTAATTTTGTTCAGGATATTTATTATCTCTCTTTAATAAAAAAAGTTTACGGGCTTTAGAAAGAGCTTCCCATTTCTTCAAGAACCAAGCAGACGCTTACAATTTTAGTTATTAATTTTGTAGCGTCTTTGTGCGTTTTGGGTGAATGTTTGGAATGAATGAATGGAGCGCTGAGAGAGCGATTAAAACTTGTTTTGATTGAGATGAATGTCAATTTTGCGATGTAACTTACTGTATGAGACCCCTTCGATCATTGAAAAACCCATCGGAGCTACTGTTGTTTATTGAAACTCTAGCTACGCTTCTGAGTTTTGTAGCTAGCAATGTGAAATTTATACTATTCTATCGAAACCATTCTAAAATATGCACAAGGCTTTTTGTAAAGCATTGTTATAACAAATCGCTCAAAAACGTTCCGAAACAATTCAAACATTCAACAATTCCAGTACAATCGATCAACTTATTCCGTAATTTTTATGGCGGCTGTTGTTTTTTAAGCTCTTTATTAAAGGTAACACGAATCTATCTATAGAAATAGCGAATAGGATTTCATTAAAAGGGGTTATGAAATATTGCATACAGCAAAATCATTTTTTACGAAAGCGACAGAATAAATGTATTTGGGATATTAATCAAAAAAAGAGATCATATATTGAACGCATATTGTGTTTTTTATAGAATAAACTTAAAAAGGCCTCTGTTATGATAATTAGGCATTAGAACAGATATTTGAAAACGTCTAAGAAAAGGAATATAATTATGCAGACTTATTGATAGTTGTCTTAAAATCGTTTTCTCACTTACAAAACTTTACTTATCGCATTGGAAAATCTTTCAAACAAGCTATACGACAGCCATTTTAATTGCTCAAAAGCAACCAATCACGTTATTCACACATCAACACGTGACAAGTGTCAAAATTGGCTGATCATCGGTGAAATAAAATTTAGTCTGTCAGGTTTGAGAAAATTATTCACGAGTAATTAAATAATTTTTTACTTATATATAAATGTTTGGGTCATCGAATGAAATCATAAACTTCTTACCAGTCGAATAACAAATAAGTACTTACACACTTACGAATATATAAATACAGCTTCAAATTCATCATACAAAAGAAAATGGAAGACGTAAGAACAAGACTGCTTCAGGAATCCGACCAATATGCGGAAAAATTGTTTTGGAATAACAACTATGATGAGAGTGATTTTGAAGGTATACTGATCATGATTAAGCCTAAATTTTCTGAAATATTGAGTCTTCTTTAACAAAAATAATCTTGGTCTATCATTTCTGAATAGTTTTTTTCTTTGACTTACGTGGACCAAAACCTCTCAAAAACACTCCCACAGCTCTTATATCTTTTATTCCATGCTCACTCGTATTACTCAACAATGCTCCAATATAGTTTAAAATGCGCCAAATTCGTTCAAAAGCATGTATAATTTAATCGAATCAATCGAAGAATTGATAATTTTAATGTCTGGGTGCTGTTGTTAAGCGTCTGATATGGCCGTCAACAGACAACATTAGAAAATTACTATGAGTTTATAAATGATTAATTATTATTAAATTTGTTACACAGAATATTTTTGTTCTTCATTATTCACTAGCGTACTATGATGAACACAAATATATTGAAACTTAATTTGCATCGACAGTGTTAACCCTTCATTTTAGTCATAGACTGATCATTTTTTTCTTTCAGATTCCTGTTCGGAAGTTTCCTCGGGATACGAATCAACCGGAAGTTACAGTGACAGCGAATCACTTTCATCAGACGAATCACGTGTCAGCCCAAAGCGGCCAATCAGATCCAATGCAGGAGAATCAACCTTTCAAAATGTACAACCATTATGTGATAGTTTAGAATTGATTCTATCCATGCCAGATATGTGTGACGTCACTTTTGTCGTTGGACCAGAACGGATTCCCGTACATGGGGTTAAGGCCATATTAGCCTGTAGGAGTCGGTAAGTGTAAAGAATTATATAATTGATGATAAGCCTTATTTCATGTTTTATTATTTCAATGAAGAAAACCGTTTTTCTCAACCTGAAAAACTGAGAGAATCTAAGAGGTTGATTTATACAAACATGAAACTAAATACAACCACTGCATCGTTTTCATCTGCAAAACCTGCACATTCGCCCGCTCATGTTATATGTGAACACAGTTTACTAGGTCAAAATTGTTCATGGAATAATGTCTAATGTATCATTCGTATCCTTGCAGGAAAATGCAAGAACTGATCATTAAACACCAACACATGAAGACGGAAGAGCATAAACTACAAAAGAAGAATTCCAAGAAGGATAAACAATTTTCTAAACTAGATGAAAAGTTGGTGATACCAGTGAAGAAATACGATGCAGTAGTGTTTAAAGATCTGATCAAATTCATACAAAGTGGATCAGTTAGTATAACCGATGAAACTGTAGCAGGTCAGTAAAAGAGATATATTTTCGAAATTACAGTAATATAGAAACCTTTTCTAAATCTTTATTGACTTAAACTTCTAATCTGTTGTCTATATCTTAACCCTTGTCATGCTGATCCCGGAATATTCCTGCTTTAGCAGGAGGTATGGAAAAACATCGGCCTGCACATATGTGCAGTCTGATCTTAGTACATACCACCTGATTATCCATTTTAAACCAGAAAAGTCTCAGAAATTAAATTTTCAAAATCAAATGCTGACTCACAATTAGGAAAAACAGAGCTTTCAGCACTTTGATTTATACATAATGTTGCAAAGGTTTTTTATTCATCATGACAAGGGTTAAATTCCATAATGACTGTCCGACGTTCAGAATAACAAAACATGGTAAACTGGGGACATGGTAGCTTTACATCGTAAAATGACTCATTCCGATAAAGACCATTCTAAATCGCTCACTCAGCGCTCCATGCATTCATTCCAAATTACTACTTGAATATGTCACACTTTAATAAGTGTTTACAAAAGTTATTCACAATGTTTTAATTATATATTTTTCGAATTTAGGTCTATACTGTGGTGCGAGTCAATTCCAGCTGGAAGACTTGAAGGCAGCATGTCTTGAATTCTTAAAGGGGCGAGTCCAAGAAAGGGGAAACACGCCTATGTTGAATTCAATAAGAAATTACAGTCATCATAAAGCATCAGTCGTTCTATTCGATATGGTAAATATATCTATAATAAATTAATTACTCTAGTGTCGACATGTAAATGAAAATGTTTATTAGTATCGTTTCAGTGAAGAGTTTAAGTAATAACCAGTGAGTGCAATTTTTAAACCCTTTTACACAAGAATTGAATAAAGCATCAAAACTCACTCAAAAACTTTTTTTAGATTTATAAAATTGTAGTGTGTCTCTAATAAAATTTCAATTCATTAAGATGCAGGAGAAAATTTCTACCCTTTATCAACAACTGGAGGACAATTATAAATATCACGAAAAACGAAACTGTTCTATCGGCATACATGTAATAATCAATATTATTCATACCAAATGATAATAAATATCTTATAGTAAGATTCATTATAATTATACTTGATTTGTAATAATTTCTTTAACTAGGTTGTTAAATGAAACTACTTGTATATTTTCCAGGTGTCTGATGCGACAGTAAGCCAAATAAAGAAGTACAGAGAAATATCAGTTTAGAAAAAAAGTCAAGGATTTTAACGACAAATTTTAATATTTACTTCCGTCGGAAATTTTGTTGTTTGTTCTTTTGTTGTTGTTAATAATATCATTTGTTAAGTATTAAAATAATAAATTTTTGAAATACGAGTAAAAATATAAATGAAATCGAACTGTCGTTTTCTTTATTCAGTTATCAAGAGTCTTTGATATACAGTTAAGAGCTATGGAATTTTGACGATCAAAACCAATCTAAATCGCCCAAACAGCGCTCCATCTTTTCATACCAACGCTCACATTAACTATTCCCCTTCATTACAACCACACTATTTCATCCAAGCCATCAACTGCTCTTCCGCCCTGGCCCTAACGTCATTCGTACAATAAGGGAAATCAAATTACGCACATCTCAAGTACAAATGTAGTTGTCAATTGTCAAATGACTTATTCCCAGTGTTAGGCCTGCACCGTGATAGACAGACGAATGGGTAACAGAGTGAGCTGATCGGACTACTCTTAGTAACATCGCGAAATTCACATTCATCTCAATCAAAACCTAAATCGCTCCTTCATTCATTCTTTCCGAACGCTCACTCATACCATTCAGAAACGCTCCAAAATCACCGTAAAGATATAGCTGATATATAGCTGAAAAATCGCAATTTCACTGACACAATCGAACTCATAAGCGTCTTATTGGTTGTTTAGGAAAAAGGAAGCTATTTAATAGAATTTGCATGAATATTTCATTAAAGGGAGGTAATGAATATCGGTTATTTTGTTCATCCTGAACAAAATTATCAATATTAATTACAACTCAAACCCATTCAGCTTGTCAGTTTTTTTATTTGTGTATATTTACGTATCAATGAGAATGAGAACTCGCAACAGAAAATAGAATTGTGAAAATATTGGTCAAATTTGAAACGTTTCCGAATTGATTTTGAAGCCGTTTTGAATTGAGTGTTTGAATGTAAGGTGTGGATGAACGAAGCGCTGAGCGTACGATTTAGACTGGTTTTTAACGGTATCGGTGTTACCAACCGTGAGTTAATCGATTACTTTGATAATCTACTAGTGAAATTATCGAGTGATAAATCACCGAAAACTTTCGATTAAAAATGTCCACTGAAATCATGTTGAGATAAAAAGGGTTTCTAAATTCCTAGTTGAAACAAGACTTTATTTGAAGTGCGTTACCAACCAGGAGCAGTTTTTTGTTCAAGCAGGATCGATAAGCGAATATAAATCAATCTATTGACAAATCAATCAAATAGCTTGTGGGCGATAAGTTGCGCTATGATGTAGTATGTATTTTTTTCCAAACGAAATGGGGCTACATTTTGAAATTGACACACATTCCGATCAAAATGATTCTTAATCACTCAGTCAGCGCCCCATTCATTCATACAAATAACGCTCTTAAATCTATCAAAAAACGCTCAAATTCACTTTAAAAAAGGTTAATAATAGTATTCAAAATAGATATGGGTAGATAAAAGCCACGTTATACTACCATGGTCGAATGTTGTAAACGTACGATGGGTTCGTGTGACATGGAAAGCAGTCTACAGAACCTGTAAACGGTTATCGACCCATTGGTGAGAGACAGTTAAGACGGAAAGAATGAGTGTCGCCGTCGGGGATCGGACCCGGGACGATAAAGACGTTTACCGTTATTCTAATTGTCTGAATGATATACGCATCTCTTTAATAATGCGTTTTTTAAGAAGCATGGCATCTTTTTTCTGAACTTTAGGGTTCAACAGGCCACATTTTTGTAATGAATTGAATCAGAACAGTCTTTAATTCTATTAAATGGAGATAACAAAATTATCACTCATTGTAATAACCGATTATGTTTAGCCTCCATTGAAAATCAATCAAACTTGAATCATTCAATTTCATGACTAAGACCTCTCCGAGATCGTATTGTAACGCAGACTGTCCGAGGTCATCATTTTTTACATGTATATCTTTTAAGAAATATGAATAGCCACCCTATAGGTTTATTATGATTACAATGATTATAGTAACAATACCAATCGTGTTGGTAAAGTTGAAAGGACCCATACAGCAATATCATTTTTTTTTCGAAGGTGATAGAATAAATGTATTGAAATATTTAAAAAAAAAAAAAAAAAAAAAGAAAAAAAAAAGGAAAAAAACCCTTAAAATACCTCTATTACGATAAGTAGCCTTAGAACAGGTTTTGAAAACGTCTAAAACACGAAGTATGATAATGCTGACTGATTAATTGGTGTTTTTAAATCGTTTTCTCACTTAAAAACTTTACTTATCGCATTGGAAAATCTTTCAAACAAGCTATACGACAGCCGTTTTAATTGCTCAAAAGCAACCAATCAAGTTATTCACACATCAACACGTGACAAGTGTCAAAATGGCTGATCATCGATGATATAAAATTTTGTCTGTCAGGTTGGAGAAAATTATTCACGAGTAATTGAATTATTTTTTACTTATATATAAATGTTTGGGTCATCGAATGAAATCATAAACTTCTTACCAGTCGAATAACAAATAGGTACTTACACACTTACGAATATATAAATACAGCTTCAAATTCATCATACAAAAGAAAATGGAAGACGTAAGAACAAGACTTCTCCAGGAATCCGACCAATATGCGGAAAAAATGTTATGGATTAACAACTATGATGAAAGTGATTTTGAAGGTATACTGATCATGATTAAGCCTAAATCTTCTAAAATATTGAGTCTTATCTAAAATAAATAACCTAGGTCTGTCATTTCTGATTAATTTTTTTTCTTTGACTTACGTGGACCCAAACCTCTCAAAAACACTCCCACAGCTCTTCTATCTTTTATTCCATGCTCACTCGTATTACTCAACAATGCTCCAATATAGTTTAAAATGCGCCAAATTCGTTCAAAAGCATGTATAATTCAATCGAATTGATCGAATAATTGATAATTTTAATGACTGGGTGCTGTTGTTTCCTTATCGAGTTAACAAATGTCTTGAACATGCAAATTTAAGGGGGTATAACATTTGTATGTGATTAAAAGCAGCGTTGTATGGCTGCCTCCAAAGCAAACACCCATTTGGGCGACGCACCCAGACGACGGCTAGTTGTTAGGGGGGAATACAGTACGGAACATCGGGAATTTGACAATCATTTCAATCACAATCCGATCATTCACGGGCAATCACGTTCAATCAGCGTTCAGCGTTCAATCAGCGTTCAATCAAAATTTTAAAATCAGCGTTCAATCAGAATCGTTTCAAAGCGTTCAATCAGAACCGTTCACTCATTCCGATCGGTTACATGATAAGAAACCGTTCAATCAGTTTTAACGAAATTATTTTTTGTTTGATTAAAAATAATTCATTTTGTTGATAGAATAGATAAATAAAAAAGCAAAGTCACAATCTTCTCGAATAGCTCTAGCGAGTTTCGGAAACATCCAGGCAAATTAAAGGCGAGACGACGAGTACTTGCGCGTGTTCGTTTCTTATTCAAGTTCGATCCAAATACCGTTTTCGCCTCAATGCCAGTTCGCCAGTAGAGAATGAAAGGATGAACAGCCAAGAGATTTTCCTTTCTTTCTTTAAACAATTTCTCTCCTCAGTGGCCGGCTTTACCGGGACCAAAATGTTTTATTAAAGGCAAGAACAAGTGCTTTCAATTGAATGGTAAACCAATCCTATCAATGTTACTCTTCAATATTTCATTGATTAGGACATGCTCACCAGCCACGACATGCATCTCATTTTCATACGGCGGATTCACGGAGAATGTAATATAGACTGGTAAACCTGTCCCATCTACGCTATCCTCCGATCTATATCGATGGATTGAGGCAGGCTCGCCAGTCAAACCCCAACTCTTGATATTACTGTATTTTACCAGTGAATGCAGTAAGAAGAATCTGGAAATTGAAAATTGAATGAGTGTGATGAGCAAAATAAGATTGATTTTCAAGGGAGGTAAAACAAAATCGATAATAAATTAGTGCTAATTGATTACCTCCCTTTAAAAGATCTACCAGCTTTTCTAGATTTGTGTCTTTACAGACAAATCAGACCCTTAAAAATCAATGACAGCCTTAAAAAATCATACAATCATTTTATTGGAATGCTGATTATTTTTCACAGATTCAAAGTGTTTTTTAATGATTTTGGAGCGTTTTAAATTGATTGGAGTGAGTGTAAGGAATGAAATATTTGAGCACTAGGCGAGTGATTTCGATTGGTTTTGGTCTAGATGAATGTCAATTTCACAATGTGATTTGCCGTTACACAAGACCTTTTCTGAACCATCAGCTGGGAGAAGAAAGTCAAATTTGATGGATGCCACCATCAGAGATTGGGCCTGGGACCCAACAATGTGTGTGTTAGAAAGGGGGGTTAACACTGCTTTTAACAATCTTAGAGTCTTTTCAGCTTTTCAAGCACTACCATTAGATCCCTTCCTAGCCTCTAGCTGCTATCCCACATAGGTTTATGATAATTAATCCATAGGGGCTAAGCCTAGCAGTAACGCAGGGCTGTCAAACATGGGTAGCGAGTTAGAACCCCGGCTCAGCCAACTTTCATCCGTCAAAATTGATTATACTAGAGTCAACGGCTAATGATATTTTACTAACGATAAAATGTAGCACGCTTTAGATGGATGAGCAGCTAGTGGCTCACAAGAAATGTTGAGGTTTTACTGGTGTGAGAAAGGATATGAGTTGGTGCACTGGCCAACTATAATATAACTGCACTAATATTGAAAGTGGTATTAAACCCCATGCAAACAAAACATATCAACCCATTCGGGGGAACAAATTGTAGGAAAGGACATTGGCTCTAGGAGCAAATGAATGGGTGTCGGATACACTATCAAAGCAGTTACCCAAATACATCCGCCTATATAGTTGTGATGACAATATATTTCACATATCCTTGAGTCACTTACAACACATGCTAAATATGGCTTGATTTGTATAGAGGTAGTGGACCCTTAATAGTTCCTCCACATATCCGAACTCATGATCTTTCACAATGTTTACAAAGGTTTCATAATTAAAATCATTAGGAAACCTCAGTTAACACTGTTACAGTTCATTACTCTCAAAATGTTGTGTATCTTTCACGGGTATACTACCTTAATCCAATTCAATCTGAACCTGGAAATTCCCATTTTGGCAGGAGATATAGACAAGGATCATCCTGAACATATGTGCAGTCTGATCTTAGTCTACACCATCTTTTTTACCAAGAACTGTGTCGAGACAAAAGACAAAATTTGTTGGATGATATTTCTTTCAGAGACATTCCGCACTTTGCTTTAAAGCTAGTGTAATTTAGCCTGGATTTATACTTAGCATAAGAAGGGTAAATGGCCATTGGCATTGATGAGCTATTTCCCATGTGCGGATCCAGTGGGGGGATATCAGGACAAAAAGGTTACATTGAAATATTTTTTTTTATCTTTTTTAACCTCTACAAACCAGTTTTGATCCCAAGATACTCATGGTCAAAGGGTCAATGACTCCCAAATCTATAAAGCTATCACAAGCCCTGCATAGCAAGTTTTTTGTGTCGCTATGTGCAAACAGGTAGGAACATCATGAAATTGATGTGTTAGGTAGTTTCGGGATGATTTCAAAATATAACTTATTGAGTGTGTGGAACGAATTTTGAGTGACCTTTAAGGGATTTAAAACATAATCGATAATTTCGTTCAATTGGACAAAATTAGCGCTAATTTTCTTCTCCCCTTTGATAAAACGTACGTATTCTTTTCTGATTTAAAGTCATTTCGGTCAAATAAGACGCTTGAAAAGTAGAAAAAAGAACAACAAAATTATGGATTTTATAGATTTTATTGAAAGGTTGAAATTTTCGAATGATTTCGAAGCCTTTTGTGTTGTTGTTTTGGAGTGCTTGTTTGGATTGAATTATTGGAGCGCTGTGCGAATCGTTTAGTACGGTTTTGGTCACAATGTGATAAGCTTGAATTTGTTAAGCCAATAAAGGCCATTTAGCATCTCCGTCATAAGATATGAAAAATAGAGATTGAATCTAGCATAGGTCAACCAAACGTCACTAATCAATACCTATTAATCACATAAGGGCAAGAGTTCTGTCCGGTTTTGATTTATGTAATACATCTTATAATTTGAAAGATAATATTTAGAAAGTATTTCTTAGTAATATCGGCCCTGTCTTCAAAACAAAGAGGCTATCTTCATGGGTAATTGATCACAAATGACGTTGATTTACTCCCAAGGACCTTCATGACGTTTTTTTTTTTAGTTTTTCGCGCGACATATAGAATAACATTGATAATTTTGCACCAGTATTGATAATCAATAGAAACACTCAAAGTTTTATTGACTGTTATTTTTAAATGTCTGATATACGCATCTTATTAGCTATGCGATGTTTAAAAAGCATGACATCTTTTTTTAATGAACTTCGATTCAAAAGGCCATGTTTTTATAATGAATTTAATCAGAACAATCTTTGATTTTATTAAATTGAGGTAACAAAATTATCACTCATTGTAATCAACGATTATATTTAGCCTCCCTTGAAAATCATTCTAACTTGAATTATTCAATTTCATTTTTAAATTATCTTGTCAATTTCACGATGTTAATTAACTAGAATCTATCTGTGATCGTATTGTATCGCAGACTGTCCGAGGTCATCATTTTTTACTTGTATATTTTTTTAGAAATTAGAATAGCCACCCTATAGGTTTATTATGATTACAATGATTATAGAAACAAGATCAAGCATGTTGGTAAAGTTGAAAGGATCCATACAGCAATATCTTTTTTTATGAAAGTGACAGAATAAATGTTTTGAACTATTTAACTAAAGATGATCATTTAGTGAACGCATATTGTCTTTTTTATAGAACAAACTTAACATGCCTCTGTTATGATAACAAGGCTTTAGAACAGATGTTTGAAAACGTGTTAGAAATGAAATATAATTATGCAGACTTTTTAATTGATGTTTTTAAATCGTTTTCTCACTTACAAAACTTTACTTATCGCATTGGAAAATCTTTCAAACAAGCTATACGACAGCCATTTTAATTGCTCAAAAGCAACCAATCAAGTTATTCACGCATCAACACGTGACAAGTGTCAAAATGGCTGATCATCGATGATATAAAATTTAGTCTGTCAGGTTTGAGAAAATTATTCACGAGTAATTAAATATTTTGTTCTTATATAAATATTTTGATCATCGAACGAAATCATAAGCCTACCAGTCGAATAACAAATCAGTACTCACACACTTACGAATACATTAACACAGCTTCAAATTTACCAAAAAAATGGAAGACGTAAGAACACGATTGCTACAGGAATCCGACCAATACGCGGAAAAATTGTTTTGGAATAACAACTATTATGAAAGTGATTTTGAAGGTATACTGATCATGATTAAGCCTAAATTTTCTGAAATACTGAGTCTTCTTTAACAAAAATAATCTTGGTCTATCATTTCTAAATATTTTTTTCTTTGACTTACGTGGACCAAAACCTCTCAAAAACACTCCCACAGCTCTTCTATCTTTTATTCCATGCTCACTCGTATTACTCAACAATGCTCCAATATAGTTTAACCCTTTCCTGTTTTACAAAATTTTGGACCTGTCCAAATTCAAAGGTTTTGCAGACGAAAATGTAAAGTGTATTTAATTTGAAAAATAACCATTCAGTAGGGTAGAAAATAGTGTGGAAAAAGAAGAAATTTCTTCTTTTTTCACAATGTTTTCTCAATCATAAAATGACAGGCACGTAAAAAGCCGGGATTAAACAGCAAAGGGTTAAAATCCGCCAAATTCGTTCAAAAGCATGTATAATTCAATCGAATCGATCGAAGAATTGATAATTTTAATGACTTGGTGCTGTTGTTTAGCGTCTGATATGGCCGTCAACAGACAACATTAAAAAATTACTATGAGTTTATTAATGATTAATTATTATTAAATTTGTTGTACAGAATATTTTTGTTCATTATTCACTAGCGTACTATGATGAACACAAATATATTGAAACTTAATTTGCTTCGACAGTGTTAACCCTTCATTTTAGTCATAGACTGATCTTTTTTTCTTTCAGATTCCTTTTCGGAAGTTTCCTCTGGATACGAATCAACTGGAAGTTACAGTGACAGCGAATCACTTTCATCAGAAGAATCACGTGTCAGCCCAAAGCGGCCAATCAGATCCAATGCAGGAGAATCAACCTTTCAAAGTGTACAACCATTATGCGATAGTTTAGAATTGATTCTATCCATGCCAGATATGTGTGACGTCACTTTTGTCGTTGGACCAGAACGGATTCCCGTACACGGGGTTAAGGCCATATTAGCCTGTAGGAGTCGGTAAGTGTAAAGAATTATATAATTGATGATAAGCCTTATTTCATGTTTTATTATTTCAATGAAGAAAACCGTTTTTCTCAACCTGAAAAACTGAGAGAATCTAAGAGGTTGATTTATACAAACATGAAACTAAATACAACCACTGCATCGTTTTCATCTGCAAAACCTGCACATTCGCCCGCTCATGTTATATGTGAACACAGTTTACTAGGTCAAAATTGTTCATGGAATAATGTCTATTGTATCTTTCGTATCCTTGCAGGAAAATGCACGAACTGATAATTAGTCATGGGAACAAGAATCGACAAACACAGTATTGAATGGAATAGGTATAGGTATATTCTATCTGTCAGACCAATTATATCCAACGTTACAAAACAATTATCTAAACAGCTCAAATACTTGAAACGAGACACAAGGCAATTCAATTAGAACAGCTATAGGCTGCACCAACCAATTACCTTGAAGCAATATGTCTGATAGCTGGAATCAAACATGAATGCTTACGGAAAATGAGCATGAGTATAATTTACAGATGAGTCAATCCAGCAACAGACATAGAGCGTTACGGCCTTATTAGATAAACCAACTTTGATATATATCAACACGAACTCATATCAATTTAACCTATGCTTAACAATTAATAGGAAATCAATCATTTAAATATCAAATCTTATACACTGATTTATGAGTATTCCAAGCTCCTAATGTATATAACTGATTTTTCAACCAATCATGTCGAAATACAAATTAATTATAATTTTTAAACGGGTGGGAAGGGAGGGTTGACCAAAAAATGACAACGTGGTCTGACAAACAATAAACCAAACTGTGCTGTACTTTGCTCAGCACGAGATTTTTCAATGATCCCGCGCAAGAATACATAACCCTGACCAATCAGAATCTTGTTATGACAAATTACCAGGTTTTACGAGGCACGCAAAACCGGGCCTATTAAACACCAAAGCGTGAAGACGAAAGAGCATAAACTACAGAAGAAGAAATTCAAGAAGGATAAACAACTTTCTAAGCTTGATGATAAGTTGGTGATTCCAGTGAAGAAATATGATGCTGTAGTGTTTAAAGATCTGATCAAATTCATACACTGTGGATCAGTTAGTATAACAGACGAAACTGTGGCAGGTCAGTTTTATAAATGAATTTTCTTTAACTTTCAGAACGTTCGAGATAACTAATTTAGCTTAGAAACCTTTTCTGAATCTTCGATCACGTAAACTACAAATTTGTTTTCTATAATTCTTTTGGTTCAAACATCGGAATGATAGTCAATTTCACGATGTTATAAATTGTATATGTTTATCTTAAGGGTAGAAAGCACATTTAACTTTGTTTTATCGTATGTTTACAAAAATTATTTACAATGTATTTATTTCTTTAATGCTTTTCGGTGGTTTATCGAGAAATAACGGTAGATTATCACTTGATAAACTCACCACAAAAGCAGTGAAATTATTAAAAAAAATTATACTCTGCTTTATTGCATTTCATCCTATCTGACGTCATCTGTACGGGGCGAAATAAGTGACGTCACAATGAACGTTGCATAGCAGTCACGCGCAAAATGACGCGCTTTACGGAAATATGTCCTAGAAATTTCACATTTTGTTTCATTTTTGCATTAAAGAAATAGAATAATCGTTTGTTTTTCGAGTAAGATTGATTAATATTTCATTTCGTGAAAAACAAAAGCTATATTTTCACTCTTGGCTATGCCACTCGTTAAAATATAGCTTTTGTTGTTCACTCAATGAAATATAAATCGATCTTACACTTAAACAAACGTTTATCCTCTATTTATATTATATTTCGAATTCAGGTCTATACTGTGGTGCAAGCCAATTCCAGCTAGAAGACTTGGAGGGGGCGTGTCTTGAATACATTGAGGGGCGCGTCCAAGAAAGGGGAACCACGCCTATCCTGAATTCAACAAGAAAATACAGTCATCATAGGGCATCAGACGTTCTGTTTGAAATGGTAAATATATATAAATATTATATTAATATCTCTAGCGTCGGCATGTGAATGCGAATATTCATTTTTAACTTTCCAGTGATGAGTCTGGGGAAATCTTAAAGAATTCTTTAAACAAAAAAATAATTAAGCATCAATACACACTCAAAAATAATAATTCGATACCTTTAGATTTGGTACGGAAGAATGTTACTTCCCTTTCATCAACAATTGTACGACAATTATAAATATCACAATAAACGAAATTGTTTTGCGGCTGAATTATAAATATTATTCATGCCCAATGCAAATTTATATCTTACATTTGAATTCAGTCACATTTATAATGTCACTTGGTATGAAATAATATATTAAACTAGATGTTATAAGGAAACTACTTGTATGTTTTTCCAGGTGTGTGGTGCGACAGAAAGCCAAATTAAAAGGTACAGAGAAATATCAGTGTAGGAGAAAAATCCCTATAAAGGTTTTCAACGACAATAACACTATTTGCTTATTCGTCGGAAATCGTGTAATGTTCTTTGTTATATTGTTATTGTTGGTATATTATCTGTTACAGTATTATATTAATAAATTTGTGAAACACGAATAAATATAAATGAAATCAAATTGTCGTTATCTTTAATCAGTTTTTTCAGAATATCAAGATATATAAACATGCAGTTTAGATCCACACACTTATTCGATTTCATTAAAAAAATCATTGTTTTAACTGTGTGTGTTTCAAAGGGCATTACATTTGTTTGTGTTTAAACGCAGCGATGTGTGTTTCACTTTATTTATCGTCGCCTCCGAAGCAAACGCCCAAATGGGCGACAAACCAAGAAGACATTTCTTTCTTATTGTGGGGGGGGGGGGGTATTACAGGGATAAATGACTAAATGCTGAGATGCCTAATTCGATAGACAATATCTCGTAGTTTTTTAGTGTACCAGCACGGGAATTGAACCCATGATATCAAAGTTCGAGTGACCAGAAGTCAAGTTTTAGGGGTCCATACCATATATGCCTTGTGCACGGAGGGACCTTATAATACTACAAAATCATCATCAAGTCAAGTTTTATGCCAACAAATTTTATCAGTAATGCAGTAAATTCAAGATGATATTTCCCTTATTTACAACTACACTATCTCATCCAAGCCACCAACTGCTCATCCGCCTTGGCCCTAACATTATTCGTACAAAAAGGGGAAACAAATTACTCACGTCAAATGTACATGTCAATTGTCAAATGACTTATTCCCAGTGTTCGACCTCAAAGTCCAGAGTGACAGACAGACGAATGGGTAACAGAGTCAGCTGACCGGGCCAAAATTAGTTACAGTGTAAAAATGACATTCTTCTCAATCGAACCATTATAAATCGTTCTTCGGCGCTCAATTATATCATTCAAACCATTCGACAACGTCCCTAAATCATTCGAACAATAACCGAGTACTTGACTTATCCAAGTGTTCGACCTCAAGGTCCACCGTGATAAACAGACGACTGGCTGACAGAATGAGCTGACTGGGCTACAAATAGTTACATCGCGAAATTCGCAGTCATATCAATCAAAACCATTATAAATCGCTCACTCAGAGCTCCATTCATTCATATCAAACACTCAGTGAAACCATTCAAAAACGCTCAAAAATCACTAAAAAAGAACAAATCAACAACTACATTCAAAATACATAGATAATATTTAAAGGTTTGAGATACTAAGATTTCGAAAAACGATCATCAGTCTTAATTAAGCTAAAATGTATCAGACATGGGTGAGTGAAGTGTGTGTAAAATGAGGGTTTGACATGAGCGAAATTTGAGTGAAACTAAATGGAGGGAATCCAAAATAATACATTACAACCCCCTTATCCTTTTGTGTTAGTGTGTCTTCACCCATCAATGACTTTAAAACTCGCAAGAGAAAATAATATTGTGAAAATATTGATCGATTTTTAAACGGTTCCGTGTTGATTTTGAAGCGCTTTTGAAGTGACTGTGTGTGTGTTTCCATTTATTTATCGTCGCTACCGTAGCACATGCCCATATGAGCGACACCCCCCAGAAAACGGTTTGTTGTTACGCGGAATAGTGCAAGGATACATGACGAAACTACTGCAGAGATCTGCCATAGTTCTTTAACGTGCTCCGTGTAAAGCACCGTCTCACGGGCCATCGGTTTAACGTCTCATCCGAAAGACAATTAGTTTATTAGTGTGCCAGCCCGGTAATTGAACCCATGCCGTCGAACTTCAATGGTTTTGAAATCCGGTGCTTGACTGTGTGTATGTTAGGTATGAATAAATGGCGCGCTGAGCGTACGATTTAGAATGGTATTAAATGAGGTAGATTAGTGAATTGGTGACTTTGATAATCTAGCTATAGTACTAGTGAAATCATCGAGTGATAAATCACCGAAAACTTTCGATAAAAAGTATTCACTGAAATCAAGTTGAGATAAAAAGGGTTTCTAAATTCCAAAATTGACACAAGACTTTATTTGAAGTGCGTTATCAACCAGGAACAGTTTTTTGTTCAATCATGATCGATAAGCGAATATAAACCAATCTATTAACAAATCAATCAAATAGCTTGTGGGCGATAAGTTGCGCTATGATGTAGCATGTATTTTTTCAAACGAAATGGAGCTACATCGTGAAATTGACACTCATTCTGATCAAAATCATTCTAAATCACTCACTCAGCGCTCCATTCATCCCAAACACTCCCTCAAAGCGATCATGAAAATTATTGAAATAATTTGTCATTTTGCAATTTCTCCTTGAAATCAGTTATAAAACTAGAAGTTTAAACCTCGCTTTCGATCATTTCGCCTTCTTCAACGTTATCTATTCGGGAACCAGCTACCCAAAAACGACCTGATGGTCCATAGAAAACTGAAGCGCTCAGTTATAAAAAGATTTTGGAATGGAATTGAACGGGAGTGCTGTGTGGATTTCAAGGGAGGCAATCCAATATCGCTAATTTTGTTCGTCTTGAACATACAATTTTTATTACCTCCCTTTAAAATATATTTATGCATATATGTTCTATATATGTATATATGTTTTTTATCAACTTGTTTATTTCTCCGAGGACCAATCATACACTTACAATTATGTCAGTAAAATCGCGATTTTTCTAGCTTTATTTGTTTTGAATGTAGCTGTTGATCTTGTAGAAATAGAATTTTCGTTTCTTTTTCGTATAAGATCGATTTAATAACCTTACAGCTTAAAACATCATTTAACGTGGGCGTCTTCTGTTATTTAGTTCAATGCCCATTTTCAAACAACTGTACATCAACAGCTTACCAAGCTATACACGAAATTCACCCCTCGCTTTAGGCTGCGTTCAAAACAAAATAATTTTCGAAATTTAAGAAAATACCCCCTTTTGCACCTGAGTGTATGTGCAAATCGGGGCAACATTTCCCAAACGTTCACAAAAGTTTTTGACTTCTGAATCCAGGGTTGTCGGTAGGCTTAACATTATAGGTTTAATTCACTTCTTGTTATTCAATCGGGCCCTTGGGTTAAGTCGTATAGATTCTCCCATTCTACTATGCATAAATTAATATATTCAGTTAAAAACATCGCGAAACTGACACCCATTCCGATCAAAATCATTTTTAATCATTCACTCAATCCGGTGTGGATTTTGAATTGCCTGATTTGTTTTAGAAGACAAAGAACTAGAAAATGCGTATGTGTTATTAAAGGGAGATAATAAATATCGCATATTTATTTTATCTTGAACAAAATTAGCGATATTGGATTACTTCCCACGTATTTCACTCAAAACTTGCTCAATTAACTCATTCAATTTCATTCCAAAATCAGTCATCTTGTCAATTTCACTATGTTCTTTACTGTACATCAGGCTTTCTTGCATTTTACGCTTTAATCAAAGACGCTCAAACAAAATGACATGCGTAGTTATATATCGTATAGGCCCTGTGTATTCTTGTCGGGCGCAGTGCTTTTGCGGATCGGTGAATTAAATTGCATGGTCAGATTTTTCCCTCTGTCTGCCAACTTTTTTCCTGCGCCATAAATACGCTTCGGTACTAAGTACTTATCAATTTCTAAATATCAAAGTACTCAGTTAAGCAATGAAGAGAATAATTGTTGAATTCAATGAGGTATGATACTAAAAACATTATCAGACTGTATTAAGAAAAAAAATAACAAATTTTATCGTTTAGTATTTCCTCATTATAAAGCGTTTTATTTGTAGATCTAAAAAAATTATATTAGGTAATAAATAACATGCTATCAAACCACTTGAGGTTTTTAAAGATAACAGATTGAAGTTCTCTATTTGTATATCATGCATATGGCACTGCACATTTAGCTACTTGACTTTTTTATTTTAATAACCCTTTTTATGAAAACATGATATCAATCGATACATCGAAACATTTTTGGGGACCATAAAAAAAAAAAAAAAAAAAAAAATTGAACCCCGCAGAAAAATGAAATCTATTTTGGGGTCTTGATCTATTTAGAAATAAATCGCTCAGATGTATGTATATTCAATGTAGTTCACTTCGTGAAATTATTTTCTATTCCACCCGAGAACAGTGTAGATTTAATTGTTCACTCTATCGCTTTTTCAATGACCAATTAAAAAAACATCACTTTTTCATATCCGTCGAAGTGCTCAGAAATATTTCGCAACGCTCAAAAACTTTGCAAACATTTTATGATTCTTTTGGCTGGCGTCGACTTGTTCGTGCGTGAAGACACACAAGCAATCGATAGAATAGCTTGTACATCCTATTAAAGAGAAATAATTAGATATGGCTCTTGTTTCAATTTGAAAGAACTCGAATATCTAATGGCTGTCTTCTTTTGACCCCTGAGGTGCAAATTATATTAATGAAAACGATTCGTGGTAGAGAAATGTATTTGGCTATTTATGTGAAAAAGGACTGTCTATGCAGTGCGAAAAGTATAGCCTTTGCTCTTTCCTAATTCTCCTTTATAATGCTATTTTCTGTTAAAAGGCAGGGCGTCTTAGTGGATCAAAAGAGAATCTTCCAATTTCTGTTTTAATACATGTATTTGTATAGAATTGTATATCAAGAATTACATCGGTTTAACTCCATAGATTTTTGTAAACTATAAACATTGAGGAAAACGCAATACGTGGAAGTGAACACTTTGATTTGAAACTCAGTTTAAATGTTAGTTACGTAATTCGGTCTCAGGTTGATATGTGCTGGATTTAAAATCTTTATCCACCATTTCTATAAGGAATTATCTGATGGTTCAATTGGCGTGACGAGTAATTGGCGTTCAATCTAAAATTGAAATAGCTTATTTTATTAGATTATGAAATGGATGAGCCCTCTCTCGCAGATATTGATTGCTTGTTATCAACACTCCCTTGTCGCTATCAAAAAGGGGAAATCCCTAATTTAATGAATTTTGGGATAAATTTTTGACAGTCACGATATAGGATAGGGTTTCTTATCTTTTGTTCTGTTCTGTTCTTATCGATGCGTGCGGGCGTGCGGGCTTGCTTGCGTGCGTGCGTGTGTGTGTGTTTTTTGAGAATGAGTGAAAGAGAGAGAGAGAGAGAGAGAGAGAGAGAGAGAGAGAGAGAGAGAGAGAGAGAGAGAGAGAGAGAGAGACTAAGACAGAGACAGAGACAGAGACAGAGACAGAGACAGAGAGAACGTTGAATGTGTATTTACATTGAGAAGGAATCGGTTCTTTTAATGGTAGTGTTACCAAATAGTCTCTTATAATTCTAAATAAGAATGGTCACATATATTCTGTTATGCTGTAGTTTTATCCATTTGTACATTTGTAAAAGTGCATATATATATGTGAATGAGACTTTAATAAACTATAAAATCTTATCAAGGGACAAGCGAGATTACCAAGAATTAATCGATTACAGATTTAATTATAAGAAAAGAATCTATTGACCAATCAACTAACATTTTAACCATGCTGACTGTTTAAATCCGTTGGATCTCCGCCATTTTGTTTCAAACGTTTTTTTGAATGTATATAAAACTTCGTAAAATCAGTCTGAAAAACTGCAGTTACATTATAAGGGTCTTTCACGAACGGTCCCAATTCTCTTCATGTCCGCGATTATATATCTTGAATATAAATGATGTTTTGGTATTCGCGGTTTTGATCATTCACTCGCATACAGTTTACAACATCGTGAAATTAACAAAATGATTGATTTTTATTGATATTGGATAAGGTGGATGAGCGTATTTTGAATGATTTTAAGGGAGGTAAAATATAATCGCATATCGGATTTTCTTTTACCTCCCTTTAAAAACCCTTCTTACTTTTATGATTTGTGACTTCATGCACATATTAGACGATGAAAAATCAATACAAGTAAAAAATTAGTCAATTAATTGATTTGTTTGAAATGTTGATCATTTGAACGATATCGAGTCGTTTTTGGAACATTTTTAAGCAATTTTGAGTGATTGTTTGGAATGAATGATTGGTGAAATGAGAGAGTAATTTTGATTGAAGTGAGTGTCAATTTCACGATGTAACTAACTTCGCGATGATTTTCGTTGATGTTTGCTTTTCGCGGTTTTGATCATTGACTCGAATATCAGATACATTCAATATGACAATCAAAACCATTCCAAACCCCTAAGCGTGTCATCTATGTCGAAAGAATAAATAAAGCAACATAACTCTCTACAAGCAGCCCTCCAAGCTTTGCGTTAGATATGAATTTTTGCAAAAATTTTTGATCCCGCGCAAGAATACATAACCCTGACCAATCAGAATCTTGTTATGACAAATTACCAGGTTTTACGAGGCACGCAAAACCGGGCCTATTAAACACCAAAGCGTGAAGACGAAAGAGCATAAACTACAGAAGAAGAAATTCAAGAAGGATAAACAACTTTCTAAGCTTGATGATAAGTTGGTGATTCCAGTGAAGAAATATGATGCTGTAGTGTTTAAAGATCTGATCAAATTCATACATTGTGGATCAGTTAGTATAACAGACGAAACTGTGGCAGGTCAGTTTTATAAATGAATTTTCTTTAACTTTCAGAACGTTCGAGATAACTAATTTAGCTTAGAAACCTTTTCTGAATCTTCGATCACGTAAACTACAAATTTGTTTTCTATAATTCTTTTGGTTCAAACATCGGAATGATAGTCAATTTCACGATGTTATAAATTGTATATGTTTATCTTAAGGGTAGAAAGCACATTTAACTTTGTTTTATCGTATGTTTACAAAAATTATTTACAATGTATTTATTTCTTTAATGCTTTTCGGTGGTTTATCGAGAAATAACGGTAGATTATCACTTGATAAACTCACCACAAAAGCAGTGAAATTATTAAAAAAAATTATACTCTGCTTTATTGCATTTCATCCTATCTGACGTCATCTGTACGGGGCGAAATAAGTGACGTCACAATGAACGTTGCATAGCAGTCACGCGCAAAATGACGCGCTTTACGGAAATATGTCCTAGAAATTTCACATTTTGTTTCATTTTTGCATTAAAGAAATAGAATAATCGTTTGTTTTTCGAGTAAGATTGATTAATATTTCATTTCGTGAAAAACAAAAGCTATATTTTCACTCTTGGCTATGCCACTCGTTAAAATATAGCTTTTGTTGTTCACTCAATGAAATATAAATCGATCTTACACTTAAACAAACGTTTATCCTCTATTTATATTATATTTCGAATTCAGGTCTATACTGTGGTGCAAGCCAATTCCAGCTAGAAGACTTGGAGGGGGCGTGTCTTGAATACATTGAGGGGCGCGTCCAAGAAAGGGGAACCACGCCTATCCTGAATTCAACAAGAAAATACAGTCATCATAGGGCATCAGACGTTCTGTTTGAAATGGTAAATATATATAAATATTATATTAATATCTCTAGCGTCGGCATGTGAATGCGAATATTCATTTTTAACTTTCCAGTGATGAGTCTGGGGAAATCTTAAAGAATTCTTTAAACAAAAAAATAATTAAGCATCAATACACACTCAAAAATAATAATTCGATACCTTTAGATTTGGTACGGAAGAATGTTACTTCCCTTTCATCAACAATTGTACGACAATTATAAATATCACAATAAACGAAATTGTTTTGCGGCTGAATTATAAATATTATTCATGCCCAATGCAAATTTATATCTTACATTTGAATTCAGTCACATTTATAATGTCACTTGGTATGAAATAATATATTAAACTAGATGTTATAAGGAAACTACTTGTATGTTTTTCCAGGTGTGTGGTGCGACAGAAAGCCAAATTAAAAGGTACAGAGAAATATCAGTGTAGGAGAAAAATCCCTATAAAGGTTTTCAACGACAATAACACTATTTGCTTATTCGTCGGAAATCGTGTAATGTTCTTTGTTATATTGTTATTGTTGGTATATTATCTGTTACAGTATTATATTAATAAATTTGTGAAACACGAATAAATATAAATGAAATCAAATTGTCGTTATCTTTAATCAGTTTTTTCAGAATATCAAGATATATAAACATGCAGTTTAGATCCACACACTTATTCGATTTCATTAAAAAAATCATTGTTTTAACTGTGTGTGTTTCAAAGGGCATTACATTTGTTTGTGTTTAAACGCAGCGATGTGTGTTTCACTTTATTTATCGTCGCCTCCGAAGCAAACGCCCAAATGGGCGACAAACCAAGAAGACATTTCTTTCTTATTGTGGGGGGGGGGGGGGGTATTACAGGGATAAATGACTAAATGCTGAGATGCCTAATTCGATAGACAATATCTCGTAGTTTTTTAGTGTACCAGCACGGGAATTGAACCCATGATATCAAAGTTCGAGTGACCAGAAGTCAAGTTTTAGGGGTCCATACCATATATGCCTTGTGCACGGAGGGACCTTATAATACTACAAAATCATCATCAAGTCAAGTTTTATGCCAACAAATTTTATCAGTAATGCAGTAAATTCAAGATGATATTTCCCTTATTTACAACTACACTATCTCATCCAAGCCACCAACTGCTCATCCGCCTTGGCCCTAACATTATTCGTACAAAAAGGGGAAACAAATTACTCACGTCAAATGTACATGTCAATTGTCAAATGACTTATTCCCAGTGTTCGACCTCAAAGTCCAGAGTGACAGACAGACGAATGGGTAACAGAGTCAGCTGACCGGGCCAAAATTAGTTACAGTGTAAAAATGACATTCTTCTCAATCGAACCATTATAAATCGTTCTTCGGCGCTCAATTATATCATTCAAACCATTCGACAACGTCCCTAAATCATTCGAACAATAACCGAGTACTTGACTTATCCAAGTGTTCGACCTCAAGGTCCACCGTGATAAACAGACGACTGGCTGACAGAATGAGCTGACTGGGCTACAAATAGTTACATCGCGAAATTCGCAGTCATATCAATCAAAACCATTATAAATCGCTCACTCAGAGCTCCATTCATTCATATCAAACACTCAGTGAAACCATTCAAAAACGCTCAAAAATCACTAAAAAAGAACAAATCAACAACTACATTCAAAATACATAGATAATATTTAAAGGTTTGAGATACTAAGATTTCGAAAAACGATCATCAGTCTTAATTAAGCTAAAATGTATCAGACATGGGTGAGTGAAGTGTGTGTAAAATGAGGGTTTGACATGAGCGAAATTTGAGTGAAACTAAATGGAGGGAATCCAAAATAATACATTACAACCCCCTTATCCTTTTGTGTTAGTGTGTCTTCACCCATCAATGACTTTAAAACTCGCAAGAGAAAATAATATTGTGAAAATATTGATCGATTTTTAAACGGTTCCGTGTTGATTTTGAAGCGCTTTTGAAGTGACTGTGTGTGTGTTTCCATTTATTTATCGTCGCTACCGTAGCACATGCCCATATGAGCGACACCCCCCAGAAAACGGTTTGTTGTTACGCGGAATAGTGCAAGGATACATGACGAAACTACTGCAGAGATCTGCCATAGTTCTTTAACGTGCTCCGTGTAAAGCACCGTCTCACGGGCCATCGGTTTAACGTCTCATCCGAAAGACAATTAGTTTATTAGTGTGCCAGCCCGGTAATTGAACCCATGTCGTCGAACTTCAATGGTTTTGAAATCCGGTGCTTGACTGTGTGTATGTTAGGTATGAATAAATGGCGCGCTGAGCGTACGATTTAGAATGGTATTAAATGAGGTAGATTAGTGAATTGGTGACTTTGATAATCTAGCTATAGTACTAGTGAAATCATCGAGTGATAAATCACCGAAAACTTTCGATAAAAAGTATTCACTGAAATCAAGTTGAGATAAAAAGGGTTTCTAAATTCCAAAATTGACACAAGACTTTATTTGAAGTGCGTTATCAACCAGGAACAGTTTTTTGTTCAATCATGATCGATAAGCGAATATAAACCAATCTATTAACAAATCAATCAAATAGCTTGTGGGCGATAAGTTGCGCTATGATGTAGCATGTATTTTTTCAAACGAAATGGAGCTACATCGTGAAATTGACACTCATTCTGATCAAAATCATTCTAAATCACTCACTCAGCGCTCCATTCATCCCAAACACTCACTCAAAGCGATCATGAAAATTATTGAAATAATTTGTCATTTTGCAATTTCTCCTTGAAATCAGTTATATAACTAGAAGTTTAAACCTCGCTTTCGATCATTTCGCCTTCTTCAACGTTATCTATTCGGGAACCAGCTACCCAAAAACGACCTGATGGTCCATAGAAAACTGAAGCGCTCAGTTATAAAAAGATTTTGGAATGGAATTGAACGGGAGTGCTGTGTGGATTTCAAGGGAGGCAATCCAATATCGCTAATTTTGTTCGTCTTGAACATACAATTTTTATTACCTCCCTTTAAAATATATTTATGCATATATGTTCTATATATGTATATATGTTTTTTATCAACTTGTTTATTTCTCCGAGGACCAATCATACACTTACAATTATGTCAGTAAAATCGCGATTTTTCTAGCTTTATTTGTTTTGAATGTAGCTGTTGATCTTGTAGAAATAGAATTTTCGTTTCTTTTTCGTATAAGATCGATTTAATAACCTTACAGCTTAAAACATCATTTAACGTGGGCGTCTTCTGTTATTTAGTTCAATGCCCATTTTCAAACAACTGTACATCAACAGCTTACCAAGCTATACACGAAATTCACCCCTCGCTTTAGGCTGCGTTCAAAACAAAATAATTTTCGAAATTTAAGAAAATACCCCCTTTTGCACCTGAGTGTATGTGCAAATCGGGGCAACATTTCCCAAACGTTCACAAAAGTTTTTGACTTCTGAATCCAGGGTTGTCGGTAGGCTTAACATTATAGGTTTAATTCACTTCTTGTTATTCAATCGGGCCCTTGGGTTAAGTCGTATAGATTCTCCCATTCTACTATGCATAAATTAATATATTCAGTTAAAAACATCGCGAAACTGACACCCATTCCGATCAAAATCATTTTTAATCATTCACTCAATCCGGTGTGGATTTTGAATTGCCTGATTTGTTTTAGAAGACAAAGAACTAGAAAATGCGTATGTGTTATTAAAGGGAGATAATAAATATCGCATATTTATTTTATCTTGAACAAAATTAGCGATATTGGATTACTTCCCACGTATTTCACTCAAAACTTGCTCAATTAACTCATTCAATTTCATTCCAAAATCAGTCATCTTGTCAATTTCACTATGTTCTTTACTGTACATCAGGCTTTCTTGCATTTTACGCTTTAATCAAAGACGCTCAAACAAAATGACATGCGTAGTTATATATCGTATAGGCCCTGTGTATTCTTGTCGGGCGCAGTGCTTTTGCGGATCGGTGAATTAAATTGCATGGTCAGATTTTTCCCTCTGTCTGCCAACTTTTTTCCTGCGCCATAAATACGCTTCGGTACTAAGTACTTATCAATTTCTAAATATCAAAGTACTCAGTTAAGCAATGAAGAGAATAATTGTTGAATTCAATGAGGTATGATACTAAAAACATTATCAGACTGTATTAAGAAAAAAAATAACAAATTTTATCGTTTAGTATTTCCTCATTATAAAGCGTTTTATTTGTAGATCTAAAAAAATTATATTAGGTAATAAATAACATGCTATCAAACCACTTGAGGTTTTTAAAGATAACAGATTGAAGTTCTCTATTTGTATATCATGCATATGGCACTGCACATTTAGCTACTTGACTTTTTTATTTTAATAACCCTTTTTATGAAAACATGATATCAATCGATACATCGAAACATTTTTGGGGACCATAAAAAAAAAAAAAAAAAAAAAAATTGAACCCCGCAGAAAAATGAAATCTATTTTGGGGTCTTGATCTATTTAGAAATAAATCGCTCAGATGTATGTATATTCAATGTAGTTCACTTCGTGAAATTATTTTCTATTCCACCCGAGAACAGTGTAGATTTAATTGTTCACTCTATCGCTTTTTCAATGACCAATTAAAAAAAACATCACTTTTTCATATCCGTCGAAGTGCTCAGAAATATTTCGCAACGCTCAAAAACTTTGCAAACATTTTATGATTCTTTTGGCTGGCGTCGACTTGTTCGTGCGTGAAGACACACAAGCAATCGATAGAATAGCTTGTACATCCTATTAAAGAGAAATAATTAGATATGGCTCTTGTTTCAATTTGAAAGAACTCGAATATCTAATGGCTGTCTTCTTTTGACCCCTGAGGTGCAAATTATATTAATGAAAACGATTCGTGGTAGAGAAATGTATTTGGCTATTTATGTGAAAAAGGACTGTCTATGCAGTGCGAAAAGTATAGCCTTTGCTCTTTCCTAATTCTCCTTTATAATGCTATTTTCTGTTAAAAGGCAGGGCGTCTTAGTGGATCAAAAGAGAATCTTCCAATTTCTGTTTTAATACATGTATTTGTATAGAATTGTATATCAAGAATTACATCGGTTTAACTCCATAGATTTTTGTAAACTATAAACATTGAGGAAAACGCAATACGTGGAAGTGAACACTTTGATTTGAAACTCAGTTTAAATGTTAGTTACGTAATTCGGTCTCAGGTTGATATGTGCTGGATTTAAAATCTTTATCCACCATTTCTATAAGGAATTATCTGATGGTTCAATTGGCGTGACGAGTAATTGGCGTTCAATCTAAAATTGAAATAGCTTATTTTATTAGATTATGAAATGGATGAGCCCTCTCTCGCAGATATTGATTGCTTGTTATCAACACTCCCTTGTCGCTATCAAAAAGGGGAAATCCCTAATTTAATGAATTTTGGGATAAATTTTTGACAGTCACGATATAGGATAGGGTTTCTTATCTTTTGTTCTGTTCTGTTCTTATCGATGCGTGCGGGCGTGCGGGCTTGCTTGCGTGCGTGCGTGTGTGTGTGTTTTTTGAGAATGAGTGAAAGAGAGAGAGAGAGAGAGAGAGAGAGAGAGAGAGAGAGAGAGAGAGAGAGAGAGAGAGAGAGAGAGACTAAGACAGAGACAGAGACAGAGACAGAGACAGAGAGAACGTTGAATGTGTATTTACATTGAGAAGGAATCGGTTCTTTTAATGGTAGTGTTACCAAATAGTCTCTTATAATTCTAAATAAGAATGGTCACATATATTCTGTTATGCTGTAGTTTTATCCATTTGTACATTTGTAAAAGTGCATATATATATGTGAATGAGACTTTAATAAACTATAAAATCTTATCAAGGGACAAGCGAGATTACCAAGAATTAATCGATTACAGATTTAATTATAAGAAAAGAATCTATTGACCAATCAACTAACATTTTAACCATGCTGACTGTTTAAATCCGTTGGATCTCCGCCATTTTGTTTCAAACGTTTTTTTGAATGTATATAAAACTTCGTAAAATCAGTCTGAAAAACTGCAGTTACATTATAAGGGTCTTTCACGAACGGTCCCAATTCTCTTCATGTCCGCGATTATATATCTTGAATATAAATGATGTTTTGGTATTCGCGGTTTTGATCATTCACTCGCATACAGTTTACAACATCGTGAAATTAACAAAATGATTGATTTTTATTGATATTGGATAAGGTGGATGAGCGTATTTTGAATGATTTTAAGGGAGGTAAAATATAATCGCATATCGGATTTTCTTTTACCTCCCTTTAAAAACCCTTCTTACTTTTATGATTTGTGACTTCATGCACATATTAGACGATGAAAAATCAATACAAGTAAAAAATTAGTCAATTAATTGATTTGTTTGAAATGTTGATCATTTGAACGATATCGAGTCGTTTTTGGAACATTTTTAAGCAATTTTGAGTGATTGTTTGGAATGAATGATTGGTGAAATGAGAGAGTAATTTTGATTGAAGTGAGTGTCAATTTCACGATGTAACTAACTTCGCGATGATTTTCGTTGATGTTTGCTTTTCGCGGTTTTGATCATTGACTCGAATATCAGATACATTCAATATGACAATCAAAACCATTCCAAACCCCTAAGCGTGTCATCTATGTCGAAAGAATAAATAAAGCAACATAACTCTCTACAAGCAGCCCTCCAAGCTTTGCGTTAGATATGAATTTTTGCAAAAATTTTTGATCCCGCGCAAGAATACATAACCCTGACCAATCAGAATCTTGTTATGACAAATTACCAGGTTTTACGAGGCACGCAAAACCGGGCCTATTAAACACCAAAGCGTGAAGACGAAAGAGCATAAACTACAGAAGAAGAAATTCAAGAAGGATAAACAACTTTCTAAGCTTGATGATAAGTTGGTGATTCCAGTGAAGAAATATGATGCTGTAGTATTTAAAGATCTGATCAAATTCATACATTGTGGATCAGTTAGTATAACAGACGAAACTGTGGCAGGTCAGTTTTATAAATGAATTTTCTTTAACTTTCAGAACGTTCGAGATAACTAATTTAGCTTAGAAACCTTTTCTGAATCTTCGATCACGTAAACTACAAATTTGTTTTCTATAATTCTTTTGGTTCAAACATCGGAATGATAGTCAATTTCACGATGTTATAAATTGTATATGTTTATCTTAAGGGTAGAAAGCACATTTAACTTTGATTTATCGTATGTTTACAAAAATTATTTACAATGTATTTATTTCTTTAATGCTTTTCGGTGGTTTATCGAGAAATAACGGTAGATTATCACTTGATAAACTCACCACAAAAGCAGTGAAATTATTAAAAAAAATTATACTCTGCTTTATTGCATTTCATCCTATCTGACGTCATCTGTACGGGGCGAAATAAGTGACGTCACAATGAACGTTGCATAGCAGTCACGCGCAAAATGACGCGCTTTACGGAAATATGTCCTAGAAATTTCACATTTTGTTTCATTTTTGCATTAAAGAAATAGAATAATCGTTTGTTTTTCGAGTAAGATTGATTAATATTTCATTTCGTGAAAAACAAAAGCTATATTTTCACTCTTGGCTATGCCACTCGTTAAAATATAGCTTTTGTTGTTCACTCAATGAAATATAAATCGATCTTACACTTAAACAAACGTTTATCCTCTATTTATATTATATTTCGAATTCAGGTCTATACTGTGGTGCAAGCCAATTCCAGCTAGAAGACTTGGAGGGGGCGTGTCTTGAATACATTGAGGGGCGCGTCCAAGAAAGGGGAACCACGCCTATCCTGAATTCAACAAGAAAATACAGTCATCATAGGGCATCAGACGTTCTGTTTGAAATGGTAAATATATATAAATATTATATTAATATCTCTAGCGTCGGCATGTGAATGCGAATATTCATTTTTAACTTTCCAGTGATGAGTCTGGGGAAATCTTAAAGAATTCTTTAAACAAAAAAATAATTAAGCATCAATACACACTCAAAAATAATAATTCGATACCTTTAGATTTGGTACGGAAGAATGTTACTTCCCTTTCATCAACAATTGTACGACAATTATAAATATCACAATAAACGAAATTGTTTTGCGGCTGAATTATAAATACTATTCATGCCCAATGCAAATTTATATCTTACATTTGAATTCAGTCACATTTATAATGTCACTTGGTATGAAATAATATATTAAACTAGATGTTATAAGGAAACTACTTGTATGTTTTTCCAGGTGTGTGGTGCGACAGAAAGCCAAATTAAAAGGTACAGAGAAATATCAGTGTAGGAGAAAAATCCCTATAAAGGTTTTCAACGACAATAACACTATTTGCTTATTCGTCGGAAATCGTGTAATGTTCTTTGTTATATTGTTATTGTTGGTATATTATCTGTTACAGTATTATATTAATAAATTTGTGAAACACGAATAAATATAAATGAAATCAAATTGTCGTTATCTTTAATCAGTTTTTTCAGAATATCAAGATATATAAACATGCAGTTTAGATCCACACACTTATTCGATTTCATTAAAAAAATCATTGTTTTAACTGTGTGTGTTTCAAAGGGCATTACATTTGTTTGTGTTTAAACGCAGCGATGTGTGTTTCACTTTATTTATCGTCGCCTCCGAAGCAAACGCCCAAATGGGCGACAAACCAAGAAGACATTTCTTTCTTATTGTGGGGGGGGGGGGGGTATTACAGGGATAAATGACTAAATGCTGAGATGCCTAATTCGATAGACAATATCTCGTAGTTTTTTAGTGTACCAGCACGGGAATTGAACCCATGATATCAAAGTTCGAGTGACCAGAAGTCAAGTTTTAGGGGTCCATACCATATATGCCTTGTGCACGGAGGGACCTTATAATACTACAAAATCATCATCAAGTCAAGTTTTATGCCAACAAATTTTATCAGTAATGCAGTAAATTCAAGATGATATTTCCCTTATTTACAACTACACTATCTCATCCAAGCCACCAACTGCTCATCCGCCTTGGCCCTAACATTATTCGTACAAAAAGGGGAAACAAATTACTCACGTCAAATGTACATGTCAATTGTCAAATGACTTATTCCCAGTGTTCGACCTCAAAGTCCAGAGTGACAGACAGACGAATGGGTAACAGAGTCAGCTGACCGGGCCAAAATTAGTTACAGTGTAAAAATGACATTCTTCTCAATCGAACCATTATAAATCGTTCTTCGGCGCTCAATTATATCATTCAAACCATTCGACAACGTCCCTAAATCATTCGAACAATAACCGAGTACTTGACTTATCCAAGTGTTCGACCTCAAGGTCCACCGTGATAAACAGACGACTGGCTGACAGAATGAGCTGACTGGGCTACAAATAGTTACATCGCGAAATTCGCAGTCATATCAATCAAAACCATTATAAATCGCTCACTCAGAGCTCCATTCATTCATATCAAACACTCAGTGAAACCATTCAAAAACGCTCAAAAATCACTAAAAAAGAACAAATCAACAACTACATTCAAAATACATAGATAATATTTAAAGGTTTGAGATACTAAGATTTCGAAAAACGATCATCAGTCTTAATTAAGCTAAAATGTATCAGACATGGGTGAGTGAAGTGTGTGTAAAATGAGGGTTTGACATGAGCGAAATTTGAGTGAAACTAAATGGAGGGAATCCAAAATAATACATTACAACCCCCTTATCCTTTTGTGTTAGTGTGTCTTCACCCATCAATGACTTTAAAACTCACAAGAGAAAATAATATTGTGAAAATATTGATCGATTTTTAAACGGTTCCGTGTTGATTTTGAAGCGCTTTTGAAGTGACTGTGTGTGTGTTTCCATTTATTTATCGTCGCTACCGTAGCACATGCCCATATGAGCGACACCCCCCAGAAAACGGTTTGTTGTTACGCGGAATAGTGCAAGGATACATGACGAAACTACTGCAGAGATCTGCCATAGTTCTTTAACGTGCTCCGTGTAAAGCACCGTCTCACGGGCCATCGGTTTAACGTCTCATCCGAAAGACAATTAGTTTATTAGTGTGCCAGCCCGGTAATTGAACCCATGCCGTCGAACTTCAATGGTTTTGAAATCCGGTGCTTGACTGTGTGTATGTTAGGTATGAATAAATGGCGCGCTGAGCGTACGATTTAGAATGGTATTAAATGAGGTAGATTAGTGAATTGGTGACTTTGATAATCTAGCTATAGTACTAGTGAAATCATCGAGTGATAAATCACCGAAAACTTTCGATAAAAAGTATTCACTGAAATCAAGTTGAGATAAAAAGGGTTTCTAAATTCCAAAATTGACACAAGACTTTATTTGAAGTGCGTTATCAACCAGGAACAGTTTTTTGTTCAATCATGATCGATAAGCGAATATAAACCAATCTATTAACAAATCAATCAAATAGCTTGTGGGCGATAAGTTGCGCTATGATGTAGCATGTATTTTTTCAAACGAAATGGAGCTACATCGTGAAATTGACACTCATTCTGATCAAAATCATTCTAAATCACTCACTCAGCGCTCCATTCATCCCAAACACTCACTCAAAGCGATCATGAAAATTATTGAAATAATTTGTCATTTTGCAATTTCTCCTTGAAATCAGTTATATAACTAGAAGTTTAAACCTCGCTTTCGATCATTTCGCCTTCTTCAACGTTATCTATTCGGGAACCAGCTACCCAAAAACGACCTGATGGTCCATAGAAAACTGAAGCGCTCAGTTATAAAAAGATTTTGGAATGGAATTGAACGGGAGTGCTGTGTGGATTTCAAGGGAGGCAATCCAATATCGCTAATTTTGTTCGTCTTGAACATACAATTTTTATTACCTCCCTTTAAAATATATTTATGCATATATGTTCTATATATGTATATATGTTTTTTATCAACTTGTTTATTTCTCCGAGGACCAATCATACACTTACAATTATGTCAGTAAAATCGCGATTTTTCTAGCTTTATTTGTTTTGAATGTAGCTGTTGATCTTGTAGAAATAGAATTTTCGTTTCTTTTTCGTATAAGATCGATTTAATAACCTTACAGCTTAAAACATCATTTAACGTGGGCGTCTTCTGTTATTTAGTTCAATGCCCATTTTCAAACAACTGTACATCAACAGCTTACCAAGCTATACACGAAATTCACCCCTCGCTTTAGGCTGCGTTCAAAACAAAATAATTTTCGAAATTTAAGAAAATACCCCCTTTTGCACCTGAGTGTATGTGCAAATCGGGGCAACATTTCCCAAACGTTCACAAAAGTTTTTGACTTCTGAATCCAGGGTTGTCGGTAGGCTTAACATTATAGGTTTAATTCACTTCTTGTTATTCAATCGGGCCCTTGGGTTAAGTCGTATAGATTCTCCCATTCTACTATGCATAAATTAATATATTCAGTTAAAAACATCGCGAAACTGACACCCATTCCGATCAAAATCATTTTTAATCATTCACTCAATCCGGTGTGGATTTTGAATTGCCTGATTTGTTTTAGAAGACAAAGAACTAGAAAATGCGTATGTGTTATTAAAGGGAGATAATAAATATCGCATATTTATTTTATCTTGAACAAAATTAGCGATATTGGATTACTTCCCACGTATTTCACTCAAAACTTGCTCAATTAACTCATTCAATTTCATTCCAAAATCAGTCATCTTGTCAATTTCACTATGTTCTTTACTGTACATCAGGCTTTCTTGCATTTTACGCTTTAATCAAAGACGCTCAAACAAAATGACATGCGTAGTTATAAATCGTATAGGCCCTGTGTATTCTTGTCGGGCGCAGTGCTTTTGCGGATCGGTGAATTAAATTGCATGGTCAGATTTTTCCCTCTGTCTGCCAACTTTTTTCCTGCGCCATAAATACGCTTCGGTACTAAGTACTTATCAATTTCTAAATATCAAAGTACTCAGTTAAGCAATGAAGAGAATAATTGTTGAATTCAATGAGGTATGATACTAAAAACATTATCAGACTGTATTAAGAAAAAAAATAACAAATTTTATCGTTTAGTATTTCCTCATTATAAAGCGTTTTATTTGTAGATCTAAAAAAATTATATTAGGTAATAAATAACATGCTATCAAACCACTTGAGGTTTTTAAAGATAACAGATTGAAGTTCTCTATTTGTATATCATGCATATGGCACTGCACATTTAGCTACTTGACTTTTTTATTTTAATAACCCTTTTTATGAAAACATGATATCAATCGATACATCGAAACATTTTTGGGGACCATAAAAAAAAATAAAAAAAAAATTGAACCCCGCAGAAAAATGAAATCTATTTTGGGGTCTTGATCTATTTAGAAATAAATCGCTCAGATGTATGTATATTCAATGTAGTTCACTTCGTGAAATTATTTTCTATTCCACCCGAGAACAGTGTAGATTTAATTGTTCACTCTATCGCTTTTTCAATGACCAATTAAAAAAACATCACTTTTTCATATCCGTCGAAGTGCTCAGAAATATTTCGCAACGCTCAAAAACTTTGCAAACATTTTATGATTCTTTTGGCTGGCGTCGACTTGTTCGTGCGTGAAGACACACAAGCAATCGATAGAATAGCTTGTACATCCTATTAAAGAGAAATAATTAGATATGGCTCTTGTTTCAATTTGAAAGAACTCGAATATCTAATGGCTGTCTTCTTTTGACCCCTGAGGTGCAAATTATATTAATGAAAACGATTCGTGGTAGAGAAATGTATTTGGCTATTTATGTGAAAAAGGACTGTCTATGCAGTGCGAAAAGTATAGCCTTTGCTCTTTCCTAATTCTCCTTTATAATGCTATTTTCTGTTAAAAGGCAGGGCGTCTTAGTGGATCAAAAGAGAATCTTCCAATTTCTGTTTTAATACATGTATTTGTATAGAATTGTATATCAAGAATTATATCGGTTTAACTCCATAGATTTTTGTAAACTATAAACATTGAGGAAAACGCAATACGTGGAAGTGAACACTTTGATTTGAAACTCAGTTTAAATGTTAGTTACGTAATTCGGTCTCAGGTTGATATGTGCTGGATTTAAAATCTTTATCCACCATTTCTATAAGGAATTATCTGATGGTTCAATTGGCGTGACGAGTAATTGGCGTTCAATCTAAAATTGAAATAGCTTATTTTATTAGATTATGAAATGGATGAGCCCTCTCTCGCAGATATTGATTGCTTGTTATCAACACTCCCTTGTCGCTATCAAAAAGGGGAAATCCCTAATTTAATGAATTTTGGGATAAATTTTTGACAGTCACGATATAGGATAGGGTTTCTTATCTTTTGTTCTGTTCTGTTCTTATCGATGCGTGCGGGCGTGCGGGCTTGCTTGCGTGCGTGCGTGTGTGTGTGTTTTTTGAGAATGAGTGAAAGAGAGAGAGAGAGAGAGAGAGAGAGAGAGAGAGAGAGAGAGAGAGAGAGAGAGAGAGAGAGAGAGAGAGAGAGAGAGAGAGAGAGAGAGAGAGAGAGAGAGAGAGAGAGAGAGACTAAGACAGAGACAGAGACAGAGACAGAGACAGAGAGAACGTTGAATGTGTATTTACATTGAGAAGGAATCGGTTCTTTTAATGGTAGTGTTACCAAATAGTCTCTTATAATTCTAAATAAGAATGGTCACATATATTCTGTTATGCTGTAGTTTTATCCATTTGTACATTTGTAAAAGTGCATATATATATGTGAATGAGACTTTAATAAACTATAAAATCTTATCAAGGGACAAGCGAGATTACCAAGAATTAATCGATTACAGATTTAATTATAAGAAAAGAATCTATTTACCAATCAACTAACATTTTAACCATGCTGACTGTTTAAATCCGTTGGATCTCCGCCATTTTGTTTCAAACGTTTTTTTGAATGTATATAAAACTTCGTAAAATCAGTCTGAAAAACTGCAGTTACATTATAAGGGTCTTTCACGAACGGTCCCAATTCTCTTCATGTCCGCGATTATAATCTTGAATATAAATGATGTTTTGGTATTCGCGGTTTTGATCATTCACTCGCATACAGTTTACAACATCGTGAAATTAACAAAATGATTGATTTTTATTGATATTGGATAAGGTGGATGAGCGTATTTTGAATGATTTTAAGGGAGGTAAAATATAATCGCATATCGGATTTTCTTTTACCTCCCTTTAAAAACCCTTCTTACTTTTATGATTTGTGACTTCATGCACATATTAGACGATGAAAAATCAATACAAGTAAAAAATTAGTCAATTAATTGATTTGTTTGAAATGTTGATCATTTGAACGATATCGAGTCGTTTTTGGAACATTTTTAAGCAATTTTGAGTGATTGTTTGGAATGAATGATTGGTGAAATGAGAGAGTAATTTTGATTGAAGTGAGTGTCAATTTCACGATGTAACTAACTTCGCGATGATTTTCGTTGATGTTTGCTTTTCGCGGTTTTGATCATTGACTCGAATATCAGATACATTCAATATGACAATCAAAACCATTCCAAACCCCTAAGCGTGTCATCTATGTCGAAAGAATAAATAAAGCAACATAACTCTCTACAAGCAGCCCTCCAAGCTTTGCGTTAGATATGAATTTTTGCAAAAATTTTTGATCCCGCGCAAGAATACATAACCCTGACCAATCAGAATCTTGTTATGACAAATTACCAGGTTTTACGAGGCACGCAAAACCGGGCCTATTAAACACCAAAGCGTGAAGACGAAAGAGCATAAACTACAGAAGAAGAAATTCAAGAAGGATAAACAACTTTCTAAGCTTGATGATAAGTTGGTGATTCCAGTGAAGAAATATGATGCTGTAGTGTTTAAAGATCTGATCAAATTCATACATTGTGGATCAGTTAGTATAACAGACGAAACTGTGGCAGGTCAGTTTTATAAATGAATTTTCTTTAACTTTCAGAACGTTCGAGATAACTAATTTAGCTTAGAAACCTTTTCTGAATCTTCGATCACGTAAACTACAAATTTGTTTTCTATAATTCTTTTGGTTCAAACATCGGAATGATAGTCAATTTCACGATGTTATAAATTGTATATGTTTATCTTAAGGGTAGAAAGCACATTTAACTTTGTTTTATCGTATGTTTACAAAAATTATTTACAATGTATTTATTTCTTTAATGCTTTTCGGTGGTTTATCGAGAAATAACGGTAGATTATCACTTGATAAACTCACCACAAAAGCAGTGAAATTATTAAAAAAAATTATACTCTGCTTTATTGCATTTCATCCTATCTGACGTCATCTGTACGGGGCGAAATAAGTGACGTCACAATGAACGTTGCATAGCAGTCACGCGCAAAATGACGCGCTTTACGGAAATATGTCCTAGAAATTTCACATTTTGTTTCATTTTTGCATTAAAGAAATAGAATAATCGTTTGTTTTTCGAGTAAGATTGATTAATATTTCATTTCGTGAAAAACAAAAGCTATATTTTCACTCTTGGCTATGCCACTCGTTAAAATATAGCTTTTGTTGTTCACTCAATGAAATATAAATCGATCTTACACTTAAACAAACGTTTATCCTCTATTTATATTATATTTCGAATTCAGGTCTATACTGTGGTGCAAGCCAATTCCAGCTAGAAGACTTGGAGGGGGCGTGTCTTGAATACATTGAGGGGCGCGTCCAAGAAAGGGGAACCACGCCTATCCTGAATTCAACAAGAAAATACAGTCATCATAGGGCATCAGACGTTCTGTTTGAAATGGTAAATATATATAAATATTATATTAATATCTCTAGCGTCGGCATGTGAATGCGAATATTCATTTTTAACTTTCCAGTGATGAGTCTGGGGAAATCTTAAAGAATTCTTTAAACAAAAAAATAATTAAGCATCAATACACACTCAAAAATAATAATTCGATACCTTTAGATTTGGTACGGAAGAATGTTACTTCCCTTTCATCAACAATTGTACGACAATTATAAATATCACAATAAACGAAATTGTTTTGCGGCTGAATTATAAATATTATTCATGCCCAATGCAAATTTATATCTTACATTTGAATTCAGTCACATTTATAATGTCACTTGGTATGAAATAATATATTAAACTAGATGTTATAAGGAAACTACTTGTATGTTTTTCCAGGTGTGTGGTGCGACAGAAAGCCAAATTAAAAGGTACAGAGAAATATCAGTGTAGGAGAAAAATCCCTATAAAGGTTTTCAACGACAATAACACTATTTGCTTATTCGTCGGAAATCGTGTAATGTTCTTTGTTATATTGTTATTGTTGGTATATTATCTGTTACAGTATTATATTAATAAATTTGTGAAACACGAATAAATATAAATGAAATCAAATTGTCGTTATCTTTAATCAGTTTTTTCAGAATATCAAGATATATAAACATGCAGTTTAGATCCACACACTTATTCGATTTCATTAAAAAAATCATTGTTTTAACTGTGTGTGTTTCAAAGGGCATTACATTTGTTTGTGTTTAAACGCAGCGATGTGTGTTTCACTTTATTTATCGTCGCCTCCGAAGCAAACGCCCAAATGGGCGACAAACCAAGAAGACATTTCTTTCTTATTGGGGGGGGGGGGGGGGGGTATTACAGGGATAAATGACTAAATGCTGAGATGCCTAATTCGATAGACAATATCTCGTAGTTTTTTAGTGTACCAGCACGGGAATTGAACCCATGATATCAAAGTTCGAGTGACCAGAAGTCAAGTTTTAGGGGTCCATACCATATATGCCTTGTGCACGGAGGGACCTTATAATACTACAAAATCATCATCAAGTCAAGTTTTATGCCAACAAATTTTATCAGTAATGCAGTAAATTCAAGATGATATTTCCCTTATTTACAACTACACTATCTCATCCAAGCCACCAACTGCTCATCCGCCTTGGCCCTAACATTATTCGTACAAAAAGGGGAAACAAATTACTCACGTCAAATGTACATGTCAATTGTCAAATGACTTATTCCCAGTGTTCGACCTCAAAGTCCAGAGTGACAGACAGACGAATGGGTAACAGAGTCAGCTGACCGGGCCAAAATTAGTTACAGTGTAAAAATGACATTCTTCTCAATCGAACCATTATAAATCGTTCTTCGGCGCTCAATTATATCATTCAAACCATTCGACAACGTCCCTAAATCATTCGAACAATAACCGAGTACTTGACTTATCCAAGTGTTCGACCTCAAGGTCCACCGTGATAAACAGACGACTGGCTGACAGAATGAGCTGACTGGGCTACAAATAGTTACATCGCGAAATTCGCAGTCATATCAATCAAAACCATTATAAATCGCTCACTCAGAGCTCCATTCATTCATATCAAACACTCAGTGAAACCATTCAAAAACGCTCAAAAATCACTAAAAAAGAACAAATCAACAACTACATTCAAAATACATAGATAATATTTAAAGGTTTGAGATACTAAGATTTCGAAAAACGATCATCAGTCTTAATTAAGCTAAAATGTATCAGACATGGGTGAGTGAAGTGTGTGTAAAATGAGGGTTTGACATGAGCGAAATTTGAGTGAAACTAAATGGAGGGAATCCAAAATAATACATTACAACCCCCTTATCCTTTTGTGTTAGTGTGTCTTCACCCATCAATGACTTTAAAACTCGCAAGAGAAAATAATATTGTGAAAATATTGATCGATTTTTAAACGGTTCCGTGTTGATTTTGAAGCGCTTTTGAAGTGACTGTGTGTGTGTTTCCATTTATTTATCGTCGCTACCGTAGCACATGCCCATATGAGCGACACCCCCCAGAAAACGGTTTGTTGTTACGCGGAATAGTGCAAGGATACATGACGAAACTACTGCAGAGATCTGCCATAGTTCTTTAACGTGCTCCGTGTAAAGCACCGTCTCACGGGCCATCGGTTTAACGTCTCATCCGAAAGACAATTAGTTTATTAGTGTGCCAGCCCGGTAATTGAACCCATGTCGTCGAACTTCAATGGTTTTGAAATCCGGTGCTTGACTGTGTGTATGTTAGGTATGAATAAATGGCGCGCTGAGCGTACGATTTAGAATGGTATTAAATGAGGTAGATTAGTGAATTGGTGACTTTGATAATCTAGCTATAGTACTAGTGAAATCATCGAGTGATAAATCACCGAAAACTTTCGATAAAAAGTATTCACTGAAATCAAGTTGAGATAAAAAGGGTTTCTAAATTCCAAAATTGACACAAGACTTTATTTGAAGTGCGTTATCAACCAGGAACAGTTTTTTGTTCAATCATGATCGATAAGCGAATATAAACCAATCTATTAACAAATCAATCAAATAGCTTGTGGGCGATAAGTTGCGCTATGATGTAGCATGTATTTTTTCAAACGAAATGGAGCTACATCGTGAAATTGACACTCATTCTGATCAAAATCATTCTAAATCACTCACTCAGCGCTCCATTCATCCCAAACACTCACTCAAAGCGATCATGAAAATTATTGAAATAATTTGTCATTTTGCAATTTCTCCTTGAAATCAGTTATATAACTAGAAGTTTAAACCTCGCTTTCGATCATTTCGCCTTCTTCAACGTTATCTATTCGGGAACCAGCTACCCAAAAACGACCTGATGGTCCATAGAAAACTGAAGCGCTCAGTTATAAAAAGATTTTGGAATGGAATTGAACGGGAGTGCTGTGTGGATTTCAAGGGAGGCAATCCAATATCGCTAATTTTGTTCGTCTTGAACATACAATTTTTATTACCTCCCTTTAAAATATATTTATGCATATATGTTCTATATATGTATATATGTTTTTTATCAACTTGTTTATTTCTCCGAGGACCAATCATACACTTACAATTATGTCAGTAAAATCGCGATTTTTCTAGCTTTATTTGTTTTGAATGTAGCTGTTGATCTTGTAGAAATAGAATTTTCGTTTCTTTTTCGTATAAGATCGATTTAATAACCTTACAGCTTAAAACATCATTTAACGTGGGCGTCTTCTGTTATTTAGTTCAATGCCCATTTTCAAACAACTGTACATCAACAGCTTACCAAGCTATACACGAAATTCACCCCTCGCTTTAGGCTGCGTTCAAAACAAAATAATTTTCGAAATTTAAGAAAATACCCCCTTTTGCACCTGAGTGTATGTGCAAATCGGGGCAACATTTCCCAAACGTTCACAAAAGTTTTTGACTTCTGAATCCAGGGTTGTCGGTAGGCTTAACATTATAGGTTTAATTCACTTCTTGTTATTCAATCGGGCCCTTGGGTTAAGTCGTATAGATTCTCCCATTCTACTATGCATAAATTAATATATTCAGTTAAAAACATCGCGAAACTGACACCCATTCCGATCAAAATCATTTTTAATCATTCACTCAATCCGGTGTGGATTTTGAATTGCCTGATTTGTTTTAGAAGACAAAGAACTAGAAAATGCGTATGTGTTATTAAAGGGAGATAATAAATATCGCATATTTATTTTATCTTGAACAAAATTAGCGATATTGGATTACTTCCCACGTATTTCACTCAAAACTTGCTCAATTAACTCATTCAATTTCATTCCAAAATCAGTCATCTTGTCAATTTCACTATGTTCTTTACTGTACATCAGGCTTTCTTGCATTTTACGCTTTAATCAAAGACGCTCAAACAAAATGACATGCGTAGTTATATATCGTATAGGCCCTGTGTATTCTTGTCGGGCGCAGTGCTTTTGCGGATCGGTGAATTAAATTGCATGGTCAGATTTTTCCCTCTGTCTGCCAACTTTTTTCCTGCGCCATAAATACGCTTCGGTACTAAGTACTTATCAATTTCTAAATATCAAAGTACTCAGTTAAGCAATGAAGAGAATAATTGTTGAATTCAATGAGGTATGATACTAAAAACATTATCAGACTGTATTAAGAAAAAAAATAACAAATTTTATCGTTTAGTATTTCCTCATTATAAAGCGTTTTATTTGTAGATCTAAAAAAATTATATTAGGTAATAAATAACATGCTATCAAACCACTTGAGGTTTTTAAAGATAACAGATTGAAGTTCTCTATTTGTATATCATGCATATGGCACTGCACATTTAGCTACTTGACTTTTTTATTTTAATAACCCTTTTTATGAAAACATGATATCAATCGATACATCGAAACATTTTTGGGGACCATAAAAAAAATAAAAAAAAAATTGAACCCCGCAGAAAAATGAAATCTATTTTGGGGTCTTGATCTATTTAGAAATAAATCGCTCAGATGTATGTATATTCAATGTAGTTCACTTCGTGAAATTATTTTCTATTCCACCCGAGAACAGTGTAGATTTAATTGTTCACTCTATCGCTTTTTCAATGACCAATTAAAAAAACATCACTTTTTCATATCCGTCGAAGTGCTCAGAAATATTTCGCAACGCTCAAAAACTTTGCAAACATTTTATGATTCTTTTGGCTGGCGTCGACTTGTTCGTGCGTGAAGACACACAAGTAATCGATAGAATAGCTTGTACATCCTATTAAAGAGAAATAATTAGATATGGCTCTTGTTTCAATTTGAAAGAACTCGAATATCTAATGGCTGTCTTCTTTTGACCCCTGAGGTGCAAATTATATTAATGAAAACGATTCGTGGTAGAGAAATGTATTTGGCTATTTATGTGAAAAAGGACTGTCTATGCAGTGCGAAAAGTATAGCCTTTGCTCTTTCCTAATTCTCCTTTATAATGCTATTTTCTGTTAAAAGGCAGGGCGTCTTAGTGGATCAAAAGAGAATCTTCCAATTTCTGTTTTAATACATGTATTTGTATAGAATTGTATATCAAGAATTATATCGGTTTAACTCCATAGATTTTTGTAAACTATAAACATTGAGGAAAACGCAATACGTGGAAGTGAACACTTTGATTTGAAACTCAGTTTAAATGTTAGTTACGTAATTCGGTCTCAGGTTGATATGTGCTGGATTTAAAATCTTTATCCACCATTTCTATAAGGAATTATCTGATGGTTCAATTGGCGTGACGAGTAATTGGCGTTCAATCTAAAATTGAAATAGCTTATTTTATTAGATTATGAAATGGATGAGCCCTCTCTCGCAGATATTGATTGCTTGTTATCAACACTCCCTTGTCGCTATCAAAAAGGGGAAATCCCTAATTTAATGAATTTTGGGATAAATTTTTGACAGTCACGATATAGGATAGGGTTTCTTATCTTTTGTTCTGTTCTGTTCTTATCGATGCGTGCGGGCGTGCGGGCTTGCTTGCGTGCGTGCGTGTGTGTGTGTTTTTTGAGAATGAGTGAAAGAGAGAGAGAGAGAGAGAGAGAGAGAGAGAGAGAGAGAGAGAGAGAGAGAGAGAGACTAAGACAGAGACAGAGACAGAGACAGAGACAGAGAGAACGTTGAATGTGTATTTACATTGAGAAGGAATCGGTTCTTTTAATGGTAGTGTTACCAAATAGTCTCTTATAATTCTAAATAAGAATGGTCACATATATTCTGTTATGCTGTAGTTTTATCCATTTGTACATTTGTAAAAGTGCATATATATATGTGAATGAGACTTTAATAAACTATAAAATCTTATCAAGGGACAAGCGAGATTACCAAGAATTAATCGATTACAGATTTAATTATAAGAAAAGAATCTATTGACCAATCAACTAACATTTTAACCATGCTGACTGTTTAAATCCGTTGGATCTCCGCCATTTTGTTTCAAACGTTTTTTTGAATGTATATAAAACTTCGTAAAATCAGTCTGAAAAACTGCAGTTACATTATAAGGGTCTTTCACGAACGGTCCCAATTCTCTTCATGTCCGCGATTATATATCTTGAATATAAATGATGTTTTGGTATTCGCGGTTTTGATCATTCACTCGCATACAGTTTACAACATCGTGAAATTAACAAAATGATTGATTTTTATTGATATTGGATAAGGTGGATGAGCGTATTTTGAATGATTTTAAGGGAGGTAAAATATAATCGCATATCGGATTTTCTTTTACCTCCCTTTAAAAACCCTTCTTACTTTTATGATTTGTGACTTCATGCACATATTAGACGATGAAAAATCAATACAAGTAAAAAATTAGTCAATTAATTGATTTGTTTGAAATGTTGATCATTTGAACGATATCGAGTCGTTTTTGGAACATTTTTAAGCAATTTTGAGTGATTGTTTGGAATGAATGATTGGTGAAATGAGAGAGTAATTTTGATTGAAGTGAGTGTCAATTTCACGATGTAACTAACTTCGCGATGATTTTCGTTGATGTTTGCTTTTCGCGGTTTTGATCATTGACTCGAATATCAGATACATTCAATATGACAATCAAAACCATTCCAAACCCCTAAGCGTGTCATCTATGTCGAAAGAATAAATAAAGCAACATAACTCTCTACAAGCAGCCCTCCAAGCTTTGCGTTAGATATGAATTTTTGCAAAACATTTAAATTATAGTACCCTTCCGACATTTGTCTTCCACCAATGGGTAGATAATCGTAAATCTATGTGGAATAGCAACTGGAGGCTAGGAAAGGGATGTGGTGGTAGTACTGGTGTGAGAAATACCAGGAATCCATCGTTAGGTGCTCCAGTCGTCGCTATATAACCGAAAGATTGTTGAAAGCGACGTAAAACCCCAATTCAAATCAAATAAAAAATTATGGTACCCGTATTGCACGTTCACTTACACTCAAAAGTCTGAAAAATTTCAAACAAACGAGAACTTGTTTTTCCCCAACCCTAACGTAGAACATGTGCATGTTTCAAGAAGTGTTTTCAATATAAAATGCAATATTCTTTATCGGAATCAGGAAGTATTGAGCTCATATTTGTAGAGATAAGGTTATCGTATTTGTTATATAATATAGCCAACCCCACATAGCACTAGAAATATTTAGTTCCACTCAGTCTTGCCTTTAAGATAAACATGTTCGAACAAGTTCGAGTAACTTTGAGAAAGCGTTCCCCGCTTTTCACGTGTACTCTCAAAATACAGTTAACAACATCGTGAAATTGACAAGGTGAATGATTTTGGAATGAGTTTAGAATGCAATTGAATGCGTGTGTAGAGCGAGTTTTGAGTGAAATTAAAGGGAGGTAATCCATTATTGCTAATTTTGTTCAAGAAGAACAATGTTAGCGATATTTATTACCTCCCTTAAATAAAATATGCATACAAGTTCTTTACATAGCTTCCTATTTCTTCAAGAACCTATGAGGCGCTAATAATGTGAATTATGTCAGTGAATTCGCGATTTTTTTTTCTCTATCGAAATTTATTTTGAATGACGTTGTTGAATCTATATTTTTTCAATGGATTTGATCGTTTTTGAATGGTTTGAGTGAGTGTTTGGAATGAATGAATGAAGCGGTGAGTGAGCGATTTAGAATGGTTTTGTTTGAGGCGAATGTCAATTTCACGATGGAGCTAACTGTACATGTATTTGCATAAGTTTTTGCGTTCCGAGTTTTATACGCAGGGCGAGTGAAAACTCTTCGTAGTTTCTTTGTAGTTTTAGAGTTTAGGATATAAAGATTTATTTTCATTGAAATATGAAACAAAAACTTAACCACACTATGACAGGTCTGCTTGGACGTTTGAATTTAACAACACCGTTAACTTGACAAGATGAATACTTTTGGAATAGTTTTTGAATGAAATTGAATGAGTGCGATGAGTGAGTTTTAGTGATATTAATCGAAGGCAATCAAACATTGCTAATTTTTTTCAGGATGAACAAAATTAGCGATGTTCATTTCCTTCCTTTAATAAAATATACGTTTTTTTTTCTGCTTGTGTGTCATCGTGAACAATTCAGAGACTTTAAAATCAGAACCAGCAAATAAGAATCGTAGAATGAGTTGATCGGTTTGAATTAAATGTTGATCGTTTTGGCCAATTTCGAGATGTTTTCTCACGATTTCGGAGTGGTTCTGATCGATTGGAATGAATCAAGGGGGAGCCTGAGTGAGTGATAAAAATAGGTTGATTTGAATGGGTTTTAATTTCATGATATTTTTAACTGGAAAAAACATTTTTTTCCTATATTTGGTAAAAATTTCAGCATACATTTACATGAAAATAAGAAAGTTTCTTTTTATATTTTATAGGAACCCTCCTAATTGAATGACATTTTTAACGTATATCTATTGTTAAATTCAATGATCAAGTCAATCAATTAAATTTTACCATCATTATTCTGCGTTATTTCCATAAGTAGAATCTCATGAAAATCAGTCTTTTTAAACAACGCGCAAAAAGAGCCGTAAAATGAACGGATACCTACTTCCGGTTCATAGAATCGGTTTCCATTTCCAACTTAATACATCCTAGTTCGAAGAAATATAGAGATATTTCTTTACCTCCCGTTAAAGAAATAAATGTGCTTTTTCTATAAAAAGATTTTTGGGGTCTTCAAGGACGCTTCTAGAAATCACCAGCAAATAAAAACAAGGAACAGTGTGAATGAAGTTGTAAAACATTTTTAAAATTTTATTGGGGAATTTTTGAATGATTGCAATGCATTTCTGTATAGTAGCGCTTCTATCCTTAGATGAGTCTAACATTTCCTAATCCAATCATTCACCTATTTGTTTTACCGGAAGTATATTTAAGTATTACAAATAACATAATTAATGTACATATATTGTCCATATTGTACCCCATTGTACTTGGATGAAAATAAAATATATGTTCTGTTCTGTTCTGGATGGTCAGATTGAATGTTAGGGAAGAATGAATGAATAAAATGAGGAGTAAATATTCTTAGAAAATTTACTTTAGTTCCCTGGATATTTAAATGTTGTAAAACTATATGAATGTCGATTCTTGTCAGTTTTCTTATATTGTTGCTCTGTCTGTTCTTGTTACCACAATTTAATTTTCATTCATTTGGAGGAAATAAATAATAATAATAATAATAATAATAATAATAATAATAATAATAATAATAATAATAATAATAATAATAATAATAATAATAATAATAATAAGTGAGCATTTTAAAATGAGATGAGTGTAAATTCACAATGTTTCCTACTGTATGTCAGCAAATAAAATATGGCACGTTTGTAACGAGTTGAATAAAGATTTCGAGCGTTGTAAGCGACATTTGAGCATTTAAAACGATTTGATAAGAATGAAAGGAGTGCGAAGGGAGCGCTTTTGGAACGTTTTGAGTGAGAAGATTGTTAATTTCACGACTTCTATTTCTATTATTCTACATTATTTAGAAATTATTATTTTAGAAACAAAATTGTCAAAGTTTACGTTATCATTTGGTCTAGACATTGAGAGTATAGATTATCATATGAAGTAATAGGTCAAGTTCCCTGCTTATCTCAACGTAATGTTCTGCAGATCGAAGTTTTTTAGGACGTCAAATTGATTAATATAGTTCTTTAGTGTAAAAGGAATTCTAGATATAAAAAGTGACATAAGATAGGCGAACATGATTTGTACAAGGCTTATAGTGATTTCAAATAGATAAGGAGTTTCAAAATAGTTTCAAACGAAGGAAGGTAAAGATCAGTTTTCTGAGACAACATGTTGAAAAAATAAGATATGATTGATTTAAATGGATAGAACATAATTTTAGTTACGAATGTAAGTGAAAAATACCTCGATAAAACTGGTTCTAAAAAGTGTATAATTATAAAGATAATTGAATTATATTTCACAACAGTTCTACTAATTATTTCCGTCGCTTAAAATTTCAATTGATATGAATACTAGAATAGAAATTTAATGCACACTGTTCTACACAAGCGACACTTGAGATAATTTACGTGGAAACTTATGAAACACAACTCAAAAATATTAATGCTTTTTGTACGAATTACAATCAATAAAGAAATATATGAAAGCTTGCAAAAATTTAAGGATCAATTCCTAACTTGTCTAACCTTATTTTATGGATATAATCACACTTATAGAGTTTGTAGCACTTTGAGACGGTGCTTCAACGTTTGATAAAAGATCTCATGAGTTACAACGAAAGAATGGATACAGATGAAGTTAACCTTGTATCAAAGACACTGGACAACACTAAGGATAATGTGGATGACACGGGAGATTCATTTACAATGGCGTATGGAAATTTGGTAAGACTCAAATTATCTCGGGGGGGGGGGGGGCGGGATTCGGCCCGTATATGTATACATTAAAACTTGCGACCACTTACGGGACCCCCAAAAAGTGGTCGCTTATGGGATTGGTCACATAATACAAAATCTTATGATAAATAAAATATGTCATTGAAATAGCATATATTGATTGATTGTCAATTAAGTGCCAAAGAATCTTATTGTCTCAAAGCCTGTTAAAATTGTATAATTGAGTGGGTTTTTTTTGGATATCAGCAACATAAGATTCAAAGATGAACAATTATTTTCGTCTGAAATTTACCAGATTTTTTTTTACTTCGAAGGGTTTATTATAAAAAAAAAATATTACAAGATGATCAGAATAACATGTGTCTTAAAAATATCAATGTTATCTAGTCATGGCTGCGAGAAATGATCATGACGGGACAAAGCAATTGATATTTTAAGACACTTATATGAAATTATCTATATAAAGTAATGAAATAACTTTTGAATCGCGCTTCATATGACAACATTAAAGCTGGAAGGCTATATCTTTATCTTTCAAAAACATCTTTTAGCAAATCTTTAGCCGAATCGAGAAGGAATAGTGCTTTATGGCACAAGAGCAACCAAGTTAATTTAGCTTTTTAATCTTGAGCTCAAATTCCAGTTTTTTCTTGAAGAAACAAACAAAAATAATACGTTCTTTACAGTCAATAGATTTTACAAATTTGCGCTTCCAATCCTCGCCGGGCTATGATGACACTGTTTGTTGTGAATGGGGTGTTTCGAATGATTCGGAAAGTTTTGGAGAGTTCCGAACTATTGGACCCCTTTGAATGCACTAAATGGAGCACTGATTGATTAAGGCAGCCCGACACCATTAACCCTTTCCTGTTTTACAAAATTTTGGACCTGTCCAAATTCAAAGGTTTTGCAGACGAAAATTTAAAGTGGATTGAATTTGAAAAATGACCATCCAGTAGGGTAGAAAATAGTGTGGAAAAAGAAGAAATTGCTTGTCAGAAGCAATTTCTTCTTTTTTCACAAAGTTTTCTCAATCATAAAATCACAGGCACGTAAAAAGCAGGGGTTAAACAGCAAAGGGTTAAGCACTTGTTCCAATCGTTTTTAAATTAACATATTTCGTAGAGTGTACCTTAACCATAATTTGACAAAAAAATCAGCATCGCTATCCATGCATTTTTCGGAGAAAATGGGGATTTTTTGAAAATAGCATTATTCTCTAACAATTATGCCAAGAAAAGGACGATAAGAATCTCAATGGTGACCCTCAATGCCAGTGAGTTGGTATAGATGATTCATTGAATACAAGGAATTGAAAAATATTTGATTAGTAACATTTACAAGACGAAAATCTAGGAAAAATGTTCTCGAAAAAATACTCTTTTTTTGCTGAAATCTAATTTTTCATTTTCAAATCAACAAAGAAACATACACCTACATTAAAAATAGTTGAACGAATATGATAGAAAATTAGTATCGCATCAAAAGAATTAAAGAGGTAAAATAACGTAGGTGTATCCAGGCATTTTTGGCAACCTTACTTTCCATCAAACCACCAACCCTCAAAATTCGGGCGCTCGAAAATTTTTGTATTCTGGAAATATATATCCATAAGACGCGAGTTTAATAATATTTGCTGTAATACGAAACATTTCCCTCATTGATCTTTATGTAACTCCTATTTAAGTTTCAATTACAGACAATCCAGTCACGTAGAAAGCAATTTAGGGGGAAGGGTGATTTAGATGAAGATTTGTTCCTTTGGGGTTCTTCTTTCATTTCAAACGAAAATAAAATTTCTACACCTGTAGTAATGGTTTGTAAGGAAAAATTGCTCTCGAATCAATATTTCACATTTTTCAAGAGGGCCTACACTTTTACAATCAAATGCGTTTTACCTCAGTTGAAAATAAAATTCTTTTCGTTGCAATATGATTTCAAAACAAAATAGTAAAAAAGTTGGAATACCAAAACGCATAAACATTTAATATAAAATATAAAGAAATAAATAAACTTTTATTAAAGGGAAATAATATGTTTTCGTTACTTTTGCCTATTCGAATTGCGGTTTCCAATGGTGTCTTATAGCCTTTAGTTTAGAAAGGTTTTAATCGTGATTGGTGTAAACTTTTTAAATGTTATCAACTTTATCTATGCATGATGGAGAGATTCGTTGAAATAAGAAGATATTTTTTTTTGCTATGTTTTTTTTTGCATGTAAGCATGAAATGAAAAAAAAAATGTTATACGTACATACGCGAACGTAAACGAGGTATTTTTTTAAATCTAGGAATCGGAAAATGCATAAAAACATTTTGTTCTTCATTTGAGACAAAGAAAAAGAAACTTTACATTTACTTTGAGGAAAATATTCTTAACCTCGCGAAGAGTAAGATGATAGGTCTCAGAACTATACGAAGCATTACTTTTTCAGCTGTCTTCTTATGATAGCTTATCATTCGTTTCAAGATGTATGAACGAAAAAAAAAAAAAAAAAAAACCTCTACAAAATGGTAACATATAAATCTAATTTACGTTTAGTCTGTTTATTATACAATGAATATGAGTTAGCCCTTACGATTTATAGAATTTTTTCTTATAACTTTACGAATATCCGTGTGATAACATCCCGTATGATATTTCTTACGATATCACATAGTTATTTTAGAGCAATGATTTAATGCGGTTATTTTTAGAAACAAACATTTAGGTTAGAAACATCCACGAAAACAAGACAAATAGGGGTTATAAGATAAATATAATACATACTTAATGTATTGTATGAAAAAAAATATCTCGGCAGAGCCTCGACAATGGTCAATTCTCCCAACCTCGTTAGCTATTTTTTTTCTCATACAAAACACTAAGTATGCATTAAAAATATATATATACATGCAATATATAAAAAAAATATTCTGGTCTTTTTGAAAACACATATCACGTAACTAATTTACATCTCTGATGCATGATTGCTTGGTGATAGAGATTGGTCGAAAACTTGGAAAACATGAAAGGATTTAGGACCATTTTCGCCATGCACCCACTGGTACAGTTAACAGCCTCGTTAAATTGACATGATGAATAATTTTGGAATGATTTTGGAACAAAATTAAATGAGTGCAATGAGTGAGTTTTGAGTGAAATTAAAGGGGGGTAATCCAATATAGCAAATTTTGTTCTTTGAACAAAATAAAGCGATATTTGTTACCTCCCTATAATAGAATATGCATACTAGTTCTATTATTAGCTTCGCCTTTCTTCAAGAACCAATCAGACGCTAATAATTCCAATTTTGCTAGCTATTTTGAGTGTTGTTAGAGATCACATCATTTCTAGTCAATTTTGGGTGTTTTCGAATAGCTGGAGCGAGGATTTGGAATTTAATGATTGGAACGCTTAGCGTATTAATGTAAATGATTTTGATCGGAATGATTGTCAATTTCATGATGTTATTAACTTTAATGTTTTACTCGTCGAACAAGTAGGACAATAAAACATGAATCATTGGTGCTAATATATTTACATGCTTAATTCAGTAAGATATTTTTTAAAACCTTTTTTTGGAAACGTCTCATTGGTCCATGAAGCCATTCAACTTTATTAATAGAACAACACTGATGTGCCTAAAAGACAGTTTTTGTATCATTATAATGACGTCACAGTTAATAATGGCGAATGTATTCTTTTAAAGGTTGTACAGTCAATAACATCGTGAAATTGACAATGTGAATGATTTTGAAATGATTTAGGAATGAAATTGAATGAGTGTGTGGAGCGAGTTTTGATTGAATTTAATGGGAGGTAATCCAATATCGCAAATTTTGTTCAGGATGAACAAAATAAGCGATATCAATTACCTCCCTTTAAATTGCATAAATATTCTATAAAAAGCTTCCTATTTGTTCAAGATCTAATCAGACGCTAACAATTTCAATAAATTAAGCAAAAACCCGATTTTATTCGCAGCTATTTTTATCTTTTTTTTGAACGAAGTTGTTGTTATATGTTTTTCAGTGAGTTTGGAGCGTTTTTGAAGGGTTTGGAATGAATGAATTGAGCGCTGAGTGAGCGATTTAGAATGGTTTTGATCGGAATGATTGTCAATTTCGCAATGTAACTAAATGTACTACCATATTCTTTTTTTCATTTTGTTGTGTCCATGTTTGATTATCGATTTGTTTAACATTTATAAAGATTGTAACTGTTATCAGAATGACCTTCTCAATGTTATCTGTAGGAAATGTCAATTATCTTCCGGGTTGTCTAGGATCAGAGAGAGAGAGAGAGAGAGAGAGAGAGAGAGAGAGAGAGAGAGAGAGAGAGAGAGAGAGAGAGAGAGAGAGAGAGAGAGAGAGAGAGAGAGAGAGAGAGAGAGAGAGAGAGAGAGAGAGATACACAGAGAGAGAGAGAGAGGGAGAGAGGAGAGAGAGAGAGAGAGAGAGGGGAGAGAGAGAAAGAGAAGAGAAAGAGGGAAAAGGGAAGAGAAGAGGGGGAATGAAAGAAGGGGAGATGAAGATAGAAAGAATGAAAGAGAGTGATAGAGAAAGAAAAAGAGTGAAAGCGAGAGACAGAGGGAGACAGAGAGAAAGAGAGAGAGAGAGAAAGAGAGGGAGGGAAAGAGAGAGAGAGAGGGAAGTGTGGGGAAGGGAGAGAGAAAGGGAGAGAAAGAAAGAGAGGGAGAGAGAGACACAAACATACTGACATACGTACAGACTCTGATAGCTAGATAGCAAGATACTCAAAGACGGAGAGAGAGAGAGTGAATGAGAAAGAGAGGGGGAGGGAGAGAGAGAGAAAGAGAGAGAGTCAGGGAGGGAGGGAGGGAGGGAGGGAGGGAAAGAGAGTGGGAGGGAGGGGTGTGAGAGAGACACACACACTGACATACGCACACACTCGGGTAGCTAGATAGCAAAATAATCAAAGACGGAGAGATAGAGGGAAAGGAATATAATTATACAGTTAACAACATCGTAAAATTGACTAGTTTTATGATTTCGTAATGATTTCGGAATGAAATTTAATGACTTTGATGAGCGAGTTTTGAATGAAATCAAGGAGAGGTAATAAATCATTGCTAATTATGTTCAAGACGAACAAAACTAGCGATGATTATTTGTCTCCTACATGTATAAATAAAATATACAAAGTTCCATGAAAAAAGATAGCGATTTTTTTAATTCCGTTGTTGATCTTGTCTTTTTAGTAATTTTGGAGCGTTTTTGAATAGTTTGAGTGAGTGTAAGGAATGAATGGAGCGCTTAGTGAGCGATTTTAATGCTTCTGTCCGGAATTAATGTCAATTTTACGATGTTGTTTACTGTATAGAGAGAATCAGAATATGATTCGTTGGGTTGGGAATAAATCAGACGATGAAATATCACAGTAGCCTTGTTGATATTTTAAAACATTCAACCCCCCCCCCCCCCCGTTATGAGAAAAAAAAAGCATTTTTCGGAAATTAACTATGTTTAAGAATGAAAGTTCCCAGAGGTAGTTTGATTCCAGGAGTTGCACTCACAAATGAGCCTGTGCGTGACATTTTCAACAATTTGAAACATTAGTGAGTTGCAAACATTGAGTAGCGTTGACAGCCACATACTGTAAACTTAAAGTTTCCTGATGGTCTACAGATACTTTGAGACCTTATCTATCTGCTTAATGCATAGTGAAGACTCTGGTTAGACTGTGCGGATGCACAGGCTGGTCAGAGTCTTTGCTTTGCGCATATTTGAAATTGTTGGAAATCTCAAGCACAGGCTCAAATTATCTTGTTTTATTGGACATAAATAGATTTTGCAGAGAGCATTCAACTCAATTTCAAGTCGAAACAATATAGTACAACAACTGACGTTAATGATAATTGAAATAAAAGATAAAATACAGACAATAACTTGAAAATGGGCGATATTTGTTCATTTGTCCATTAACGTGAAAAAAGGACCTTAGAATGTTCAAAGAACGATAAGAAAGATGAAATGATTTTACTTTTTGTGAAAAAAAATGTATCCGTAAATCGTTTATCAATCGTTTATCGTCTTTATTTTCATTGCTCGCTAAAACTGCGCGTATATCATTACGTGTGTGTGTTCGTAGGATTAAGGTCCTTCCGTGCTCTAGGCATATATGGTATGGACCATGAGAGAGAAAGAAGCAGATACAAGGAGACCCGGGTTCATACGCCCCTAGCTCTTCTACGAATATACCTCCTTGGTTCTTTAACGTGCCCAGTGCAAAGCACCGATACACACGAAGCTACCTCTGGGTTTCTTACCAGTTCACTTCTAGTTGGGCGGGGGATAGCAAGTATCCCTGAAAATTCCTGCCGCGTTCGGGAGTCGAACCACGGACCTTAAAATTAGTATTCCGGTGTCTTACCACTAGACTACCGGACCGCCCGCGTAGATCATTAGTAATTTCCTGGTAAATATATAGATATACATGAGGTGCATGTCGAATTTAATCATCTTCCGCATTGATAATCTATCGTTAACACGTGTAATTGATAAACGTTAACCTACCTTTGTTTTAAGAATAAAGTCTATTTAAATTAAAATGTAATCGAAATAGAGTGGTTTTGATTATGGGTTACTCTGAGCTTACCAAAAACCTGTTTAGAGAGGAAGAATAAATCACTTATGTGAAATCGGCAATGCATCGGGATTTTCCGGTAAATTTCGCAACCTTCTGAAAGATTTAGAATCGACTAGCCAAAAAAGAAAGCAACGCATTAGAGGTAATATTCGGTGATCCTGAAGTGTCGTGCAGACGCCCGGATATTTACTATTTTTTCAGTTATATCGCGACGGCTGGAGCACCTAACAATCGTTTCCCGGTATTTCTCTTACCAGTACAACCACGACATCATTTCCTATCCTCCGGCTGCTATCTCACATAGGTCTACGATTATCAACCCATTGGTGAGAGTCAAATAGTCGGAAAGAATGAGTGCCGCCGTCGGGGCCCTATTTTACAAACATGTCGGTGACAATTTAACCGGTTTCACTCAAGATTTTCCATAATCATTAAGCTGAAAGCAGACTTCATATCTGTGCAGGCTGGTCCTTGTCTATACGCTCCGATATTATAAAAAAGTGTTCCTAATTCGTTCACAATAAAGGCGTAACTAGGATTTTGAAATTTATACGCTCTCAGAAGGCGACAACTAAAGAATATATATAAGATAATGGCGAAACATGTGAAATGTGAAAAATGTGAATGTTTCCTTGTGCTCTCCTTTCAGTTATGATTTGAGCGTTGGCGAATAATCAAAACATCGTAACTACAGCTTAAATAAGCTGTAGTTTCGATTATATGACCATTCATAACCGACAATTTTCGAAAGAGGAATTATTTCTGTTACGCACTTGCGTAATTTGCGTAATGGGAGCTACGCCCTTGCACAATGACCAACCTTTCAATCAGAAAAGTGACACAAACAGGAAAATACGTTAATGTTTTAAAGGGAGGTAATATCCTTAGTTTGTCCGATTCGAAGAAATTATAGATATAGTATTACCTTAATTTTATTCAAAATCGCTCCTCCCACTCGTTCAATATCACCCCGATTTAATTCCAAAATCAATCACCGTATCGATCTCACGATTTTGTTAACTGAACATGTGTTAGCGTTGAAACTTAAACGAACTTCTAATGGCCACTATGTTTTTAACTGAAAAAAGTAATGCATGTAAGTATTTCCTTTGATATCTGGAACGGGCCGTATGCGAAGTCTCTTTAGAAATTTATGCAGGGAGAAATTTTGGGTAATCTCTATCCGAAAATTGTAGAAAAAGCAAAGATATTTAGTCGAAATTCCTGGGTACCCCTGATTGTAAAATTGGCATGATATTCTTTCAACAATTTGATATTTGAAACGGAAAAATCACAGAGGTTTGTAAGATTTAGAATTTTCTTCTAAGAGTGTAGTTATTGTGAATTTCATTGAGAATACTTGTGTTGCAGATGCCAGTGAATTTTAAAATTAATATTTTTTTCCCTAAAGATGCCAAATTGAATGTAGTAATTCATGTGAAAAAATAAACGTGTTCGTTTTTTTTACAAATGTATGCCCGTAAGTTGTTCTAAAGTGAAAACATTCTACAATTATTACTAGCATTGTCGAAATTTATCACTTTTAAACAATACAAAAATTTGAAAGTCAAGTCCTTCGAATTTGCAACAAAGGTATTCTCAACGATAGTCATAAAAAAGTTCTCTTTAGAAAAATTTAAATTTATGAAATTACTTCATTTACTAATAAAACTGGATGCTTTTTCCTTTCAATTATTGTAATAGTACATATAAAAGACTTCAAATAACAAGGAATATACAAATTTGAACACTTATGGTCACACTGCCAAAGTTGCTACCGCCTTTTACGAAGTTGATGTTCATCTCGATCGAAATAATTCCAAATCACTCTCTCAGCGCTCCATTCATTCACCCCAAACACTCGCTCAAACCATTCAAAAAACACTCAAACCCATTGGAAAATATATAATCAACAACGTCATTAAAAATGGACAAAGAAAATTTGCAATTTCACTGACATAATATACATTGACATATAGGTTCTTGAAGAAATAGGAAGCTATCAATAGAACTTGTATACATTTTTTTTATAAAAGGATGGGAACAAAATTTGCGATATTGGATTCCCTCCAATTAAATTCACTCAAAACTCGCTCCACACACTCATTAAATTTCATTCCTAAATCATTCCAAATCATTCACCTTGTCCATTTCACGATGTTATTAACTGTAATAAAACTGGATGATTTTTTCCTTTCAGTTATTGTAATAGTACATATAAAAGATTTCAACAAGGAACATTCAAGTTTGAACACTTATGGTCACACTGCCAAAGTTGCTACCGCCTTTTATCAGCTCAGAGATTAGAAGTTACATATTTATACTTGTACAAAAAGTTTATCGCATTACGACATGTACAGTTGTCCTTGCGGATAGTGATTTTGATTTTCTATGCAGGATACTCGTTAATTGGGGAAAGATACTATTCTCTAGATTGTCAAATTGGAAACCAAATATACTGATGGCTAAAACAGTTTTCTGAATGCAGAAAGAAAGGTGTGTAGGACGAACTATTTTTTTCATTGACTTATTAGAAAGCTTCCTAGTACAAAAGGTCTTCTTGTAATTAGATTAATAATCTTTCTGTATGGATAAAACCTCCACAGAAGAAAGCAATACTTAAAACACATACATATTATGACCCCTTTTGGTACACGTCTTTGGAAAACAGACTGTTTGCTGATATTGGTGCATTGATGACAAATTAGAAAATCCAAAATAATATTGATTTTATTGTTATTTTATACTTGTATGTTCAATTATATAACACATTATAATGACCTGCGATACTAAAGTTCTGGTTCAGTTAAGAATCAAGGTAAAATAGTTCAATTAACACAGTCACGAGTTCAAGAAAAAATGTTTTGGGATACGAGTAGCTATAGATATCACTATAAAGATAGAATTTTTCACTGCGTTTATTGAAGTATAAAGTGAAATTGCCTTACCAATCGGCGAATAACGCCCACAGGACGTTATGTTTAAGCAATGTGCTAAGTCAATTGTTATGTTTAAGCCATGTGCTAAGGAAATTGCACTTTATACTCTGAGGCCTAAAGAAAATAGCTGTGTTTCCGCGTACGGGCTAGAAAGGAAGAGGGTAGGTAGGTAGGCGTATCTTTTTCATTTTTAAATTTTTTCTGCGAAAAATAAAGGGTAGGTAGGTTAATCGTTATTTTATATATATGTATATAATTTTTTTAAACTATATGTATAGTCATTTTGATGTGCAAAGTGAGCCTAAAGCTAACAATGGCCAAGAGCAATAACTCAATGTAAAGAGATAGTTATAAATTTCTTGCTACACACATTCGCAAATTAATCTGCTAGTGTACTAAGTTTAGATATGTTAGCAGCAATGGACTAGGAGATAAATAGGGCATCGACAAATTCAAAGTTTACTAGAGTAAAAGTAAGTCAAATGGCCATGTTAGACAATTTAGGGCGGGTATCTCCAGACATTCTAGTCAAAAATAATTTTTGAAGGGTCACCCTAGGATCATTCCTGTGAAGTATGACTGAAATCAATTCAGTGGAGAAGAATTTTAAAGAAAAGGTTTAAGACTGGACGCATACCTGGAAACAGACATAGCGCCATGACAATAGCCCACTGGACTGACAGCCAGTGGAGCTTTAAAAGACAAGGGACAATTACTTAAACAATTACAGTCCCAGAGTTTAGATAGAGAAATCCAAATGCACATCATCGCACCCTGCATAACCAGACGGCAATATTTTGGACTGTTCTAATTTGAAAGCTGTTGCAGACGCCAATTTTAAGTTGATGAAATCATTGGCCATTTTGTTTGCCAAGCCATCTTCTTTAGACTTTCCTGCTTTAAGTAAGTGAATAGCGCTACATCACTGATGGACGAAAATTAGGGTGGGTCGGGCATTTAAATTTCACCTCTTTTCATTTTGCCGATAAAAACAGCCGAGTCGGTGGTCAGAAACAGGGTCGGTCGGGTTAGCGGAAACACAGCATTTTTACGCCTAATAAACACAGTGAAAAAAAGACATAATCTTTTATAATTGCAATCCTTTTTATCTAAGAAATAGTTGACATACTCGGATCAATAAATTGGGTTTTACCGAAATACCTTTTGCATTTTATATAAAAAATGGAGTGCGACGGATTTCCCCACGTGATGCGATTAAAGCCTTTAACAATTCTTGACATTATTTGATTGCAATTACAGTTAGTAACATCGTGAAATTGACGAGTGTTTGAAATGAATTAATGGAGCGCTGAGTGAGCGATTTATATGGTTTGGTTAAGATGAATATCATTTTCACGATGTTTCTTACTGTACATGTGTATTTCGTGATAGTTGATTTGGGATTGGAAAGAATTTCCAAGAAGAAATTTTGAAGTGTCAGGCTTTCATTTTCGTTATCCTTATCTTATCTAATGTTTAATGTTTGAACAGTACACATAAGTTTAAAAATAACCATGCTGGTTCGACAGATTACTATGCATTCTTGAATACTGTTACCAATGCTAACATAACACACACACAAATAAGCTTGTTACAGACCTAGAGATTCAAACCTCTACATTAATAAACACATGTCCGTATACTACATACCTATCATTTTAAATAAATTCATTTGAGCTCTTATGATAGGATCATACTAAATAAATTATTCACATGAATTACGCGAAATTTCCTTTTCATAGAGAAAGCTTCATTCGGAACATCGCTCGGACTTTGCCGTAAACTAGAAAGTACCTCGGGCATTAATGTAGTAAATTTTGGTCATATAAACCCACGTGCAATATGACGCGCTTTCATGTATTCGCTCTTATCATTCCCGAAGTCTTTTTAGAATCGGCGAGGGTTCCCGAGTGAGAGAAAGCTCTACACAAGAGACCGGTCTGAATAAAGATGAAAGTCAAAAGTATGTTTAAGGAAATACCATTTGGTTCAACTATCCTATTTTAGGTTGAGTGCTGTTATTTATACCCTATAATAAGAAAACTAACCACGTGCATTTGCATAACAATTTTGATATCATTATAATGATGATAATAATAATAATAATAATAATAATAATAATAATAATAATAATAATAATGATAATGATAATAATAATAATAATAATAATAATAATAATAATAATAAAAGCAATATGAACTGTACAATAACTATTCACCTAATGAGTGCCTTTATTTTCGTAAGGTACAACATGTAACATGTAGCAAGTAATTTAAACAAGAGGGTCGGAATGGCACTAAATTGCTCAGATTGATTTATAAAAGAAATAAGAATTAGGTTTTAAAGGAAACTTGCAAAAGCGTCCTGAGGTGTGTCACCAAAGGAACGTTCATGTCAAGTTTAGTTGAAATTGGTGTGGAAGAAGTAGATATTCAATTAATCTAAAAAATAGCCCTGCCTTGCCAAGCCCGTACTTCAGGCTCAATCACAATTTCACAAAGAAGCTACATGTATTGGAAGGGTCACATAAGGAAAGTTCTGTCAAGACTTGCTGAATTTGACCCAATTGTTAATAAGGAAAAGATGTTTTAAGAATAATTGACGACCTCCGATGGACGTCCAACGGATGATGCCCGACCGACAAAGGAGGATGACAAAATCTGACATGGGCGAATTCGTACTCAGATGAGCAAAAAGAGATTCTCTCAAGTAATTGTTTAAAAAAGCTCTAATAAATAAATGATCATATAGGAGATAGAATGATCATTTGAGATCACCAAATTAGTCAGAATTGAAGGAACATTTTGGAACTGGCCCTTGCGTTTATGATGTGTTCAGAGATACAAAACGGTGCAGCCTTTTGCAAATGATACCTCGCTTTGCACGTGAAAGTACGCGCAAAGCGGGGTATAATTGGCAAACAGTTTGTAACGTTTTGTCATCCTAAACGCAAGACACTTCAGCTAGGGTCAACACTTTTCGTATTTTATAGCGTGTCCATTAGTGCGTGAACGGTCTCAGTTGCATTGGTCACATCCGAGGTTATAAAACTTTTCTCATGCTCAATACAAAATTTCCTCAAATTTCAATTCTAGATTTAACCTGTAATTCTGTTTTAATACTCATTTTAATGTATCAACATAGAAGGCAATATTAATAAGTTGTTATAAATAACAATTTATTAATATTATTTTTAATTTTCATACATTTATTTAAACCTAAAATTTGAGAAAATTCTCAGTTAACCCGAGAAACTTTTTATAATCTCGGGCCCGGAAATTAAAAAGTCCCTCTATCTGAATTATCATCAAATGAGCCCGAACAGACTGATATATGTGTAAATTTCATTGATCATTCCAAATTATCCCTGTCTATATTTACACAAAGTGATAGGACATATCAGGAACAATATTCACATGCTGATATATTGTTTGATAACTCACCAAGTTCGTAATGTGCAGGTCTTTTAACCCTTTATCCACCATCAAATGTATGTTACAGTTAGTGACATCGTGAAATTGACACTCATCTCAATCAAAATCTTTCAAAATTGCTCACTCAGCGCTTCGTTCAATCATTCCAAACACTCACTCAAACCATTCATAAACGCTCCTAAATCCCTTAAAAGATAAGATCAACAATTTTCAAAATAAGTATGGCTAGAAAAACAAAATGCGATTTTAGTTACATAATTACAATTATATGCGTCCGATTGGTTCTTGAAGAAATGGGAAGCTATTCATAGAACTTGTATGTATACTTTATGAATGGGAGGTAAGTATTGCTAATTTGCCAGAACAAAATAAGCGATATTGAATTTCCTCCCTTTTATTTCACTCAAAAATCATTCACCGCACTCATTCAAATTCATTCCAAAACCATTCACATTGCTAATCTCACGGTGTTGTTATTTGTATACACAGCAGGGTAGAATTTTTGATACAATTATTCCGACAATAGTAGTAGAATACCCTTTGTTATTGGTACTCAATGGAATTGTCTCGTCGATATGATATCTCAGATTATATACAGTTAACAACATCGTGAAATTGACAAGGAGAATGATTTTTAATGATTTCGGAATAAATTTGAATTAGTGCGAGGAGTGAATCTTAAATGAGATTAAAGGGAGAGTGGCAATATTATATGAGCCTGTGCACGAGATTTCCAACAATTACAAATATACAATAAGCAAAGACTCTGACCAGCCTGTGCATCCGCACAGTCTGTCCAGAGTCTTTACTGTGCGTTTAGGCAATAGATAAGGTCTCCAAGTACCAGAGGCCATCAGGTAACTTTATTTTTACAGCATGTGTCTTTCTACGCTATGGAATGAATAAATGGGGCGCCAAGTGAGCGAAATAGAATGAGTTTGATCGAAATGAATGTCAATTTCGTGATGTTACTAATTGTACATTGTCAAATGTCATGGGTGTTAAATACGATCCTTGCATTTTACAATGCACGCGTGTTTGATCTTCTGATAAGTGTAGTTTCGATAAAAATGCTCATGTGATCCATAAATTTCCCCACCAGATAGTGAAAGTGTAATATATTTTATATTCCCTTTTGGCTTAGATAAACGGTTTAAATGATTTTAAACCACTGTAGGCGAAGAACTCCAGAGAAAAAGAACTTTTACCTTTCATTGAATGTAGCATTTTCGAACCGATTAATTTTTAAATGGGGTCGTTTTACTATCGAGTTCGAAAATCGATCGTAAATCGCAGAACGCAAGCACTAAACGATCGCTAAACCGTCTAGTTTTAGTTTAAACATATTTTATTACCATCTTTTTTCCCTTTTACATTTACATGACATATAATATATATAAATACAAAAAATAGCAAAGGGGTTTGGCCACAAGTTCTCACAACTTAGTGTTTGGCCATCCCCAGTAATGAACATGCGCCTTACCAGTCTTCAATTAAATGACTAATCATATTTTACATATTTCAATTTATAAATGATGTTGGAGACAGTTATGTTCCGGTTATAGAGAAGGAAATTAGATGACAATTTATAGAATAACAATTGACAAAAACATATGGAAGATAAATAAATAATAATAATAAAAAAACTGTATTGAAGGGGAAGGCTTGATGTCAGTCAGCAATTGAGCTCTGGAACCAACTTGAAATTAAACACTGCTAGAAATTTATCCGTCAAACCTTTTAGATTCTTTGATGTAATTTTGAACTATCTTAAATATCAAGGAATTCTCTTCATTGTTTAAGTTATCAGACCCAAACAGAAGAAACTTTGTAGAAAGAGGATGGAAGCGACGTAAATCGCGAAACATTTTTAGTCGTGCATTTTTGAAGTTATTACACCGAAAAAAGTAATGTTCAGCGTCTTCGACTGGATGACCACAGCTACAAACAGCTGTTTCAGAAATGTGGTTTGAAAACAGATCAAAATTAAGGTTGCTGCAGTTATTCCGAAGCCTGGTGTGTAGTACAGATAAGTTCCTAGGCCCTACAGAGTAGTATTTTGGAACGGTCGATACTGAAAAACGTCTTAAAATCTTGGATTTGAAGAGTGAAAGAGACTGGATGGTTTTGAGGTCCTCTGGAAGCTCATTCCAAAGAGCGACCGCTGATGGTATAAAAGAACTTGCAAATATTTCGGTGCGGCATTTAACCATGTCGATTTGGTGGGCATTTCTTAAAGCATAATTAGTTCTGGAATTAACATTGTGAGGAAATATATTTTGTAAATAACCAGGAGCGATTCCGTTTAGTATTTTGTAGATGCATACAAGTTTTTGGTATCTACGCCTATCTTCGAGACTTAACCATCCAATTTCTTTGTAGAGCTTATCGAGTGATACTGATCTGGTGACGCCTGTGACCAATCGCGCTGCCTCGTTTTGAATTTTTTCAATCGTTTCCTTTTCACGAACTGTACAATTATCCCAAACTATGGAAGCATATTCAATTATTGGTCGCAGAAATGATATATAGATTTGTTGTAGTGATTCTCTTTTGACTTTAAATTTTAGGTTTCTCATTATCCCAAGTAATTTTGAAGCAGACTTTGATATATTGTTAATATGTTCGGTCCATTTCGCATCGTTACTAAGAGTAAGTCCCAAATGTTTGTGGTTATCTACAAATTGGACTTGAACATCGTTGAAAATTAAATTTGGGAGTTGTACATTTTTGTTTGTGATAAGCAATGCGACTGTTTTGGATGGATTGAATTCTACAAGCCACTGATCAGCCCAACGAGAAATCATAAGCAGATCATGGTTGAGAATACCTTCAATGTCTTGAATATGAGTTGCAGAACATGCTAAGGAAGTGTCATCTGCAAATAGTCTTGAAATGCTCAGCAAATTTTCGGATATGTCATTAACAAATACCAAGAAAAGTAGAGGGCCGAGCACGGAGCCTTGAGGAACACCGGCATTAATTGAAATGGTCTTTGACCTTGACGTTTTCACCATAACTGATTGCGTGCGATACGAAAGATAATTTGAAAACCATTCAAGAAGAGGGCCGTTTATTCCTAATTGATTTAGTTTAAATATCAAACCACGATGCCAAACCCTATCAAATGCTTTTGATATATCACAAAATATCATACAAGTATTTTGCTTAGCATCTAGTGACGATACAACTTGGTGATATAACTCAAGCAATTGATAGACAGTTGAGTGACCTTTCAAGAAACCCGACTGCTTTTCATAAATTAGTGCATTGTCGAAAAGATAGTTATAAACGTGTTTATGTACACATCTTTCCATAAGTTTTTCTATACAACTTAGTAAAGAAATAGGGCGATAATTACTAATAGTAGATTTTTCACCTTTTTTAAATAGTGGATGTATGATAGATTCTTTCCATAATCGCGGAAATTTCTGGTCAGAGAGAGATTTATTGAAAATTTTGGCTAAGGGTATCGATATACTATTTTTTACTATTTTAAGTAGCTTGTGGCTTATTAGGTCTGGTCCTACAGCTTTATTTATATTAAGGTTATTTATAGAATTGACAATTTCTTCCACTGATATTTGTATTTGACTAAGCCTGCTGTTGGTTTTAAATTCAAAAGGAGGTAAACTTGCACTCTTATCCTCGACATTTGACATTGACGAAAAGAAGTTATTCAGACATTCGGCCTTTTCCTCGTCAGTGCAGTATAATGTTTCCTGACCATTTTCAAAAGTTCTAAGAATCGGAATTGTGTCGCTTTTCTTGTCCATGTTCACTAGGGTGCGAAGATGTTTCCAAAATTGTTGGGGACAATTATTACGATAAGTGGCAAGAGATTCATCAATGATATTAAGATATCGTTGTTTTGCTTCCTTTATAAGATTGTTGACTTTGTTGCGAACAACTTTGTATTTGTCCCAGTCTCTTTGTCGTCTATGTCTTATAAAACTCTTCCTTAGTCTGTCACGGCTACGACTTAACTGCCTAACTTTTGAATCATACCAGGGTCTGTCATTTGGTCGTATCGTAACTATTTTTGATGGTATGCATTTTGACATTAATTGGGTGATTTTTGACGTAAAAAGTTCGCATGACTCGTTGATGTCTGTCGAATCAATGAAGGTCCAGTCTTCTGTATGTATAAGTCTGTTTAGTTCGTCGGAGTCAGCGCGGTCATAGTACCAAACCTTTCTTTTTGAACATATATCTGATGCGTTGTCGAATCTAAGAAGTATGAGTGTCGCTTTATGGTCACTCACGTTTGCGTCAACGTCAATAGTGTCTGCCTTTATCACGTTGATTTGATTAGAAACCAGAATAGGGTCAATAAGAGTTGCAGAATTCAATGTTACTCTGGTAGGTTTAGTTATAACATTAGTTAAAGAATTAATAGACATAATATTTGATAGGTGATTTATAGAGTCATGTAATAAATCCTGATTTAGATCCCCAACCATGATTATATTTTGATTAGATTCATAGGCTTTTTCTAAGCAAATATTAAAGTTTTCCCAGAATACAACAGGTGTACTTGGGGAACGGTAGACGTTGCAAAGAAGAAATGATGACTGGCGGCATTTAATTTCTACCCAAATAGAGTGTACACTGTGCTGCTGCAGGTCCTGTCTTCTTTTTGAGAAAAGAGTGTTTGACACGTAAACCAGGAGCCCACCAGAATGAGCTGACAAGTCGCGTCTGTATATAGTACTATCATGATTATCGATAATTAAGTCAGTGTCTAAATAAGAGTCGGTCAAGTGGGTCTCGGTAAAACACATGATGTCAAAGTCAGATAAGTGTTCTCGTAAAAAGTTTAATTTGTTACGAATACTTCGAATATTAAGATGAACAAGTGACAAACAATCGTTGTCGGAGACAAGATTTTGATTCGAAGGCCCAGGATTGGTCTCAACATCACCTGATAGGATCAGAATTAGCAGATAAAAGATGTGTAGTAAGCACAGAAAATCGTTTGCTGTTCTGAAGATATTTTGATTCAGATAGCTTCTAGGTTTCAATAAAAGCGGGTCAATGAAATTTAAGAGAATATTGAGAAGGTTAAATACAAAACGTAATTGCTTGGCGTAGCAGTGTGTCCTTGCGTAAAATAATCCTATGGCGGCACGCCAGCTAGAAACATCTGTACCTACGGTGGATCAAAAATAAATAGAATGTAATGACGCGCCGGCACAGAAAATACACGTATACGTAAAACTGATAACATCAAGAAGTACCACAGCTCAAAATATTGACTGACACATGAGAAATTTTGATCAAAATTTGAAATGTTGAGATTCAATTTAGTAAAACAAAAGAACAAAAAATAAAGTAAAGTAAAGAATAATTGATTGGAGTTTTTAAAGTCCATTAGTGACTTATGGGGATTTCAAAAAAAAAAAAGTACTTTAAACTGAGGTATTTGATTTCAAAATACATCCACTGAGAACACCATTACTAATATGAAATCGATTGTAGTTAAGGTATCGCTTTTGAAAATTTGAAAATCGATCTGCAAATCAAATAGTTCATATTCTCTCGAAACACAATTTTATCTCCATAAATCCCCATTTTTCTGTGGATGAGAGAGCTTAACATGGCATTAACACAGCATTTTCAAACTGTAGTTACAACGGTTAGGTCGCTCACGAAAGATTTATAGATGCAGTTCTTGAGCCTCGCAACCGCAGCTTGACGCTGCGGCTTCGAGGCCCAAGAACAACAACAACTACTTCCAAAATGTTAGCATATCGCTAATTCGATTCCATAGCATCGTAACCACAGCCGGAACAAACTACGGTCGCGGTGTTGTAGTGACGCGGACTGAATGTATGAATAGATAACGTTTCAAATTCTTATTATTTAAGCTTAATAACATGTCGTCGGTTCACTTTTTGTAAGACATCGCGACCACAGCTTAGATCTAGCTGCGGTCTCGGTGTCTCAAAAAAGTATCGAACGAGCATTGAATTTTCCAAACTTCGTTAACAGATGACGCGTTAACAAAATACCTTTAGGTAAAATAAGTCAAAAGATAATATGTGTAGACTTGGTCTATTAGGTTTTCGAATATACTTTAGTTCATTTAACAGAAGATGACTGTACATTCAGGTGCATTAATTCGCACATGTAGATAAATAAATACATAACAAACTAATACGAGAATTTGAACATAGCATTCTACGTGTAGTTTCACGTATGCTTATATAAAAACAAAAATTGAGCAGTCCCACAAAATACCATTTATATTTTATAAAGAAGAACAGTCCCATGCTGATTCGTATAATGTACTAGTTTTTTGTGGAAATATGTATTTCATTTTCTAGAATTATTCCTATGTTGTCAGCACCCATCTGATCAATCTAAATGAGATTGTTCATATGAGTAGCAACATCTAAGGACTAATTACATTTATAGAAGTCTGCATCACCTCGGAAAAATACAGTCTTTCCTTATCGCTGAACAGATTTGCAGATTAAGCATGAAGAATGTAACAACAATTGAGCAATATTTGTTGCTTATATAAGAAAACCGAAGTTTACCACGTGATATTTTTTGTATAAGGTGGATTTTGTACAGGTAAGTATGTATACTGTACAAAATTGTTAGTCTAGAGCGATAGTAGATTTAAATGACTTTAAATCTTCAAATGTTTCAATTCGATGAATATCTTCCTCAAAGTCTTTCACGAAAATGATACCGTCTTTCGTCCACGTACCATCAATCTGCTCACGTTTCATCATTTGTCTTGTTTGATAGAAGATTTTGTCTCTGATCGCTGTTAAATCTTCATTGATATACACTCTGGCCTCCTTTACTTTCTTATCTTTCAGTGACTTTTTATTGTTTAACAGTTTCTGACGGGATCTATAGGTTGCAAATTTAATAATGATATCACGTGGTCTTGCTTTGTTTTTGTCTCCCTTTGGCTTTCGCAACCTATGGGCGCGATCTATTTCCTCTATTTTCAAGTCAACTTCGATGGATTTAGCGAGATTGATAATTTCATCGTCGATGCATTCATTATTTTCTTCTGGGAGACCAGAAAGCCGCAGACAGTTACGGCGACTGTACTGTTCTGCGCGGTCAGCTTTAGCCTCAAGTATAGCTATCCGTTCCTTCAACTGAGCATTTTCTGTTTGTAGTTCGTTGATCGTAGTATTTAATCCTGTAGTAAGTGTATCAACCACAGTTTTGGTCATTGCGGCTATATGAACTTGAAGCGATTCCTTAACCATCTCAGCTATTTGCGTTATGTTAGCATCTGACAATGTTATATTAGCTATTGGTTGATGAGATTCGGAAGTTGTTCGAGAAAATCCTGTCTGATTAGTTTCCTCTAATGACTTTTCAATGTTCCCCTGGGGGAGAGATTCTGTGTTAGACGTACCCGCAGACATTATTTCTTTATACTTTTTTGGCTCAAAAAAGTCCTCAGGTGATGATAATATCCTTTTGTTACTGACTTCGGGCCTATTTGGTGTGGAGTCCGTGTTCATACCTTACTAACCTTATCAATTTTGAACAGTATAGTTCGAAACTCTTTTAACGTGAAATGTTTACAGGTAAATGATTTTCCCTTCACTCCGTATACTGCCTTTGGTCAAATTTCGAACAGCATGAAATAAGTCAATAATAGTCAATTATTTTCCTAAACTTTCAAGTTTTGAAATTGTCAATCGGATCGATGCTCCAATAACTACGTCTATTAACCTCAACTGGACATACCTCGTATAACTTGCATGAAACTAAAATTGAAATCACCGGTCAAATTTTTTGGTCACTCCATAACCGGAAGCGGAAATAAACCTCCCGTAGTTAGGTTTTTCTTTATACATTCATGAAAAAAGTAAAAATACTATTTTCACCTCTTAACACATTCACATACATCCACTAATTTTGCCCGCTGAGATATGGTTGAAATTGAGTGCAGTAAAACTTGCGTTAAGCGACCACTGAGGGGACCATTAAAAGCGGACGCTTATGGAAATGGTCGCTTAATACAATAAATAAGGATAAAAAAGACGTGGGTTGTGATAGAATATAAAGATTGTAACAAAATTCTGGCTGAATCTTATGATGTTCGAACCCATAAGAATCTTCTCAACGAGACGATTCTAATGGACTTTAACGTCATAAGATTGAACGAAAAATATTTTTCCGTTTAAGAAAGTCCGCTTTTTCGCAAATTTCACTTACGGCGAAGGGACTTTTTACGATGGTCGTTAATAAAAGTGGTCGCTTAAAAAACGTGGTCGCTCGAGCAAAGATTGACCGTATGTTTAACCTCTTTGTTACAGGAAAGGGATAAAGAGACCCACCTAAGACCCAAACTGTTCGGAGGTCCAAGATCGTCACTATTCATGGCCTACAACAGACAACAAAGAGATTCGGGACACGTAAACCCCGCCTTCCAGAATGACGTCAGTGATGACGAAAGAGAGTCGGATGAAACTGACCCAGAATGCAACAGTTCGCTTGATTCAAATGGCAACGGTTCATACAAATTCGACATATCAGATGGAGAAGAAACAGAAAGGTATTAAAACATTTCATCCACAGCAAGAGCGTAACTACCATTACGCGCATTACTCAAGTGCGTAAAATATTGTTTGATTGATCGATTGATTGAGAGAGTTTAACGCCGCTTTCAATATTTTTTTTTCAATTATATCGCGACGGCTTGAGCACCTGACAATGGATTTCTGGTATTTCTCTCACCAGTACAGCCATCACATCCTTTCCTAGTCTCCAGTTGTTATATCACATAGGTCTACGATTATCAACCTATGGGTGAGAGACAAATTGTCGGAAAAAAGAAATAAATGCTCTTTCGACAAATGTCGTTGGTGAATGATCGTAACATCGGAACTACAGCTTATTCAAGCTGTAGTTGCAATGTTTTGATTATTCACAAACGCTCAAGTCATAGCAAGGGGAGCGGGTGGAGGGCGTTCTTTTTGTCTCAGTCGATATATCGCCTTTATCATATATATTCTATGGTGGTCGCCATCTGAGTGCGTATAAATTTCAACATCCTAGTAACGCCTATGTACAGAAAATTATTAATTTGACACTTTGTCCGTTCAAAACTTTTTTAATCTAAATCCATCCCTTAACTCCCCATCCATTCGTTGAAATGATTGAAAAGCATAAAATGTCATTCAAATCGCTCCAAAATTTCCATGAAACGCTGACTTGCTTGAATTTGGGAGCGTTTGATTGGTTCTTGAAGAGCCGCCGTCATAGCGCGGTTGGTAGTGCGTCGGAATGTCAATCTAGAGGTCACGGGTTCGATCCCCGACGGCGGCACTCATCCTTTCCGACTTTTTGTCTCTCACCAATGGGTTGACCTATGTGAGATAGCTGGAGGCTAGGTGTGATGGTACGGTGAGAGAAATACCAGAAATCCATTGTTAAGTGCTCCAGCCACCGCGATATAACTGAAAAAATGTTGAAATCGGCGAAAAACTCCACTCAATGACTGGTTCATGAAGACAAAAAAATGTAATTATAGAACTTGTAAGTATATAAAGGTGAGGGAGATAAATAAAATATCGAAAATTTCGCTAATTTCGCTTGTACTTAGCGAGTTAACCCTTGCAAATTTAGAATACATTTATATACACGCGTATATCATTATTACTACCAAATCTTTGACTCCACCCAATGATATTTACGTGTAAATACGCCTAATAACGCCTTGAATATGCCACGCCCTGCCTAGTCAATAAATACGCAGACTATGTACATTTATATTAAACGACGAATGTACATGCAATTCCATTAATAAATGGATGAACACTAACAACGTCAAAACAAAAGAAATTTAAATTTATCCGAACTAAAACTTCGAGAAGCAAGATATAATATAATATTCTCGTGTGCTTTTTCAGGAAATCGTCTGAAGTCGACCCTATCCCAAACGGGAAAATATTAAATGGTAGGCCATTTAAAGTTGGATTTGAAGCTGTAGAACCACAAACAACCGCCCCTCCAACCTACAGACCACAGTCGAAGAAAAAGTAGGGTCATTGTTGTTGTTGTTGTTGTTGTTGCATGACAGTAACAATTCTCTGTTTCAAATTTCCTGTCGGATAATGATGATTCATAGTATTCAATTTTGTTAATCAGTGACATGTGTGTTCAAAAGTGTATTAATCCTTATTCTGTTGATTTTTGAATTTTGATTCAAACAAATTGCTAAGAATAGATACTTTTTAATTATTCTGTCTCATATATTACCACAATCAATCCATAGAAAGGAGACAGTTAAGGCTAAGATCATACTGCATATCTGTGCCATTATGAGAATGTTAAGTGTTGTCATTCTATTTTCTGCCATTAAGGTAGTGGAACCGTAGGCCGTAGGCCTAATATTTCTGCAACATTTCAGAACTCATGATCTTTCACAATGTAGACCGAGGTTACCTAATGAAGTCATTAGGAAACATCGGTTAACCATGTTAAAATTCGTGACTTCCGAAACGTTGCGGAACTAATACTGGTCCACTACAAAAATGAACCACTTATCTTCATATGGCCGAATCCACCAATTCCAATAACTTAATCGATATAAACCTTGATAAGTTTTTTTTTTTTTTTAACAAAGTTTGATTAAGCGATTTTTCTAACTAGACTCATTTAACAAAAGTCTTCCTCGAAGAAAGTCTCTTGATAAAACATTTATGAAATGGCAATTATACATGCACAGATAAGTAAAGACACCTGACTTTTTTACTTTTTTGGTAGACGTTTACGTTCACCAGTGTTTATACCGCATAAGAACAATCCAGTCAGATGTTAATTAATTTTCAAAAAAGTGGTGCGCACTCAGATTCAATTTACTCTTCTCCAAGAACTGTATCCGTCTGACAACCATGCATTTTGAAAATTGCGTGAAACGAGGATTCTACATAACTTCTTGATACCGCAAAGACATCTTTTAAATGCGAAATCGTTTGCAATTCTGAGATCGGGTGAACGTTTTGCTTGCGTAGATCTACTTTTCTGGCCGAGTGAGTAATTTGCCCTTTGATTCCCAATGGTCAATGGGAAGTCACTCATGAAAAATTATCGAATTGAATAACTGGAATGGTAGCCACCCTGACAATACTACTGTATATAAAACTTTGAATTTTGCTGGACTTGTGTCGAAAACTTCTTGCATTATGATATTTTAATTAACTTTAATTTTACTTTTATCGTCACAATGCCATCACAAACGCCCACCTTCAGTACTTTCAGTGCTTTGATTTTTCTACGAGAACGGCCGGTCGGACGTATTAAGTGATTTTTTTAACAAACCCCTCCCCCCTCTTTCAAAAAAAAAAAAAAAAAAAAAAAAAAAAAAAAAAAAAAAAAACGTTCGTGTTTGTGTCTTCAGGGACCTATCAGAATCTTCAAAAACTCTCACTAGTAAATAAAAAGACTTGGTTGATCATAATGAAATGTTAATCGTTTAGAACGATTTCGTATCTTGAATAATATCGGAGAGTTTCTGATTGATAGGAGTGCGTGGTTTAAATCCATTGGGTGGAGAGTTGATTGAGTGATTTAGAATGGTTTTGATCGCGGTGACTGACAAGTTCACCATCTAATTCATTTTATTGCATAAATGTACGTTTTCGGGTCGATAAAGACATACGTTAACGGACAAAACCAGGGCGTTAACATGAGAAAACATGGATTAATAAGTAAATTCACGTGCCGTTAACGCCCGGCTTTTTTACTTAAATATCCTCAGTCATGGCCTATACACTTTATCAGTTTCTTGGTTTAACATTAATGTAGAGCATTAATAAAGACGTCGATTCTATTCCCGCGTTAATTTTTGTAACGTTATTAATTTAACTAGCAACGTCGGTATAAACGATTATCATACTCATTACTGCAAAGAAAATTCTAGCATTTTTATTGTTTTAATGCTAGCCTGACAAACATTGGTATCCATGGCCGCTACCTTCGAATGTTTCCATTAGGCGCCTCGCCGTGAAAATAGACAAAAAATCAAAATGGTAATGGCAGCCATGATTCTCTCGCTTCGCTGATAACGCAACCCGAGTATACACATTAGTCCACAGTTGAAAAGCATGTCAGTTAAGAATGTGCAAATATAAAATGATATAGATGTCAATAAATACCTTCACATTTAACGAATCTGTCCATGCTCAGCCAAGAACCGTTTTCATATCAAAACATCGCGGAGTGTAGTAGTGTGACGTCACAGCTATATATGACGTCATTTTGTACATGTTTACTTTTCATAGGGGCGCATTAAGGGATATTGGTGGTTTAAAAGAACTCGGTTTATACCAAGGCCTTAAATAGGCAAAAGACGGATATTTACGTAGTCCTAAAACTATGAGGTATAATAAATTCGTAATACGGTTTCTTGCCTGGGAATATGACGATTTACTTCCGGCATTAAAAAAATGATGTCAACCCTCGCCGGCGAGGGTTGACATCATTTGTTTACTGCCGGGAATAAATCGTCACATACCCCGTCAAGTTACCGTATAACTAATAAAGTGACGGCGCAATGCATAACACAATTTTTCCGACACATATTCTGTTTTCAAGCTAGTTTTAAAGCGTTCCTATGAATTATTTTGCAATATCTTTTTGAGTAAATGCTGTAGTATTTCTTTTTATGCAATAATAACGTACGTTCAGGCGTTAACATTTGCAGAGACCCTCAAAATGATTAAACGCCCTCGAGCTTCGCACTCGGGCATTAAACCATTATTCGGGTCTCTAAAAATGTAACGCTCTTAAAAACGTGAATTAGTCCTATAGTACAACTCTTATTGTTTGATCCTAATAAAAAATTGCAGAATTTATCAGAAAAAAATCATTAAAATTGTTACTTTTCAAGTTTGGGGGATCATAATGATTTATACAATAATATAAATTTAAAACAATTACACAATTAGATGTTGTATCGCCAGAAAAAAATTGCTGGCCATTTTGATATATCAATTCGATCTTATTTCTTTCAGGAAAGAAAAGAAAGCTTGGGATAGATTCATCTCTGAATCAAAATCAAACTTTAGCGAAGCGAACAATGAATTCTGGGAAAAAGTGTTCATAATAACAAAAATCATAGTTATCATCATTCTATTTGTATTCATTCTTGGAACAGCGGTGATCAGTAAGATTTGCTTCATCATGATAACTACCAACATATTCCCCCCAGTTTCGGACAATTCCGAAATGATCATTCTCAAAACAGCAAACTATACACTTGATTATAAACGGCCGTATGACGATAGCGGTGGTACATTAACATCAACAAACGTGATGTGGATTTGGGCCTTGATTCTCATGATGGGGGCTCCGTATTTCTTCGTGTTTTGTCGGAGTCTGTGGAAATTGGCATTTCAGATGGCGGGCAGGAATACACCTGACTGTAGGACAGTTTTCATAGTAAGTAAATAGTAAAACTGAATTCAGATGTGAAGCGAATTCATACATTTAATATCAGTAGTTTTAATGAGCTTGTCACAAAGTTACTTTTGCCTTTTTATGTTTCTACTTTTGCCATTCAATTAGAGAGAGTAAAGCAAACAAAGGGCTTGTAAGGCACGTAATCTTTCAGGCTATATGAGATGCTTTCAGTTTGGTTATGACCTATTTCTATTATACGTTATTGTTACATATTGCGATAAATAATTTGAGCCTGTGAGTGAGATTTCCAACAATTTAAAATATGCGCAATGCAAAGACTCTGACCAGCCTGTGCATCTGCACAGTCTGACCAGAGTCTTCACTATGTAATTTGAAAATCGAAAAAGTCGCAAAGTATCTATAGACCATTAGGTAACTCTATATTTAGAGCATGTGGTTTTGTACACTGCTCAATGTTTGCACCTCACGCACATTTCAAATTGTTGGAAACGTCACGTACAGGCTCATTTTCTTACTATCCAGTTGTTAAGTCTATTATCTCAATTGAAAATATATAAACTTGTAGCTTCATTAGTTCTAAAGGTATGCGCAAACAACAACAACAACAAAAAAAAAACCAAAAAAACCCCAACAACAACAAAAAAAAAACGCTCTTGGATCTAAAAAGAATATTTATGATACATGTAATTGCATTTAAGGAAGTTCGCTCGGCTTTTTCCTACTATTAAACTTTTCTTTAAACCTGATTTTTTAGAAAGATCTAAATGTTTTATTGCAATTTTTGGAAAGAAAAAATGAGGTCATCGCGCTTATTTTTTTGCCGGAGCCGTTTGAAAATAGGTACCAAAAACATTAGTGCACTTTAGTTCTTGCCTTGAATTTCTTTGAAAATTACATCCTTGATTTGAAGTTATCACTTTTGGACAAATAAATATTCTGAAAGCAAGTGATTTGTGTATTATTTGAAAGCGACATTCCATTCCACTAATTTATTAAAGAAATATGGAATTTTAATGAAGCACAAGAAAATTATGACATCTTTATTCGGTCCTTAATAGAAGTAATTTCCTTTAAAATTAAGGGCTTATAATACATGCTTCACAGTAAAAAATATAGTTCTACTATTAAACTTTTTCTTATACTCTCAATATTAATTTGTGACATAATGAGGAATAATTTGACATGAAAAAAAGTTGGGGTCACAGTCTTAGTTTTTAGATATTTTGACTCATTTGTTAAAATAAAGGGACGTAATTCACAAAAAATAATTAAATTTCAAAACACATTTTTCAAAATTGGAAATAACATTTTTTTTGGTAGTTTGGTTCAAGGATATGAGGTAGGGATTCTTTTTACTATATTCATAAGTTTTATTTGCTTTCTATCCGAAAAATAGGCAAGGAGTTACATTGAATACTGGCTTGTCGTTTAGTCTGAATACTCTAAAATCGGGGAAAATGCTCTGAAAAATTTGGGGAAAATAATTTTTTGAATTTAAACAATTTTTTACATGTTTTCACAACCTTACCTTCAGCTCTATCCAAATACATAATTTGAATTTCGATTCATAGTTTTATAACGAATACAGAAATGAAAATGTTTTTTAATTGCGGAAAATCCAAAACCGGATGTGCGGACGTCCTTAAGAATATACTAAAAACCTCCCGTAGACTATGATTCAAAAAGATTTAGCTTAAAAAATTGTTTTAAGAGAATCATTTTAAAAAGGCTTTTATGAGGAGAAATTTCAGCAACATGTATATTGAGTAATCCTGGGACAGGGAAACAATTCTAAAACAGTTCGTGAACGTTTTCGTATCGAACAAAGGAATAACCTCGTAGATTTTGAGTTTAGCAAGCGCATATTAACTTTAACCTGACCTTAATGCAGAATAAATAATTAGGCTCATTAATACAATACCGAAGATACTTCGGCACGTAGTAATCAAGCATGGACATTGCGTTATTCTGTACAAATTACAGGTATACGTGGAATTGATGGTATACCTGTATACAGGGCGCTAGTCATGGAGCAGACGAATCAATTCCGATAACAATTGTTCCTGCTTGTGTGCGACTGTGAGAAGGGGTTTCATTGTATTTCCATTAAAAAAACATAAATTGCATTTAAAGAAATTTGATAATTTTTTTTTAGTTCACCCGCATCTATAGATTGACTCAATTTATATATTGATTCACAAGTTCGTGAGGGTGACCAAATATCGCCGTTACAATAAAAAGCATGGGCATTTACGACTTAACAGGGCTAAAACGTGCACTCCAACTTAACGATTGAATTCCGCAGGTTAGTCGTGTTTTGCCGAAGGGAAACGACCGATATATAATTTATTTAAATCATAAAAGGCAAGTTCAGGTCAATATGCATCCACTATACGTTTTCTTTAAAGGTACTGTTCATAGAGACAATCCACTCTATAGGTCTAAACATGATGGTGTTTGTCGTGGTTCCCCACATGGACCCCGTATCTGGTGTCCTGTTGTGTCTGTGTATTGTAGCTGTACCCGGGATACTAAATGTAAGATTCCCCATAGAGAAACTCAAACAAGTCTTAGAAGCGGACAGAATCGGGAGAACGTGTACTAAACCCGGACTTTCGCGAGGTTGTTCGAGGGTTCTCGGAATATTTGGAGCTATTGGACAAATATGTGCTCTTGGTAAGATATACATGTATAAAAAATAACGGAGTTTTATGGATACTTACATGTACGAACAAATAAGGGGAAATTTGGCAATTACTTACTTAACTTAATTAATCCTCTACGCCCATGGTTGGGCATAGGGCCTTCACTACTGCTTTCAAGTCTGTAAATTTAGCAATGGTTCAAATGAATTTCATCGACAGGATTCGAGAGTAAATATACGAGGGTGGATAAAAAAATACGTGGATTTTTACTATAACTTTGGTATTTCCTGACGGAAATCAATGAAATTTTGTACACGTCTCAAATCATTTAATGTTGACAAAATATCAAATCTACAAGAGTCTGCTATGACTCTAACGTAAAAAATCCAACTTTTGATATACCTGGGTAGGTGCTACCGGCGCAACTCATTTTGTAACGTTACTTCCTAGTGTTACTTCCCGTAATTGCCCCATAAATTTGGACCAAACACTTTCAAACTTCGCCTAATTACGTGTTAACGTTATGAGTTAGGATATTCAAAATTTAAGCATAATCCATTCGCTTTTTTCGAATTTAAAGTAAGTAAACTAAGGGCACGCGTCAATTTTTGAACCTTGAAACGACGGCACCGGCGCAGCCAGAGACAACCAGACAATAATTAAGTTCTACTGGACCTATGGAAAACCTAATCGAGAGGTTTAAATGATAAAATATGCTCAAAGGTCTTCAAATGTAAGCAGATACCTTCTTTTTAAATGGTTTAAAAGGTTTGTTTAAGAATGGAGAGTGTTTCTGAAGGATGACACTCGGAGAATTGAAAACGTCTCCTCGGCGTTAAACTGTAATTGTCACAGAGCAACATCAGTTCAAAATCGTTTAGACTCATTACACATTTAATTTCATCGTTTTGGATCAGATGAATATGAAAATAGTACTTATCCAATGGATAAGCGATGCATAAATCGTGTTTATTGTTGAGTTGCGTATTTTGAAAAGTGCTGACTTTCGAGACGATCCTTATCAATACCGCAGCGTCAAATTGGCGTCGTTACCGTGCGCCGGTACCAAATGACTACATGTTTTATAATGGTTGCTACAGGTGACCAACTATTTGGATTTCATCCAAATTTACAGGACAAAAAGAAAAATGCCTCAATTTAATAACAATGTAGTTTTCTATTCAAAGTCTGTGAATCCAAAATTGCTGCAACGCTAGTCAACGTAATTTTTGATCCACCCTCGTATAAAGACTTCAAATCATTTATGATTGTTTTATCAACTATCTTTGTAAAAAATTTGAACTTGATACGTTAAATCACAATTAACTGTTTTTTTTTAAACTCGAATTAGAAATTTCGAAAAGGGTATTTGCAAAAGGTTTAAGATATTCGTTCTCAAGCCTTTTCGAGACATTACCTCTCGTACAATAAAATGATTTGTAGTCAAGTGTAAAAAGATTTACAATTTAGGTTATGGCTTTATATTGTACTATTGTATTATATTGTGATATACTTTATCAAAGTTGGATTGAAAATGCAACCCTTCCTGCGAATAATGGCCATTTTGACTCCGCAAAAACATAAATACATAAACTTGTTTTCATTCTATAGTAATTACATAGGATAGTAAATGAATAAGAACATGTATAGGGAGCAAAAGGTTTCAACATTATGTAAGGTTATGCAATATGCGATGGCTGACTACGGTCGATATTTTTCGCTCCTCCCTAATAACTCAACTAACAGAGCACAAAAATTAGTGTTTTTAATTTTCAGGTCTTTGGTGTTTCCATCTGCACATCACGTTTGATCGTGAGTTTTCAAACATTGGCTATCTCGTGTGCTTGATAGTAGCACCTCTTTTTACCAGCGTGTATTGGTGGGAGAATTACGTCACTCCAGGAAGTACGAAATCACATGGCCTTCCAAAATTAGCACGGAGTATCCGAAAATGTCGAACAAAAATCACATTCTTTACAAGTATCTGGAAAATGTGTTTGACTATACTGATCCCAATCGCTATTTACGGCGTTGGATGTGAAGATGGTGATAAATGTGTCAAAACCCTGTATCTTAAATTTGATTATAGTTTACTTGATTCTTGGTTCGGTAAAACCGCCTTAGATTCTGTTGACACATTTGGAAACTGTAACAATCATTTACCGTTTGTTGTCGCGGCTATTGGCGTGTTGAATAGTGGCGTGTGTTTTAAACTGTGTAAAGTAGCGTGTAAAATAATGACCCAGATTGTGGACATGACGTTAGCTCTTTTATTAGCTACACCGGCAGCCATTGGCATTATATTGGGAATGTACGCGGGTTATTTCACTACGGAGGACACCGGATGTAAACTTCCGTTTCCGGTTTGGAACGAGAACGAGGATCTGAAATCTTACATTACCGCGTTGGGCAATGGTTACGAACTATGGATCCCTATAATAGCTGGCCTAGTGGGTTACGTGTCGTTCATACTAGTGACAATACACGCATGGATGCCGGGAAAAGAACGTCTTCAGACAACCGACAGGTACAGTTAACAACATCGAGAAATTGATATTCATCTCGATCAAAACCATTCAAAATCACTCGCTTAGCGCTCCATTCAATTATTCTAAGCACTCACTCAAACCAGTCAAAAACGCTCCAAACTCACTGAAAATGATAGTATCATCAACGCCATTCAAAATAAATACAGCAAAAAAATTGGATTTAGACGTGACACAATATTTTTTCATTCCTTTTCCTGTTTCTTCCTGTAGTAATTCCACACACTTAATTGGGCAATACAAATACAATTGTAAACATATTGAAAATAATGAAAACACCGATGTAAGCAAGCTTCAAACGGTAACTGTGTGTTTTTGAACAGTAATGATTTCTTTATTTATCTATTTCTTAATTTATTTTTGCTGGATATTCTTTATAATTATCAGTGAACAGAACTACGAACTTTGCTTTCAAAAAATAAATTTTGAATACATTTTAATTTTAATAATTCACACAATGTTCCAAGCATTGGAAATGAACCAGAATAAATCAAATTTTATCTGCTTTGCAGATTGTTTGTCCAACCCCTGTACTGTGGTATATTCTCCGATCAGTCACTTCTCCTAAACAGACGTAGAGAGGAAAAGGTTCGAGTTAATGACTCAGTGGTATGTGTTATAATTTAAATTAGAAATAATTAGATAATCCTTTTTTTAAGTTGGTTATTTTTAGGCTTTGAGAAATAAATATTGATATTCGAGTTTTTCGTAATATTAGTTATCCGGTCGAGGTAGGGAGAATTTCCCAGAGATTATACAAGAAAACAATTGTATTTTAAGACATTTTACATGCAATCATTTATAGGGCTCAATATCTTATTAAACTTTTTAAGACAAAGACATTCGGACGAAGGCATTTCATGATAAGAGCAAGAATATGCACATTATTTCTAAAAATGAACGCCTGATAACACTGTTTGTTTTATGCAGGCCGCCGTCATAGCAGTCGGTTGCGCATCGGACTGCCAATCTAGAGGTCCCGGGTTCGATCAGTGTTGAACTAAAATTATTTTTGTGGAATGATGAAAAAAGAGAAAATATTTATGCCTAAACTCAGTGGCACGTATAAAAAATACGCACAGAGGATAAATGTCAATTCCATAATTTTTATGGTCTCTCATGTACCTTTTGTATTACAAAATGAGATTGTGTGTGACATTTCCAACAATTTTAAATGTGCGCCATGCGAAGACTATGGCCAGCCTGTGCATTCGCACAGTCTGACCAGAGTCTTCACTGTACACTCTGTGAATAGAAAGGGTCGCAAGGTATCATAAGACAGCCAGGCTACCTAAAATTGCATCGTTTTGCTGTTTGAACTGCTCAATGTTTACAATTCACACACATGTCAAATTGTTGGAAATGTCACGCACATGCTCAAATTTAAGAAAACATCCCTGTACAGTTAGCAACATCGTAACCTTTGACACACATTTCGATCAAAATCATTCTTAAACATTCACTCAGCGCTCCATTCATTCATTCCAAACACTCACTCAAATCGATCAAAAACGCTTCGAAATCATTAGAAAACATTTAAAAAACGACTTCCAGCAATGAATTCAAATCGATCTATTTATTCTACGATTTTATTATCTGGTGTGGACTTGCAAGGTTCTGATTGGTCAACAAAGACGTACAAACAAAATAGTTCATTTATTTTGCTAAAGGGAGGTAATTAATATCCATAATTTTGTTCGGCCTAAACAAAATAAGGAATATTGGATTACCTCCCTTTAATATCACTCAAAACTCGCTCCGCACACTCATTCATTTTCATTCCGATATCATCCCAAAATCATTCACCTTGTCAATTTTGCGATGTTCTTAACTATACCTTCAGAAAACGGGTCGTGATAACGTTCTCAGTCGACTTCCATTGTCGGAGATGCCTGACAGCGAGGAGGACATGTTATCGACAGAAGTGTTCCGAACACAAGACACGCCCTTTATCTACATGTGCGCCACCATGTGGCATGAAACGGAAATGGAGATGACGCAATTACTTAAGTCTATTTTTAGGTATTTTTAACCATTTCTCGCTTATGTTTGTTGAAATGGGACTAAATGCCGCTTTAACCATCTTTCAGTCATAAAGCAGAGATTGGAGTCAAGTTGGTAAGAATGGTATTAAGAAAAAAAAAAAAAAAAAAAAAAAGAAAGAAAAGAAAACACACACACACACACACACACACACACAATGAAACACAAAATATATTTTTGCTTTTCGCATATTTGGTATTGCCGACTTACAGTTAGTTACATCATAAAATTGTCATTCGCCTCAATTATTTTGTTTATCCTTAACAAAATTTGCGATAATGGATTACCTCCCATTAAATGTACTCAAAACTCGCTCCACACACTCATTTCAATTCTAAATCATTCCAAAATCATTCACCTTGTCAATTTCACGATGTTGTTAACTGTATCACATTCTAAGAAATGATTATGATCACTCAATGAAAGAAATTTGAGCTCTCAGAAATTTTGTCAGCTTGTGCACATTGAAGCCTCCTATGATATCTGTTTGATAATGGGTGATTTTTTTTTCGTTTTCTATTCATGATATTAAATTATAGGATATGAAGATAATAAGTGTTGATATGAAACTATTATCCTCATCACAATCCAATCATGTACAATGTATTCATGAATTCCATTTGCGTATTTGAAATCAACAAATATTCTCTTCCTCTTTTTTTTCAGAATGGACGAAGACCAATGCACTAGAAGACATACACAGTTTATAATAAATAGACGGGATCCAGACTATTATGAATTTGAAGGTACCGTGTATTTCATTTCACTGATGAAAGTACTTCTTTCATTGACATATAGAGATTTTCTTTTTCGTTTTAGTGTAATATCAGATTATCATTACAACGAAATTTGCTACTATGTATTTTCACGAGCGGTGAAATTTTACGGAAAATGAGCCTGTGCGTGACATTTCCAACAATGTTTAAATGTTGCTAGGTTTCAAACATTGAGAGGCATAGACAGCCACAAACTCTAAAAGTAAAGTTACCTGATGGTCTACAGATACTTTGAGACCATATCTATCTACAAAATGCATTGTGAAGACTATAGACAGATTGTGCACCGCACAGATCAGTGTCTGTTCTTTGCGCATATTTGCAATTGTTGGAAATGTCACGCGCAAAGTCAAATTTTCTTAAACCGAGTCAATTGTGACTTGATTACTTTGTAACGTGATGACCTCATGAATTAAGTGGACTCAGCTAAGATGATATCGCATACAACGAAAGCAGGGTTTAATCTTTTGCCAAATTTACTGATTTGGCGGTTAAATTACGAAATGAAAATCTACCGAAATTTGTCGATGAAATAGTGAAAAGTATTAAAGAGTACACGAAATCTAATTTTGTTTATGCGAGAAATTGATTCATAAACACCGTCACTGAGAAATATAGAATACATTAATTGGACGCTCGCTTTTTACTCATTATCCTGAACGCTGAGAAACTAACTTTATCCAATGCTATTGAACGTTTCTCTCATTTATGTTTTAGGTCTTTTAGCATCGGAATTTGTCGTAATTTGTTTGAAAATAGTAAACAGTCTTTTGAACAGTATTTCATTCCAATTCCGGCGAATGGAGTGCCAATGGCGCGCTCCCAACTGCCCTTTTACAGATTCCTTTAACTTGTATCTCAATCAAAAGCATCTTAAATCGCTCACTCAGCGCTCCATTCAATCCTTCCAAACTCTCATTCAAACCATGTATAAACACTCCAAATCAATAAAAAAAAATCAACAACTACATTCAAAATAAATATAGCTGGAGAACATTTGCGATTTCACTAATTTAATTGAAATCTAAGCGTCTGATTGGTCTTTCAAGATATAGGAAGCTATCTTGTCAACTTGTATGCATATTTTATTTTAGGGAGGTAATAATTATCGCTAATTTGGTTCATCCTGAACAAAATAAGTGATATTGGATTACCTCTCTTTAATTTCACCCAAAGTACACTCATCGCACTCATTCTATTTCATTCCAAAATTCAGTCACATTGTCAAATTCACGATGTTGTTGACTGTATTTCATTTCAGCCCATATTTTCTTCGATGATGCCTTCGAGAAACACAAACCCGACCAGTACGACTTTACCGTCAATGAATATGTGAGAATGTTGATCAAAAATGTGAAAGTTTCAGCAAGGTAAGTAGATATTATCTACAGTCTATAAGTCACGTGTACATGTCAAACACGACCAGTACGACTTTACCGTCAATGAATACGTGAGAATGTTGATCAAAAATGTGAAAGTTTCAGCAAGGTAAGTAGATATTATCTACAGTCTATAAGTCACGTGTACATGTCAAACACGACCAGTACGACTTTACAGTCAATGAATATGTGAGAATGTTGATCAAAAATGTGAAAGTTTCAGCAAGGTAAGTAGATATTATCTACAGTCTATAAGTCACGTGTACATGTCAAACACGACCAGTACGACTTTACAGTCAATGAATATGTGAGAATGTTGATCAAAAATGTGAAAGTTTCAGCAAGGTAAGTAGATATTATCTACAGTCTATAAGTCACGTGTACATGTCAAACACGACCAGTACGACTTTACAGTCAATGAATATGTGAGAATGTTGATCAAAAATGTGAAAGTTTCAGCAAGGTGAGTAGATATTATCTACAGTCTATAAGTCACGTGTACATGTCAAACCGGACCAGTACGACTTTACCGTCAATGAATATGTGAGAATGTTGATAAAGAATGTCAAAGTTTCAGCAAGGTAAGTAGATATTATCTAGAGTCTTTTAGTCACGTGTACATGTCAAATTGTTTCAAATCGCAGCATTTGGTTACCAAAATATCGTAGCTACAGCTTTGTTCAAGTGGCAGTTACATTTTTTTTCTCGATCACTGGCGATCTATTTTTTCACCTAGATGCCAAGTTTGAACGCGCACATATTATATACGAAATTTTCGCAAATAGCTTCGAGGAACAAACCGTATTATTTTTGTTATAAAAAGGATATAACCATTTTTATCCCCAATTTTCTACGATTGTCTATAACCATGCAAAATTCTGACTATCTTTTCTTTACTGAAGGCTTAAGGGTTTGTATAAGTGATACACAGCAATCTATTTAGCAGATAAACGTGAATCGACACACGAAAATGGACCATTTGGAAACTCAGAAGGCAGATTTCGGAAAAAATACAAAAGAGAGTAGGATAACAATTCTACTTTGTATATTCAGAAAATTCGTCATTTCCGAGAAGTTTCAATCCCGGTCAGTCTACGCAGATAAAGCTCATTCGGAACATCGCTCGGACTTTTCCGTAAACTGAAAAGTACCTCGGACGTAAGTGTTGTAACTTTGTGTCATTTTTTGGGCAATTCGGCTCCTGGTGGTACTTAGGTAAATACGCTTGTAGAAAATAACATTTTATTAATTCTCTCCCATCATCTTTGTAGATATTTTGGGCATACCAAAATTTGATTAAAAAACGCAGTAAACCACTGCCTTTTGTTATCAAATTATAATATGCCCACTTTTATTCTTTGGTTGATTTTATTTTATGCAACGCCATCCCTAGGGGGATCGTTGATGTTTGTGACGTCATATAAACCTACGCGCGAAATGACGCGCTTTCATGGCCGCGTCCGTATTATTCCCGAGGTCTATTCCAAAGAATCGCCGAGGGTTCCCGAATGAGATAAAGCTCTCTGATGAGTTTATCCAATTTTGCGTGACGGGTCTCAATTGTATTTCCTTTGGTGGGCTTCGTGACGTCTATAAATGCAACCAACTTTGAAAAAATCCGGTAGGCTGTTACTCTTAATTTGGCAAAGTGATACAAATATTTGTCAATTTCAACGAACTTTTTTTATTTACAGTTCAGTACACGGTGTTAATTTCAAACTTCCGGATCCGATCAAAATCCCGACCCCGTATGGAGGCCGACTTGTTTGGACCATGCCAGGAGGCAATAAGATAATTGCTCACTTGAAAGATAAGAATCGAATACGTCACCGAAAAAGATGGAGTCAGGTAAGTTCACATTCGGAACATCGCACGGCTATTTCCGTAAACTGCAACAGACCTCGGATTTATGTAAGGCGGATGGGTATGTAACAATATCCATTCGGAACACCACTCGGCAAATCGCACGATCAACCTCGGATGTACATAGACGGACTATTTTTGAAAATGGGAAAACCTTGGAAAAACTCGATGACGTCAGTTAGAATGACGTTGGCCTTCGAAACTTTAAGCGAAAACATTCGACGTCGCCAACGCTACTCGTTTAAGTCACCGACGTGAACCCATCGTATCCTTATATAAGTATCTGAAGATTCTTAAATAACGGCAGAAAAATCTTAATTTTTGAGATTGCATCATTCTCAAAAATTAAGAATTTTCAGTCGTTATTTAGTGTGAAAAGTTGTTTCCGCGCTAGTTGGTGAACGAACGTCGTTCACCAGTGTTATATACCATGTCAGGAAAATCCTGTTGGATGTTAATACATTTGAAATAAAGTAGCGCCTCTTAAAATTCAATTTAGAATCTTTCAACATTTTTCTCCGCAAAATCACTTTTTATTTCTTTAATGGCGTGTTTCTAGTTTTCTTTATCAAGTGAAGATAATGAAAATTCGCCTTGAAAAACACAATATGATCTTGCAATGTTTATCAAGGGAATTTTTGATCGGCGTAAGCTTGTCGAGAGTTTAAAGCAAAAACAAAGTTTGTGTCTAAACACCGAAGAGACAGATACTATGTTTTTGACCCAAGCCTTCGCTGGTGCAACTTGTAGTAATTAGCCGGAAATACGTGTTTATCTAGGTCGTGTCCTCTTGAACTTACATTCGGCAATACTCGGGCGATCTCCGACGGCTCCGAGTTAAATGTAGGTTACAGGAATCGGCCGAGTTGAGACGAATGACACATCAAGACACCTTGTGTCATTAGAACGCGGTTTTACATAACTTTTCAACTAGCGACAGTCAGTCTCGAGACGGGTTTTAAGAATGATTCGACATGTGTTTTACATGTACAACCTTTCTTGTATCTTTTATTTGAATAGGGGTGAACGTCGCTCTTAAGATTTTTCTGTAAAATGGCGTTGGCTGAAGTAGGGCTTATTCCCAGCGAAAACGTTTCGTATTCGTCTATCTCAGAAGCGAATATTGCGAATACCAAATGCGACAGGCACGGGAGATATTTCATTGGGGCCATTCTACTTTGCATTTTTATGCCCCCGTATCGAGAGATCGGGGGCATATTGTTTTACTCATGTCCGTCTGTCTGTCTGTCTATCCGTCTGTCCGTCCGTCTGTCTGTCTGTCCGTCCGTCCGTCTGTCTGTCCGTCTGTCCGAAAACTTAACCCGAAAACTTAACCTTTGCCTTTTCTCCAAAGTATTTGACATACAAAGCTGTACACCAAAGTCAAGGTCATATGACAAGGTCAAGGTCATGTGACAAGGTCAAGGTCATCTGTCAAGGTCAAACTTTAAAAAAATGCTGTTCCGGGGGCATTCGTGTTTCATTTCAATCTGTAAAACCATATCAATTCAAAATTCTATTTGAAAATTAAATAAATGATAGCTAAATATTCAACCCTAGATACCACTCCAATTGACGAGTATATATTGCCGTGGTCAAGAGGGGGACCAAATCCGTCATGCATTTGTTTACAATTCGACAGGCGGGTTTAGTTGTTAAATTATTCGGAAAAGTCATTGCGTTTTTTACAGAAATCATAAAAATCTTAATCGATGAATAAAAACTGGTTCCATCCTTTCCAAAATACGTTTAGAATTGACTACTACAGTTTGAGAAAAAACTAGCTCCGAGAAGAAAAGGTTAATATCAGCTGCAATACTGTAATAAGATATCTATAGTGAGTGATTTTACAAGCATCCAAACTCTTGAATGTAAACAATAGGTTCTCGTGCAAAAAATAAACCGACAATTGTAAGGATTCTCAATTCTTATTGGGAGGAAAGTCGGGAGGAAAAAAATAGGGTATTATACTTAAACTATTTGTTCATGCAATTATTACCTCCCTTTAAAAAATAAACTACTTAAATAAGATTCTTATTCGCTTTTGAAGTGGAAATTACGTTACAAAAATAATATTTATAAAGACTGTAAGTATGCAATTTACTATGAAGCAATTATTTAAATAAAAAGTTATACTTTAATTTCTAAACCTTAAACAGAAATTATCTATGAATTATACTAATAAGGCACTAGACCTCCTTTAACCTATACTCGAATCCCAACCCAGGCAGGAATTTTCAACTAGAAGTGAACTGGTAAGAAACCCAGAGGTAGCTTCGCGAGTATCGGTGCTTTACACTGGGCACAATAAAGAACCAAGGAGGTCTTTTCGTAGAAGAGCTAGGGGCGTATGAACCCGGATCTCCTCGTATCCGCTTCTTTCTCTCTCACGGTCCTTACCATATATGCCTAGAGCACGGAGGGACCTAAATCCTACAAACACACACTTTAACCTATACGACCAGCACGATAAGCTCAGTTGGTAGAACACCGGACTTCAAAACCATTGAAGTTCGACCGCGTGGGTTCGGTTCCCGGGCTGGTACACTAACAAAAACTACTTGCCTTCGGATGAGACGTTAAACAGAGGCCCCGTGAGACGGTGCTTTACATCGAGCACGTTAATGAACCATGGCGGATCTCAGCAGTAGATTCGTCATGTATCCTTGCACTATCCCCCGTAACAACTAACCGTCTTCTGGGGGCGTCGCTCATATGGGCATATGCTACGGTAGAGACGATAAATAAACGGAAATACACACTTTAACCTATACCTAAATATTTCTCATCCTGCAGTGTAATAAAATTGAATAACGACATAAGTGTCAACCACGGAAGTGGTTTTAGCTTCAGATATGATCAAAATGAATCTCTCAGGTTATGGTTCTAAATACTATTAATAAGTTAACGAATCATAACTTTAAACAATGAGTACAGTTCAGGACTGACTGATATTCGTAGGTGTTTCTTTGGTTGGTACTCAAAGACCTTTTCATCCTCTGAGAAGAAACAAAGATAGATAAAAATAGTTAAAACAAATACAACAAATTTACTTGAAATAAGCTTAAACATGATAACAATTACTTTTGTAAAACAAACACCATTGGATATAGGTTGAAGACAGTTTTAGATAGGATTAAATCGTTCTCTCCATTTATGTTTAATTAATAAATGTACCTATTTCAAGTGTGTAAAAGAAATTTTCACAGAGTAACAACTCATATTCTAACAAATATTTTTCTAACAGGATTTTCCCCATCTTTTCCTTTCTTTGAATATGCATTGAAATTTCCGAACAACGGAAATTTTGTCAAGACAATTCCCCCCCTTTTTTTAATTATTTTTACATTCATAGTTTCTCTTTTCTAATTAAATTCAATATATCATTCTAGAATGCCATCAGGTTCGTTCACCATCAGTACTTTCAGTGCTTTGATTTTTTACACTGTTTCCGCCTAACAAATGCACAATAATGTTACGTACCTAACCGCCTTATATACAACCGAGGTCTGTTGCAGTTTACGGGAATGGCCGAGTGATGTTCCGAATGGGCCTCCAATATCATGTCGAAGTCCGTAAACCAAGACATATTTGTCCGAAATATTGGATATCAATTTCAACTACAATGTAAAACATTGTCTGTTGGCGATGGCGGGTCGAATCTTTATTTCTACTTAAGATTCCGTAAGACATTATTCAAAATATATACGTTTCAAATGAAACACGAGTTGGATATCACATCGGCACTATTTATCTAAAAAGTAAATAATTTCTTGTCCTTCATTATATTATGAGTCGTATCGACATTTTGGGTCCCAAATCAATATGCATTATTAAAAAAGATATATTCTATAGGTATTTGGCTATGTAACTGATTCACAGATACAGTTAACAACATCGTGAAATTGACAAGGTGGATGATTTTTGAATGATTTAGGAATGAAATTGATTGAGTGTGTGGATCGAGTTTTGATTGAATTTAATGGAAGGTCATCCAATATCGCAAATTTCTCTTTAATGAAATATGCATACAAGTTCTATAGATGGCTTCCTATTTCTTCTAGAACCTATAAGTCGCTGAAAATTTGAGTGATATCAGTGAAATCACGATTTTTCTCTATCGAAATTTATTTTAAATGACGTTGTTGATTCTTTATTTGTCAATGGTTTTGAACGTTTTTGAATGGTTTGAGTGAGTTTTTGGAATGAATGAATGGAGCGCTGAGTGAGCGATTTAGAATGGTTTTGATTGAGGCGAATGTCAATTTCACGATGTAACTAACTGTATGAAGATACTTTTTTACATCGTTTATTGTTTCCAGGTTATGTACATGTACTACTTTTTGGCACATGGACTATTTAAAAGGTACACCAAAAGGAAACAGCTCCAAAAACGTGCGGATAATACATTCCTCCTGGCTTTGGATGGTGACGTAGATTTCCAGCCGTCAGCCGTGCAGCTATTGGTTGATAGAATGAGAAAAAACCCGGATGTAGGGGCTGCCTGTGGGAGAATACACCCTATAGGAAACGGTAAGCAAACAATTTTCAAATAATACCCCGCTTTGCACGCAGGTTCACGTGTAAAGCGGGGCAAAATTGAAAAAAATCAAAGTGCTGTCAGCACTGTAAATCGGACATCATTGAGAGGCTGGGATAGTGCAATAGTTCGCCAATCAAAAGGGCTCAAATTTGGACAATAAAAGTTGGTAGAATATTTGCCCAATTTGTGAGTTTTTTTGTCTTAACACTTCATCTTTTCGAGGACATCGCCAGCTCATCCAACCTCGTGGGTCCGATTTTATAAGTTTTCTGATTCGATAGCCCTCTGCTAGTCTAAATTATTTCTTAGCAGATTTTTTTACGTTGTTATAATGAGCACACGCCAAGCTAAAAGCTTGTCTGTTAATATTATTCCTCTCTCTAGAGTTTAAAAGCCTGTTTAGCAACAAAACATTTTTCATTAAACTATTTACAATTTTGATTACCAACATGTTTGTTTTTCAAGCATTGGGTTTTCCCAAATACTATAAATGCATTTTCCCTCAAGAAACACGTGAAATCGCCAACTATGCTATTTATATATTTGGTTTCTGACCAATCGATTAAATCTAGCAGCACTTTATGATTATTCATGAGTTATTCTAAAAATAGATCGCTCTTACTGCTATCCTATATCAGTTTATCGTATGTTTTTGTCGGTTTATTTGTTGTTGAATAATTTTTCTTCATACTCAAATTTGAATTTATTGTAAATAGGATTGGAGCGTGATCAGAGTGCTCATTGAAATCAAATATTTCAAAATTACAAAATTATTTCTATTTGTTAACACATAGTCAACAGTACTCATTCCACCAGTAGACTTCCCACGCTCCCTGTCAGAGTGCAGACGACAATTGACCAATGACAAACAACTTAATTGACACAATTTGAAGCAGACGATGTCCATTGCATCTACCACGTGGTGTGAATTTACGCGTGGGTTTTGACCTAGTGAAAATCATAACAGAATTTGATTGGTTGTCCGCCCTACAACTGGTAAATGACCGTTCGAGAAAAAAATTAGAGTAGTAATATTGTAAGTGCTACAAATTTATTTTACAGTTAACCTATTGTACGTTTCAACTCCTTTACTCAACCGAAAATCTTGTTATAAACACTGAAAATACTAACTGGTAATTACTAAAAGCGAAAATTACATCAAATTTTGTATTAGCATCTTCTCTATTTGTCGAAAATTAAATAAGATAAAAACAAAGTTTGTAGATTGTGACTGAAAAGGCCGTTTCTTCGGTGTTTGAAAACACATTATTTGGTTTGAACACATTGCTCAGAAGATAAAGGTAAAAATGTACTGGGTCAAACAGACTGGATTTCTGGAAACCGGTATAAATCTCCGATTTAAAAACTGTTTCCACCGTTTGGTGATCCTGAACGCAGGGTCGGTTTGTAGGATCTCATTTGGCGGTTCGAAACAAGTCCTTTTCAGAAATCCACAAAATCCAATATAAGCCTGTGCGTGACATTTCCAACAATTTGAAAAGTTCGTGAGGGGCAAACATTGGGTAGCGTGGAGAGCCACATACTGTAGATATAAAGATACCTGATGGTCTACAGATACTATGATACCTTATCTATCTATTACACGCATAGTGAAGACTCTGGTCAGACTGTGCGGATGCACAGGCTGGTCAGAGTCTTTGCTTTGCGCATCTTTTGAAATTGTTGCAAATCTCACGCACAGGCTCATATAATATTCCTTTTTGCTTAGTGATTTATATACATGTATAAGGACGTTGTAAACTCTATATGTACATGAAATGACAATGAAGAGGTTTCAAAACGGATGAATTAAAAATTTTGTTAAACCCATAGAATGTTTGTAGAATAAACAGGTATCTTCTTTCCATGATATACATTTATATATGAATCTCATTTGGACAGACGTTAAATACTGATAAAGACTTTATATGAAGAAGGGTTTCTGTAATTTTGAATTATTACAATTAAGGTTCATGTAAAGATAAAACTGCGTTCTGTCATGAAATTATATTATGCCCAATATGACGATCGGAAAGAATTAACCGAATGTAATTTTCTTCAAGCGCATGAATAAACCGAAGTACCACCTGAAGCCGAATAACCTAAAAATGACCCTAAATTACTACACTTACGCCCTAGGTACTTTCAAGCTTACCGAAAGGTCCGAGTGATGTTCCGATCGACGTTTAATGTTTCTTTCCGCTAGGTGCCATGGTTTGGTATCAGAAGTTCGAATACGCCGTGAGTCACTGGTTACAAAAAGCTGCCGAAGACAAACTGGGCTGTGTGCTGTGTAGCCCTGGATGTTTTAGTTTGTTTAGAGGATCAGCACTGATGGATGACAACGTCATGAATAAATACACTACACCACCCAGTGAACCACGGCATCATGTACAATATGATCAAGGTTAGATGATACAAAATCTTTTGCGTTTAAAGTTTTTTGGGCTTGATGCTTATATTATTCAAAACAAATATTTTGAGCAATATTGCGAAGTCCGTTACCGTTTTGTTATCAATTTTAATTCGTCTGTTATCGGAGAAAACCCATGGTATTGCAATGACCTTGGTGTCGCCGCCGCCGTCTTCGTGCGAAAACTTTGACATTTTGTGATATCTCTTGAAACTTGGCACACATATTCACCATCAACAGAGCAACCTATACTATCAAGGGGGATAGCTCTAGATGCATTTTTTGCAAATTGTGCCCTTTTTCGCCTTAGATTTTTTCCACCATCCAGCACTCAACAGCCGAGCGTAGGCACCTGTAGGCGGTGCACTTGTTTAATCTTGTTTTTATTTGTACGACACATTAGTTTGGCTTTTCTTTTGTGTCTATTGTATCGTATTCAGACTTCATAATAATGAACCCCGTTTAATTACCCTCTCTCTTTCTGTAGATCCCACAAGAGTAATTCCTTTTATAAGATGGTGCTTTGGCGGACAATAAGAAATCTTATCAATAAATAGAGGATATTAAATGAATGGTCATTGAATACCGAATTTATTACACGAGTCATCTATAAACAGATAAAAACGAGTCTGTGCCGAGTTTTTATCTGTTTAAGATGACGAGTTTAATAAATTCGATATTTAATGAGCACAAATTTGATATTCTATTTATCCAAATTTATTTTGAATGACGTTCTTGATTCTATATCTTTCAATTGATTTGAATGTTTTTGAATGGTTTCAGAGATTTTTTAGAATAAATGAATGGAACACCGAGAGAGTGATTTGGAATTGTTTTGATCGAGATAAATGTCATTTTCACGATGTTACTAGCTGTATATATTCTATGTTGGCCGCCTTCTGATTGCGTATAAATTTCAAAATCCTAGTTACGCCTATGGATGGGTAACCAGTAAGTTACATCGTGAAATTGACATTCATCTTGATCAAAACCATTCTTAAATCACTCACTCAGTTTTCCTTTCATTTATTCCAAAAACTCACTCAAACCATTCAAAAACATTCAAACCAATTGAAAGATATAGAATCAAGAACGTCATTCAAAATAAATTTGGATAGAGAAAATCGCGATTTCACCGACATAATTTAAATTGTATACGTCTGATGGGTTCTTGAAGAATTAGGAAGCTTTTTATAGAACTTGTGATCATATTTTTAAAGGGAGGTAATACAAAATTAGCGATGTTGGCTTACCTCCCTTTAAATTCGCTCAAAAGTCGATCCACACGCTCATTCAATTTCATTCCAAAATCATTCACCTTGTCGATTTCACGATGATATTATTTACAGGGGAGGATCGCTGGCTGTGTACATTATTACTACAACAAGGGCATCGTGTAGAGTATTGTGCGGCGTCTGACGCCCTGACCTACGCTCCCGAGGGGTTCTATGAATTCTTCAATCAACGACGCCGTTGGACCCCGTCCACAATGGCTAATATCTTGGATCTGTTGACTGACTGGAAAAATGTGACCAAGAAAAATCCAGAAATTTCTTTAGTTTACATCTTCTACCAGGTTAGAAGTCTACATTCATCTTTTCTTCGGTGATGTTACTATCAAAGTGTAACAAGAAAGAAAAGTCAGTAGCAAATGTTTTTCGGGAGATTTTCGAGAATTATCGTTGGGTTAAAACTGGATAATTCCAGCGATAGAACGGTAAAATTACAAAATGATTTAAACTCAGTATTTGTTCGTTTCACGTATCTTGACGTCATCTAAATGGATGGGTACATCGATAACGTCATATTACTTCAATGTGCGTCGCCTGAAGAGAACTTAACACACATTTTCACATATCGTTTCACTAGAATTCAAGAAACAGAATGACTGGAGTTGGCTTTTTTTCAGTCTAAGATTGACAAATCTTTTATCTCTTGAAAACGGAAAGGTAAAGTTTCGCTGTCGGTGGACTTTTCGCCCATACATGGAGAGATTAATTCCCGTTCCCTCAATTGGTTAAATTTTCTTGTCTAAAGTAAATGCTTGAATATAGTTAACACATCGTGAAATGGAAAAGATGAATGATTTTGGAATGAAATCGAATGAGTGTGTGGAGCGAGATTTGAGTGAAATCAAGGGGAGGTCAACAAATATGGCTATTTTTGTCCAACATGAACAAAATCAGATATATTTATTACCTCCCTTTAATAAAGTTTACGTAATTTTTTATGTTTGTGTGTATTCATGGACCAATTAGCCACTTTAAAAACAACACAAGCCGATAAGATCGTGGAATTATTAGATCGATTTGAATTAAATGTTGAAAGTCTTGGTCGATTTCGAAATGTTTTTAACGATTTCGTTACGTTTTTGATCGATTAGAGTGAGGATTTGAGTGAATGAATGGGGCGCTAAGTGAGCGATTTAGAATGATTTTGATCGGAATGATTGTCAATATCATGATGTAACTAACTGTACTCAGAATTTAGAATTAATAGTAAACACCATAATTCCATTCTATTTTAGGGACTACTTATGGTATCGTCCATTCTGACGCCCGGGACTATTTTCTTGATGATATTGGGTGCCATCAACATGGCGTATCCAGTATTAGATCTGTGGGTAGCGTTGATCATCAACGCTATACCGATAGCTATTTTGGTTCTTCTTTGTTTCTGTGTTAAATCCGAGACCCAGGTAAGGTATGAATGGATGGCCTGTCATACAAAAAAGTGTAGTACTATCACGTTGTTAAATTAAATAAAGTAAGATGGTTCGTTTTAATAATGTCTAATAAACACCAATTCAACTGCTTCAAATCTATGATATAAGTTTTTATTCTAAATTTACGTCAGTTTCCATAACGACTCACTAGTTATTAAGCAAAGACTGATCTTACTCAATACTCTTTCTCCCAACTCCTCGCGCTTGGCGGCTTCATCTGTTTATATACGAAAGCTTGGCAAAGGTCATCTGACCAAGGTTACCAAGTAACAGACTTTCATTCTAAATGTCACGCTTACCCTACCGACTCACGTGCTGGCGATAAACTAGATCAAGTATACATGTTATCAAAAATGTAAAATAGTATTATCGGATAATTGGGGTGTTTCCTGAGAATCCGGACAGAAAGGTGATATATCATTAGGAAATAAACTCGGACAGCTTTGGCGGCATGACATTGTGTCAAAAAAGGACCATATCACGGAAGTGCGTGAATAATCGATCCTGGTCAAGTTGCGCATCGAAAAATTGCCGAAATGTTTTATTTTGTCCTTTTTTGCCTTCTACCTGGGCCCATTTTACTAAACTTCTTACGAAAATAATTATCGTAAGTCAAAATCACAAATCGTACCTGGTATTTAAACTCATTGATAGACTCTGCCTTGCAAAATCTCATTGGAATCGTCTTTAGATAACGTTGATATTTTAAGACACAAACATACTATTCCTTATTTTTCTATAGCTGCTATACTCGGCTATAGTGTCGACCCTGTACAGTCTCATTATGATGATAGTACTAGTTGGTCTACTACGACAAGCCTCCAGTTTTGGGATTTGTTCAATTAGAACTATGTACTTATTAAATGTATGATATAAAATATATTCTTCTACAGCTGTTATACTCGGCTATAGTGTCGACACTGTACAGTCTCATTATGATGATAGTACTAGTTGGTTTACTGCGACAAGCCTCCAGTTTTGGGATCTGTTCCATCACAACATTATTCCTCATATTTGTGGCGGGAGTGTTCGTTTTGGCGGCTATTGTACATCCACAGGTTAATATTTTTTATGTAATAAAATATATTTGTATAAAAGAAAGAAAGACAGTAAAAAAGAAAGAAAAAAAAAGAAAAAAAGAAGGAAAGAAAGAAATTAAGAAAAAGTAGATCATTCTAATTTAAAACTTAACTATAGTGTTATGTTGTTTTTCATTAAAAAAGGTCGCCGAACTTCCATTACACATTGAGTTTTATAAATGGGTCGAGAAACATTTTGTAATAGTTTACACTAGAGTAAAGCAACAGTTAATAAAACAGTTGATTTTCCATTTGTTAAGTAAGCCATACATATAAATACTATAAGACGTTTTTGTTTTAAAATCGTATTTGTCTCGGAGTATTCTATAAAGATAATGTAATTGTGTGTGTTTTTTTTTTTTAAATTTAAATCGGTCCACATTAAAATCCGGATATAATGATAAATATTGGGACCCAAGAAAACAGATCGTAAAATCAATAAATCGTTACAACCCACGAATGTAAGAATTGCGTACAAATGACAATGACTTAGTGCAAAACAGTTGTAACTACCTATATGTACATGTTTATTGGCAGTTCCAAGTGTTTCACCCTTAGCTACAAATATTGAAAGGGTATCTCGTTATAAGCCATATTTTATAATTTATACCTGTACTTCAAATGTTCTTGTACTGCCATCTCTTACGACCTTGCTTCAATTCTCTTTCAGGAGTTCTGGTGTTTAGCCCATGGTTTCTTGTACTATCTAGCCATACCGTCAATGTCTATGGTTCTCATGATTTATTCGCTTGGAAACCTGAATGTTGTGTCATGGGGAACCAGAGAAAACAAATCATCAGGTTAACAGGAAACCAAGTCTATTGCTTTACACGAACTTTTTGGTTGATTTTGGTTGAAAGAAAGAGACAATCTGTCAATAATTTTATATTTATAAAACAACAACAACAACAACAATTACCACCCCCACCACCACAACAACAACACAAACAAACAAACAAACAAACAAACAATCGCACTCTCTTGCCAAAAGCTGTTTTCATACCATAAAGAAAACACGAACACGTCGAGCAGATACTTTGTTTTGTAGTCAAAATAATAATGTGTGTTAAGTTTCTTAACCCTTGTCATACTTAAAAAAAACCCTGGCAAAATGATGTGTAAATCAAAGTACTGAAAGCTCTGTATTTCCTAATTGTGAGTCAGCATTCTGAAATTATAATTTCTGAAACTGTTCTGGTTTAAAAATGAAATCAGGTTGTTTGGACTAAGATCAGACTGCACATATGTGCAGGCTGATGTTTGTCTATAGCTCCTGCCAAAGCAGGAATATTCCGGGTTCAGCATGACAAGGGTTAAAACTTATCGGAAGAACATTAAATTACCGTGAATATGCCAGTGTCAATATCCCCGAACTGTCAATGCATAAATTGAATCGAAAATGATGTTCATCGAAAACTTTTCCAGTATTCTTCTTTTCTTAAAAGAAATAACACCCGAAAGTCGTTTATCTTTTTTATTTAATTTACAGTTAGTAACATCATGAAATTGACATTCGCCTCGATCAAAACCATTCTGAATCACACGCTAAGCGCTGCCTCCATTATTTCCAAAGAAAAAAAAAACAACACTACAACTGTTCAAAAACTCTCCTAAACAATTCACAAACATTTCAATAAAAGCTCGTCATTTTATACTCATTGATAAAAACTTTCCATAATTTGATTGGCTAGTGAGGGTTTTTTAACGTCTCACTTGTCAACGAAGACATAAACACACAAAAGTATGGTTATTTTATTTAAGGGAGATAAAAAATATATCGCTCATTTCGTCCAAGGGGACGAAATTTTCGATAGTGTTTAACCTCCCTTGAAAATCATTGAAATTTCTCTCAACCCAATCATTAAATTTTATTCGGAAATCAACTAACCACCTTGTCAATTTCACGACGTTGTTAATTGTAATATCATATGCACTTAACATGGAAAAAATGGTATTCAATGATCAAAAAGAAAAATATTCCAATTTTTCATTTATGGAATTCTCCATATTTTTATTCAATGTAAATAGCTGAAGTGAAAGAAGAGACAGACACACAGAAAAAGCTGAGAGGGGCGCTTGGGTTCTTTGAACGTTGTTTTGGCTCCGGTCGGAACGAAAAACAGGTTGAGGACGCTAGACTAAGAGCAATATTAGATCGACTGGATATGCTAGATAACAGTGTACACCAGTTGAGCACGCTGGGAAGCAGCCGAGCATCACTCGTCCCGAGGGCAGGGTCGCCATTCTCTAACTTTTCTCGACCAAGGACTCCTATCGTCATGGGTGAAGGGGAGGCAATCAAGTTTTCGGACATAAGTCAACAGTTGGACGGTGGCGGACAAAAATGTAAGATTTAACGAATATAATGTACTAAGATATATATAATACGTACTTAGAGTTTTGTATGAAAAAAAATATCTAACGAGGTAGGGAGAATTGATAATGGTCGAGGCTCGGCCGAGACTATTATTAATTTTTCACCCACTGGTGACAGACAAATGCCTTGTAAATTGAATCAATAGGATGCGTCTTTTCTTTGAAATTCTTCGAGCTATTTTCCTTGTATCGTTTCCTTTAACGGTAAATCTCTAGAATGGTATAAAGTAAATTCATGTTTGAGAAGAAATAGTTTGAATATAGTCAATAAAATATACTTTTCGAAATCTACAATTCAATGAACCTGCAAGAAAAATATTCAAATTTTTTGTTAAAAAAATAAGGACAAACCATCAACAAAAAGAATATAAATGTAAACGTATTTGTTTGACGTAGATATGATATGTGACCCGTCACGCGAAAAGGGACCATCTGGGAAGTCCGTAAAGTGTCAACCCTTGTGAGACTGCGCGGATTGCACAGACTGACTAGGGTCAGAACTTTTCGCACTTTACTTATTTTCTTAATATAGAATAATTATATAACCTTCCTGTAAAAGATTTTTTGATATGCTTTTGCCTGTTTAGAACCGATCTATTTTTCAAATATTTATTTTATAAAGTTCCCAGATGGTCCCTTTTCGCGTGTCCGGTCACATATTTAAAGAAGTTTTTATATGTCTATGTTTGTCAAAAATATTTTCACAAATCCTACATAGTGGGTACTCGTTAGAATCGTCTCGTTGAGGGGCGATTCTAATGAGTAACCATAAAATATAACGTATTTTGAGAAATATATATATAAATCAAAGCACTGAAGTACTGGTGGTGGACGTTTCTGTTGGCATACTAGAGTGATTCTTCCACTTGTTGAGAAAAAGAGAAATTTTATATGTAAAATTACGATAAAAGGAATATGACCTGACCCAAGTTCGCATCTTGCTTCAGATATACATTTCTCAACATATATCGTCGATCGTCAGCCAAAGTCCTGCAATTACTAGGTTTCGATAACTTTCGGCATTATGCCAGATGTAGTTTAAAGAGTGATTGTCTAATCCATTGGGTATAAAAGGAAAGAAATAAAAAATAATTTATCTAGGTATCATTATTTTTTGCAACACTAGTCGATTTTCTGTGGTCACAATCAAAAATAAAGGGATAATCAATTAATATTCCACGACTTTCATTTTCAAATGAAAAAAATAAAGGGTAAACACGAAAAAATATTTGCAGACACTCTCGAGATTGAATGCCGTGTGTTGAAAAGTAGTATAATTCCAATTGCATAAACCTTTATCGCGCGACCTAACTGCTTTACACTTTTTGCTCGCGTTGTATCCGTATTCATGTGTGTGATCTAGGTTATTATTCTATTATTATTAGAAGTGTCAGGGGAGGTTACCATTCCAGTAATTCCACTTACCAAGTGACCTCCCATAGACCATTGGGAAACAATAGGGCAAATTACTCACCCTACCTGAAAAGTAGTTCTACGCAAGCAAAACGTTCACCCGATCTCAGAATTGCATATGATTTCGCACCTAAAAGATGTCTTTGAGGTTTCAACAAGTTATGTAGAACCCTGGTTTCACACCATTTTTAAATTGCATAGTTGTCAGACGGAAACAATTCTTGAAAAAGAGTAAATTGAATCTAAAAGAGCACTACTGTTTTGAAAACCTATTAACATCTGACAGGATTGTTCTCACGCAGTATTAACACTGGTGAACGTAAACGTCCACCAAAAAAGAACTTCAACCGATATTGTCGTTACCTCTTTGTTATATTCTGCAGCCAACCCCATGTTTGAGGACGTTCAAATAGTTCGAGACCCGATGCAGAATCCGTACTGGATGCTAGAAGATCAAGATATTCAGTTCTTTAAGAGAGAAGATATAGAAAAGGATGAGGTGGAGTTTTGGGAAGAACTTATCGAGGAATATCTGAAGCCTTTAGAGAGTAATCCTGAAAAAGAAAAGGAGATGCAAGCTGACTTGACGGAACTTAGGAACAAAGTGTGTCTTATATTCATCCTGATCAACTCCCTTTTTATCATCATCGTGTTTACTCTTCAACAAGTCGTCAAAGATGGTACGCACTAAAACAGTTAACAACATTGTGAAATTCGTCTCGATCAAAACCATTCAAAATCAATCTCTCACCGCTCCATTCATTCATTCCAAACACTCACTCAAACCATTCAAACTCACTGAAAAAGATAGTATCATCAACGTCATTCAAAATAAATGAAGCAAGACAAAAAGCGCGATTTCACTAACATAATTGGAATTGTAAGCGTCTGATAAGTTCTTGATGCAATAGGAAGCTTTTTATAGAACATGTTTGCATATTTTATTAAAGGGAGGTAATAAGTATCGCTTATTTTGTTCACAATTAGCAATGTTGGATTATCTCCCTTTAAATTCACCCAAAAGTCACTCAACACGCTCATTCAATTTCATTCAAAAATGCTTCCAAAATCATTCACTTTGTCAATTTCTCGATGTTCTTAACTGTAAGTGGTTATTAATACTTTGCATACACATGTCAGCCATATTGAATCGGGATAAACGTACATACTGAACTATGTCGCCAAACTCACTTTTCAGAACGTTCAGTCCTTTGATTATGCCATGTCACTTATTCGATATATATCTTTGCTTCATTAAGCATTTTCATGATATGCAATTATTTGCTAAATAAAGAGAGGTTCAGAAGGCAATTTTCGAACTTTTTCTTTACTTCTTGTAACTTAAGTAACCTTCTTGGAACTCGATAAAAAAATTCAAGGCATAGCTTTCATTTTCAGATATTGAAAATCTATTTATCACGAAAAAATCAAACTTTCACAACATTCAAAGTAAGCATGAATTAATCTGGATCAGTATTTTAAACTTTTTCCGGTTGTTCCGATACCGCATAACAACCCTGCGTTCAGGATCACTAAACGTTGCAAACAGTTTTCCAATCATTACCCGCTTTGCAAGCAAGTGCACGTGCAAAGCGGGGTACAATTGGAAAACTGTTTGCACCGTTTGGTAATCCTGAACGCAGGGCTGGTCACATATTTTACAATTGTTCACGCTAGGTGGCGATCTCTCAATCACCCTACCGTGTGCAAAGACAGATGAAGACGGAAAAATCGACCAGGGCCAGAAAATTGAACCAATCAGTGTAGCTTTTACTCTTGTATTTGGAATACTTCTGTGTATACAGTTTCTGTGTATGTTGATGCATAGAATGGCCACTTTGCTCCATATTTGTGCAGCCACAGAATTGTTCAAGAAGAAACGTAAGGTAGGAAATATTTTTTATCTTGTAACTATATATAACATCCCAAGTGATATTTTTTTTATGTCAAATGAATATTTTTAGAACAATGAAATAATGCGATTATTTTAAGAAACTTGCATTTCTGTTAGAAACATCGACGAAAGAAGAAAAATTAACTTATATCATTTATATAATGCGTACTTCGTGCATAGTATGAAAAAATATCTGATTCGGTTGGGGAATAAATAATTGTATCGTCAGAGCCTGGACATTTCCCCCAACCTCATTAGATATTTTTTTTTCATACAATACACTCAGTACGTCATACTTAACCTGGTAGCTTCAAAAGTTATGGTAACGCTATTTCAGCAAAAAAACGATTTTATTTAATATTTTAGCTGTGTCATATTTTAATGAACAACCTGTCCCGTGAATGAGCAACATTATTTATAAACTGTTTCGCGCGTCGATCGCCAAACTGTTGCTCGCTTTAGAAAGGCTGGATAAAATGTATTTTCTCTAACCATTTTATTTATTATTGAGAATGACTGACAAATAACAATATGTGAAATTGGCTTAAAATAGAAACATCTTTTTCGTAATCATTGGTCATAGTTTCATTTATTTCCCGCAGCCTCGTTTTTATATGTTTATAGATGACTCGTTTAATAAACTTGGTATTCCATGACCACTCATTCAATATCATCTATAAATTTTAGGTGGATTTCAGTCGAGTGGATGCAGAATCAGGATCGCCGGACGAACCTCCACCAGAGACTAGAGAACTGTCATATGAGGCGGTATGTAAGACATTTTCACACGATGGCGTAAAACGAATAAATAAATAAGAAGAATTTACATAGAACTTTATTCACAATATTTTTTATGTCACGTGTTTAACTGTGTACACAGAAAGCTCCGCCCATTTTTATGCAACATCATCTTAGCTGATTCTTTTGACGTCATCATAACACTCACGCTTAATGACACGCTTCGCTTAGAGAGAAATTCTCCCAACTTCAATAAAATTACGTTCTTTTTGGATTTAGAAAAAATGTTTTAATACTATATTACACCCAAAAGAGGGTAAACACTCATTTCAGAGTTGGGGTCGTTATAAGCAATGAATGGGTGGTCATTAAGCATTATAAATGTTTATTAAACGACAATCTACAAATAGACTGAAGAAAGCTTCCCCGAGTGTTATCTGATTTAGAATACGAGTTAAAAATCAGTAATGTATGCACACATATGATATTCTTTTTATTATCTGAACCTACTTTTTACGATACATTGAAGATTTTTTATAATTGTATCGAACAAAAATAAGACGATTGTAAAATCATATTCAATATCGTGAAATTGACATTCATTTCAATAAAAACTCACGGAAAAGATAGAATCAACAACGTAATTAAAAAAAAATAAAGCTAGAAAAAAAATCGCGATTTCACCGACATAATTCAAATTGAAAGCGTCTAAAAGGTTCTTGAAGAAATAAGAAGATATTTATAGAACTTGTATGCATAATTTATTAAAGGGAGGTCATGAATATCGCTAATTTTGTTCATCATGGACAAAAAATTGCGACATTGGATTGCCTCCCTTCAATTTAACTCAAAACCCGTTCCACACACGCATTTAATTTCATTCCAAAACCATTCCAAAATCATTCAACTTGTCAATTTCACGATTTTGTCAATTGTTCATTGCTTGGTATGACTTTCTAAACTTTTCGCGATCATTTTCATCCTGAACGCGTGGCAGTTGAAGAAAAAATGTGAACTTATCATTATCTACATGAATTAAAGTCCAAGCTATGTTTGGGAGGGTATGTCAGACTGCTTTCTATTTATCTTTTTTTGTGGATTTATAAAATGCATCCTGTGACAATATGATCAAGATGCTCTTAATCAATCGATAGCCACAGGCTTACTAAACTTCCGAGATAAAAAGGAAGTCCAAAATGTTGACACATTAGTTTCAGAGATAACCTTTCGGTTAATACAAGGTTTTTTTGTATTCCTTTCAATTCACCAAATGTTACTGGGCAGGAAGAAAACAAACAATTTTTGAAACTATATTTTGAATAATACAAGTTTTATTGCATACCTTTTGGTTTACCAAATGGTCAGTGCCATATAGATTTTCAATGCATTGATTCTTTAGTCTCAGAATCAGGAATTCGGTTAATATAAGTTTAATTGTATACCTTTAGGTTTATCAAATGGTCCGTGACATGCAGAAAGATCAAGATGTAGACTCCATGTCGATAGCATCTGAATCTAGTTATGCTGCTAGCGACATTGACGAGGAGGAAGACGCAGGTAAGTTACATAATTCATTGTCTCAGTGCTACAGCTAATTACATCGAGAAATTGACACGCATTCCAAATTTTACGAGCTCCTTAAATTCCAAGACACTAGCTCACATATGAAAAGAGAAACAGACAAGAAATAATAAAAATAGTATCAGTTGAAGATATGAAGAGATTCTTTTTTGATTTCATTGAGGTATGAAACAAATGTCCGTCCATCCGTAGACCTTTTCGTTACCGGACTTTAACTCGAGTACCAAGTGACCTCGAATCATGAACTTTTATACAATGCTGCTTATGACACCAGAGGGTGCCATATTGTTTTTGGGTCACATAGGTCAAAGGTCAAAGTCACAGTTAGCCTTTGTTTATTTTCGTTTCCAGACTCTAACTCGAGAATCAAGCAACCTACAATCATGAAACTTTATGCAAATTTTGCTTATGACCCAAGAAAGTGCCCTATTGTTTTTTGGTTCATGTAGGTCAAAGGTCAAGGTCAGAGTCAATTTTTGTTCAATTTTCGTTTCCAGACTCTAACTCGAGAACCAAGCGACCCACAATCATTAAGCTAAATGTTGCTTATGACCCAAGAAAGTGCCCTATTGATTTGGATCACATAGGTCAAAGGTCAAGGTCACAGTCAATTACTTTTCAATTTTCGTTTCGGACTCTAGCTCGAGGACCAAGCTACCCAGAATTATGAAACTTTATACGAACGTTGCTTATGACTCAGTAGGAAGTGCCCTATGTTTTTTTGGGTCACATTGGTCAAAGGTCAAGGTAATTGTCATTGGCAATTATTGTTCATTTTTCGTTTCTGGCCTCTTACTCAAGAACCAAGCGACCTGCAATCATGATTCTTCAAGCAAATGTTTCATATGACGTCAATATTTGTTACGAACACATCCTGCACTAATAACACTTACAAAATGCTGTTGGGGGTATAAGCCCGCTCTGTGACAGTTCTTGTTTCTTCTTATCTTTTGATTTAATTCCATGAAGCAAAATTGTAAAGATTTGTGAAGGATGAAGCACTTATCTTATGGGACCACTTTTTATGAAACTTTATAAAATAGCTACGTTTTCAATTTAATTTCACTTAGAAATAAAAACAATTTTTCATCCAATCAGAAACTGCGAAATTTGATGGAATCAACTTGAATTAAATTATTTTACTTTGACATATCTTCCGGTGTGACCCTAAGATAATATTTTTTTTAAAAAAAAGAGTTTAATTTAGGATTCGGTTTTGTGAAATTCAGAGAGACGTCGTGCTGAAGCCAAAGAACGCTGGAAGAAAATAGCCAAACGAAGGAATAAGTTCCAGGGGAACACACTGGGTGCTAACTTCAGGAAGAATTTCATCAAACTACAAGAGATCGTCAAAAATGAAAACGAGGATGAATTCCCAGACGATGAGGTAATTTGGGTATCAATTACAGTTAGTTACATCATAAAATTGATATTCACCTCAATCAAAACTATTCTAGATCGCTCCCTTAGCGCTCCATTCATTCATTCATTCAAAACACTCAATCAAACCATTCAAAAACGCTCAAAACTCACTGAAAAATATAGAAGTAGCAACGTCATTCAAAATAATTTTGGATAGAGAAAAATTGCGATGTCACTGACATAATTCAAATTGTAAGCGTCTTTTACATTCTTGAAGAAATGGGAAGCTATCTCTAGAACTTGTATGCATATTTTATGAAAAGGAAGGTAATTAATATCACTAATTTTGTTCATCCTGAAGAAAATTTGTGATATTGGATTACCTCCCTTTAAATTCACTCTAAACTCGCCCCATACTCAATCTCAATCATTCCTAAAGTATTCCAAAATCATTCACCGTGTCAATTTCACAATGTTGTTAACTGTCTCCGATCGCTTCTGTCAATCAAAAATAGATTGACCAATCAAAACACTCATTTAAGACGAGAATCGTTATTTCCGCCATTTTATTCCGACATTTTTGTAAAGTGAAGCAATGTATTGATTTAGCTTAAAAACACTGCGGTTTCAACGGTAAGGTAGGCCACCATCAAGCTTTTTTAAAGGGTTAGTTCACGTTTTTGAGGGCGTTAACATTTGTAGAGACCCGGAAAGAATTTTGAGGATCTGTGAAAATGTTATCGCCCGAAAAAATGTGAATTGGCGCTATTATTGCATGAAATAAAAGTTTCTTTGTTTGAATGAGGTTTTTTTCGCCACTTTCAACAATATTTCAGTCATATCACGGTGGCTGGAGCACCTATCAATGGATTCCTGGTATTTCTCACACCAGTTTTTCCATCACTCTCTTTCCTAGCTTGAAACAAAAGACTAGAGTATAAATTTTAACAGATACTGCGAAATAATGTATAGGAACGCTTTGAACTTTCCCCAAACCCATGAATGTGTTTTGAATATGGTGTTATGCATTGCACCGTCTCTTTTGTTTATACTGAAATTGCTTGGTAAATTCATGACGTCACAAAATTTAACGCGGCAATAAGAACAACGTCTCTATTCATGCTCTATATTAATTTCAGACATTTAATGATAAAGTATATAGGCCCAGATCGAGTATATTTAAGTAAAAAAGTCGGGCGTTAACGGCCGGGTTTTGTCCGTTAACTAATGCCTATAACGACCCTAATACGAACATTTTATGCAATAAAATTTCTTTCGTGTCATATATTTCGAAGAAAATTGCGAATCATTAAATGCAGGGTTTATCTCGTGACATATGTCAAGGGCCGCGGGATAAACGATTCCTAAATAAGTTACGAATAAATGTGGATCCAAGATTTCTGTGAAGGGGTTCGAACATTCAAATAGGAGGGTTTGTTCTCCTAGTACAGTTAACAACATCGTGAAATTGACAGGATGAATGATTTTGGGATGATTTTGGAACGAAATTGAATGAGCGTGTGGAGCGACTTTAATAAAATATGAATACAAGTTAATTTAATAGCTTCCTATTTCTTTAAGAACCAAGCAGACGCTTATGATTATAGTTATGTCAGTGAAATAGCGGTTTTATTCTATTTATATTCATTTCAAATGTAGCTGTTAATTACATATTTATTGTAATTTTTTATCGTTTCTGAGCGGGTTGAGTGAGTATTTGGAATGAATGAATGGAACGTTGATTAGGCGATTTAGAATAGTTTTGATTGAGACGAATGTCAATTTCACGATGTAACTAACTGTAGTACATATTTTAACGCTTTTTCTGCTGAATTTAAATTTTGTTAAAACACTTTTCCCACTTTCAACGAGTCTGTCGCAAGATTTTTTCCACAAAAATCAAGTATACGGCAGACAGTGTATCCTTAAATCAGACGGCACAACTGTGCATGCTGATCTTAGTCTAATGATATTCCTGTGTTTACCATTTTTACGGATAATCAAAAATGTAATGTTACATTAGGAAATTTCCTTGTCATTTTTAGCTCCAATGGCCGAAGGCAAGCTATTGTCATGGCGGTCTGTCCGTCCATGTTTGCATAAACTTTTTCTTTTACCATCTTCTGCTCCTAAACCGCCGGGCATATTTTAACCAAATTTGGTAGAAATGTCCCTGGTATATAAATGACCCTTCACTTAAATTGTTTTTACAAAATGTGTTAAGAATTGTCTACTTATTACAAGGACGTTTTTGTTGGCAAAAAGATAGGTAAATGACATGCAAAATAATGTTGATTGAGTATTTTTGTGCAGTGTCGGCCAGACCTAGTAAATCATTACAACATAGTTCTAAAGAGACGTTAAAGTGTTGTTTTCAGTCAAAGTAAGCTTTGTTTAATGAGGGTCTCGAGATATTAAGGCTAGTGGGCGATACGGGCCCTCTTGGGGATCTCGTTTTTAAACAAACATACGATTCTTTGCAAAATAAATACATGTACATATGTAAACATTTGACAACATTCTAAGTGAGACTTTCAAACACATTTTGTAAAGATTTTTGATTATTTGGTAACCAAATCCACATATGCGTTTTGCGTATGGCGAAATGGAAATATGCTTAAGTTATATAATCAGTGATTTTGTTATGGTTGTTTTGTAGCTTTTACAAATGGTGGAGGTATTATATAATACAGCTTTGAATTGCATGTTGAATTTTTATCTTGCTTTTAAAACATTGAATCTTTCCTAAATATTCTGCTATTTTGTCAATTTCATACAGCATTCTTTGGCTTTAAAACATACACACACTATCCATCATAATTCAATTCGATGTTGAGTGTAAACATTTCATAAATGTCTAAACAAGGAAGTGATGCTTCTGAACCTTTCACTTCAGAAAAACTAGAATCCTCTTCTAGCAGATGTAGAATTTCTCCTGCCAATGTATTGTAGTTAATTGACTTGTTTACATCTTGTCATTTCTACTAGTTTCTCTAAACATATCTATTTTTTTTCATTGTTAACTTTAGAACATTTTGAGCATTATCCCTTTATTACTCCTAACAACTTTTAGTTACCTTTCCTTTAATCTTTTCTAGTACTTTCTTCGTTCTCTCGAACACTCAACTCTATGAAACTTGTGTGATTACAAAGATCTATAGACTTAGTGAAATTGAATACTTTATTTTAGTTTAAGGTTTATTTCAAGCAATTTTGGATTATCAATGTTTCAAAATATTTTACTATCGGATATTTCATATTGGTGAATATCCTGTATTTCCAAAATGATTTTTAATTTTAAATGTAATTAATGAAATTAAATCATGGTAGCTATTCGTGATTCAAAATAAATAGAAGGTCTTCGACAAGTTATTATTTATGTTTATCAAAACCTAAAAATTAAGTTTAAAATTCTCCGTAAATTATGATAATAAATTTTTAACTTATGATTTAATATCACTGACAAAAAAATTGAAGATGTCTCCAGTATGTGAAAAATTCCTAAGGACATTTTTGTACGCTAGTCTACACAATATATATGAGTAAAAGCAATTTACAGCCATTCAGGGTGCATTTTTGAATATAACTTATTTCAGAATTGTGATCGTGTTATAATGGATATAATTTCGTTTTCGCGTTCATTTGTCCGAGGATAAAGTCTGATGGGGGAGGAGTTATATGCGAATCAAAATCCTCGGGCTCTGCCCTCGGATTTTACTTTTTGCCTATCATTCCTCCTCAATCAGACTTTATTCATAGACTCGACACAGCTAAAATGAGATAATTTCATAAATAAAATGATCTTAACATATAAAAAAACCTTTTTTTAAGGATGAGGAGCAACATCTAAAGAATTTGAAGAGAAAGACAAACTTCAACAGATTTACACACAAATCATTACACACTCTAGCTCACCTTACCAAGAACAAAGATATCAAAAGGTCAATCACCAACAGAAAAGTCGCGATTAAGAGCAAATGGCAGAGGCTTGCTCATCTTGCTCAAATGAAAGAGAATCAATCAGGACAGAATGGTACAGATAGTCCTGACGGTCAAACAAAACCAAAGAAAATCAGCAAATTAGGAAATTTGGTACTAGCTGCAGCAGCGAAAGAGAGAGAAAAAGCTGCTTTAGAGAAAATGAAAAAGGCAGACGAAGAAGATGATTATTACGAGGATGTTGGGGATTATCGGCCACCGACGGAAACACAATCTGAAGAACATGTACAAGCGGTCGCTGCTGAATTCCACGCAGAAGATGAAGCAACTGATGCATATTATACTGTGATAGAACCTAAACCAATCAGAGACAGTAGGAACAATATTGATACTGATAATGTAGGTGCTGATCGAAGTAAAGACGAGGATAAAGATAACGATAAAGTTGCTGTAGATATGTCTAACTTTCAGTTTAAAACTCCGTCTGTAGAAGGTGATGAGTGGCCGGATGAACATAATTATGCCAATACTGCTGAGGATAGTCGCCCCATGGATAAGTTTGACGTACTGTTTTAACCTTAATCATTGTTTTTCAGGCATGTCCTTTTTTAAATAGATCCGCTTTGACATTTTAAAAAATTACTCAAGCGATTATTCGCTTAAGTGGACTTTCACCGATTTTCTTAATTATTTTCTTAAAAAAAGTTTACAAGTAAAATCATTTTCATTCATTCTGTCGGAATCATTTGCTACTTTAATGATTAAGAAAATATTGTCGAAAAAGAAGAAATTGCTTGTGACAAGCAATTTCTCCTTGTTCCACACTATTTTGTACCATTTATATTTATATAAGTTTCAGTTTAAAACTCCTTCTGTAGAAGGTGATGAGTGGCCGGATGAACACAATTATGCCAACACTGATGAGGATAGTCGCCCTATGGACAAGTTTGACGTACTGTTTTAACCAAAATCATTGCCTTTCAGGCATATCCTTTTGAGCATATTTTTGGCATTTTAAAAAATGGCTCTAGCGATTATTCGCTTAAGTGGACTTTCACTGATTTTCTTAATTATTTTCTTAAAAAAAGTTTTCAAGTATAATCATTTTCATTCATTCTGTCGGAATTATTTGCTACTTTCATGATTAAGAAAATATTGTCGTAAAAGAAGAAATTGCTTGTGACAAGCAATTTCGCCTTTTTCTACAATTTTTCTACCATTTATATGTCTAAGTTTCAGTTTAAAACTCCGTCTGTAGAAGGCAATCAGTGTTTGACTGAATACGATTATGCTTATTAATACTGGTTAGCCGCCCTATGGATAAGTTTGACGTACTGTTTTAACCTTAACCATTGTTTTTCAGGCATGTCCTTTTGAGAAAGATCCGCGTTGGCTTTTGAGAAAATTGCTCAAGCGATTATTCTCTTAAGTGGACTTTCACTGATTGTCTTAATTATTTTCTTAAAAAAAAGTTTTCAAGTATAATCATTTTCATGCATTCTTTCGGAATTATCTGCTATTGTGATGATTAAGAAAATATTGTCGAAAAAATTTTCCTTGTTCCACACTATTTTGTACCATTTATATGTCTAAGTTTCAATTTAAAACCCTGTCTGTAGAAGGCAATCAGTTGTCGGACGAATACAATTACGTTTTAATAATACTGGTGAAGACAGTCACCCTATGGATAAGTTTGACGTGCTGTTTTAACCGTGTTTTTTTTCAGAAATGACATTTTTAGATCCCGGAAAATTGGCTTTTCTTGATTATCAAAGAAAAAAAGCCAAAAACTTTATTCTATTAATTAGCGTCTCATTGTTTGTCTCTGAAGAGTTTGCTCAAAAGGGTTCACGTGATTTTCTTTTTCTTATTCTCAACATTATTCGTTTCTGAGATACTTGAGAAATTATTGTCGAAAAAGAAAAACGGTGAACCCGTTTTAAACACTTCACGAACGGATCATCTTGGAAGCAATACATTTCACTTTTATCTAGTGGCAGTAAGATGTCCCCATAGTCATATTTACTGTTGTAACTATAGCTAGAGAAACCAAAGACATGCCAACCCTGAAGGAAGCTTTCAAATTATCTCCCGATAATCAGTATTCTAGGTGCTATTTTTATCATTATTTTTGCTCTTTTTTTTCATTTCATTGTATGTTATTGTTTTTTGGTGACTTTAGATATTTTTATAGGCGCTTAGTAGATTTTCAGTTAGTTTTATTTCAGATAAAATTAAGTACATACAACATTTCAAACGAGTCAACGCTCAAATTCCTTTCGTTGGTTGCCATACTTTGTTGATTTCATGGTTTGTCCATTTCCAATCTTCTTGGGTTATACAAAAAATGATGTTTTAAGGTAGTGGACCCGTAATAGTTTTGCAACATCTCATAAGTATTGAACTTTAACAGTGTTAACCGAGGTTTCCAAATGATTTTCATTTGGAAACCTCGGTTAACATTGTGAAAGAATATGTGGTCCGAATTTGTAGCGGAACTATTACGGGTCCACTACCTTAAGTTAACCCATGTCAAACTGAATAGAAATCTAATTTGCAGAGGGACACGAAATGATTGACGAATTGATGAACATTGTCCTTCGGGCTGTCCGACATTTTGCATGTCTGCAAAATATAACAAAATTCTAAGAATAGCCAATTAAAGAAATTAATTTACAACTCAAATACGGTGTAATCGTATATATCGTACTTAAACGGGGCTACAGATAACAACATCGTGAAATTGAGACATATATTTGCGCCTGTGCGTGACATTTCTAATAATTTCACATGTGCACAAAACAGTTGCACAGTCTAACCAGAGACTTCACTGTGCGCTATATATACAAAAAGAAAAAAAGTATTGCAACATCGAAATGTATGTAAAATCAAAAACACGTTCAATAAAGGCATAAAATGAAACCCATCGAGTATTGATTTGACATTCTTGGTCGCCAACTATGCGAATTGTTACCTCATTTTCAAAATCTTGCTCAGTTGTTACAGATGTTGCAATAGTAATGACCATGTTCATATCCCACTTCTGACCCAGGGAATTAGGAGAAAAGCGGGTGCCGTGATTTTCGTCGATTTTGTATGAACATAATATTGGCTGTACAGTAGGTGTGTGGATAACTCTTTGATTAGAGACAATAATCAGCTTCAAATCCCTTCTACTACATTTGATTCATAGTTATAGTTATTCATGCATGAAGATAAACACATGTTCTTTTTATAATGGCCATAGATTGCACGAATAATTGATAAACAGATGTTCATTTTGTAATGGCCATAAAATGCACGAAATGGCTGAATTGGGAAAAGAGTCTTGTTTTTCAGCCTAATTGTCAATTATTAGACCAAACGAAGATGATTTTTATGCATAAATTGCGTCAAGTTAACACAGTTCACTCTTGTTCAAAACAACTTCGTTAAAAATCGCAAGTTGCAATACGTTTTTCTTTGTGTATAGATAGGTGCTGTCTTAATCCATCTTCTGGCAATCAGCATGCATTCTTTTTGCATTGTGTCTTTGTCCATAATGTACAACGTTTGTACATCGCGCAAGTGACTGTGAAATTGTTGGAAATGTCAGTATTATTTCGTTTGAAATTGTAATCGGGGGGGGGGGGGTTGAAACAAACAGTAAATAGTTTGAGGACGATTCAAAAGTCGTAACTTTAGCTTGTTCAAGATGTAGTCACTACGCATAGGCGTATCTAGGCCTTCCAAATATATACGCACTCAGAAGGCGACAACTAAAAAATAAATAGGATAATGGCGATATGTGAAATGTGACAAAAGATGAATGCCCTACGTCCCCTTCTTTTTAATGATTTGAGCGTTGGTGAATAATCAAAACATCGTAACTACAGCTTGAATAAGCTGTTGTTTCGATGTTATGATTATTCATCAGCGATATTTTTTAACAAAGGGTAATTTCTTTTAGGCACTTGCGTAATGGGACTTACGCCCTTGCTTCATTAAAGTCGCCAATCCATGGAAATATTTAAATCAAAATTGGTGAGAATGCGAATTTAATGGTCACCGGATAACCAATGGACAATCGAATTATGTCTGACAGCAACGATTTATTTATTTAGTTTGCGCTACACACTTACACATTTCGAACTTCCATACTTCATTGTTTGATTGCTTTTCCTCAATTTTGTAGAGTTTAGTTTGAAGTTAAGCATAATAAAGAATAAATTTAGCTGTAGATATTTTGATGAAAGGAATAAATTATTTTGTATGAATATTTAACCTTATTCTATTTTGAAACCTAAATGTACCATTGCAACCATAAACCATCAAACCGTTGCGAGATAGAACTCTTTTTTTTCATTTTCCACTCATCTAATATGAGGGGTTATCGACTTAAAGTTAATAACATAGAGAGCGAATGATTTTGAAGTGATTTCGGAAAGAAATGGAATGGCTCGGATTAGCGATTTTTGATAAATGGCGCAAATAACCAACTCTGCAGCTTCTGCACCCATACGATTTTAGCTCACCTGAGCACATCGTGCTCAAGGTGAGCTTTTGTGATCATTGAATGTCCGTCGTCCGTCGTGCGGTGTGCATCGTGCGTCGTCATGTGTCAACAATTTAAGTGTTTACACTGTAGAGGCCACAAATATCACTCAATCTTCATGAAACTTGGTCAGAATGTTGGTAAGGTCACAAGGATGAACCCTATTGAAAATGGGAAGGATCCATGCCATATCATGGGACAAAGGGCCTTAATGACAATTTTCTTGTTTACACTCTAGAGGCCACAAATTAAGCACAATCTTCATGTAACTTGGTCAGAATGTTGGTCAGGTCACAAGGATGAACCCTATTGAAAATGGGAAGGATCCATGCTATATCACGGGATAAGGGGCCTAAATGACTTTTTTCTGTTTACACTCTAGAGGCCACCAATATGGCCCAATCTTCATGAAACTTGGTCAGAATGTTAGTCAGGTCACAAGGATGAACCGTATTGAAAATTGGAAGGTTCCATGCCATATCACGGGAAAAGGGGGCTTAATGACAATTTTCTTGTTTACACTCTAGAAGCCACAAATATGGTCCAATCATCATGTAACTTGGTCAGGATGTTAGTCAGGTCATGAGGATGAACCCTTTTGAAAATGGAAAGGATCCGTGCCATGTCATGGGAAAGGATCCGTGCCATGTCATGACAATTTACTTGAAATAACTCTAATGGCCACAAGTATGGCCCAATCTTCGTGAAACTTGGCTTTATGTAGAAATTATCTTCTTTATGACATCTGCCTTTTTACTTGATGTGATGTCCCAGTGATCAAGGAGACACAGGTGAGCGATCTAGGACCATCATGGTCCTCTTGTTTTTTGTACAATGGTGGCGACTGGAGCACCCAACAATGTATTCCTGGTATTTCTTACATCAGTCATACTACAACGACATCCGTTCCAAGCCTCCAGTTGCTCTTCCCAAATAGGTTGACTTATCGACCCATTTTTGGGTGTCGGAAAGGATGTGTGCTGTCGTCGGGATTCGCACGATGATAAATAATTTGGGTACAATACAAAAGCTACTTGGCTATGACGCCGATTCCATAGAAGTTTGAACCGAATCCATTAAGCTACTAACGGCTCCATCATAGCGGAGTTGGTAGCGCGTCGGACTGTCAATCAAGAGGTCCCGGGTTCGATCCCCGACGGCGGCACTCAATCTTTCCGACTATTTGTCTCTCACCAATGGGTTGATATTCGTAGATCTATGTGAGATAGCAGCTGGAGACTAGGAAAGGATGTGGTGGTTGTACTGGTTAGAGAAACACCAGGAAACCATTGTTGGGTGCTCCAGCCGCCGCGATATAACTGAATAAACGTTGAAAGCGAAGTAAAACTCCATTCAATCAATAAATCAATTTAGCTACTAATAAATGGACTGCACAATATACCGTATACAAACTGACTATACGCAAAATTGTGAATCGGTAGTAGGCACCTAAACGTCATATGGACAGCTAGGTTCAAGCTATATACACACAAATATACAACGTATCGTAAAGTTCATTGTGAAATTGACAAAATGAATGATTTTGTAATGACTTTGGAATGAAATTGAATGAGGGTGAGGCGCGACTTTTGGGTGAATTTAAAGGGGGGCAATCCAACATCACTAATTTTGTTCATCCGGAACAAAATTAGCGACATGTTTTACCTTCCTTTAAAAAATATATGCACACAAGTTCTGTAGATATCTTCCTATATCTTCAAGAACCTATCAGACGCTTACAATTTGAATTATGTCGGTGAAATCGCGATTTTCTCTATCTAAATTTCTTTTGAATGGCATTGTTGATTCTATATCTTTCAATGGTTCGAGTGAGTGTTTGGAAAAAATGAATGGAGCGCTGAGCGATTTAGAAAGGTTTTGATTGAGATGAATGTCAATTTGACGATGTACATAACTGCACATTTCGGTCGCCTAGTTACATGATTTTTACTACGTTTCTAACACGATTTTCCCAAACCGGCATTAACCAGACTCTGCGACTTTAAGGACAATATAACTAAACCGTTCCTGGTTGTAGGTAACTATGCTGTCATGACCACCGCTGAGTTTAGTATGACAAAATGGTGTAAACTGTTTGAAAACAAGTGCATGTCGTATTGCGATGCAATACAGGAGTCACAGATATGTTCCCGACAAAAATGTAAAGGTAAAAACAACAAAGGGCAAAAACTCAAAAAGTGGATGAGGCAGAGTAACAGTTCTTATACATGACACTTGTCCTCGATAAGATCTATCAGTGTACAAAGTTTGAAGTTGCTAGCACTTATGGTTTAGGAGATATGATCTAGACAAAAATGTAAGGGTAAAAACAACAAAGGGCAATAACTCAAAAAGTGGCCTTGGCAGAATAACAGTTCTTGAACATGACACTTGTCCTCAATAAGATCTATAAGTGTACCAAGCTTGAAATTGCTAGCACTTATAGTTTAGGAGATATGATCCGGACAAGAATGTAAGGCTAAAAACAACAAAGGGCAATAACTCAAAAAATGGGTGTGACAGAGTTATGGATCTTGAACATGACACTTCTGCTGAATGAGATCTATAAGTGTACAAAGTTTGAAGTTGCTAGCACACATAGTTTAGGAGATATGTTCCGGACAAGAATGTAAGGGTAAAAACAACATAGGGCAATAACTCAAAAAGTGGGCGTGACAGAGTAACGGTTCTTGAACATGACACTTCTCCTCAATGAGATCTATAAGTGTACCAAGTTTAAAGTTGCTAGAACACATAGTTTATGAGATATGTTCCGGATAAGAATTTAAGGGTAAAAACAACAAAGGGCAATAACTCAAAAAGTAGGTGTGGCAGAGTTACGGTTCTTGAACATGACACTTGTCCTCAATAAGATCTATAAGTGTACCAAGTTTGAAGTTGCTAGCACTCATAGTTTAGGAGATATGTTCCGGACAAGAATTTAAGGGTAAAAACAACAAAGGGCAATAACTCAAAAAGTAGGTGTGGCAGAGTAACGGTTCTTAAACATGACACTTCTCCTCAATGAGATCTATAAGTGTACAAATTTTGAAGTTGCTAGCACATATGGTTTAGAAGATATAGCCCGGACAAAAGCGTGACGGACGGACGGACGGACAGACAGACGGACGGACGGACGGACAGACGGAATAGAGCAAACCTATAGTCCCCCAACCGGTAACCGGTGGGGGACTAATTAATTCCCGCTATGAACGTGCACATACGTACAATGCGGGGTATAATTAGCAAACAGAATGTACGATTTTGTCATCCTGAACTGAACTCAGGGCATGTTTGTACATCAATGTCGAAAGGACGGAGTCGAACAACTAGTGGAATAATGTATTCGACTGTATTATAATTGTACGTTTTGACAAACGCCTTTTGGCATCGAGGAACAAATTTACTCTGAACTGTTGACTGGGTGTTTTCACAAGACGTAAGACGGGTCTGGTTGGGAGACACAAATTCTGTTTCAGTGTGTCTATTCGCGACAGAAATTTGGTACCTACAGCTTGTTTTAATAATGTATTTACGAATTACACCAAGTGACCATAGGGGTCCGAAATTACCCCCTACCATCATTTAGACCAATGCTGTAATGTTCATATTCTTGGTCTAAATGGAGGTAGGGGGTAATTTCGGACCCCTAATCGTGCGACATAGACGGGTTGCATTTAGGTCGAAAACAATCGAGGTTTCATCGCAAGTGTTGCCTTTGAATAAATAGGCACTTACAATAGTGTTGCACTGATACGTCGAAGTGTCTAATCACAACTAATAAGTATGTGAAATATTAAGATTCTATTACTTACAATTGAAAAGTAATCTTTAAAATAATTGTGATCCGCTGGGGAAAAAGGGACCATTTGGGTAGTGCGTAAAGTGCGTCGATCCCCGTTTGTTTGTTTGTATGGCATTTTACGCCACTTTTTAACAATCTTTCAGCTATAACGCGGAAGCTGGAGCCCCTAACAATGGATTCCTGTTATTTCTCACACCTACACTACCGTTATAAACATTCCTAGCCTCCAGCTGCTATCTCACAAAGGTCTATGATTACCAATCCATTGGTGGAAGACCGATAGTTGGAAAGAATTAGTGCCGTCGTCGTGAATCGAACCCGGGATCATTTGAATGAATTTCCGATGTGCTACCAACTACGGTAAGACGGCGACGCGTCGACCCCAGTAAGAAAGCGCGGACTACAAAGGCGAACTGGGTTGGCCGAGTTTTTGAATGTAGAAAGAACTTATTTTTTCTTTCTGTATAAGAGTTTTAGAAATACCACCCCTGGGTTTCCGGTGTTGAACCCAATCTCTTTTTCAAATACCAAACAAAAAAATCTAATAGAGCCCCATGCTCTACAACCGTCACATACTTGGGTAAGAAATACCAGGAATCCATTGCTAGGTGTTCCAGTCGCCGCGATATAACTGAAATAATGTTTAAAGTGGCGTAAACCGCATTCAATCAATCAATCAATCCAAAATTCAAAGTCAAAATAGAACCTGCACAACCGATCATTACTGAGGAGACTCAAAATAAATCCCGCCCTTCCACGCCCATATTAATGGGCCAATCAAAATTTCCCGAACAATTTTTGAAAAGGGTCACCCAAGGAACATTCTGGTAAAGTTTCATTGGAATCGGCCCAGTGGTTCAGGAGGAGATGTCGATCAAATATTTTGAGTTCGAAATAATCCGTGACCTCCCACGGCTTTTTTTTAAAGGCCGATCAAAATTTCAACCATTTCAAATCGGTCCAGTGGTTCAGGAGGAGATGTCGTTCAAAGATTTCTGGCTCAAAATAAGCCCCACCCTGCCACGCCAATAACTATGGGCAAATCAAAATTTCACAAACAAATTCTGCACCCAAGAACTTTCTGGTTAAGTTTCATTGAAATCGGCCCAGTGGTTCAGGAGAAGTTTTTTTTTTTAATTGTTGACGACGGACGATGCACGACAGATCCAGGGTGATTCTAAAGGCTCTCCTTGAGCAAGTTGTGCTCAGGTGAGCAAAAAGCTTAACAAAAGAAGGACTCATGTCTGACATATTTATCAATGGGAATCTCGGCGAATAGCGTCAAAATGACAAATACTAACCGGAGTTGTTTTTTTTTAAATATTTTATTACAAATTAAATATCACAAAATAATCTTAAATAGATACAGATAAAGGGTGAGGGTCTAAAATCACGTTACTCTTTGTTGTGGGTACTAATTTGAATTGTCAGAATGCCAGGAACAAGGTGTTTGTGAAAGAATTATTTAAGGTAGTGGACTCACAATATTTCCGCAAAGTCTTGGAATTAATGAACTTTAACAATGTTAACCAAGGCTTCCTACTGATTTTCATTAGGAAACCTCTATCAACATTGTGAAAGATCATAAGATGCGACATATTGCAGAACTATTACAGTTCCACTACTTTAAACATCTGAGCTTAAAATATAAACTACATGCTACCACAACGTAGATTTGAGTACATGCTACCACAACGTAGATTTGAGAAAGTATGACTTTAAGATTTAGACATAAATCTTATATACACTTAGTTACATTGTGAAATTGTCACTTGATTCAATCAAAACCATTCTAAATTGTTCACTTAGCGATCCATTCATTCATTCCAAACACTCACTCAAACCATTCAAAAATGCTCAAACCACTTGAAAAAAATAGAATCAACGTAATTCAAAATAAATTTGGATAGAGCAAAAAGGTGATTCCACTTACATAATTCAAAATGTTAGCTATCTTTAGAACTTGTATGCATATTTCATTAAAGGGAAGTAATCAATGTCGCTAATTTTGTTAATCCTGAACGAAATTTGCGATATTGGATTATCTTCCATTAAATTCACTCAAAACTCGCCCCAAACACTTATTCAATTTCATTTTTAGCTCCACTGGCTGAAAGTCACTGGGGCTATTGTCATGGCATTGTGTCCGTCGTGCGTCCGTCCGTGCGTGCGTCCAGTCATAAACTTTTCTTTAAAAATCTTCTCCTCAGAAACTACTAAATGGATTTCAACCAAACTTCACAGGAATGATCTTTGGGTGACCCTCTTTTAAAGTTGTTCAAGAAATTTTGATCCAATGAAAAACATGGATTTCATGGGCGTGACTAATTTCCAAATATGGTAAAAAGTGAGTTTTCTCAGATTCTAATCAATGGATACCAATTAAATTTTACATGAATGATCCTTTGGTGACCCTTTATCAGTCTACAAAAAATCATTGTGATCGGATGGAAAATATGCATTTTATAGGCGGAGGACATTTCTCTATATGTTATATAGTGGAAACTTTGAAAATTAATTTCTCAGAATGTTACTGATGGATATCAACCAAATTTCACTGGAATGATCCTTGAGTGACCCTTTATCAGTCTACAAAAAATCATTGTGATTGGATGAAAAATATGCATTTTATGGGCGGAGGTCATTTCTCTATATGTACTATAGTGGAAACTTTGAAAATCATTTTCTCAGAATGTAACTGATGGATATCAACCAAATTTCACTGGAATGATCCTTGAGTGACCCTTTATCAGTGTACCAAAAATTATTTTTATTGGATGAAAAATATGCATTTTATGGGCAGAGGTCATTTCTCTATATGTTATATAGTGGAAAATTTGAAAAGCATTTTCTCAGAATCTGATTTTTTGATATCAACTAAATTTTACTGGAATGATCCTTGAGTGACCCTTTATCAGTGAACCAAAAATTATTTTGATTAGATAAAAAATATACATTTTATGGGTGGAGGTCAAATCACAATATGTTAAATAGTGGAAACTATAAAAATCATTTTCTCAGAATGTAACTGATGGATATCAATCAAACATTTTTGGTATGATCTTTGGGTGACCCATCATGCAACCAAAAATTATTTTGATTGGATGAAAAAATGTCTTTTAATAGCAGAGGTCATTTCTCTATCTGTTATATAGTTGAAACTTTGAAAACCATTTTCAACATCAGTAGAACCCCAAATATCTAAAAATGTAGTCAAAACATTTATTTGCCTTTACAAGAATTTCAAGCCTGTGGAGCGACTCAAGCCATTCATGGCTTTCTAGTTAAATCATTCCATTGACATTCACCTTGTCAATTTCACGATGTTGTTAACTGTACCCTCCATCTGTACCTCCGTAATATAAGAAAAAGGCTATATCAAAATAAATAACATATCACAGTAAGAGAGAGAGAGGATACAAGGTAAAACCTTAAGGTAGTATATCCTTAATGAAAAATATTTCAAAATTTGTTCAAGCATTCAGTGGTCAATCAAATAGTACAGGGCAAAAACTAGATCTGTTGAAAAGCAGACTTATACACCCCTACCAGAAATTGTCGAAGAAAGTATTAGTACAAGAGCCTTGTCGGACATGGCCATCCCCCGCCATGAAAGCTTGATAGTAAGCTGAAGCCTAATAGATTAAGGATTCTTTTGTACATTAAGAGATTGACCCCCTACAAAATCTAAGTATTAAAATAACAAAGAGCAATAATTCCAAAATAATGCAAGCAAAAGTTGTAGTTCTTGTACACTGCACTTCTCCCCCATGAGATCTATCCAGCTTTAAAGTTTCAAGTTAGTAGCTTTTATACTCTAGGAGATATCCTCCGAGCAAAATCTAAGTATAAATAACAAAGGGCAATAACTCCAAAATAATGCAAGCAAGAGTTGTAGTTCTTGTGCACTGCACTTCTCCTCAATGAGATCTATTCACCCATAAATTTTCAAGTTGAAAGGTATTATACTTTAGGAGATATGCTCCGGACAAGTTTAGTGATGCAACCTCGGATCTACGGAACGATGGAATGACGGACGGAGACCATTACTATATCCCTTTGCCGAAAACGGCAGGGGATAAAAAAAAATAAACTTAAAATCCGGAAACCTTATTCAGACAAAGTTCATTTGTGACCTTGACCTTTTCCTTCATGACAAAAGAATGGCACTTCGTTGGGAAATGGATGAAAAAGAGAAGTTATTTAACCTGATCGAGTTCAATACTGAATTCTATTGGATGAATACCCTGTAGAACCAGTCTATATTCAACGAGGTGACAGCCAAGTCAAAATAGAGACTGGTCTACTGTTATGGTAGATCATTCTCACCACTGTCCTGTATAGCTTCTGTGGTTTAAATAAAATGTCTGACATCTGCGTCAGGGAAGATCTTCTTTGGCTCAGTGTTTAGTGCATTGGACTCGTAAACCAATAATTTAAATATTACTTGTATGTGTGGGTTCAACATTGGCTTTCATCAGTATTTTCAAGCTATGCTTCAGTTGCGAACAGTTTGTTTGTAATACTACAGGGTACGAATCCAATAAATTAAGTATTGTACTCGATCATGTTAAATGACATCTTTATTTCACACCATACACTGAAGCCTCATCATGATAAATTCTCCCAACCTCGACCAGATTACATTATAGGGATAAACAAGAGCTGTCACTGTAAGATGACAATGCCCCCGACACCGCTTTGATAGTAATAAGGAAGTTATGGCCAATGTTAAAGTTTTTGGACGGAATGACGGACGGACGGACGGACAGACGGACGGACAGACGGACGGACAGACGGACGGACGGACAAGTCAAATTTATTATGCCTCCCTATCGGGGGCATAAAAATACAGGATCTAAATATAGATTTGTAATCTATACACACAGAAAGTAGACTTGAAGCTTTAATGTTTAGCAGAGTATTTAAATAGTTTCTTCGATCTAGAGGATTGCAATTATGAGGGACGAGTGTCTTTTTCACTTCGTTTATTGGGGTATAAAGTGCAATTACCTTAGGACATGGCTTACACATAGTGCCCTTATTTACCACGTGCTAAGGCAATGCACTTCAATAACAATTATGAGAATGCAGATATTTTGTAAGCTTCTGCAGAAAGTAGTCTCAAAGAAATTCTACCTTTTCATGGATAGTTCTTTACACTTTTGGTATAATGGTGATGTTAAATTCTAAGAAATGAAGAGATTTTTTGTTAATTTCAAAGATGTATGAAACTAAAAACTAAATCATGCCCATGAATCCACTTCTTGTATTTTTGTTTCATAGCTCCATAAAATAAACAAACAATCTATTCATCTCCTATGTACGTTCATTCAACTAGATAAGTGTAAGCAATCATTTTTCTCATATTATAAGGTCATGTTTTTTCCCAAACGAAAGTTTTTCATAACGGCTGCCCTCTGGGCCAGGAAAGTTGAGCCACGGCCATCAGATAAACTTAACATGCTGCTTGCAGCTTGGTCTTTTCCTCCTATCACTTTGTCGATTAATTCATTCAGGTTAGTTTAAGATTTCATTTCTCTCGTATTCTTAGCTCGTGTTTTTTAACTGACAAAAGTTGATCTTTACTGTGGCCCTCTGGGACGGGAAAGTCAAACACAATAGGTGGATTTAAGGGTTGATATCTCAATGTACAAGTTGATGCATTTATGTAGGTCGTCTGTCCATCTGTTGTACAGCCATAACCTTAAAGAAAACAGGAAAATAAAGGATTACTCCCATGCACCCTAAATGAAAAGAAAGCATGTAGTTACGTCACTGGTAATTGTGATGTCACACTAGTGCATCTTGTGACCTATGATATGAAAGAGGAAGTTAGCACTTTAAAAGAACAGATTGACAAGAGGACCATGATTGTCCTATATCATTCACCTTCCTATCTTTGTCTAAACTAAGAATTATCAAATTTTCCAGCAAAAGTTGTAAGTGTACTTTTAAGATTTGTGGTCTCAAGAGAGTAACGAGAATATCGTCATTAAGGTCCTTTTTCTCGTGATATGGCATGGATCCTTCCCATTTTCAATAGGGTTCATCCTTGGGACCTGACAAACCTGGGTCTTGTTATCAGCAAAGTGAAAGAATCATGGACAACATTACAAATGTTTGTCTATGTTCCTGGCAAGGGGCCTTGATAAAACTTTAGAAGTTATACCAGACGTCCAAAGATATCAAAATATGTCAAGTCAGCATTGACCAATGAAAATGCTAGAATTTCTATTTTAAACTAGAAAGCCATGAATGGCTTGAGTCGCTCCACAGGCTTGAAATTCTTGTTATAGAAAATCTAAGTTTTGACTAGATTTTTAGATATTTTGGGTTCTACGGATGTTGAAATGATTTTCAAAGTTTCCACAATTTAACATATAGAGAAATGACCTATGCCAATAAAAAACATATTTTTCATCCAATGATAATAATTTTTGGCTGCATGATAATGGGTCACCCAAGGATCATACTATTGAAGTTTGATTGATATCCATCCATTTTCAAAGTTTCCACTATATAACATATACCGAAATGACCTCTGCCCATAAAATACAAATTTTTCATCCGATCACAATAATTTTTGGTAGACTGATAAAGGGTCAATCAAGGATCATTCCAGTGAAATTTGATTGATATTCATCAATTCCATCCTGAGATAATGATTTTCAAAGTTTCCACTATATAACATATAGAGAAATGACCTCCGCCCATAATATACAAATTTTTCATCCGATCACAATAATTTTTAGTAGACTGATAAAGGGTCACCCAAGGACCATTCATGTAAAATTTGGTTGATATCTATCGGTTAGATTCTGAGAAAATGACTTTCAAAGTTTCCACTATATAACATATAGAGAAATGACCTCCGCCAATAATATATATATTTTTCATCCAATCACAATAATTTTCTCTAGAGTGATTAAGGGTCACCAAAGGATCATTCATGTAGAATTTGGTTGATATCTATCAATTAGATTCAGAGAAAATGATTTTCAAAGTTTCCACTATATAACATATAGAGAAATGACCTCCGCCCATAAAATATATATTTTGCATCCGATCACAATAATTTTTGGTAGACTGATAAAGAGTCACCCAAGGATCATTCATGTAAAATTTAATTGGTATCCATCAATTAGAACCTGAGAAAAGTCACTTTTTACCATATTTGGAAATTAGCCACGCCCATTTAATCCATGTTTTTCATTGGATCAAAATTTCTTGAACAACTTTAAAAGAGGGTCACCCAAGGATCATTCCTGTGAAGTTTGGTTGAAATCCATCCAGTAGTTTCTGAGGAGAAGATTTTTAAAGAAAAAGTTTACGACCTGACGCACGGACGCACGTACGGACGGACGCACGGCGGACACAACGCCATGACAATAGCCCCAGTGGCTTTCAGCCAGTGGAGCTAATAAAAACATGTATATGGGCCATACCCAGTATTGACAATTCATGCAACATTCTGTCCTGCTTTTCAGTGGATTATTGGGAAATAGCATTAAACAAGAGGCCAAGATGGGCCTGTATCATTCCACTGGCTTCCAAATATATTGATGAGAATCTCAGTCAGATATATGGAAGTTTACAAGAAAATTTGTGAAAAGGCCAAAAAGTTGATGTGTGCTAAACCTTATATGGAAAGCCATTTCTCAAAAAATATATATGTTTTAATTCTAAATAGGAAAAGATCTTTTATTAATAAGAAAGATATGTCTTGGTGGATCTTTAACAATGAAGCAATACTATATATAGCATGGGAAAATGTTAAATCAATTAATTTAGTGAACATGAGCTCTAACAGGCCACATCCATATATTGGCCAATCAAAGTTCCGCTAGGAGGAGATTTACCAAAGGAACATTATCCTGCCAAGTTTGGTTGAAATTGATCTTATGGTTTGGGAGGAGAACATTTTTAAAGTGTAAAAGCCTACCATTCCACACTCAAATTTTTTGAATAATTTGAGAAAAGGATCACCCAAGAAACACTCATGCAATGTTTCTTTATATTGGCACCATAGTTTGGGATAAAAAGATTTTAAAGATTTTATAAAGTAGATAAGCCCTGCCCTGCTACACCCATATTTGACACCAATGCAAATTTTAACATCTTTGGAAGAGGGTCACCCACGGATACTTCATGCCAAGTTTCATTGAACTTGGGCCAATGATTTGGGAGGAAAAGATTTCATAGTGTAAATAAGCCCAACCATGCCAAGCCCATATTATGGGGTCAATCACAATTTCTTGAACAAGTTTAAAAGAGAGTTACCCTAGCATCATGCCAAGTTACATTGAATTTGGGCCTATTGTTTGGGAAGAGAGTATTTTTAAAGATTTTATTTTGAAAAAAGCCCCCCAAGCACGCAGGCATGTATGAAAGACACACCACCATTATAATACCTTGATGGCCTTCAACCAGTGGAGCATATAAAGAGAGAAAAGATTTATGTATATGTGCACATGTATTGTAAATACCTTCATGTATATGACCAAACACATGATATTTCGGTCTCACTCTTTCTTCAATCGTTGTCAATAATTCTACACATCCAGCCTTCTGTCCATCAAAACAGCTATCTCCATGTCCTGCAAAACGATGTGTACACTAATCATTAATCCTACTGAATCAAATTGCTTTAAATACCTTCATGTATATGACCAAACACATGATATTTAGGTCTCACTCTTTCTTCAATTGTTGTCAATAATTCTACACATCCAGCCTTCTGTCCATCAAAACAGCTATCTCCATGTCCTGCAAAACGATGTGTACACTAATCATTAATCCTACTGAATCAAATTGCTTTAAATACCTTCATGTATATGACCAAACACATGATATTTAGGTCTCACTCTTTCTTCAATTGTTGTCAATAATTCTACACATCCAGCCCTCTGTCCATCAAAACAGCTATCACCATGTCCTACAATCATATATATTATTGAATGAAATGTTGTTAACTGTATGCTTTGGTTACCTTCATGTATATGACCAAACACATGATATTTAGGTCTCACTCTTTCTTCAATCGTTGTCAATAATTCTACACATCCAGCCTTCTGTCCATCAAAACAGCTATCTCCATGTCCTACAATAATATAAACTTGTATTTGCAGGGTTCCCAAAAACCCTCAAATGGGGGGTTTTCACCCCCAATCTGAATCTTGTACCCCCAATTTTTGCAAGTAGCCTTCTTTGTTTCATGTAAAGGGGGTACAAGTATGCTGTAAATGGCTGTTTTCACCCCCAATTTTAAAAGTCAGTGGGAACCCTGATTTGGCATTTTCAACAATTTAAATGATGGACAAACATTGAGCAGCCTGGACAAGCACACAGTGCCTCAAAAATATTCTGATTGTGAACAAAGAGTACAGGCGACCCTAGTACCTTTGTACCGTACTTTGGGATATTTTCGCATAGTCTTATTTTTGCCATTTTTACTACAAATTTAGTGGTTTTATTTTGTTACATTTAATTTTCGCAACCTGGTATGGGTGGGGAAAATAAGATGCACCAAAATATCATTTTTTACAAGTCTGCCATTTTAAAGTGATCATACGAGGAACTACAAGGCTTCAAGGTTCAAGCAGGAATTTAAGGGACTCTTTTACTTTGCAAGTTAGGAGGAATTTTTCCTCTAACAAATGATCAGAGAAATGCCCTTAGTTTCAACCCATTAACTCTATTTTTCAAAGTCTAATCTTTTTTTATACAAAAGTTGATGCATTTCACGTTCGGTTTAATCCACTTATCATTTTGGAACAAAATCATCCTATAATTCTGGGGGCATTATTGTGGAAAAAGAAGAAATTGCTTGATACAAGCAATTTCTTCTTTCCCATAATTTTCTCCCCAAAATATGATATTTAGACTCCCTAGTTCAAACTTTCACTCCTTCATTTGATAAGTTGGAGGTCCGTTGGACAACTTTTTCTCAGAACTTAGTGTTGAACCCTGAAAGCTGACTAAGGTGTGTCAATTTCTCACATTTTGGTAATAATACAATTATCAGATTAATATGAGCATGTGTGTGACATTTTCAACAATTTGACATGTGTGTGAGGCGCAAACTTTAAGCAGCCTAGAAAGTCATAAATGGAAATTATACAATTACCTAACTTCCCGATTACTTAACTGTCTAGAGATACTTTGTGACCTTGTATATCAATCTAGGTCAGACTGCACGGATGCACTGGCTGGCCCGAGTCTTTGCTTTGCCCACATTTGAAATTGTTGGAAATATCATGTACAGACTCATATCCATATCAATTTCATAAATTGTGATCAACAACTCACGTCAACAGCTACATGTAAGAAATTGGTATATTTTTGAAGGTAATATGTATGGATGGCAAAATTACAAAATATTAGCGGTATTTTGGTGCATTCAATATTTGCCACTTAGGGAGAGTGGCAAATTAGACCTTGGCAGAACAAGATCATCGCCCACGTGTGCCGAGGCTGAGCTTCAGGTACTGAATAAAGGGGCATCAAAAAATGCTTACAGAGTAATCCCCCTTGATAGTCTGGATAGATCTTGTGATAGTGAACATACTTACTGAGTTTCAAGAAGATATCTTCTATAACATCAGAGATATCACCAAGATTAAAGTTTGTCACACCAATGCTAACAACAATGCCAACAGAGAATACTAAGTTGATCCCGATAATGGGATATTGGTTTATCTCAAAAACAGCCTAAGTAGTGAAGACTCTAATCAGAGTGTGCAGATGTAGGCTGATTGATGTCATGTCAATGTGTACATCAGGGTTTTAGTATGCAATCAACAAACAAGAGGACGAAGATGGTCATAGATCGCTCACCTGAGTCTCTTTGACCCCTTGAACATCAAATCAATTAAATAGGCAGATGTCATAGAGGAGATAATTTCTTCACAAAACCAAGTTTTGTGAAATTTGGGCCAAAATCAGGGCCTCTAGAGTTATACCAAAAAATTGTCATTAAGGCCCTTTTTCCCATGCTATGACATGGATCTTTCCCATTTTTGATAGGGTTCATCCTTGTGACCTGACCAACATTCTGACCAAGTTTCATGAAGATTGGGCCATTTATGTGGCCTCTAGAGTGTAAACAAGAAAATTGTCATTAAGGCCCCTTTTCCTGTGATATAGCATGGATCATTCCCATTTTCAATAGGGTTCATCCTTGTGATTTGGCCAACATTTTGACCAATTTTCTTGAAGATTGAACAATATTTGTGGCCTTTAGAGCGTAAACAAGAAAATTGTCATTAAGGCCCCTTTTCCTGTGATATGGCATGGATCCTTACCATTTTCAATAGGGTTCATCCTTGTGATTTGGCCAACATTTTGACCAATTTTCATGAAGATTGGGCCACATTTGAGGCCTCTAGTGTGTAAACGAGAAAATTGTCATTAATGCCCCTTTTCCAGTGATACGGCATGGATCCCTCCCATTTTAGATAGGGTTCATTCTAGTGGTCAACATTCTGACCAAGTTTCATGAAGATTTGATCCTATTTGTGGCTTCTAGAGTGTAAACACTTAAATTGTTGATGCCGGACGACAGAAGATGCACGACGGACATTCAATGATCTCAAAAGCTCACCTTGAGCACGATATGCTCAGGTGAGCTAAAAATGGGCCTGTAGGACTCAAAAGGTAGGCTAACAAAAGGCTTGGGAGTCCCTGTGTTTTAGCTATCTTCATGTTTTTATGTGAATATCAAATTATTCCTTGGATTAAGCTAAACAATGTATAGGAAAGATATTTACCTTGGGGTATCAGCTTCAGAAAGAATTGAAGGTTGTTTGAAACAATCTTCAATTCCTTTCTGAAGTTGGTCCATAGGGGGTCCTAGGTACTCACATCATAAATATTGAGAGTCGTAGCTACTTATATCTAGGGATCTCATACTCACAAAATCTGCGTCTCTTAAAAGTCTGCACATATAAAATTATTGGAAATGTCATACACAGGCTCCTTTAAATATGTTTGAATCCTTATCTTGATAAATTAGAATCTGTTTTAAACAAGTTATACATTTTTGGAGCATTTAACCAGTCTGACTAAGCATTCCCAATGATAATAAAGTAGAAAGGAGACAGTGTAGGCTAGGATCAGACTGTACATAAGCCCTGCATTCAGGATGATAAAATGGTAATAGCAGTTTGCCAATTATACCCCGCTTTGTACGCAAGTGCATATGCAAAGCAGAATATAATTCGCAAACTGTTTGCACCCTTTTGTCATCCTGAATACAGGGCAGATTCTGTGCAGACTGATCTTATTCTATTTTGCCTGCTAAACCTTTGTATACCGTAGGAATATACAATGAACAGAAATTTCAAGGGTTAAGTAGAAGAAGAGGTTTAGACAAGGGGGAATAAAGACAATCTAGTTTTGTTTTGAATATTTGAATGGGGTTTTATACTGTTTTCAACAATCTTTCAGTTATACGGCAGCGACAGGAGCACCTAACAATGAATTTCTTGTATTTCTAACTCCAGTACTACCATATTATCCTTTCCTAGCTTCCCACTGCTATCCCACATAGGTCAATTACCAACCCATTGGACGGAAACAATCTATCTTGTACTGAAACAAACAATTTTCCTCTAAAAAACTGCCCACAAATATCACAGACCAATGAAATTATTCTCTCACCTACAGGAGGTCCGTGTGTTATAAGTATATCTGTTTCATCAGGTATAAGGTCCCATTTCTCTAAACATTTCTCTCCTCGAGGTAGATTGAATCCCCAGTCACAGAATTCTGGCTGCCTGTAACAGAGAAATCTTTTTAATAAGACCTACGTTGTGGGAGTGAAATAGCCCCGTTGATTATTTTTTATATTACACGGTCATTATTACACTGGCCGAATAACTATGCAAATAAGCCTAGAGCGAATAGCAATGCTATTTTGTAACTACAAAAATGACATCATAATGAATATATTGTGATGTCAGTTCTAATGGAGTCATTATTTTCGAGGCAAATTGAAATGTTGAATTTCAAGAATTCTGACAATTTTTTCGCAAATATTCGGGTCATATCAATAGATATCATATAAATAGAATATACCATTTGTAATTGTAAGCGTCTGATTGGTTCTTGAAGAAATTGGAAGCTATTTATAAAACTTGTATGCATATTAAATTAAAGGGAGGTAATGAATATTGCTAATTTTGTTAATCCTGAGCAAAATTTGGGAATAAAATTAATTTAATTGAATTAAAGGGAGATAATGAATATTGCTAATTTTGTTCATCCTGAATAGAATTTGCGATATTGGATTACCTCCCATTAAATTCACTCAAAACTTGCTCCCAACACTCATTTAATTTCATTCCAAATCCAATCCAAAATCATTCAGCTTTTCAATTCTATGATGTTGTTAACTGTACCAAGAATAATTACTTTCAAGTATTCTGTCTAATTTTCAAAGAAATGTTTAACTTCCTGAGTGTTAAATTTTCCAAGCCATCTTTAGCAGCAAAATTCCTCTAACATTTTAGAGATGAAGATACTATTTGTTGATTTCATAGAGGAATGAAACTAAAAACAATTACACAGTATGAATATTCAAAATTGTGGCCAATGTTGAAAGATTATTCTGACAAATAGAATAACAGACAAATGGACAGCGCAAAAGCGATATGCCCACGATCTATCAATGCAGTGTAATAAAAAATTAATTGTTTCTATTGTACTAACTTACCATGGTGATCCATATATTTTGATTCCGCATATACTGATATCAGTATCCTCTAGATATATACAGTTAGACAGCAGCTGTTTAATAGAATCCACACCAAAGTATTGGAGAGCCTCTTCAAACACTGGTAAAAAACATGGATTGATTGATTGAATGTAGTTTTACGCCCCTATAAAACTTTTTTTTCAGTTATATCACGGCGGCTGGAGCACCCAACAATGGTTTCCTGGTATTTCACTTACCAGTACAACCACCACATCCTTTCCTAGCCTCCAGCTGCTATCTCACATAGGTCTACGAATATCAACCCATTGGTGAGAGACAAATAGTCGGAAAGAATGAGTGCCGCTGCCGGGTAAAAAACAAAGAACAATATGAGTATGTGCAACAATTTTACATGAACACATAGCAAAGACTCTGGCCAGCCAGTGCAGGAATCGACACTTACACCAGTCCTCGGGGCTGAGACCTGTGGATTTTAGGGAGGACTGGTAGATCTTACCATGTTGAAAGGTCCTTCAAGCCTTTGGTTAATCGCAGAACTAAGTATGTCTAATCTGTCCAGCTTTGCAAAACAGTTGACTTTCCAATACTAAAATTTGCCTTACCCAAGATAAAACATTGTGGAAAAAAAGAAATTGCTTATCAAAAGCAATTTCTTCTTTTCCAACAATGTTTTCCTTATAATTTAAACCTTAAATTTCATAAATTCAAACATGGTTTTCAAACAGGACCTGCATTCACAAGGAGGACATGTAATACTTAGGGTTAACAGGTCGTTCAGGCTGATGGCAAAAAGTGGTTAGTGTCAAACCCTGCTGTGCAATTGAACAGTCTGAACAGAGTCTCTACTTTGAGCCGTGTAGATAGATAAGCTGTCCAAGGGAATCTTTTCACTTGTACAAAGTTACAGTCTTTGCTGCCATTGCTTTCACCTCACGTGCATATTTTACTCTTCTAGCTCTATTATGTTTTTTTAGTTTTTTGGAAGCCACCGTCTGTGTTAAGAGTAAAAATATCACTATTTCGTGAGCATTCTTTGAATAGTTATTCTTGATTTAGTTTTATGAAAGATGAGTTACATAAAAATACAAGTCAATTGACAAACGGTGGCTTTTTGGGGAAAAGCATAATTTGCCCTATACAGTAATATATGTAATTGAGATTTTGGTCACGTGAGAGGTATTGCTCTATTCAAATTGGAGTCCAAAATGTTGCAGTTCATAAATATTCATCAAGTTAGACATATATTTAGATCATCGCGTCATAAGCATTTACATTACCGACTATTGGTTTGAAAAATTTAAGCTTATCTTTAAGAATGAAAGTCTAGTTTTTATGCACATAGTCTTTAAAGACCATTGTCTTGCGCTTGGGAAATGTTCACAAACACATACGGGGACTTTAAGTTAATAACTAGAGGCGCTTGAGCGCCTGATTCGCTCCACAGGCCTGAATATCCAAATAATGACTATTAGAGGATGATAAAGCTGTTTAAATGAAAATTGAAGTGAATGAATGAGTGAAATGTTTATTTCAAGTAAATAAGGGTCATATGCTGAAATATTTCTGCATAAAAAACTCATGATCAGTGAATAACAAAATTGACCTCTACCTGTTACACAAATATTTTTCATTTAATCACAATAATTTTGTGCAGTCTGATAATTGGTCACCCAAGGATCATTCTAGTGATATTTTGTTAAAATCCAAATATAAGAATTTCAAAACTAACAGAATGTTACTGCACAATATACTGGTGTTGGTCTGCAAAATTTTGATTGCAGATCTTTCCACTTTTAATTAAACACTGCTAAAAGATGTTACTTCACAATTGTTTGTCATCAAAACAAAATTCCCACTCTGAATGTCAGGAGGTCAGAACATCATTTTACACTCTGTGCAGATTCATCCTTCGTTCAACTAAACTCACCAATTCTGAGTGGGTATTCTCAGGCTACTTATTTCAACTAATGTTTCTATACATTTGAATTTCAACAAAGGTTTTGTTCCTTCTAATCTATTATCATTACACCTATTAAATTTAACAAGTCTAGAAAAATTCATCATTGAGAAGATACCAAAAGGGTGATCAAATATTCATTTTATATGTTATAATACCCTCTACCAATAAAAAAAATATGCTGTTCATCTAATCAAATATTTTTTTTCAGACTGAAAACTTCACAGAAATAAAATTTGCATGATATCTAATCCATCTGTTTAACTTTTCAGGATAGTTTGTTTTACCCATATATGAAGAAATGACCTCTGCCCATAAAAGACATATTTTTGATCTGATTGCAATATTTTTTAAAAAGACTGATAAAGGATCACTAAAGAATCATTCTAGTAAAATTTGGTTGATATCTATCAATTAGGTTCTGAGAAAATAATTTTCAAAGTTTACACTATATAACATATAGGGAAATGACCTCCGCACATAAAATATATATTTTTTATCCGATCACAATAATTTTTGCTATACTGATAAAGGATCACTCAAATATCATTCATGTAAAATTTGGTTGATATCTATCGATTAGATTCTGAGAAAATGATTTTCAAAGTTTTCACTATATAACATATAGAGAAATGACCTCCTCCCATAAAATACACATTTTTCATCCGATCACAATAATTTTTGCTTTACTGATAAAGGGTCACTCAAGTATCATTCATGTAAAATTTGGTTGATATCTATCGATTAGATTCTGAGAAAATGATTTTCAAAGTTTTCACTATATAACATATAGAGAAATGACCTCCGCCCATAAAATACATATTTTTCATCTGATCACAATGATTTTTTGTAGGCTGATAGAGGGCCCCACAAGGATAATTCATGTGAAGTTTGGTAAATATCCATCAATTAGTTTCTGAGAAAAGCCACCTATTACCATATATGGAAATTAGCCACGCCCACTACAGCCATGATTTTCAACCGATTAAAAATCTTTGAAGGAATCTGATAGAGGGTCACCCAAGGAACATTCCTGTGAAATTTGATTGGAATCCATCCAGTACTTTATGAGGAGAAGATTTTTAAAGTAAAAGTTTACGGACGGACGGACGGACGCACGGACGCACGCACGGACGACGGACACCTCGCCATGACAATAGCCCGCTGGCCTTTCCGCCAGTGGAGCTAAAAATCAGGCTTACTTGATACACTGCTAGACTTCAAATAGCCTATTGCAGAAATGCATGTTTAAAATGCAAATAATCAAAAAATTCAAGATATGTTTGTGAAACACCAATAACCTGATATTGTTTTGAGGCTGAGTATGCTTGGTTGAATGCTGTCAATTATTACATATTGGGTACGCATGTACTGGTTAAGTTATATAATGTTTTATTCTCCAAGTTTCTAGAAGGTACATGCAAAATTATGTCATTCAGGTATGACATATGTTTTATTTTTATCACTCAATCTTTAAGAAACTTTATGACATTTACTTCTGATATGATAACATTGGCCTTGTCACATGACATTGGCATAGGCCTTGTCACATGACCTTGGCCTTGGCATCAACAATTGCACATCAATGAGATCTACTATCATGCCAAATATCAATATTGTATCTCAAACAATATACCCCTATCTAACAGATGTGGAGGCATAAAATCACTAAAACATTTCTGTTGCTATCAAAAACGAAAACAACTAAGATAAGATTGTACCAAACATGAGACTTTGCAGTCTATCAGATTGCTAGCCAAAATATAACAATGAAATAAGTCACATTTAAAATGGAAAGGTGTAATGTAGGGATGGTAACGATTACCAATTTTACTAATTGAGTATTCATTCACCTTTCCGATCAAGTACTCAAGTACTCGAATGGAATTGATGAGTATTGATTATTGACTTTAAAAATATTGATAAACGCTATTTTGCAGCATATCTATCGGTCGAAATGATAGTTGAGATGATATTTAATCGCTAAATGAATTTAAGATACTGAAAATTGTCCAATACATGATGAGAGAGTCTTGTGTTGGTTTATATCGTAATTACATATCATCTTTGGCAGACCAAAAACCAAATAGCTAAACATCAATAAAATAAATTGCGCCGATCACAATCAGGTATTTACCACAGAAGGTGTGAAAATTTGTCATTGTGTTACAGGGAGGATACCAGCTGTTGGCACTAGATTGCAAATTACATTGTATCGATTGATAAGATGACCGACAAAGGATAAGGTGCTGAATGCCTATAGCTTTGTATAGCATCGAAAATAAAAAAAATATAGATATTTTGAGACAATATTTTAAAATGCGTTTGGAGTCGATTTCTCATATGATTTTATTTCGCTTTCAGATTAATCCATTAGTAAAAATGGTAATCAATACTCTGATGTTTGATTGTGTACTTGATTAATCGGGTAATTGTTCCCATCCCTAGTATAATGTAAAGACCTACAACAATACCATTACACCAAGATTTCTCTCTTTTTTTTTTACCAAAACAGCCAAGCTAAAAAGTGCCCCTACTTTTTTCTGTGACTCCAAATTGTTTCTTGAGATAGTCTCGTCTGTTTTTTACCATATCATCATCGAATGTGAGATCGTGATTTCCAGCTATAATTATCTTTAACTGATGTGGTAACTGACCTGAAATCAACAACAAGAAGCCTCTGAGAGTCTGAGATTTTCTATAGTTAACATTATCGTGAAATTGACAATATGAATGATTATTGAATGAATTAGGAATGAAATTGAATGAGTGTGTGGAGCTAGTTTTGGATGCTTTTCAAGGAAGGTAAAACAAAATTGATATTTTTGTCCAATTGGACGAAATTTGGGATGATTTTTTTTACCTCCCTTCAAAAAAATCTACTGATTTTCCTGAATTACTTTATTCACAATCAAAACAGATGTTTGAAAATCAAAACCAGGCAATCTAATTATGCAATTATTTGATCAATTTGATTGAAATATTGATCATTTTGAACAAATTTTAAATGTTTTTGAACAATTTTGGGCGTTTTTGAATGGTTTGAGTGATTGTTTGGAATGAGTGATTGGAGCGTTGAATGAGTGATTTAGAATGGTTTTGATCGGATTGAGTGGCAATTTCACAATGTTATTAACTGTACTCAGGGTTTTTGTTTGAATTCAACAGAATGGGGTCCAAAAGACTCGATAATTGGGATCCTAGTGGTCCTTTCTTTAAGTTTGGGGGTCCCTGTTTAACCCTTTGCTGTTTAATCCCTGCTTTTTACATGCCTGTGATTTTATGATCGAGAAAACATTGTGAAAAAGGAAGAAATTGCTTCTGCCAAGCAATTTCTTCTTTTTCCACACTATTTTCAAACCTACTAAATGGTTATTTTTTCAAATTAAATCCACTTTAAATTTTTGCCTGCAAAACCTTTGAATTTGGACAGGTCCAAAATTTTGTAATACAGGAAAGTGTTAATTAACAGGCTAGTACTTAACTTGTTTCTATATGAACTTAGGACTATTCCATGGTTAACGATAAAGAAGGTATTGGATGTGATACTGACTATTTGGGGCTCAACTTCAGGAAAGAATTGAAGACTGCTTTAAACAGTCTTCAATTCTTTTCTAAAGCTGATCCCTGGAAGGTCTTTGGGGCTAAGATCAGATAGTTTTGAGGGTCCTGGCTACTTATTTGAGAGTCTCAGACTCGCAAAACCTGCATCCCGTTAAACCCTTCTACTGGCTTTTAAATATCTCCTTGTTATACTCTCATATTCCTTGATTTACTCTCATATTCCTTGAATTACTCTCATATTCCTTGATTTACTCACATATTCCAGGACCTTAATAGATTGAACAAAAGGCCTTGAGAACCTGAGATGCTAAACAGGCTTCAGATGTTATGCTCAGCTGTTATGTGCTTGATAGTGGTTAAAAAAAATCCCAGGGGAAAAAGATGTGTCCGTAAAACATGAATACCGGGTTATGCTCCAAAAATGAAAAAATATTCAAACTTTTGACCTTGACAGATCTTGACCTTGTCAAATGACTGTGACCTTGGTATTGCAGTTGGGTATAACTTAGATCTATCATCATGCTAAATATGAGTGTATCCCTTGAATGACCTTGAAGTGGTTGATAAACTTTTTTTGTTTAAGTTTTTCAAATATACATACAGAAAAACAGACAGAATGGCAGACAACATTGCATTAAATCAGCATAATGAAAATACTAGATACACTTAATGTGAATCACTGATAATTTTAAAAATAATATTTCTACATTTTTCTTTTTTGAAAAAAAAAATCTGGTGGTAAAATTTAAGATCATACTGCACATAAAAATTAAGTGCAGACTGATCTTTGTTTATACCTCCTGCCAAACTAGGAACAGGGGTGTGGTAATACGTATTTTCTCCACTTGACCATGGACAAGTGCAGTGTTATTTTCTACTTGTACAGGATTAAAATGAACTTGTCAACAAAAAAAAAGAAAAGAAAGATTTTGAGAAAGCATTGTTTTTAAAGGAGAAAATGGTGAAACCCAGCATTTTCTTCATTAATAACAGTGTTTTCTTCTTTTTTGATACAAACAATAAGCTTATTAATATCTTTGATCTATGAAATGCCATGCTGAGATTTGCCCTAGTCCATAGACAAGTGGCCTTACAAATTGTACTTGTCCGCAGGTAGAAAAGTCTATGTCAGACAAGTCGGGCATTTGAATTCTACACCCCTGAGTAGGAATATTCAGGGCATGACAAGGGTTAACATACCCATAAAGTCATCAAATACTTTGATCTCTGCAGCGCCACCAATCTTAGTTATATCCCCTGCGTGTAATATGACGTCACCAGGTGGTATGATGTCGGGATTCTTCTGGATTTGAGAATGGGTATCGGACATACACACAAACCTAATATTGTCATCTGATATAGGGGTTGATGGGTCTAGAGGGATGACCTGAAAATTTTTACAAGAGGTACGTAATTATGTGGCTTAACACTTTCCTGTTTTACAAAATTTTGGACCTGTCCAAATTCAAAGGTCTTGCAGACGAAAATTTAAAGTGGATTTAATTTGAAAAATAACCATTCAGTAGGGTAGAAAATAGTGTGGAAAAAGAAGAAATTGCTTGTCAGAAGCAATTTCTTCTTTTTTCAAAATGTTTTCTCAATCATGAAATCACAGGCACGTAAAAAGCAGGGATTAAACAGCAAAGGGTTAAGCCAGTCTAAAACCTTTATGTCTTGATGAAACTAAATATGGTGATACTAATTTCAAACATCTCAACTGGAAAAAAAACTATGTTGTGATAATCATTTGATTTGACTTTATCATGAGAATCCACATCAAGGGTTTGTACAAGAACTATCAAACAATCTGAGCTTGAAAACAAAAAATAAACCCTCAATTCTGTCACAATGACTTTTGTCTGTAACCAAAGGAAAGAATGCTCAAAATCACAACTCAAAAGATATTCTGCCCATAGCACTACTGAGCAAGCAAGGTTCAACTCTCCTTCTTATCTCTCTGTCTCTGTCTCTGTCTCTCTCTGTCTCTCTCTGTCTCTCTCTCTCTCTCTGTCTCTCTCTCTCTTTCTTTCTTTCTTTCTCTCTGTCTATTTCTCTTCACCTGTCTTGGTCTCAGGTTAAAGCATTAACCCATCTAATGCTGTTTATTACAGATTTTTGCTGTACACAAGCTTTTATAGACGGAATAGACTAAGATCATCTTGCATTGCCTTCTGTTTTTTTATTATTGTGTGAAACTTTTGAACAAAACGCGTTGAAAAAGGCTTTTGTTTAAAACAAAGTTAAAGTTCAGCAGGTTAAGGGTCATTGACCTCTAGACTGCAAATTGTTAGGGGTCAAAACTGGTCTTGAAGGGGTCAAAACAATTAAGTAAGTTGATAATAAGTAACTTTTTCTTGGTTATGCTAATTGACTTCTTTAATTGTTTCCTTCATATCTTTATTAGAGATTCATATTTCATATGAATCTCTTATGAAGATATAAAGGATAAAATGGATTGTAATACATTCATTTTGTAGCAGTATTGAAGGGTCCTTTTAACCCCTTTGACAGGTAAATTCAGTAGTTAAAATAGATATTTTCAGATTTTTGAGGGTCGAAACCCTAGTTTAAGGGTCAAACACGAGCCCTGGGTCAAAAGACTCAAGACAAAAAAAGTGATATACCTTTTGTACTGTTCTCTTTACTGCCAATTTCTGCCATGCTCTAGTAGGATGTTGCGTATCTTTATGTATTGCTATCTTATTTGTGGACATTATCGATTGCTTTCTCGTGAACGAAAATAAGTTACCAAAACTTCTAAGCATTACAGCTTCTGCAAAATGAAGTTAAAGGTTAAGGTTCATTTAAAGTGTTTGAGACCAAGTTTTAAGGGCACTTCATTTGCTAAGAAAAAACAGTATATCCATATATATTATATATCAAAATAAAGCTATCTACTCAGTAAAGCAACATAAGGCTGCTATAGCTATAGCAGTATAGCTAATACATTGTGGAAAAGGGTCATTTTGTACAGAACAAGCAACTGCATGACTGTTGGATAAAATTGGCTCATATTGTTACAAAGTAAAGTCTAAAGTACTACCCAGTTACTACTACAACGGTTGCCATTGGTATAAAACTCGGGCCAAAAACATAGTTATGCAAGCAATTTCTTTTGACTTATGTATAAACATATATTTCAATCTAAAATTGTTACTTTGTAGATCTATTTAAGGTATGGTGTGTTATCACAACATAAATGGACATAAATAACCCATATTATTCTTTTAAGTTTGTCTAGCAATTTAACAATTTCTATTTCACAAAATGATAAATATAATAGTTATTTATTACAGATCATTGAATCCAAAAGACTATAATTTGAAATAAATTGCAGAAAATATTTCACAATATTATGATTCTAAAAGGTATGCAAATGAGCTAATAATCAATATCAACACAATATTTTGATTCTAAAAGGTATGCAAATGAGCTAAGAACTGATATCAACACAATATTATGATTCGAAAAGGTATGCAAATGAGCTAAGAACCGATATCAATACAATATTATGATTCGAAAAGGTATGCAAATGAGCTAAGAACCGATATGAACGTTATGTTTCTCGGTGTGAAAATGACATCATTTGCAGGGTCCAAAGAATCGACTTATCCCCTCATATTTACAAGTAAGAAATCAGGGAAGATGAGTGGAAAGTCAGTTGTCCGCCTGAACAAGTGAAGAATTAGTGGCACTAAATTATAATGTTTAGTGCCTGGGTAAACATGGACAAAACAGAAAAAGATGCTCCCAACAAACTAAACAGTGTCAGAAGTTCGCACCAGCTCCAACAGTAAAAAGTCATGTACTGTTACTTAGATTTCTAATAATAACTTCTGGTTATCACATGATATAACCCAAACACTGTTAAAGTAGATCAATCCCAAAATCATGAAAATAGTCCAAGAATTAATATGCTTTTCACATGTTTTGTTTTTATCTGTTTTTAGATGACTTGTTTAAGCAATTGGGTATTGAATGACCACTCATTCAATATCATCTTATTGGTCAAGGTCCATCCAGTAAATTTTAGTAAATCTTGTAGTTATCAACACTTGGTAGAATCATGACCAGTTCTCAAACCAGCTCAGCTCAAAGAGCAACTGTACTTGTGCTCCAGGGGTGATTAGTATGCAGGGATTGACACTAACTCCTGAGAATTAGGAGTCAATTAGACTCCTAACACATGAAATCAAGGAGTCCAAGCTCAAAGTAAGGAGTCCAAATTTCATGATGGGAGAACATTGCGGAAAAGAAGATATTGCTTGTTATAACGTCGGCTCCGTTCTATAAGGATGTATATGCAAAATTTCATTTTTTCTTTTATTGCGTTTTCGCACACATATGATATTCCCTCGTCTTTTGCAAAGATGCTGGACCTGATAGCTAATCGTATCCCCCCAAAAAAACTTCGTGAACTTGTAAGATACGTCATTTTCGCACCGGAAGTGGTCGAAAAGTGAAGTTCGAAAATGACGTATTGACGAATTTGATAATTGTTCATGTTTCCTTATGACAAAAGTTTATTTTTAAAGATCAGTTTGAAAAAGAAGACAACCTTTACCCATGCCATATAATTCGTGTGTCTCAGTTACATACATAAAAATTGTTATATGCATTTTTCACTTCTTTTGAGATACGTCTCACTCAACGGATTTCGGGGTCTCGTATGCACCCGAAAAGAATTTTTTTACAGGCGATTTGTCCTATATCTTATATAACATCAAATTTAATTAGTTTTTTTTCATGCATTTATCTTTTATGCCTTTTTTGTCTATACGGCATTTTGTTCCGTAAAAATTAAGAGAAAAAATGAAGTACTTGACGATTTTTTTGTTGTTTTTCTTAAATAACTCATTATTGAGACAAAATTTAATATTTATGACGGCAGATAATATATATAGTGATACGATTTAAAATGTTTTTGACCAAAATGGTTGTACTAGTGTTTATAGGTAAAAAGATATTAAGTTTTTTCCTTCTCCTGAAAAGTAGGCTTTTCCCGGGTTCGTCCTTATGGAACGTAGCCGACGATAAGCAATTTCTTCTTTTCCACAATATTCTACCAAAGAAGAGTTTTTTTTCTCAAAACAATACAGGATGCATTCAAACGTTTTCTTCAACAAGTTTTGTGCATTTGTTTTTCAAAATATTTCCTTTCAACCCTTGGAGTCCAGGGGACTCCTTACTTGCAAATCAAAGGAGTCCAACTGGTAAACAAGGAGTCTCGGACTCCCCTTTGTGTTGAACCCTGGTACGAGTCCAATGTCTAGCACATTTTTCTGCCCTGATTTACTTTACTTGTGACAGAAGAAAACAGAAACGCTGGGTTTTGCTATTTGGATATGGTATGGGATAGGTTCCAATTAGTATGATGGGGGAGGAAAGTAATAGTTGATGGCTGGTAGAATCACGACCAGGTGTACCGCTAGCTCGGTTTGTAGAGTTCAATGCTAGTATAACAGGGTTCGTATGTTTTGAGTCCTATGTTTAAAAAACTTTTCCACCACGAATTACTATAGTTTTCGAAGAAGAATAAATAAAATCCTAAATGGGTGAAGGCACAACAGACAAAGTCCATAACAAAAGACAAATGCAGATAAAAACAGAGAACCTTTGCTGCAGGTGCTTGATAATGCAATAAAACTGTGTCAAAACGGGCATTATTCTTACAAAAGTGCTTCCAGATATATCCCCTTGATAGCTCTTGAGATAGTGAACACAAATGCCATGTTTCATGGAGATGTTCAATAACAACCAGTGTTAGCAATGACAGAAAAATGTTTGAACGCAAACGCCAATACTGTTATGTCGGGGTATAAATAAATAAGACTCGTATTCTAGATGCTACATACAATTTCTATAAGCTCATCTGCTAACCATCTAACTATCTATTAATATATGATACATTGTTTATATATGGTAATATGATATGCTAGCATTACTCCACGACGCCTAGGTGATCACAAGATCTCGTGTTTTTTCCGAAAACCGCCGTACTTACAATGGAATACACAAAGATTAAATATTGCCACATTAATGCGCAATCGAAATCGGACAAAATCTAGAGAAAAAAGTTTAAGGGACTTGTGCATTGAGACAATGGAACTCACACAATGAGCATATTAGAACTTGTGATTTTTGATTCTACTTTTGTCTTTTTCACAAGTTCTAGCTTTGATGAACTGAAAATTGTGTTGAAATTTCCTGATTTTGTGAAAGTGGAAGTTGCCAGACTTTCGTTGTTGTTGTCCTTAGTTTCGTAGACTGGGATTATAATTAGACTGGAAACATATGTTTATCTCTGAAGAATCTGCCATTTTTCTCTCAAACTAACTTCCACGAATGATTTTCATCTCCCTAAGATGTATTTCTATGTCCTCGGTAAGGCTGATATAGGATTTCTGTTGATAGGGTTCGAACATGGGGTTTCGTTTTCCTAGCCTAAATAACCAATTTTAACTGCAAATGCAAGGTTAAAGGCTATATCTCTAGACCCACCACTGCCTTCCCATGAAATATCCGGCGGATGGGCATGTAGACTTATCCTTGGCAATCTGTCTGAAAGTGCATAATCGAGTGTGTGTTCTAGTGTTATTAGTAATGATGTAATTGGTTACTCATAGGCGTAACTATGATTTTGAAATTCAAGTTAAACGCACCTCAGAGAAGGCGCCTGGCACTAAAGGATAAAGGCGATATATGGACTGTTACAAACGATAAACGCTCTCCATCCTTTCCATTTTTTATGATTTGAGCCGCGCTTGGTGAATAATAAAAAAAACTTAACTACAGCCTGAATAAGCTGTATTTGCGATATTTGACCATTCATCAACGCTATCACGCTATTTTAGGAAAGAAGATTTATTTGTACCGTACGCACTTGCGTAATGTGCTAAATGGTAGTTACGCCATTGATCAATACTCTCAAGGTTAATGTCACATGTGAAGTTCAAGTGACATGGGCTTTGTGGGCTTCAATGGTCTAGTCGTGTTCGAGGCATAATTTCTACATTAAGGTAGTGGACCCGTAATAGTTCCGCAACATTTCGGACCATACATTCTTTCACGTTGTTAACCGAGGTTTCCTAATGAAAATCATTAGGAAACCTCGGCTAACACTGTCAAAGTTCATTACAGTTCCGAGATGTTGCAAAACTATTACGGGTCTACCGCTACCTTAATTGCTGGACTACAAAATGAATAGACACAAGTGTTCCCCATTGACTGGCAAGACCTACTAGTGGCGTGTAACAAAATTGCCTTAGATGTGTCAACTTCAAGAACACGGCTCAAGGTCTAGCGACAATTTTGAAATTGTCCTGATCGTATTTCCTACTTTTATGCATGGATTTCAAAATAATATTTCACAATTAAGGTAGTGGAACCATAATAGCTCAACAACATTTCGGAACTCATGCTCTTTCACAATGTTAAACAAGGTTTCCTAATGATAAGGAAACCTCGATTAACACAGTTAAAGTGCACTACTCCCAAAGCATTTCGGATCTATTACGGGTCTACTTCCTTAAGGGATCCCTTTCATGAGGTATGGTGTCATGTAAAAAAGTTTTTAGAGTATTCCAAAGGTCAATGTTCCAACATTTCTAAATCGTCATCAAAATTCTTTTTTCACAGGCATTCCCATTGGTCAGTTGTAGTGCCACGTGACATGTTTGTTAACATATACCTTGGTTTATAAAACCCGAATTTGACATATGTGGAAAAATGCTTAAATAACAATTACCGACACATTTTATCAATTAACAAAATATGTATTACATACAATACCGTTTGTAATTCATACACATGAAGTCAAAGCTGGTAAGGAATAATCAAATTTTCATTAATCTAAATAGCAGAAACCCCGCAATACATGTATTTCTTAGGTCAAGACCATAGCTATTGTACATGTTGTAAAATGATATTTGTATGGAAAATCTCCTACTTTTTATTATTAAATGTAAAAAAAAATACTAAAGGTCATGTTAGTGGGCTCGTAACCAGTTCCGCAACATTTCAGAACGCACGATCTTCTATGTTAAATCATAAGAAAACCTCGGCTAACACTGTTTAAAGTCTATTGACGCTAATGAAATTTAGTTTTTAGGTTTAAACCTATTCATTTTACAACGATTGGGAAACAAGTTCTCACAACTGAGATTAATCCCTCTGCTTCCTGGACAATTCACCAGTACTCGCGCCTAATGTGTGGGCCAATGAAAGAACCAAGACCGATAGCCGCTCCCGGGAATCGAACTCGGGACCTTTGGGTCAAGAGGTCGACGCTCTACCTCTAGACCACGGACACCACATGACATTTAGTTGCTTGGTTAAGTCTAATGTCAAGTTATATTCAAACCGTTCTTTTTTTTGTCTTGTTTGAATGGGTTTTTACGTCGAATTCAACGATCCTCCAGTTACATAGAGGCTGGGGCACCTAACAATGTATACCTAGTATTCTTCACACCAGTACTACCATCACATCCTTTCCTGGCTTCCGGTTTCGATCCCACATAGTAAAACGATTATCAATCCATTGATGGAAAACACAAAAAACGGAATGATGAGTAGCGCCGTTGGGAATCGGACCGGGACCTTTAGAATGCTATTCCGACGCGCCACCAATGCACTATGACGGCGGTCCGTCAAACGTATACAAAATTTACGGATTGCTACAACATTGTGGAATTTACAAGGTGAATGATTTTAGAATGACTTTGGAATGAAATTGAATGAGCCTATGGGGCGATTTTTGAGTGAATTTTAAGGGAGGTTATCCAACATCGCTAATTTTGTTCATCAAAATTAGCGATATTTATTACCTTCCTTTGATAAAATATATCCACAAGTTCTATAAATAGCTTCATATCTCTTCAAGAACGAAACAGGCGCGTACAATTTGAATTATGTCGGTGAAATCGCAATTTTCTCTATCAAAATTTATTTTGAATGACGTTGTTGATTCTTTGATTCTTTATCTTTCAATGGATTTGAGCGTTTTCGAATGGTTTGAGTGAGTGTTTGGAATGAATGAATAGAGCGCTGAGTGAGCGGTTTAGAATAGTTTTGATTGAGGTGAACGTCAATTTCACGATGTAACTAACTGTACCATTGCACTTTGACGGCGGTCCGTCAAACGTCCAAAAGAAGACGGATTGCTTGCTCGATGGACGGGAGGCCCCTTCTCTAGATCGACTGGCAATAAATCACTAGATGGCTTTGTAAACGTCGTAACTGCAACTTTTTAGAGTTTTATTAATGAAGTTTAAGGTTGCCAATTCACGAAAAGATATCAATGAAAATGGCGAAATAATCGAAGATCGTCTGTCATCCAATTATAAATCAACGGCGTTACCCTATTACGCAATTTACGCTTGAGCGTAAAAGAAATAATATTCTGTTGAAAAATATCGTTGACGAATAACTTGACGAAGTTAATGGGAGGTAATCCTATATCGCAAATTTTGTTCAGGGCGAACATAATTTGCGATGTTAATTACCTCCCTTTAATAAAATATACATACAAGTTGTATATATAGCTTCCTATTGCTCCAAAAACCTATGAGACGCTTACAATTTGAATTATGTCAGAGAAATCGCGATTTTTCTCTATCTAAATTTATTTTGAATGGCGTTGTTGATTCTATGTTTTTCAATGGGTCTGAGCGTTTTTGAATGGTTTGAGTGAGTGTTTGAAATTAGTGGGTGGAGAGCTGAGTGAGCGATCTAGAATGGTTATGATTGATGTAAATGTCAATTTCACGATGTTATTAACTGTAGGTTGATTTCTTTTTAAATCTAGACGCACGAAAAATTTCGAAGAAAAGAAAACAAACGTTTGTTCATTTGTTGCTAAAACGCGTTAACATTGGCCATATTCTTAGACTAGTTGTGAAAAGAGTATTCATATTTCACATGAGTAAGGCTTGTGAAAAAAAACACAAAAACATTCTGTTGGTAAACGATTCAAGGTTATTAGGCAAGATTAGGGTCATTTTCAAGATCAACGATATTGAAAATTTCCGAGAAATGGCAGGGGCGATGGAACATGCGTGTTTGATGTTGAACCAACACATCAATTACGTAGAAGCTAAAAGAATTGCAAAAAGTACTACCAATGATATTTGTCTTACGTTAGTCCTTTTGGTTTTACCGTTTCTAAGACGTTCAATCACAATTGTTTGATTGATTGGATGGAGTTTAACGCCGCTTTCAACATTTTTCAGTTATATTGCGGCGGCTGGAGTATATAACAATGGATTCCTGGTATTTCTCTCATCGGTACAACCATCACATCCTTTCCTAGCCCCCAGCTGCTATCTCACATAAGTCGTAGGCCATTGGTGAGAGATAAATAGTCGGATAGAATTAGTGCCGCCGTCGGGGATCGAACCCGGGACCGCTAGATTGACGGTTCGACCAACTATGCTATGACGGCGGCCCGCTCGATCAAAGAGTTTTTGTTGAAAAACACACACTAAATGTATTCCAAAATTCGTTCAAATAAACAACGCGTAAAAATACAGTTAAAGGTTACATTAAAGTTTAAATTGAATCTATTAACATTCTTTGAGAAGTTAGAAAGGTTAAACTTAAAATTGACGGATAATAATCGTAAAACTTAATTGAAAGATTGATCAACCTGCCTTGCTTTCAATTAGATGTGAAAACGTTCGCAAACGTTTAAATAAGGTTTCACGCTTTGCTTGCAAGTGTGCAAGCAAAGTGGGGAACCATATGTAAACGTACTTGAACGTTTTGTAATTCTGAACATATGGCATGATATGAGCTGAAATCTAAACTTTATTTTTTTCTCCCGATTTAGAATAGAGATCTTTATACATGGAAATTTGCCCGAACGTATATACTTTGATACAACTACAACATTGTAAAAGCCGCCACCGGCATAGCGTAGTTGGTAGGCCGTCGGCCGCTTAATCATGAGGTCCCGGACGAATCAGGCGCTATCAAAATCAACAAAAACGAAAAAAATAATTTGAGAGCTTTTAAATTAAATGTTTAGCGTTTTAAACGATTTCCAAGCGTTTAAGAGTGAGTGTGTTGAATGTCTTGAAAGGGGCGTTGAGTGATAATTTTCAATTGATTTGTTCGGGATGCGTGTTATTTTTTCCATTGTTACTCACTGTAATTATAAGTTAATAAATGTGACCCGTCAAGCGAAAAGGGACCATCTGGGTATTGCGTAAAGTGTCGTTCCTAGTTAGTCTGCGCGGAAACCTTTTTGCACTGTGGTTTATTTTCTAATCTAGAATGATCAATCTACCTCCCAGTTAAAGAATTTTTTGGCATGCGACTTCTCGTTGACCTATGCTGGAACAATTCTCTTTTTCAATAATTCATTTTACAGAATTCCTGGATGGTCCCTTTTCGTGTGACGGGTCACAAATATAAAGGTAATACAGTGCTCTGTTCGGTATCAAAAGACGATTTATAATGCACCGCGTGCACATCTGTTGAATTTCTTTATCAGTCCGCATACTTATCAATTTTTCAGTAGATAAAAAAAGATAAGACATTTCAGAGAGAAACAAAGTCTTTATACGCTTATCTACCGCTGGTCTACGAATGATTAAACCCAAACTTGGTTTTTGATCGCGTGAATTCGCTCGGCCAGATTAATTTAATCGGATAAATTATTAACAGTGAATTACCAGTAAGATTCGACGTAGGGTCTGGGTTAATTTTAGCCGATACGCATTTAATGAAGGGATATTGAGCGGATTTAGGCTAAGATCATCACTACTGAAAAGTGAGTACTTCTTTCTTTCTTTCTTTCTTTCTTTCTTTCTTTCTTTCTTTCTTTCTTTCTTTCTTTCTTTTTTTTTTTATAACTTCTTCTTAAGGTAGAGGCCCCTAAAAGTACCGCATCATATCAGAAATTTTATTCTCTCATAAATTTTAACCGCGGTCTCCTAATGAAATCATTAGGAAACATGGTTTAACAATGTAAATGTTTATGACTTACGATACGTTGCGGTACTATTATGGGTCCACTACCTTAATAGTCTGTCGGTGTCAGTGTAAGCGTGTAGGCGCTGGTAAATGCGGGCGCAGATGTGCGATGTGACGTACGGTAAACATCCTCATGAACGGGCAACTGGAACGGTTTTTGAATGATTTTGGAATGAAAATGAATGAGTGAATGGAGCAAGTTTTGAATGAGTTTAAACGGGAAGTGGTAACATGATATCTCTAATGCCGTCCAATTGGTCGAAAATATCGAGATTGTTTTATCCCCCATCTTAAAAAGATATTATTAACGCCCTTTCCCTGTTTGTTTCTTCACTTACTACAGTTGACAGCATCGTGATTGTTTTTGGAATGATTTGGGAAAGAAATTGATTGAGTATGTGGAGCGAGTTTTGATTGAATTTTATGGGAGGTAATCGAATATCGCAAATTTTGTTCAGGATGACCTGAATTGATGACCTCCCTTTAAAATAATATGCATACAAGTTACAAAGATAGCTTCCTATTTCTTCAAAGAAGATATTAGACGCTTACAATTTGAATTATTTCAGTGAAATCGCGAATTTTCTCTATTCAATTTTTTTAAATGACGTTGTTTATTCTATATTTTCAAAGGGTTTGATCGTTTTTGAATGGTTTGAGTGAGTGTTTGGAATGAATGAATGAATAGAGCGCTAAGCGAGTGATTTTGATTGGTCTTGATCGAGATGAATATCAAAATCTCAGTGTTACTAACTGTAATTTGACGTTTGAAAATCCACAAAATCCATTAGGTTCTGGGATAATTTGAACAATTAGAATGAAAATTGGCTTGTTTTGAACGATTTCCACACAACTTAGAACGATTTCGTCTCGGAGAGGATTTGTTAAGTTATTAGAGTGATTATTTGGACTAAAAGAATGGAACGTCGAGCGATTGATTAAGAATGGTTTTGATCGGAGAGTCAGTTTAACGATGCTATTAACTGTAGCCGGACTGACGAACTTTAACCTTGGCCATTTCCGAAGCTTGTTTCATCTTGTTGCATGAATATCAACCCTGTGTTCAGGATGTAAAAGCCCTTTGCAAGCGCTTTGAGATGATACCCCGCTTTGCACGTGCACATACGTGCAAAGCGAGGTATCATTTCGAAAGCGCTTCGCTAACGTTTTCATCCTGAACGCAGGGCTGGCAGTTTCCAGCTGATTTCGAAATCTGTTTTCTAATACGCCCATCAATTCTTATTAACAGCCGCCTGTTTTTCACCATTAAAACAAACGTTTGAGAAACTACATTGGAAACAAATTTGCGTAGTGGATAAGTAGAACGACAACTCAAATTGCGAAGAAAATATTTGGATAAACAGGCATATGTTTATGTAACATCCTTAATACCAAAAATAAACATCTGTAATCTGTAAACGGAGCCAAAAAAGTGATATCCCCTTGAACGATACATAGCAATCACTTGCAAGATCACTCACTTTCAGAAAATTTGTCGTGCTTCTTTTTCAACATTTGTCTCATTTATGCAATAGAAATAGAAGGATCGTTTGTTTTTCGAGGAAGATTGGTTAATATTTCATTTCTACCACTCGTGAAAATATAGCTTTTGTTGTTCACTCAACGAAATATATAGACCTTACACTGAAACAACCAATTATCCCATATGTATAACCTAGTGAATCCTATCTTATGCGTTGGTGTCAATGCAATATTCGGTATCGTTATCTCTTTAATTATTCAGATACATATGACAACTTTTGTTAGGGATATTACCGGTAACAAATTCTTGTTCAGTTCCACTTCCCTATGAATGTATACTTGAAACATTATCTGTAATCGGGCTCTAGAAAAAGGCGATCGAGACCCCAAATCTACGCTGGCCTAAGTAGATTATGGCTCGGATAAAGTGCTGTGGTTGTATTGTAACAAATAGCAGTAAACCATCGATAGGGCACTATCGTCTAAAATAAAACTGGTTATGTTAAAAGCGTCGTTAAACCCTAACAAACAACTACAGTTAACAACATCGTGAAATTGACAGGGTGAATGATTTTGGAATGATTAAGAAATGAAATTGAATGAGTGTGTGGAGCGAGCTTTGAGTGAATTTAATGGGAGGTAATCCGATGTCGCAAATTTTGTTCAGGATGAACAAAATTAGAGATATTTGTTACCTTCCTTTAATAAAATATTCATACAGATATACAGACAGTTCTATAGATAGCTTCCTATTTCTTCAAAAACCTATTAGACGCTTACAATTTGAATTATGTCAGTGAAATTGCAAGTTTTCTCTATCCAAATTATTTTTAATGACGTTGTTGATTCTATAGGTTTCATTGAGTTTGAACGTTTTTGAATGGTTTGAGTTAGTGTTTGGAATGATTGAATGGAACGCTGAGCGAGTGATTTAGAATGGTTTTGATTGAGACGAATGTCAATTACAAGAGGTAACTAACTGTATTAAAACATCCCAAAAACTCCAGTCATCGATCCTACATCAAAGGAACTTGGTGTTAATTAGATATTCCGTATCGACGTGTCTTTAATTATTCAGATACATTTCACAACTTTTGTCAATGGAATATACGATAACTATCAGTGGCGGATCCAAGGGGGTTCGGGGGAGGGGGTCGAATAAACCTCCCTCTGAAGCTCATTCTAATAATACTAATGTATAATTAATCACCAATCCTTCTCCTGCTGTTTTAATTTTTGGTGGACGTTTACGTTCAGCAGTGTTAATACTGCGTGAGAACAATCCTGTCAGATGTTAATAGGTTTTCAAAACAGTAGTGCTCACTAAGACTCAATTTACTCTTTTTCAAGAATAGTATCCGTCTGACAACTATGTGTTCTACATAACTTGTTGAAACCTCAAAGACATCTTTTAAGTGCGAAATCATGTGCAATTCTGAGATTGGGCGAATGTTTTGCTTGCGTAGAACTACTTTTCAGGCAGAGTGAGTAATTTACCCCTTGTTTCCCAATTGTCTATTGGAGGTCACTCGTGAAAACATAGTGAATGGAATTACGTGAATGGTATCCTCCCCTGACACTACTATTGTATATAAAACAATGAACAATTAATGGAAATAACGGAATACACATGAATACCGATACAGCCCGAGCAGGTAAAGTAAAGCATTCAGGTCGTGCGATAAAGGTTTATGCAAAGAGGTTTTACTTTACTTTTCAACTTGCGACAACCAATGTGGAGACGAGTGTCTGCAATTTTTTACGTGTTCATATAACCACTTACCCTTTCTTTCTTTATTTGAGAATGAGAATCGCAGAACAGTTAATTATTTTCCTTTTATAGAACTTTTCATGCAGATAACACCATAATTTTAATTATGAGATTACGGAGAACCGATCAGCATTACAAAATAAGAATAATAACATACATCATCTAATTGTCATTTCTTTCCGTTTATACCCAATGGATTAGACAATCACTCTTTAAACTACACCCGGCATAATGGCGAAAGTTTTCGAAACCTTGTAATTATAGGACTTTGGTTGACGATCGACATTATATGTTGAGAAATGTATATCCGAAGCAAGATGCGAATTCAGGCCAGGTCATTTTCCTTTTATCGTAATTTTACATGTAAAATTTCTCTTTTTCTCAACAAACGGAAAATCACTCTAGTATGCCAACAGAAACGTCCACCACCAGTACTTTCAGTGCTTTGTTTTTTTGTTGGAAACGAATTATTTGAAGACAGTTTACACTAAGATAACTGCGCAGTCTGATCCTAGCATATACTGTCTTCATTCTACTTGGCTTTTGTGGTAAAAATTCTTGAGCAATCTTGTTGGTGTAAAAAAAAAAATCGGAAATTTGTTGAAAAATATTTAAACTCAGCAGAATTTGGGTTAAAATTGTGTAAAACTAGGGAAAAACCCCTTTACGTATGTAGGGGCCTATTCAACCCTATTATAGAAATAGAGGATATTGAATGAGTGGTCATGGAATACCGAATTTATTAAACGAGTCATCTATAAACAGATAAAAACGAGGCTGCGCCGAGTTTTTATCTGTTTTAGATGATGAGTTTAATAGATTCTGTATTTTATGAGCACAGATTTTATATTCTATTTATAATATGACCCTAATTTTTGCGATAAATCGTCAAAAATATTGAAATCAAACATTTCAATAATCTTCGAAACTTATAACGCCGTTTAAAAATGACGTCACAAAATATTCATTATGACATCATTTTCGCGGTTACAAAATTGCGTTGCTGTTCGCTCTGAGCTCATTTGCATCGTTATTCCACTGGTGTAATAACACCCGTGTAATACCAAAAATATTCAACGCCGTTATTTCACTCCCTCGACTTAGGTCATATTATAAATCCTGGATCCGCCACTGTACTTACACATTTCTTTACAGACCCTGAATCTTATCTCTCTGTAATTTTTTACCGGAAAGACTGGAGAAAAAGAACTTGTTAAAAGCAATTTCTCCTTGTCCAACAATGTTTTTTTTGTGTCACATAGGACGGCTTTCTTTCCAATTTACATGTACACTCATTTTCCTCGTCATTTTTTTGAAACCTTTTTCGAATGTTGGACTTGCTTAAGATTAAGAAAAGAGGGAAGGATTAACAAAGGACTTGTATTATACGATACTCTATTTCAGATATCGAAATCCCCTTGTGTGGAATTTTACATCGTCTTCAACCATATTTCAGCCCTTTCGTCACGGCTAGAACTCCTAATCAAGGTTTCCTGGATACCCTTACAGTTTAAAAACATCAAGAAATTGACAAATAAAATGATTTCGGGAATTATTTTTGAATGACATTGAATGTGTGTGGGGGCGAGTTTTGAATGACTTTCAAGACAGGTAAAGCATAATCGATAATTTCATTACCTCCCTTTAAAAAAATAAGTGTATGTTTCTGTTTGTGTTCTTTTTCGGGCTCATCAGACGCTTTGAAATCAAAACTCGGTAATACGATTGTGCAATAATTTGATCGTTTTGAAAGAAAAGTTAATCGAAATGAAAGATTTTGAATCGTGTTTGAAGGATTTTTGAGTGTTTGTGAGTATGGGTGATTGGAATGTATGAATGGATCGCTGAGTGAATGATTTAGAAAAGTTTTGATCGTGGTGAATGTCAATTTCACGATGTTACTAATTGTACATTCCTAGTTGAAGCACAATGTCCCATCTGAGCATCAATTCCCTATAAGGTTTTATAAACGCCAAATAGTCAATTCCCTCATACCACTTATGTGATTTAAACGCTCAATAGTCAATTCCCTAAAACCACTTAGGTGATTTAAACGCCCAAAAGTTAATTCTCTCATATCGCTTAGGTGATTTAAAAGCCCAAAAGTCAATCCCCTCATACCACTAAGGTAATTCAAACGCCCAATAGTCAATCCCCTTATACCACTAAGGTAATTTAAACGCCCAATAGCCAATCCCCTCATACCACTAAGGTAATTTAAATGCCCAATAGTCAATCCCCTCATACCCCTAAGGTAATTTAAACGCCCTATAGTCAATCCCCTCATACCACTAAGGTAATTTAAACGCCCAATAGTCAATCCCCTCATGCCATTAAGGTAATTCAAACGCCCAATAGTCAATCCCCACATACCACTAAGGTAGTTTAAACGCCTAATAGCCAATCCCTTCATACCACTAAAGTAATTAAAACATCCAATTGTCAGAGATGAATATTTGAAAAGGGGCTGGGCAGGTTTCGACTTTCGACTTCATGACTTGCAGTGCATCGCCATACGACGGAGTCCTAAAATGTGAAAGGAAAACGGTTAGTTTTAAACAAGGTAAAATATGGTATTCTAATAATGAATTTATTATTATGAATTTTTGAATTCAGAAAAAAGTGTCTGTATGTTGTTTAACTTATGAATTTGAATGCTTAACTTGCTTTCGTGTCAAGGCTGTAAATATTACCCAACCACTGATTTCAACTCGGACAAGTGTGATGTAACGGCATTATGGTCGAAAAAAGACAATTTAATAAACAATATGAGCCTGTGCGTGACATTTCCAACAGTTTGAAATGTGCTTGGGGTGCAATTATTGAGAGACATAGACAGCCACAAACTGTAATTATAAATTTACCTGATGGTCTACAAATATTTGGAGACCTTTTCTATATATAAAGCGTATAGTGAAGACTCTGGTCAGACTGTGCGGGTGCACAGGCTGGTCAGTCTTTGTTTTTTTGCATATTTGAAATTGTTGGAAATCTCAGGCACAGGCCCATGTTTGAAACGAAAGGGACTTACAACCCGTTAGCTGTACTTTAAACATACAATCCTATTTTTCTCTTTTTTTTTCAGGTTCTTAACATTCTAGGGAATCAAAGCCTTCATGAATGTGTATTTCATCAACCGATTTTGATTTAGAATATTGTTGAAAATCTCATCATTTTAGTGGTTTGGGAGCGTTTTTGAATGGTTTGAGTGAGTATATGGAATGAATGCATAGAGTGCTAACGTAACTTTACGGACTTGTAACTATTATATCAATTATCAAGAATGGGACGTCGGCGTCGACAACAGATTTGTTCGACCCGGAATTGCTTTATATTTATTGTTCTATTAATCGTCACATTTTTGACGCTCTACGAAATAATGGTGTATTGTGCCCTTGATCGATTTAACTATTCCGAAAACATCTTATTACGCCCCTTGCGCCGAAGTATTGGAAGACCAACGAGGGACGTCACTCGAATTCACGCTGATAAGGTTTTACACGAAATGGCTGGGTTCAGGGAGCCAGATTTAAGTGAACTAGAAACCAGTCAAATTATGAACACAGTACATTTTGTTTGGTGTACAAATTCGACATTCACATTTAAAAATTACCTCAGTGTTTTGAGTGCTTGGAAAATCATTCAACCGGATGTGATAGAATTTCATGAGTCGGGTACCGCGCAAACAGATAAATATAACGATTGGATGGATAAAATACAGAGAACCATTCCATGTTTTATCCGGAAGCGGTTACCAAGACACTGGGATGGTGACGACAAAGGTTGTGGTTTCTGGTTCGGATTGGCGGTCCTCGATGACAGGGGAGGTAAGAAATTCACGTCTAGAAATTTAGGAATCTGGGGCCCGTTTTACTAAACATCGTACGATCATTTTTTGCGTAAGTAAAAAATTAAAGTTGCTCCTATAGTAGTAATTGAATATTAATTCTGCCATGCAATAGATCATTCGAATCGTCTTCTAAAGACGATTCTAATGAGATATCGCAAGGCAGAATCGAACAATGAATGAAAAAATAAGGTATGATTTGTGGTTTGGGCTTACGATCAATTTTTTCGTAAGTTGTTTAGTAAAACAGGCCCCTGGAGAACGCCAAAAACTGACGGCTATGTACAGTTCACAACATCGTGAAATTGATTATTCGTCTCGATCAAAACACTTTAAAATTACTCGCTCAACGCGCTCTTCATTCATTCCATTCACTCACTCGAACCATTCATAAACACACCGAACTCCATGAAAATTTTGTACCAGCAACGTTATTCAAAATGAATAAAGCAAGAAAAAGCGCGATTTCACTGACATGACTGAAATTGTAAGTGTCGGATAGGTTCTTGAAGAGGAAAGAAGCTATTCATAAAACTTGTGCGTATATGTTATCAAAGGGAGGTAATACATAACGCTTATTTTGTTCGGAACGAACAAAACTAGCGGTGTTGGATTACCTCCCTTCAAATTAACTAAAAAGTCGCTCCACACGCTCATTCAATTTCATTCCAAAACCATTCCAAAATTATTCAGCTTGTCAATTTCTCGTTGGTTTTGACTGTGGTTTTAGTGGGACTTGAAAAGATCAAGATCGATGGAAGATCGAAAATTCTTGCAGAAGGTTAAACTAATGTGTTAACACCATCGTGAAATTGACAATATGAATAATTTTGGAATGAAATTGAATGCGGATCGAGTTTTGAATGAAATAAAGGGAAGTAATACTTTATCGATAATTTCGTTCAAATTGGACGAAATTATCGATATTTTATTACGTCCCTTTAAGTAAATCTGCGTATTTCTCTGCCTTTGTATCTTCACGGTCGAATTAGACGCAGAAAAATCTAAACCAGTAAATGAAATCGTAGAATGATTAATTCGATTTGAACAGGGACGTGAAAACACCAGGATTGAGTGTTCGACCGCACCCTATAAGCGTATGCTTTCGTCGAAATTAATCTAAAATAAATTAGTATAAACTTATAAGAAATATCTTTTTGACGATTTCAAAATGTTTTTGAACGATTTTGGAGCGTTTCTGTATGTTTTGGGTGAGTATTTGGAATAAATGAATTTATGAAGCATTGAACGAGTGATTCGGAATGATTTTGGTCGAAATCAATTTCAATTTCACGAATTTATTTACTGTATTTCAGTAAAATTCATCAATCACCTTCATCAAACGCCCGTTTTGAATGATTGACCTTTATTTGGAATTGTCCTCGGCAAAAGTTCTTCATCTTAAGCTTTTAATACTATATATGTTAATCTCTATTTCACATAATATTCAATACACTATCGTTTTAATGCATGCTAAATTTCATTTCAGGAATTTATGTCGGATCTGACGTCATCGTTACGGAAGATTTTGTTCTCAACAAACAACGAAACTTTACAGTCATGTTCTATAGATCTTCTCCAGCTAAGATCTATGAAGTCGCCGCTGCCATGGCAACCGACCATGTTAAAGGTTTTAGACAATTCAGAAGAAAATTCGACGGAAACAATGATATTAACTTTGATGAAACAAATAGAAAATGTTCATCCTATAAACGAGGTATGAACTTTACCGGTGACGATTGCTTAGTAATAGAGGGCGATCTACATCCGGTTGACTTGTTTCAAGATTATTCCGAGTCTGGCGAATACTTGCGGAAGTTGTATTATGGAACCAGTCAATTAATAAAGGCGGCGCCTGTTCTACCAGGATTTATTCCAAAGATTGTTCATTATGTGTGGTTTGGTGGTAAGGAAATGAGCTTTATGATGTATTTAAGCGCCCTAAGTACTCTATTTATACTAAATCCAACGAAAGTGTATATTCACGGCGACGAAGGATTATATGGCAGGTATTTGGATCGTATCATGAGAGACGACCGTGTTGTATTTGTTAAAAGAGAGAAGCCATATTACATATACGGTCATAATGTTTTATATACACAACATAGAAGTGATATTGTACGGGCAGAAGTTTTACTCAAATATGGCGGGATTTACATGGATTGGGATGTTCTATGGTTACGTGACCCTGTTGACGTCATAAGTCAAGGATATGACGCAATCGCAAATTTCGATCACATGCAGCAAATGGGATTCCCAGAAACAATAAATTTAGGTGTTTTAATGGCAAAACCTAAATCAACTTTCGTAAAACGATGGCAAGATGCGTTAATTAATTACAGATCCAAAGACTTTCTGTACAACGCCGTAGAACTTCCATACAAAATTTACGAAGAATATCCTCAATATTTACATATAGAACGACGCCTTCAGGTGATGTGCTTTCATTTAAAATGTCACCCTACATTCCACCCTAATTTTAAGACGTTTACAGTAGAACAGCCATTTGATTGGCGGACGGATTTATATTCCATACATTATACATTCCCTGATCCACCAGAGTTTGACAGTGATCAGGCTTTACAGAATGGATCAGGTAGAACGGCAGATATCGGGCACTTCATAATGAAACACGATGAAAAATTAGATTTGTTTGAATCGTGAACTTGTTTAGCGAGTGCTTGTCTTTGACCAAAATTTTCCACCTGTGCCAGTAGACATACATGTATGAGGTGATGTCTACACATTCAGACATTGCTTAAGGAGAATTCACTTCTTTAAATCCCACTTTTTTGAGTCATTAGCTTTTAAAATATATGGTCGCAGATCGTTGAAAAGGGAGACTAAAAGTAAACATCTTTCGAAGAAAGTATTTCACTAAAATGGAAAAAATAGGGTTAGGGTTAACACTTGTCTTGATATATGATTCGTCTGTGCTCTTTTGCTCAGATAAGTAGCAGCTTGAGATAAGTTTCTCAAGCTGCTACCAATCTGGGCAAACATGCATAAACGAGATAACGATATATGAGCCCATGCGTGCCATTTCCTACAATTTGATATACAGTTAACAACATCGTGAAATTGACAAGATGAATGATTTTGGAACGATTTAAGAATGAAATTCAATGAGTGTGTGGAGTGAGTTTTGAGTGAATTTAATGGTAGGTAATCCAATGTAGAAAATTTTGTTCAGGATGAAAAAAAATAGCAATATTGATTACCTCCCTTTAATAAAATTCGCAAGTTCTATAGATAGCTTCCTATTTCTTCAAGAACCTATTAGATGCTTACAATTTGAATTATATCAGTGAAATCGCGAGTTTTTTCTATCCAAATTTATTTTAAATGACATTGTTGATTCTATGATTTTCAATTGGTTTAAGCGTTTTTGAATGGTTTGAGTGAGTGGAATGAATGAATGATGCGCTAAATGAGCGGTTAAGAATGGTTTTGATTGAGGTGAATGTCAGTTTTACGATGTAACAAACTGTATGCATGATGGACAGGCATTCAGCTACCTAGACAATCCCGCACTGCATCAGAAATATTCTGCGATTGTTCATAGCTAGAAAGGGTCCGAAGCTTTCTACTAAGCGCACAGCGAATACTCTGACCAGCCAGTGCAGATGCACAAGCTTGTCTGAGTATTAACGTTGCTCACCTGGGGAATTGTTTGAAATGTCACGCACAGGCTCATATATTTTCACGGTAAAAATATTTTTAACCACTCAACCGTATTTCCCTTAAACAAATGCGAAGTCTTTATACTACGAACATAAATGACGCTAGCAAATAACACATTACTGATCTCGGTTTATATCCATCTTAAAACACCGGAAAAAAGTTTTTAAAGGAAAAGTTGTCCGTCTGCCTGGTTATATACATTTTTAACATTTATAACAGATGTTCCGATGCTCGGTTTTATTTACTGTTTAACTGTATTTCTCTCACAAAGCTTTTGGTAGGTTTTTTAATTGTCGTATAAAGAAGTGGTTGAGCTTTTTTAAGCACCAGCACAACGTTCTTTTGTTTCCCGCGTAAAAATGTATGTTTCAATGAACATTGCATTAATTACAGTGGTCTCGCGATATCTCGAACACACACGGGACTGACCAATTTTCTCGATTAATCGCATGATTCGAGTTAATGCTAGTACGCAAAATTGTCCTCGACGAAGACGTTTCAATGCGTTTTAAACTTACCTTTGCATATTTTGCCTTCAAAATATGCAGTACCTATGAAAAATACTCCTAGAGGAATAGTTTTATGAAGTACCAATGATTTTATACTATAAAACGATTTGTTAATTTGGTAAAATTGTAACAGAAAAAAAAAGTACAGCAAGGCGTCGGCGTCAATTTTAGTGGTGTCTGTTCTCTGTACATTTAGCAATTTTAATGACAGGCATTATCACATGCATATTCTTTCACCCTTACAGTATTTTCGTAGCTATTGTTTCTTAATGATTTAAGATGTTTTATCAGTCAGAAGATAGGCGAGGTTGCAAGCAATTTCTTCTTTTCTCTGAATGTTTTCTTTGGGGCTTTCTTCCTTCAAGACAATTAAAAATCAATGCATTTTTCTTAAACCACGTTTTTGTGCCGAACTCTATCGATGTTTGACCGAAATATTGAAACTACAGCTGGGAAACAGTGTAGTTATTTGATGTTTCGGTGGAAAATCGTCAATATATTTCGTTATAAAGGTGAATAATTTGCTGAATTACTCCCGAGAATGATTGTCGAAAGACTTACAAAATGATGATGACCATTGACTCGACGAAAATGCCTTTTTGTTTATTGTTGTTTCGAAATCTCGAAATTATTTTCTGATCATTAAATTCCCGTCATTTACACCCTAAAATTGAATACGTGTGGCATACAAAGAGGTGTGAAAACAAGTTATCTGACTTGTCGAAACCCCGTGATAAAGTCCTAAAGGTATTCTTGACGATGGTCCGAAATAAAAAATACGTGCAGTAAGTTAATGTTGATGCAAAACAATGGATGTCAGAAAGGTGCGAACCCCTTTGCTCGAGTGAATGCAGTAAAATTTGACCACGGGACTGAATTTGCTGCTCGAGCGATCGAGCAATCGCGCGTTCGAGTTAGTGCAGTAATATCCAACAAGAAAATAGAGTAAGACGCGTCGGGACCGGAAGGCGAGCTGAAGCTTTCGCATGAATTCGAGGATTCGCCCTCTCGAGGTAACGCGAGACCACTGTAAAACCATTGCACTATTGCTTAAATTGTCATAAATGATTTTTCAAAAAATTACAAATAAACAACTCAATCATACGCCAAATATCTATTCAAAAGGTTGTGACTTTTTCTACTTGAGAATAACAGGATAAAGACATTTTCAACTGGAACAAAACTTATTACCTTTCGACCAATGTAACGTCATAGTATTTGCCCTACCGCGATTGGTCACTTAGACGATACACAAGAGGTTCTGCACTCTGCAGTGAATTATTCACAATATTTGAAAAAAAAAATACCCTCAGTCGAAAACGGCAAATGAATCGTTTTGAACAATGTTTAGGGAGACAGTTTTTTTGTTTGTTTGAATGGGTTTTACGCCGCTTTCAACAACCTATCAGTTATTTCACGGCGGCTGGAGCACCTAACAATGTATTCCTTGTATCTCTCACACCAGTTCTACCATTACACCCTTTCCTAGCCTTCAGCTGCTATCTCACATAGGTCTACGATTAATAACCAGTTGGTGAGAGGCAAATAGTCAGAATGAGTGCCGCCGTCGAGGATCGAACCGGGGACCTCTAGATTGACAGTCCGACGCGCTATCAACTGCCCTATGATGGTGGCTTGTTAAGGGAGACAGACACATGTAGAAATAAATATGGCTATGTAAACAAAGTCAAGAAACGCATCCTTATTAACGCTTGATTTATATCTTTATTATAAACAATCATGATTACAAATTAACGATTAAAATGTTTGTATATAAATTCTATATGAATAATAACAAACACGATGAGGAAATGCAAATTTTGTAGGAAGACACATTAGATATGGCTGTGTTGATGTACAGTTAGCTACATCATGAAATTGACATTCGCACCAATAAAACCATTGTAAATCGCTCATTCGGCGAACCATTAATTCATTTATTCATTCCAAACACTCACTCAAACCATTCAAAAACTAAACCCCATTGAAAAATATATTATCAACCACGTCATTCAAAATAAATTTGGACAGAGCAAAAACGCGATTTCACTGATATAATTCAAAATGTTAGTGTCAAATAGGTTTTAGAAGAAATAGGAAGCTATCAATAGAACTTGTATGCATATTTTATTAAAGGGAGATAATCAATATCGCTAATTTTGTTCATCCTGAACAAAATTTGCAATATTGGATTACCTCCCATTAAATTCACTCAAAACTCGCTTCACACACTCATTCATTTTCATTCCTAAATCATTCCAAAATCATTCACCTTGTCAATTTCATAATGTTATTAGCTGTATCTTTGATATGGCAACTATGAATGAAGAAAAAAGAGAGAAATTGCTTCTGACTATAATTAAAAAACATAAAACGGATATTTTCAAAATAAAAAAAAAAAAAGATATGACTGAGCGGAGGTCAAACACGGACTATTATTATACCGTAAAGAAGAAGAATCATTCTAGATTCCAAATATCAACAAAAACGAAACACGTCTACCCTAGTCAGTCTGGTTAAGTTCACATAGACTGAATAGAGTCTCCCATTTCGCATTTTAAGGATGGCCATTTGTATTCACTTTAGGATAGAAGCTTGAACTTGGTAGCTAAAGGTCGGGTTCAGATTCGATCGTGATACGTTTTCAGAAATATCACGCCATGCTCGTGGATTCATTTGCAAAGTGGGATATACACACAAAGAAAAAAGTAATGCAACATCAGATTTTTAGCGCAGTATTTTTGAACAAAAGTTAACTGTGGTAACTTGACGCAGTTCATTCACAAGAAAACATTTTCAGTTGGTCTTATAATTGGTAATAAAACTGAAAAAACAAGATATGTTTTTTCAATACTGCCATTTCATGCATTTTATGGCCATTAAAAAAAGAACATGTTTTAATGCAACATCTGTAAAAAACTTAGGAGGATTTTGAAAAGGGGGTAACAGTTCGCATAGTAAACGACCCAGAATGACCAATAAGCATTCGATGGGGCTCATATTCTGTCTTTATTGAACGTTTTTGCGTATTTACATAAATTTAGATGTTGAAATTCTTTTTTTCATTGTGTAAATTTTTAAGAATTTGTTAAATTTTTAGAACCTGAACGCAGGGCTGTTTTTGGATGCACCGAATAAAAAATGACTGGTGAAAACAATCAAGAAAATATGCAACCGCCTTCAATAACTGCTTACTTTTGTTTTCTGTTTCTTTTATACTTAAAATTACTTAAAAATGAGAAAGATGTTTAGGATGAGATGATGGCAAAACAATATTTATACGTTACGTAGATCTTTGGAAATATTAGCACATGATCAATAGCAGCGAAAAATGAGCAATGTCTTTGAAATGGTGTTCTCCGTCCAAGGGACATTTGTCCCCTCTATGGTTATTATATAAATATATCTTTTCAATAACGTTTCTGGTAATAAATTTACCCTATATGAATTTGTCAAAATTCATGCACATATGAGTTAAGGGTCATGTAAAGAGTTTTTGAAGCAAAATTGATGTTGTTTCTATTCACAAAAGAAATAGTTTGCCCAGCTAAACAATATATCAAATTGAAGTTGTAGATGAGCACAAGCAGTTGTACAACATTAGCGGCCCAATCGCATAACAGATAGCTTAACAATAAAGGGAATGCGATTTTTTTTTCAAAACCAACAACTTCATTACGACTAAATAAAATTTGCCAAAATTTCATCAGAATTTAGACAAATATTCCTACTAGGTACTACTACAACCTTAGATAGAAAACTCTTTGTCAAAAGACTCTTTTTTTTAAACGATCAAATTCCATTTATTTTGTCAACATACAATTCAAATCAGTTTGGTTTGTTTTTAAAATACAATGTAGATGTTAGGTATGATGCAACATCACACCATGATATTGCAAAATAATTTCTGCGATTTATTTCAAATTATATTTTTTTGAATTCAATGATCTGTCATAAATTACTCTATATAATCATTTTTTGAAATAGAAATTGATATATTGCTTAACACCCTTGCAGGTATATAAACTATTAATGTCCATTTATGTTGTGATAACACACCATACCTTACAAAGATCTACACGTTTACAAAATGCGGATGACATGTATGACATATGTATTTACAAGATAAGTTAAAATAAATTTCTTGCATAACTACGTTTTGGGCCCGAGTTGTATACAAACGTTTGAAGTAGTACCTGGGTGGTTCTTTGGACTGTACTTCGTTAAAATATGAGCCATTTTTATCAAACAGTCATGCAGTTGCTTGTTCTGTACAAGACGACCATTTTCCACAATGTTTTGGCTATACCGTTATAGCTATGGCAGTCTTATGTTCCTTAACTGTTTGTGCTCATAAATAGTTCATTTTCATAAATAATATACTTGGACATACTGCTTTTGCTTGGCAAAGGAAGTAACCCTTAAAAGTGGGCCTCAAAAACTTTACAAAAAACCTTCACAATTTTAGCACACTTGTTTCGAAGCAAAGTACTTTTCTATATTCGAGTTTTCCGACCGGTTAAAAATTTTACATGTGTCATTTATGTAACATATTAACATCGTCAATAGTTTCATGTATTACAACTGAATATCAGTTTTGACTATACAAATATATGAGCTATTTTGGAATGGTTTGTAGATAAGATATGAATTAATACACAGTATTCAAAGGTTTTGAAAGTCCATTATATAGGCGCCTAAAACATTTAATTACTGAAACAGTTTATAACGTTGTGATGACGACACGCAACAAACTTAAATCAATTCAAAATCACTCGCTCGCCCAATGCTCTATACAACCCATTCAAAAGACTTATTCAAATAGTTCAAAACGCTCAAACATCGCTCCAATACTCCTTGCAAATCACTTCAAACACTCCGTAATTCATTTTCAGGCGTGAGTTTTGGAATGTCTGATTGAACGTCGAAGAAATTCAAATCCAACACTAAACACTATCTAAAGTTTATCAATGGGTGGAAATATAATATTCCCTAATTCTTTCATTCCGAACGAAATGGTAAATTCCTTTGTCTCCCTTTGCTATTAATTCTTTTTTTCGTATCACACAAATTAAATTTCACAAAGAAACCTTATTGAAAACACTTTGTCAATGTCATGTTGGAATTAACTATACATTGATTTCATGACCGGAAGTTATTTTGTTGCATCATCTTGCGATTCGTCCTCGTCCGTAATCGTCGCAGGCATAGATAATAATCGATTAAGTTTATTATGCTCTTCAACGATTGAAGGAGTAGAGTTCCTGTGTAAATCAAGTAGACTTCCGTCATGTGACCGGCGACCGTCCAATAAGGAATGGCCAGATATTCGCCTCTGTGGTACTCCATATAATCTTCCTTCCTGTACAGACTTCTTCCGCTCGACCGCCATTGCCAGAGATTTTCTCCTGTCTACTCGAAGTTCAGGCGGCGCTGGTGCGTTTGCCTTGAGCTGTTCAAGGTCACTTCGTAACATGAAGGTCAAGCTCATGCGTGGAATGAGGACATTCTTGAACGGTTCTGTAGGTTCTTCGTCGATGTCAGTTTCTTCAGTAATAACGGTAGGGGCGGGATTGATTGGTGTGAATTTACCCTGAGGTTGGTCGGTGGGTATGGGTGTAGGGGCTCTAGAATCAACCTTAGGTTCATCAATCTGAAATTGTTAACAGACACAAAAGTTTTACTATCAAATGGACATGCATTTAAAAATATCCTTATTTTTGCTACTAATGATACTTTCATCCAGTCTTTTTTTTTTAAAAATAAATTATGCTTTCAAGAAGAAAACAATGATGGGAAACCTACGAGGGGGTGATCTAAGATTTTCTTTCGAACTTTAGTGCTTACTTTCCTATTAAGAATTGTACGATAATCATTCTTAATACATAAGAATTGTTTAATTGAAAAATAGTTCTAAAGACAATTATTTTAGGAATTACATCGTTATTCTCCATAAAAAAATTCTTAAAAGAAGTTACGTTACTTGAATTCAACAGCAATACATTTGGTACAACTTGTGTTCGAAAATGACACACCGTGTACGTCGCTCTATTAAAGTAGTCTCAACTTTATTCAGCGATTTACTATTTCGTTGTAAATAGTTTATATTATAAACAGTCCTTCATCGAAAATTATAAATAAAACCCTGTGATAACCCTCATCAAAACCTAAATATACAGGAGTGACTTTAGAAAGTAAACATCATTTTGGTATATATTGTGCTGTGTTTCGTTTTGGAAAACAATGAATAGTTGTTTATGGAGTGGCTAAAATATTTATAGGTATAATACGTACTTACCAATTTGTATGGAAGAAATATCTAACGAGGTTGGGGGAATTGATAAGTGTCGTGGCTCTGTCGAGACAATTATCGATTCCCACCACAGAGTAAGATATTTTTCATACAATATACTTAGTACGTATTATATGTATATTATATCTCTATTTGCCTTGTTTTCGTCGGCTGTTCTAATAGAAATGCTAGTTTAAAAAAAAATCCCGCATAATATCATAGTTCAAAAATATCCATGTGATATCATAAAAATTATCATATGGGATGTTATCATAAGGATATTTGTGTAGTTTTATGATAAATTAACATAGATTCGTCCTTTTCTGTTATCTTTCTTTATTTGCAGACTCTTTCTAACAGAGTTTACGCATGCTTCACTTTTCTAGAAAAAAAATAATTCAAATTCTTGCACACAATGTGCAACAGGGCAGAAAAAATGGACAACTTAAATGCAATTTTTCAACTTCACTTGAAAGTTTTGTAACCATAAAACTTCGTAGAAAACCATTTTTAGCTAAAATTGTAACCCTGTTATTTGAACTACCTGACCCATTATGACAAGGAAACCCTAGTTGGCCATAGGTATTGCTTTTGAAAGTCTTAAAGTTCTGAATCAAAAGATGTAAGAGTTAGAGCAAGCAAACGGTTTTCAAACTAAGGCATTAAACTTTGGTTCTTGAATCCTTATAATAATATGACACTTTTTTTGTGACACTAGCAATAATGATACATAGTTCCATTGGTAACCAATGCAGTTTTCAAAAAGTTAAATTTTGATATTGACCTTTGACACATTTACCCCGAAAAAATGGGATAATACCTTAGATTTAGTAAGTACTGCGAGTGGACGAAACGTCGATGGACAGATCGACGGACTAATGTACTGCCGCATTTGGTTAACAGGCAGAGAGACATTAAAGTCCATCTACTGCGTAGGTAGATGGTAAAAATGAACACTTTAAGGTACTTTTTTTTAACAAAGTTTCGTCCTTCTCACGACGCATTGACCATTCTGTTATTATCGTTTTGTTCTCTTTTGTTCATAATATAACGTGGTGTTTTACGAATACAAAAATTAGTATAATATATAGTAAAATGCAAGTAATATAGTGTGCACATTTCAACGTAACTTACACTTTAAGGCATACCGATTTAATAAGTTTCACATATGTGTATATACTGCATATAGATAGGCATAGTTCAGTTAAACATTAATATTTGTAAATTCATATAATCCAATTATACTATCTAATTTAAATACTGGAATCGAAATTTTCAAATATATTATTTCGTAATTGGCTAAGTTTTTCATCATATATAATAAAAGAGGTCGAAAATGAATTATTTGAGAAATATCTTAATTTAAAGTGATTCTTTTTACATCAAAAGTATTGGTATTAAATCAATAAACATAATTCTATTGATAGACTAATATGTGTTATACGGAATTGAAAAAGAACGCAATGCCTAACCGCAAGTCCTAAAAAAACACAAGGAATCTCATTACATTTCTATTATACAAATATTTTTTTAGTTCTTTATACACTTTAAAGTTACAAGATTTGAAAAGTCTTACGTTTGTAAAAGATTTTTATCCAGCTTAAAATCGTGTCCTTGTAATGGTCACATTTGTAATATTCAAATCTATATTTACTTAAATACGACTTGATTCATTGAAAGATAACAAAATACAGACCTGTATTTTGATTGATGTAGGTTCTTTAGGAGGAGGTGGTTTAACGTCGTTTTCATCTATTTCTTCTTCACCCTTCTTAACCTCCGTGGCTGGAAGGATGTCATCGAGCCATTTAAGTTCTCTCTGTGTAAACACATTGTCGAGGGCTTTTCGTATAAAACAGATGAATAATACCTGTGGAAATAAAATATGAGTCTGTGCGTGATATTTCCAACAATTTGACATGTGTGTGATATACAAACATTGAGAATCCTAGAGAGCTAGAAAGATTAATTAGATGTTTACCTGCTTGTCCTAAGATACTTTAAGGTCTTATCTATCTGGAAAGCGCAACGTTAAGACTCTGGTCAGACTATGCGGGTGCAGAGGGGGAAGACAGGAGCCAATGAAGTGGATTTAACACTATTTATAACCCATAGAAGGGCCAGACATATAACCTGGACCGCAAAGAATATATGGACACGTCTGATTGGTACTTACCATAAGAGGGAAGCCAATAGAAATCGCTTTTACACTCTTGATGACCCATAGAAGCCATTCGGAACATCATTCGGCTATTTCCGTAAACTACAACAGACCTCGGATGTATGTTAGGCGGATGGGTTTGTAACAAAATCGGGCATTTTGTTAGGCGGAAACAGTGGAAGAAAAACTAGCATTTTAGATTTATATCTTTTACAATAAATAGCGGCTGAAAAATCTCATTTTTTGAGAATGACGAATCATTCTCAAAAATTAAGATTTTTTCAGCCGTTATTTAAGAATCTTAAGATATTCATATTAGGATACGATGATTTCGCGTCAGAGACTTTAACGAGTAGCGTTGGCGACGTCGAATGTTTTCACGCACAATTTCGATGACTAACACCATATTATCTGACGTCATCGAGTTTTTCCAAGGTTTTCCCGTAATTTTTGAAAATAGTCCGTCTATGTACATCCGAGGTTGATCGTGAAAATGGCTGAGTGGTGTTCCGAATGCCATAGTAGCGTGAGATATATAACCTGGACCGCATTGAATATATGGACACATTTGATTGGTACTTACCATAAGAGGGAAGCCAATAGAAATCGCTTTTACACTTTTGATGACCCATAGTAGCGCCAGGCATATAACCTGTACCACAGTGAATATATGGACATATTTAATTGGTACTTACCATAAGAGGGAAGCCAATAGAAATCGCTTTTACACTCTTGATGACCCATAGTAGCGCTAGACATATAACCTGGACCGCAGTGAATATATGGACACGTTTAATTGGTACTTACCATAAGAGGGAAGCCAATAGAAATCGCTTTTACACTTTTGATGACCCATAGTAGCGCTAGACATATAACCTGGACCGCAGTGAATATATGGACACGTTTAATTGGTACATTACGAATATACGAATGTTCTGGCTGATATTTCGTTGGCATGAAGACCAAAAGAATTCTTTGAACGAGCTGAAATTTACGTAAACAGAAAATCGGACTTTATTTTAAGATATGCTTTACAGTTACATTACGAATACTTGTAACGAGAGAACTTTCGCGACAAGAAATGTTGGCGATTTTTGTGAATGCCTACAGTTAGTTACATCGTGAAATTGACATTCATCTCAATCAAAACCATTCTAAATCGCTCACTCAGCGCTCCATTCATTCATTACAAAGACTCACTCAAACCATTCAAATACGCTCAAGCCCATTTAAAAATTATAGACTTAACAATGTCATTCAAAATAGATTTTAATTGAGAAAGATCGCGATTTCGCACACATAATTCAAATTATTTGCATCTTATGGGTTCTTGAAGAAATAGGAAGACATGTATAGAACTTGAATGTATTTTTTATTAAAGGGAGTTAATCAATATCGCAAATTTTGTTCATCTTGAACAAAATTTACGATATAGGATTACCTCCCATTAAATTCATTCAAAACTCACTCCACACACTCATTCAATTTCATTCCTAAATCATTCCCAAATCAATCATCTTGTCAATTTCACGATGTTGTTAACCGTAACGTCATACAATTAGCCCTTCCACGATTGGTCACTTCGACTTGTACCTGGTCGCGGCGTTTTGAGTTCGCGGATTATCGCTGACAACAAATTTTGCAAATAGAACATACTATAGAAGAAAACACAATATATTAAAAGCAAGGCGAAACTCATATAAATTTGCTGATACTAAGTTTACATGAAGAAAGAAATATATGAATATATTGAACTTTTCTGTTTAAGACTTGTTCCTTTGAAAATATAAACATGCTGGTTTGAAGATTATTGACGATAATTAATCTTAATGCATCTTATTAAAGACACATGTGGTTAAAAAGTTATGTTAAGCTAAATCAGGGACTCTAAATGTATGTTTGAGATCCGTGACTAAATCAATATGCTGTCTAGTAGTAAGTGCTTTTTTAGCTGTATAAGGTGATTCTTTAGGACTATTTAAGCCATGCTATTCACTACATCTATGGATTCAATGCTACTTTCACCAATATGTTTTATGAAAATGTCGAAAGGATCTAGATGTTCCTTTTTTTAACCACGACTCTCTACTGCATTTAATATCTGTCATTTACTATACAAATTATTATTATTATTATTATATGATCTTTTTTTGTATTCGTGGTGACAGTCATGTCATTGGATTTTAGACCAATTAAATATTTGTAATTCGTAATTTGTAATTTGTAAACATGAGGTACTTAACTTATAAAAAAAAATAAAGAAATTACTAATAAAACACAGCAGCCGTGTCTAAGCCTTTACAAATTTAACGACTCGTTTGATAGCCTCCGCGCTGCCAAGTCGCTGCCAAGTCAAAATTATAGAGTATACATACCTGCATGCCACTGAGTGGAGCCACGCCCATAAACAAAAACACACCGTAAAGTACAGGCATCGGGATAAACTGTAATGGGAGATTTGTATTCATGAATTTAACAAAAACACGCCAAAGGGGGGCAGACAAACTGTTATACAGTTAGTTACATCGTAAAATTGACATTCACCTCAATCAAAACCATTCTAAATCGCTCACTCGGCGCTCCATTCATTAATTCCAAACACTCACTCAAACCATCAAAAAACGAGCATATCTTTTTAAAAATCTGGAATCAACAACGTCATTCAAAATAAATTCGGAAAAAGAAAAATCGCGATTTCACTGACATAATTCAAATAGTCAGCGTCTAAAGGGTTCTTGAGAAAAATGGGAAGCTATTTATAGAACTCGTATGCATATTTTAGTAAAGGGAGGTAATCAATATCGCTAATTTTGTTCATCCTGAACAAAATTTGCAATATTGGATAACCTCCCATTAAATTCACTCAAAACTCGCTCCAGACACCCATTCAATTTCATTCCAAAATCATTCAGCTTGTCAATTTCAGGATATTGTTAACTGTAACTATACCAAAACACGCCTTAGGGGGCAGACAAACTGTTATAGTAGACAAGTTTTTATGATAAAAAAAGAAAATGAAATAAAATGAAAAAAATAAAACGCCATAGAGATCTATCACTGGGATAAACTGTAATTAGAGATTTGTATTCATGAATGAAACGGTGGCGTGCTAGAAATCATGAATACCATGAATATCAACTATGACATTATGTCATCATTATGTAAATGTGACCTGTCACGCGAAAAGGGATCTTCTCGAAACTCCGTAAAATGAAATCGCGAAAAATAGATATTTTCCAGTAGTGGTCAGCCGGTGGTCGCATTTCGAAAATTCTTGTATAGGATTGGAGACTGATAATCTAGATTCATAAAATAAGAACAGTGCGAAAAGTTTCCATCTGAGTCAGTCTACGCAATCCGCGCATTCTGACTAGGAGCGACACTTTACGCACTACCGTGATGGCCCTTTTCGCGTGACGGGTTACAAATGATTAACAATGAAGTAAAAATCAACAATGACGTTAGCATTATGTTAAATAATTAATTTCTTTAAATTATTTAAATCATGATGCGGAGTTGAATTTCCAGACTACTAAAAACTAAAGGCGGCGTTTCAAAATTTTTTTCAAAACATTGTAAGTTGAAGCTACAGACAACAGAAAAATATAAACGTCTTATTTTAATTCATAACGTTTTATAAAAGAAGGTTTCTTCCGTGCATCGTGGAGTATGAGTAAGTCTCTACTTCGAATGTTCAAACTCAGCTGAATATTTGGCGTGAACATTTAATCTTTTAATTTTTCTGTTCAAAAGTACAATTTTATCGATCTTTTTTTATTTACAACAAGATGTCGTGAATTTTTCGAATTAATGTCTTTATTCAAAAGTTTTTTCCAAATATTTTAAATTTGTAGGATATGGAGTTTATTTTACAGTTAGTTACATCTTGAAATTGACACTCATCTCAATCAAAACCATTCTAAATCTCTCACTCAGCGCTCCATTCATCCATTCCAAACACTCACTCAACCAGTCAAAACCGCTCATAAATGACTTAAAAAGATAATATCAAGAGCTGCATTTGAAATGAATATAAATTGAAAAAAATCGCGTTCACTGACATAATTGAAATCATATAAGCGTCTGTTCTATTCTTGAAGAAATTGGAAGCAAATCATAGAAGTTGTGTGCATTTTTTATTAAAGGTAGGTAATAAATACATTTATTTTGTTCATCCTGAACAAAATTAGTGATGTTGATAACCTCCCTTCAAATTCACTCAAAACTCACTAATCGCACTCATTCAATTTCACTCCAAAAGCTTTCCTAAATCATTCACCTTGCTAATTTCACGATGTTGTTAACTGTATGTATTTATCTTCTTTGTAAATGATCAAATTCTTACCCTTAGAACAGAAGTAAAGAACACAGCCATTCCACTGAATATTCCCACTAGAAGCGCTGTAACTCGTTGTTCTCTGTGGATTGAAAATAAAAATCAATTTATCAAACACGCAAAACAAGAGAGAGAAAAATATACAGGTATGATATTCAGAAGGCCATTTAAAATATGACGTTAAAGAATTGCTGGGGAGGGGGGGGGGGGTAGATATTCAAAAGAGATTCTTTCAAACATTTATAACTATTTCAGAATTAAAGACCAAAAAATGCTCTATATATATGTCCCGTCATGCGATAAGCGACTATCTGGGAACTCTGTAAAATAGATATTTGAAAAAAGAGATTTTGCCCTGAAAATATCAACCAGAGGTCGTATTTCAAAAATTATATCATAGTAAGGTATATTTCTAATTTAAGATTTAGAAGAAATAGCAAAGAGCGAAACGTGTCGATCCTAGTTAGTCTGCGCAATTTGCTCAGTCCGACCAGGGTCGACACTTTACGTACTACCCACATGTTTATTCTATATATAATATTCTCTACAACTCTATTTTAATGTCATGTATTGATACCAGGAAAATTCTGCTTTCAATAACTTCTTGTCGCCATCTTGGATTACGCTTAAAAAATTCGAGGGAATATAAGGTTACTTTGAAGCAAAAAATACCTTATTTTGAGGATAAAATGCTACGGCTTATCTGTTTAAAAGAGTTGATTTTATCATTAGTAAGACCTATACGCCCATATGGCTTGTAAATCTATTTTATTATTCAAAGGTAAGTATGAACAAAAGAATGCCTCAATAATTGGACGATTCCAATGAGTCAAAACATGATAGGACTAAATGATGACTTGTTGCGGGCATTCATACAGAATGAAATAAAAAATCATTTCAATTCGTCACAAAAATGTGTGTTTGAGTGACGATTCCGCCTTCAATAGGTCTATCCAAAATATTTTTTATTCTCCATGTTTTAATACTAACCTCACACCGAGAAATACAGGCCGCTCCCCTGGTGCTGTACATTCGGACACTTTCCGTAAACTCATTATGTGTGCTAAAGCTGTGACTGTGGCAGCCACGTACCAGGGTAGACCGAGTAAGGATAACACTACGACTAGAATGCCGACAATCAGCATATCGAGATGGTAGCCAGATCCTTTCTAGAATAATGTAAATAAATTAAGCTGAAAGGGAAGTGACTGGCTGCCACATTTCCACGACGAGTATACAAAAAATCATCATGTCGAGATGGTAGCTAGACCCTCTCTGGCACTATGTAACTAAAAAAGCTTTTTTAAACATATTACATGTGCTTATGTCGTGACTGAAGTTTCATATCCAATACAATTAATCATATTATATTAGCTGCCTAGAATATTGGGAGATCGAGTATTGATAGAACAACACAAGTATTTTTAATAATTAACATGTCGAGATGGCAGCCACTTTTTTTTCGAAACGATGTAAATTGGAAAAGTGTTGTGTCGACTATGTTCTATATGTATGTATGATATAAATACCAAATGAGATTTTTGAAAAAAACACTATGGATTGTTTTTGTTCTTTTTCCTTTGTTTAAGAAAAACATTGAATTCGCGTTACAATTGTTTTTAACTTATTCAGTGATGCGATGTAAGCAGACAATTACATTGTGCTTACATTCAAATACGGAAAACTAATAATGACAATATCTTATTTTATTTACGCAAAACAAATTTTGAAGTATCTCTCAGTTATATGGACGACGATGAACTAGTTATATTGATACATATATTCGCGATATTTTGACAGTACATGTAGTTATTCTGCGTTATAAATAAACTGGCAGGGCGGGGCCTAGCAGTGACGAAATTTGGCGAGTTTACTTGGCAGAACTTTGGATTCTTTTTTGTTAACGCATGCAAATAAATGTAATTTACCTGAAGGATACACGTGCTAAGAGAGGGTGAACACATTTCATCGTTTGGTTACCAAGGTCAAACTTGATTGAGCTGACGTTACGAGGAATTTGTTACCAATCGACGATTTAAGGTCTCTAGTTATTTATGTCGACTATCTTTAGAAGTAAATGATTATAAATAAAGGCTGATTTACGTTAACCTTAAGTGCATTGGCCCGTTATTTAGGCTCCGCCCTGCCAGGGGAAATTGTGGATTATACCTTGAGTTTGTTTTCCCGCCTGTTGACAATGACTGCTGTTATCTGTTGGTCCATAAAGATAAGAATGGTAGCCAGCGCCGCCGGAAGTATACTCAATATAATCAGCCACCAGGGGTTCTTAGCGCTGATTGGATTAATAAACCAGGGACGGCCAGGTTTTGTTGGCTAAAATAGAAACAATGTCGTAAATAATTTACAAATAATTGTTTCCATCAATTTTCAAGCATTCGGCTTGGCTGAATTCCCCCCCCCCCCCCCCCCCAAAAAAAACAAAAACAACAAAAAAAAAAAAAAAAAAAAAAAAAACAATTAAAAAATTGTGTACGCAGATATTTTTAAGCTTGCGCGCATAGTAGGTCCGCAAAAAAAAAATATAGACTGGTTAACCTGTCCTATCTACACTACCCTCCGATACTGGCAGGTTGAGACAGGCTCGCCAGTCAACAAGAAATATGTCTTATTATGGAGAAGTTCTTCCATTTTTGACTCATGATATTGAAATATAAGTTATGGAAAGAGTAATTTTTATTTCATTGAGGTTTGTAACATAAAACCTAATCACACTGATGTATGAATCCGATTCGCGTATTCATACAGTGTGATTCGGTTTTTAATTTCATACCTCGACGAAATTAAAAAAAATATTCTCTTCATCTCTTGAATACATATACTTTATATCAACACAGTCTACATGTACGACATCTTACTTTCATTGGTATTCTTTGATAGAAATAGCATAACAATACGAGTACAGTTAGTTACAACATGAAATTGACATTCATCTTAATCAAAACCATTCTAAATCGCTCAATCAGCGCTCTTTTCATACATACCAAACACTTATTCAAACCATTCATAAAAGCTAAAACCAATTTCGAAAATATAGAATCAACAACGTCTTTCAAAATAAATTTGGATAGAGAAAAATCGCGATTTCACTGACATAATTCTTGAAGAAATAGAAAGCTATTTATATAACTTGTTTACTTTTTTATGAAAGGGAGGCAATAAATATCGCTAATTTAGTTCAGAAGTAGCAAAATTAGCGATGTTGGATACCCCCCCCCCCTTTAAAGTCACTCAAAAGTCGCTACACACGCTCATTCAATTTCATTCAAAACCATTCCAATATGATTCTAGGCCAGTAAAGTAATGTTTACCTTAAATTCTGTAGGTACGGTCAATTTTGGTGTCGGTATACCTGTAGCAGCGTCCAAACACACCATAATGATGATAGAAATTAGAACAGCAAAGTCACTGACGTTCGTTCTCACCTGGTAAATAGATTTGATATATAGAGGATTTTGAATGAGTGGTCATTGAATACCGAATTTGTTAAACGAGTCATCTATAAACAGATAAAAACGTGGCTGCGTCGAGTTTTTATCTGTTTTAGATCACGAGTTTAATAAATTCTGTATTTTATGAGCACAAATTCTATATTCTATTTTATAATATGACCCAAATTTTTCGAAAAAAATCGTCAAAATTCTTAAAATTTAGCGTTTCAATTTTCTATGAAACTTATTACGCCGTGAAAAACTGGCGTCACAATATATACATTATGACGTAATTTTCGCGGTGTCAAAATACGGATTCTATTCGCTCTGGGCTCATTTGCATATACCACTAGTGTTATAACTCCCGTGCAATATCAAAAGTATTAAACGGGGTTAATTCACTCCCGTGACGTACGTCATATAATTGAAAAACTTTAACAATTAACAACATCTTTGCAAGCCAATGCTTCAGCCAACTAGGTGTTTAAAATAGAAAGACTGTGGGCTTCTTCAGACATATCAAATAAATCTTATTTATATGAAATTCATGCCATAAAAAATAGTATATTATATTTAGTATTTAAAATGAAAATGAATGATAAAAGTTATATGTTATTGCAACATTTTTTTTCTTTAATTGATATAGAAAACAGTCCATGAATTTCTATTTTAATGTCATTTCCCGAGGATGATATACGATCTAAATTGTGTACACAACTTAAGCAATTTTTCAGAGCAACCAACTTACGATATTTCTTTTTTTTTTAAAAAAATTCCATTTCCTCATTTCGACAAGGACCGAGAATAAATTGAACAAATCCCGAAAGAAAAAAAATAGAGCGGCAAAAATGTTAATCAAGGTAGTGGAACCGTATTAGTTCCGCAACATTTCGGCACTCATGGACTTTCACAATGTTGACCTAGGTTTCCTAATGAAATCATTAGGAAACCTCGTTTAACACTGTTAAAGTCGATTACTTCCGAAGCGTTGCGAAATTATTTCATGTTCACTACCTTAAAGAGTATCCAATAAACTCACCCATGTTGGGAAGAACAGGCTGTGTCTAAACCTAACCAAGGTGGTTGCCAACGTGTAGGTACCGAAAAACAGAATGAGTGAAAAAAAGAAGACATCTGGTGTGTATTTGTCCGTACACCCTTCACCGTACAGTGTACCCCCGTTCATCGTGCACTCCGAGAAGAACGTATCATTAGCTCCTGATGTTCCATTCTGCTGTAAATGACTCATTGTCGTGGTTGTATTGAGATATGACTTGTCATTCAGGGACAGATACGTCCTATTGTCCATTATACAGAAACAGTTGTGCGAATCTTCATTTGGATGGAAATGGACCTTGGCTTCGTTTGAAATTCCAAACGTCTTTTTGAACGCCTCGTAGATGAAGATGAGAGCGATAAGACAGGCGAAGCTTTCCTCAGTAAATCGAGTGATGTATCTGACGAGAGCGCTTAGATCGAAGGCCACAATTAACAGTATCATAAATCCGGTCCAAAATCCGACCCATACACGGAACGGCATGAAGTCCCAATCTTGGTCGCTGTAATATAAGTATATAAGTATATAATACGTATTTCGTGTGTTGTATGAGAAAAAATATCTAACGAGGTTGGGAGAATTGATCATTGTCGAGGCTCTGCCGAGACAATTATCAATTCCAACAAATGAGTTAGATTTTTTTTTTCATACAATACACTAAATACGTATTACATTTATCTTATAACCTCTATTCGCCCTGCTTTTTAGTAGATGTTTCCAACAGAAATGCAAGTCTCTAAAAAATAACCACATTATATATTTGTTCTAAAATAACTATGTGATATCATAAAAATACCATACGGGATGTTATCACACGGATATTTGTTTAGTTATAAGATAAAAGGAAATTGACATTAACAGAAAATGATGGGCAGTATTTAAACTTTGTTTTATTTGATATCTTTTGAGAATGTTGCATGTGACAATAATTTATACGGTTTTAGATTATCATGGAATGGTCGAATGATCAAATGATTGGAAAACGATGCCCTTTATCTACCTCATCTAATGATTATTTTGTATGTTAAAAGTAGACAGGTATTTTATAGGGCTAAATCACGTTTTTGAGGATGTTAAAATCTGCAGAGACCCGAAAAATGGCTTAACGCCTGAGTGTGAAGCACGAGGGCGATAAAGCATTGTGAGGGTCTCTGAAAACGTTAGCTCTGGAAAAGACGTGAATTGACGCTATTATTGCATAAAAATAAAGACTATGTTTTTTTATTCAAAGATAGATGATAAATGATTCACCGAAAAGCTTTAAAGCTAGCTCCAAACCCAAGAATGTGCCGAAAATTTGCGTTATGCATTACACCGCTACTTTTGTACATACCGACGTTGCCTGGTAAATTTATGACGTCACAAATTTAACGCGGGAATAAGATCAACGTCTATATTTATGCTCTATATCAATGTCTGACCTAGAAATTGATAAAGTATATAGGCCCAGTAAAAGGATTTTTAAGTAAAAAAGTCGGGAGTTAACGGCACGAGAATTTACTTATTAATCCAATTTTTTGCCTGTTAACGCTCGGGTTTTGTTCGTTATCGTATGCCCATAACGACCCCAAAACGTACATTTTATGCAATAAAACGTTATAGAGCGTCGATTAGCATCGCAAAGTAACATATGGTCACATTAGAAAAGAACTATTGTAAAAGTTGTAACTAAGACTTGTATTTTCTATTGGAAGACAAATTCGAATGATTTTCGTATTATGAACAACAACACAGCCATACAAGAAAATAAGACCGCCCTTACTTGCAAAATCTGTAGAGAATGGCTTCCAACACCAACATGGGCCCAGTACTGCCTAGAATATTGAGGGGTTGACCGGCGAATAGAGCGAACAGCACACCAGATATACAAGCTGAGAGAATACACTCCATAGCTCCCTGAAAAAAGTACAAATGGCGTTAGACGGCGACATCATCTTCATTAGTTTTCATCAAAATACCACAACCATAATTCCATTACTAAATACGAAATCGAGAAATTAACAAGGTTAGTGCTATTGGAATGATTTTGGAATGAAATTGAATGAGCGTATGGAGCGAGTTTTGAATGAAATTCAAGGAAGGTAATCAAATATCAATAATTTTGTTCAGGATGAACAAAATTATCGATATTATTACCTCCCTCTAATAAAATATGCATAATAATATATAAAATAGAAGTTCAATGAAATGCTTTCTGTATCTTCACAAACTCGTCAAACGCTTACCAAATTCAATTATGTCAGTGAATTCTCGCATTTACCTACCGATTCTAGTTTTGAATGTTGTTATTGATCTTATCATCTTAGCGAATTTGGAGCGTTTTGAATTGTTGGATTGTGTTTGAAATGAATGATTGGAGCGCGGAGCGCTGAGCGAATGGATTGGAACGGGTTTGATCGGAATGATTATCAATTTCATGATGTAATTAACTGTAAATGTAGTTTCGAGGTTTTGGAATGACACCGACGATATGCAACCTGCTTTATGAAAAATGAGAAGGGTCTTGATCTTTATTCAAATTCTTTCCCATTTTATAAAATAACAACAAAGAGAATAAAAGGGGGAAAATAAAAATAGTAATGATGATAATAATAATATTAATACAAGTTATATAGATGAAACTTAAAATTTACCATATAATCATCGGTAGCTTGACTTAGAAGTCCTCCAAATGTCACGTTAGGGGTCAAGGTCGCCAGAAATAAGAAGAAGAACGAGGCTACACACTGGATATGCAAGGCGTCCTTAAAGTCACTCTTGTAGAATGGAATCTTACGTTTGATATCAGCAATTAAACCGCCAAAAAGTCTACAAAAGGAGTAAAAATGTTGATTAATAGAGAGTGGGTTCATTATTGGATATGAGGTTGAATTATTTCAAGAATACTTGTACAAATGATACGTTGTTGGTACTCTTTGAAAGCTCTCACCAACACCAACACCATAGAGTTTTACTGGAAATATATATTTCAGACTCGCATTTTAGATAACAACATTGTGTAATTGACAAGATGGATGATTTTGGAATGATTTTGGAATGAAATTTAATGCGTGTGTTTTGCGAGTTTTGAGTGAAATTAAAGGGAGGTATTTCAAAACCGCCAATTTTATTAATCCTGAACAAAATTAGCGATATTTATTTCCATCCTTTAATAAAAAATTAAGTATACTAGTTCTATCAAAAGCTCTCCGTTTCTTAAAGAACAATTCGAATGTTATCAATTTTAGTTATGTCAGTGAAATTGCAGGGGGTGGGGGTTGATTTTTTTCTACTTTTGTTTCTTTTGAATGAAGCTGTTAAGTGAGCGATTTAGAATGTTTTTGATTAAGATGGATGTCAATTGCACAATGTTACTTACTGTATCTTCTTTTATACCTCTGATTATTGCACAGGGCGTATGCAGTGCATACCATAAATCTACGAAACATTTCCAACATGTAACAAATTTGACGTTCGGGTAACAGTTTTCAAAGAACGACAGATAAATTGTTCTTTAATACTCTGAGGGTATTTTCAATGATATTGAAACTTTTAGAACAAAACACAAACTATTTTACCCATGATACTTAGTTCAAGGGCAGATAATTCTCAAACCAGGGGGAATTTAGACCCCAAAATTACTTCTTGCAAAACTTCAACATGTAATAAATCTTTGTATCAAATTTGAAAGCTTTTGAAGGAAAACAAAGAAGGAATTCGCGACACAATATTGCTATTATATGTGTACACAAAAAGAATAAAATGTCTTATTTTCAAGGGCGGTAACTCTTTAACCATTGGGAGTTAATACCTAAAAATTGCGTCTTGCAATACTTCAACATGTCATAAATGTTTGTATGAAACTTCAAAGCTTTTGAAAGTAAACTAAAGGAGGAGTTAGGAATCTTTGATATTTTCCCCATGGACCCTTTACCATTCTCCCTAAAGTAATGAGTGCTGTACAAGTATTCGTACAAAATGTTAACAAATGACTGTACAAATTTACCTTCCGGTTCTAACCAGTGTTGGATCCCCGTGCCCCTCGCCTTCCTCTTTCTCTGTAGTGGCTGCCCCCTTTTCCAGTCCCGTCAATGATGACGTACTTTTGCTGGTTGTCATGGTTTTACGATAATCCTAAATATGAAAAAAAAAGTCAACATACCAATTTTCATTAAATATCAAAGAGGTTAAGACAGTGCTTTTTTGGTGAACGTTTTGTTCACCAGTGTTACTACGTAAGGAACACCCTGTAGGTTCTTAATAGCTTCGAAATAAAATAGTACCCTTTTAGATTCAGTTTATTATTTCTAAAGACTTCTCTTTTCAAAAATCACTGTTTGTTTCGTTTATGGCTGATACTAGAATCCTTTAACAAATGAAGATAATGCAAAATTCCACTTTAAATAAAAATGAAGTCTAAATTCTTAATCGGGCGAATGGATGATCCGCGAAAGCTTGTCGAGAGTTTAGGGCAAAAACAAAGTTTTTGTTCATACACTGAAAATACATACTTTGTTTTGTTTTGCTGTGGAATAGCGTAAGATTTACCAACTATATCATTAAGTCTTACCATGGTGCTGGTGAATTTTAAATTTGTTTAAAAAAGGTCATTTCAATTAGTTTAGCTTAACGTTTTCCCACAATGTCTTGGAAGAAAGAAGACAGTGTAAGCGACGCCTGCGAAGGCTGATCTTAGATTAAACTGTCTACCAAAGCTTCGTGTTATTCATGAACTGTAATTATTTGGCTTAATTTCTTGAATGACGATAATTTAAAATGTAACCCAAGGTCATTTTACTCATAAAAATATAACACATTTCAAGGACGTAACTACCATTACACACATTAATACAGAACTGCGTAATACAGATTAATCCTCCGTCGAAAAATATCGCTTTAATTTCAATGACCTTTTGAAAATCGGCAGCTAGATAAACTATTTTGTAAGCTACATTACCTGTGAAGGGATAGCCTCTGGGGGCTCTATACGGGTAGAAGGGTCCCATGTCCCCGGGGGTAGGACAGTCAGGTGAAGAGAGAATTCATGGACCCCAGCGAGTATGTCCCCTCGGTCACGGGCTCGATACGCAACAATGCGGAATATCTGTATGATAAAATAAAGACGTTGTGAAACGATAGCTTGCTTTCTATGGTGATGGCTTCATTCTTTGGAAGACACAAAGTTTATTTATAGAATGATCAATCTTATTAACATATTCGTCTTTTTTACTTACTCGGTTATTTGTTCTTTTTTATTATTCTAAATGGACGTAAAATTTTGTGACCAGAACGGATGTTCATGTATCTTATTGCCGAGATTTGTTATTTACTCTATGTCATATACTATTTAAAAAGAACCAAGTTTTTCTAAAAAGAGTCAGAATGCACTTGAAATTACTTACGGCATAAATTCCAGTAATTGGTTTAGAATCTATATTATCTACAACAAGTAACTATTTAATAAGGCATTTAAACTAAGAATATGATAAATCCGAAATATTTTTACTCCATCATAAGATTTAATGGTTATTCAAAAAAAGGATTCCTTACTTCATCTGTAAACAGAGCCGCCATACATCGTCCTATTTCAGCACAATGACCGAGATAATCCTTCGGTCCGAGTAGAATAAAGATGAATTTTGTGTCAATATCGACTTCTGTAATGTCACCTACGTTACCAGGGGTCTGAAACATTCGATAAACAATTCCTTCATCACGCAAAATACAACGGCTAACTTACAATGTTTAAGTTAACGTTCAAGAACGTGTATAGACACAGGATAAATGAAGAGTAAAGGTTATGTCCATATTCACTTATATGATGTCAACTACGTTACCGTAATCTTCATAGAAATGAAACAAACGAAAGAAAAGCGTTACACTTTCTGAAAGACACCTACGAGGGAAATATGTATAGTACACAAGGCAATGTATCAAACGTTCAAATCATACAAGGGAATAAGGCTTTGCATCCTTTTTTTATTTTTCTATTTCTTATTTTATTTGATTTATTTTTTTTTTTTATTTTTTTGGTGGTGGTGGGGGGGGGGGGGGGTAATATATGTTTGGACAATAAAGCGTATTATATTCCTTAAATCTGCGAGATCCATCACATGACAAAAAAGTTTATCATTTAACCGGTACCGAAATCAGAAAAGACCAATTTTCTGCCAGAGAAAGTGTTTATGTATCACAAACCCACAGTTTTGTCCGTAAAATATTGTTCTTGCAATATTAAGAAAGAAAACCCATCGTATAATTTTGCATTTTACGTTACCTTAAGTCTAATAAATGCTGCCACCGTTCTCTCCAGTTCCTCCACTTCACCAATAAGTAAATTCACAGCTTCCGCTCCTTGTGGGATCTTTCTCATGAAGCTTTTATTCTGAAAACGATTCACAAATAATGCAGAAAAAAGAAGCAACAAAGAAACGGCAAAAATATGAACATAATACTTGTACAACGATTACAAACAGTTAAAAAAAGCGTATCATTCCGGCAAAATATATTCTATATCGCTCACTCAGCGCTCCATCCATTCATTCACAGCACTCACCCAAATCGATCAAAACGTTACAAAATCTTTAGAAAACGTTTCGAATTGGGTCAAGACGACACATTTAATTAAAATCGATCAAATAATTCTACGATTTTATTGGCTGGTATGGATTTTAAAGTGTGTGATTGGTCTATAAAAACAAAAAAAAAAAAAAACAAAAAAAAAAAACCCAGAAAATTACGTAATTTTCATAGAAGGGAGGTGATAAATATTGCTAATTTTGAACAAAATTAGCAATATTGGAAAACCTCCCTTCAATTTCACTTCTGCTCCTTGCGGAATCTTTCTCATAAAGCTCTTTTTCTGAAAATGAGTCACAAACGATTGAGCAAAGAAACATAAAAAAAAAAAACAAAAAAAAAAAAACGTGAATATAAATTATAAAACAAGATCAACAATTTCATAAATATTTATAGCAAAGTGTTAGCTGCAAGTATTCGATTGCGCATTTTTTGGCAGAAAATATGTTCGTTGACATGTTGCAAAATGTTAATAGTTGGTTGATGACTTAAAAATTTTAAATACTATCTGAAAGAGGTGATGTTACGATATTTAATTCATGCACCATTGAAAGTGGTTCTCATTCAATTGTAGAAAACCGTGAAGTAGGTCAAAATTTTAATTCCGTTTTAAACAAATGTTGGACAGCTTAATCGACTTTTAGTTTTAGCAACTTTTTGGTAAATTATAACAGGTAACAAGATTAAGCTAAGTGAGCAATGGTTACAGTACATTACTAATAGAGTTTTATCATTAAACTCGACAACGACTGTGGACAGTGAAGTGTGAACAAATCACGGGGGTAATCTCGAAATGCTCGCATCGGTTTACCTTCTAAGTCACATGCAAATTAAGTAAATTTAACATCATTTATTCATTATAAAAGTTGGTTGAAAGTTAAAGTTGGGTTTATAGTCTATTTAGAACTATGCCAGGCATATTTAACTGACTTCACACTTAAACCCCCGATCATCGAATTGCAAGTCGGCTGTTCACACGTGGCGCACATCGGCAGGCACATCCCTTCTCATTCTCACAGGTACCCATTTATACACCTGGGTGGAGAGGAGCAACATGGAGTTAATCGTTTGTCACTAGAAAAACTAAGTTCCCGTGATCTGGCCGGGATTCGATCCCGAAGCCACCGCCCTAACAAATTGATGACGGACTTCATTATAAACAACACCATGTAATGAATCACGCATTGAAGGTAAGGCCATCAGACAACATTTATTACACATATTTTTACATTTTAAATCAAACAAATGCAACAAAATTTTGAATCGTTCTATGCTGTCATAAAATGTAGGCTATATCTTCTTAATTTATTTAAATTTTGCCATTATTTTGTGTCATGCAATCGATGAACTTAAGATTATTTTTTCCTTCGTTTCTTACATCAGCTGTCCTGCGTTCAGGATGACAAAACAATGAAAACAGGCTGCCAATTATTCACCGCTGTTTGCGCAAGTTCACGTACAAAGCGGGGTAAAATTGGCATACTATTTTCACCGTTTTGTGATCGTAAACGCACATTTTTTTCGAATCCGGATGTATTGTTTCCAATTAATGTGCAATTATCAAAGCCCAACATTTAGAATTGAATTATTTAGAGGTTAACTGATCTAATAACAAACGCAACATTACAAATGTTTAATTCATACATTTTTTTCAATGATACAATCTAAGTAAGTTAGATTCCACATTCGCAAAACACGCTTACAACAATCCTCTTAAATTAGATACTGGAAATAAAAGGAATTGCATTCCCTGTCGTTTCGCCGAAAAAAATCTTCAATAAATAAAAACGTTTAGAAAGCGATTACTTTGTAAGTCTATGCGGTTTATCTGGTAAAGTCGAAATAAACATATATTTTTGACTCCAAACAACTTCAACTACATGTATTCAAAGCGTTAAATTTGAATAATGCTTCAAACAAATAAATTCACATTAATTTTTAACCTAACAACATTAAAACTAAAGAGTTGCATCACAATTCTTTTAACCTTTTGGAAAGTTTATAAACGAAACAGTTAAATTTTAACTGCGATCGTGTTTAACTTCTTTTGAAAATAAATTTATTCTCTTTAGCAAAGCACTTTTGTAAAGCATATCATATACCTTTAAAGACAAATTAAAGTTCTAAAATTCGGGAATCTATCACTTAATTCTTAAAGCCCAAAAACGTCTGAGAATATTTCAGGTTTATAAAGACATACCTTTCTTTAGAGATGTGATTCAATATCAAGAATCTGACTTGAACCTTCTGGAAAAATCAGTTTTACAGCATGAAAATTATTTCGAAAACTGATTTATATCGTTTAAGTTCCTACGCGGTGACAGAAAAAAATCACTGAAACATTGTTGACATGAGTCGCAGAACGTGTCCGTGGTCAAACAGAGCTACGTGAAATACAATACCTTATTACTTTTTTTAGGGAAACTCCAATTACACACTTCTTACTTATCTTCAGGTTAACGTAAGAAATTACATTGCAAATTGGCTATTGAGTTGTTTTGTCCTAGCAGACCTATAGAGGCGACAGGAAATAGGTTTGATCTTTAACTTCATTTTAAACAAAATAAATAAATAGAAAAAATGAAATAATGAAAAATAGAAAGAATATCGAAGCCTTAATTCTGTAGAGAATTTCATATATCTGACAGTCACGATTTGGATAGCAATTTAACAGATTGTTCTCAGCAACTATTGTACTTAATGATTTAAGTGGTCGGTAGTCATTATAAACAGTACAACAGCAAAACCAATTGTTACAAAAAAAGTATGCTCATGATCTGTGAGCCCGTTAAATGAAATATGCGCACATTCCTCTTGATACGACCCCTTTTTGTTCACAGTTCACACTCAAAGTTCATAGTCGCAGTAAATAATTAAACTCTATTAGTAACATCGAGAAATTTACATTCATGTCAATCAAATACCATTTAAATCACTCATTTTTCGCTCCATCCATTCATTCATAACACTCATTCAAATCATTTAAAAACGTTCAAAATTGATATAACTACAAAAAAAATCTCAATTTCACTGCCATAATTTGAATTATAAGCGCTTGATTGGTTCCTGAAGAAAAAGGAAGCTTTTTATGTTGGAATTTGTATGCATATTTTATTACAGGGATGTTATAAATATCGCTTATTCTGTTTATCCTGAACAATATAAGCTATATTGGATTACCTCCCTCAATATGCACTCAAAACTCACTTATTTCACTCATACAATTTCATTCCAAAATCATTCACCTTGTCAATTACACGATAGTGTTAACTGTTAAATAGGTAAAATGAGCGAATGTGTTTTACTTTTTTAAATTAAAATTCAATCTCTTTTTGCAATATAGGCAGATGGTAGACACGATTTCATTGATTTAAACTTTAAATTTTCTTGTCCAACTTTTGTTTCAATACAGCTTTAGGTGTAAAGAAAGGTTATCCCGCCATCTCGTTTATGTAACATCCACAAATTTGATGCGTAAAAAGATAACTAATAACAGTTTGCAATTACTTTTTGGCGTATTTATAATGTACTTTCTCGTTATTATTTGGTAGATAACGTCGAACATAATGCAATTCATTTTTGTTCTGATATTTGGACAGTTGAATTACAAAAGTAGATTGCTTTTCCTAAAATACACGAAACACACAATGAGTAATCTTAACTTTTCGTAAGCCACCTTTTCTTTCAAGGGACCATTTAAACCGAGATGCAAAAACTGTCTTTCCAAATTTAAAACCTTTAAAACAGCATATCTATCTAGTGCTGATATATAGTATACAATTATTTGTTAACATTAAGTTCGGTGCATTTCGATTGGCTTCCAAATCGGTTTCATTAGTAAATGAAAACAATTTTGACTACACAGCTATTTCTTAACCTTACGCGAAAAGTAGTCCCGAGATCTGTTTTCTTATGGAGAAATTCATCATTTTTGTTGTAAAATATTAAATGATAAGATATGAATAGTTTTTTATATTTTTTAATTTCATGGAGTTATAAATCTAAAAACCGAATCTCACTCATGTATGTTCGCGGATTCATACAGTGTGATCAAATTTCTAATATCATACCTCCGTGAAATCAATAGATACTCTCTTCATTTCTTAAATGAGCTGAATCATTTTTTCTGCCGTATGACTAACCTGTGATCCGAGAGCTAGTGACGGTGAATCAGGACAATATTGTGACACAGTGTTCAATTTGTCTGGGTCGTAACCACCTGGTGACGAAAAAAAGAACAAACAAACCACAATATTACTTATCATTAATTATTTGCTCGAGCATAAAAAAATGCAACTTTTAGTTTTTTAACTTCAAAATCCTAAAGTTTAAGAAGATAATTGTTTATCAATAATATGAGGCTCGTCCCATTCAAAATCATTCAACATATATATTCTATCAACATTACTCCCTCCATCGATATGCAGTTAACAACATCGTGAAATTTACAGTCGTTCCGATCAAAATCATTTTTAGTCATTCACTCAGTGCTCCATGCATTCATTCCAAACACTCACCCAAATCGATAAAAAACGTTCCGAAATCATACATTTCGAAATCGTTTAAGGCGGTCAACATTCAATTCAAATCGATCAAAATTATTCTACGATTTTATTAGCTGATGTTGATTTTAAGGTGTCTGGTTGGTTCTCGAAGACAAACAAACAGAAAAAATGTATATTTTATTAAAGGGGGATAATTATTCATCTTGAACAAAATTAGCGATATTTGATTACCTCCCTTGCATTTCACTCAAAACTCGCCCCACAGACTCATTCAATATCATTCCAAAACTATTCCCAAATCATTCATCTTTTCAATTTCTCGATGTTGTTAACTGTAATTCAAAGTTCTTCATCCAACTCATTTAATTTTTGCACTAGAATTACCCAAACATCTTTCACTCTGTCAGAACCATGTTATTTTATAGCGCGGTTTTATTGACCGGAATCTGACCCCTGCTATTTAGATGAATAAAAGTTATTCCAAAATGTGAAATATTTTATTTTTTTCTTTCTTTTAATTTGATACAAATTCATATCTTAAATTATTAAATTATAAACATGACTTTCAGTGTCATGCCTCCATTGCCCGGGACCACAATGGAAATAAGAAGATTTAAATTTCTTCTTTTTTGTGCTATCCTTGGTAATGGGGCGCATTACATGGTTCTTTTTTTTTTCCTAATGTAATCTGTGCAATATTGTTGTAATGTTATTCTTATTATACCATGTTCTGTACTCTTTTACCTCAATAAAGTTATTATTCCTACTCGGCTTTGCACGTGGTTTCAAAGGAATGGATAACAAACGCTATTGAATGTAATTTTTATTTTGTTAATTCATAAAATTTGTCGGTAATTAATATTCAAGCATTTTTACCACAGAGGTCAAACTCGGGTCAAATAAACCAAGGTATAACCGTACCAGTTTAGGTGAGCGATATTTAGGCTATGGGCCAGTAGGGTGATTCCTCCCCCCTCAGGGGGAATTTTCGGGACTATGATTTTTTGAAAGCCCAATGTCTACCAAGTATATTCTGAAAGTCTGCAACTTGGTGGTTGGGGCTTTAAGGAATTATTGGGGTCAAAGGTCACCCAGTGCACACTAATTTAAATCTTAACCTTTAGTCAGAAATTTATATTTATTTTGTTGATTTGATAATTTCTTGGACCTTTTTCAACATTATTCAATACCCAAAACATTATTTCAAAGATTAAACACATTTGTGTGATTTTCAGAGAGGCTTTGGGCAAATCAAAGCACTGAAAGTACCGAATATCAACAATTTTCTTTGCTAATAAAGATTTTATCAAGATTTAAAAAGATTTTTTCTGTCTTTAACAATATTTTCTTTTATTCTAAGCATGCTAGAGGATACCTTGAAGCCTACAAGCAAAGTTTATTAGACATTTCCTGCTTGAATTTTGTTCAAAAACTGATTAAAGCCATGGCATGATCAAGTCAAAGCTATAACTATACTATTATTCATATTTCACCATTTGTCAATATATGTTTTTATTTGATTTTAATTATATTTTAAATTACATAATTCTTAAAGGTAAATAAAAAAGAAAAGTTTCAGGGCATTTGAGCACATATCAGGTTTATTCTTAGCAAATCAAAGCACTGAAAGTACTGAAAACCGACAATTTTTGCTTATATAGATTTTACATGATTTAAATGGTTTTTCTGCTTCCTTTTCCAATAATTATATTAGTCTAGACATGCTGGAGGATACCTTTAAGCATATGAACAAAGTTTTTTAACATTGCTTGCTTAAATGTGCCCAATATGTTATTACTATAATGACCTGAGTATGCCAGTGTCATAACCATACTAATATATATTAGTAAAACTTATTGTCATTAGATGCTTATAATTTGGAATGATCATATTCAGCATGTAATCATTCAATAAAATACACAGTTACAAAAAAGGTTCAAGCCAACTGTATTGGTTAATTTTAGCTAATTAAAGCACTGAAAGTACCAAAATATGACTTTTTTATTATAAAGGTTTTAACACAATATAAACAGGAATTTATTTTCCAATCCATTCAAATTTACTTATAATTGTTATACAATTGAATAATTTGAAACTATCATATGTGCAATTTTTAGTTTTGCTTACCTTAGCTTTTCTCCATAATTGATAAAAAAATCTGGTAATGGGGAGCTATTGTGACAAATTCACTCCATTTGTTCAGTAATGTCTCACTCTTTTGCCAGCAATATTTGTTTTTTGGTTTGTACAATATTCTGAACGTCATGATTCAATTCAATGAACAGGTGATTCAAATTCATAAAAGTTTCAAGACATTTTTCAAGAGAACAGGCTTATTTGTTGAAATTCAAAGCACTGAAAAATATGATTTGCACATTATAATCTTGAATTTCTTTTTCAATTTACTTTTATTTCCTTAAATAAATTACCCTAATTGCATATCTCATCCCTTTGTCAGTAATGTAATTTCTGTGGTTTGTTCAATATTCTGAACATCATGATTAAATCTAGTTAAAAAGTTATTCAGATTTGAACTGATTTGTGTATATTTGTTTGATCCTTTTGTACAAAGGAATGTACCGAAAGCTTTGAAATCTGGCAAAAAAGTCTTCTACAAAGGATTTTTTTCCACTATGAAAATATCCTAAATCAATTAGTGAAACAGATCAAAGAGGATTGACATAATACAATTAGCATTTAATGACTGGTTTTCATACACAAAATGGGCATCATATTTAAATTGATATATAAATGGGTGCTAAATAGTAAACCATTCAATCTCTTAACATTATAACCTTATAACGATACCAGTTGACATAGCTTAATGCTAATTCAAACTGATGGTCATCACATACTCTTTTATAAGAGTGGTTTGTAAAATGATATTTGAATATGGTCAATGAATTTTCCTTCGTCTTAGAGAAAAGATACATCTAAAGTTTCTGTAAACATCTCTTTTCCAAAGCTTCTCTTTGTTTCCATAAAACTTCATGTTTTGTCTTAAGCCTGCAACATCGTAAAAATTGCATTAGAATTACAAATGAAATTTAAGTTAAATCAAATATTAAGTCATGAGCATTAACATTTTGATTGAAAAGGACAGGGGATTTGAAAATGAAAAAAACAACAACAAAACTTGTGTGAGAACAATGAGTCAAGCAGGTAAAAAAACAAGAATTCTATTTTAACAAGGATTTCGTTTCATCAGTTTCAAAATATCAACAGTATTGCAACATAACCTTAGAGAATTTCATCAAAATTTAAGTGATTACTAATTTGCACTCAGTATGATCTATATTTATATATACATTAATGATATTATCAAAATTGGTAAGAAACAGAAAACAAACACTTACGTTAAATTCAAGTCATGGTGGACATCCTGGGCGAGAGCTTTATCATATTTTAATAGACCTTTTTACAGTATTTTGCATTTAAAATCTGGCAAGAAGAGAGTGTGGGGAGGCCACAAAAAATTATATTTGGAGTTTTAGATTTCACTATAGAATTTTCGATTGAACAAAAAGCCTAAAATATATATCTCATTCACACTTACCAAACTGAAAATGTTTATGCTCATCTTACAAGATAATTTATTTCAGAAATTAAATAAACATATCTTTGTTAGATTGAAGAGTAAATTGGGGTGATTAGTGTGCGATGTAAGCAAAAAAAATCTTTATGCTAACAGTGCTTATGTCCACACACAAAGCATATTAAAAGGATTGTAATCTAAAAAATCTTCAAAGAGCCATTGATAAAAAATGATTTCTGCACATACATTTTAAGAAAAACATGTGACTTTTTAAAAAAAAAGTTGTTTGTGAGCTCTTTAAAAGTATCAATAGTATTAATTTATAGCTGATGTAGTCATCATTTTGATCAGCTTCTATATAAATGATAATTTTTCATGAAAAAGTTTCACAAAAGGATTCATATAAACTTAAATTTGAATACTGATATTCAGTCTAGCTATGCAATTTACTGGACCTACCAGGCCCCTTGCTTTTTATCTGCTGGAAAGGGTGGTCATCTTCCAAAAATATTGGCTATATGCCTTAAGACAAAGAAACAAAATATAAATTTTCTGATGAAATGTTTTTACAAAAACAAATTTTGAGAAACAAAATAGCATTCAGTACATCAGAAACAAGTTTGCAAAATCTAACAATGTGAATATCCATTGGAAACATAACTTTTCCATTAAGGTTTGAATATTGTAAATAATCAAGTCAACTTAATGGGCAAAGAGTTGGTTAGAAAGAATTCCATTTTACATTCAAGAAAGCCCATGGCCCCTTCTAGACTCACACAATAGTGATAACTGTTGTTAGACTAAAGAAAAATGGAATTGACTCTTAAGAGATGAAAATTTGGCCTCTTTTTATCTTTGACATTCAGTGCTTTCAGTACTTTGATCTATAAAAAAGTAATAGTTATGTGCTTTAAAGCTCAAACCATTCAATATTTAAATGACAGTAAGTAACTGTTTTAATTATTAGAAACTGTGATTAAGTGCTAATGCAAGCAAAAAAACCCGCAAAATCTAGCTTTTGTCCCATTTTATCTATACTTTCATTATACATACAAGTAAATCTATAATGCTTTTATATCTATACCTAAACTAATATAAAGCACAACTACATTGGACACAATCTGACATCAACATGAACTTTTACAAGGAACACAAGATATAAAAGAAAGCAAAAGGGATGTTCCACTTTTAAGAATGAAAAAGCGTATTCCCTATGTTTGAACATGTATATAAGCAAAGATATACAGTCATTTCAGTTCTTTGATTAAATCTATGAAGACGCAGTTTACTCTCAAAGCTGCCACAGTTGATACTTTCAATAATTTTGAGTTGTTAAAGTTGCCTCAAAATGTATTTTATTCGTAGAAACTTAAAAAAAACAAGATTTCCTTTCAATTTATCTACGTAAATATATAATATTCATTTAAATGCACTGGCTGACTTAAGCTTTAAAACCAACAAATACAATAGAAATCAAATGACAAATGATACAAATTACCTTCAGGCAAATTATTGTTTAAGTTGATGGGAAAATATAAGGAAAAAATCCTCCTTTGGTCTGAAATGGCCTATTGTCTTTGGTTTAATCTCTTATATATGAACCGATTTCAGTACTTTCAGTACTTTGATTTCATTAAGATTATCATAAAATTACCCTAAAATGAAATTTCCCAGCAGAAAAATATTAAGTGATTCATCTAGAACCATTTCCTGCTCAATTTCATGAAAAGATAGTTGAATATACCATTTCAAATCCAGCTCATTTATTCTTACAGAGAAAAAGTGCACCTGTTGACCTTTGACCTCAATAACTCCTAAAAGCCCCAACAGCCAAGTTGCAGACTTTCAGAATATACTCGTTAGACATTGGGCTTTCAAAAAAACATAGTCCCGAAAATTCCCCCTGGGGGGGAGGGGGGTGTATACTGGCTCATAGTATTATTGATTGTAATCTTAGAACCTTAGAATTTATTTTTATCTTTCATGCATGCTAATATGAATCGACATAATAAACACGTCAATATTTAGGATATATGAAAGATTTTCATTTTTCTTTATTTCCAAATTTTACCATTTATGTAGGCCTCTTTCAGTTTCATGCTAGTGGGTTTCTTCTTCACACTTTTTGTGTCTTTCTTGGTGAAATGTTGAAACTTGTGTGGCTTAAGCAAGATGGACCGGAAATGATTTCGTAACATCACGGCAAAACTTCGGTCTTTGAGCCAGGCGTCTAGGACGTTTTCTGATGGAATAAAGTTAACAATTAGTTCTATTAATTGTAAAAATATTTTCTTGAATATTGGGTGTTTTGAATCAAGGGCTTTTTGTCCATACTGTGTTACATTTTAGCTAATAGGTAAATTTATTATTCGTCTATCCAATCAATTTGTAGGTTCTTATTTTGAAGAAGATGGTTTTAATAATTCTTGAAAGAATCATTCTTGCATACTGTCGTATATCAATGTAAATTACAGTCAAGTATTATCGGACAAGTACTCTCCGAGAACGAACGACATCAGTGTGGATTTATAGTCCAGAATTATCGGATACGTTATCAGTATATCTTCCTAGAATACTCACCAACAATATCTGACAATAATGTAAAATTACTGTCCAGAATTATCGGACATGTAATAAGTACATCATGTAATCATTAACCTAGAATACTCACCTACAATATCAGAAATCAATGTAGATTTAAAGTCCAGTGATATCGGACATGTAATCAGTTTATCTTGTAAATGTTACCCTAGAATACTAACGTACAATATCAGACACCAATGTAGATTTACAGTCCAGTAATATCGGACATGTTATAAGTATATCCTCCTAGAATACTAACCTACAATATCAGACATTAATGTAGATTTACAGTCCGCTAATATCGGACATCTTATCAGTACATCCTCCTAGAATACTAACCTACAATATCAGACATTAATGTAGATTTACAGTCCGCTAATATCGGACATGTTATAAGTACATCCTCCTAGAATACTAACCTACAATATCAGACACCAATGTAGATTTACAGTCCAGTAATATCGGACATGTTATAAGTATATCCTCCTAGAATACTAACCTACAATATCAGACATTAATGTAGATTTACAGTCCGCTAATATCGGACATCTTATCAGTACATCCTCCTAGAATACTAACCTACAATATCAGACATTAATGTAGATTTACAGTCCGCTAATATCGGACATCTTATCAGTACATCCTCCTAGAATACTAACCTACAATATACCTTGTAAATGTTATCCTAGCATACTCACCAACAATGTCAGACATTAATGTAGATTTACAGTCCAATATTATCGGACATGTAATCAATATATCTTGTATGCATTATCCTAGCATACTAACCTACAATATCAGACATCAATGTAGATTTACAGTCTAGTATTATCGGACATGTTATCAGTATATCATGTAATCATTATCCTAGAATACTCACCATAAATGTCAGACATTAATGTAGATTTACAGTCCAGTATTATCGGACATGTAATCAGTATATCATGTAATCATTATCCTAGAATACTCACCAACAATATCAGACATCAATGTAGATTTACAATCTAGTATTATCGGACATGTTATCAGTGTATCATGTAATCATTATCCTAGAATACTCACCAACAATGTCAGACATAAATGAAGATTTACAGTCCAATTATATCGGACATGTAATCAGTACATCCTCCTAGAATACTCACCAACAATATCAGACATTAATGTTGATTTACAGTCCAGTATTATCGGACATGTAATCAATATATCTTGTATTCATTATCCCAGCATACTAACCTACAATATCAGACATTAATGCAGATTTAAAGTCCATAAATATCGGACATGTAAACAGTATAATCCGCCCAGCATACTAACCTACAATGTCAGACATTAATGTAGATTTACAGTCCAGTATTATCGGACATGTAATCAATATATCTTGCAGGTCTTGTAATGCCTCCATCATTAATGATGCCACATGAGGTTTGGACCATCGCTGTCCCCCTTCCTCTACTGCCTCCTCGTAACGGACCCATCTGGAAATAAAATCGTGAGATATTTCAACTTCAGTTAACAACATCGTGAAAGTGACAAGATTAATGATTTTTGAGTGATATTGGAATGAAATTGAATGAGTTTGTGGTGCGAGTTTTGAGTGAAATTAAAGGAAGATAATCCAATACTCATCCTGAACAAAATTAGTGATATTTATTACCTCCCTTTAAAAAAACTATTCTAAAAGTTCTATAAATAGCTTCACACTTCTTCAAGAGCCAATCAGACGTTTATAATTTAGTTATGTCAGTGAAATTTTTATTCTACTTATATTTATTTTAAATGTAGCTGTTAATTGTATATTTATAGTATATTAATAGTAATTTTGGAGCGTTTTTGAGCGGTTTGAGTCAGTGTTTTGAATGAATGAAAGGAGCTATAAGTGAGCGATTTAGAATGGTTTTGATTGGGGTTGGTTTGGGATGAATGTCAATTTCTCGATATAACAAATTGTATCATGTATTCATTTCAAGGTTATATGTATTTACATTGACCAATAGAAACGGTCAAAATAGGCACAAAAAATCACTCTTAATCGGGTCCTTAAATTGATTTGTGCTTTAAGCTCTCGTTTACTTCGAATTAAAACAATGCTTTCATAGAATTGATTTTTTGATGAGAAAACAAAAATTTTCGAAATTACATTTTGTATGTATAAGTGTGTGAGAATTCTGGGAACTGTCCTAACAAACCTAGAATTTCTAATGAGAAGGAAAGCAACTTTTTTACGTAAACAAAAATCACCAAGGCTATACCATTTACTTAGATAACGCAAAAACGGACTAAACTATTTTTAAAAAGAGGCAGAGCATATATTTATATGTTAGTGAACGTGATTTTCGTCCTCTATGTCTTCTAACAATGTTGGTGTTTTTGTTTTTTCCGTTTCATTTATTTTTGATAGTATTTTTGTTTGTTATATACACAAGAGATGTTAAAGCCTATTAGATAATCAGATTGCAGAGAAGTTTTTCCCAAATGACTTATTTGGCACTTTCATTTGGCGTTAATGTGGCATTAATAGTGCATCGATGTACTAAAATTAAGAAAAAAACATACAATTTCTGTTTTTTGTTGAAAATAATCAGTTTACAAGATCTCGACAACTTTCATAGATTCAACCGATATCAGTCCATAAAACCTTATGTAAAATGTAAGCTAAAACAAATCATACAGTTCTCATCTCAAATTAGGACCAAACAAAGATAATTTATAAGCACAATTCCCACATACCTAGCCATTTCTTGCCATATCAAATCTTCCTTAAAGCTCCTCAAAACATCCATCTGACAGAACAGATCTGTCGCCAAGAAATCATTGCCAATTAACGTGGCTACACGTTCTGTAGCCTTCTCGGCCGGCGTTTGTTCCTCGTAATACATCGTGTTGGCCGGCGACGTGTCCTCGTCAGTGTAGTTAATCTTGAAACTGGAAATAGACAAATAGATACGGTTAACAACATCGTGAAATTGACACTCATTCCGATCATCCATACAGCTATATATACCGTTAATAACATCGTGGAATTGACAAGATGAATTATTTTGAAATAATTATGGAATGAAATTGAATGAGTGTGTGGAGAGAGTTTTGAGTGAAATTCAAGGGAGAAAAACCAATATAGCTAATTTTGTTCAAGATGAACAAAAATAGCTGTATTAATTACCTCCCTTTAATAAAACATACGGGTTTTTTTGTTTGTTTGTCTTCCTGAACCAATCAGACACTTTCAAATCCACACCAGCCAATAAAATCGTAGAATTATTCGATTGATTTGAATTAAATGTTAATCGTCTTCGCCGATTTTGAAATGTCTTTCAAAGATTTTGGAGCGTTTTTGGTCGATTTGAGTAAGTGTTTAAGATGAAAGAATTGAGCGTTGAGTGATCGATTCAGAGTGGTTTTGATCGAAATGAGTGTCAATCTCGATGTACACGATAAATTCGACGGCCAAAATGGAGGTAAACTAGTTTAGTCCGTGGTCTAGTGGTAAGGACGTTGGCATTTGGATCGGAGGGCCCAAGGTCGAATCCCGGCCAGTATTCAATTAGAAAAAAAAAAAAAATTTCTAAAACGTTTTTATACACGTGACGGATTTTGTCATAGCGGACTGAAATTTATTTTGGACATTTTTTAATCGGAAACACCCTAAATTATGTAACCAAAAATGTGATTTGAAAATCGTATAAAATGATGGCAATTTAGATAAAGTTAAAAGCTGGTGAAATTATCACGCCATCTTGTCAAAACGCAGTTTTTTGGCGAATTTTGTAATATGTCTTGGTCTCTTTCAAAAAAGGTAAAAATGGCGTAATGATTTTTTATATTGCAATAATTTATCTAGATTTGTATATTTTCCATTGATGCCATAGGGGTGTAATTTACCATCAGAACGGGTCTACCGATATAAAATGCATTAAAATGTCGTTTGGCTAAAAAATAGTTTGTTTTTATCAAAATAACGGATAATTTCGTTATAATTTACATTAAAATAAGCAATCAAATAAATAAGGTGACGTGAGAAAACGGTTTGCGATGACGTCCATTATGCGTATGTCCGTGGCCTAGTGGTTACAGTAAGTTATATCGTGAAATTTACCTTCACCTCAATCGAAACCAATCGAAAACAATCACTCAGAGCTCCATTCATTCATTGCAAACACTCACTTAAACCGAACAAACAGGACCAAACCCATTGAAAAATATAGAATCAATAATGTCATTCAAAATAAATTTGAATAAAGAAAATAGCGATTTCACTGACATTTCAAATTGTAAAGGTCTAATAGGTTCTTGATGAAATAGGAAGCTATCTACAGAACTTGTATGCATTTTTCTTTATTAAAGGGAGATAATCAATATCGCTAATTTTGTTCACCCTGAACAAAAATTGCGATCTTTAATTACCTCCCATTAAATTCACTCAAAACCCCCTTCACACGCTCTTTCAATTTCCTTCCTAAATCATTCAAAAATCACTGACCTTGTTGTTAAATGTATGTCAAGAGTAAAGGACGGACGTTCTCGGGATAACATTCAGATGCCTCAGTCGGAATTTTAAGCAAGATACAGTTAAAAACATCCTGAAATTGTCAAGATGAATGATTTTGGAATGACTTTGGAATGCAATCGAATGAGTGTGTGGTGAGAGTTTTGAGTGAATTTCATGAGAGATAATCCAATATCGCTAATTATGTTCAGGATGAACAAATTTTGCGATATTTATTACCCCCCCCCCCCCCCTTTCATAAAATATGCTTACTGGTTTAAATATTGAAATTTATTTTCAATCACGTAAAACTATAGACTATAAGGCCACCACAAAGTTTAACGACATAGGTTCATTCATAACATACAATATAGAAATGAAAATATTTCTCTTTCTTTGAGAAAGAAAAATTGATTGATTTAGTGGAGTTTAACGCCGCTTTGAACATTTTTCAGTTATATCGCGGTGTCTGGAGACCTAACAATGGGTTACTGCTATTTCTCACACCAGTACTACCTTCACACCCTTTCGTAGCCTTCAGCTGCGATTTCACATAGGTCTACGATTATCAACCGATTGGTGAAAAACAAACAGTCGGAAAGAATGAGTTTCGCCGTCGGGGATCGAACCCGGGACCTCTAAATTGACAGTCCGACGCGCTTGCTTTAATAATTACGCTCTAATGTAATACCTCAATGAAATAGTTAATTATCTTTATCATTTCTTTTGCATCTTATTGAATGAGCAAAATAAACAGGAAATCGCTTAATTTCTTGAGGCATTTTGTAGTTGTGGAAATAGTGGAATAATCAAAATGTCTTGTATTTTTTATTGAGTTATTGAAATAATGTTCTCAGCAAATCAGCATACAGGAATCTGTATACAAAATTATATCAAGTCATTGGAAATTAGATAAAACTTTTGGAGAAAAACTTTTTAAATAAAAAAAAGCGCTTTATATCTAGGTTGCGTGTAATACTATAGGTCTTTGGTATCATGGTACTTATGTGTTTTTACGTTTGTTTTTCCGCCCGAATGGCCTGGACAAATTTTCCTACATTCTTGAATAGATTTCAAATACACTTAGAAACATCGTGAAATTAACAAGGTGAATGATTTTGGAATGACTTTGAAATGATTCTGAATGAGTGCAATAAGTGACTGTTGGGTAAAATTAAAGGGAGGTAATACAATACCGCTGATTTGGTTCAGGGTGAGCGATACTTATTGCATCCCCTTAATGAAATATGCATACAAGTTGTATAAGTAGCTTCTTATTTCTTCAAGAACTAATCAGACGCTTACAATTTCAATTATGACAGTGTATCGCATTTTTTCTATTGATATTTATTTTGAATGTACTTGTTGATTTTATCAGTTTTAGTCATTTTTGAGCGTGTTTGAGTTTTTGAGTGAGTGTTTGGGATGTTGTTAGCTGTATTATTTCGCATAAATATATTTCTGGATGAGTATTAAGATGCAAATGGAATAATTTATTCATTTAAAATTGTGTCGATTGAGCAATTTTGAATTAGGTTAATAACCAACTTTAGGCGTACGTGCAGATTTGATTTAAAAATTTAAAATTTTAAAAAGTAATGACATTTTGATATTCATTAATTACGCTAAGCATCTCGCGCTCTCACGTCGTTGCAGTCACAACTGCATCTTATGATGCACAAAACCCTAAAAAATTATAGGTAAACCATGCTATTTGAATGTTTATAAACAGACGTTCGACGAGTTGATGTAGAAAAATTGGGACCAACGAATTTTTTGCTATAACGGTCTCTGGCTATACTGAAAGATTAAAGAAACGCAAAACTACTGGCATTTTGCCATCCTTTGAATTATATAGGTAACGTTATACGTTATAGTGTAAAAGTTACATGCTTTCGAAACCGACTTCATCATGAAGAAACTTAAATTGAAACGACAAAAAACATTGAATATCGATAGGGAGAAAAACGTGTTTTTCGTGTTAAGTTTCTTTACTCTATAAGTATATAGGAGGTTTCAATTTTAATCAAATACCGTTATCCCACGCTTTCTAAATTTCATTTCAGTCCACCCATACTCATGGCTATACCACGTTTTCCCGCGTTTTCGAATACCACGGTTAGACTATAGTCGTCAATGACGGACGACGCAAGTTCGACATACTTAAATACTATCAACTGTGAAATCCACGAGCATAACGCCAAAAATTAAAGAAAAAAGTATCAATGTAGCTTTAAATAGCTGTGATCGTTATGTTTTTCTACACTGACAAACAGTAAGAAACATCGTTAAAATGGCATTCACCTCGACCAATACCATTCAAAATCACTCACTCAGCGCTCCATTTATTTATTCCAATCGATAACTCAAACCACTCAAAATCGCTCCAAAAGTCCTTAAAAACGATTCAAAATCCTTAATTACGATCAACATTGAATTCAACACGATCAAATACATGCAAAATTTTAATATCGAATTTGGCTTAAGAGCGTCTGATAAGCCCGAAAAAAAAACACAAACATGAAAAAACGTCAATTTCTTTCCAGGGAGGTTATAAATTATCGATTTTTGCGTCAAATTGGACTCAATTATCGATTAAAATTAGTTTCATCGTAAAATTGGCAACTTCAATGATTTTGGAATGAAATTGAATGAGCGACAAGAGTGAGTTTTGAATGAAATTAAAGGGAGGTAATCCAATATCGCTAATTTTGTTAAAGATGAACAAAAGAAGCAATATACATTATCTCCATAGCTTCCTATTTCTTCAAAAACCAATCAGACGCTTTTAATGTCAATTATGTCAGAGTAATCGCGATTTTTTTCTTGTTATACATATTTTGAATGTAGTTCTTGGTTTTAACTTTTTTTTAATAAATTTGGGGCGTTTTTGAATGCTTTGAGTGAGAATTTTGAATGAATGAACGGAGCGTCGAGTGAGTGATTTAAAATGGTTTTGATTAAGATGAATAGCCATTTACTGATGTAACTTACTGCTTTATCATTAAAGGGAGTGAAATAATGGGTTTTTAAGGTAGAGGACCCGTAACAGTTCCGCAACGTTTCCGGAAGAATGAACTTAAACAGTGTTAACCGAGGTTTCCTAATGAAATTCATTAGGAAACCTCGGTCAACATTGTGAAAGATCATTAGTTCCAAAATGTTGCGGAACTATTACGGTTCCACTTCCTTAAGACTGTGCCAAATATGACTCGGTTATTTCTATGAACGCTTACTGTCGAAGTGACACCTAAGAAGAGCATACTAGATAAGCCGGACAAGTCTGCCTGGCGTTTAGGATGCCAAAACTGTGCAAATTATTTGCAAATTGATCCCGCTTTGCGTGTAAATGCACTTGCGTGCAATGCGGGTTTAATTTGCAAACAGTTTGCAGCGTTGTGTCATTCTAAAAGCAACGTTTTTTTTTTTTTTTTTTTTTTTTTTTTTTTTTTTTTTTTTTAAACAAGTTTACTTAACACTTTCTTGTTTTACAAAATTTTGGACCTATCCAAATTCAAAGGTTTTGCAGACGAAAATTTAAAGTGGATTTAATTTGAAAAATAACCATTCTGTAGGGTAGAAAATAGTGTGGAAAAAGAAGGAATTGCTTGTCAGTAGCAATTTCTTCTTTTTTCACAATGTTTTCTCAATCATAAAATCACAGGCGCGTAAAAAGTAAGGATTAAACAGAAAATGGTTAACTAAGCAGATTTTAAGTTTTATTTGGAATAAATTAACGATTAATGACTTTTTGATATTCAGTATTTACGATACAAATCTCGCTCTGACACGTGAATGGAGTCACAAGTGTATCTTCGGATGTTCAAGACCTTCAAAATTAGTCGTGGATGAAGGTCGCTGTATAGCTTAAACTTAAACTTAAGAATTATCTCTATGAAACGCTCTAGAAACGCACCATTATGACCTTAAAGAGTAAGAAAAAACATATGAGCCTTTGCGTGAGATTTCCAACAAAATCAAATATGCGCTAGGCAAAGACTCTGACCAGCCTGTGCATCCGCACAGTCTGACCAGAGTTTTTACTATGCGCTTTGTACATAGATAATGGTTCAAAGTATCTGTAGACCATCAGGTAACTTAACATTTACATTTCGTGGCTGAATATGCCGCTAAATGTTTGCACCTCACGAACATTACAATTTGTTGGAAATGTCACGCACATGCTCATATCGTCGATAGAGCTTAATTAATGTATAATTAACTAGATAGAATTGCCGTGTCAATTTCCTACAGTTAACAACATAGTGAAATTGACAAGCTGAATGATATTAGAATGGTTTTGGAATGAGATTGAATGAGTGCATTGAGTGAGTTTTTATTGAAATTTAAGGGAGGAAATAAATTATCTATTACCTCCCTTCCATAAGAAATGTATACATGTTCTATAAAGAGCTTTCTTATTCTTCAAAAACCAACCAGCCGCTTAAATTTCAATTTCGTCAGTGAAATCACGATTTTTTTCTAGTTACATTTATTTTGAATGCAATTGTTTATATTTATCTTTTTTAGTAATTTTAGAGCGTTTATGAGTGGTTTGAGTGAGCGTTTGGAATGAATGAATGATCGTTGAGTGAGTGAGTTTGAATGGGTTTTTAGATGATTGTCAATATCCCAATGTAACTGACTGTATTTCTATCCCGCCCTCCGTTCAGGATGACAAAACAATACAAACAGTTTGCCAATTATACCCTGCTTTGCACGTGCACATGCGTTTATGAATGGTTTGAGTGGGTGTTTGAAATGAATGAATGGAGCGCCGAGTGAGCGATTTAGAATGATGGTTTTGATTGAGATGAATGTCAATTTCATGATGTAACTAACTGTACGATTACATTCAAGAGTTTTTGTAAATCCCTTGAAATGAACACGCTCAACGATCGTTTTGGTCGGAGAGACACAAAAGTAAAGTACACTAGCTCTTCTTTTTTATGGTATATTTCATTCAAATTTTACATTACCTTGCAGATCTTTTTGGTTTAATGTCAATGTTAATTTAAGTATTAATCAAATGTTGATAATTATGATTTATGATTTATGATAAAATCTCGCTCTGTCACGTGAATGCAGTTAAACTCGCATCTACTGATGTGCATACCCCAAATACCTACTCAGCTTTGACGGGTGATGCAAAGTTGACATAATTTCATACCATTAACAACATCGTGAAATTAACAGGATGGATGATTTTGGAATGATATTAGAATGAAATTGAATGAGTGTGTGGGGCGGGTTCTGAGGGAAATTAAAAAGAGGTAATCCAATATCGCAAATTTTGTTCAGGGTGAACAAAATTAGCGATATTCATTACCCCCCTTTAATAAATATGCATACATGTTCTTTTAATATCTTCCTATTTTCTAAGAACCTATCAGACGCTTTCAATGTGAATTATGTCAGTGAAATCGCGTTTTAATTTCTAGCTTAATTTATTTTGAATAATTTTTTTAAGTGAGTCTGGAGTGGTTTAGAATGGTATGAGTGAGTATTTGTAATGAATGTATGAATGAATGAATGAATGAATGAATGAATGAATGAATGAATGAATGAATGAATGAATGAATGAATGAATGAATGAATGAATGAATGGAGCGCTGAGTGAGCGATTTTGAATGGTTTTGATTGAGATGAGTGTCAATTTCACGATGTTGCTTACTGTACTTTAACTGATGAACTTCCTAGAAATACGACAGTATAACGTAGATTCGTTCAAATGGCTTGCATTTGCTGTTGTTGAAATGATTTTGTCGATAAATGACAACTTACCCTGCAAGAGCATTGACAAATATCCATGGGTCAATGCCAAAAAATGCAAATTCTTAGCCATATGTTCAATGGCTATTACAAATGATTCGCGCTGAATTATGTATTCTAGTTGAAGTTTTACGTTTTAAGAAAATTATGAAATTGACAAGGTGATTGATTTGGAATGTTTTTGCAATTAAATTGAATGTGTGAGATGAGGATTTTTTTTTTTTTTTTTTTTTGTTGTTGTTGTTGTTGTTGTTGTTGTTGTTGTTTTTTTTTTTTTAAAGGGGATCATCGAAACACTCATTTCTGGAGAATTCCACTGAAATCAAATGGAATTCTAGCAGTCAAAAATGCTAAAACTGTAATGCTAAATTAATTCCACCATATATAAGCCGAAGAATCGTTTCGTTTTATTTGTATAATTAATATTCACGATTTAGCTAATTAAGAAGCTAGGATTAGTTAAAAATTTGACAAATCTATTTGCCACATGAGCAATAAATTTTCTTATTGTAAAAATTGTCTGGTGCATATTAAGAATAGTTCAAAATGATCAATGTAATTTGTGATTGATTAAAATTATTTTTATATGGAGAATTAAGAATAATCCTAATGATGAAATATGATCGATAACGTTTATTCTATACATACAAAATAATCACGATACGACATTCTAAGATTTCTTTTTCGTGTTTATTTTTGGGCCTGAACGTACAGTTAAGAGCATCGTGAAATTCACACGGGGGGGGGGGGGGGGTTGAACTTAGAGGAGTAGGGTTGGAGAATTCGGAGTGAGGATGGACGAAATTAACTAACTTTTCGGACCTCAAGATCTTTCACAATGTTAACCGAGGTTTCCTAATGAAATCATTGTTAAACACTGTTAAATTTCACGACTTTCGAACGTTTCGGAACTTTTGCGGATTACCACCTTAATATGGGTATAAACGCAATGTCTACTAGCGAGTAGAATTAAGATGCTTCCAACTTCATACAATCAGAGCATCTATCGAAATTTTGTGCGATTCGATAATAATTGTCGAGCTTTTGTAGTGTTTTGTAGCGCTTTTAAATGGTTCTGAGAGTTCAAAGTGTTCTTAACGATATTTGTAATTATAACATTTTCAACAATTTCTAGTACATAACAAGCTAATCAAACCTTTGTTTTCCTGAACGATTGCCCAATTTGATGATTGTGCTCCATTGATAAGGCATAGAGAATGATATGTCAGTGTCTTAAAATATCAATGTAATCTGGTCGCGGTTGGGAGAACTCATCATGACGAGGCTTTGCCGAGTCTTGATAATTTCTCATACCCTAGACCATATTGAATTTTAAGATACTAACATTCATTCTATTTATCATGCAATCATTTTTCAGTGCTTAATTATAGTTAACCCCAAAAATTCAAAGAAATTCAGGTGAAATCGTATGCAATTTGTGTCTAAAAAATAGACCGTCCGATATCATGTTATATTATCAGACAGGTGATTTCAGGTCAATACAGGCTCTCCATTGCATGATCAAATGTTTTACGTGGCGATTTATCTAAATGATGATATTAATATCATTATTAGTATGATTGATAGGAATTTCTAACCAAGAAGTTTAAATGTTATTAACTAAATGTAATTATTCTTATCAACATAGTATTAATTGAGTTGATTCATCGTAAATGGCAACTGTTCATACGCGTTATCCATCTGAAACATATGTAGATATACGTATACATGAGTGTTATAATTTTCTTTTTGTTTCATGCATCCATGGAATGAAACAATTCTCTTCGTATCAACCAATTTAATATTAAAGAGCAAGAATGAATACATTCTGCAGAATGAGATTGATTTCATTTCGGACTACTTTGTGCCCAATCTAACAAAGTACATATAGCTACGTACTAAAAATTAATTTCATAGTGGAATGAAACCATTTCTCTAATTTTTTAGCCAATTAAATTACAAGAATCTTGATTGAAGCACCTAAAACATATATCAGAGTGGTATAATTGTTTTCATAATATGATGATTTACGTCGCGGGAGTGAAATAATCTCGCTGAATATTTTTGATATTAATTGAGTGTTATTACTCAAGTGGAATGACTATGCAAACGACCTAAGAACGTATAGAAACGTTATATTTTCATTGTGAAAATGACGTCAGAATGCATTTTCTGACGTCATTTCGTAAACGACGTTATACGTTTCGCGAAAAAAAAATGTATCTACAATGTTCTGAAAATTCCTTGATTAAGAGTAAAAATTTAGGTTATATTATAAATAGAATATCAAATTTGTGCTCATTAAATACCGAATTTATTAAACTCGTCATATAAAACAGAGAAAAAACGCGATAAAGCCTCGGTTTTTTTTTATCTGTTTATAGATTACTCGTTTGATTAAATTCGGTAATCAATGAACACTCATTTAATATCCTCTGTTTAATTCAAAATATCAAAACCAATGTAAGGTGGCGTTGTTGTAAAAGTTTATCACGTGTTTGGACAGTTAAAAGAATCACGTTTTAACAACCAGTATAACGTAGCGTGGGACGAGATCCGCGTCCACAAAATATTGTAAACATAACTTATGTCTCGGTATTCTTGTTGTGAAACTTCTCTGTTTTCAAATACAATTTCAAGAATGCGTTGTTTTACCTTTTTTAAAGTTAAAATGCACGACGTTTATCTTTTACACAAAAACAATTTTTGCTTTTGTTGATTTAGATTCATCTCTCTCCGAACAACTAAACTTAAACCAACTTCTAATCGGTCACTCAAATAAAGCATGGAAAGTAATGCTTAACAATGTTAAAGATGCAAGTGCTTGATGAATTCTAAAAGCCAATGCACTTGGTAGAAAGCAGAACCAAATTGCATAAAAAAATTCTCCGGGTAAAACAATTTACCTGCATGAAAACATGGGTGCCCCCAATTTCATAATTAACATTGGTGGGTGTGGTAAATTTCACAAAATCACCTCATTTACGCAAATAAACTTCTTGAATAATGTTTTCTTTACTTATTCCTATTCAGCTACCTTTAAGGCATCGAAAGCATAGTCGTTTTTCAACAACATAAGTTACATAACGGTATTTCTTCGACTGAAATTTTGAAAATTTCCTGCATTTTGCGAGTTTTGTGACTTTTTCAAAGTAGGGTTGGTGTCTTCTTTTGTCTGCTACAATCGTTCTGTTGGTCCTTTTTACACAATTCCTTAACCAAAATCCTCCAAATTGATTTGCTTTTGCATAAACGTAATGTTCTATTCAATTCTTTAATTTCAAATGTGTCGAAAAGAGGAAAACGTGCAGTGACCGATTAGAAGTTGGTTTCCGTTTATGATCATTTAATTTTGTTATGAATTCCTTACGATTTTAAAGAAAAGTATATAGTCGTTTACCTAAGTTTGATAAGATATATTTAATGCTTTTATGTGGTTTATTGAGAAATAAGTGACGTCACAATGAACGTTGCATAGCAATCACGTGCAAAATGACGCGCTTTACGAAAATATGTCCTAGAAATTTCACACTTTGTCTCATTTTTGCAATAAAAAGGAAGAATAATCGTTTGTTTTTAGTAAGATCGATTAATATTTCAGTTCGTGAACAACAAAAGCTCTTTTCACTCGTGGCCCCACCACTCGTGAAAATATAGCTTTTATTGTTCATTCAATGAATATAGAACGATCTTACACTGAAACAAACGATTATCCTAATTCTTTTCTTTCTTTCTTTAATCCATACATCCGCGGCCATAGTTGAAATGATCACATTCGCGACATGGTTGCAATATTGTTAAAATGGCGTAATTCCAAATTCAAACGTATTTTTCATTACATAACTTACACGCAAGTGACGATTTGAAAAAAAAGAGACTTAGCTTATGGTTGTTGGATTTCAGTCCCAGGCTAGTCCAATTACATAATTTCTTTGTCCGCGAACATTTCTATGTCTATTTGGCGACTGAGTCTTCAAATTAGCTGTGTGATTTTTTGACGTCAAATTGTCCCGCGACAAGTGAGAGAAATCTGCACTTCTAAACTTCTTTTTAAATCAGTCACATCCATTTTCTCTTGGAAGATCGAATAAACTTGTTAAAGTATCAATCTCATTTCAATTTAGGATTACTAAGCGATGAAGATTATATTTTGTATGTCAGTACCATTACAAAACGATGTTATTGAAACTTGGTCGTACTAAATTTGTATCGTACCGTTAAACGAGTCAATCCGATTAAAGACTTGTGCGACATTCAGAATCATTTTTATCCCGATATTTTGACGTAGTTTTAGGGCTACTAGCCACACGTTGAAGAAAACAAAACACTGCAAAGTGTTTGAAAATTTTACCCCGCTTTAAACGCAAGTGCGCGTGCAAAGCGGGGTATAATTTGCAGATAGTTTGCAGTGTTCTGCCATCTTCAAAACAGGAATGGATAGTCCGACATTAAAGTTGTGCCCATTCATACGGAAAGAATCGTTAAGGCTAGCAAAAATGCAAAAGGGTCTTATGCTTTTTTTAATCTTTCATTTTACGTATTTTATATCTAGAATTATAATTAAACGGCAAAAAAATGGAAATAACGCGGGTACTTTGCAACTTTAAATAACTTTTAGTTAACATCGTTCAATTGACAACCACCGCGGCCAATCTTATTCTTAATCATAAGTTCGGAGCTCAATGCAAAACATAATAAAATACTCAAATAATTCGAATCACCTAGAAATCGTTCAAAAAAAAATCAAAGTCTTTTAAAAGGCTCATTCAGTTCATTCAAATTGACATAATCATTCAATGATCGTATTGGCTAATGAAGATTCAGAAGCGTTGATCGATCCGGGAAGAAACATAAATCAATTCATAGAGCAGTAAATAAATTTCGACCACAGCGGAAATTTCTCGTTAATTCGTTCAATTTGAACGGAATTGACGTAATTATTGACGATACCTTATTTTCATTTCACTCAAAACTCATCTATCGAAATCATTCAATTTCACTCCATGTTCATTATAAAATCATATTCACTGTCAATTTCTCGGTGTTCTTATCTATCAAACCCATTACAACATTTCTGTGGGATGATCAACATTTCTTTAATAACGGTAGATTATCATTTGATAAACTCGCGGTCTAACCAGTGAAATTATATATATATAAAAAAAACCCTTTTTACCCCTCTTTCGTTCATTTAATCATCTTAGCGGAATCCAAACAGTGCTTACATCATAAACGTTGCTTAGCAATCACGTGCAAAATGACGAGCTTAGAGAAATTTGTCCAACAATTTTCACATTTTGGCTCATTTGTCATTAATGAAAAAGAAATATAGATTGTTCTTTAATAAGATCGATTGATATTAGCTCGTGAATAAATAGCTTTTGATGTTCACTCAATATAACATATAGAGGATAATCGTTTCTTTCAGTGTAAGATCTATTTATATTTCATTGAGTGAACAACAAACGCTATATTTTCACGAGTGGCGGAGCCACGAGTGAAAATATAGCTTTTGTTGTTCACGAAACGAAATATTAATCGATCTTACACAAAAAAACAAACGATTATTCTATTTCTTTAATGAAAAAATGAGACAAAATGTGAAATTTCTATGACATATTTTCGTAAAGCGCGTCATTTTGCACGTGATTGCTATGCAACGATCATTGTGACGTCACTTATTTCGCCCCGCATAGATGACGTCAGAAAGGATGAAATACACAAAAGCGGGGTATAAGTTTTGATAATTTCACTACTTTTGCGGTAAGATTATCAAGTGATAATCTACCGTTATTTCTCGATAAACCACCGAAAAGCATTAAAGAAAAATCGATCTTACTTTAAAAAAACGCTTATTTTCGATACACATGTATATCATATACAATATGCATTTATTTGACAATCCATTCAAATTTGACGAAAAAAATAATCAAATACCTACGATTGCGAAAGGATTTATATAATTCACATACAGTCAATCTTGCTCAAGCGACCACGTCTTTCAAGCGATCATTTTTATTGAACGACCGTTTTCAAATTCCCCTTCTTTAAATCAAAATATTTTTAAAGTACATGTAGTTTTTTTATCTAAATATTATTGTAAATGGATGCCATGATGTTTAAATTCATTGGAAGCGTCTCATCGAGAAGATTCATTTGAGTTTTAACAACATAGTATTATTGGAAATTTGCAATGGCATACATATTCAATCAGAATACATTTTTTTATTTGTAATCAAAACGTGCACTAAGTGACCATTCTTTTAAACGATCGGGGTTTTTTTCAGTTAGTTACATCGTGAAAATGACGCTAATCTCAATTAAAATCATTCTAGATCGCTCACTCAGCGCTCCATTCATTCATTCCAAACACTCACTCAAACCGATCAAATACGCTCCAAAATACTAAAAAGGTTACAATCAACAACTCTATTCAAATAGATATATGTAGAAAATAACGCGGGATCGCTAACATGATTGAAATTGCAAGCATCTGGTTGGTTCTTGTAGAAAAAGGAAGCTATTTATAGAACTCGTGTGCATATGTTATTAAAGGGAGCCAATTGATCTCGTTAATTTTGTTCATCTTGTACAAAATAAGCGAAATTGGGTTAAATCCATTTAATTTCATTCAAAACTCGCTCCATAAACTAATTCAACATCATTCCAAATTCATTCCACAATCAATTAACTTTTTATTTTCACAATGTTTCCAAACGTCCATGCCTTTACATAATTCAATTCGATCATATAAAAGCTTAAACCTTACCCCCACTAGGAGCTTCGGATCATGATATTGTTTTTCATGAAATGAAATTGAACAGGGGAAGACATATACAACCCAAAAGAGAGGTCAAATGCTACAAAGCAACAAACTGGACTGGCCTCAAAAATGACTTCAACCAGTTTGCCCAACTCTTCAAAAGTCAAAATTATAAAGACCCTAATTTTGCGTGGCTCTCCTTTAAGGATGAACTTAACAAATTAAGTACAATCCATATCCCCACAAAAACCACCAAATCTCGCCGCGACCTACCCTGGATAAACCAGTCTATTATCCGTTTGATAAGAAGACGTGATAGACTTTATTCTAGACTTAAGAAATCCAGAACGCAAACCCCGGATCTCCTTATCTCTTATAAAAAGGTTAAAGCCCAAGTCCAGAGAGATATCAAACAGGCATATTGGACATACCTCGATAAGGTCATATTCTCTGACAACTCTGGAAAGAACAAAAAGTTTTATTCCTTCATTAAGTCAAATAAGACCGAAAACTGTGGAGTTGCCCCACTGAAACATGATGGCCAAACTTTCACAGACCCCCAAACAAAGGCAAATATACTTAACAAGCAATTTGAGTCCGTATTCTCCAGACCTCAGCCACTTAGCCTGACCCAGTCCTGTAAGCAGTACATTTCAACTAGTAAAGACATCCCCAAAATGCCCAATGTTAACATCACAGAGAATGGAGTTAGTAAGCTTCTCCAAGGTTTAGACCCCAGCAAAGCAATGGGCCCTGACAAAATATCGCCAAGGTTACTCAAGGACCTGAATGAGGAAATAACTCCAGTCCTGACCCATATTTTTCAGATCTCATTGAAGTCCGGAATTGTTCCCAATGACTGGAAACATGCTGTTATCGCCCCCATCTATAAGAAAGGCCCGAAATGCAAACCCAGCAATTACAGGCCTATATCAATTACCTGTATTGCTTCCAAACTAATGGAACATATCCTTGTTTCTAACATCATGTCCTTTTATGATAACCACCAAATACTTAGCCCACTCCAACACGGATTCAGGTCAAAACATAGCTGCGAGACCCAACTAATAAGTTTTTCCCAAGAAGTCCATGGCAACTTAGAACAAGGTCAACAAACAGATGTAATAGTCATGGACTTCAGCAAGGCCTTTGACAAAGTAGACCATCACAAGCTCCTCCTCAAACTTGGAAGACTAGGTTTAAATCTCGAAACTATTTCATGGATAAGATCATTCCTCTATGGCCGCACTCAAAATGTTGTTGTAGATGGTCAATACTCAGATAGCCTACCAGTTCTATCTGGTGTCCCTCAAGGTTTCGTGTTGGGTCCATGCTTATTCCTTTCTTACATAAATGACCTCCCTGATAGTATTCGTAGCAAGGCCAGGCTATTCGCAGATGATACCATAGTCTACCTTACAATTAAATCAGATTTTGACGCCCAAACCCTCCAAAATGATTTATCCTGTCTTGAAAAATGGGAATCTGATTGGTCGATGGAGTTTAACCCTGACAAATGTGAAATTCTTAGAATCAGTCGTAAAAAACACCCTACCTTATATCCTTACAAACTCCATGGCACTGAATTAAAAACAACAAATGCCGCAAAATATCTTGGTATCACAATTAGCAGTGATCTCACCTGGACCAAACATATCAATAATATCACTGCTAAAGCCAGCAACTCCTTGCGGTTCATTAGAAGAAACATTAAAACTCCCAACCAAAAGGTAAAAGAATTAACCTACAAAATATATGTTAGGCCCCAACTCGAATATTGCTCTTCTGTCTGGGATCCCTGGCAAAAATACCTTAACAATAAAATTGAGTATGTCCAACGAGCTGCAGCCAGGTATGTATGTAACGACTACAGCTACACCAGTAGCGTTACAGAGATGCTGAATACCCTCCAATGGCAATCTTTGCAACAACGTCGCAATATCAGTAGCATCGTCATACTCTACAAAATCAGCCATAACCTTGTCTGTGTGGATCACCACCACCTGATGCACACAAGAGGTCTAAATTATCTCATACCGTATTCGAGAACACAGTACCACTCCTACTCCTATTTCCCAAGGAGCATTCGTCTGTGGAATAGCCTCCCCGAATACCTACAAGCTAGTCCTAGTATAGAAACTTTTACTGGACAGCTTCGTTCCTATTATCAAGCCTAATACTAGCAGTACTTTTATCTTTTATCCTATCTTTTATCCTCCAACTTTTAAAACTGAATCTGTTACTTCTTTTATCTGTATATACCATTTTAAGATGCACATAACATTTATTAACCTCTATTCCCAGACAACGCGCCTGCTTAGTATAATCATGCTTGATTGTGAAGCAGTATGAAGTAGAAGTAGAAGTAGAAGTACCTTCGATTGTGAAAATAAAGTATAATTATACATCAATAAATCAATTCTATTTGTGTTGACCATGTTTTGTGCATTCTGTTTTGCTGGAAAATGAAAACAATCTTGATTACACAGCTTTTTGTAAGCTTCCGCAGAAATTAGTTCCATAAACAACCCATGCATATGAGGGTAAATCTTTACAATTTTCTTCAAGAGATTAGATTATAAGATATGAAGAGACTTTTTGTTGATTTCATGGAAGTTAGAAAAGATCTAATTAGGTTTTTAGTTTCACACCTCAATGAAATCAACAATTACTCTCTTCATCTCTTAAATATCATTCAAGTCGATCATATAAAATCTCATACCCTCGACTGCGAAAATAAAATATATACATAATAATAAGTGATGATAAAAAATATACTCACTACGTTAGGAAATCCATGGGTAGAGTGCCTCTCATTTTACACGTCTATTCAAATTTATAGGGATTAATTTGTTTATTATATAAACTTATACCCTCAAAATTAAATCTGTCAGTAGTCTTTTGATAGGACAAGTATGTAACACTTACACTAGAAAAATAGTTTATACTTCAAAACTAAATCTGTTAGTAGTCTTTTGAATGGAAAAGATGGTAACACTTACACTAGAAAAATAGTTTATATTTTTTATAGTTCAAAACTAAATCTGTTAGTAGTCTTTTGATTGGAAAAGATGGTAACACTTACACTCGAAAAATAGTTTATATTTTTTTAAATTGTCATAAAATATTTGAAACATCATTGGCCATGCTCTGAAATGCACGATGTTACTGTATCTTAAGACATTTATGCATGTATTCTGTTTTATGACTTGGTAATTTCATAAAAATTACGCAAACATTGTGGAAAGATGTAGACATTATTTTTAACAACAAATTTCAACACCAAATTTCTCATTACATTTTCTTGTTATAGATTTTTCATCTTAAACTCAATCTGATAAGATACGTGTAGAAATATCTTCGATTACTGCTTGTCCAAAATTTGGATTTCTATGATAAAACTCAAATCATAGGCCTTCAGTAATTGTACAAAAAACCGATGCGCTTTCAAAATGACCCCTTCATAGCATTTCGTCTATAATATAGTATAATATAATATAATATTGAAAGCTTATCGACTAGATGCAATAATCATGTTCTGCAAGGCTTCCACAAGCTTTCTATGTACGTTATGTGCATAGTTTAATTTAGCGCATTTTACTGCGATTTCCTTGAAAGCTGACAAATGGCTACTTTAATTGAAGATTAAGACCTTTGACCCTTTACCGAACGACTTTTTTTGTTTTAAGTATTCATATTCAAAGAGTTAACAAAGATAGTTAAAAATCAACAGAGTATCGGTATTTTATCATTGTATTGGGAAAAAAGTAAAGAAATCTTTATCTTAATAGTTCTCTTTCAGTTAAACGAAGGTTTCCTCTTTGACTTGTACGGATTTTGAAAACCGCACGTTATGTAGGGATCGTTGGATATTGTTTCAGAAGAAAATATATTTGTACTCGGAATTGGATGCCGTATTAATTCATGTAAATAGATTTAATTTCTCACGGAAATGCACTTAATAACGTAGAAATTTCAGTAATTTAGCCAATTTGAGAATGGATTGATTTCAAGGAAAATTCAGACGCCCATTTTTGTTGATAAAATCTTGAAATTCTCTCTCTTTTGTAGAAGGAACTATTTTGTACAATTAAGGAATTGCTTGTGACAAGCAATTTCTTCATTGTACACAATGTTTTCAGAAGATTGTGTCTGCTGAAAGTGTATTCGCCCTATAAGACAACTGTCCCACCGAGAATCATGGTATACCTTAATGCTATACAGTTAACCACATCGTGAAATTGGCCTTTATCTCGATCTTAACCATTGAAAAATCACTCGCTCAGCGCTCCAATCATTCATTCCAAACACTCACTCAAACCATTCAAAAGACGCTCCGAAATCATTACAAAACATTTCTATCCCATCGATCTAATCATTGCACAATCTTATTGGCTGTGTTGACTTTTAAGCGATTCTGATTTGTCCGTTAAGACGCACAATTGGCTTTGGAGTCGGATTTTTATCAAAGGGTGGGGGGGGGGAAATCGCTTATAAGTCCAATCGGACAAATTATCGTTAGTGTTCTACCTACTTCTAAAATCATTCAAAGCTCGCTCATCACACTCATTCAATTTCATTCCAAAATCACTCAACTTGTCAATTTCACGATGTTCGTAACTGTAAATGTAATTAATCGTTAACATTAACCTAATCTCCCGTCGTTTTGTTGAAATCTTGTAAAATGACAGATTTTATGTATTTCAATTATCTAGTTTTTTCTTGCATTTTGTTGTAATTTATCATCGTTTTGTCTACTTATTCCCTCAAATTTATCGTGATTTATCAAAATTACACAAGAGGGATCTAAGAATGATAAAGTATTACATAATAATTATTTCATAAAATATGAATATTAAATTTCATTTTTTTTTTTTGGAAATTTTACAAATTAATTTTGTATTGACTTATAACCCTGTTTAAATTTCTCACATTAATGCAGTCTATTTATTTCTGAAAATGCACAATAATTGTCATCCAGGTATTTTTCACAAACTTTACAATTTACACGACACCGGTTTCAATATTTAATTGACACACGCATCGTGTAGGTGACAATACTTTATATATACCTCGGTCGTCATGTTAAAATGTAACGCACGCCGAAATGTTATTTATTAGCCATGAAATTCATCATATTCATTTAAAGGTTATTTTCGTATTAGAAAAATTTACTTTGACGAGTTACGTCATGCCTTTCCATAACATAATATGACGTAGGCGAAACGGGAGCGTTACATTGCTGTAAAAGAATATAATCATAATCCCTTTATCATAATAAAGCACATACCAGTGAATAACGCCTAAGGGACTGCGAACATAAATCGTCGTTTAACCAAAGAGGTTAATGGGGTTTGGCAACCCACCAACGATAAGATAAATTTGTGCTGTTCTAAATCAGCTATCTAATCTAGACTTTGGTCCATCATTTTCAAAAGTTGTAGATTTTCGAATTTGCTAGGTACATCTTTTTTCCGAAATTCTTAGCTAACTGGATCTCTATTCCTTCTCTGAATCAATGAATGGGTTGACGTTGGAATTCTTTCTGAACTAGAAATACAAAAATATCTTGGCGGAAATCAAAGGCGAATCCTCTCGCCCGATTACACCACCGATGCCTTCTTTTCTATCGAAACACGATTGGATTGAGCCAACAAAATTAATATTAAAATGTACATGTAAAAATCATGAATGTAAAAGCATAAGAGAAGTTAACCGTGATGTTTGATGATGGTCTACATGACCCTGTGACCTAGTTAACTTTTCACGCATTTTGAAGTTATTGTCCTTGCTAAAGACGGCTTAAAACTGTGGTGCTAGGGTTCAGTTCTGTTATTGGCAGTGGAATTGTATGTGAAATGAGTCGCTGTGCTCGCATCAAGAATTCGCCAAGAATATCTAGTCATTTAAAAAGTCGTCGTTGCAGATCGGTGCTGATAAATCAGTCGCCATCAATCGTGTGGCAGTTTTCGCCATGTGTAGCCTTTCCCTAGAAAAATGTCATAGTCGGCGTTCATTGCATATCGGATCGCGTAGTTTAACTTTCTTGCCGCTGGGTCGGACAATTATTTTTTGCGAGTTCACCGGGACGTCATTGATTTCTTTATTTCTTGGTCATACAACAAAAGCGACTTGCTTGATTTCGCGTTCAGTCAGTAGCGAATTTTAGCGAAAATTAGAATTTGCGCTTACAAATTGCAATATACATTACATTTCTACTTCGGTGAATTTGGTTTCAATGGAAAACATATGAAGAAAAAAAGATAAGTTGCGTAATCCTAAAACTTGAAAATTGCCAGATGTCTTTATTTTGCTTGTATAGTTTTACTTGCAAATTAAATTATAATGTGTTTATGATGAAAAAAAACCCATTTAACAATACTTCAAGATTTTGTTTAGACTTTTAAATACTCAGTTAATACTCAAATACTCGGTTATTTAATACGCGTGAAGAAAAATACAATTTGTTTATTCTTTCCGATCACTTTTTCAGAAATTTCGGGCATATTATAATTTGATAACAAAACGCAGTAACATACTGCGTTTTATTATTGAATTATAATATGGCCACTTTCTTTGATTTCGTTTTATGCATCGTCATACATAGAAGGATCGTTAATGTTTGTGACGTCATATAAACCCACGTGCGAAATGGCGCCATTTCATGGCAGCGCCCGTATTATTCCCGAGGTACATTCCGTAGAATCGCCGAGAGTTCCGGCTTAAAGTTACGCAACCCAGAAAAAATCTACCGAAAAGCACTTTACGCCAACAATATGCAAAAAGTCACATATTGTGATTTTTTATGAAATTCAGAGCATAATCGAAGAGTTGAGTTCACAAGGAGTGCCTGTACGGACGGGTGGACATACGAACAGACATACACACGAACAGACGTAGAAGATACTACAAATATACGTCCACGTTCAGTAGCGGTCCATGGTTGGCAAATGCAAACAATCAACATTTTGCACGTGACAAATCTTTTAACATACTATACTCTCCGTCTCTTCATTGGTCTCTCCACCAGAAAATACATGTTTATTTGTCTGTGTACCATTTCCACTAAGTTTTGATTGGCATGATTTTTTTTTTTCTAATTAAGTTGAATCTTGTATGCATTTGTGTTCGCCTAAAACTCTTTGTTGAACGATTGAAATACCATAACCCCATGGACCGCTTGATAAACCAATATTTTAATCAAAATTGTGCATTTTTTATATAAATGATCTAGTCTTGGACAACAGTTGAACATTAAGAACTTGTGGACCTTTCTATCAAGCCGAGCAGTCTGACCAATTTTCAGGTTGATTAGAAAAAAAGTAGTGGCTTCTAGAGTGTCTGCAAGGTAAATGTTGACGACGGACGACACATGGTGGACATCATCAAGCCACAAAGGCTTAAAGGGAAATTAATAGCATGAAAAAAATCCTATCTCACCAAAAACGTTAAGTAATGTGTACACAATGTCTATACAGTCGTTAATGTTGTCTTTAACGTCCTCGGACTTCCACTTTATTGAATCATTGTAATTTATAAACGATTCATGGGAAATATAATTAAGATCCGTGATTGTAGGGTCAGGGGCTATTTTGAATCATCATATTTATTATTCAGTTGTCATATGCCCACGCAAGGTTAGTTTACGTTACAGCGGGATCGCGTTATCTCCTACGTCACGGCAGGTTTCCAATGACTGTCAGGGCCTAAGCTGACTGGAATTAACGCGTATTCAAGTAGCATCATCGTAAGCTAAAAGCACCGACAATGGAAAGGTACCACGGAGGCTAACTCTCTCTCTCTCTCTCTCTCTCTCTCTCTCTCTCTCTCTCTCTCTCTCTCTCTCTCTCTCTCTCTCTCTCTCTCTCTCTCTCTCTCTCTCCCTCCCTCTCTCTCTCCCTCTCTCCTTCTCCCTCACTGAAAAACAGGTGGAGAGCTCCAGCCATCGATTCATCAGAGAGATAGAAAGTTACATTATCGGGGCTAACGGGACAGTTAATCACATAATGAAATTTACAATCATTCCGATCAATACTATACACAATCACTTGCTCTTCGCTCCAATCATTAATTCGAAACACTCAAACCAATCCCCCCAAAACGCTCGAGAATAGTTACAAAAAAAAAAAAACGTTTCGAAATCGTTTAAAATTATCAATATTGCAATAAAAAAATGCCCGATTTTATTGGCAAGTGATGATTTTGAAGTGTCAAATCAGAAAATACGTTGTTTTATCAAAAGGAGGTAAAATATCTCTTATTTCGAAATTATCTATTATGTTTGAAAATCATCCAATACTCCTTCCTCACACTCATTCAATTTCATTTCAAAATTATTCGAAAATAATTCACGATGTAATTTTCACGATGTTATTTACTGTAGCCCCTTCTGACATGGAGTATCTGAACTTCTTCCGAAGGAAAATTCCTTTTTTTACTTAAGAACCACATATCTACACTGTTAACATCTATCATATATTTTCTTCAACCCTGTCAGTTTTACCCCACCCCCCCCCCCAATCCCCGAGAAAACACGCCCTTCTAACTCTTCCCTGAACAATGATGAAACGACGATGCCTTTTTAGCGTACAGGTAAGTAGATAACTAAAATCATGGAATGCTTTGATCAGTTTGAATAAGTAAAAGTGGATGTGGATTATTTATTTTGTTTGAAATAACATTTATAATTGGACCAAATTTTGATGACGAGGTACATTTTATCTTTACATGTACAATGGATATGCTAATTAGAGTATGATTAAATAATTTATAAATCGCTTTGTACTTCTGATATATCACAACAAAAAATGTTGCGGTTATGTTTAGAAAAACTCGTGACGTCATTCTAATTAGAAGTTAATTAATCACTCATCTTAATCGTGGTTAATATTCGCCAAAAAGTTTCGTATTTTTTTGATATACTGTTTTATGGCATATACTTTCAAATTCTATACTGAATCATAAAAACCTACTTGATGTTGATATAAAGTCACAGGCGATTGTTTCTTCATCTGATTTTTATCATGAAATTTATTATGCAAGACTTATATTATTAACATAAGAATCGAACCCATGCGGTCGAACTTCAATGGTTATGAAGTCCGGTGCTCTACCAACTGAGATAATCAGGCTGACATCTGACATCTGACCAGAGTCTTTACTGTGAGCTTTATAGATATAGAAGGTCTCAAAGTATCTCTAGGCAGTCAGATTATGTTCTAATTACACAATGTTGTTGTTTAGGCAGCTCGATGTTTGCACCGAGCGCTCATGTGAGTTTGTTGGAAACTTAACGCACAAGCTCACATGAGTGCGAAACAATCGACTGTGTCATAAATATGGGAATTTATCGGACATTATTTCATAAAAAGAATAAAACATTTTAGCTTACGCTGCTCCACCATGTTTTATCTTTATTTTGAAAATATTATTAGATATGTTTTTTCTAATTTTACTTTTGTTATATTTTTCTATATACCTCAATTTTCCAACCTTTCTATTTTCATCCCTTTTTTCGAATTGTCTCACGCATTCATTGCGTATTTTATCAATTATTAAGGTCCAAAAAATAGGAAACAAAAAACAAATCAAAGCGCTGAAAGCACTGGAGGTGGACGTTTCTGGTGGCATTGTGGTGAAAATAAAACGAGACGAAAAGAAATTATCCATGTAAACATGTGATAAATGTAAAATGTTTCGACCCAAGATCGGCAAGTTTCAATGTTAATGCAAACTTTATAGGAATAACAATGTTGTTTTTTTATTTTTATTTTGTTTTTACTTATCTTTGTTAAGCCTATGTTAACGGTTCAAAATACGAATGGAATATGACATTAACACCTTAGATTTATTTTGTTTATGAAATATATGCGACCCCTCAGGCAAAAAAAGGAGCACCCGAAAAAGAATTTGAAAAAAATAGATCGGTTCCAGTAACGGTCAACCTGAGGTCGCATTTTCAAAAATATTTTTCGAAGTACCCAGATCGTTTCTTTTTGAATGGCGGGTCACATAATAATCAGGGGAATTCAACCCTCTTTCATCCGCATGAGCTGTTTACTTTACATTTAATATAAAATTGACTATAAGTTTAAAAATAACTAAGAGTGTGCTAATAAGAATTCGTAATAGATGAGTTACTAAAGTACATATCCACAAACAGCACCAAACAACTATATTGATAAGGAACAAATGAAATCTCGCAAATATAGCCGCGGCTTCAAGGTTAATAATATCATTGAATTTCTATATCTCAAAACGAAGGCCTACAATTCTTTATCTAAATGCAGTGTATTCGATAACATATGAATTGCAAGACACTGTTTTGCTTGTGTTGATTCTTCTCATATTTTTTCACGAAGCTTGGTTTAAAACACCATAAATCATTAATGGGAAAACGAATAATTCTGGTATGCCTGTCGGCATTTGGGAGAGAAAAAAATGAATGAAAGACCTAGAGATTGTCAAAAAATATAGGGTTAATAACGATCGCAGATCGTGTCTTGCGAAGCAAGACACGATCAAAGATCGTTTCGCGGTAGTACCGTTTTTTTATTATTTTTCATTTTTAGGACGATATTTCCAATGAGTGTTTTAGACCCGACCTATCAATTTTACTATGAGAAAAAAAAAAAGTGATCCTTTTTTTCGGAACATGGGCGCCGCCATCTTGGATTCCAGTGACACATTTTATCAAAATTACAAGAATCATTAACGCTCTGAAGCTCTCTAATTACAAAAAATGATCTTTTTAATTGCTCAAGTAATTATAGGAGTTTGCATATATCCAAAAAGAATTTAAGAAGTACAAGAAATGAAAGCGAAAGTTGTTTCGGTTTACATGGTGACGTCGAACATTCGCATTGGTACCCGATTACGCATACCGATTCCTTAGGTTGACGTTTTCGATGCCGGAGTCCAGAACCTATTCATTTGACATCGTTATCGGTAAGTTACTACATTGAAAATCTTAAAGAAATAATATACGCTTCGTTTTTAAGCCGTTCTATTTAAGTCTACCGGTTTTAGTTCGAAACCCCACCTATCTGAGGTGCAAAACAGACAATTGACTTGTCATCGTGACCGAATGTTTATTCGGACCATCAACAACTCGGCCACCCTCCCATGACCCGGAAAGGTTTGTCTGATCCTTCAAGCTATTTTTATTTAGATTAATTTAGTAATGTTTTTTTTGCGAAATTGAGCTTTTCTCAATTTGTTGCTTAAGTGAAGTTTATCACTTATCAAGGGGACCCCCAAGGGCGTAGCTCCCATTACGCAATTTATGCAAGTGCGTAAAAGAATTAATCCTCTTGTGAATGATCTCGTTGATGAATGATCATAGCATCGAAACTACAGCTTATTCAAGCTGTAGTTACGGTGTTTTGATTATTCACCAACGCTCAAATTGTGAAAAGGCGGACGGAGAGCATTCATCTTTCGCCACAGTTCTCATATCGCCTTTATCCTATATATTCTTTAGTTGTCGCCTTCTGATTGCGTATAAATTTCAAAGTCCTAGATACGCCCATGACCCCTTAAGTTAACAAGTTTATGACTGAATACATGATGCAATCATGTTGTAAATATATGTCAAATATAGACAAAATTTCTCTATCTGGCTCATTAGCCTAGTGGTTAGCACGCTCGACTGGTAACCTAGTGGTTGTGGGTTTGAGCCCCATAGGAGGCAGGGAGTGTATTTGGGTAGGACACTTTACAAACAGGACCCACTCAGCTGTTGGGTAGCAAAGGCTAGAATCCATTCCCTTTCTCTCAATGTGTTGAAAGAGTTGGGACCACAATGGAAATAAGAGTCAACCGACCCTTTATCGTTTTATCCTCGAGTAAAGAAAAAAACAAATGCTCCAACCCTGAATTTTATAAATCAAAATCGGTTTTTGCTTGAAAAGCACTCTTGTTCAAAAAAGTATCCGACATCAACTTTTAGAAAGGAAATACCTACCGCTTTTTTTAGGTGCATTTTTTTAGAATTGATTGGTCGATGTTGAAATGTATTTCTTTTCTTTAAAAAATGACTTCATGCTAATAAATATTCAATTTAAAAATGGCAAGGTTCAACATAATTGGACACTTGATCATGTCTATTCGACTAAATGTGGTTGTCTCGATTGATGTATTGTAACTTTTACAAAATATCAAATTAATGGCTTATCGATGAAATTGTCATGTACCTAAAGTTTGTTTGCCCTTTGGTCTGTTCAGCCTGAATCCAGGTCATCCATGATCCAGTGGCAGATCTAGATGGGGTCAGATGTTAAAGTCACTCTTTCTGCAGCCCAATTTTCTAATTTTCATGCCAAATTTGGTCAAAATAGTGTACTTTTTAGCTTGACTTTTTATAGAATAGGGGGCTAGTCTGGTTACATGGGCTTAGGCGATATACTTTGGTTAAGGTTTTACATGCAACTGTGTTTAATCTCTTTTTCTACTAAATCTATTGCTTTGAAACATTGCACATGCTTCCAAGACCATGATATAAGCCTCAAGACAAAGATTTGTTACTCTGATACTTAATTTAGTGGAATTTTAACCTTTTTCGTATTCCAAAATCTCTAAGTTTTTAATGCAACTATCATGTATATCTGTAATTTCTCTGCCTCCACCAAAGTGTTTGCTTGGAAACTTTGAACATGTATCTGTGACCATCATATCAGCTGCTAGACAAAAATTCATTAATCTGATATTGAATTTATAGGTTTTCCAATGTTGACATTGTTTGCTTTTACTATCCAGCTCTGGAAATAGTGGAGCTTCTATGTCCTCAGAGAGCTCAAGAATATTGGTAAATGAAGCAGCCTTTTTGCAGGGGTGTGGAATTCCTTGGGACTGAATTCCTTTGCCGACTTGCCAAACATTGGCTTTGTTTGCAGAATTTAATACCAGGGCAAATTTGGGTTACAAAAATAGACATTTTGTCTGAATTTGTTTTCAATAAAAGGGTTCATTTAAGCGTGCATATCAATACCATGAAGATATTGTTGCAGAGCATAGTTTTTCTTCAAGTGTTTTTCAATAATTTGAAATGTGAGTTTATTTTATTTTTAATTTTCAAAGAAATATTAACTTAAGACACTCATATACATAGGGCATATATTAAATTTATGTAATTCACAAACATTGTTATTTCATATTTTGTTTTAAGTAACCCTTGTAGTTAAAGGTAAAATGCCTGGGTGCAAGGTACCCAGGAGTTCTGAGTTCAAATCTCAGCAGGGGTCAAATTGTAACCAATTAGATATCAGTTTTGTGAAATATATGAATTTAATATATTCAAATATAGTAATATTTTAACCCTTTCCATACTGTTTACAGCACTGTTGTGGAAATGTGGACCTTCTCTACAGCACAAAGGCTTATTTTTGAAAGATTGTTGAAAGCCGCATAAAACCCCATTCAAACAAACAAAATAAACCAAGGCCTTTTTTGTTCATGATCTTAATAAAGTGAAATATCAGTCTATATGAATTATTGTATTGTAAATAATGCAGTGATATGTTTCATCATCATAATAATTTTATTCATTTGCTTTAAGGTTGTGGACCCGTAATAGTTACTCAATGTTTGGGGAGTAGTAAACTTTATCTTCAATAATCTTAAAAACTTCTTCTCCTGAACCACTGGGCCAATTTCAATGAAACTTTGCCAGAATGTTCCTTGGGTGACCCTCTTTAAAAATTGTTGGCTAAATTCTGATTGGCCCATAAATATGGTCGTGGCAGGGCGTGGCATTTTTCACTTTGAAATCTTTGAACGACATCTCCTCCTGAACCAATGGGCCGATTTCAATGAAACTTTACCAGAATGTTCCTTGGGTGACCCATTTCAAAAATTGTTCATAAAATTTGATTGGCCCATAAATAGGGGTGTGGCAGGGCGGGACTTATTTTTCACTTTGAAATCTTTGAATGACATCTCCTCCTGAACCACTGGGCCAATTTCAATGAAACTTTACCAGAATGTTCCTTGGGTAACCCTTTCCTGAAATTGTTTGTAAATTTTGATTGGCCTATAAATATTGGCATGGCAGGGCGGGACTTATTTTGAGCCGAAATCTTTTAAAGACATCTCCTCCTGAACCACTGAGATGATTTCAATGAAACTTTACCAGAATGTTCTTTTGGAGACTCTTTTTCAAAAATTGTTCTTTAATTTTTTTAATTTGCCTTTAAATATGGTCGTTGCAGGGCGGGCTTAATTTTAGCCCGCTATCTTTGAACGACATCTCCTCCTGAACCACTTGGCCAAATTCAATGAAACTTTACCAGAATGTTCTTTTGGAGACTCTTTTTCAAAAATTGTTTGTAAAATGTTGACTGGCCCATAAATATGGGCATGGTAGGGGGGGGCTTATTTTGAGTGGCCTCAGTAAAAAATGGGTGGACAGGGTCACTTTAAATTCTTGGAATAACATCTCCACATCAGCAAATGTGAATGAAAGTTACTTTGATGGGTTCCACTGGACCAATAAAATTCAGGTGAGCGGTTTAGGGCCATTCTGGCCCTCTTGTTTTAAAACAATATCTCCTTTTAAACCATTTGACTAATTTCAATGAAACTTTGCCCAAAATTGTACTTGGATGACATCAACTAGACCAATGAAATTTAGATGAGTTATTTAGGTCCATTCTGTACCTTATGTTTTGCAAACCGAATCCCTAATGATCATAAGAAAAGTAAACAAATGAGTTACTGGTATAGTTTCAAAACATTTGAATTGGAAATAAAAGTTAAGCCTGAAGATGAAATTCCTTCTGCAAACTCATTACATTAATGTAAAAGAGTGTTAAGCCTTTCATAATACATTTTGAAAGACAACAATTAGAGACTGCGATCGTTTTGAGGCTTTGCCTTTTTCATATTATGCATAGCGCCCGTGTTCTAAATACAATGTATTTTAAAATTGGGTTTAACGATTGTTAGAAATCCGCTATCCGCTATCCGCGGGACCGCTATAGGCAGGTCTAATGCTATGGAAAATACATCAAATTTTTAGATGTAGACAATGTATGCATGTCCAAAAATGGCTCTTTATTGTTTGAAGTTGTCCGGAAAATCAATGTTGTAACTCCGTACACCACGTACGGTATCTGACGTCATTTGGTCTCTGGGCCCGGTAAAACGCAAAACCTCCCAAGAAAGGCACTGGTATTTCTCCTTGGGATGTACCATCTTGGAAGGTATTGCTCTTTAATATCCACGGCAGAAGACTTCTTTGTGAATGCGATCGTTTTCCGTTACCAATGCAATAAAAGAAAGAAGAAAACAAACTGAAGTGTAAATAACAAAAAGGTGCGAAACGTTGACCGCGCGTCGTGCGAATTAATTTCCCTCACAGCCCCCACAACGGCATTTAGATCGGCGGAAGTATGCCTTAACTCGGTAGAATTTGAGTTGCCTAATACAGATTAAGACGATTGTCTGTAGTAGACGACGTAAAGATATATAAGTTAACAGAAAAAGACATATTGTCTACCCGAAATATAAACATGAACCACTCAACGTAGACCTGATGGCTTAAATATTAGCTTTCCATCAGTTATTTTTAAGAAAACAAAGCGGACTGAGTTAATAATCGATTTTAGATGTTTGAGATTAAAATGTCCTAATTTCCTGTACAGCTTTATCTTAGTTACGACATTCTAGCCACAACCCGAAAAAACTCAAAATTTCTGAAATGTGTACAGAATTGATTATCGAAGAGAGGTTCGCCTAGAACACATTGCACGTGTGCCTCCGTTGAGCGTTTCTCACCCAAAATACTTTGAAAGAGCCAATACAATATTCCCCTTCCGCGTAAACACAGGTTATACGGTAATTTGAGTTAGGCGGAGTAGGCTACCGGCTATATATAGAATACATGTACATTGTCAATAGCAGACGACGTAGTTTAATTTATTCTTGGACGATATTAAAATGTCCAATTTGTTCTTGGATTGATTGATTGAATGGGTTTTACGCCGCGACCGGATTAAATTGATTCCTGGTACTTCCTTCACCTGTACTACCATAACACCCTTTCCTAGCCCCCGACTGCTATCTCACATAGGTTTACGATTATCTACCCATTGGTGAAAGACAAACGTCGGAAAGGATATTTGCCGCCACCGGGGATCGAACCCACGACTTCCAGATTGGAAGTCTTATGCCTAACAAACTGCGCTATGGTTGCGGCTTGTTATTGGAAGACCCCTCAACTGAGAGCAAATGACTTATATTTTAGGCTCCTTTCTTAGTAAAAGTGTTAAAACCACGGAGAGAGTCAAAAGTTGACTTTTATGTGTTCGTGATCAGAGTGTCCTAACTCGCTAAAGTAATACAGGCGATTTACGACATTCTTGTCACAAACCCTAAAACAGCAAAATTCCTGGAAATGTTCGGGATTGTTCACCGAGGTGATCTAGACCCAAGAAGTTCTGCATTAGTGAGAGATCTTCCTAAAAGCCGAGTATGTAAATGCGGGTCACCTATATTTTATCACCCTTACACCACGGGAAAACCCAATAGGCAAATAACCGCCTTGTCTATTAATAGCATTCATGCGCGAACCCCCCCCCCCTCCAAAAAAAATCGCGTGGCCTATGACTGGCAGATGATTTCGCGTTTAAAAGATGTCTTTGATTAATGTTCTTATTGTATAGAATTCTTGAATAGTGCCATTTTCCAAATGCTCAGTTGTCGAGCGGAGGTAAGTCTTGTAAAAAAGAAAATTGAACCAAAGCCGGTACTACTTTTTTAAAAAGCTAATAACAACTGACGGGATAGTTCTCACGTAGTACTAACACTGGGTGACGTTGAAACGTCCCCCAAAAACGAAGAAAATAGTTAAATAATAAGCGATATACGATAAAGTAATCTCTGTCTGACCGCATATTGATGTATTGAAGATGTCCGATACCTTCCAAAATTTTATGGATACCCTCGAAGGTGTGACACACCCTTTTCGACATTTTTTCTTTCGCTAATGTGAAAATAATCGTAAATATTTGTGGAATATTAGCTTTAATTTTTAAAAAAGAAGGATGATATGATGTCACTGGTGAGAGAAATACAGTTAACAACGTCGTGAAATTGATACGGTGAGCGATTTTAGAATGGGTTGGAATGAAATTGAATGAGTGTGGAGCGAGTTTTGAGTAAATTTTACGGGGGGTAATCCACTATCGATAGTTTTGCTCCGGGTGAACAAAATAAGAGATATTTATAACCTCCTTTTAATAAATAATACATAATTTCCTGTTTGTGTGCCTTCATTGACCAATCAGACATTGATAACAACCACATCAGCCAATGAAATCGTAGAATAATTCGATCAATTTGAATTAAATGTTGATCATTTTGAACGATTTCATTTCATTTTTTTTTTGAAGATTTTGGAATTATTTTGATCGAGTTGAGTGAGTGTTTGGAATGAATGAATGGAGCGTTGTGTGAGCGAGTTAGAATGGTTTTGATCGGAATGAGTGTCAATCTTACGATGTTTTTAACCATAAATCATGATAAGGCGATCTAGCCGCGCTACATGATTATAGAAAATATTTTAAAGGACGCTTAGCCCCATTTAAATACAGTTAGTAACATCGTGAAATTGACATTCATCTCAATCAAAACCTTTCGAAATCTCTCAATCAGCGCTCTATTCATTCATTCATTTCAAACACTCTCTTAAACCATTAAAAACGCTCCATTATGACTCTAAAAGATAATGAAAGAATTACATCAAAAAGAATAAACATATATCTATAAAAAAAAAAAAAAAAAAAAAAAAAAAAAAAAACACGATTTCACTGACACGATTGCAATGGTATGCGTCTGATAGGTTCTTGCAGAAAAATGTAGCTATTTATAGGACTTGTATGCAAATATTATTTAAAAGAGGTTATAAATATCGCTTATTTTGTTCATCCTGACCAAAATTAGCGATATTGTTTTACCTCCCTATAAATTCACTGAATGCTCACTCATAGCACTCAATCAGTGTCATCCAAATTCATTCATCTTGTCAATTTCACAATGTTGTTATCTTTAACCAATCAAACACAAAAATGAATTACGAGTCCATTTTCATGTGACACTAAAATAGCTGTACCTAAATCTTTATTAAAATGATATTCATAGCATGCTGCGATATATAAAAGACGACATATAGCGGTCTTAATTCGTTAATTTGTTGAACGTCATGCTTAGAAAAGCCATCAGAAATACTTGTTATTTTCCATCTTGTTTTACTTATCAATCATATTTATCTCATAATCAAATCTTTCTTTATACCATAGTCAAATATGCTTTATGCCATAGTCAAATCTATCATTAATGCGAAAGCCAATCTATATTTGTACCAAAATGTACCATTGAAAATCAATCTTTCACCGGAACATAACTATCTTGATTCATTTTATAATGATGTTACATGTTACATGTAAGGAACCTACAAGAAATACAGTTTTTCTTGTAGGTTCCTATTTTTCTTTAGAAGACTGAACATTGTACGTTAAACAAAGGGAATGGCCTATCATAAATTGTTAGAGCTTGTGGCCAAATCCGCTTACTTATGTTTTATTTTGCTTACAGGAATATTGCATGTATACGTATATACGACTGACAATAAAATATGTTTAATCTGTACAAAAGTCAAATAGTCTATTCTTTTCTCTCGGAGTCATAACCAACATTATGCAATTGTCAATTTTTTTAAATGCAGTCTTAATCTATCTTACAATTTTATTTGACTATATTTCCTTCTCAATTTTCATAATACACTTAAAAACATTGTGAAATTGACACTCATTCCGATCGAAACATTCTAAATCATTCACTCTGCACTTAATTCATTCATTTCAAACACACACTCAAACCATTTAAAAACGCTCCAATACCACTAAAGTGATAAGACTAACAAAATACATTCAAAATAAAATTCTGATGATAAAATCTACGATTTCACTAACATAATTGAATTTTTTAAGCGTATGATGAGTTCGTGAAGACATAAAAAGCTATTCATAGAACCTGTTTGCATATTTTATTAAAGGAGAAGGGTAATAAATCCTGCACAATATTAGCGATATTGGATTACCTCCCTTGAATTTAACTCTAAACTCGCACTACACACTCATTTAATCTTATTCCAAAATCATCCATTTTGTCAATTTCATGATGTTCTGAGCCATACCTCTAGTAATTTTCAGATACATTTGTTTAATTGTTAACGTTATCAAATTGTTTAATTCTGAAGTTCGTAAACCTTTTCGCACGCCATGCTGAGTTCACAATCTTGCACATTCTATATAATGGGATTATTTTTGAACGTGAGTTTTAATTTTAAAAAGAGGTCAACTCTATAATATAGCATATCAAATATCTAGGTTTTATACCAGCTTGATTGAGACGTTGATCAATTGAGTTCATTTCATAAAGATACGAAAAAGTATGACCCCTTTTAAGGACTACAATGAGTCGTCGTTGGATGATCAAAACATTGTAACTACAGCTTGTTCAAGCTGTAGTTACGATATTTTGACTGTCCACCGACAAAGTGTCATGAGAAGTCATCAAGCTTACATAAGCACCAAAGGGGTTCCGTTGAAGACGAAAGATGCGATGATTTGTTAGTTTTTTGTCCTTGTGAACGTGATTCAACATATAAACCTTAAGCCTCGTTTACATTTGGCCTACGGAGCCCGTACGGCGCCCGTATCTCGCCGTAAGCATAAAATCGTGCGATGCCCGTGCGACGACATACGGTGCCCGTGCGATCATCGCACGGTTTAACGGGCACCGCAGACACCTGCGATCTCGTTTAAAAAAATGTTATACACATCTTTCAAAATCGCAAGCCCGTAGCCTTGTGCGGACACCGCACGGTCGCCGTACGGACATCGCACGGAGGCCTTGCGATGATCGCGCGGAAATCGTACGATATCTTAACTATCAAACATTCAAAATAAAACCCGTAGAATCGTGCGATGACCGCACGGCATCCTCTCGATATCCGTACGGAACCCGTACGATCTCCGCACGGGAATCTCAGGATTACCCTGCGATATCGTACGGGACCCGTACGGTCTCCTTTAGGCATGTTCCCCCCAAACATTTTTAAAAATCGCACGGTCGCCGTGCGGCATTGTGAACACAAACGCCGCAGACCGTAGCTGTCTGCGATGTCAAAAAAATCGTAAGAAAAATCGCAGGCTGCGATATCGTACGGCGACCGTGGCAAATGTAAACTAGGCTTTAATCCAGATGAATCGATATCTTGCATCGAAGAAAATTACCAATTTATGGACTATTTTTATTCAATAATTAGGTAGAAATCAATAAGTGTATGCTTTTTTCAGATTGCATATGTGTGCAAGATGATCTAAGTCTATATCTCTTTCGTGTACAACAGTAGATGGTTTAAGTTCTTTACCCTTTAATAGATACGGTTTTTTTTAGCCCCTTTTCAAATGATACTTCTTAAGTCAGTTTTTTAACAGAACAAATATCTATTTACGACTTATACACAAGGTACATCGTCAACAACATATTCAGTACAACAAAAAGTCGGACACATGAATCAATAGCGTTTCAATACAATTTGGTCATTTATCGATGCAAATCGTTTAGAGAATGCGTAATATTTCTTGGAAATATTTTATCAATTTACTTACGTTGGGTGTGACTAGTTTTCTTTTTCACTTCGTTGAAATCGGTATGTAGGCCGTACTTTTGTATAAGCCGCATTCGTGAAATTTACAGCTTTTTTTTTAATCCGCGGTTTGTTGTCCGGGGGTACGGTAATAGTCATTGAAGCCCCCCCCCTTTCTTTCTCAAAAGATAAACTCCATATTCAACAGAGATCTTAATTATGATGCAAACATTTTCAGCAAGTAACAAGACAGATTAAACCCAATTGTGACTTCTAGATTAATGTTAGTAAACTGATCATTCTGACGCCTTATATCGAGGTCTATCAGAATGTCATAATTTTCAACAGAGATCCTCCTTAATATGTCCTTTTTAACATTTTATGTTTGAAAGAGATTTAGCTTAATGTATAATCCTGTAGATTAGTACATTTTTTAATAGAGATCTTCCCTATGACCATCTAAATATTTAACAACCTCAAACATGAGTAAATATTATGACCCTTTAGATTGGTAACCATTTTAGATAGGGGTCTTTGCAAGGACCATCTAAATATTTCAGCAAAATAAAAAGAGCGGAAATTGTGACGAAAACTGGACGACAAACAATCGAATTTAACAAAAGCTTACAATGAAACGTGCCCAGGTGAGCTGAAAACCTTCTGGAATATCAAAAATATGAACCAGATTCGGAGGGGTTTTTTTGTGGGATTTAGTACTATAAAAACGGACGAGGCATTTTGGATAATTGCTCTGACATTTTTAAACTCCCACATTAAAGAAATTTAAACTTTTAATATTCACCTTTTGAACGCTTTTTTAGTTATTTTTTTTTTCTTTTTTACACATTTTGTATTCTTCCTTTGAAAAATGACGGTGACATTCGACGAATTTATATGCATAAATAAGTCAAAATATCCGTATTAGTTCCTCAACGTTTCGGATGTAATGAACTTTAATAGTGTTAACATGATTGTATTAGAAAACCTCGGTCAGCGTTGGGAAAGATCATGAGTTCCGAAAATTTGCGGGACTTTTACGGGTCCATTACTTTAAATATCATCTGTTACACATTGATTGTCATTTCCTTAACATGCTACATTTGTATTATTTCATGTTGTGACTATGAGCCTATGAGCTTAATGTCAAAATAAAGATATGTTATTTTCTGATATATCATTGTATAATTGATAACATTAATGATTTTTGATTGATTTTTGAATTAGTGGGAGGATCGGATGTTTAATGAAATTAAAGGAAGGTAATACAATTTGTCCACTTGGACGAAATTGGCGATATCATTTTACCTCCCTTTAAAAGGGTCAACTTAGTTTTCTGTAGGTTGTCTTCGTGGATGAATAAGACGCTTTGAAATCCAGAACTGCTTATAAACTAGTGAAATGATTTGGATATCAAGGATTTGAATCGATGATCTATAATTTGTTCTCACCAATCGGTTGATGATCGGAAACCTATATGAGATAGCAGCTGGAGGCTAGGAAAGGGTGTGATGGTAGTACTGGTGAGGGAAATACCAGGAATCCATTGGTAGTTACTCCAGCCTCCTCGCTATAACTGAAAGGTTTTCGAAAGTCGGGTATCCCCCCCCCCCATTTAAACAAACAAATCGATGACCCACAGTAAAAAACATCTTGAAATTGACATGGTAAATGATTTTGGAATGATTTAGAAATTAGAGTGAATGAGTGTGAGGAGCGAGTTTTGAGTGAATTAAATGGGAAGTAATCATATATCGCAAATTTTGTTCAGGATGAACAAAATTGCGATATTGGTTACCTCCCTTTAATAAAAAATGCATTCAAGTTTTTTACCTAGCTTCCTATTTTTCAAGAAGCTATGAGAAACTAACGATTTGAATTATGTCGGTGAAATCGCGATTTTTCTTTTTTTCTAATTGTTTTGAATGACGTTTTTGATTCCATATTTTTCAATGGGTTTTAGCGTTTTTGAATGGCTTGAGTTAGTGTTTGGAGTGAATGATGAATGTCAATTTCAAGATGTTTTTTTACTGTTTATGATTATTGTGCTTTCTTTTTATCATAATATTTTTTTTTTTTCAATCCAGACATACCTTGCAACATGTCGCTGTAGTTTACAAGCAAAACGTCAGAAAACCTGAATATTCAATCAAAGTCAGAAATAACCGTATGCATTCAACCAATCAAGAACAAGAATATAAAAAGACGTAGATTCTTATTGCCCAATTAAGACCTACATGCAGAGCATGTATAGGGCAAAGGTTGTCGAAATCTTCTTTTTTTACATGTATAACGAAACTACTACACAAAAAGGGGGTTATTGCCTAACAGTGAATTCAATAATGCATAAAAAATATAGGCCACTGAAAGTCTCTTGCCTATAAATTTGATAATCAGTTTACCAAAGAATTACCATTTAAATTCAGAAAATCCATGTGGTCAAAGGGCATTGTTGATTCTTAAAATAATGATATAGAATAAAACCTCTTGGGGGTATAGGTTTCTCAAGGGAAAGAGATATGACATGATATATTTTATGTTATCATCAGATAAGGGAAATGCTCAAGTTTGTTACGCCTTAGAAACCTACGCCTGCATCGACGACGACACCAGAGTGCTGACGAAAAGTCGTCTGTGTGAAAAGTGTGGTGTTTTAAATTTTGTCCATTTTCACGTGACTTGTCTCACACAATTTCATGAAATGTCACAGGAGTCACCTCGTAGTTTGTCCTTTATGAGTGTATTGTTTAACATCCCACTAACATCTGTTTGTAGTTGGTTATGTTAGCCAATCGATTAGTAAAATTATCTTACATAATTCAGGAAGTCAACATTTATTATTGAATGTCTACATCCATCAATTTCTTTGACTTTTGAACTTTTCAAGTTTATGCGTTAATTTCATATATAAATCAAAGTGCTGTCAGCACTGTAAATCGGACATCATTGAGAGGCTGGGATAGTGCAATAGTTCGCCAATCAAAAGTTCTCAAATTTGGACAATAAAAGTTGGTAAAATATTTGCCCAATTTGTGAGTTTTTTGTCTTAACACTTCATCTTTTCGAGGACATCGCCAGCTCATCCAACCTCGTGGGTCCGATTTTGAAAGTTTGCTGATTCGATAGCCCTCTGCTAGTCTAAATTATTTCTTAGCAGATTTTTTTATGTTGTTATAATGAGCACACGCCAAGCTAAAAGCCTGTCTGTTAATATTATTCCTCTCTCTAGAGTTTAAAAGCCTGTTTAGCAACAAAACATTTTTCATTAAACTATTTACAATTTTGATTACCAACATGTTTGTTTTTCAAGCATTGGGTTTTCCCAAATACTATAAATGCATTTTCCCTCAAGAAACACGTGAAATCGGCAACTATGCTATTTATATCTTTGGTTTCTGACCAATCGATTAAATCTAGCAGCACTCTATGATTATTCATGAATTATTCTAAAAATAGATCGCTCTTACTGCTATCCTATATCAGTTTATCGTATGTTTTTGTCGGTTTATTTGTTGTTGAATATTTTTTCTTCATACTCAAATTTGAATTTATTGTAAATAGGATTGGAGCGTGATCAGAGTGCTCATTGAAATCAAATATTTTAAAATTACAAAATTATTTCTATTTGTTTACACATAGTCAACAGTACTCATTCCACCAGTAGACTTCCCACGCTCCCTGTCAGAGTGCAGACGACCATTGACCTTAATGGACACATTTCGAGCAGACGATGTCCATTGCATCTACCACGTGGAGTGAATTTACGCGTGGGTTTTGACCGAGTGATAATCATAACAGAATTTGATTGGTTGTCAGCCCTACAACTGGTAAATGACCGTTCGAGAAAAAAATCAGAGTAGTAATATTGTAAGTGCTACAAATTTATTTTACAGTTAACCTATTGTACGTTTCAACTCCTTTACTCAACCGAAAATCTTGTTATAAACACTGAAAATACTAACTGGTAATTACTAAAAGCGAAAATTACATCAAATTTTGTATTAGCATCTTCTCTATTTGTCGAAAAGTAAATAAGATAAAAACAAAGTTTGTAGATTGTGACTGAAAAGGCCGTTTCTTCGGTGCTTGAAAACACATTATTTGGTTTGAACACATTGCTCAGAAGATAAAGGTAAAAATGTAGTGGGTCAAACAGACTGGATTTCTGGAGACCGGTATAAATCTCCGATTTAAAAATGTAAATGTTTGAATGGCTGAAAGGCATGTTTATTGTCTTCACGTGCATTGGAAAAACAAGGGACAAACATGGTCAATGTTTTATCAATTTGGCAACTTGTAGCGTCGTCATGAAAATCTTATTTTCTTGTCGGTCGAGCTTGATGTTACCTTTTTCACAACAGTTTGGTATATATGTGCGTAACCACGTCCACCAGTCCGATTGTGTCAATAACTGCTACTTGTATTGACAAACTTCGAAATACCTTGGCACAATTCTTCACCATCATAGATAGACACGTATTTAAAAGAATCATTTTGATAGCTCGACGGTCACTAGCCAAGGTCAAATTTTGCCAAGACCATAACGTCTCTTTTTATAGATGGATACCAACATAACCTTTTATCAACTTGGGATAGAAGCTGGTTATCCAAAATTTGGATTTACTACATACGCTGTGGCATCGGCCATAGAAGAATGTTTGTTTTCATTAGAAAACATATAATCAACATACATTGTAACATACAACTCGTCATTATGTTTCATTGACACGACTATGTTGTATTAGAATGGTGTCAATACAAGTATAACATGATCACGAGTTAAAATGGAGGATCCTTTCATCACTAACAGTGTTGTTAGAACGTAACGATTAGACAAATGTAGGTTAAGTTAGAATAATTATGTGTTACGACATTTTGGCATCTTATGTAGGTGTACAACCCTTTGTGTTGTGTATGCTCACAAAAGTAAATAAAACGCCCCCCCCCCCCCCAAAAAAAAAAAAAACCAGACAGTTTTGGTTCCAATCGAGCCAAACTAAATTTGTATAAAGTACTTGGACCTGTACATAAAATACCTGGCAAACTTCTTCAACACGCAGTCAAATACGTGGAGCATGTCTTTACAGTTAGTTACATCGTAAAATTGACATTCATCTCAATCAAAACCATTCTAAATTGCTCACTCAGCGCTCCATTCATTCATCACAAACACTCACTCAAACCATTCAAAAACGCTCAAACCCATTTGAAAATATAGGCTAACCAGCGTCATTCAAAATAGATTTTAATTGAGAAATATCACGATTTCGCACAAAGAATTCAAATTATTAGCGTCTCATAGGTTCTTGAAGAAATAGGAAGCTATGTATAGAACTTGAATATACTTTTTATTAAGGGGAGGTAATCAATATAGCAAATTTTGTTCATCTTGAACAAAATTTACGATATAGGATTACCTCCCATTAAATTCACTCAAAACTCGCTCCACACACTCATTCGATTTCATTCCAAAATCATTCCAAAATCAATCATCTAGTCAATTTCACGATGTTATTAACTGTAGCATGTTTCTGGAATAAGCTATTGATGTTTGAATAGCACTCTTAGTTTGATATCTTTCAGTCTTTATTTTCCACATATACACCACCCAATTCATTTGATTGTGTTTAAACTGTTTAAACTGTTTCAACTGTTTTCAACTCATGCGTTTCTTGGCTTAAGTTTTCAGGTCTGAATTTATTTGATCTGTTTAGAAAAGATTAGAACAATGCTGAGGTCAAAACTGACAATAAAAACAGACCTCATTTGATGTTTCATTTGAAACACGACTTGTGTTTTATCCCTTTGCCCTGTCGGCCCGATTAGCTCAGTTGGTAGAGCACCGGACTTCAAAACCATTAAAGGTCGACTGGGTGGGTTCGATTCCCGGGCTGGCAAACTAACAAACTAATTGTCTTTCGGATTAGACGTTAAACCGAGGTCCCGTGAGACGTTGCTTTACACTGAGCACGTTAAAGAACCATGGCGGATGTCAGCAGTAGTTGCGTTATATATCCTTGCACTATCCCCCGTAACAACTAACCGTCTTCTGGGTGCGTCGCTCATATGGGCATGTGCTACGGTAGCGGCGATAGATAAACGGAAATACACATAAATCCCTTTGCACTAGGAAAAACGTGTATACCCATAACATACAGTTAGTAATATCGTGAAATTGACATTTAAATCAATCAAAACCATTCTAAAGCGCTCACTCAGCGCTCCAATCATTCATTCCTTACACTCACTCAAACCATTCAGAAACGTTCCAAACTAACTGAAAAACATATAACAACTTCGTTCAAAATAGAAATAGCTGGGAAATAGATCGGGATTTCACTTATTTAATTGAAATTGTAAGCGTCTGATAGGATCTTGAAGAAATAGGGAGCTATCTATAGAACTTCAATGCATATTTCATTAAAGGGAGGTAATCAATATTGCTAATTTTGTTCATCCTGAACAAAATTTGCAATACTGGATGACCTCCCATTAAATTCACTCAAAACTCGCTCCATACACTCATTCAATTTCATTCCTAAATCATTCCATAATCATTCAGCTTGTAAATTTCACGATGTTGTTAACTGTAATCACAACCATAACAATGGCTCTATTGTTTCGTTACCAAGGCTTTGTTTAGAGATTAGTACAATAATAAAATTGTTGAATTTCCAAACGTTCAAAAATCGTTCAAAACGCTTCACAGAGAGATCGATCATTCTATATCATTATTGGCTTTCAATGGTTTAGAAGCACTTAATCGCGAAGATACACAAATTTATTTATAGATCAGTACGCAAAGGGAGCTAATAGAATATAGCTAAACGAAATAAGCGTTCAACTCGATAAATTTCGTTCTGAAATTGTTCCAAAAAGTCGTTCATTTTGTCAACTTCGTGATATTGTTTACTGTATGAGTCATCAATACGATGATAACCAAATATCAAAAATAAAAAAAATCAAAACCAAGACGATGTGCGCTTTCCGTAGTAAGTTTTAACCAGGTCTAATTATTCGGTTTATTGAACTTGCATTGATTGGTCGGAAACATAATGTAAAGTTCATGTAAATTAAGGCCAAAAAAGCAGATTTTTTGCATCAAATATGTTATATAAGTTCAAAAAACCCCACAATGATCACGTTGGGTATAACGTTTCACATTCGATCACATTATTAATTACAATTAAAAGGTTAATATCTAGTTTCTTGTTGTTTTTTTCTACAAATATATGGCAAAAATATATCATCGGCATGTGCGTGACATTTCAACTAAATTTGAAATTAGGCTAAATAAAGACTAAGATCATGCTTTGAATACAAACTGTCTGATCACAGTTTTTTAGTATGACTACGGAATATGTCACACGTGAGAGAAAACCCTTGCAGTCAGTCAGGGGCTCGAACCCGGGACTTCTCGCTTACAGAGCGAATAATCTATCGACCGCTTTACAGTAAAGTTGTAGAGTTACATATTATCCAAGATAAATGCCCTGGCAGGGCGGAGCCTAAGTAACGGGTCGTTGCACTGAAGGTTAAGGCAAATCAGCTTTTATCTAAAATAACCTACTTCTGAAGAGAGTCGACATAAATAATTTGAGATTATAAATCGTAGATTGGTTACCAAATCCTCGTAACTTCAGCTTAATCAAGCTGAAGTTACGAGGCCTTGGTTACCAAACGATGAAATGTGTTCACTGTCTCAAAGCACGTGAATCCTTTAGGTTTTAGGATACAGTTATTTGCACACGTTAACGATGAATACCGACTAAAATTCGAAAGAACCCAAACTATTGAACAGTAAACTCGCCCAAATTACGTCACGGTTAAGCTCCGCCCTGCAAGTTCATTGATTACGCAGAATATCAAGCTACAAGATTGATTAAGCATAAACAACGCATGTGCGGTAAGAAGCTTGAATTGTATTCAAGAAGAGGATTGTTTTCACGAGACGAATTAGAATTACGTCATCGCGAACGTTACATTTTTAACAACTAAACTTAAATAACCAACGCTAACTTACCGAGCACCTTCAAATCTTACAACTTTTCACGATAAAATGCAAATAAATTGTTTTTGAACAGAGAATTTAAAGCATAAAATGTTAAACAAGGTGCACGTCATTTTCGCCAGTGATTTCGCAATCCGTAGAAAAGTGCACTTGTTTGTTTGTGCCGAAAGACGTAAGTTATGGGTCCCGTTATGTAATTACACGTTTGTTCAAAAACTCAGCTCTCGTAGAACCCCAGCTACGAATAACCAATCATAGCGGAAAACGACCCAGACATTTTAAATACATCTTAAAATAAGTTGAAGTTACAGTTAACAACATCGTGAAATTGACATGCTGAACGATTTTGGAATGAAATTGAATGACTGTCTGGAAAGAGTTTTGAGCGAATTTAATGGGAGGTAATCCAATATCGCATTTTCTGTACAGGATGAACACAATTACCGATATCGATTACCTCCCTTTAAATAAAATATGCATACAAGTTTTGTAAATAGCTTCCTATTTCTTCAAGAACCAATTAGACACTTGCAATTTTAATCACGAAAGTGAAATCGCGATTTTTGTTTTTTTAGCGCAAATCAATTTGATTGTAGCTGTTTTTATGTTTTTCAGAACGTTTGGTGCGGTTTGTATGGTTTAAGTGAGTGTTTGGAGTGAATGAATGAATGAATGAATGAATAAATGAATGAATGAATGAATGAATGAATGAATGAATGAATGAATGAATGAATGAATGAATGAATGAATGAATGAATGGAGCGCTGAGAGAGTGATTTGGAATTGTTTTGATCGAGATGAACATCAATATCACGATGTATCTAAGTGTTATACATCGTAAAATAAGTTTAAGTTGACGACGACCAATACTTCGCTGTCTTTATTTTCGCTTATTATCAATAACATCTTAGTATATAATATCATATCTTTGAAAGTAACATAAAAAATCTAATGAGATGATACCACGGCGAAAATCATATACAGGATGCAATTGAGAAATATTGTAACATATAGAAGAAATCAGGGTTTTCCACGTAAAGCCAAGCTACAAGATAGATTATTTTTGCTTAGCTCATAGCCTTGAGATTGCTTAATTTGCTGAACTTGTAGAAATGTTTCGAGATGTCAATTAGCCTGTTTCACGCTGATGACGTAAGCTAGTACATGCCCGTACAAGTATCGGACGTACGTCACAAGATAGTTGTGGTCAAACATTCCTTTACATTCGACCAACAAACATATCTTCGATGGACGACTTGAATGTCACAAGTTCATCTTGATTCAAGATAATCCTACAGTTAGAAACATCATGAAATAGACACAATGACTGGTTTTGGAATGAAATTTAATGGGCGTGTGGAGCGACTTTTGGGTGAATTTAAGAATAGGGGGAGGGGAAATCCAACATCGCTAATTTTGTTCATCCTGAACAAAATTAGCGATTAGTGTTACGTATAACCCCCCTTAAATAAAAAAAATGCACACACGCTGTATGATTAGCTCTCCTAGCTCATCAAGAACCTATCAGACGCTTAGAAATTCCATTATGTCAGTAAAGTCGCGCTTTTTTTCTTGCATTTTTTTTTTTAAATTTTGAATGACGTTTATGATACTATCTTTTTCAATGAGTTTGGAGCGTTTTCGAAGGGTTTGAGTGAGTGTTTGGAATGAATGAATGGAGCGCTGAGCGAGTGTTTGGAATGGTTTCGATCGAAATGTGTGTCAATTTCACGATGTTGCAAACTGTATTCTTACAGTTAAAAACATCGTGAAATTGACACAAAGAAAGATATTGGAATAATTTTTCGAATGAAATCCAATGTGTGTGAAGTACGAGTTTTGTGTGAAATTAAAGGGAAATAATCCAATATTGCTAATTTTATTCAGGATTAACAAAATTAGGTTTACTTATTACCCAACCCCCTTAAAAAGATATACGTACATTTCTATTTGTGTGTCGTCGTGGACCAATCAGACACTTTAGAAATAAACACATATAAAATAAAATTATGGAACAATTTGAACGGTTTGAATTAAATGTTGATCATTTTGAACGATTTCGAAATGTTTTCTTATGATTTCGGAGCGGCTTTTTTTATCGATCCGAGTGAGTGTTTGGAAATGAAGGAGTAAAAAAATGAATGAATGAATGAATGAATGAATGAATGAATGAATGAATGAATGAATAAATGAATGAATGAATGAATGAATGAATGAATGAATGAATGAATGAATGAATGAATGAATGAATGAATGAATGAATGAATGAATGAAATGTTAAGTGAATAATTTAGAATGATTTTGGTCAGAATGTGTGTCAAGTTCACAATATTTTTAACTGTACGACAATTTGGTCACCAATCAACGTCATATTTTTATAGGTGCGCGATTTCACCGTATAAGTATCGCTTCGAGGTAATAAGATTTTTTAGTTTCATGCGTCCAATATATCACTTTAGTGGGATGAGCAGTTAGTGACTCGGTGAGGAACTTGTATTTTCTGGTGTGAGAAACAACAGGAAATCATAGTTAGGTAAACCAGTCTCTGTAATTCAATTGAAGTACATGTAATGTCAAAAGCGGCATAATACCCAATTCAACTAGACATACTTTGCAAGCCACGAATTGACTTTTTAGTCAAGGGAAGTAACTCGTACAAAAATAAAAACTACAAAGAACGCGATAATGTCCCCTGTCAATACACCAGTCCACCTGGACTTGTAACCTTCCCCTGATATTTCTATGTTCACAACGGTGTCCAAAATCAAAGTCCACCCTGTTTTCCAAATAAAAACTTTTTCACCACATTTAAGAATTTTTACTTCGCTTTGCGGGTAGTAGCGTATAGAATCGGTTTAATTTCAGAACGGTCGCAAATACTTTGGTATCCAAGTTGCAGGACAGAAGACCTCGTAGTTCCTAATTTTTGTCCGTCGTATTTTTCATAGAGTTGAACATTCCATACGTTAACTTGGTCATGGGAAGAAAATGTACATCACTGTGAACTACGATGAACTGTTGGAAAACAGTACAAAAAAAGGGTATTCTTTAATGCTTTTCAATGGATTTTCTAGATATAACCAAGGGCGTAGCTCCCATTACGCACATTACGAAACTGCGTAAAAGAAATAAAACCTCTTTCAAAAAATGTCGTCGATGAATAATCACAACATCGAAACTACAACTTATTTAAGCTTTAGTTACGATGTTTGATAATTCAGCAACGCCCAAATCATAAAAGGGGGAGCGGATGGATGACATTCATCTTTTGTCACGGTCCAAATATCGCCTTTACCCTGTATTTTTGGTCGCCCTCTGAGTACGTATGAATTTCAAAATCCTAGTTTCGCCTATAATAACTGTTGATTATCACTTGTTAGTTTCACAGCCAAATCAGGGAAATTACAACATAAAGTGAAACCCATCTTAATTGTAGTTGTAGTTGTTGATCTTAACATTTTAGTGATTTTGGAGCGTTTTAAATGGTTAGAGTGAGTGTTTAGAATGACTGAATGGAGCGCTGAGTGAGCGATATAGAATGGTTTTGATTGAGATAAATGTCAATTTCACGATGTAAGTAACTGTAATCGATCTAAAACTAAAATAAACAGCTGTTTCCTTTAATTTCGTAAAACAAAATTCACTATCGTTTCTGACATAATATTGTATCATAATCATGGTCAGACAAAAGGTTTGGGTTGAAGGATGTAAAAACTAAATGACCAAACGACAGGTTTATCTATCAAAATAGCGTAACTACTGTCTAAATGAAAGCTCGGTTACGCAGTCTTAAGACTAAAGTCACCAACAGTCTCTTATGCCATGCAGTGTTTTTTTGAAAAGTGGAAAAATACAAATTGTAATAATTTTGATAGATGGAAACTGCACAAAACATATAATGGCTGTATATTTCAAACATGAAACGACTTTTTTGTCCTAATTAGGCGATTAAGAATTATTGTCCTAGATGAGACAAGTACAGTCAACAACATAGTGAAATTGACACGGTGACCGATTTTTGAATGATATGGGATTGTTGTTGAATGAGTGGGACTCCAGGTTATACATGTATCTCTATTCATACAGCATTCAGGTAGATATCAAAGTACCTAAGAGAAGATTTATGCATATATCATGTATTGTTTATCCTTCTCTAGTTTGCTATATCTTCAAGTTTATAAATCCATCTTCAAAAAAGAACTAGAAAAAACCCACCCCAAGATGTTTTCAAGTTAGTTTGAAATAAAATGTAATCTCATGTAATCAGATGTAATCATGATTACATTGTAAAAGTAAGTGTAATTGTAATCGATTATATTGACATGTAATCGACCCCAGGTCTGAGTGGGAGGAGCGAGTTTTGAATTAATTAAGCTGTGTGCGGGGGGCGGGGGGGGGGGGGGGGTGTATATACACACAATCGACAATTTTGTCCCTTTTTTCTAGCATTTACATCTATGAAATACCAGACGGTCTATTATAACATGATAGTAGTTATTTTCATAATAAATAGCCAAGTCATTAATCTATGACCAACGACACGTTTTAACGTATGTCTAACAGTCCATTCTAAATAAACTTTTAACACCAATTATTATATGACAGATATATATGGAAACTATGTATCATTTCTTACTTAAAGTTGTTTGTTTGAATGGGTTTAACCCCGCTTTCAGCAATCTCGCAGTTATGTCGCGGCGGCCGGAGCACCTGACAATGGATTCCTGGTATTTCTTTCACCTGTACTAACATTACACCCTTCCCTAGCCTCCGACTGCTATTTCACATAGGTTTACGATTATCTACCCATTGGTGAAAGACAAACGTCGGAAAGGATTTTTGCCGCCACCGGGGATCGAAGCCACGACTTCCAGATTGGAAGTCTTATGCCTAACCAACTGCGTTCTTACTTAAAGGTTTGGTAAGTGTTATAAAAGACACCCAAAATTCTTAGATGATAATTGTTTGTTTTCGTGTAAGATCGATATATATATTTCATAATATCTTTCATTGGTAGGAAAACAAAAGAAATTTTAATCAAGCCTTTGCTGTTCAAAGATGTTAAAAATGTGTCGATCTTACACGAAAAACAAACGTGAACATAAATGGCTTGTTAAACAATACTGACTTTAAATCCTGCCAAACGCGAGGAAAATATTATGAAATTAAAATCAAAGTGCTGAAAGGGCTATCGGCTGGCACCGCATAGATAAGTTATCTTCTTTGCTAATATTCATCATAATACCAAAAAACGAGTTTAAATTCAATGAAAAGAAAAAAAATGCGTTCGAATGAATTCTCTTTAATTTAATAATTATCCTTTCAAATCGTCAGTGCAAAACAGGGTTACTGGTGATTTTCTTACTCAGACTAAGTCAATACTTTGCACACATTTGTCCTTTTTGGAACACATAATTCTTCATAAAGACCAATTGCAATTAATCATTCTCTTTACGTCTTCTTTCATTTCCGTTCAAATCATCGTCCAATTTTGCAGTTGAATCAAGTTTGAGCCTGTGCGTGAGATTTCCAACAAATTGAAATATGCGCAAAGCAAAGCCTCTGACCAGCCTGTGCATCTGCACAATCTGACCAGAGTCTTCACTGTGCCTTTAGTAGATAGATTAGGTCTCAAAGCATATGTAGACCATCAGGTAACTTAATATTTACAGTATTTGGCGTTTTTACGCTACTCAACGTTCGCACCTCACGAAAATAACTAATTGTTGGAAATGTTACGCACAGGCTCATTTATGCCCTGAAAAACAATTTTGATCAGCAGGCGTGATTGAAGACATAAGGTTCCTTCTTCCGTATTTACCGAATCATTTTTCACATTATCTTACGTTTAGCAGGCTTCATCTTTGTGAAGATATCACATGTTTCGAAGATATCACATGTTTCGTCGTATTTACGCAAAATTAATAACTGGCCCCTAGGGAAAGAAGTCAAAGAAATTGTCATTATGACTCTTTTCAAATGAAATTTAACAAAATTTAGCGCGATTCACAATGTAAACCTTAGTGACCTGACCTGACTTAATGACAGAAGTTTCAACAAAATCGAGATTAACACTAAGCAAAGATGATGTTGAACGACGGAGGAGGGCTTTAAAATGATCACCATAAAAACGGCGTGCCCATATGAGTTTAGATTACACTGGAGCTGAGAATATAGGCATAGACTTGCGTCATTTTCCAACCTTGAATAATTATATAGTCTTACTATTTATCTACTTACAGTAAAACATCGTGAATTTACATTCATTCCGACCAAAACCATTCTAAATCGCCCACTCAGTGCTCCATTCATTCATTCCAAACACTCAAATCGAGAGAAACCCGTTCCAAAAACTTTAGAAAACAGTCCGAAATCGGCCAAGACGATCAACATTTAATTCAATCCGATCAAAGAACGTTTTGGCTGGTGGGTATTTTAAAGTGTCTAATTGGTCCATGAAGATATACAAATAGAAAATTAAGCATATTTTATTAAAGGGGGTTAACACATATAGCTTATTTCGTCCATCCTGGATTACCTCCCTTGAATTTCACACAAAACTCGCCCCGTACACGCATTCAATTTCATTCCAAAATCATTTCGAAATCCTTCACCTTGCCAATTTCACGATATTGTTAACTATACCAACTCCTAACTCTGATTGGCTCAATTCGATCAAAATTCTTTTTCAAAACATGTTTGGAAGATTCCCTCTCTTGTTTCAATCCAAAATGTTAGGATGTTGAACTAGTTATTGTGCGGTGAAGGGTCATACATTAAAATAGAAGTTAAATTTTATTTCATTTTAGAATATTCAAATATAGCAGTCATTTATTTGTCCCAAAAATGTTGCATATACGAATTATTCAATATATAGTTACGATTTTCTAGCTCCAATTTCAAACGAAGTATAAATTTTAAAAAGTGATTTGTCATAATTTCAAGGCCTCATTTAACGTCAGTTTGTGTGAGGGACAGATAAAAAACTTGTCTAGTGAAACAAAAACATGAAATGTTATTAATTACCATTGCTAATGCGTTACGTTTACGTAAAGAATGAAATACTACGTACTGTTTCGTTTTCGCGTAAAATGACCTCTCCGAATTAAAGAGCAGAACAGTCTTTCTAAGTTCTTTTTAAAACCCAGTCCTAAGCAAACAAAATTGACCTCTTTGGCCCGTCTTGGAAACCACAAAGACTCGAACAAACGCCCACTGTATGTGAGATGTGAGTTTAAGGTAGTGGACACGTAATAGTTCCGCAATTTTTTGGAACTCATGATCTTTTACAATGTTGACCGAGGTTTTCTAATGAAAATCATTAGGAAACCTCGGTTAACACTGTTAAAGTTTATGTCTTCCGAAATATTGCGGGTATTTACGGGTCCACTACCTTAAGTTACTAGCATCGTGAATTTGATAAGGTTGGGCCTTTGGAATGTTTTTGAATGATTAAGGTAAGTGAATTTTAATGACATTAAGGGGAGGCAAATGACATTGCTTACCCCGTTTACTCTGATATTACCGATACTCTCCCTTTACGAAATTCTACTCACTGTTTGATTTTTTTAAAAAAAATCGATTAATTGGATTTAAAATTGGCGCTTTGCATTAATAACGTGGACTATTTTGTAAAATATATTTGAATAAAGCTATGGGGCTGTTTGAACAATTTCCGAATTTTGAATGATTTTGTGTTTGGAATGAATGACGGAATGCCTATCGGGCAATTTAGAATGGTTTTGATCGAGATAAGTGTCCATTTCACGATGCTATTAGCTCTATGTCGTACAATTTATACTGTAAACGCAATAAGTACTGTTTCATTTTCTTTTTTCAAAATCTGAGCGGATGGTATTTTTCAAAGTTTTGTTTAAATTAGACACACAAAATAAATATGATACGATAAAAAAAAACGAACATCTGTTTTGGGAAAAACCTTTTTTGTCTATATAAATATATTTTAAATAAAACCCTGAAATTGACACATGGGAGTGATTTGTAAAAATAAACCAAGTAAAGTATTAAGTATCGCTCATATTCTATTGTCTTTGTTGTTTTTAGAAAAGCAATCATTTTTAGGAATGATAATAGAATATGGGCGATAATTTGCTATCTTAACTATGGAATTATTCGATCAATACGAATGCAGTTGCGAAGAGTTTTGAATCAATCGGAACGTTTCTCAACTGCTTCGGAGCTTTTTGAATTCCTTGATATGATAGCTGAACGGGCTTTCTCGATTGTTTTTTGAGGTGAAGTGTCAATATCGCGAAGTTATGTACAGTGAAGAATATCGTAAAATTGACATGATGAATGATTTTGCATTGATTTTGGAATGTAATTGAATGAGCGTGCGGAGCAACTTTTTAGTGAATTTGAAGGGAGGTAATCTCACATCGCTAATTTTGTTCATCCTGAACAAAATTAGCGATATGTATGACCTCCCTTTCATAAAATATCACAAGTTCTATAAATAGCTTCCTATCTCTTCAAGAACCTTTTAGACGCTTATAATTTCAATAACATGTATATGAGTGAAAACGCGCTTTTTGTCTTGCTTTATCTTTTTTTCCAATTTTTTTTAATGACGATGATGATACTTTCTTTTTCAGTGAGTTTGGAGCGTTTTTAAAATGGTTCGGATGAATGTTAGGAATGAAAGAATGGAACACGGAGCGAGTGATTTAGAATGGTTTTGATCGAGATGAATGTCAATGTGGTTAACTGTACTGTAGTCTTAGATATCGAAAGTCGTAAATTAAACAATGCAAAAATCTATCTATTCTGAAATCTTCTGCCACATTTTCGTAGTTCATGCAAAAAATGTTGGATAAATTCTCCGTATTTAATGTACTTGTCAGAACGTTATGACATTGAAATGTGAAAATTAACGACGTAATTTTCGTTACGTTTTTAACGTAACTTAGACGCGTCTCACGCTAGCGTAATTTTGCAGGTAAACAGTGTGTGATCAAAGGTAATTTGTATAATGTTATGTTGGAATTTAATACCGTCTGTCAGAAATTATGATGAAATGATTGAAAATATCGATAACAGTTTCCGTCTATCATTATACAGAAAATGACACTGCATGTAAGAATACCGTGAATAACGCAATGTGAATAATCTTGGAATCATTTTTGGAATGAAATTGAATGAGAGGTTTCGGGTGTTTGAATGAAATGAGAATGAGGTAACAGTGTAGTTCTAATTAAAACGAAATAAACGAAACCACTTTTCTATAACCTCCCTTTACTCAAATTTATTTACTGTTATATGGTCCACTTTTAGAAACAGTTTGTATGCACTTTCACCCGAATTTCTTTATTTTAAAGGGTTAATTGTAGACGAGCGCTAAGAAATTATTACCTGATAAACGGAATAACATGTAAGTGTCTTAAAATATCAATGTCACCTGGTCTCGCCTGCGAGAAATTTTCATAACTCGGCAGAGCCTCGTCCTGATAAATTTTCCTAACCTCCACCAGATAACATTTATATTTTAAGACACTAACATATAACTCTCTATTTATAAACCTTGTATTCTTATAGCCATATTGACTTGCACAGTTATTAGACACTCTTCTTTAACTAATCATTATAATAAACTATCATATATCAATATACCCCTTAATATTTAACGAGAATTAGTTTATGAGAAAATAATGTTTGAAGTTTACACTTTTTAACATTATAGAAATGACCTCCGTGTAGACTGATTCAGATTTACCCAAAGATCTCTCGATTAGAATAAGGTTGATATCAATCCATTAGGTTATGATAAGTCAAATTTTACTTTATTTGGAAATTAACCAAATCCATTAAAGCCATTCAAATTCTTTGAAGGTATCAGATACAGAGTGAAATGTGATCGAAATCTATCATTAGTATCTGAGATATAGGTTTTAATAGTAAAAGGACTGACGAACACACGACGGACACAGTCATAACAAATGCCCGCTGGCCTTTCTGCCAATGGGGCTAAAAATCTAATTGGCATGCGGATGCTTAAGTGCTTAATCAGCGGCACTGAGTGTGTGTGTGGTGTAACAAAGTTCCGAAAACTAGTTACAGCTGATTAAAAGGGAGACTTTCATTCCACATATACATGTAACAATGTTGTGTCATTACAGTGATTAAGAATTGTTATACAATTTAGTGCACTGTGTATTCAACCCGTATTTTTTCGATGTTTCTTCTTATTTTTGCCATTAAAAACTACCAATCACGCTTTTTCCTCCCCTCGCAGTGCACTGTGTATTCAACCCAAACCCAAACTCAAATAGCATAGAAAACGAATACCATTTCCTACTGATTTGTCCGAAATATGATGAAATTAGTAAAAAATATCTTAAACGGTATTACTACGTTTGGCCAACTTTACAGAAATTTACAAATTTACTAACAAACAAATCAAAAATTGTTATTCTAAACCTATCTAAATACCTATACTTTGCTTTTCTCCAAAGAAAATGATATCTTTTTTGTTCACGTAATTGATATGTTCTTCTGTTAACCATGTCGAATCCTTTATTTTGTTTGATTCAATTTGTTTTTGCTGTAAACATTGTAATGTTTAATGCAATAAACTATTTGTATTGTATTGTGTATTCTACCCGTGTTTTTCGACGTTTCTTCTTAGTTTTGTCATTAATTACGACCAATCACGCTTTTCCCTCCCCTCGCAGTTCTCAAAAAAAAATGGTATGTGTGTATGAAATAATTGACTATTTCGATTGATAGATGGCATTGAAAAAAATGCCCCTTGCTCTTGGCGGGTGAAAATAATAATAATAAAAAAAAAATGTACATATTTACACATTCTGCTCCAACGTTGTCCACACAAGCCGATATTAAAACTATTTTACAAATATTGTGCGGTCGAATGATTTAATTTATTCGGAAATCTTTCCATGGTGAACGATTTAGACAGAGCAAGTGTGAACGGTTCTTCATGACTTAAGCAGCCGACCACATTAGCATTCAAAATTTTCATCTTAAACTATGCTATACTGAACGCAGAACATTCTTACAGTTAGCTTCATCGTGAAATTGACATTCACCTCTATCAAAGCCATTTTATAACGCTCACCCACTCAATGTTCCATTCATTCATTTCAAACACTCACTAAAACCATTCAAAAACGCCCAAACCCATTGAAAAATATAAAATTAACAACGTCATTCAAAATAAATTTTGATAGAGAAAAATCGCGATTTTACTGACATTATTCAAATTGTTAGCGCCTCAGTGGTTCTTGGAGAAATAGAAAGCCATGTATAGAACTTGTATGCATTATTGATTAAAGGGAGGTAATCAATATCACTAATTTTGTTCATCCTGAACAAAATTTGCGACATCAGATGACCTCCCATTATTTTCACCCAAAACTCGCTCCTCACACTCATTCAATTTTATTCCGAAATCATTCCGAAATCATTCACCTTGTCAATTTCACGATGTTGTTAACTGTACTTTAGAGAAAAGCACAGGAAACTATTAGCTGCACGTATGTGCTTTCTGATCTCAGTTTATGACATTTATTTGTATCAATAAGCCAAAGAACTGTTGAGTTTGTATAATAACATTTTCGTCATGTAAGCAAAATATATAATAATCTTTAAGGCGAAATCGAACTTTGAAACAATCAGAATGGTGTACCTTACATGTTCCTGTCGATTGAATTCGTTGCTAATTTGAAAAAAAAAACGCTTTTATTCAGAACTTCCAGGTTTAATTTAGATAGCCATAGGTATATCTAAATAGATTTATAACTTGGATTCCGTCTTTGTCGGACCAAAACTTCGTATTACAAGTTACCGTGTATTGATCCCCTATCGAAGATTAGCTCTGCTTCCATCAAATGGAATCTATACAACGGCAATTCAATATATTTTCTTTCTTAAGTTTGGTCTTTTTTTCATATTCTCTTTATTCTGGGACGAGCCTTGCGTTCGGGTGCAAAACTGTTTGCAAATCATACCACGCTTTGCACGCGTACTTGTGTGCAAAGCGAGGTTTAATTTGCAAATGTGTACAACACTTTGTCTTCCTGAACGCAAGGATGCCGTTGGGAGGGGAATTATAAACGTTTGTCAAGCTTTTATTACATTTTTGTTTCCCTTGGTTCTTTGTATATTATAATGTATCTATTTATTTTTTTTTTTTAATAAAATTGAATTTAATACAGTATTAATATAAAATATAACAAATGAATGCCTTACCAGCATGCAATACAAAAGACCTCCCAAGACTATCTCCTCCGACCTCCAAAAGGAAAATAATCGCACTGAGAACCTTCCCTGCTTTTAGGATCACAAAACGGTGCAACCAGTTTGCGAAGTATACCCCGCTTTGCACGCATTATTGTGTGCAAAGCGGGGTTTAATTTGCCAAAAGTTTGCACCGTTTTGTCTTTTAGAACGAAGGATTGCTGTTAGGGAAGGAACGATTCAAGTTTTCCAAAATTTCGTTCAAATCTTTTTCTTTTCATATGTTGTACATTTTACTGACTGTGAAATTTCTAAATATTATTTTTTTTTTTCAAACTAAAACGAATGCAGTGTTAATAAAACAATCATCCACTTACCGGCATGCAATTCAAAAATCCTCTTCGAACTTTCTCCGCCGACCTCCAAAAGGATTATAATCGCACTAAGAACCTGGTCGACCTTGAACTTCACATCTGAGTAGATTCGTGAAAAGCGGTGTCGGTTTTATAGAGTGTCCCTTCGAACTTGAAAGCACGGTAGGAACATAAATCTTGAGAATTAATAACCCTCACTAAATGTTCGTTCCATCATCTTAATATCATAAAGGTATATATTTACTATACTAAACTTTCAAAACTAGGGATCTTTTATTTTGCGCCGCACCCTCTTCGAACCTCGTCTTTAATTCCTTTGATTCTTACGCAAAAATTGTTCGCTAATGAAAATAATCCGTCGCCGGCCGGGGTCGACTTTCTGCAAAAAAGAACATTTGATTTTTTTAAATATACCAACGTAGTGACTACAGTTAGTTACATCGTGAAATTGACATTCACCTCAATCGAAACCATTCTAAATCACTCACTCAGCGCTCCATTCATTCATTCCAAACACTCACTCAAACCATTTAAAAGCGCTCAAACCTATTGAAAAATATAGAATCAACAATGACATTCAAAATAAATATGGATACAGAAAAATCGGGACTTCACTGACATAATTCAAAGAGCGAGCGTCTAGTAGGTTCTTGATGAAATAGGAAGCTTTCTAGAGAATTTGTATGTAAGTTTATTGCAGGGAGATAATCAGTATCGCTTATTTTGTTCATCCCGAACAAAATTTGCGATAGTGGATTACCTCCCATTAAATTCACATAAACTCGCTCCACACCTACATTCAATTTTATTCTTAAATCATTCCAAAATCATTCACCTTGTCAATTTCACAATGTTGTTTACTGTATATTTTATTAAAGGAATGTATTCCGATATCGCTAATTTTGTTAATCTTGAAGAAAAATCAGCGATATCGGAATACCTTTCTTTTACTTCACTAAAACCTCCTTTCACACACTCGTTCAATGTCATTCTAAAATCATTAAAAATCATTCACCTTGTCAATTTCACGATGTTCTTAACTATAAGTATACCCCGCCCCCGTTAGTTCATCAAAAAATCGCTCTCCCACTAAAAGATCTTCTCTGACGTAATCGTCAGATATTGTATTTATAAATTAGGAGTTATCTTTTAAGGCAAGAGTGGTCTCCCTTTGCGAGTTGACTCGCTCGACATGTTGCACAGATCACGAGGTTTTGATAAACGTCGTTGGTGTTGTCCTGGAAATTACACTCTTGGTTACAGATTCTAAACCAAAAGAGTGTTTTTTTGTTCGGAATGATTGATTGATTGATTGATTGAATGGAGTTTAACGCCGCTTTAAACATTTTTCAGTTACATAGCGGCGGCTGGAGCACCTAATAATGGTTTCCTGGTAATTCTCTAACCAGTACAACCACCACATCCTTCTCTAGCCTCCAACTGCTATCTCACATAGGTCTACGATTATCAACCCTTTGGTGAGAGACAAATTGTCGGAAAGAATAAGTGCCGCCGTCGGTTTTTTTCTTGTTCGGAACCGACTAGGTGCGATGACTGAGTTTTGAATGGAATAAACGGAAAGGTAATACAATATCGCTATTTTTTGTTGTTGATGTTGTTACTGGCGTACTTGTATTTCTTTACCCGCGTTATATTAAAATCTGCGCGTCTTTCTGTAAATATACCATGAACTAAACGCTGGCGTACTTGTATTTCTTTACCCGCGTTTTATTAAAATCTGCGCGTCTTTCTGTAAATATACCATGAACTAAACGCTGGCGTACTTGTATTTCTTTACCCGCGTTTTATTAAAATCTGCGCGTCTTTCTGTAAATATACCATGAACTAAACGCGGGCGTACTTGTATTTCCTTACCGGCGTTTTATTAAAATCTGCGCGTCTTTCTGTAAATATACCATGAACTAAACGCTGGCGTACTTGTATTTCTTTACCCGCGTTTTATTAAAATCTGCGCGTCTTTCTGTAAATATACCGTGAACTAAACGCGGGCGTACTTGTATTTCCTTACCCGCGTTTTATTAAAATCTGCGCGTCTTTCTGTAAATATACCATGAACTAAACGCTGGCGTACTTGTATTTCTTTACCCGCGTTTTATTAAAATCTGCGCGTCTTTCTGTAAATATACCATGAACTAAACGCTGGCGTACTTGTATTTCTTTACCCGCGTTTTATTAAAATCTGCGCGTCTTTCTGTAAATATACCATGAACTAAACGCTGGCGTACTTGTATTTCTTTACCCGCGTTTTATTAAAATCTGCGCGTCTTTCTGTAAATATACCGTGAACTAAACGCGGGCGTACTTGTATTTCCTTACCCGCGTTTTATTAAAATTTGCGCGTCTTTCTGTAAATATACCATGAACTAAACGCTGGCGTACTTGTATTTCTTTACCCGCGTTTTATTAAAATCTGCGCGTCTTTCTGTAAATATACCACGAACTAAACGCTGGCGTACTTGTATTTCCTTACCCGCGTTTTATTAAAATCTGCGCGTCTTTCTGTAAATATACCGTGAACTAAACGCTGGCGTACTTGTATTTCTTTACTCTGCGCGTCTTTCTGTAAATATACTATGCACTTAAAGCTTCCAAATACCAAAACTAATATAATGGAAATCATGGAATCAATTGGTCGATCTAATTAAAGTGTGTTTTTGTACGATTTCGAAACGTGTCTGAATGATTTTAGTAATTGTTTTGAATGAAATATATTCTTCGCTTTATAAGTGATTTGGAATGATCTTGGTCGGAGTAGTCAATGTCAAGAGGATTTGTACTGTTTTAATTTATTGTATCAAAGTTTTGTTTAGTATTCTTGGTGATGCTACCTCATAAAATCATGTCGTATGTGCTGACGTCATGCCGGTATTTCATCTGGTGTAATTGCTAGTAAATTGTCCATTTCAATGAGTTTATGCATCAAAAGGATAAAAGACATTTTTCAAAAATATTCTACTTATAATTATAAATGAATAAGATTTGGGTTGAATGATTTGCTTGTCTGATTATTTTATCTATCTTATAACTAGACAAATATCTGTGTGATAACATCTCGTATGGTATTTTTTATGATATCATATAGTTATTTTTAGAACAATGATATAATGCGGTTATTTTTAGAAACTTGCATTTCAATTAGAAACACCGACAAAAACAAGACAAATATAGGTTATAAGATAAATATAATATATACTTAGTGTATTATATGAGAAAAATATTAAACTCGGTTGTGAGAATTGATAATTGTCTCGGCAGAGCCTCGACAATTTTCAATTCTCCCAACCTAGTTAAATACTTTTTTCATATAATACACTAAGTATGTATTATATATGTATATGATAAAAGATTCGAATGAAATGTACACATCTTTTGATCATCAAAATTCAAAAGTACTGTGGTCGATCAAAATAGCCTTCGACCTTTTCATTATCAACTTCGTTAATTGTCGACCAACTTTTATATACAAATACCAAAGACTATTCCAAGATTCTTTCATTTCGATACAAAGAAAGAAGGTTTCGTACAGTTACGAACATTGTCAAATTGACAAGCTGGATTATATTAGAATGATTTCGAAATGAAATTGAATGAGTACGAGGAGGGAATTTTGAGTGAAATAAAAGGGAAATAATCCAGTTTAGCCAATTTTCGATATTTCTTACTCCCTTTAATAAATCATGCATACAAGTTCTATAAAAAAGCTAACTATTCCTTCAAAAGCCTATCAGACGCTTACAATTTAAAATATACCAGTGAAATCGCATTTTTTTCTGAGTAATTTTAATTTTTAGTGTAGTTGTTGGTCATTTTGGATTTTGAGTGAGTGTTTGGAATGAACGAATCGAGCAATGAGTGAGCGATGTAGGATGTTTTTGGTGAATTTAATGGGGGGGGGTTTAAACCAATATCGCAATTTTGTTCAGGATGAACTAAATTAGCGATATTGATTAACTCTCTTTAATAATATGCGCATACAAGTTCTATTTCTTCAAGAACTTTTCAGACGCTTACAATTAGAATTGTCAGTGAAAAGGCGAATTTTCTCTATCCAAATTTATTTTGAATGACGTTGCTGATTGAATATTTTTCAATGGGTTCGAGCGTTTTTGAGTAGATTGAACGAGTGCTCGGAATGAATGGAGCTCTGAGTGGGCGATTTAAAAAAAATTGATAGTGGTGAATGTCAATTTCACGATGTAAGTTTGTGTAGCCTTGAATAAAAATGTATTTATTCACAGGTTGGCAAGTCCATGTCGGACAAGTCGATCACTGGAATTCCACAACCCTGTTGTAAAAGCGGTGAAGCCCAAAACACATCGTATAATTTTACCTGCTCCTCTAAAAAAGTTGAGAGAGAAATTGTCATGACAATGTGTCTGACTTGCTTTTATTAAATTTCCTTTGAACAACATCTCCTCCTATACCAATGGAACTGATTTCCACTAAACCTGACACATTTTTCTCATTCAAAAACGATGAACACCTGCCTTGTTAACTAGGGGATGGTTCTTGTGTGACACTTCGAAATCGAAAAGGGGAATAACTCGTCTGAAAACGCTTTCACAGTTATCCTCCTTAATGGTCTGAAAAGCTCTTTTGATAAGAATTTACATGCTAGACTTCAATGAATATAGAGATATGACCAAGATTAAAGATTTCTTATACGACTCCAACAACCCAACGGCCCAATACCTCGGATTATCTCCGAAACTAAATAAAACTAAAAATAACAAAACTTTTCCATCGCTTTCATTGGTGTTTTTATTCACATTCATACATTAACTTGCAACAAAAATTCGAATAACAATAACAACAACATAACAAGATCCAACATGATTCAATCGTTTTGAGTAATAATTGTCTTTCTAAAGCTTATTTGGGTTCTGATGCTTTACTTAAACCGATATTTCTCTGTACTTCTTAATTCGTTCCTCCGTAAAATCATATACCTGGAAAATATACATATATTTTACTTTAATAAGAAAATAATAATTGTCAAATTGAAATGATTAAAAAAACTCTTTTCACGGAATGTAAGATTTATGAGCAATGAAAAGAATTCCAATATCGACCGAAAGAATTACGGTTCATAATAAATGCACGCCTTATTTTTGGATGATGCATAAGCTAGGAGGAGGGGTGTGCAAAATGCAATGTAGAAACACACATGCTTATTGTCGTTTCACTTACGCTTATTTCGATCAAAGCCTTTCTCTCATCGCTCCATTCATTCGTTCAAAACACTCAAATCGACCAAATACGCTCCGAAATCATTAGAAAACATTTCGAAATCGTTCAAATCGTTAAACATGTTTATAAAGTTTTTACATGGTCTTATTGGCTGGTGTGGATTTTGAAAATGTCTGTCTGTTTTGGTCACGAAGTCGCACAAATAGAAAATTACGTATATCCCATTAAAGGTGGATATGATTGTAGCTAATATAGCAATATTGGATAACTTGCCTTTAATTTCACTCAAACCTCGCTCCCCACACACATTCAATTTCATTCATATTCATTCCTAGATTATTCCTAAATTATTCCTCGTGTCAATTTCACGTTGTTCCTAGCAGTTCTCTTTGTGGCATAAAAATTTTCTTTGAAATGCATTCACAAAAAAAGAATATACATGATGTAGAAACAGTAAACAATTCTCTCAAGTATAAATATATAATACGTACTAAGTGTTTGTAAAATGTCTAATGAGGTTGGGAGAATTGATCATTGTCGAGGCTCTGCCGAGACAATTATCAATTCTCACAAGCGAGTTAGATATTCTTTGATACAATACTCTTAGAGCGTATTATATTTACCTTATAACCTCTTTTTGTCTTGATGTTTCTAACTGAAATGTAAGTTTCTAAAAATAACTGCATGATATTATTGTTCGAAAAATAACTGTGATATAATACAAAAATATCATACGGGTTGTTATCACACGGATATTTGTTTAGTTATAAGATAAATATACTTACCATTTCAAAAAGGACGGCTGATGTTTTGTGATGACTGTATTTTCTGATGGAAGTTAAGATAGTCGTTAGATCTCTGTCTTGGACACGCCCTTTTATATAATCAAGACACGCCTTCCTTAAGTCTTCGAATTCAAACTGGCTAGCACCACAGTATAGACCTACGTGTAATATATATATAATTCATAATTAACGTACATCTACGATTAAATGCAAAAAAAAAAACATGCTTAAAAATGAATCATAGTAAACAACACTTCTATATTGAAAGCAGCAAACGATTTTCTTCTAATTCAATGTTTACAATAGACATAGGCATAACTAGAACTTGGAAATTACTACGCAGTCAGAGGGTAGAAAATTTATAGAATAAATGTGATATGTGGTCCTGCGAGTCAATAAGGCTGTAATTATGATGTTATCATCATTCATCAACGAAATTTTTGAAAGAGGTTTTTATCGATGGAGCACTTGCGTAATGTGCGTAATGGTAGTTACGCCCTTGATAGAATATAATCTGGGTGTCATTTGTTCGTCAATAATTCATTAATCTACCTTCCAGTGAAAGAATGTTTGAAATCTCTTTTTCAATAATTCATTTCACAGAATTACCGGATGGCCCCTTTTCGCGTGACGGGTCACATATGTATTTTTTTACTTCTCGTGGACTGTGGTGCGTTTGTCCATTTAAAAAAAAAAACATTATTAATACAGAAAATAAAACTTTTTTCTGCGTATTGTAGAGGTGTTCAAAAGTTGTTGTAATTTGCTGACCTGCTACAGTTTCATCTGTTAAGTTTACTGATCCACAATGTATAAATTTGACAATTTCTTTAAACACTACAGCGTCAAATTTCTTCACTGGAATTACCAACTTTTCTTCTCGTTTAGAAACGTGTTTTTCTTTCTTGGATTTCTTCTTTTGTGATTTGTGGTCTTCTTTCTTCATTATTTGGTGTTTAACAATCAGTTCGTACATTTTTCTGAAATAAAGTTACAATAATTCTACATGAATGATATGAGGATTTCCTCAAGGTTATCCGCCAAAATATTTAGCGTTAAACATAAAGGATGAACGTTTGTTTCATTGTAATATCGGTGCATATATTTCATTAAGTAAACAACATATTTTATATTTTCAAGGTGGTGATACTCGTTTTTACTCGATACTACTGAAAAACATTAAAGAACAATATATTGTTAAAACGAGAGTTCAGTTACTATCAAGGTTCATGAATTTCTAGGATTACCAACGAATATGAGTGAATGTCCTTAAGAGAATAAAGCAATCGTATTCATGAAGATGCATCTGAATGAATGGTGAATTTGATGGGACAAAAATGAAAAATTGGGTTCGTTGAATGACCATTGTTGTTATTGTAGATTTCTTTATGTTTTCATTATAATTATATCTCAATTTTATTCTCACTTTATCACTTACCGACTCCTACAAGCTAGGATTGCCTTTACCCCGTGTATGGGTATTTGTTCTGGTCCAACGAGAAAAGTGACGTCACACATGTCTGGCATGGATAGAATCAATTCTAAACTATTACATAATGGTTGTACACTTTCAAAAGTTGATTCTCCTTTATGCGATCTGATTGGCCGCTTTGGACAGACACGTGATTCTTCAGATGAAAATGATTCGCTGTCACTGTAACTTCCGGTTGATTCGTATCCTAAAGAAACTTCCGAAAAGGAATCTGAAAATGAATAGAACCATGCGTTAGATATATTAAGTAATTGGAAAACTTTGTTGATAAATACAACTTATTAGCGAGGTTACCAATGTATTTAAATGAATATTCTAGACAATCCATCGGAAGCAATAGAGTGTTCTTTTCGTTTGTTTTTAATAAATGATTTAATAAGAAAATGATTTGATATTACTATTTTCCATCAATTAGTTGAAAAAGTGTTCAATTCCTTTTTTAAAGAGAGGTGTTTTTGATTTCATAGATGAATGAAACGTTAAATCTTTTCAAACTCATGTGCTACGCGTATTCATACAGTATGGTCATTTTTTAGTTTCATACCTCAATGAAATTTAATAAATACTTTCTTCATATCTTAAATGTATTGTAATTGTAATTTATACCATCGAAATCATCTTCATAATAGTTATTATTCCAAAACATCATTTCTGCATATTGGTCGGATTCTTGAAGCAGTCGTTTTCTTACGTCTTCCATTTTCTTCTTTTTTTACATATGAATCGTTTGATTGTTTTAAACCTTGTTATGTTTTTAATTTGTTGTTCAACAATACGTTTCAACTTTTTGGACTGAATGTGCTTATTTCTCCTTAGAGTAAGTAGAAGCTTCTGTCATATATTTATTTTCCAATCATTTATTTATTGGTACAAATTATTTAATTACTCGTGAATAATTTTCTCAAACCTGACAGACTAAATTTTATATCATCGAAGATCAGCCATTTTGACACTTGTCACGTGTTGATGTGTGAACAACTTGATTGGTTGATTGGACGTAATTAAAATGGCTGGCATAAAGCTTGTTTGAAAGATTTCTTTAGCGATAAGTAAAGTTTTGTAAGTGGGACATCGATTTGAAGATATCAATTAAGCAGTCTGTCTATATGCGTTACCCTGTATGTTCTGCACTAACCGAAAGTAGGTGTAAAGTTTTTAATTCAAACTTTTTCGAAGGCCTTGTTGAAAATTCTAAAAGTAGCGACAAGGGTCTACTTTCTTATAGTCTGCACAGACTGACTACATGGAATAGTTTTCGCTCTTCCAAGGTTTTCCCTTTTTCGACATAATTCGCATATAAATTTCCTTCTTCTACTCTAACTCTGTAACTTTGATTATTGTTGTATCTTTTTATAATTTATATTTCGTGACCCGTCACGCGAAAAGGAATCATCTCGGAATACTGCAAAATGAATATTTTAAAAAGACATTTGGACGAGCATAGGTCAATCAGAAATCGCATTTCAAAAACTTTTTCACTTGAAGGTAGATTTCTCATTCTAGATTCAGAAAATAAGCACATTGCGAAAAGCGTCGACCTACTCAGTCTGCGCATTCTGACTAGGATCGACATTATACCAGATGGTCCCTTTTCGCGTGACGGGTAATACGATATATATATATATATTAAACATAGATCCTACCATCATGTCGACAGTTTTAGTAAATGTGCTTCCCCATTATCAATATTAGGTTTATTATCAATTAATCAATCATATTATAGGAGTATTTTTTGTTCCATAGCTCAATGAAATCAAAATTCTCTTGTAGATAAGATCTTAAAAAAGATAGATTTCTTTAATGGCTATTTTGTTCATAACCTTACAAACTAGCTGCGAGCCAACTACTGTTTTATTGAAAAATAAGATATTTGATATCTTTTTTGGCTAATTAAAATGCAAGAATCTTAATGAACATATTCAAAATACATTGATCAATGATTACATCAATGTAAATACTATAAGGTTAATTTCGATCTACTTTCTTAAATTCCGTCAGAAGCAAAAATGGATTTATTTCCAGAAAGTCTGCACAGACTTATGGAATGAACAAACTTGATAGTTTTGACTCTTCCAAGATTATATAAATTCGACAAAATCGCATATTTAAGAAATTCTTAAATCAGCATGTTTGTCTATCCATTTATTATGCTAAATATTCTTCGAGGTTATACATTATGCGTTTCTATTTTAGCTTAAGAAAACCGCAGCACATATCATTTAGACATAAAAAATATAAACGAATAATTGTGTTGAATTCAAGAATGAAAAATGAGGATTGTGGAACTTTATTCATTTACATTATTGAAGAAATGTAGTTGTCTGTCATTTTAGAATTTTAGTGTGCAAACACTTTCAATCGTAAAGAAATTAAAATCGCTTTGCACTTTGAAGAGGGAAAATATTTGCGACCTATCAGAAATGTATAAAAAAGTTTTCGCCTTGCAGAGGTCAACCTAGTTGTGCGTTTACGATTACTCACATGAAAGAATAAACGGTTATACAAGATTCCCAAATAGAGAGAGAGAGTTAGAGAGAGAAAGAATGCGCGCGTGCGGGTGTGTGGGAGGGGGGGGGCTTAAGGGGATAAAGCAGCTACAGAAAAGTACATCGTTAAATTGACATTCACCCCAACCAAAACCATTCTAAATCGCTCATTCAGCGTTCCATTCATTTATTCCAAACACACTCAAACCATCCAAAAACGGTCGACCCCGCTGAGAAAAATTGAATAAAAAACTCCATTCAAAATAAATTTGGATAGATAAAATCGCGATTGCACCGACATAATTCAAAAACTAAGCGTCGTCTGATAGATTCTTGAAGAGTAAGGAAGCTATTTATAGAACTTGTGTGCATATTGTATTAAATGGAGGTAATACATATCACTAATTTTGTTCACGATTATCAAAATTAGCGATGATGGATTACCTCCCTTTAAATTAGCTCAAACGTCACTCCACTTGCCTATTCAATTCCATATGAAAGTCATACCAATATCATTCACCTTGTCAATTTCAAGATGTTGTTAACTGTATGTAGCACTCTTCCCCAAAAAGCACCTTTTGAGTACACTTTAAGTCGTAAGCGTACAGTTGGTTACATCACGAAATTGACATTCAAATCAATTAAAATTATTTCATATCGCCCGCGCAGTGCTCAATTCATTAATTCCAAACAATCTCTTTAACCGTTCCAAAACGATCCAAAATCGGTCAGAACACTTCAAACTCGTTCAAAATGATTCACTCCAATCATTAAAATCTTTCCACAATTTTATTGGCTGAAAGGTTTAATGGTAGTTGACCCGTAACAGATCCGCAAGGTAACGATAGTGATGAAATTAAACAGTGTTTACCTAGGTTTTCTAACGATATTCATTAGGAAGCCTCGGTTAACACTGTGAAAGATCATGAGTTCTGAAATGTTGCGGAACTATTACGGTTCCACTACCTTAAAGCCTCTAATTAGTACATTAAAGGGTAGTAATAAAATATCAATAATTTTGTCCTTTCTTAGCGATAAAAAGGACAAAATAAGCGATAGGTATTACCTTCCTAAAATTCCATTCAATCTAGCTTCTCACTCATTCAGTAACATTCCAAAATCGTTCCAAATTCATTCATTTGGTCAATTCAACAATGTTATTTGCAGTATGATTGCTACGTTAATTTTATACAGTGCGTTTTCAATTTCGCCCTCTGTTGGATTTATTTTTTTTTATTTCATCGTATACCTTGGTTTATTTGACCCGAATTTGACCTTTGAAGATAAAATATTAAAATAACATTAACCGACTTATCTTATTAATTAACGAAATATATATTACTTTCAATTCCGTGTATTATTCATTCCTATGAAAGGAAGTGCAAAGCTTAGTTGGAATATTCAGATTTTTATTCATCTTAATATCAGGGGTCAGATTCGGGTCAATAAAATCGCGCTAAATGAGGGGCATCAATGCTCATTATGATATTTATGGTAAAGTGGAAATCCCGCTGTTCACAATTTGCATGTAATACAAGAAAATGATATCTCATTTTCATTTTTGCATCCAAACGGTTGAAATTAAATCTATTACCAAAATAAGTCACATAATAACCATATTGGAACTCTGTAAAAAAATAATTGAAAAAGAGATTTGGTCAAGCATAGGTAAATTAGAGGTCGTATATCAAAAATTCTTTCTCAGGGAGGTAGATTGATCATTCGTGATTCAAAAAGTTAGCAAAGTGCGAAAAGTTTGCACCCTACTCAGTCTGTGCAATCCGCACAGTTTTTAGGGTCGACACTTAAGGTAGTGGAACCGTAATAGTTCCGCAACATTTCAGAACTAATGATCTTTCACAATGTTGACTGAGGTTTCCTAATGAAAATCATTAGGAAACCTCGGTTAACAATGTTAAAGTTCATTACTTTAGAAACGTTGTTGAACTATTACGGGTCCACTACCTTAACACACCACCCAGATAGTTCCTTTTCGAGAGATGTTCCGAATGGCAACAGTTGCCAATATCACCTTGAAATTATTTCATTCTGTGTGTTAGATTTCCAACAATTAACGCTTAGCCAATTTCACCCAAAGGGTTGATTTTCGAGGAATAACGATGGATTATCATTTGATAAAATCAACGCCTAGTCAGTCAAGTTATAATAAAACTATAACACGTTTTCGTGACGAAATTATCGGTTATGTATTATCTGCCTTGAAAATCAATCAAAACCCGCTTATCAAACTCATTCAATTTCATTCTTAAATAATTCAAAAATCAATCATCTGATCAATTTTACGATGTTCCCGACTGTTATTGTTAAACGTTTGAACTGAGAGAAACATGTAAGTAAGGAGAGTGATAGATGAGTTTGGAATGGTGCCAAAGGGAGGTAACAGAATATCGTGAATTTCGTTCAAATGAGTATACAGCTAATCGTGTTCGGTCGACCTCGTCTATCAAGCGACCATTTTATAAGCAACTGTTTTAAAAATACCTTTCATTAAATCGAAATATCATAAAAAGTAGATAGTATCGCTCTGAACATTATATCAATTAAATCCATTGTTGTATAAACTCTATAGAATCGTTCTAATGAGATTGCACAACATAGGATTATAGAAAATTAGCAATTATATACATATTCAATAGAAATAAGGGTTCTTAATCGTAAACAAATCATGTACTTAGCGGTCATGCTATCTAACGACCACCTTTCGATGATGCCGTAAGTGGTCGTTTAATGAACGTTTGACTTCAAATCTAAATTTATTCTATAGATTTGTGTGTCTACTCAAACCAAACAGACGCTTATCACAACAGTCAATAATATAATAGAATGATTTGATAGTTATGAATGACGTCGTTGATCTTTTTGAGTCATTTCGGAATGTTTTGGTCGGCTTCGGGGTGCTTGATTCTCTTCGATGAGTAGCAGGAATGCTAAGAGTAGGGATCAGCGAGCGATGGACCTGTTTTGCTAAACATCTTACGATAAGTTTTTGCGTAATTCAAGAATTAAAGTTGCTTCTTACAGAAGTAACTTTATATGAAACTCTGCAATCCATTATCTCAATGGAAACGTCTTCTTATAATCGCTTGTCTCGCCACTTAAACTCCGTTATAACAAACCCTAATATATTTAGAAATATTCTTAACGTTTTTTTTATCTGTTGATATATAGACATGGACATAAAACAAAGAAAAACTCTTTAGAGGCCTATCTAAACGAGGTAAATACAGCTTATTTTAGCTGTCATTCGTCGATTTCCTTCTAAAACCTCGTAACAACAGCTTCAGTGGCGAGGTTTGTAAAAGAACGACGAATTTCGGCGTTTAAATCTCTCTTCCACGAAAATGACCGAAGATAAGAAGCAGAAGACGCCGGTGTTCGATTGGCAACCCATTGTAAATGAGCATTTCGATTGGTCAATCGACATCATTGATGGAAAGCAATATGTTGATTTCACGAAGCGCACGACAGTAAACTTTCCAATCGGGAGCCCTCGGCGATAAATACGGGCGCAGCCACGAAAGCGCGTCATTTCGCTCGTGGGTTAGCCTCTATGACGTCGCAAACATCAACGATCCCACTAAAGATGACGTTGCATAAAAAAAAAAATCAACAAATTACCCCCATTGAAATTCACTCAAAATTCGCTCCACAAACTCATTCAATTTCTTTCCAAGACCATTCCTAAATCACTCATCTTGTCAATTTCACAATGTTCTTAACTGTATCGACATTGAGCCGAAATACCTAATTAGATGATCAAAATTACTGCACTTACGTCCGAAGTATTTTCCTGTTTATGGAAAAGTCCAAACGACGTGTCGAATGAAAACTTCATATTGTGAGTACTATCACGCATTCGGTCAATTTTAAAAGGACGTTTATCGAAATTCTTTTACTAACAGGAGAAGTGTCACAGTTCTTTAAAGTGATAACCCGATCGTCTAAATATTGAAGCTCTTTAATTTCGAAAACATGCTCGACGACAATCGAAACAGGAATACATAAACCGATTCCTCGCTCGATTTCAATGATTGGTAGAGGTAAATATTCATTAAAAAAAGGACGCAAGTCTTACAAATTTTAAGAGTGAACTCCCTTGATGGACTGGATCGCTTAGCGCATGAAAGAGTCTACATTATTGATAAGAGATATGACTAAGTTGAACTAATATCTTTGTGCGAATACGTAACTACATGTATATGCGACAAAGGTATTTGCACTTTATACGTTAACAGATTTAAAGGCCACCAAACAATCAATTATTAAGTTCATTTGTAATTCATTTCCCACGGAAACTTTACGGACAATTTTTTCTTCTGGCTGTCTTTGCTTCTATTCGACCTGAAATATATGAATACAAAATAAATACGTTAGATATATATATACTTAATTCCAAAAGAACGTGTGCACTTTTGAATTTTGAATATCTCCGAAATTATACAATCTATCGTCAGAAAACGTCGTATAACTTTCCCCAAGAGCATGTGCAAACGATATTTGAAAACAAAAATCGCGCGATGAGCAAACATTTTCTGATAAATTGCGACATTTGATTTTGCATATTTTGCATGTGCATCACGCGTTAGACGAATAATTGGTCTGAAAATGCATTCAGTTGAATCTTTGCGCTTTTCCTTAGCATAAAATCACATCTTTAATACAATTATGCATAATGCTACAGCGTGGTTTGACTACCAATAAACGTCGTTGAACAAAATCGAACCTTGTCCGATTTAGAACGCCGTTAAATTGATTAAGCATTCATGTTCCAATAGAAATCGAGGTCGGCATTTTGTAAGGCCTTTATTCAGCAAATCGAGATGTCATAGAACGCCATATAACCATTCAACGACAAGTTACTTGCCTAGCAACGTAGCAATGTCTAACGTTGACGTACACGTAACGTCTGCATAAAAATTAAAACTTTTGTTTGGAAATGGATTGGAATGGCTTCTAAAACTCTATACTGCAACATCAACACATAGCTCTTTCCAAAGAAAAAAGTTGTAAGGAGGTCAAATCTCAACAATTTAAGTTCTGCCTGCGCGAATACAGCATTGCCATACTTTTCCCAAAACTGATTTGACTTTTAATTCCAAAAGGTCTTGACTAAAGTATGGTATGAAACCTACTCCATAATTTTCCTTCAACATTGTAAAAATCAAGAAAAAATGCAAAAAGTGAAAGTGCACACTTTCTTATGGAACTCAGTATATATAACAAAGCAACATGAATCACATATTCACTTTATCCAGTGCGAATTTCTCTTAATAACAATGATGATGATAATAAAAAAAATATGATAATAATGAACGGAATAATAGACTTTTTTTTACTTCGAATCATGTGTTATTATGTTGTGAAAATAAAGGAGATTTCACACCACACACACAAAAAAATGTATAAATGTTTTTTCTCTCTCATTTCATAATAAAACAAATTACTTTCTCCAATTTTAATAATAGTTAGATAATAACTCAGAGGAAACATAAAATATCAACTGTGCTTAGGAAAAAAAAGAGCGCAAAATCTTGCAGCAAAACAGAACGAACAACATTAGAAAAGTACAACAAAATAAAACACAGTACATGTACACATGTTTTTTTTCCAGATCACACTGGCTAGAAAAGCAAGACAACGGCTGCTTCACAGTGTTGTCACATGAAATACTTTTTTGTAACAAATAAAAATGATGATTTTGTATTGTTGTGTCCGGCCTTTCAAGCAATGGAGGATTGAATAGAACGGATTAAATGATGCAAAAAAATCGCTTTCTTGTGAAATGGCGACCTTTAAGATTATATGTCCTAAAGGTGGTCTTATTTTTTCAGTGTAAAATCGATAAATCTTTCCTGTCAGGTACAACAAAATTAAATATAGCTTTTGTTGCTCGCAAAACGACAAATAATTCAACATTTCACTGAAAGAACCATTTGAGCCTGTACGCGAGATTTCCAACAATTTCAAATATGTGCATAGCAAAGACTCTGACAAGCCTCTGACCAGAGTCTTCAATATGCGATTAATACATAGAAAATGTCTCCAAGTATCTATAGACCTTCAGGTAAATTTATATTTACAATTTGTGGCTATCTACATCCCTCAGTGTTTGCATCTCACGAAGATTTCAAATTGGTGGAAATGCCACGAGCAGGCTCATTTGATATTGACTTACGATTTGTAAGATGTCGAAGTTTTCATATTGGTTCATTCCATACGCATCAAACACTTGTAGAGAAGCAACCAGAACACTGTAGGCTGTACGCCTGGTCACATCGCAGGTGTCCGGTATCTCGTCTAATCCGGTTGTCATGAAGCATTTTATGTACCACGTGATCGAACTGAGGGTTTTAAAGAAAACAAGGCTATAGCAGAGTGTGTGTTAGTCAGCCCGATTAGCTCATATATATTTATAGTAAAGTAATAATGCTATCCAAGTCCGATGCTTATTCTAATCTACATGTAGGATAGGTATTAAGGATTCTTGGACCCATCACTTTTCAATTTTGCATATGGCTCATCAAAATCTTAGATTGTATATATACTTGAATGGAAATTGGCCCATTTCTATGGCATATCTTAAATTTGGTCCAGAAATATACCTGTTAGAAAATTGCTTTTTTTCGACAATTCTTCACATATTTCCCTCTGGATATTGTAACGAACCGAGCGAACAGACAGATGTGATCTATTCAGAGAAAATGATCTTCAACCAAAAATGGGTCGACTCTTTCTTAATAGGTTTCAATAAGTCATTTAACTAAGGGCAGGTCCCTCTCATTTGCATATCCAATGCAACTTACCTCCCTTTAAACCGTTACAATATCAAGAGGAGGAATGGAACTAAAAATCAAATCACAATAATATAAGGATAAAGGTTCTGAGTTGCATACCACCCTAAAATTAACAAATGCCCTCTTCATCCCTGAAATACTCACCCCTCAAACATCTGTATGCTTTGTTCGACTGTTTCCATCTCACCATACGGTGGTCTTGTTGATATGTTTCACCTATCACTCCACCACTCAATACTTTAATTTATAACTGTATACTCACTCCTCAAACATCTGTATGCTCTAGTCGACCGTTTCCATCTCACTAAACGGCGGTCTTGTTGATGCGTAACATCTGTCACTCCAACACCTTAAATTATAACTCTATACTCACTCTTCAAACATCTTTATGCTCTGTTCGACTGTTTCCATCTCACCACATGGCGGTCTTGTTGATGCGTTACATGTATCACTCAATACCTTAATTAACAATTGTATACTCACTCCTAAAACATCTGTATGCTTTGTTCGACTGTTTCCATCTCACCATACGGTGGTCTTGTTGATATGTTTCACCTATCACTCCACCACTCAATACTTTAATTTACAACTGTATACTCACTCTTCAAACATCTGTATGCTCTGTTCGACTGTTTCCATCTCACCGCACGGTGGTCGTGTTGATACATTACACCTATCGCTCGACATGCTCGTCAAGTCAAAGATTGTGTCCAGACATTCCTTATCCAATGTCACGTCCTTGTTACTTTCTAAAACTATAAATAAATAGTTAAAACACGCCGATATTACCCACCTCATTTAAGTAATTCGATTGGTTGTATAGAATTTAAGACTGCATTATCTAAAGGATTTCCAGTCATATCGCGCGGCTGGAGCACTTAGGAATAAAATCCTGGGACAGTTAACAACATCGTTAAATTGACACTTATCTCGATCAAAACCATACAAAGTCATTCTATCAGCGCTCCATTCATTCATTCCAAACACTCACTCTAATAGTTTTAAAACGCTCCAAGCTCACTAGATAGCATCATCAATGTAATTCAAAATAGATAAAGCCAAGAAAAAAAGCGAGATTTCACAGACATAATTGACATTGTATTCGTCTGATAGGTTCTTGATGAGATAGGAAGCTATTTATAGACATTGCGTGCATATTTCATTATAGAAAGGTAATAAACATCGCTAATTTTGTTCAGGATGAACAAAATTAGCGATGTTGGATTACCTTCCTTTAATTTCACTCAAAAGTCGCTTCACACGCTCATTCAATTTCATTCCAAAATCATTCCAAAATCATTCATCTTGTCAATTTCACGATGTTCTGACTACCTATATATCTAGCACTAGTACAACCATAACGCCATTTTCATGCCTTGAGCTGTAATCTCACGTACCCATGTATATGTTGACGATAATCAAATCATTTTTGATGGACAAATGTCAGAAAGGGTATATGATATTGCCGGGATTTGTAAAAATGTGCCATCTTTGTAGTTCGTCTGATGTCGATCCTTGTCAGGTACTTACATGTATTTTCCCATATATCTATTCTAAGGAATAATCGAATTAACCCTATGTAATCCTTTATTCACCTCCTTCTTACGAAAACCAGAGATAAAACTGCAGTTCAGTTCAGTTCAATCATTTATTCATTCTAGTCAACAAAGTTGACATAAGAGTATAATGTTCAATTTAACAAAATAAAATTTGCACGTGAGCGGTATTTGTAATGATTAATGTGAAATGTTTTTTTTTTTTTTTTTTTTGGGGGGGGGGGGGTAAATGTTCAATAAACAGAGTCTCCTGTCCGGCATCAAGCATGAGAAACCCCCACGAGTCGCCAGAGAGGATGCAACTCCCATCTGACCGCGGTATTGCGTTCAAAATGGGAGACACCTCCCAAACGCTCGCAAACGTCTCCCAATCCTGAACACAGGTCAGGTTACCTGATACAGACTATAGTTTGCACTAATTCAGGCATCGGAATTCGGTCATGTTCTATTTTTAGTGTCCACGGTTTGTAAATATCAAAGTACGTCATCGTAACCTTTAGCCTTAACCTTACTTCACGTGGACATTTGGATAACCTTTGTTCATATTGGGGGTCTGTAAGGTAAAAGGCTGTGGCATGAAACCAAGGGTGTGAAAACCATTAATTATTAATTTTTTACAACGAGCCACAGTTCACGAAATTGATAAGATGAATGAATCTAGAATGATTTTGGAATGAAACTGAATAAGCATATGGAACGAGTTTTGAGTGAAATTAAAGGAAAGTAATTCAATATCGCCTATTTTGTTCAAGATGAAAAAATTAGTGATATTTATAACCTCACTTTAATAAAATGTATACGTTCTTTTCTGTTTGTGTGTAGGTAGCGCGTCAAATGTCGAACCTAGTCAGGCCCTGATTTTTAGCTCGGCTGCTTTCAGAGAAAACCAGAGGTATTCAATCACCTTAGCGTCGTTGGTGTTGGCGTTGACGTGAAAAACTTTAACCTTGATTTGTGTCTGTTTTTATTGAAGATATCTTAATGAAACTTGGCATATGTGTTCACCATACCAAGAGCTTTCCTGACTATCCAAACACTCACTCAAATCAAGCAAAAACGCTACAAATCATTTGAAAACACTTCGAAATTGTCCAAGACGATCAACATTGTAATATTTATTTTCAAATTGATCATATTACTCTACGATATTTTTGTGGATTCCAAAGTGTCTGAAAAGTACGAATATATTTCATTCAAGGGAGCTAATGAATAAATTTTGTTCATCTTGATGAAATAAGCAATATTGGGTTACTTCCCTTTTATTTCACTTAAAACTTGCTCCATACACTCATTCAATTTCATTCCAAAATCATTCCAATATCATTCATCTTGTCAATCGCGAGGTGTTATTGACTGTAAAATGACTGGGATATTGACCTACATTTTGTGACATCAGCTGGTATCTTATCATTGACACAATAACCAAAGGTCTCATCCAGGAATGATGTCAGATTGACTCGGATATAGACTTACATTTTGTTACATCAGCTGTTATCTTATCATTTACACAATAACTAAAGGTCTCATCCAGGCGAGATGTCAGATTGACTCGGATATAGACTTACATTTTGTGACGTCAGCTGGGATCTTATCATTGACACAATAACTGAAGGTCTCATCCAGGCGAGATGTCAGATTGGCTCTGTTGTCACAGTGCGACACTTTCTCCTGAAAACATGCTCTCAGCTGATCTTCGTTGCTTTTATATGAAATAAAGAAAGTAAACAGGGTTGTTTTGATAGCTAGAAAAAATAAACTAAGATTATATTTTCTAACCAAGTGCTTATGTTTACAGATGACAATATGTCTCTGTTAATTGGTGTTTTATGTTCCATCTACAACTAAGGTTTTTTTGGTGCTTTGATACTGTAATATAATATGTATCGCCTTACTTGCATAAGGGATATCTTTCTGTTATAGCAAAATTCAGAATTCAACAATGTGTTCCAAGCCTCGGAGATGCGGTGCGCCAAAATTCAGGAATTCGAGTATAAAGATCAAATGTAGATTTATGGGCCGTCGACAACCATGGTCCTCTAGGGACTTATTGATAGCAGAACCGTTGACTGAACCGACGTAAATACGAAATCAAAATTAGGTTTCTGCAAAGTTTGGTTGCAATAAGGCCAATTGTTTCTAAGTAAAAGTATTTAAGGAGGAATTTTGCTGGCAAATTGAAGGACGCGATGGATACTGTGCAATGGAAATGACCCGCTGGTCTAAACAATTCACTAGACAAGTTTTGTCGCCTCGCAAAGTTCTAAACAGTTTATATAACGAGGCAAACTAGAACTTCATTAATTGTACCTTGTTATCTGTTGACAAGTTAAGTAAACGTCACTTCCACGAAGTCTAATGATAAATATGATTTTTTTGCGATTAATCAACACAAACATAGAAATTTGATTATGAGGTTATTATCATAATTTTTTTTTGTTGGGGGGGGGGGGGGGGGGGGTTAATAAAACATATTTTTCCACGTTTCACGATGGCTAAATCACAAACAATTTATCGAGATTTTTTAAATGTTACAAAGAAGTGATGTTTAACGGTCTAAGTTCACCGACATAGTAATCTCAACAGTACAATAACACTCGTGCCATATCAAAAAAATTTAATGAATTATTTCACTCCCCCCCCTCAAATTATGTTTTTTTCGAGATATATCAGATATCAGTGTCAGTTATCAGACGGGCTATTTTAAGTAACAATTTGCATATTCAGGACTTAAACTAGAAACGGAGTTAAATGATCTTCCTACCAATATTCAAAGTGAATACAATTCTTTTTACACCAAAACACTGGCTTATATATTATACTCAATGCGTTTTAGGCTCACTTTTACTTTCTAAAAAATATCAAATTTCTGTTCTTTAAACGAAAGTCAATTCTCTCGGACCAACAATCCGTTTTTTGAAAAGTTTATATACATGCATCTAATTTAACCTACCCACATAATTCATTCAAGGAATTTAACACGAATGTCGCATTTGGACGTTCCGGCCATGACATATTTTGACAGGATCTAAGCGTGCACGATAATCTCCAGTAATCACTACATAGGGACACTGGATCTTCTTCAGAAAACATCTGCTCTCCCATCTCAACCTCGTCAACAGTCTCGTTCACGTCCTTTTTAACAATATGTTTGGACAACCAGCCATGTGTACTGGGTATAGCTAGGACAGCTACCGCGATGAAACCTGAAAACATCCAAAATCAACTGTACTTTATAAAACTGTTAAGGAGGTCCACACATCCGGTTTTAGATTTTCCGCCATTTTTTTTTTAAAAAAAGCGTTTCTGTGATCGTTATAAAATTATGAATCGAAATTCAAACTATATTGCATGAAAGGTTGACAAAACACGCAAAAATTTGTATAAATTAAAAAAAATATTTTTTTCTCCTATTTGGGGGGGGGGGGGAGTATTTTTTTTCTATTCTAGAGTATTCAGAGAAAACGACAAGCAAATATTAAATATTACACCTTGCCTATATTTCGGAGAGAAAGCAAACAAAACTTATGAATATGGCAGAAAGAACCCGTTCCACATATCCCTGAACCAAAATACCAACAAATTTGTTATTTCCAATATTAAAAAATATTTTTGAAAATTGATTTCTTTTGTGGATTACCTTCCTTTATTTAAAAAAAAATGAGTCAAAATATCTTAAACAAGTAAGACTGTGACCCCATTTTTTTTCATATCAAAATATTGAAATTTATAGAGATATGATTTTTATTGAGAGCAATAGAAAAAAGTTTAATAGTAGAACTATATTTATTTTACTGTGAAGCATGTATTAGTAGCCCTTAATATTAAAGGAAAAATACTTTTATGAAGGACCGATCTTTTGCTTGATCAAAATTCCGATTTTTGTAATAATTTAGTGGAATGGGGTGCCGCTTTTAAATAAAACATAAATCAATCACTTTCAAAATAACCATTTTTCCAAAAATAATCACTTCAAATCAAAGGTGAAATTTTCAAAGAAATTCAATGGCAAAAACTAAAGGGCACTAAATGATTTTGGTACCTATTTTCATACGGTTCTGAGAAAAAAATAGGCACGGTGACCCCGTTTTTTCTTTTCAAAAATCGAAATAAAACAGTTAGATCTTTCTAAAAAATCAGGTTTAAAGAAAAGTCAAATAGTAGGAAAAGGCGAGCGAACTTCCTTAAAAAGTGTTAGTTTATTGAAGTATTATCAATGCATCAATACCCTAGACTATTATTAAACACAATTAAATTTAAGCATTTCAGTCTTTTCTCATATAGCTAGCCGTGTCGTCTTTCACGAACATCTAACAGATATATCCTTGTAAATAGTCAGCAATCCAACCATTTTAGTTTCGAAAACAAGGACAGCGATCACTTTCACCCATTTGGACTCAATTGTTCTAAAAATCAAAAACATTTAAATTTTAGTTGTTTAATTATTTATTCAAGCGTTCTCATTTGCTGAAAATCTGGTTAGATTCCCCAGTGAAAATTAATTTGAGCACGAAGTTGTTTTGTAAGCTTCAGCAAAAACTAGTCTCATTGGAAACCTGTTTCTTAACTGACAAATCTTTACATTTTTAATTCATAATATTGGATTATAAAATATAAAGATAATATTTATTGATTTTATAGAGGTATGAAACTTACAACCTAACCATACTAATGTATGAATCCGCTTCGCGAATTCATACAATGTGATTACGGTTTTAGTTTCATACCTCAATGAATCAACAAATATTATCTTCATCTCAAAACATAGCTGAATATGGGCAGCCATTACAAAAGCTCTTACCGCTAAAATATCTAGCATAATTCTGTTGTTTATGTCGAAATATTCCGATTGAAAGCCATGTTTAAAGAAGTCATACCTAACATTTCTGCAAGCTTTATAATGTTTACCTATACCGAAAATTTCATATACGAATCAATGTTTTAACAAGTCAAACATACCTAAGACTTTTAACGGCGTCATTCTGTTTGCATATATCCACGCAACAATGTTGAATGCATACAGTTCCCTTTCGGTTTAAGCAAAGCTTATTTATAGCGACCTGTGACCCATTATAAGGCATCATCTAAATTTATGCAAAATGGTCCATCTGTGAAAGAATGAGCATTACAATAAGAACCCTTGAACAATCCGAAATATGAAATGATTGACATTTCCTTTTTCAACTTACATCACTTTGGCCTACGCAAATTGCATAAATATGCGTGAATATCTTACGATCGGTGCATCTACTTTTGTTTTCCTATTTTTTCCTCACACATAAAAAGCACATTTCAGAAGATTTACTAGCGTTTGTCAGCCCTATTAGCTCAGACGGAAGAGCATCGGGCTTCAAAACAATTGAAGGTCGATAGCGTGCGTTCGATTCCCGGACTAGCACATTAACGAAACTTATAATCTGTCTGATGAGACTTTAAACCGAGGTCCCGTGTAACAGTGCTTTACATTGAGCACGTTAAAAAAACCATGACGGAACTCGGTAGCAGTTTCGTCCTGTTTCCTTGTACTATCCCCCTTAACAACTAACCGCCTAACGGGCGTCGCTCAAGTTTGCATATGCTTCGGTAGCGACGACATATAAACGGAAGTACATGCACACACACATACAAGCTTCCCGAAAAAGAAATACCAAGGGTGAGATATATAGCAACTTTTAACAAAATCTTATTTTGATCTCAGCATAAAAAAGTGACGGCGTCTCACACAATTGTCTAATCAGTGACAGGGCTACGTTATTTGGGGCAACCGCTAATGCATGTGAGATCATAGAGTCCCCCTCAGGCGACTTCAAGTGTTCATTTTTTTCAAACTTACAAGCCTTTGCAATATATTTTCTACATCTCTCTAGCTCTTTCTCTCCATTTAGACGTTACGAAACAGTGTTATTGTCCAAGGATTGCTTCTCCAATGACGTTGTAAGAGCGAAATGATACAACGAATTTTCTGAAAATGTCCACTGTTCTTATTGGATCGTGAAATAGAAAAAAAAGTTTCCGGAGAGAGACCAACTTTATATTTCAGTTCGTGAAAATTAATCACTCGTGAAAATATAGCTTTTACAATATGTTTGAATGGGTTTTGCACAACTTTTAACAGTTTTTAGGGAACACTTTGTAATAGTCTCCTGGTATTTCTCGTAACATTTGTACCATAACATCCTAGCCTTAGGCTCTTACATTAATCTTTCCGACTATATGTTTCTCACCAATGGGCCGATAATCATAGACCTATGTGGGATAGCAGCTGGAGGCTAGGAAAGGATGTTATGGTAGTACTGGTTTGAGAAATACTAGGAATCCATTGTTAGGTACTCCAGCCGCCGCGGTATAACTGAAAAAATATTGAAAGTGGCAACCCCATTCAAACAAACACATAAATCTATGATTATCTAGTCTTGTTAAATGCATCATCCTTAATTATCGAATGCCTAGTGACAATTCTGCATCATTATTGTAATTTCCAAATGTCAAATGATTGATGCTATCTGTAAAATTACAAAAAATAGCCAATTTTGGAGGAATGTGCAATGATCGGGCATTTGATAAATCCTTGAACTTATCAGCAAAGAATGAAGGATTCCTCAACATATGAAGATCTCCGTGTAGAACTGGACAATTTCACTATTTCAAATACGGTCATTTCACACGTTCATTTTTACGAATAACAAAGTTAGTGAATTTTTGGTTAAGAAAGCAAATTGGAGTAACATAAACTCCGGCTGACGCAAGATGACATGAACCCCGACCATGAGCTTGTCACAGGCTTGGCTTTTCCTGAAGTGAAGGGAACGTTGGTAGGCAAAAATAGTCCTAAATATGGGAATTTCCATAAAGCTCTGAAATCGAATGTATAGCACCATTTTGTGTCTGAATCATTGTATATTAAAATTCTCTTTCATTATTTAATACATAGAGCATACGTATTCCATAACATTAAATGAATGGTCATGGAATACGGAGTTTATTAAACGAGTCATCTATAAACAGATATCAAGAGGGCCAGAATGGCCCTTAACCGCTCACCTGAAATTAATTGGTCCAGTGGAATTTATGCAAGTAACTTTCTGGCAAAGTTTCATTCACATTTGCCTTTTTGTTGAAGAGGAGATTTAATTCAAAGATTTTAAAGTGAAAATAGACCCTGCCTACCCATTCATTACTGGGAAGAATCAAAATAAGCCCATCCCTGCTACGCCCATGTTAAGGGACCAAACAATATTTGGCGAACAATTTTTGAAAAGGGACACCAAAGGAAAATTCTGGTCAAGTTACATTGAAATCAGCCCAGTGTTTCACGAGATGTCGTTCAAAGATTTCGGGCTCAAAATAAGCCATAATACCAATTTACAATAACATAAGAACAATTTTGGAAAAGGTTCACCCAACTAATATTCACGTAAATTTTCATTGAAATCGGCCCAGTGATTCACGAGGAGATGTCGTTCGAAAATTTTCGGCGCAAAATAAGCCCCCCCCTCCCCTGCCACGCCAATATTAATGGGCAAATCAAAATTTCTCGAACAGTTTTTGAAGAGGGTCTCCCAAGGAACATTCTGCTAAAGTTTCATAGAAATCGACCCAGTGGTTCACGAGGAGATGTCGTTCAAAGATTTCGGGCTCAAAATAAGCCCCGCACTGCCACGCCTATATTTTTGGGCCAATCAAAATTTCGCGAATGATTTTTGAAGAGGAACTTCCAAGGAACCTTTTGGTAAAGTTTCATAGTCAATCAAATATTTCGGTCTCAAAATAAGTCCCGCCCTGCCACGCACATATTTATAAGCCAATCAAAAGTTCGCTTACAATTTTCGAAGAGGGTTACCCAAGGAACAGTCTGACAAAGTTTCATTGAAATCGGCCCAGAGGTTCAGGAGAAGAAGTTTTTAAGGTTTTTGACGACGGACGACGGACTCAGGGTGATCCTAAAAGCTCCCCTTTAGCACGATGTGCTCAGGTGAGCTAAAACGAGCCTGCGCCGAGTTTTTATCTGTTTAGATGATGAGTCTAATAAATTCTGTATTTTATGAACACAAATTTTATATTCGATTTATAATATGACTCGAATCTTTGGGAAAAATCGTCAAAATTATTGAAAATCAACATTTCCATTTTCCGCAAAACTTATAACGCCGTTTAGAATTGACGTCACAAAATATACATTATGACGTCATTTTCCCGGTTACAATATAGAGTTGCTATCCGCCCTGAGCTCATTTGCACAGTTATTCCATCAGTGTAATAACAGCCGTGTAATATCAATAATCTTCAACGGGGTTATTTCACTGCCGCGACGTAGGTCATATTATAAAGTTTGTAATTAATTTCTACAACAAATTACATTTTTTTAAGTAGACTGACACAAGATATTTCTACATCAACTTAGAAGACAGTAGGCAGTGTGGACAAAGATCAGACATGTATGTACAGACATAGTCTTTATTGTCTGACAAAGCTTTGTGTACAATTGTACAGTAAACAACGTCGTAAAATTGACAAGGTGAATGATTAAGGAATTATATCGGAATGAAATTGAAAGAGTAGGAGGAACGAGTTTTGTTTGAAATTAAGGGAAGGTAATTCAGCAGCACTATTTTTTTCAATACGAACAAAATTAACTATTTATATTACCTCACTCTAATAAAATATACAAACATGTCATATAACAGCTATCTTTACCTTCGCATACCAATCAGACACTTTCAAATTAAGTGTCAGTGAAATCGTTGATTTTTATTTTGAATGTAGTTGTTGATCGTGTCTTTTTATTGATGTTGGAGCGTTTTTGAATGGTTTGATTGTGTGTTTGGAAAGAATGAATGGAGCGCTGAGTGAACAATTAAGAATGGTTTTGATCGAAATGAGAGTCAATTTCGCGATGTTATTTACTGTTATATGCCGCGAATGGCATGGTAAGGGTGATTACTCCACCCGAAAATCGAATTCGTGGTCTCTTGGCACAATGCCAATATTTTGACTTTTCAAAGTATTTACTTGGAATTTTTAAAAAAAAAATCAATCAAACTACACATATACATATTTATGGGTAAATCAAAAATCAGGTCACCCACGGATTTTTTTTTTTTCAAATTGGTCCAGTGATTCAGAAATAAAAGAACGTTGTTGAAGACGTTTCGCGCACGATAGACGGCAAGCGTCTGACCAGGGTGGTATCATTCGGAACAACGCTCGGACTTTTCCGTAAACTGGAAAGTACCTCGGACGTAAGTGTAGTAATTTTTTGTCTTTTTTCGGTAATTCGGCTTCTGGTGGTACTTTGGTTAATACGCTTGAAGAATAGTTTATTCCTTTAATGTTTTCCTATCGTCTGTGGAGATCATTCTGGCATGTTGTAATTTGAAAGCAAAACGCAGTAAAACACTGCGTTTTGTTTTCAAATTATAATATGCCCAATTTCAACCTTACGTTGATTTTATTTTTCGCAACGCCATCCTTAGTTATGTCTGTGACGTCATATAAACCCACGTGCGATATGACGCGCTTTCATGGCTGCGCCCTTATTATTCCCGAGGTGTATTCCGTAGAATCGCAGAGGGTTCCCGAGTGGGGTGGTATTTAAATCCACCCTGGTCTCGTTGTGCTCAGGTGAACACGAAGAAAACGAGATTTTCCTTTGATTTCGTTTAAATTATCATTCGTATTGGTATAGGTGTATTTTCAAAACTGAGCTCTGACGTAGGCGCCGAGTCCATTACCATAGGTAAATCGGGTAAAATTAAAAGTAAATGATAGGAATTTAACTTGTTCCTTCACTGAAATTGTGAAAGTACATGTTTGAGTACATGTTTGAGTGAACCTTATGTTTAAGGACAAGCAATAACGTCGGTTTAAAAGGTAAATTTTAAATTTTCTTAATGCATTATTTTAACCTGTTTTATCTATTTCGAACAAATGGCACGAGAATCTAACGATTAAAAGTTGATTTCAGGGCCCATCGCGCAAAATCTACCTATACATAAACTTATATCAGTAAATTGAATAACAATAACAATACAATAACAGCCTAAATATAAATCGCACAAAATTTCGAAAGGATAATATTGTCTTTAAATCGAATTCTTTTTCTTTTTTTTTTTCTAACCTGAAATTTCGCTGTACTTCTTTATTCGTATCTTTGTTGCATTCACCTGAAAATTAACATGAGGTTTCATTTAAAAATCTAACCAAAAGAAATTAAAAATGTTTAAACAGAAATAATCAAATCAACCTTCTTCATTGAATTGAAGAATGAGGCAACCATAAGTAATATGCAACTGTGACCAGTCACGCAAAAAGGGACCATATGGGTTGTGCGGACTGCGCAGACTTTCCAGTGTCGAAACTTGTGGATTTTTGTCAATTTCTGAATCTAGAATGATTAACCTTCTTTCCTGTGATTTTTTTTGAAATGCGACCTTTGATTGGCCTGTATAAGAACCAACCTCTTTTTCAACTATTTATTTTGCAGGATGCCCAGACGGTCCCTTTTCGCGTGACGTGTCACATTTATGTTATCATAAACAGACCCACAGGGTTATTTACTATTTGTAATTTCCTGGATAATCCAGGGGTCCAAATAAGAGGGGGTAAAGCCAGGCTAAATCTTTATTTCTGATTGAAAGTCTATGTTGTGGGTTCTAATTTGAATCGTCTCGACGAGACGTTTCAAATGAGTTCCAGTAACAAAGGGTTAAAGATAGGAATAATAATAAAAAAAATGAAAACCAAAATACCCCCTCTATTTTGGGCTCTGATAATCCCGTTTGAGGGAAACAAGATCTTTCGTAACCACAGCACAGCGACTTACATAAATGCGAAATTGACTGATACCAATTAACCAACCGTTTTATTTATAATTATTATTAATTTAACTGTAACAAATATCCGTGTGATAACATCCCGTATGATATTTTTTTATGATATCACATGGTTAATTCAAGAACGATGACATAATGCGGTTAATAGAAACTTTCATTTCTGTTACAAACATCGATGAGAACAGGCAAATAGAGGTTAGAAGATAAATATAATACATACTCAGTGTGTTGTATGAAAAAAATATTTAACTCGGTTAAGGGAATCCCCCACGTTAGATATTTTTTCACACAAAACACTAAGTCTGTATTATATATTTATTTTTAATATATTTATCAAAAAAAAAAAAAAAAAAAAAACCTAGAAAGCCATGAATGGCTTGAGTCGCTCCACAGGCTTGAAATTCTTGTAAAAGCAAATAAATTTTTTGACTAGAATTTTAGATATTTGGGGTACTACCGATGTTGAAAATGATTTTCAAAGTTTCAACTATATAACAGATAGAGAAATGACCTCCGCTCTTAAAAGAAAACAATTCAAATCAAAATAATTTTTGGCTGCATGATAATGGGTCACCCAAAGATCATACCAAAAATGTTTGATTGATATCCATAAGTTACATTCTGAGAAAATAATTTTCATAGTTTCCACTATTTAACATATTAAGAAATGACCTCCACCCATAAACTGCATATTTTCCATCCAATAATTTTTGGTACACTGAAAAAGGGTCACTCAAGGATCATTCCAGTGAAATTTGGTTGATATCCATCAGTTAAATTCTGAGAAAATGATTTTCATAGTTTCCACTATATAACATTTAGAGAAATGACCTCCGCCCATAAAATGCATATTTTCCATCCGATCACAATGATTTTTTGTAGACCAGGGATCATTCATGTAAAATTTAATGGGTATCCATTGATTAGAATCTGAGAAAACTCACTTTTTACCATATTTGGAAATTAGCCATGCCCATTAAATCCATGTTTTTCATTGGATCAAAATTTCTTGAACAACTTTGAAAGAGGGTCATCCAAGGATCATTCCTGTGAAGTTTGGTTGAAATCCATCCAGTAGTTTCTGAGGAGAAGATTTTTAAAGATTTTTAAAGAAAAGTTTACGACCGGACGCACGCACGGACGGACACAACGCCATGACAATAGCCCCAGTGGCTTCCAGCCAGTGGAGCTAAAAACGGAGAATGCTTTATGGTGGCTGTATTTTCTTATCGAACCAAACATAGCCGTAATATTTTACTCTTGTACAGGCCCATGTACAGTGAAACATCGTGAAAGTAATTCCGATCAAAACCATCCTTAATCGCTAACTCATCGCTCCATTCATTCATTCTAAACACTCACTCAACTCGACCAAAATCGCTCAAAAATCTTAAGAAATCATTTCGATATCGACCAAAATGATCAATTTTCAACTCAAATCGATCAAATTATTCTACGATTTTATTTGCTGGTGTGGATTTTATAAAGGTCAATAAAGACACACAAACAGAAAATTGCATATATTGCAGGGAGGTGATAAATATCGCTAATTTTGTTCAGCCTGGAATTAATGGAATTGGATTACCTCACTTTAAAATCACTCAAAACTCGCCCCACACACTCATTAAATTTTATTCCGAAATGACTCCCCGCGTCAATTTCACGATAATATCAACTGTATATAATCAAAATTTCTTTAATAAGTTCAGTGAAGGGTCACCCAAGTATAATCTATGCCAAGTTTCATTCAAATCGGCCCAATGGTTTGAGAGAAAAAGATTTTTAAGGATTTATTAGTAAAATGCCTCGCCTCGCTAGACCCATTCTTCGGGGTCAATCAAAATTTCTTTAACATTTTTAAAAGAGGGTCACTCATTGATATTTTCAACTAAGTTTTGGTAAAATTGGCCCAATGGTTTGGGAGGAGATAATGTTTAATGAAAAGTTCTCGCACGCACGGACGCACGCACGCACGACGGACACACCGCCATGACAATAGCTCGCTGACCTTCGGCCAGTGGAATTTAAAATGAAGATACATCAGGGAGATTTTTGTTTGCAATCAATATTATTACATGTACTATGATATTAGTTATCATTAATATGTCTTTTCTAAATTCTGAAAATTTACCAAAAGCAAACACACCAACAACAGACAGTCTGCGCCGTCTGTGGAGTATATCCAAATTAAAAAAAAATATCTCAGATTGTCCACTTTCATCGGATGGGTCACACACATGATTAAGAATTTCTGTCTGTATTTTCACTGTCTTCTTACCACCAGTTATAATGTTTTCAGAAGGCGAATAACGAAACATCGCTAATGTTACTTGTTGTACAAACCCGACCGTAAAGAAAATGTATTAGATAATAAATAATTTTATCTGCAAGCTTATTCGCTGATCGATCTTTAAATTTTATACGTAGAAGCTTCACCACAGTACATGATCGATCATTAGGTTATTAATACTGACCAATGAACGAACAGAACCTCGGATTATTAATACTGACCAATGAATGAATGGCATCCTCCCTGTTAAGCTAATCAAATCATTAAAGAGATTTCCTTGTCCAGAAGCTAGTGTGGAAAGATTTTATCGCAACAAATTTTGATTATCTATCGCAAAAAAAGAATATGTTGGACTTTCACTGTTACGATATCACGCTTTGTGTTTTACTGATATCATTGGATCGAATTAAGGTTCGGATAAGTATTGATTTAATTGTGTATTCGCGAGGAATTCACTCGTGACCTAGTTTACAATTGTTGTGTAAACACATCGTGCGGGGCTGGTATGGAGAACAAAGAATCTGATAAACTGTTACACGTTGCTCTCCTAGGACACTCATTTATTCGTAGACTTGGTGAATTTATTAATCGGCGTACGGATTGTGATAATCTTCGTTTAAACAAAACAACCTTCTCATTGGACATTCGTGGAAAAGGAGGTTTGTGTATTTCGGGACTAGCTAACAGTGACTCGTGGAAATTTTGTGTACAACCTGACCTAATTTACATCGAAATAGGCAGCAATGAATCACAATTTATGTACGGAACGACTGGCAAATTCAATCATTTGCGAACTTTTTGCTAAGTCAAGATGTGAAGTTGGTGGTTTTGGGACAAATATTGTGGCGCCGACCCGGATCAGCCGATCCCAATTATAACAATCGAGTGATACAACTTAATACTCGATTACAGGAATGAATGAATGAATGAATATTGCTTTACGGCCCGTCGACTACTAAGGTCATGTTGGGCGCAAACACTCATGTATAAAACTGGAATAATCCGACGTGAGCACGAAAGCACATGGACTCTCCCCAGATCAGGAGTACGGCCCATGTGCGAGTCCACCCGACCGGGAAATTAAAAAAAAGTGATCATTCAGGCTAAACTAAAATTCAAATTAACAACGTTATACAACAAATCAATGTAAACTAATAAATCCAAAAGAATGTTCCAATTATAAAAGAAATAATAACCAAAAAAGCTATTGAAAACGGTAAAATTGTATAGAACATTTTAAAAATAGAAGAAACGGTCAATAGAACCTAAAATCAGATTTTATTATATAAGTGAATTGCCTTAAGAAAGTCAAAAATCAACTCCAATTTGACATACTCAAACAGCTGCCTCATACTATCAATTTTAAAATATTTGTCTCTGATAAAAGAGAAATCAATACAATCTATAAAAATATGTTTGATAGTAAGAGGAGCGTTGCATGGAATACACATTGGCATCTCTTCTCCTTTTAAAAGGTAGGAATGTGTTAATTGAGAATGACCAATGCGTAATCGAGTTAAAATTAGCTCTTCGCGACGGCATGACCTGTAACCAGGTAACCAATCGCCGAGGTCTTGTCGAACAGAAAATAATTTATTATTCTGGTTAGCTGGATCTAACCAATGAATGAATGAATATCGTTTTATGGCCCGTCGACAGCTAAGGTCATGTTGGGCGCAAACACTTCTGTATTAAACTGGAATAATCCGACGTGAGCACGAAAGCACATGGACTCCCCTCAGATCAGGAGAACGGTCCATGTGCGAGTCCACTCGACCGGAAAATTCACAAAAGCGGGCATTCATGTGTGTACCAAAATTAAAGTAGGCAATAGTATTAAAAAATCAATGTAAACAAATAAAATTCTAAAGAAATCTTCGCATGTAAAAGAAATAATAACCAAAAGAGTTATTGAAAACGGTAAAATTTTATATAGCTACTTTAAAAATTCAGATGAAAGAAACGAGGTAAATAGAACATAAAAATCAAATTTTACTATATAAATGAATCGCCTTGAGAAAGTCAAAAATAAGTTCAAGTTTGACAAAGTCAAACAGCTGCCTCATACTATCAACTTTAAAAAATCTGTCTCTGATAAAAGAAAAATCAATATAATCTATAAAAATATGTTTGATAGTAAGAGGAGCGTTGCAGGGAACGCACATCGGCATTTCTTCTCCTTTTAAAAGATAGGAGTGCGTAAGATAACTATGGCCAATGCGGAGGCGAGTCAAAATCAACTCTTCGCGACGGCATGACCTGTAACCAGGCAACCAATCGCCGAGTTCCTGTCGAACAGAGAATAATTTATTATTCTGGTTAGCTGGATCAGTCCAACAGTTCCTCCAGACATCATGAATAAAACTATGAACAAGGGGTATAAAATCAGTAAAAGGTACTTCAAAGGGTAAAATTTCGAATGATAATGCATCCTTGGCAGCTTTATCTGCCTCCTCATTACCACGAATACCAATATGGCTTGGAAGCCAACAGAAAACGAGATCAACATCATTTAGCTGAGCTATTTTATCGAGTAATCTTACAATAAGGGGATTGTCAGTTTTCTCATGCTCAATCGCTTGCATGCTTGACATAGAGTCAGAATAAATAATATAGCGAGAGAAACGTTCTGCGATCATATGATCGAGTGCGAGATCAATGGCTTTAAGCTCGGCTGAAAAAATGGAAGAGTTATTAGGAAGGCGAAATTGATATTTTTCGCCATCTAAAATTGTGGCTGAAGCAACTTTTTCGCCATCTTTTGAACCGTCTGTGTATATCTCTTCGTATGATGTGTATTTTTCTTTGACTTCCAAGAATTTTGTTTTAAAAATAGTTGGATCCGTTGTATCCTTTTTGCTGGAAGCAAGATCATAAAGAAACGTGGGGCTTTTATATGTCCACAAAGGAACATCAGGAACAATATGTTCTGCCACGTCCTCTAGATCGAAGTCTAGAGAATTTACATCAGCCTCACAACGCAAACTGAAGGGAAGAATAGAGTTCTTTTTCTTTTCAAAATCCTTTCTATATTTTGGATCAAACACAACTATATGAGTAGGATTATCGGGACTGGATTTAAGTTTTAAATAATATTGTAAAGAAAGCTTTTTCCTTCGTAAATTTAAAGAAGGTTCATTTGCTTCTGTATAAAGACTGTTAACTGGTGACGTTCTAAATGCGCCCAACGCCAAACGCAATCCTTGATTATGAATAGTATCAAGTTTGCGAAGGTATGAAGGGCGTGCAGAACCATAAACAACACAGCCATAGTCTAGCTTTGATCTAACAAGTGCCTATAAAGGCGCAATAGAACCTTTTTATCGGCTCCCCAATCCATACTGGATACAACACGTAAAAGGTTAAGTGCCTTTAGGCATTTATTTTTCAAATTATCAAAATGTGGAATAAACGACAGTTTAGAATCAAAAAGGAGTCCTAAGAACTTAAATTCTTTGACAACTTCAATCGGTACTCCATCCAACTTTAAATCTGGATCAAGATGCATTTTTCTCGATTGACAAAAATGCATACATTTAGTTTTTGTCTTTGAAAACTTGAAACCGTTTTCACTGGACCATTTTGAAAGATTGTTCAAGACTTGTTGCAATTGTCTTTCAATTGTATGCATTTGTTTTGATCTGTAGCAGATACAAAAGTCGTCAACGTAGAGAAAACATTCCACACCAGGGCAAACGGTTTTAACAATGTTGTTTATTTTGACACTAAATAGTGTCACCGATAAAATACTCCCCTGGGGAACACCCATTTCTTGTTCATGGGGATCAGATAAAGTATCTCCAACACGGACTCTAAACTGACGTTCATCCAAAAAAGCTGAGATGAAAAAGGCAAGGCGACCTCGAATACCGAAATCATAGAGGTCGTTCATAATTCCATACTTCCAAGTGGTGTCATAAGCACTTTCGAGATCGAAAAAGACAGAAACAACGTGTTCCTTCTTTATAAAGGCTTCTCGAATAAATGTCTCGAAGCGAACAAGATGATCAAGAGTGCTTCTCTGTTTACGAAAGCCACTTTGGACTTGCGTAATAAGGTGGTTCTTTTCAAGAAACCAAACAAGACGATCATTAACCATTCTTTCCATGGTTTTACAGATGCAATTAGTTAAAGCAATAGGGCGGTAATTTGAAGGGTTTGTGGAATCTTTACCTGGTTTAGGTATTGGAATAACGATAGCTTCCCGCCAAGGGGCTGGAATGCTTCCCGTCTTCCATACTTGATTATAAATTTGAAGTAAGCAATGAAGGGAACGAGATGGCAAACGTTTGAGAAATTGATAATGAATAGCATCTGATCCGACAGCAGTGTCGTGACACTTTTTTAAAACTTTTTTCAATTCCTTAACGGAAAAGTCTCTATTATAGTGTTCCAGATTTCTGGAACTAAAATTAAGTTTAGACTTTTCTTTTTCATCTTGAAACTTCTGAAACGTAGTTGAATAATTAGTAGAGGAAGATTTCTTGGCAAATGTGTCTGCTAAGACATTAGCAATATCATGTTTCGAAGAAACTGTTTTATCTTCATCTGTTTGAAGATGGCCAACACTTAGTGATGTATTCTTCCCACTAATTTTACGTATCATGTCCCAAGTCTTTTTGACAGATGATCTAGAATTTAATCTAGAGACATACTGTCTCCAAGACGAACGCTTACTTTGTTTTATAGTGCGACGTGCTTTTGCACGTGCAATTTTAAATTTGTAAAGATTTTCCTTTGAGTGAGTGAATAGTGTTTTACGGCCCGTCGACAGCTAAGGTCATATTGGGCGCAAAATATTTTTAAAGGATAAATAACTGGTAAACGTCGTCAAGGATATATTAAAACTAAACTAGACGAAACCATTATAAAACAATTCATGGTAAATAGGATGATACAAATCAGTTTATAATGTAAACATGTAAAGAAGCAATTTCAAGTTTAAAATGAAATTACGATCAAAAGATCACTCAAAATAACTTTAAAAATTCACATAAACGCTTTACAATTTAAGAATAATTTAAATGGGTAGAGTAAATTGTAAAATTTAAAGAAAACTTCTGATTTTGAGAACTAAGAAGAAACGTTGTCAATAAAACCTGAAATTAGATTTTGCTATATAAGTTTATTGACTTCAGAAAGTCAAATATTAGTTCAAATTTTACAGACTCGAATAGCTGCCTCATACTATCAACTTTAAAATATCTGTCTCTAATAAAAGAAAAATCAAAACAATCAATAAAAATATGTTTGATAGTAAGAGGAGCGTTACATGGAATGCACATTGGCATCTCTTCTCCCTTTAAAAGATAGGAGTGTGTATGATAAGTATGGCCAATGCGTAGGCGAGTCAAAATCAGCTCTTCGCGGCGGCTTGACCTGTAACCAGGTAGCCAATCGCCGAGGTCCTGTCGAACAGAGAATAATTTATTATTCTGGTTAGCTGGATCTAACCAACAGTTCCTCCAGACATCATGAATAAAACTATGAATAAGGGGCTTAAAATCAGTAAAAGGTACTTCAAAGGGTAAAATTTCAAGTGATAATGAATCCTTGGCAGCTTTATCTGCCTCTTCATTGCCACGAATACCAATATGGCTTGGAAGCCAACAGAAAACGAGATCAACATCATTAAGCTTAGCTATTTTATCAAGTAGCCTTACAATAAGGGGATTGTCAGTTTTTTCGTGCTCAATCGCTTGCATGCTTGACATAGAGTCAGTAAAAATGATGTAGCGAGAGAGACGTTCTGCGATCATATGATCGAGTGCGAGATCAATGGCCTTAAGCTCGGCTGAAAAAATAGAAGAGTTATTGGGAAGGCGGAATTGATATTTTTCGCCATCTAAAATAAAGGCTGAAGCAACTTTTTCGCCATCTTTTGAACCGTCAGTGTATATTTCTTCGTAAGATGTGTATTTTTCTTTGACTTCCAAGAATTTGGTTTTAAAAATAGATGGATCTGTTGTATCCTTTTTGCTTGAAGCAAGATCATAAAGAAACGTGGGACTTTTATATGTCCACAAAGGAACATCAGGAACAATATGTTCTGCCACGTCCTCTAGGTCAAAATCTAGAGAGCTTACATCGGCTTCACAGCGCAAACTAAAAGGAAGTATTGGGTTCTTTTTCTTTTCAAAAGCCTCTCTATATTTAGGTTCAAAAACAACTTTATGAGTAGGATTATCGGGATTGGATTTAAGTTTTAAGTAATATTGCATGGAAAGCTTTTTCCTGCGTAAAGGACAAGGTTCACTAACCACCAAAAACGGCCCAAACTCAATTTTCTACGAAATTTGAATTTTTGATCCCTCTAACCATTATTTGTTAGAAAAATGAAAAATAAGTCCTCCAAGACGACCAAGGTTACCATGGCAACCAGTCAATAATCTAATAATTCTAAAATTTGGACTTTTTCCATTCAATACAAAAGACTTTTATTATATGAGCATTTCAGGTAGATAGAAGTTTGAGAACAAGTTATTAGTTCCCTGAGCACTAACCTGAGCACAAAGTGCTCAAGCCGAGCTTTTGTGATCACTCACCATCCATCGTCCGTCTATCTGTTCGTCCATCTGTCTGTCTGTTAACAATTTCTTGAAACATCTTCTCCTCCTTAACCATTAGACCAATCAAGCCGAAACTTGGCAGGGATGTTCCTTGAATGAAGCTCTTCCTAAGTTGAAAAGATAATTTAATTCTAGAAAAAACTCAGGTTGCCATGGTAACAGAAAGGCCAAAAATTGCCGAAAATCTTAGAAAAAGATTTTCTTCTCCTAAACTACTGGTCCAATCAAGCTGAAACTTAGTAGGGATGTTTCTTTGGTCAAGCTTCACCAAGGCTGTGAAAAGAATTTAATTTCATCAAAAACTGTGATTTCCATGGTAACGGAAAGGCCAAAAATGACAAAAATCTTACAAAAAAAATCTTCTTCTCCTAAACCACCATGCCAAACAATTTGAAACTCGGTAGGGATGTTCCTTGAGTAAAGCTCTACCAAGCTTCTTTAATGATTTTAGTTTCATCACAAAGTCCGATTTCCATGGTGACTGAAATGTCGAAAAATGCCGACCAAAAGTCTTACATGTTATATAATAGTCTTATAATATCGAATTCTATAGAACGAAATTAGAGTCATACACAAAGGTCAAAGGTCATAAAAAAGAATGTGAAAATCATGGGTTTATCTTTAATTTCTGGTGATACCTGGTCATGCCTTGGTAGCCAACATCATGGCATTGACGAAAGCTTAAAAATTCTTTATCTGCCAATACATGAAAACTAGAATCATCATTACATTTAAAGGTGTAATTCACTACAAATATCAACTCTTAAAAGCTATTGTCAAATAAACGTTCCGAGAACGACGAGTCGGATTTGCCTTACCAACAACTAGGTATGCTATTTTTATCTGTGATTTGAATCAACGACTAGGCGATGGCGCATCCGCGTCTACTTTTTGCATGTGCCTATTAAACAAATTCCAAGATCGGTGCGCGACGCGTCAGTATACTTGTACCACCAAGTTATAACTTTTCGACTAAACGGCGACGTCTTAGGGATTTCGGAGTCGATATCGGATCAGAGACTAATCTGGCGATGGGCCGGCTGATCGTTGGACTCGTTCCGGCCGATTTAGTACACATCTAAGATGTATCTTTTATTTTTTCCAACAAGCACTCTCTTAGTATTAATTCAAGAAGCACTAGTATGATGATCTTTATCAAGTTTGATTGAAAAACCAATCCAATAGTCGAAAAAAACAACTTGTGAGCAATATCTTTTCCACAGGTTTTTCAAAGGTAAAATGATACATTTGTTTTTTAAGCGCACCAAATGTTTAAAATATTGACTGTCACTTCCCTTCACTTTTGATGAAAAGTTTTGGCAACAAGTTCTCATGTCTTCACACTGTATTTTAAATATTTCTAAAATATTTTACCTTGAACAAAAATTGTATTAAATCCGAGTCAAAACATAAAATCCGAGTCGAAAATCTTTATACTGAAAACACGAGAAAACCATATTGTTGCATGTCTTACTGATTTCCAAAATGACGTCACTGTGTAAGATTCTGGGGAATTCAAAGTGCCGACATCTGATGACCTGGCTGTGTCGAGACCAACTGTGTTGTGTTTTCACAGCAGGTCACGGGTAATGGATGCATTAATATTTGGGATTATTTGAGAAGGTAAAACAGAATTTTATATTTCATCATTGACAAGGTTATGGTCAGTCCGTTTTTCCTTCGAACATCGATTTTTTTGTACACGCATGTCGATCCCATAAAACTGCCCTGCTTACAGGCTTACAAGACGTCAATAACTGTTTGCTTATAATACCCTGCTATGCTCGTGCAATTGCGTGCAAAGCGGGATCAATCAGTTAGTATTGTTCTGTCTAACTGAGAGCAGGGCTGTTTTCTCAGTTTCTGCTTCCAGTATAACTTGCATATTGATCGACCGCTGTAAAAAAATCAAAGTTTCCAAAATTTGGAACGTGTCTTGCAACAACAGAATTAAAATATTTTGTTATTATTTCAATTTGATGGCATAAATTCTAGCCGCTAATACATGAATAGAAAAAAGCGTGTCGTTAGCCAAAAGCTTTCAATCATATTGGAGGGCGCCGCCGTCATAGCGCAGTTGGTAGCGCGTCGGACTGTCAATCTAGAGTTCACGGGTTCGATCCCCGACGGCGGCACTCATTCTTTCCGACTATTTGTCTCTCACCAATGGGTTGATAATCGTAGACATATGTGAGATAGCGGCTGGGGACTAGGAAAGAAAGTGGTGGTTATACTAGTGAGAGAAATACCAGGAATCCATTGTTAGGTGCTCCAGCCGCCGCGATATACCGGTAACTGAAATAACGTTGAAAGCGGCGTTAAACTCCATTCAATCAATCAATCAATCAAATCAGTCATATTGGAATTTTGGAAAATTGTTTGAAATAACAAGCCAAGCGCCTCCATGACGTTTTGCATTGAAGCGGAGGCGTGTATCATATGAAATACGGTATCATGCAAATATTTGAAAGTTTGTCAATGTAACAAATTAAACATTTAACATGGAAAAACATTGGATTTTTCTAACAATTCTATTTTCTATCAAGAGAAAATGAAAATTAATTTTTGATGAAAAAAATATGTAGGCCTACTATTTGCATTCAGATTTCAAGACCATGCATTTAACCCTGTTTTCCAATATGAAAACATTTATGCCTTACAACTCCAAAACAGATAAAAGAAAAAGAAAAAGAGAAAAGCACTTGTACGATGGGAATTAAAATAGCCATACAGGGATACGAACCTGCGCCGCTGGGATGGGGGGCATTATACTCATCCACTAGACCACGGCGTCGAATATATATTCAGATGGATATTTTTGTTTTATTTATAGCTAATACCCTTATCGCCCATTTACGACCAGTTTTCGATTCATTATTATATACGGAGATTTAAATAATTAGGTTTTTTTGTTTGTTTTTTTATTTGTCACAAATTTCTCACACTTTTAGGATAGGTGTGTCGACCGTAGGTAACGTCAAAGTGCATTTGTTTACTTGACAACGAGATTAGTGAAAAGTTTCGCGTTCAAGCATCAATATGTAAATGATTTTCAATAAATTTCATTCAAAATCTATTTAATCTAGGACAGAACTACCGATTTGTTCACGATTTATTCACTGGTTTACTTTAACAGGGTATTTTATAATAGAAAATGTCCGGTTCTTTGCCTCCATTTTTTAAATCAGAAACTGTCCATAACCATCGCTGAGGGTAACGATGAGATTAAAAATTACATTTTTTTTCGAATAAAACATACAACGTATGATTCGCCCCGAAATTTTAGTCTTTAAAGGTCTTTAAAACTTTATTTTAAATTATATTATATAAAACTTGTTGTGGTCGTGAGTGTCGTTCTACCAGAAAATTAAATCTGAAGAGCGCAAAAATGGGCGAAAAATGCCAAAAAGCCTGTTCCACACCCTCTTTGAGTCACGAAAACACATGTAAAGGGGTAGAAATTATGGGAAAAATTGGCCATTCTGGACGGTTGAGAAATGCAGTTAAGTATTTCAGAGGTCATTTTTTGTCAAGGGTATACTTATTTTTTTACAAAAAAATTGGGCCGCTTTATATAGGAAGTCGAACCATGCCCTTTAAGGAAGGCTCATTTGCTTCTGTATAAACACTGTTAATTGGTGATGTTCTAAATGCACCCAACGCCAAGCACAAACCCTGATTATGAATAGTATCAAGTTTACGAAGGTATGAAGGGCGCGCAGAACCATAAACAACACAGCCATAGTCTAGCTTTGATCTAACAAGTGCCCTATAGAGGCGCAATAGAACATTTTTATCGGCTCCCCAATCCATACTGGATACAACACGTAAAAGGTTAAGTGCCTTTTGGCATTTACTTTTCAAATTGTCAATATGCGGAATAAACGACAGTTTAGAATCAAAAAGAAGTCCTAAGAATTTAAATTCCTTAACAACTTCAATCTGCACTCCGTCCAACTTTAAATCTGGATCGGAGTGCATCTTTCTTGATTGACAAAAAATGCATACATTTAGTTTTTGTCTTTGAAAACTTGAAACCGTTTTCATTTGACCATTTTGAAAGTTTGTTCAAGACTTGTTGCAATTGTCTTTCAATAGTATGTATATGTTTTGATCTGTAGCAGATACAAAAGTCGTCAACGTAGAGAAAACACTCCACACCGGGGCAAACGGTTTTAACGATGTTGTTTATTTTGACACTAAACAGTGTCACCGATAAAATACTCCCCTGGGGAACACCCATTTCTTGTTCATGGGGATCAGATAAAGTATCTCCAACACGGACTCTAAACTGACGTTCATCCAAAAAAGCTGAGATGAAAAAGGCAAGGCGACCTCGAATACCGAAATCATAGAGGTCGTTCATAATTCCATACTTCCAAGTGGTATCATAAGCACTTTCGAGATCGAAAAAGACAGAAACAACGTGTTCCTTCTTTATAAAGGCTTCTCGAATAAATGTCTCGAAGCGAACAAGATGATCAAGAGTGCTTCTCTGTTTACGAAAGCCACTTTGGACTTCCGTAATAAGGTGGTTCTTTTCAAGAAACCTAACAAGACGATCATTAACCATTCTTTCCATGGTTTTACAAATGCAACTAGTTAAAGCAATAGGGCGGTAATTTGAAGGGTTTGTAGAATCTTTACCTGGTTTAGGTATTGGAATAACGATGGCTTCCCGCCAAGAGGCTGGAATGCTTCCCGTCTTCCATACCTGATTATAAATTTCAAGTAAGCAATGAAGGGAACGAGATGGCAAACGTTTGAGGAATTGATAATGAATAGCATCTGATCCGACAGCAGTGTCGTGACACTTTTTTAAAGCTTTTTTCAATTCCTTAACGGAAAAGTCACTATTATAGTGTTCCAGATTTCTGGAACTGAAATTAAGTTTAGACTTTTCTTTTTCACCTTGAAACTTCTGAAACGCAGGTGAATAATTAGTAGAGGAAGATTTCTTGGCAAATGTGTCTGCCAAGACATTAGCAATGTCATGTTTTGAAGAAACTGTTTTATCTTCATCTGTTTGAAGATGGCCAACACTTAGTGATGTATTCTTCCCACTAATTTTACGTATCATGTCCCAAGTCTTTTTGACAGATGATCTAGAATTTAATCTAGAGACATACTGTCTCCAAGACGAACGCTTACTTTGTTTTATAGTGCGACGTGTTTTTGCACGTGCAATTTTAAATTTGTAAAGATTTTCCTTTGAAGGTCTTAAGCTAAATGCTCTAAGAGCACGTTTTCTTTCAGCTACAGCCTTTTTGCAATCGTCATTAAACCATGGCTTGTTTGGATTTTTTGGGTCAGGCGATGGTTTTGGAATACTTTTTTCTGCAGCAGAATAAAGTAAAGATGTAAACAAGTCTGCAGAGTTTTCACAGTCATCAAAAACTTCTGGATTTATCGACTGTTCACATGTGGTTCTAAAAAGTTCCCAATTAGCCTTATGGAGTTTTCAACGCCTAGGGCGCTCCTGAACAGATGGTCCTAATTCGGAGATCTGAATAGGGAAATGATCACTACCATGAAGGTCGGAAAGAACTTTCCATGAAAAATCAGGAAAAATATCAGGACTGCAAATAGTCAAATCCAGTGAAGAATAATTTCCAGTTGCAGGATGAAGATAAGTTTGATATTTATCATTCAGTAAAACTAGATCATGCCTTGTTACAAAGTCCTCAACAATACGACCTTTGTCGTCTGTATTGGAGCATCCCCATAACTTATGATGAGAATTGAAATCTCCCATAAGTATAAAAGGTTTTGGTAGCTGATCAACGAGATTATCAAGTTTTCTACCATATACAGGGAAACTAGGAGGAAGATAAACAGAACATAATGTAATTGTTTTATTTAGCGAGATACTTACAGCTACTGCTTGCAAAGAAGTATCAAGACTGACAAGACGGTGAGGGATATTATTATTAACAATAATTCCCACACCACCAGATGCTCTTTCACGTTCTGTAAAGTTAGTCAGATAGCAAGAATGATTTTTCAACGAAAACTTATCTGTATCTTTGAGAAACGTTTCTTGTAAACATACTGCAACTGGTTTTTGTTTGGAAACTAGAAGATTAAGTTCTTCAAAATTGGCTTTGATGCTGCGACAATTCCATTGTATAATGTTATTTGCCATTATGAATGTAATTGTTAAAATTATACCACTTATTAATGGAAGTAAAGAATAATCCATTATTTAACTCCTGTTAGGTTAATTTTATTTGCGCCTTGCCTAATTGCATCTGTTTGTTTTGAAGAAGGTGGGTTTGAAGGAGGGGGATTTGAAGGAGGGGGAGCGGGAACATCCATCTCCTCCTCTTCATCTGATTCGCTTAATTCAGCGAATCGATTGCCTGTCGGAACTGGAGGAGGATTAACCTTATCCAGATTCACTCGAGGCTTTCTCTGACTGACTGACTCTAATTGAGGTACTGACTTATCTTTCTGGGACGGTTTACTGTTGATTTTAACAACTTTATTCTGCTTAGAAACAGGTGTTTTGTTTTCAGAATCTGAGGATTTTTTATTATCATTTTTCCCATTCGTTGATTTGTTCAAGGACGTTTCGTCTGAAAGAAGTTGATCGACTTTGCTACGTACTTCAGGGAACACTTCCGAAAGTATTTTAATCATTTTTTCACAAGTAGTACATTCATTAGTTTTTAAAGCTTGAATAGGAGTGACTTGTGCTTTACTCGCATAACTATTTTCAGGGTTTGGTCGTTCCTTCGAGTCTACTAATTTTCGGGCCTCGTAGAAAGATAAATTTTGTTTATACTTAACAGTCAAAATTTCCTTTTCTCTTTTAAATTTTGGACAAAGTCTAGAGTTTGCTGGGTGATCAAGTCCACAATTGGCACATTTGAAATCATTTTGGCATGAATCTTCATCATGATCATCATTTTCGTCCCCAGAATGAGAACACTTTCTACAAACTGGTGCACGCTTGCAATAATCTTCGTGGTGTCCAAACATTTGACATTTGAAACACCGTAGAGGATTTGGAACATAAATGTCTACTCTAACTATTTCAAATCCAATCTTAATCTCTGAAGGTACTGTAGGTTCATTGAATGTTAAAATATAAGTGTTTGTTTTCACAGTTTTGCAATCTCTTTTAAACTCGTTTCGTTTTACTTCAGTCACTCCTTGGGGTCTCAGATTATGCTTTATATTAGATAAAAGACATCTTGAAAGATCTTTGCAACGAATTACTCCTTTTGACATCAATATTGAAAAACTTTGAGATTTTCAATAGATTTTCTGCTTGACTTTGTCTTGTACCTTCAACTAAAAGTGTTTCATTTTTTAGACTTTTAACAGACTTTGGGGTTCCTAAAATTGCTTTGATTTGTTTCTCTATGACAAAAGGTGATAATTCAGTGATAGGTTCGTCTGCATCTTCTGACTCAATTACAATAAACTTGGGGAAACTTTGACTGTTTTCGTTTTCCTCGTCAGATTCAAATGGGTAGTTGCGCTTGGCTTTTTTGTTTTGTGCCATGTTTGTTTCATGTGGTTCATCGGCGATGCTCCAAACCACCCGCCCCCGGAGTCCTACAATGGGGACACCTAACCTGCGGAATTCCATCTCAGGAGAGGTGCCGGGGATACATCGCCGATATACTCGGCGCAAATGGGCCAGATCAAGCAAAAATACGCTGATGAATAATTCAACCAAGCATGAAGTAGACACCAGACAGTAAAATTGTCGATCAAACACCACGTTTACCCGATTGGCCCATGAGCCACCGCCTTCTAAGGCGTAAGAGAAAACGTCACTTAATGATAACGGTGGTTCAGGAAAACAATTAAAAAGCAAGTCTTTTGGTAAAAAACGCCTTAGGGCAAGGCATGACCAGCCGATTGATCCGGTCGGGCCCGCCCGACCTCCCGTTTATCCCAACTCAGGGCCAAAGTGGTGTGTTGCAAAAACAGGGCCTAGCCAATCCCTGAGGTCACTCAACCACCAGGATCCCGTCATCAGGCATTACGGGTCGCAGCCCACGGCAAACAGGCAGGTCCATTTGTTTGGGGTCTTACCATGTACTACATGGACAGCAGCCGACTATTTCTATCCCCCCGCCCAGCTGGGGGTCTCGATTACAGGAACTTTGTGCCACAAACAATCACATATTTTTCTGGCATCACCGTGGATTTTGGTCGACCCAAATGAACTTTCTGGCTCGGGGTGGTGATCATCTACTGTGTTCAAACTCAAACCACCGATACATGATGAAATATCTACAGAGTATTCGAAGTGCAATCCTGTTTTTCTCCGCAGAATGAATCTACATGATAAGTCAGATGATTGCATGACTTCTCTATTATAGATGAGTACATATTCTTTTTTCCACATTGTTTTAAGGCATGAATATGTGTGCCATCTGATGTGCCTTTCTGGTCAGATTGCTGGCATTGGCCACAATTTTCAATTTGATTTGATATACATATGCCCCTCTATTCACCATTATGCCCATATTCGGGGTATAATTTTGTGTTTACTCAATTCTTTGCTATATGTCCATATTTTGGGGCAAAACATTTCTCATAATTACCCATATTTGGGGTAATGTTTGTACATGAGTTACCCATATTTGGGGTAAAGTTTGTACTCAATTATAATTCTTGTTTTGTTATTGCCCATATTTGGGGCAATTTGGGGGCAATTTAGAGATTATTATCTCTCTGTACACCCCTTTGGTATTTATATGACCAATGTGGGGATAATTTGGATTTTCTTTGGACAATATAATTAACCTTTACATTTTCATACTTTACAATAAATTCTGCCTTGTCTAGTTGTACAAATGAGTATAACGTGTCTTCTTATATATTTATGTATTGATACATAATGTTATTCACATACTTTCTATTTTACATTGTTTAAAACATACATAATGCTTTGTCTATATGAAGTTGCTCATCCCATTTTCAATTTTAGACACAAGACGACACATTCTTTTGTCCAAGCCTGTTAAACTTGCTTATGCTATAAGCAGTTTCTTTGACATTTTTTTTTAAACAAGGCAAAACTTTAATATCACGTTAACATTTTATTAAACAAATTATTCGGATCTATTTGCAGATGCCAAAGAGACAACCTAAGCCAGGATCGCAAAAGGCGCCTGTCAAAAAAACGGCGTCAACAGTCACAAACGCCTGATGTTGACAGTCGGGCTACACCATCGGATTCTGGCGCAGCTGCTATATCCATCGATTATGATTTGCTGGCCGATGCCATCTTGAAGAAACAGAAAACAAACAGCACATGTGTACCAGACACCTTTAACAATTCACCCACATCTACACCCACAGCGTCCACTACACATACTCCATTATCAACTCCACCTACAACCCTGGAAAACCCGGATGTCCATCAAAACAACATTATTGACATAGGACAATTGATGACTTCAATTTTAACAGGTGAGTCGGTGGCACATCAACCGAGTACACCCATCTCTTCTTCAATTGATGATGGGATTCCCCTCGGGGCTGACATCCCGATGAAAATAAAACAAAAAATCTGGTCCGATCAGTTTATCGATCTCAAAATTCTCCATCCGACACACAAAGGTTCAGATATTTCTCTAAGATTAGATGAAAATTCAATTCAATTGACTAATCAGTCATCTTCTCAAACACCACTAGGTCTAATTCAATGGTCATAGGCCTTTTCAATCTTTATGGCCATTTACATAGAAAAGAAACCTGAAGATGCTGCTCACTTGCTGAAATACAGCTATACAATTCGCGAATTAGCGACATCAATCAATGACAATGCAGCATGGCGTTCCTACGATAACACCTTCCGCCGTCTTCGTGAATCACGGGCATTACCTTGGCAACGTTCACTGCCTGAACTGATGGCAAAGGCCTATTTCTTACAGAAACCAAACAAACAACAGCCATTTCGTGGTCAAACCAAAATTCAATTCTGTTTAAACTTCAACAAAGGGGCCAAATGCACACGGTACCCTTGCCCCTACAAACACATCTGCCAGTCTTGCCGAGAACCTCATCCTAGAATCAAATGTCCACGAAACAACTCAACCAACCCTTCCAGTAACACGTCTTTCAACCGCAATTGATAGCAACCTTTTTTTAAGCCAGGAATTGTTAGGTTATGATCCTTTGGAAACTCACTTCTTAGTAACTGGTTTCCAAGATGGTTTCCGTTTAGGATGTACAGAGGACCCCCCTTCACAATCTCATAGAAATCATTTATAAGAAAGAGAACGGCCTCATGTTGTATCACAAAAACTTGCAAAAGAACTCTCTTTAGGTAGAATTTCTACTCCTTATCCACACAAACCATTTCCCAATTTTATTTGTTCACCTCTAGGAGTCGTACCAAAAAAGACCCCCAACGAATACAGAATAATTCATGATTTATCTTTTCCTGCTGGACAATCTGTCAATGATCAAATTCCCAAAGTTTTTTCAACTGTCCATTATGACACCATTGATGATGTAATAATGCTCATTAAGCGTTTTGGTAATGGCGCCATGATGGCCAAACTTGACATAGAAGACGGTTTTCGCAATATTCCCATTCATCCTCTTGATAATCACCTCCTAGGTTTTACATGGGATGGTATAATGTATTTCGACAAATGTCTGCCACAAGGTGCAAGTAGTTCATGTCAAATATTTTAAAAATTCAGTACAGCACTTCAATGGATCATGAAATAAATAGAAAGCCTCAGGCATGTCCCATCTAATAGATGATTTCTTTTTCATAGGTCCACATCAGTCCACCAAATGTCTCCAGGATGTTCCAAATTTTGAATATTTGTGTAAAAAATTGAACATTCCCATAAAACATGCAAAAACAGTTTACCCGACCACCAAATTGACAATTTATGGTATAGAAGTTGATTCCGTGCACATGGAAGCCCGCCTTCCCCATGATAAATTACTCAAACTCAGAGATATTCTCTCTAGCATCCAAAATAAGCAGAAAGTAAAACTAAAGGATCTTCAATCTCTCATAGGTCATTTAAATTTTGCTTGTAGCGTAGTTACTCCAGGTCCAGCATTCCTACGTCGATTAATAGATCTCACGTGCAAAGTAGCTCACAAAGGTCATTTTATACGTCTAAATTGTGAAGCTCGAGCTGATATCCAAGCTTGGTCAATGTTCATTGAACACTTTAATGGGAAATCAATTTTCCTGTATGATAAATGGGTTTCATCAGAACAAATCTCCTTGTATACCGACTCCTCTGGTTCTATTGGTTATGCTGCTATCTTAGGTTCTCAATGGTTAGCTGGTACATGGCTTGATTGCCACAAAGATCACCAGATAGCAATCAAAGAACTGTTCCCAATAGTTTTAGCTTTAGAAATATGGGGATCAAAATTAAAAAATCATAAAATCCTCTTTATGTCGGACAACAAAGCAGTTGTTGACGTCATTAACAAACAGTCAAGCAAAGATACAACAATCATGCGATTAATTCGAAGGCTGGTTCTTTGTGCTCTTCAATTCAACATACTCTATCGTGCCAAACACATCGCAGGAAAAACTGATGTATTGGCTGATCATCTGTCTCGTTTAAAATTTCAGGAAGCCAAGACACAAGCTCCATGGCTAAATACTCAACCAACTCCAATACCCGATCGACTGGTTTACATCTGAATACTACCGGACAGATCTTACTTTCCTCAGCCTTATCTTCATCTTCTAGGACTTCATACTTACGAACTTGGTCTCAGTTCATTGTATTTTGTTCTTCAAATAATCTTTCACTTCATTTTCCTTGCTCACACATAACAATTTGTCACTTCATATCTCATCTCTTTGGGTGCAATAAAGCATCTTCCTCTATTTTATCTCATATACCAGCCATCAGTTTCTTTCATAAGTTACATGATGTGCCCGATCCTACTCAACATTTTGTTGTCAAAAAATTGCTCAAAGGCGCTCAAAATTTAGCCCCAACAATGGATTGTCGAAAACCAATCACCTACTCAATACTCTCTAAAATTATCCCTGCACTGAACAATACAGTTGATTTTGGCATTTGATAGAGCGATGCTCAAATCTCTGTTTATATTGGCCTTCCATGCCTTCCTCCGGTTAGGCGAACTCATTCCACGGTCAAAAAATGATTTGCACAAAGTTGCCCAACATGGAGATATTTTCTTCCCCGATTCATCTCAGTTACATCTTACCCTTAGACATTATAAACATACCAGTGATGGCCACCCTAAAACCACTATATTGTCGGCAACCAACAACACCACCTTGTGTCCGGTACATGCTCTACAATATTACTTGACCTTGTCGAAACAGAGATCCGGTCCTCTTTTTACCTTTGCATCTGGTCAACCGCTCACACATTCCTATGTTGCCTCAACTTTACACCGCACTATACTTTTTATCGGTCTAAACCCCAATTTATATAAGGGTCACAGTTTTCGAATTGGTGCAGCTACCGAAGCTGCGAAAAGGGGATTATCAGAGACAATAATTCAGGAAATGGGGAGATGTAAAATCTAACGCTCATCGTCATTACATCAGAATTCACAATTTCGTTAATTAATCACTAATAATTTGGCTCAACCCGATATGTTATGGCCAGAATTTGTCTGCACAATTGGGTGGCTATCTGTTAACGCTAGGTAATAATTTACTATTTGTGCCATCGACTCACTCCCCTTTTAATTGTTGTTAGATTTTCCATGTATTACAGATGTTAGATTTTCCATGTAATACAGATGTCATTTGACATGGCACAGTTTTGGATTTTGCTTTACTGAATTTTAAATTCAACTTTTTACAAAAGAAAGTAGTAGAGTTTTAATTTCTTGCACACCATCTATACCAAAGTAATATAATACAAATCCTTATAATGCATAAAAACCAGTGCCATGTCAAATGAGATCAGTTGTACATTTTCTCTACACAATTTTTAGGAATTTCACATATATTGTTTATTAACACTCTACCATCAGGAAAATATTTTTGGCTCTATGCCGGGTTAGTCAGAATTTGTCTGTATTCTGGACCAGCTGGAAATATAGTCTTGTTATCTTTTGAGTTTCAAAATCACAACACTTGTATTATGTTTTGTCATTCCTGATATTAACTACCTTCATTAATGTAGATATATACATATGCGTTTAATATGTACTATTTCACTTGTTCAAAATTCTCATTCTTGATAGTCATTTATGCATCATATGTATAATCTAGTTTCGATTATTATGAGGTTCTCTTTTTGCGATTTAGAACACAATTTCCAATATGCTTTATACAGACTTTGTTTGTTGGCGCTGCATGACCTTTCACCCATGCCTTCTGAGGACGAGTGTAAGTCCATGCTCGTGGCCCTTTTTCTGGCGCCAACTGCATTTTATGAATACTTGGCTGGGAAGATGCTGTTTGTTAGATTTGATAATTTCATTGTTTTGAAAATGTTTAACCGAAGAATTTTCCTTGGCCTTGTTGTATTGTGTTCTTTATTGTAAGATTATTTTCGTCATTTAGTCAAAAGAACAAATGACAAAACCTCATATCAATCTTAACTTAGTTCTTTACTCCCATATGTGCCGTGTTGCACTTACCCTACTATAATATATGCGTCGAAACTCAGGCTCAGCCTGGATGTTGTATAATTCGAATTGGCTGTGCGGATAAATTAAATTGTGTGTCTTGTATCTATTTTACAATTCTTCGAGGTAGAATTATATATTATGTGTTTCTATTTTAGTTTTAGAAAACCGCAACACTTATCATTTGTATATGAATAATAGTCCTTGTGTTGAATTAAAAATGTTTTGAATAAGGAATGATATATATGTGAGCCGCCACGCGAAAGTTGACCATCTAGGAACTTTCGAACTGTAGAATGGTCAATCTAGATTCAGAAAATCAGCCATGTTGGAAAAGTGTTGACCCTAGATAGCCTGCGCACTCCGCTCAGCCTGACTTGAGTTCACACTTAACGCACTACCCCTACTACAGATAACCCCTTTTGCGTGATGGGTCACATATTGAAATATATTATCAAATAACTACATTTGTAAACCAATAAGGTCATTTAAATTTGTAACGACTTTCGACTCAAAAGGTTGAATTAGAAATCGGAAAAAATCGTAAGATCCCAAGCTCTCGATTGTTTTTTTTGTTTTAATGGGGTTTTACGCCGATTTATTATTCTTTCAGTTACATCGCGGCGCCCGGTGAACCTAACAATGGACTTTGGTATTCGAACACCAGTACTACCATTAAATCCTTTCCAAGCCTCTAACTGCTATCCTACATAGGTCTACGATCATCAACCAATTGGTGGGAGACAAATAGTCTGGGAATGGATGGGTGCCGCCGTCGAGGATCGAATCCGTGACCTCTACATTGACAGTCCGACGCGCTTTCTCGATTGTAGGATGTGTTGTCCTAGCTTCTATAATATAGTCCCCATCTCTGAAAAGTTAGTAGAGACCCTTTACTTCAGCTTACCAGTGATGGTCTATGTTAAGGTAGTGGACGTGATTTTCATGCTGTTGTTTTTCGAATTTAAACTAGGTTTCTTTTGTCATATTGTGATAGTCAATCCCTTAGGAATAGTTTTTAAATAGACAGAACTCGGGTTTTCGGGTAATGATTATTTCTTCTAAATTGCGAGCGGAATAAAATGACAGAAATATCGTCATTGATAACGTTTTAGTAATATAGGCACTAACAAATTCATTCGGAACATCGCTCGGACATTTCCGTAAACAGGAAAGTACCTCGGACGTAAGTGTAGTAATTTTTGGTCCATTTTTAGGTGATTCGGCTTCTGGTGGTACTTTGGTTAATACGCTTGAAGAAATGCAAATTCCTTTAATGCCATCAGATCGTCTATAGAGATGATTTCGGCATATCATGATTTGAAAGCAAAACGCAGTAAAACACTGCGTTTTGTTTTCAAATCGTAATATGCCCAATTTTAACCTTACGTTGATTTTATTTTTCGCAACGTCATACTTAGTTGTCTTTGTGACGTCATATAAACTCACGTGCGATATGACGCGCTTTCATGGCTGCGCCCGTATTATTCCCGAGGTCTTTTCCGTAGAATCACCGAGGTTTCCCGATCGTAACGACCTTTCTGTACTGCTACGACGATGATGTGAAATGGAAATGTATGATTAAACCGATAAGTAACGATCTCTTCCGAGTTATCCCGACATAGAGCCGATTACAATAGGCTACTTTACTTTAAGGGCATTAATGCTCGACTATCTTAAGGGCATTTATGCTCATTATGGGCACTTTTGTGAAGTCGTATAATCTACCGCTCGCAATTTGCATGTTATCCCCTGAAACGATACCTTATTTTCATTTTCTGCATACAAACGATTGTTTTAAATGTATTATCAAAATATGTTAACAAGGTGGCAAATTGTGACAAGATACGCCCCTAACACTGCTTGTTGCCCAAGTACACGTATGTAAAAAACATGGGCGATTACTAGTAAATTAAGCTTGTTAGAGTTAAGTTTGAATGTGATTTTACGCCGATTTAAACTATCTTTCATCTATATCATGGCGGCTGGAGCACCTAACAATGTTTTTCCGGTATTTCTCATACCAGGACTACTATTAGATCCTTTCCTAGCCTCCAGCTGTTACCCTTAATAGTTCTACGATTTATCGACCTATTGGTGAGAGACAAATAGTCGGAAAGAATGAGTGCCACCGCTTTGGATTGAACACAGGACCTCTAGAATGACAGTCCGACGTGCTATCAACTGCGCTATAATGGCGGATATAAAAGTTAAGGTTCTTGCGATTTGCAATCAATAATCATGAAAGGAACAAAACTGCAATGTTTCAAGCCAATCAGACATGAGGTGTCACAATTACGCTCCGGTCAAATTGGATACCACCCACCCACAAGACGCAACGGCTGATCGCATTATCTGTCCGGTCTATCGCTGGGCGTGTTAAATAAATTTCAGGTTTATTTTCGACAAAAAAAGTTTAGGTATGAATTGCGCTTTTTGTACGCCGCTGAATGTAGACGTACAAAGGTACAGATAAGAACATCGTGAAATTGACAAATGAATGATTTTAGAAAGTTTTTGGAATTAAAGTGAATAAGTGTAAGGAGCGAGTTTTGAATGAATTTAAAGGGAAGTAATCCAATTTCCTTAATTTTGTTCAAGATAAACAAAACTAGCGATTTTTATTACATCCCGTTAATAAAATATATAGAGGATAATCAACTGGTTGTGTCTGATATGAAAAATATTTCGGGAGAATGCGTTATTAGGCGTTGAAAAAACGAGTCCGAAGGACGAGTTTTCTAACAGCTTAATAACGTATTCGAGTGAAATATTTTTCATATCAGACACAACCAGTTGATAATTATATTGATTACATTCTCTACAACCCCTTTTATATTCCTAAAATTATTTATTTCGTCATTTTCTATCGTCCTCAACCCTTGTAAATTCCGCGTATTGATACAAAAAAAATCTTTTCAAAAATAATAGTCGCGATCTTGGATTACGCTTAAAAATTTCGAAAATACATAAATATGCTTTGAAGCGAAAAGAAACATTCTTTGGGACTAAACAAATTGAAGACGAGGAACGAAAAAATTTGGGTGAATCTCACTTTGCATAAAGATCTAGGAACGACAACTTCGTCAGTGATGTAAACATTAAAACACCGGGATTCTTTTGAAATCGACTGGGTCGGGATGGACATATTGGAAGAATCGTGCAGTCTGTGATCACTCAATCCCCTAAGATGAGCAACTATAGTCGACTTAAGCTCGGGCTGGATTGAGTGTTAGTCGCTAAAACTGCAATGTCATCGGAATTCGAGTCTTCGGAAAACGCCTCGATTTCACAGAAGACAGAAACGGTCAATTTGGAGCTATTGTTTTGAACCTTTTCAGGATGTTTCCGCGTTAATATTACTGTTCTTGATTGTTTTCTGTAGTTTCTTTTTTCCTGGTTCATGTTGGTATACAATTTTTTTTTGATAATATGTGATTTAGAAGCTTCAGTGGCGGATTCAGAATGAAGGGGGGGAGTGTCAAGATTTGATAAGTGGTTCAGGAGAAGAAGAAGTTTTAAAGATTGTTGACGACGGAACCCAGGGTGATCCTAAATGCTCCCCTTGAGCAAGCTGTGCTCAGATGAGCTAAATGGTGCCAGTATTTGTTTTAGCTTTATTTAAGCGAGTGGACATCGAAAATTCATCCAAAGCACACAACACATTACATCTTTTAAAGTTCATGAAGCCATCTTATTTACCATTGGCTGAGGATGTTTTGAGATTGAACAGTTATCTCAATCAAAAGGCTAATGATCTCTACTCAAAAGAAGTGAATGTAAAACAAGAGGACCAAGATGGTCCTAGATCGCTCACCTGAGTCTCTATGACCCCTGGGACATCACATTAATTAGATAGGCAGATGTCAAAATGAAGATAATTGCCTAAGATCAATACCATGGAACGTTTTCAGCGAAGAGCAAGACAGATATGCCTTTTTGCTCTTTGATTCTATGTAAAAAGGGATGCACCCGGGTGGACCCCAAAAGTGACCCCAGGGTCTTGATATGAACAAACTTGGAAGAGGTCCATAAGATGATGCTGCATTCTAAATATGAAAGCTGTCTGCCTTCTGGTTTCAGAGAAGAAGATTTTTGAAGGTTTTATCATTTTCACCCATCATGCTCAGATGAGCTGAAAGGGATGCGCCCGGGTGGAGCCCAAATATGATCCAAGGGTCTTGATATGAACATACTAGGTAGGGACCCTCAAGATGATGCTATATACCGAAAATGAAAGCAGTGTGCCCTCTGGTTTTGATTAAAGAAGATTTTTAAAGATTTTCGCTCTTTGATTCTATGTAAAAAGGGTTGCGCCCGGGTGGAGCCAAAATATTATCCTAGGGTCTTGATATGAATAAACTTGGTAGAGGTCTACTAGATGATGTTACATACCAAATATGAAAGCTGTCTGCCTTCTGATTTCATAGAAGATTTTTGAAGATTTTCATTTTTTTACCCTTCGTGCTCATAAGAGATAAAGGGATGCACCCGTGCAAAGCCCAAATATGACCCAAGGGTCTTGTTATGAACAAACTTGGTAAAGGCCCACTAGGTGATGCTACACACCACATATATAAGCTGGCTGCCATCTGGTTACAGAGAAGAAGATTTTTAAAGATTTTCGCTCTTTGATTCTATGTAAAAAGGGTTGGGTCCGGGCAAAGTCCAAATATGACCCCAGGGTCTTGATATGAACAAACTTGGCAGAGGTAAACTAGATGATGCTACATACCAAACATGAAAGATGTCTGCCTTCTGGTTTCAGAGAAGAAGATTTTGAAAGATTTTCATATTTTCATCCTTTTTGTTAAGGGTAAAGGGAAAGTTAAGGGTAGATTTCATTTATTTGAACAACTTTGGTAGAGCTTGACCCAAGGAACATCCCTGCCAAGTTTCATCAAGATTGTCCCACTGGTTTAGGAGAAGAAGATGTTTAAAGAAATTGTGGACGACGGACGACGCACGACGGACGACGCACGACGGACATTCTACGATCCCAATAGCTCACCTTGAGCACTTTGTGCTCAGGTGAGCTAAAAATTATATTGACTTTGAGGAGGTTATATTAGCCCAAAAAGTTTTATTTAATCAGAAACGTAGTGGAGAAATACAAATAATAACAGTCAAAGACATGGCAAAATCAATAAAAGGAATTCTAATGTAACATCTATACTAAAAGAGGCATTGCCCCGATTTGAAAAAGAACTTTAACTCATGATAGGGGAGAAATCGTGGGAAAAGAGGTAAAAGAGTGCCTTTTCTTTTAACTCAATCAATGAAACAATACCTCATTGATCTAGTTGAAAACAGGAATAAGGTTGGTGTAAAGGAAAGTCAACATCTTTTTATAAAACCAGGCAGCAAATATCATATGAGAGGCTGCGATTGTTTGAGATGATTTGTCGCTGAATGCGGTGCTTAATATCCTGGTCCTCTCAGTTTAACTAAGTTACTAACTTACGGAAGAATTTAGCAACCATGACTCAAGTCCTTCGGCTTGACGAGGGTTAATAAAACATTCTGCCTAAGTTCATGGGGCATGATATTAGGGTCCATCGAAACTTTTACAGGTAACCATAACAGACAATTGAATTAGCAAAAATATCCAAAGTTCTTCTCATTAATTCAGGAAAGATTACAAAGTATAGGGGGGTGTACTTCAATTATATAGTTTTCAACCAAGATGGTAGGATTTTATTAAACTTGTCAAAAAGTATTTTTGGACTGGATTTCCAAGAAAGAATCAGCCGTATGAAATAAGGATATCTGTCCGTCAGTCTTTTGCAGGCAGGTAGCACAAAAGGGAATGAATGAATGAATATTGTTTTACGGCCCGTCGACTACTAAGGTCATGTTGGGCGCAAACACTCATGTATAAAAAAGTGAGTATTCATTGTATGAAAACATAAGTAAACAATATTTTAAAACAATTTCAATGTAAACATATAAAAATCCAAAAGAATTTCAAATGTATAAGAAAGAATAGCCAAAAGAGCCATTGAAAACGGTAAAATTTAATAGAATCATTTTAAAAATTAAGAAGAAAACATAATTAATAGTACCTTAAAGTCAGATTTTGCTATATAAATGAATCGCCTTGAGAAAGTCAAAAATTAGTTCAATTTTAATATTGTCAAACAACTGCCTCATACTATCAACTTTAAAATACCTGTCTCTTATTAAAGAAAAATCAATGCAATCAATAAAAATATGTTTGTCAGTAAGAGGAGTGTTGCAGGGAATGCACATTGGCATCTCTTCTCCTTTTAAAAGATGGGAGTGTGTAAGATAAGTATGGCCAATGCGTAGGCGAGTCAAAATCAGCTCTTCGCGACGGCTTTCCCTGTAAATCAGGAAACCAGGAATCCAATCGCCGAGGTCTGGTTGAACAGAGAATAACTTATTATTCTGGTTGGCTGGATCAGTCCAACAGTTCCTCCAGATATCATGAATAAAACTATGAATAAGGGGCTCAAAATCAGTAAAAGGTACTTCAAAGGGTAAAATTTCAAGTGATAATGAATCCTTGGCAGCTTTATCTGCCTCTTCATTACCACGAATACCAATATGGCTTGGAAGCCAACAGAAAACGAGATCAACATCATTAAGCTTAGCTATTTTATCAAGTAGCCTTACAATAAGGGGATTGTCAGTTTTTTCGTGCTCAATCGCTTGCATGCTTGACATAGAGTCAGTAAAAATGATATAGCGAGAGAGACGTTCTGCGATCATATGATCGAGTGCGAGATCAATGGCCTTAAGCTCGGCTGAAAAAATAGAAGAGTTATTGGGAAGGCGGAATTGATATTTTTCGCCATCTAAAATAGTGGCTGAAGCAACTTTTTCGCCATCTTTTGAACCGTCAGTGTATATTTCTTCGTAAGATGTGTATTTTTCTTTGACTTCCAAGAATTTGGTTTTAAAAATAGATGGATCTGTTTTTATCCTTTTTGCTTGAAGCAAGATCATAAAGAAACGTGGGACTTTTATATGTCCACAAAGGAAAATCAGGAACAATATGTTCTGCCACGTCCTCTAGGTCAAAATCTAGAGAGCTTACATCGGCTTCACAGCGCAAACTAAAAGGAAGAATAGGGTTCTTTTTCTTTTCAAAAGCCTCTCTATATTTAGGTTCAAAAACAACTTTATGAGTAGGATTATCGGTATTGGATTTAAGTTTTAAATAATATTGCATGGAAAGTTTTTTCCTGCGTAAATTTAAGGAAGGCTCATTTGCTTCTGTATAAACACTGTTAATTGGTGATGTTCTAAATGCACCCAACGCCAAGCGCAAACCCTGATTATGAATAGTATCAAGTTTACGAAGGTAAGAAGGGCGCGCAGAACCATAAACAACACAGCCATAGTCTAGCTTTGATCTAACAAGTGCCCTATAAAGGCGCAATAGAACCTTTTTATCGGCTCCCCAATCCATACTGGATACAACGCGTAAAAGATTAAGTGCCTTTAAGCACTTATTTTTTAAATTATCAATATGGGGAATAAACGAAAGCTTAGAGTCAAATAATAGTCCTAAGAATTTAATGAATGAATGAATATTGCTTTACGGCCCGTCGACAACTAAGGTCATGTTGGGCGCAAACACTCATGTATAAAACTGGAATAATCCGACGTGAGCACGAAAGCACATGGACTCTCCCCAGATCAGGAGAACGGCCCATGTGCGAGTCCATTCGACCGGAAAATTCAAAAAAGTGATCATTTATACGTGTATTCAAATTCAAATAAACAAAATCATAAAACAAATCAATGTAAACTAATAAATCCAAAATAGTTTTTCAATTATAAAAGAAATAATAACCAAAAAGGCTTTTGAAAACGGTAAAATTTTATATAACATTTTAAAAAATAAAGATAAAGAACGGTAAATATAACCTAAAATTAGATTTTACTATATAAATGAATTGCTTTAAGAAAATCAAATATAAGTTCTAATTTGACCATGTCAAACAGCTGCCTCATACTATCAACTTTAAAAAACCTGTCTCTAATAAAAGAAAAGTCAATACAATCAATAAAAATATGTTTGACAGTGAGAGGAGCGTTACATGGAATGCACACTGGCATCTCTTCTCCTTTTAAAAGATAGGAATGTGTCAGATGAGTATGACCAATGCGTATGCGAGTAAGGATAAGCTCTTCTCGACGGCTTGACCTGATTATAAATCTGAAGTAAGCAATGAAGGGAACGAGATGGCAAACGTTTGAGGAATTGATAATGAATAGCATCTGATCCGACAGCAGTGTCGTGACACTTTTTTAAAGCTTTTTTCAATTCCTTAACGGAAAAGTCTCTATTATAGTGTTCCAGATTACTGGAACTGAAATTAAGTTTAGACTTTTCTTTTTCACCTTGAAACTTTTGAAACGCAGGTGAATAATTAGTAGAGGAAGATTTCTTGGCAAACGTGTCTGCCAAGACATTAGCAATGTCATGTTTTGAAGAAACTGTGTTATCGTCATCCGTTTTAAGATGACCGACATTAAGTGATGTATTCTTCCCACTAATTTTACGTATCATGTCCCAAGTCTTTTTGACAGATGATCTAGAATTTAATCTAGAGACATACTGTCTCCAAGACGAACGCTTACTTTGTTTAATACTACGACGTGCTTTCGCACGTGCAATTTTAAATTTGTAAAGATTCTCCTTTGAAGGCCTTATGGCAAATGCTCCAAGAGCACGTTTTCTTTCAGCTACAGCCTTTTTGCAATCGTCATTGAACCATGGCTTGTTTGGAGTTTTTGGATCAGGCGATGTTTGTGGAATACTTTTTTCTGCAGCAGAATAAAGTAAAGTTGTAAACAGATCTGCAGAGTTTTCACAGTCATCAAAGGCTTCTGGATTTATAGACTGTTCGCAAGTGGTTTTAAACAGTTCCCAATTAGCCTTATGGAGTTTCCAACGCCTAGGGCGCTCCTGAACAGATGGTCCTAATTCAGAGATCTGAATAGGGAAATGGTCACTACCATGAAGGTCGGAAATAACTATCCATGAAAAATCAGGAAAAATATCAGGACTGCAAATAGTCAAATCCAGTGAAGAATAATTTCCTGTTGCAGGATGAAGATAAGTTTTGGATTTATCATTCAATAAAACAAGATCATGCCTAGTTACAAAATCCTCAACAGTACGACTTTGTCGTCTGTATTGGAGCATCCCCATAACCTATGATGAGAATTGAAATCCCCCATAAGTATAAAAGGTTGTGGTAGCTGATCAACAAGATGATCAAGTTGTCTACCATCAACAGGGGAACTTGGAGGAAGATAAATAGAACATAATGTAATTGTTTTATTTAACGAGACACTTACAGCCACTGCTTGCAAAGAAGTATCCAAACTGACATGACGGTGAGGGATATTATTATTTATAATAATTCCCACACCACCAGACGCTTTCTCGCGATCTGAAAAGTTAGTAAGATAGCAAGAGTGATATTTCAGAGAAAACTTATCTGTGTCTTTAAGAAACGTTTCTTGTATACAAACTGCAACTGGTTTTTGTTTGTTAACTAGAAGATTAAGTTCTTCGAAATTGGCCTTGATGCTGCGACAATTCCATTGTATAATGTTATTCGCCATTATGAAGGTAATTGTTAAATATATACCACTTATTAATGGAAGTAAAGAATAACCCATTATATAACTCCTGTTAGGTTTATTTTGTTGGCACCTTGCCTTATTGCATCTGTTGGTTTTTGATTTGAAGGAGGGGGGTTTGAAGGAGGGGGAGCGGGTACATCCATCTCCTCCTCCTCGTCGTCTGATTCGCTTAATTCAGAGAAGCGATTACCGGTCGAAGCTGGAGGAGTACAGACCTTCTCCAGATTGATACGGAGCTTTCTCTGGCTGGCAGACTCTGAATTACGAGTAGACTTTTCTTTTTGAGACGGATTGCTCATACTTTTGCTAACATCTTTGTTAACAGTGATCCGAGCTGGTCGGAGATTTGTTTTGTTCTTTTCAGGAACGGTAACTTTGCTTTCTAGACTTTTCGTGTTAGTAGTACTTACATTTGGTTCTTCAGAAGACATTATTTCATTTATCTTATCACGCACTTCTGGAAACAACTCAGAAAGTATTTTCAACATACGTTCACAAGAAGTACATTCCTTTTGCTTTTGTGGCGACTCGGAAGCAGATTTGGTTTTATTTGCATAACTTTTTTCATTCGTTAGTAACTCTTCTCGGGATTCTACAATCTTTCTTGCCTCAAAGAAAGAGACCGACTGTCTACATTTAACATTTATTATTTGCTTCTCTTTCTGAAATCTTGGGCATTGTCTAGAACTTGCAGGATGATCTTGTCCACAATTAAAACATTTGGGATCATTTTCACATGCATCTTCATCGTGTTCATCTTCAGGTCCAGAATAAGAACACTTTCTGCAGATCTTGGTGTTTGTACACCTACTTTCATGATGTCCAAATCTCTGGCAGTTGAAACAACGCAGGGGATTTGGAATGAAGATGTCTACTTTTACTACTTCAAAGCCAATCTTTATTTCTTTCGGAAGAGTCGAGTCACCAAATGTAAGAACGTATGTATTAGTTCTGATAATTTTCCCTTCTCTTTTAAACTCGATGCGTTTAACCTCTCTAACACCCTGCGATCTAAGATTATCTTTAATTTCACTTAAGGTGCATTTTGCTAATTCCCTGCAACGAATAACCCCTTTTGATTGATTGAGCTTCTCATGTTCATAAACATCTACACTTATGTTGAAAAACTTAGTAATTTTTAGAAGATTTTCAGATTGTATTCTCTTAGAAGTTTCCACAAGAAGAGTTCCATTTTTTAGACTTTTGACTGATTTTGGTGTTCCCAATATAGACTGTATTTGCTTCTCAATAATAAACGGAGATAAATGAGTAATGGGGATTTCCGGATCTTGACTCTCAATTAAAATGAATTTTGGAAATGATTTAACAGTTTGCTGTTCTTCTTCCGAGTCGGACAAATAGCGCATGGTTTTTTTGTGGGTTGCCATGTTTGTTTCATGTGGTTCATCGGCGATGCTCCAAACCACCCGCCCTCGGAGTCCTACAAGGGGACACCTAACCTGGGGAATTCCATCTCAGGAGAGGTGCCGGGGATACATCGCCGATATACTCGTGCAAAATGGCTAGATCAAGCAAAATTACGCCGATGAATATTTCAACCAAGCATGAAGTAGACATCAGACAGTAAAATTGTCGATCAAACACCAAATATACCCGATTGGCCCATGAGCCACCGCCTTCTAAGGCGCAAGTGAAAACGTCATTTAATTTGAAAACGGTGATTGATGAAAAAAACAATGAAAAGACAAGTCTTTCGATTAAAACGCCCTAGGGCAAGGCATGACCAGCCGATTTTGTTGGCACCTTGCCTTATTGCATCTGTTTGCTTTTGGTTTGAAGTAATGGGGGTTGAAGGAGGAGGAGCAGATTTCGAATCCGAAACTTGGTGTACATCCATAGCCTCCTCGTCATCTGAATCACTTAACTGTTCGAAGCGATTACCTGTCGAAACTGGAGGAGGAGAGACCTTCTCCAGATTAATGCGAGTCCGTCTCTGTTGAACAGACTCTGCAGGGATCTTACTTGAAGTTTTATCTTTTGGAGACGGTTTATCTTTATTTACATTGATCTTAGAAGGACGAATAACTGGTTTGTTCTTTTCAGGATTGATTGTATTATTTTCTACACTTTTATCACTTGATACATTCACATTAAGCTCTTCACCAGACATGATTTTGTTGATTTTGTCTTTTACATCTGGGAACAATTCCGCAAGAATTTTCAACATGCGATCACATGAACTGCATTCCTTTGGCGCCTGATCAGAGTTAGGTTTAGCTTTACTAGCATAACTAGTACCACTTTTCAGCATCTCCTCTCTGGACTCTACAATTTTCCTTGCCTCAAAGAAAGAAAGTGATTGTCTGTACTTAATGCTTAAAATTTCTTTTTCTTTTTTAAACTTTGGGCATAATCTTGAGCTTGACGGATGGGCTTGTCCACAGTTAAAACATTTGAAATCATTTTCACAGGTAGCTTCATCATGTTCATCTATATCACCAGTGAAAGAGCATTTTCTACAAACTTTAGTAGTCCTGCAGTTGTCCTCATGGTGTTCAAATCTCTGACAATGAAAACAGCGCAGAGGGTTTGGAACATAAACATCCACATTGACTATTTGAAATCCAATTTTTGGTGAACGAACGTCGTTCACCAGTGTTATATACCATGTCAGGAAAATCCTGTTGGATGTTAATACATTTGAAATAAAGTAGCGCCTCTTAAATTTCAATTTAGAATCTTTCAACATTTTTCTCCGCAAAATCACTTTTTATTTCTTTAATGGCATGTTTCTAGTTTTCTTTAACGAGTGAAGATAATGAAAATTCGCCTTGAAAAACACAATATGATCTTGCAATGTTTATCAAGGGAATTTTTGATCGGCGTAAGTTTGTCGAGAGTTTAAAGCAAAAACAAAGTTTGTGTTTAAACACCGAAGAGACAGATACTATGTTTTTGACCCAAGCCTTCGCTGGTGCAACTTGTAGTAATTAGCCGGAAATACGTGTTTATTTAGGTCATGTCCTCTTGAACTTACATTCGGCAATACTCGGGCGATCTCCGACGCCTCCGAGTTAAATGTAGGTTACAGGAATCGGCCGAGTTGAGACGAATGACACATCAAGACACCTTGTGTCAATAGAACGCGGTTTTACATAACTTTTCAACTAGCGACAGTCAGTCTCGAGACGGGTTTTAAGAATGATTCGACATGTGTTTTACATGTACAACCTTTCTTGTATCTTTTATTTGAATAGGGGTGAACGTCGCTCTTAAGATTTTTCTGTAAAATTGCGTTGGCTGAAGTAGGGCTTATTCCCAGCGAAAACGTTTCGTATTCGTCTATCTCAGAAGCGAATATTGCCGAATACCAAATGCGACAGGCACGGGAGATATTTCATTGGGGCCATTCTACTTTGCATTTTTATGCCCCCGTATCGAGAGATCGGGGCATATTGTTTTACTCATATCCGTCTGTCTGTCTGTCTGTCTGTCTGTCTGTCTGTCCGTCCGTCTGTCCGTCCGTCCGTCTGTCCGAAAACTTAACCCGAAAACTTAACCTTTGCCTTTTCTCCAAAAGTATTTGACATACTAAGCTGTACACCAAAGTCAAGGTCATGTGACAAGGTCAAGGTCATGTGACAAGGTCAAGGTCATCTGTCAAGGTCAAACTTTAAAAAAATGCTGTTCCGGGGGCATTCGTGTTTCATTTCAATCTGTAAAACCATATCAATTCAAAATTCTATTTGAAAATTAAATAAATGATAGCTAAATATTGAACCCTAGATACCACTCAAATTTACGAGTATATATTGCCGTGGTCAAGGGGGGACCAGATCCGTCATGCACTTGTTTACAATTCGACAGGCGGGTTTAGTTGTTAAATTATTCGGAGTAGTCATTGCGTTTTTTACAGAAATCATAAAAATCTTAATCGATGAATAAAAACTGGTTCCATCCTTTCCAAAATACCTTTATGATTGGTTAACTACAGTTTAAGAAAAAACTAGCTCCGAGAAGAAAAGTCTAATATCAGCCGCAATACTGTAATAAGATATCTATAGTGAGTGACTTTACTAGCATCCAAACTCTTGAATGTAAACAATAGGTTCTCGTGCAAAAAATAAACCGACAATTGTAAGGATTCTCAATTCTTATTGGGAGGAAAGTCGGGAGGAAAAAATCAGGGTACTATACTTAAACTATTTGTTCATGCAATTATTACCTCCCTTTAAAAAAATAAACTTCTTAAATAAGATTCTTATTCGCTTTTGAAGTGGAAATTACGTTACCAAAAATAATATTTATAAAGACTGTAAGTATGCAATTTACTATGAAGCAATTATTTAATTTAAAAAGTTATACTTTAATTTCTAAACCTTAAACAGAAGTTATCTATGAATTATGCTAATAAGGCACTAGACCTCCTTTAACCTTTACTCGAATCCCAACCCAGGCAGGAATTTTCAACTAGAAGTGAACTGGTAAGAAACCCAGAGGTAGCTTCGCGAGTATCGGTGCTTTACACTGGGCACAATAAAGAACCAAGGAAGTCTTTTAGTAGAAGAGCTAGGGGCGTGTGAACCCGGATCTCCTCGTATCCGCTTCTTTCTCTCTCATGGTCCTTACCATATATGCCTAGAGCACGGAGGGACCTAAATCCTACAAACACACACTTTAACCTATACGACCAGCACGATTAGCTCAGTTGGTAGAGCACCGGACTTCAAAACCATTGAAGTTCGACCGCGTGGGTTCGGTTCCCGGGCTGGTACACTAACAAAAACTACTTGTCTTTCGGATGAGACGTTAAACCGAGGCCCCGTGAGACGGTGCTTTACACCGAGTAGTTAATGAACCATGGCGGATCTCAGCAGTAGATTCGTCATGTATCCTTGCACTATCCCCCGTAACAACTAACCGTCTTCTGGGGGCGTCGCTCATATGGGCATATGCTACGGTAGAGACGATAAATAAACGGAAATACACACTTTAACCTATACCTAAATATTTGTCATCCTGCAGTGTTATAAAATTGAATAACGACATAAGTGTCAACCACGGAAGTGGTTTTGGCTTCAGATATGATCAAAATGAATCTCTCAGGTTATTGTTCAAAATACTATTAATAAGTTAACAAATCATAACTTTAAACAATGAGTACAGTTCAGGACTGACTGATATTCATAGGTGTTTCTTTGGTTGGTACTCTAAGACCGTTTCATCCTCTGAGAAGAAAGAAAGATAGATAAAAAAAAGTTAAAACAAATACAACAAATTTACTTGAAATAAGCTTAAACATGATAACAATTACTTTTGTAAAAACAAACACCATCGTTCTCTCCATTTATGTTTAATTAATAAATGTACCTATTTCAAGTGTGTAAAAGAAATTTTCACAGAGTAACAACTCATATTCTAACAAATATTTTTCTAACAGGATTTTCCCCATCTTTCCCTTTCTTTGAATTTGCATTGAAATTTCCGAACAACGGAAATTTTGTCAAGACAATCCCCCCCCTTTTTTTTTAATTATTTTTACATTCATAGTTTCTCTTCTAATTCTAATTGAATTCAATATATAATTCTAGAATGCCATCAGGTTCGTTCACCATCAGTACTTTCAGTGCTTTGATAATTTCTTTTGGCAAAGTTGGTTCGTCAAAGGTTAAAATATAGGTATTTGTTCTAGTCGTTTTGCCATCTTTCTTAAACTCCACTCTTCTAACTTGTTTGACACCTTGAGATCTTAAATTCTTTTCATTTTCATGTATCAAGCAATTATTCAATTCTCTGCATCTGATGACACCTTTTGACTGATTCAATTTTTCATGAGGATAGACCTGTACACCCTGATTAAAGAATTTTGATGTTTTAAGTAAGTTATCCGACTGTGCTCTTTTACTAACTTCGACAAGGATTGTTCCATTTTTTAGGTTTTTAACTGACTTCGGAGTGCCAATAATTGCTCTTATTTGCTTCTCTATTACAAAGGGAGAGAGTTCTGCGACGGGATTGTCTTCATCATCACTTTCAATTATTATAAACTTTGGAAAAGATGGCATGTTGATATTTTCATCTTCTGAGTCCGAGAGATATCGCTTGGTTTTCTTTTGTTGAGCCATAGTGTATTTTGAAGTTTCATCGGCGATGCTCCAAACCACCCGCCCTCGGAGTCCTACAAGGGGACACCTAACCTGGGGAATTCCATCTCAGGAGAGGTGCCGGGGAAACATCGCCGGTATACTCGGTGCAAATGGGCTAGATCAAGCAAAAATACGCTGATGAATATTTCAACCAAGCATGAAGTAGACATCAGACAGTAAAATTGTCGATCAAACACCAAATATACCCGATTGGCCCATGAGCCACCGCCTTCTAAGGCGCAAGTGAAAACGTCATTTAATTTGAAAACGGTGGTTGATGAAAAAAACAATGAAAAGACAAGTCTTTCGATTAAAACGCCCTAGGGCAAGGCATGACCAGCCGATTTTGTTGGCACCTTGCCTTATTGCATCTGTTTGCTTTTGGTTTGAAGTAATGGGGGTTGAAGGAGGAGGAGCAGATTTCGAATCCGAAACTTGGTGTACATCCATAGCCTCCTCGTCATCTGAATCACTTAACTGTTCGAAGCGATTACCTGTCGAAACTGGAGGAGGAGAGACCTTCTCCAGATTAATGCGAGTCCGTCTCTGTTGAACAGACTCTGCAGGGATCTTACTTGAAGTTTTATCTTTCAACCAAGCATGAAATAGACATCAGACAGTAAAATTGAAGATCAAACACCTCGTTTACCCGATTGGCCCATGAGCCACCGCCTTCTAAGGCGTGAGTGAAAACATCATTTAATGAAAACGGTGGTTTAGGAATAAGCAATTAAACATGCAAGTCTTTTGATAAAAACGCCCTAGGGCAAGGCATGACCAGCCGATTGATCGGGTCGGGCCCGCCCGACCTCCCGTTTATCCCAACTCAGGGCCAAAGTGGTGTGTTGCAAAAACAGGGCCTAGCCAATCCCTGAGGTCACTCAACCACCAGGATCCCGTCATCAAGCATTACGGGTCGCAGCCCACGGTAAACAGGCAGGTCCATTTGTTTGGGGTCTTACCATGTACTACATGGACAGCAGCCGACTATTTCTATCCCCCCGCCCAGCTGGGGGCAAGCACAAAAGGGCAACTTCAGGTTAAATTTTTGAAACAAGAGGACCAAGATGGTCCTAGATCGCTCACCTGAGTCTCTATGACCCCTGGGACATCACATTAATTAGATAGGTAGATGTCAAAATGAAGATAATTGCCTAAGATCAATACCATGGAACGTTTTCAGCGAAGAGCAAGACAGATATGCCTTTTTGCTCTTTGATTCTATGTAAAAAGGGATGCACCCGGGTGGACCCCTAAACTGACCCCAGGGTCTTGATATGAACAAACTTGGAAGAGGTCCATAAGATGATGCTACATTCTTAATATGAAAGCTGTCTGCCTTCTGGTTTCAGAGAAGAAGATTTTTGAAGGTTTTCCCATTTTCACCCATCATGCTCAAATGAGCTGAAAGGTATGCGCCCGGGTGGAGCCCAAATATGACCCAAGGGTCTTGATATGAACAAACTTGTAAGGGGCCCCCAAGATGATGCTATATACCGAAAATGAAAGCAGTGTGCCCTCTGGTTTCGATTAAAGAAGATTTTAAAAGATTTTCGCTCTTTGATTCTATGTAAAAAGGGTTGTGCCCGGGCAAAGCCCAAATATGACCCAAGGGTCTTGATATGAACAAACTTGGTAGAGGTCCACTAGATGATGCTACATACCAAATATGAAAGCTGTCTGCCTTCTGGTTTCAGAGAAGAAAATTTTTTAATTTTTTTTATTTTTTTACCCTTCGTGCTCATAAGAGATAAAGGGATGCACCCGTGCAAAGCCCAAATATGACCCAAGGGTCTTGTTATGAACAAACTTGGTAGAGGCCCACTAGGTGATGCTACACACCAAATATTTAAGCTGTCTGCCATCTGGTTACAGAGAAGAAGATTTTTAAAGATTTTCGCTCTTTGATTCTATGTAAAAAGGGTTGGGCCCGGGCAAAGCCCAAATATGACCCAAGGGTCTTGATATGAACAAACTTGGTAGAGGTCCACTAGATGATGCTACATACCAAATATGAAAGCTGTCTGCCTTCTGGTTTCAGACAAGAAGATTTTTAAAGATTTTCATATTTTCACCCTTTTTGTTAAGGGTAAAGGGAAAGTTAAGGGTGGATTTCATTTATTTGAACAACTTTGGTAGAGCTTGACCCAAGGAACATCCCTGCCAAGTTTCATCAAGATTGGCCCACTGGTTTAGGAGGAGAAGATGTTTAAAGAAATTGTGGACGACGCACGACGCACGACGGACGACGGACGACGCACGACTGACGACGGACATTGTACGATCCCAATAGCTCACCTTGAACACTTTGTGCTCAGGTGAGCTAAAAACGAGCTTTATTTACAATGTTATTCTTTAGTGGATGTTTGTACTGTTTCTATGTGTTTGTGTCTTAATGAAAATGCCATTAACGCCATGAATAAACATAATGATGGAGAAAAATTTGAATTTTTAGCTCGTCTATTTTCGAAGAAAAACCACTTTGACATAAACTTTGATTGTTCGACTCAATCTGTATTGGCCGTCGTTCATAAGATTCTAGACATGACTCATTACTATAATAATTTTCAAACATAAAAGTCATAATCTTTTCGACAAAAATCCGTTAAAGAGGCATTTTAATCGAAAGTTTGGATTAAAAATGAACTACAGTCTCTTTTATGTTTTTTTCTTGTGAGCTCACCTAAGCATCACGTGCTCAAGGAGCTTTTAGGATCTCCCTGAGTCCGTTCAGCATCGTCCGTAGTCAACAATTTCAAAGGCATCTTCTCCTGAACCACAGGCCCGATTTCAATAAAATTTTGCCAGAATGATCCCTGGGTGATCCTCTTTAAAAAATATTCGCAAAAATTCTGATTGGCACAAGAACATGGGCGTGTCATTTTTCACTTTGCAATCTTTGAACGACATCTCCTCCTGAACCACTGAACCGATTTCAATAAAACTTTACCAGAATTTTCCCTGTGTGACCCTTTTCAAACAATGTTCGCGAAATTTTGATAGGCCAAAAAAAATGGGCGTGACAGGGCGGGGCTTTATAGAGTGCGAAATATTTGAAAGACATCTCCTGAACCCAAGGGCCGATTTCAATGAAATTTTACCAGAAATTTCCCTGGGTGACCTTGTCTCAAAAATTGTTCGCGAAATTTTGATAGGCCTATAAATTTATTTAACCTTTTAATTTGAATTTTAACCTTTATTAAAAATCTATCAGTACTTTCTTTGTCTTTTCTCGATAATTAAGTTATAGTAAGTATATAATTCCCTATCTCCGATATGATATTGAGCGTTAAGTATGTACAAATTTGATTAATTAAAGTGTTCAATGTATATTTGTTGAAATATATATATATATATATTTTCACTTTATTTTATTCATTTATTTTAAAACTAAAAATGCGACAAAAAAATCATTTATGAAAAATATTTTCTTTATTTATTTTTTTATTTTTAGTCAAAAGAAATTATTTTGAGCTCTTAATCAGTTATATAAATTTGTTTTATATAATATTTGTTCGTTTGCCGTAACAATTCAATTTTAAGCATTCTTCTAAAACCTGATTAAAACTTGATTAACAATCTTCTGCAGGTAATTTCGTCCGAGAAGGGTAGGGCTAGGTTTAAAGCAGAAGAAGAGGAGGATACCCCGACAGGGGTAGCCCCTGGAAGTCCCAGTGTTTTCTTTTAAATCAGATTTGTAAACACAGATAAAGACATTCAATTTTGGTCCAAGACAAGCCTTCAGAATCGAGTTATGCTTCTCATCACAAAGGAGTGCTTGTAAAATATTATTGTGAAACGTGTCATTTTTTTAGTGAAAAAAGGAAGGAATTAATAGGGGGAAGAGAAACTTTTCATGAAAATATATGAAGTAACATTGAAATTGGTGCACTGGAAACAGAGAAATCGCTGAAGACTAACGGAAGAACGAACAAACAAGAGCACGAATTTGCGGATGTATAAACGGGCTATCGACTATATGTTTCCCTGTTTTTCTTGTGTGTTTTTTGGAAATAATGATAATGACGTTATTCATTTCAGCAAAAAGTAAGAAAAGTGCTTTTTCCCCTTGAGGGCAATGATGTCCAACAGAGAGAAAGACGATTTTTAACTTTTGAATTAACAGTTTGCATTTTCTTCTTCTACACAATAATATAGTTAATCAAAAGTATCATTATTACTACCAGAAAAAATCGTTTTTAAACAAAATTTGTAGCAATTTTCATTTGTAGCATAAAATATACAGAAACATCGACCAAACACGACAGAACATTCACACCTGCTTACAGCAGCTTACACAAATTCAACAGGAAATGACCACGGACATTCCTGACATTATAGAAAAAAATATGTATGAATAAAAAAAGGTCTTTATTATGTACACCATATTATAACTAGAAAGCCATGAATGGCTTGAGTCGCTCCACAGGCTTGAAATTCTTGAAATAGCAAATCTAAGGTTTGACTAGATTTTAAGATATTTTGGGTTTTACTGATGTTGAAATGATTTTCAAATTTTCCACTTTATAACATAAAGAGAAATGACCTCTGCCCATAAAATACATATTTTTCATCAGATCACAATAATTTTTGGTAGACTGATAAAGGTTCACTCAAGGATCATTTAAGTGAAATTTGGCTGATATCCATCAATTACATTCTGAGAAAATGATTTTTAAAGTTTCCACTATATATTATATAGAGAAATGACCTCCGCCCATAAAATACATATTTATCATCCGATCACAATAATTTTTTGGTACACTGATAAAGGTTCACTCAAGGATCATTCAAGTGAAATTTGGTTGATATCCATCAATAATATTCTGAGAAAATGATTTTCAAAGTTTCCACTATATATTATATAGAGAAATGACCTCCGCCCATAAAATACATGTTTATCATCCGATCACAATAATTTTTGGTAGACAGATAAAGGGTCACTCAAGGATCATTTAAGTGAAATTTGGTTGATATCCATCAATAATATTCTGAGAAAATAATTTTCAAATTTTCCACTATATAACATATAGAGAAATGACCTCCGCCCATAAAATACATATTTTTCATCCAATCACAATAATTTTTAATAGACTGATAAAGGGTCACTCAAGGATCATTTAAGTGAAATTTGGTTGATATCCATCAATAATATTCTGAGAAAATGATTTTCAAATTTTCAACTATATAACATATAGAGAAATGACCTCCACCCATAAAATATATATTTTTCATCCAATCACAATAATTTTTGGTAGACTGATAAAGGGTCATCCAAGGATTATCCATGTAAAATATAATTGGAATCCATCAATTAGAATCTGAGAAAACTGACTTTTTACCACATTTGGAAATTAGCCACGCCCATTAAATCCATGTTTTTCATTGGATCAAAATTTCTTGAACAACTTTGAAAGAAGGTCACCCAAGGATCATTCCTGTGAAGTTTGGTTGAAATTCATCCAGTAGTTTCTGAGGAGAAGATTCTTAAAGAAAAAGTTTACGACCGGACGCACGGACGGACGGACGGACGGACGGACGGACGCACGACGGACACAACGCCATGACAATTGCCCCAGTGGCTTTCAGCCAGTGGAGCTAAAAATTACAGTGCAGTTATGTGCTGTCGTTTAGGAAACTTAATCCCGAGTCGGAGTTCAGAATCACCCCTACCTAAACTTGTAGAAAGGGTAATAAAACAAAGTAGCAATTGAATTATAACGGCGTATAAAAACCGTTATGGCTTTGAAGATAAGACACTTAAAGATAAGCAAAAGATCACAATCGACTTTGCTATACGAAAGAAAGACGTTTTTGCTCTTCTTCCAACCGGATTTGGAAAATCCTTGACGTACATATTTGTGCCATTGGTGTTGGACGAAAACGCGCCGTGCACGGACCTCTTGTAAGCAAATCGTTGTAAGGTTTTCCATATTCGGAAAGCAAAATAGTCACGTGGTCTATTCGAGACCGGAAGTTGTAATGGCGGCTAGTTTGGGAGATTGGAAGATGAACAAACTTTTATTTTGAGGATTACCGGAACACTTTCGACCCAGTTAAAAAACTAAATCACATATAATTGTAAACAAGAAATCATTTTTATTGAGCTTTTTATAAAAGATTGACTTTTTGGATAAAGATTCTACCACAAAGAATAAAGAGGGCGAGCGTTGTAGCCCTCATCATCAAAATGTAAGATAGAGGGGTTCATTATTGCAGCTTTATTTGACTGACTGATTTTGAAAAAAAAAAAAAAGATTAAGAAACTTTGACGTAATCAGTATTTGCTCCCATGTTATCTTTTAATAAAATGAAACTAGTTCACAGCTTCCAAAGAGATGATATGTTTTCTTCTTCACAAAAAATGTTCATGGGTTGTACAAGTTTTGATGTAAAACAAACTAAATGAATTTTATGAGAGTAAAATAATTTGTGTTAATTGAGGATTCGATACTTCCCGAGTTTACCAAAAAACGGATAGTTACAAGAACCAATCAGTAATCAGTTTCTCGGGACAGCGTGGTTAGAGTACAGATTTTTGGACACTCCTATGTGAATCGGTTGAAAGACTTTATTCGTCAAAATGAGGATTTTAAATTTAACCTGAATTTGGACGCATCAAATGTTATGATTCAATACAGTGGATTCCCGGGAGCTACAATAGAACGCTTACGAAATAATTTGGAAGTGATCAGCGATTTTCAACCGCACTTTGTGATTCTGTTGATCGGAACCAACGACATTTACAAACGTTCGAATACTCCACAGACTGTTGCTGAGGACATTATACGATTGTGTTCCAGGCTTAAACACGATAAACATGTGGCTAAAGTGATAGTGTTTCCTATCATTATTCGTCGCCCCCCGCAAATACGTTGTAGGTACCCGGTTGATCATGATTGGTTCAACGATCGTGTGGGACAATTAAATCGATTATTATACAGGACACTATGCCCTTCCCAAGATTATGTTTTCTGGCGATGCTATGGGTTTTGGTCAAACACAGCCCGAATTCGAACGCTGTCCGAGGTTGGAGTAAACTTGTCGCACTAAATTTCAACCTCCGAGCCGTGGTATTGGCTATGATGAAGACCATCTTATTATCAGATATGTATAAATCTTAATTTTTTGCGATGTTGCAAGCTTATAGCAAAATAACATCAAGTAAACTATTCTATCATTATGATAATGATGAGGATAATAATGATAAATAATAATGATAATAAATAATAATGATAATAATAATAAATAACAATGATAATAATAGTGATAATACATTAGTAAATATATTAATAATATCTTGAAATAAAAAAGAAATTATTTAATTAAAAAATATTATTGTATGATACACATTCTCTTTGTTTATAAAAAAAAACAAAAAAAAAAAACAGAAGAATCTAATGATTCACTGTGACAGTAAATTCTAATCGATTTGATTAGTAATATAGTTGAATTTTTAGTAAAACCAGTGGATTAATACTGTAACGCTATCAGCTTGTTTGTACATTACAGTTGACAATAATATGGATCTGTCATTGCTTTCATAATAAACGGATTATTGTCAATAATCATTTTAAACAGTAAACCTGTACGGCTAAATAGATGAATGGTTATCAGGGTAATATTACCAGACTTGCTTTATTTAACAGGTCAATCTTTATGCCTATGTTTATGTTTTGTATTTCTTATCAGCCCTTGTTTTTTCCTCCCAATTGTAACTACCTGTATGAGACTTAAGTTCATAGTGCAAATTTCATCAAACTGCTTTATTTAGCCATGACTGAAAACTTTATTTATAAGATGTTATTGTAGCAGTGATTTCATTTTCCTGCCTTGACATCTTTTCAAATCACTTGTATACAAAATTTTACCCCTGTGATGTTTCGGGGTTCAGTATGTGCTAAACTAGGTTTGATATGTCACGGTTATGGGAGTGATTGGCTGAAGAATTCTTTTTAGGCGCATTGATCTGTGGCTGCATACATTCATCATAAAATTTCATTTACCTGCAATAATTTTTGAATTGTAAAGCAAATTGTCATTTACAGATAATGTGTAACAAGCCGATTGTCCTTTCGTGTGTTTATGGTAATGTAAACGAAGAATATTTGTCTCAAATGACTTTTAAGTTTCTTTAGATATAATTTATATTTCTACAATTTTAACGTTGCTGCTTTCATATTGATTAATTACTGTCATGACATTACCATATCCACAGGACTAATCGGTCTATCTGTGTAATAGGAAGGATATGATAGTTATATAAATAGGAATAAGTCTGGGAGGTATCGCCTTGAAATGAATCGGTCCTTCAAGGGGTTTTTGGTTTCACCAACTTCGCAGTCTAAACCGATCGCGTCGATTGAACAATGGACATCAGCATTCATTCGTTTCGCTGCAATCTACTGCCTTAAATTTCCACAAGAGGCTCCACAATTACTTAAATATGCTGAAATTGTTCGCGCACCGGCAGCACGCGTCAATTTAAATGCTTGGGACTCATATGATTTCCAATTTAGAATGCTGAGAGAACATCAACCTCTTCAATGGGATGTTATTCATACAGATATCTTGCTCTTGGCTACAGCTCCACAACAACAACAAACTCAGACCTTTCAACACATTCAAAAATTTAAACAAGAGACCCAAGAGGGCCTGTATCGCTCCACTGGCTTTATCATCTCAAGATTTGAAAGTAAAATATTGAAAATTAAAGGTAATGAAAGTCACAAGCATTCAGAAGGAATTTTGTCTTTTTCCTAATTGATACTTATTTACAAGCTAATCAGAAGAGAACAGATATAACTAACATGTAAAATTACATGGAAGAAGACGTTTTATATATCACTTAAAAGAAACCTATCACACTTATTTAACTCAAAATTATTCAATAAATTTCATTTCACCTATAACCTGACAATTTTGACTTTGATTGATCTTAATTCCAAAAAATCTTAGCAGACTACATAAAGCAAAGCCAAAAAATGCAGAAATCATTCATAGAAAATGAAAAATTTCAAATGAAATCATCTTTAGCTACAATGTTTGACTGGGAAAAGGGGGAAATATGCTAGGGGTATTCATAACAAATTATAAGGAAGGGAAGTAATGAGTGTTTATTTTTATCACTTAATAAACTGCATTGGTCTCCCTTGATCTATGTTATATAAAATGTACAGAGAGCTACAGATAGGAAGGATATTTTGTTTTTCAAATCTAAATATTTCATTCTTCCTTACTTAAACCCTATGCTGTTTGTACTCATTTGAAATGTCTCATCAAGATGAGTCAATTGAGTACTAACAACATAGTTTCATTGGCAATAAACAATTTTAGACTGACTTTACCCCGTCTTATCTGGATCGTATATACCTATAATTCAGATATGCATACACTTACACATTTACATCTCTTTGAACAGACTTAGAGTGTTTAAATAGTGATACTTTTATACTTTCATAAAACAAAGCTGACTGATAGAAAACAAGATTTTGAAGTCTCTTTAGAACTATTTTGTTTTGGTATACTTGGTCTTGACCCAAATGCACTGAAATACTCAATCACCACTAGCCTGCATACCCTTTACTTTAATTCTTACCAAAATAAAGGTGATTGCATTAAGTAGACTTTTCTTAACATACTAATTTCAGGTAGAATTTTAGAAAATGGTCATCACCTAAGAAACATCCATGTCAAGTCTCATCATTGAAATTGGCCCAATGGTTCAGGAGGAGATGTTGTTCATAGATTTCGGGGTCAAATAAGCCCTGCCCTGCCACGCCCATATTTGGGGGTCAATCCAAATTTCTTGAACCACTGTAGAAGAGGGTCACCCAAGGAACATTCTGGTAAAGTTTCATTGAAATTGGCCCAATGGTTAAGGAGGAGATGTCGTTCAAGGATTTCGGGGTCAAAATAAGCCCCGCCCTGCCACGCCCATATTTGGGGGTCAATCCAAATTTCTTGAACAACTTTAGAAGAGGGTCACCCAGGGAACATTCTGGTAGAGTTTCATTGCAATTGGCCCCATGGTTAAGGAGGAGATGTCGTTCAAAGATTTCAGGGTCAAAATAAGCCCCGCCCTGCCATGCCCATATTTGGGGGTAAATCCAAATTTCTTGAACAACTTTAGAAGAGGGTCACCCAAGGAACCTTCTGGCCAAGTTTGGTCAAAATCCACCCATTGGTTTAGGAGGAGAAGATGTTTAAAGAAAAGTTTACGCACGGACGGACGCACGGACGGACGCACGACGGACACCCCGCCATGACAATAGCTCGCTGGCCTTCGGCCAGTGGAGCTAAAAGCCATTTCGGACCCAACGCCTCCAATCATTTGCAAACAAACAAACATTTCTCCCCAATACATGTTGGAATTTCAAACGCAGAGGCCAGTGCAAATATACAAAATGCACACATCCCCATGTCTGCGGTTTGTGCCGAGGCGACCATTATGCCGGAGCATGCCCAGGTCAACAAATTGTCCAACACAGCTCTGCAAAGCACAACGCTACCTCAACTTGTCCCCAAAAATGAATACACACCAGTTACGCCCATTAAGTTGGAAGTTCTTAAATCCTCAATAGTAGGTTGCGCTCAGGCATCTTACTTGATAGCAGGATTTCAGTACGGTTTTCACATCGGATATCATGGTCCAAGACAGAGTCGCTTCTCACCTAATTTGAAGTCTACCAATAACATGCCCCATTTAGTGACTGAGAAAATAAGAACAGAGGTAGACCTAGGCCGTCTGAAAGGTCCTTTTCAACAACCCCCCTTTCCCAAACTTACAAGTAAGCCCTATTGGTTTGGTTCAAAAAAGGTTGCAGGCCAATTTCGTTTAATACAACACTTAAGTTACCCAAAAGGCTAATCTGTGAATGATCATATCCCTTTCTGTTATTCTTCGGTCTCGTACGCGTCTTTCGAAGATGCATTAAATTAGTACTACAGGTAGGCCCAGGGGCTTATATGGCCAAAACAGATATAGATAATGCCTTCGGGTTAATCCCAATACATCCCGATGATCATGAACTACTTGGAATTTACTGGGACGGTGCATTTTATTCCGACCGAAATCTTGTTATGGGATCTGCAAGTAGTTGCGCAATATTTGAAACTTTTAGCACGGCCCTTCAGTGGATAGCCCAAACCAAATTCAAGATTACTTTCATGACCCACATTTTAGATGACTTTTTGTTCTTAGCTCCTTCAAAAGCACTCTGTCAAGGATACCTCTCCTCATTCGAAGCTCTTTGTAATAATATTGGGGTACCACTTAAGAACGAGAAAACAGAGTCTGCCAGACAAGTTATCACTTTTATGGGACTTGAGATTGACTCATTATGCATGGAAGCTAGACTTCCGGAGGATAAACTCATCAAACTACGACATCTTCTCGAGCTGCATGACGGTCGGCGCAAAATTACTCTTAAAGATCTACAATCTATATTAGACTTACTAAATTTTTGCTGTAATGTAGTGCTACCGGGCAGAGCCTTTATGAGGCGATTAACTGATTTGACTAGGAAGGTTTCAAAGCCAAACCATTTTATCACATTGAATAAAGAAAGTAAACGTGACCTTAAACATGGCAAATATTTGTAAAACATTTTAATGGCCGCAATTTACTCCTGGATCAGCGCTGGGTTTGTAGCTCCAAACTGCATCTGTATACGGATGCTTCAGGCTCACATGGTTTTGGGGCTATTTTTAATTCACAATGGTTTTTCGGGGCGTGGCCGGATAGTTTTAGGCAACATACCATCACACTGAAAGAATTGTTTCCCATTGTCCTAGCCTTTGAAATATGGGGACACAATTTAAAGAACAAATGCATTATTATTCACTCAGACGACGAGGCAGTTGTTCATATCCTTAACCGATCTACTTCCAAAGATAAGCACATCATGTGTTTAGTTCGTCGTCTAGTGATTTGCTGCATGTCTTTAAATATTCTTTTGCGTTGTGAACATATAAAAGGTCGCAACAATGTCTTACCGGACCTTCTTTCCCGATTACAGGTGGAGAAATTTCGACAAATGGCGCCCTTCATGGACAAAAAAGCTACGGAAATCCAAGCACACCTGCTAAAATTATCTTGAACAAGTCAATTAAAACAATTCTTTTTGAGTCGCTTGCTCCATCAACGCGTCAGAATTACCTCAACGCGTCTAAGAAATATAAGGTCTTTCATTCTAAATTATTTGCTACTAATGAAATTTTCCCTATTTCGACTGAAAAATTGACCCAGTTTATTGCTGCCCAACATTTAGAGGGTCACAAACCATCATCCATTGCTAGCATGGTTTCGGCTTTAGCATATGTCCATAAATTGCATAATATTCAGAATCCTGCGGAAGTATTTTTAATCAAAAAGATGTTATATGGTTTGCGACGGAATGCTACGCCAGATAAGCGGCTACCTATTACTCTTCCAATCCTCAAGGCCCTATTAAAACCATTGCCAATACTGTGCTCAAATCAATATTTGAATAAATTATACCGTGCCATGTTTTCTCTGGCATTTTTTGCATTATTGCGTGTGGGAGAAATAGCGTATACCCCAACAGACTCGGCGAATCTTCTCCAGCGTCAAAACATTCAATTTCAGTGCAAAAATGGTTCGGTCTTTGCTTTAAAAATAGAGTTTATACGGTACAAACATTCAAAAGGTCAAACATTTACTTTACACTTGTACAGTCGCCCTAGTAAGTTTTGCCCTGTCAAATTTCTTCACGAATTTTGTTTCATTTGTACCTACAGCCAAGGCCCCCTTTTTAGACATGCTAATGGGCAAGCTGTAAAAGCCACGGAATTCCGCTCTCTGCTACAAACCGCTACTGTTGCTATTGGTCTAGATCCAGCTAGATATACAACTCATTCATTCCGGATAGGGGGTACAACATGGGAAAATCGCCTCCAACACACTGCGTCTCAAATTAAAACCATAGGCAGATGGAAATCTTCTGCGTTCAGAAAGTACATTCGCTCCGGTCCTTTCAAAGAATAATGGCCATTATTCAAATTCTACGCTTAACCTCTACGTATAGTGTTTATAAATCCTCGCTTTGTCTTAGATATATGGAAAAATTTCAATCTTCTAGGCTCCATAATGTACATGAATTTTCGGTAGGTTCACTTCCACTATGCTAAATAGTGGACTATTTTCTAATACATACCCAGAATATATATCTGCATTGTATTACCCCCTCTTTATCTAGAATATCTGACAACAGTGAAGTTTTGTGTCTTACTGTGCGAAACAGTAATAGCGACTTTACTGTAACACAGCAAAATTACATCTAGTCAAAGTTTTTTGTGTAAGTAGATCTTTATTTTGTTAGATAAGTAGTGTCATAACATATGTATTTGTTTCTAGTTACAATTTTGCTTTTTCTGTGCTAAACAGGCTTTTATTTTGCTGAAATTTACAACTAAAATGTATAAATTTTATTTAGGCTGTTTAAAAAATTGACTACTGTTATAATTCATACCTCCATGACAAAAAACAAAAAAAAAAACAACAGAAATGAGAAAAAACAAAGATAAACAAACTCTTACCCAGAGTGGTTTTCATTGCATATCAGTAAATCGTCACTCATGATTATGATGAATTGTTTCATGGAGGAATGAATTTGATGAATTGAATTAACAAACAGATTAGATAACCACAAATATTTCCAGAAATTAAAAGAGTGAAATTCTATTTTCAATTGCTGATTTCGAATGACTTTTGTACAGAAAATCTACAGAATCTGTCATTATTAAGCTGCGTGCATCTGGGCGGTGGAATGGCGGTTTTTTGTCGCCCAGATATGGGATTTATTCATGTCTTTACATATGAAATGTGTTTATGTTTTTGATTTTCGGCATATTATTAAATGCCATATTTTCAATTCAAACATTTTGCTTCAGTCATCTATTATCCCATACAGAGTGCGCGCAGCTTCATCATGTCAGCTTCTTTTATTTAGACAAAAATAACACAAATGAATTTTATGAGAGTAAAATAATTTGTGTTAATTGAGGATTCGATGCTTCCCGAGATTGCCAAAAACGGATAGTTACAAGAACCAATCAGTAATCAGTTTCTCGAGCCAATCAACGAACTATACAGGATATCTTTTTGACCAATAATCAAGCGAGTCATTTGACCAATCAGCATCTCTTGCTTGCATCTTGTCTGACCAACGGACGGAGAGAGTTAATCATTCTTTGTTAAGCTTTTAGCCACCATAGTTTTTCCAATATCAATTTTCACATCACGACAATTTTAAATAACCTCCTCCATCCTCCGCCACGTCAATTATCATTAATGTTAGTTAAGGTTCATGTAAAGTGTTTGAGATCCAATATTTATGGCACTTCATTAGCCAAGAAAAAACAGTATGTCCAGGTATATTATATATCAAAATGAAGCTATTCGTGAGCACAAGCAGTTAAGCAACATAAGACCTCCAAAGCTATAGCGGTATAGCCAAAACATTGTGGAAAAGGGTCATTTTGTACAGAACAAGCAACTGCATGACGGTTGCATGAAACCGCCCCATATTTTAACAAAGTACAGTCTGAAGTACCATCCAGGTAGTGCTACAACCTTAGATATAAAACTCAGTCTCAAAAGGCTCTTTTGAAACAATCAATTTCCATTTATTTTGTCAACATACATGTCAAACCGGTTTGGTCTGTTTTCAAAATACACGTTAGGTATGGTGCAACATCGCACCATAATATTGTGAAATATTTTCTGCGATTTATTTCAAATTATAGTTTTTTTTAATTCAATGAACTACAATATTACTATATATTTATGATTCTGTGAAATAGAAATTGATATATTGCTAATCAACCTTACAGGTATATAAACAATTAATGTCTATTTATGTTGTGATAACACACCATACCTTAAAAAGATCTACACGTTTACAAAATTAGAATGACATATATGACATATGTGTTTATAAAATAAGTCAAAATATATTGCTTGCATAACTACGTTTTTGGGCTCAGTTTTATACCAATGGTTGTAGCACTACCTGGATGGTACTTTAGGCTAGACTTTGTTAAAATATGAGCCAATTTTATCCAACAGTCATGCAGATGCTTGTTCTGCACACAATGACCCTTTTCCACAATGTTTTGGCTATACCGCTATAGTTATAACAGTCTTATGTTTTTCAACTGCTAGTGCCCATAAATAGCTTCATTTTGATATATAATATACCTGGACATACTGCTTTTTCTTGGCAAATGAATGCCCCTAAAATTGGGTCTCAAACACTTTACATGAACCTTAAGTGTTCAGCTCGTTGATTGGATCGGTTTTTAAAGTATGACATACGTTACCATTCAATTTGTTGATATTCTACATGAACATTTATGCGGTTTTTTGTCGCCCAGATATGGGATTTATTCATGTCTTTACATATGAAATGTGTTTATTATGTTTTTGATTTTCGGCATATTATTAAATGCCATATTTTAAATTCAAACATTGCTTCAGTCATCTATTATCCCATACAGAGTGCGCGCAGCTTCATCATGTCAGCTTCTTTTATTTAGACCAAAATAACACACAATTGCTTTGTGCAATTGTTTTGTTCTTCATAACAGCTTGGAAACTAGTTATGAGTTGACTAACTCAGGTGAGCGATAGACCCTCAAGGTCCTCTTGTTTGTAGAATGTGAATGATTTGCCGTGGGAACTTTAAATCTTGCTACTACGTATATACCGAGAATGATTGTTTCGAAACGAAGTTTTTCACGTCGAATTAAAGTTGTTAGCGAAATCTTGCAGGTCAATTTAGCGTTGTCTGAACAACTCTCAATTCATTTGCATGTACATTTATCCGATTTTTTGTTGAAATTTCGTTGCAACATCCACCCGGAAGTTTAGAAACATCGAACGAAAACCCACTTCGCCTCACTTTTTATCAGGGTATCTGTATTTTCGGAAAAGTAGGTCAACTTGTAAGGAGGTAAAAATAGGTCACGGGGACAAAATTCAGAACACTGTATTTACCAAGCTCCAAAGCCAGTGAGCTATTGTTATAGCGTTGTGTCCGCCGTGCGTTTGTTCGTAAACTTGTTTTGAAACATCTCCTTCTTTGCTGATGTGCGGGTTTCGACGAAACCTGCGTGGGTTACCATCTTCTTAAGGTATTCAACAACACCGACCGCGCAAACCATATCCTCGTTTGCGTCTGTAAGGGGCCCTTTTGAAGAATATGTGTCCGGGTCGCAAATTACAGCCACAGAGCCGACAAAAAAATACGGTTTTACCGATCCACTGGAGTAGTGACCAAGACATCATTTGGACTTTCATTGGAGAGCAACCCGAGTCTTTACTTTTGAGACGATCCAATTGGCAGTGCGAATCTAAAGCTAAAGGATACTCCGGAGCAGAGGTGATAGTGGCAGAGGACTTAGTCTTGCCACTAGTCCCCTGCTCCGGCAGCCACTTTCCATGAAATTCGTTCTCCAGCACTCAAGCTCTTCTGCACTTTAGGTAACGTTATCAATGAAATGATATTCCAGTGGACCTAGACACCCGGAGAATTTGCTGTGGACATACCAAAACGACTCGGTGCAGTTATATTGATGAAATTGCAAAATCCCTGCATTGCTTCTTCAATAGATGTTGTATTTTGAGAAAAAAAAAGGTCACAGACCGTCGCTGGTCTACCCAACAGCCATCTAGCAGCTTGCTCTCAGGCCTATAAACGCCCCCATTAAGAATTCAAGTTAGAGGTAGCGATTCCTTAAAGACCAAGGGAACGTGTTCATTAAATGCATGAAATTTCATTTATTTTTCCCTGTAGCCTCGATTGTCTAAACTTAGGTTTGTTGACCTCGAAACACGCCATATTATCCCCTTCTACGTAGTAAACGTGACGTTGCTTTGTCTTGTCCATAATCAGCGACCTCTAACTGATAGCATAGCAAAGAAATTTTGAACTACTTTAACTATTACGTATACTCGGTGTTTCCATCACAGCCCTTTTGGTGTTATCGTCTACTACAATCGTATTTGAATTTAGTCCCACACTTTGTACAGACATACTTCTCTCGGTAATTTTGTGAACGGATGTTCATATGAAGACTGTTTCTAAAGCTATATGTTTTGCCACAGAATTCGCCTTTGCAGATTTTGGGTGTCTGAAACGAGAGAGAATAACATATCTCAGTTTTAAGTCAAATCCTGTTTTAAGCTCACCTGAGCACGAAGTGCTCAAGGTTAGCTTTTGTGATCGAGTGATGTCCGTCGTGTGTCGTCAATATTTACCGTGTAGACACTCTAGATGCCACTTTTTGCCCGATTAACCTGAAATTTGGTCAGAATAATTGTCGTGATGAGATCTCGGACAAGTCCGAAATTGGGACAAGTTGGGTTAAAAATGAGGTGACGGGGTCAAATCATAGAAAAAACCTTGTAGACATTCTAGAAGCCATATTGTTTTCTCAATCAACTTGAAAATTGGTCAGTGTAAAATCTTAGTAAAGCCTTGTAGAAACTCTCAAACCCGTATTGTTTACTCAATCAACCTGAAAATTGGCAAGAATGGTCATCTTGATGAAATCTGTGTCGAGATCGAAATTGGGTCCAGTGGGGTAAAAAACCTCGTCACTAGGTCAAATCGTAGAAAAACCTTGTAGACACTCTGGAAGCCATAAATTTTGCTCAATCAATCAGAAAATTAGTCAGAATGATCATCTTGAGCAGTGTAGAGGCATAATTTTTTGCCCAATCAACCTGAAATTTGGTTAGAATTATTCATCTTTTAAATCTACTTAAAACATTTTTGACAGTTCATTCAGGTAATCGTTTTAAGGCCACTGTGGCCCTCTTATAAGAACGTGCTCAGGTTGACCATATGGAGTAACTTGATGTCGGTCGACCGTCGTCAACATTTACCTTGTTGACACACCTAGGGCAATATTTTTTAGCCCAATAACCTGACAAGTGGTCAGACTGATTGTCTTGATGAAATCTCCGACAAGTTCGAAATTGGGTCAAGTGGGGTCAAAAACTAGGTCATTGAGTTATATCTTAGAAAAAACCTTTTGGGCACACATATGGCCATATTTTTAGCCCGATAAAACTGTAAATTGGTGTGAATGATAATCTGGAGGAAATCTGACAAGTTCGAAATTGGGTTAAGAGGGGTCAAAAACAAGGTCAGGGTTTTTTTTAAAGAAAAACCTTGTGGACACTTGAGAGGCCATTTTTAGTTCAATCAACCTGAAAATAAGAAGGATAATCTTGAAAAAAAGGGCCATCATTTAGCCCTATCAACCAGAATATTTGTCAGAATGATTGTTAGCTCACCTGAGCACGAAGTGCTCAAGATTAGCTATTTTGATCGTAGAATGTCCGTCGTCAGTCGTGCGTCGTCCGTCGTCCACAATTTCTTTAAACATCTTCTCCTCCTAAACCAGTGGGCCAATCTTGATGAAACTTGGCAGGGATGTTCCTTGGGTCTAGCTCTACCAAAGTTGTTCAAATAAATGAAATCCACCTTTAACTTTCCCTTTACCCTTAACAAAAAGGGTAAAAAAAATGAAAATCTTCTTCTCTGAAACCAGAAGGTAGATAGCTTTCATATTTGGTATGTAGCATCATCTAGTGGACTTCTACCAAGTTTGTTCATATCAAGACCCTGGGGTCATATTTGGGCTTTGCCCGGGCCCAACCCTTTTTACATAGAATCTAAGAGTGAAAATCTTTAAAAATCTTCTTCTCTGAAACCAGATGGCAGATAGCTTTCATATTTGGTGTGAAGCATCACCTAGTGGGCCCCTACCAAGTTTGTTCATATCAAGGCCCTTGGGTAAAGTTTGGGCCTTGCACAGGTGCATTCCTTTATCTCTTATGAGCACGAAGGGTTCAGAAATGAAAATCCTCAAAAAATCTTCTTCTATGATACCAGAAGGCAGACAGCTTTCATATTTGGTATGTAGCACCATCTAGTGGTCTTCTACCAAGTTTGTTCATATCAAGACCCTGGGGTCATATTTGGGCTTTGCCCGGGTCCAACCCTTTTTACATAGAATCAAAGAGCGAAAATCTTCAAAAATCTTCTTTTCCAAAACCAGAGGGCGCACTGCTTTCATTTTTAGCTCCACTGGCTGTCATGGCGTTGTGTCCGTCGTGCGTTCGTCCGTGAGTGCGGTCGTAGACTTTTCTTTAAAAATCTTCTCCACAGTTTAACACAGTACTACTAAATGAAACCATTAGTTGTACCACAAGTACAACCATCACCTTGCCTCCAGCTGCTATTTCACACAGGCTTTTGATTATCAACCTAGGCCGCCGTCATAGCGCAGTTGGTAGCGCGTAGGACAGTCAATCTAGAGGTCCCAGGTTCGTGCGTCCAGTAGTAAAAGTTTTCTCCAAAAACTTTCTCCTCAGAAACTACTGGATGAATTTCAACCCAAACTTCACAGGAATGATCCTTGGGTGACCCTCTTGCAAAGTTGTTCCAGAAATTGTGATCCAATGAAAAACACGGGTGAAATGGGCGTGGCTTATTTCCAAATATAGTAAAAAGTGAGTTTTTCTCAGATTCTAATTGTTTGATATGAATTTTACATGAATAATTCTTGGATGAGCTTTAATCAGTCTACAAAAAATATTGATATCGGATAAAAATATGTATTTTATGGACAAAGGTCATTTCTCAATATGTTATGTAGAGGAAACTTTGAAAATCTATTTCTCAGAATGTAACTGATAGATATCAACCAAATTTCACTGGAATGATCCTTAAGTAACCCTTTGTAAGTCTACCAAAATTTATTGTGATTGGATGAATAATATGTATTTTATGGGCGGAGGTCATTTCTCTATGTGTTATATAGGGAAACTTTGAAAACCACTGTCTCAGAATTTAACTGATGGATATCATTTAAACTTCATTGGTATGATCCATGGGTGACCCATTATCATGCAGCCTAAATTTATTGTGATTGGATGAAAAACGTCTTTAATTGGTAGATGTCATTTCTCTATATGTTATAAAGTTGAAACTTTGAAAATCATTTTCAACATCAGTAGAACCCAAAAATTCCAAATATCTAGTCAAATTTTGGATTTGATTTAACAAGAATTTCGAGCCTGTAGAGCGACTCAAGTCATTCATGGCTTTCTTGTTTTCCTCTGCATTTATATGATAATTACTCGTTTGTGATTTTAAATTCTTACTGTCCTACTCTTTGTCTCTGTGTCGCTTTCAGAAGTGGTACATGGAGTGTTTGACCTAGATGAAGTTCCCCTTTTTCTACAAGCCAAATACAAATAGAGCCATCTTTAGATTCATTAACTGATTTAGATTCAATTTAATATGTAAACATTTTGGGGTGAGAGTATTACATTCTTTATCAAACCATTCAGACAAGAAAGACTGAAGTATATCATCTGCTGAAATAAAGAAACAATTTGCTTTCCAATTTGAGTGACTCTGATTCTGAAAAAAAAGCACATTTGAGATTATTTTTTCATGGGTAAGAGGGCATTTCTCAGAACTTTGGCATTAATCCTAAAATGGCCGAAGTTTTCTTGATTGGTCGTTTTTAGCTCCACTGGCCCAAGGCCAGCGAGCTATTGTCATGGCGTTGTGTCCGTCGTGCGTGCGTCCGCCCGGTCGTCCGTCCGTCCGTCCGTAAACTTTTTCTTTAAACATCATCTTCGCCCAAACCACTGGGCAGATTTTCATGAAACTTGGTAGAAACTTTCCTTTGGTCACCCTCTTCTAAAATTGTTAAAGAAATTTTGATTGACCCCCAAATATGGGCATGGCAGGGCGTGGCATTTTTTTCACTTTGAAATCTTTAAAAATCTTCTCTTCCCCAACCATTTGGTTAATTTCAAAAAAACTTGGCATGGATGATCCTTGGGTGACTCTTTACTTAAATTGTTCAAGAAATTTTGATTGGCCAATAAATGTGGGCGTGGCATGGCGGGGCTTATTCTGAGCCAAACATCTTTGAACCACATCTCCTCCTGAGCCACTCGGCTGATTTCAATGCAACTTTACCAAAATGTTCTTTGGGTGACCCTTTTCAAAATATGTTCATGAAATTTTGATTGGCCCACGAATATGGGTGTGGCAGGGCGGGGCTTATTTTGAGCCCAAAATCTTTGAACGACATCTCCTGAACCACTGGGCTTATTTCAATGAAACTTTACCAGAATGTTCCTTGGTTGACCCTTTTTAAAAATTGTTTGTGAAATTTTGATCGGCTCATTAATATGGGGGTGGCAGGGCGGGGCTTTTTTTGAGCCCCAAATCTGTGAACGACATCTCCTCCTGAACCTAATGTTTTATAATAAAATGGATAAAGGGATGCAGGTTCATTGAGATTGAGTATTTTGGTGCAATGTGGGCCATACCCAGTTAATTACTATAAAATAAGTCTTAAGAGTTTTCCAAGTGTTGTTTTCATTCAAAGAAAGCTTTAATTAAAATCAAAAGATGTAAAAGCCAGTTCAGCGATACAGGCCCTATTGGGCCTCTTGTTTTCAAGGATGCGACATGAAAAGAATATTGATTGAAATTGCTCGTTTTTTTCATTGTTTAGACAATTTCTCTTTTTCTTTTGGACCTTTAGCCAACACATGTCTTTTTTTGGCTCACCTGAGCACGAAGTGCTCAAGGGAGCTATTGTGATCGATCGTTGTCCGGCGTCCGTCTGTCCGTCTCGGCGTCAACTTTTTCTTTAAACGACATCTCCTCCTAAACTTATGGGTCAAAATCAACCAAACTTGGCAGATATATTCCTTGGGTGGTCCCTTGTAAAATTTGCTCAAATGGAAAGGATCCGTGCCATATTACGGGAAAAGGGGCCTTAATGACAAATTTCCTGTTTACACTTTAGAAGCCACAAATATGGTCCAATCTTCATGAAACTTGGTCAGAATGTTTGTTAGGTCATGAGGATGATACTCTATTGAAAATGGGAAGGATCCATGCCATATCACGGAAAAAGGGGCCTTAATGACAATTAGCTTTTAAGAGCTCCAAACGTCACAAATATAGTCCAAACTTCATTAAACTTGATCAAAATGTTTGCCAGGTCACAAGAATGAACTCTGTTGAAAATGGGAAGGTTCATGCCATATCATAGGAAAAGAAGTCTTAATGATAATTTACTTGAAATATCAGGTGAGCGATTTAGGGCCCTCAGGGTCCTCTTGTTCTGTAATGAATTATCACAAGGTGAACAGTATTTTCTTTTATTCATTACTTAACCAAAAATGAAGAAAGAAAGCATAGCCTTACTTTCGAATCACAAATTAAGTAAAAAATGTCTTCAGAAATCTTAATTTGCTTTTTACCAAATTTTTTACAACCTTGCTTAGTTAGCACTAAAGAAAAAGAATCATTTACAACACACGTGTTTTTTTGGACTTTCTGAAATCGATTAGTTTGAAAAGTGAAGCCAATCACTGCTTTGGGGATCCCTTTAACTAAGAAACAATAGTGGTATGTGAAGCATAGGTTTTTAAACTCATACTAAAATTCCCGTACGAGTTTTCTTTCAAACTATATTGTTGTTATCTTTAGTGTGGTTCGTACCTCTTAACTACATTTGTGTTCTTTATCGGTATCGGTTCTAGTGGTTTTCTGGTTGATACTTCAAAGAACTCTGCTGTGACCTGCTGGGAAGTAGATGGAGAGGGTTCCCGCTGCTCTGTAGGGCAAGCTACGTAATGCGGTGGTCTATTTTTTTGATCACAAAACTAGGAGAAAATGTAAACACAGGATACATGTTTTTTCTTGATATTAAAAACATCTTGTTAAACAAAAAATAGAAATGAATGCTTTTCACATATTAAAAAATGTTTTTCATCCTTTAAAGAATATTCAGAAAAAGACATTATTTAATTCTTAAATGAGTTTACAAAAATAAAGTTTTTAAGTAGAAGAGTTGATGATTCATGAATATTGAATAATAACAGCATGAAACATTAATTTTCAACTACAGTTTAAATTTCTTTGTTTGTTAATCTTTTGTTTATTTCATTTATAGAAAAAAAAACAGTTTCTTTATTTTCTTACCATGCATCTGTTTTCATAGCCTGTTGTCAGTCATTGCAATAATATTTAAGTTTCAATAGTCCTAATAGTTCTGGTGAAATATCATATGCCCCAAAAGTGTCATTCCGACGCATGAAAATATCATCTTCTGAAACAGATTGAATGGCTAAATGAAAATAGTTTTCTACGACACTTTTAAGCTCAATTGAGCACGAAGTGCTCAAGGTGAGCTATTGTGATCGTACAATGTCCGGCGTCTGTCGTCAGTTGTGCGGCGTTGGTCGTCCACAATTTTTTTAAACATCTTCTCCACCTAAACCAGTGGGCAATCTTAATGAAACTTAACAGGAATGTTCCTAGGGTCTAGCTCTACCAAAGATGTTCAAATAAATGAAATCCATCCTTAAATTACCCTTAACACCTTACAAAAAGGGTGAAAATCTTTAAAAATCTTCTTCTCTGAAACCAGAAGTCGGGCAGCTTTCATATTTGGTATGTAGCATTATCTAATGGACCTCTTACAAGTTTCTTCATAACAAGATCCTGGGGTCATATTTGGGCTTTGCCCGGAGGCAAACCTTGATACAAAGAAGCAAAGAGCGAAAATCTTTAAAAATCTTCTTCTCTGAAACCAGAAGGCAGACAGCTTTCATATATGGTATGTAGCATCGTCTAGTGGACCTCTTCAAAGTTTGTTCACATTAAGACCCTGGGAACTTATGTGGGCTCCACCCGGGTGCAACCCTTTCTACATAGAATCAGAGTATAAACTAGGTCACAGGGTCAAATCTTAGAAAAACCTTGTATGCACTTTAGAGGCCACATTTTTGCCCCATCAACCTGAAATTCGGTCAGAATGATTGTCTTGATGAAATCTTCGACAAGTTTCAAATTGGGTCAACTCGGGTCAAAAACTAGGTCACGGGGTCAAATCTTTAAAAAAAATTTGTTTGCACTCCAGAGGCCAAATGTTTTGTCTGATCAACTGGAAATTTTGTCAGAATGATCGAATAGGTGCAATTTTTCATGAGTATGAAATTGGGTCATCGGGGATCAAAAACTAGGTCAAAGAGTCAAATCATAGAAAATCATTGTAAGTCAACCTGAAAATTGTAAAAAAAGGATTCTCAAATTGTATAGAAGAAATAGCATTGTTTAGCGTAGTCATTCATCATTCTATTTCTAATACTACTTTTGAAAATATTAGACAGTTCATTCAGGTGAGCGAATAAGGGCCACTATAGCCCTCTTGTACATAGAATAAAGGAGCAGAAGGGCACCTCCTCCTTGCTCTTGGCTGAAAATATTCCAAGGTATTAATCCTATGTAGAAAACAACACGTCGAAGCTTAAAGCGGCTAGTAATACCGCTTGTCGTTGAATCATAGTTGTGTTTTAAAAAAGGTTTTCCCAGGTAGCGTTGATGTAAACGGGCTCAAATCACAGCCACTTGTTTTAACAGATCATTACGAACTGCTTTCTTGATCTGTATTAGATAGTGTTGTAAAATAACCAATCATAGCTAGAAAATCACATTTTGGAGAATGTGTATAATGTTCTTCAAAACGGCCATATGTGAAAAATAATCAATCGTGACTCGAAACTAGTAATCCCTGTGTTTTTCTTTAAGCTTGCTGGACTAACATCCATTATTGTAACTTCTTGACTTTCCATCTGTCTAGATATCCACTTAAATTAAAAGTGACAATTGTATGTTTTTATCATGAATTTATATAGTTGACAACTTTAATCGTCCACCCAATTTTTAAAGTCATTTTTAGCTCCACTGGCTGAAAGCCACTGGGGCTCTTGTCATGGCGTTGTGTCCGTCGTGCGTCCGTCCGTCCATCCGTGCGTGCGTGCGTGCGTCCGGTCGTAAACTTTTCTTTAAAAATCTTCTCATAAACTACTGGATGGATTTCAACCAAACTTCACAGGAATTATCCTTGGGTGACCCTCTTTCAAAGTTGTTCAAGAAATTTTGATTCAATGAAAAACATGGATTTAATGGGCGTGGCTTATTTCCAAATATGGTAAAAAGTGAGTTTTCTCAGATTCTAATCAATGGATACCAATAAAATTTTACATGAATGATCCTTGGGTGACCCTTTATCAGTCTACAAAAAATCATTGTGATGGGATTGAAAATATGCATTCTATTGGCGGAGGTCATTTCTCTATATGTTATTTTGTGGAAACTTTGAAAATCATTTTCTCAGAATGTAACTGATGGATATCAGCCAAATTTCACTGGAATGATCCTTGAGTGACCCTTTATCAGTCTACAAAAAATCATTGTGATCGGATGGAAAATATGCATTTTATGGGCGGAGGTAATTTCTCTATATGTTATATAGTGGAAACTTTGAAAATCATTTGCTCAGAATGTAACAGATGGATATCAGCCAAATTTCACTTGAATGATCCTTGAGTGACCCTTTATCAGTGTACCAAAAATTATTTTGATTGGATGAACAATATGCATTTTATGGGTGAAGGTCATTTCTCAATAAGTTAAATAGTGGAAACTATGAAAATCATTTTTTGTATGTAACTGATGGATATCAATCAAAAATTTTTGGTATGATCTTTGGACGACCCATTATCAAGCAGCCAAAAATCATTTTGATTTGATGGAAAATATGCATTTTATGGGCGGATGTCATTTCTCTGTCTGTTATAAAGTTCAAACTTTGAAAATCATTTTCAACATCAGTAGAACAGTAAAAATATAGTCAAAACATAAATTTGCTTTTACAAGAATTTCAAGCCTGTGGAGCGACTCAAGCCATTCATGGCTTTCTAGTTATTACATTCGGTGCACATTAAGAAACTCATTAAATTGTAATGGTCTTCGCCATACGACCAAATAGGTAAAAACGGATAATTGGATTGTGGTTGAAGATCCACGTCATTTTCAGTATGATTACTTGCGTTTTGAGATGTGGACTCACTAGGGGTGTGCATATCAATGTATTTTCCTTTTCTAATCTGTTGAAAAATGACTGGAACTCAAATTTCGTTTGGTGTAAGTCAGAATTTTCACATGGTAAACTTTCACGTGGTAAACTTTCACACATATCTTTCTGCAGTAATATAACAGTTCTTAACAAAAAAGTTCTTCGGTTGAAACATTAGAAGATGGAAAAATTACAGTATCTTCTTCGAACCGTTCTTTCATGAATGACGCTGAAATATCATCTTGTGAAGAAAATGTCTGATCTTCATTAAACAGAGATGGACGCACGACGGACACAACGCCATGACAATAGCCCCAGTGGCTTTCAGCCAGTGGAGCTAAAAAAGATGTGATGGTTGTACTGGTGAAATACCAGGAATCCATTGTTAGGTGCTGCAGCCGCCGCGATATAACTGAAATAATGTTGAAAGCGGCGTTAAACTCCATTCAATCATAAAAACCTATGTGTGATAGAAGCTGGAGGCTAAGAAAGGATATGCTGGTTGTACTGGTGAGAGAAATACCAGGAAACCATTGTTAGGTGCTCAAGCCGCCGCGATATAACTGGAAAAATGTTGAAAGCGGCGTAAAACATCAATCAATCAATCAACCTATTTTTCTACGTGAAGTTTTTGTGACCATGCTCGTGAGGGAACTCGACGCTTCCCATACATTTATATTCGTGTTTATTGCTATTCAATTGCCGCGTGAAAGTTTTGTTATACTTGGAACAGGAAAATGTCTCTTTTTATTGGCAGTCTTTACGTGTCTATTTAAATCTTGTTCTGAGCGAAGGTATAGGGCAACCGGAGAATACCAAGACATTTTGCTTCGTTTTCATTGCGATATGATTGCCGCGTAAAGGTTGTGTCGCGCTTCGAACAGAAAAGGGTTCTAGGAAAATGATTAGTAGTCAAATAACAACCGTGGCGCAGACATGTTAAGTGTTTATGACGTCATAGGTCGGCCGTTTTGAATATTTGCCGTCGTCGTTGGGCGGCCATATTGAATGTGCGATTCAATATGGCGACCCTAAAGGACAGCGCTGCCATCTTGAATAGGTTTGAATATTGGTGGGCTCGATTAAAAAAAAAGCGAGTGTTTTATCGGTACCAACAGCATAAATCAAAATTTAGAAATATGTTTGTTTCATGTGTGACACGATTCATTAGAAGGATTGAGTCAGACATAACACATTCTAGAATTGTTGAGGAGTTAGACTTTCTGTTATGTTTGGGGACGTCTTCTAGAGACGACAGGAAAGACGTCATTAGAAACATTACGTCTTCGCAAATAGATAGTGTGTCGGTTGTTATAACACAAATTTTGATAAATCACATCACTGTACTACTAAGGGACATCAGTTATTTTAGGCTGTACAGACGAATACTTCGCACATTAGTCGAGCCGCCGTCATAGCGCAGTTGGTAGCGCGACGGACTGTCATTCTAGAGGTCCCGGGTTCGATACCCCACGGCGGCACTCATTCTTTCCGACAATTTGTCTCTCACCAATGGGTTGATAATCGTAGACCTATGCGAGATAGTAGCTGGAGGCTAGGAAAGGATGTAATGGTTGTACTGGTGAGAGAAATACCAGGAATCCATTGTTAGGTGCTCCAGCCGCCGCGATATAACTGAAATAATGTTGAAAGCGGCGTAAAACTCCATTCAATCAATCAATCGCACATTAGTCAGCGGTCAAGCTACCTTAATGAGAAAGAAGCGGCTATTGTTGACATTTCACGCTGTTATTCCCCGATTGTTGAGGCATAATTACATTGAAAACGGTATTTTAAATGAAATGAGGGACAATGAAGAATGATTTTAACCTCTGATATTCGAGATCGTTGACCGCCTGTCCTCTAGGTGCACCAGTTTGAAAGAAAGACTCTAACTTTGATGACATGTTTAACCCATTGACAGACGACATTTGTTCTATATTTTATATGTCGTAGTTACGAAGTTTTTTTCTTAATCGGTCAAAAACTAGGTCACAGGGTCAAATCTTGGAAATACCTTGTGGACACTGTAGAGGTCATATTAATAGCCCATTCATCCTGAAAATTGGTCAGAATGATTATCTTGATGAAATCTTAGACAAGTTCGAAATTGGGTCAAGTGGGGTTAAAAACTAGGTCACGGGTCAAATCTTAGAAATATGTTGTGGACACTCTGGAGGCCATTTTTTTAGCCCAATCAACCTGAAAATTGGTCAGAAAGATTATCTTGATGACATCTAGGACAAGTATGAAATTGGGTCAAGTGGGGTCAAAAACTAAGTCATTGGGTTTAATCTAAGGAATTCCTTTTGGACACTCTAGGACAAATTTTTAGCCCAATCAACCTGAAAATTGGTCAGAATGATTATCCTGATGATATCTTGGACCAGTTCAATATTGGGTCAAGTGAGGTCAAAAACTAGGTCACGAGGTCAAATCTTCGAAAAACCTTGTAGACACTTTAGAGGCCATATTTATAGCCCAATCATCATGAAAATTGGTCAGAATGATTGTCTTGATGAAATCTTGGACAACTTTGAAATTGGGTTAAGTTGGGTCAATTCCTAGAAATACCTTGTGGACACTCTAGAGGCCATATTTTTAGCCCAGTCTATCTGAAAATTGGTCAGAATGATTATCTTGATGAAATCTCGGACAAGGTCGAAATTAGGTCAAGTGGGGTCAAAAACTAGGTCACGGGGTCAAATCTAAAGAATTCCTTGTGGACACTCTATAGGCCATATTTTAGACCATATTTAAGCCCAATCAACCTGAAAAATGGTCAAAATGATTATCCTGATGATCTCCGGACCAGTTTCAAATTCGGTCAAGTGGGGTCAAAAACTAGGTAATTTGGTCAAATCTAAGAAATACCTTGAATTTTATTTTGATTGTTAATTGAGGTGAGCGATTAAGGGCCACTTTGGCCCTCTTGTTTATTTTTTAAAATGAGATTTTACACTACTTTCAACAATCTTTTAGTCATATCGCATCGACTGAAGCACCCTATAATATATTCTTGTACTCATATCAGCGCTACCATTACAGCCTTTCCCAGCTTCCAAGTGATATCGCACTTAGCTCTAGGAAGGTTGACTCATTGGTAGGATGGGGGCTACCATCAAGGATCGAACCCATCTGTCATAGCACTAAGGTCTCCTGTTATTGTGCTATAGACTTAGAACCAGGAATTAGCAATCTCAAGAAACCTTGTAATATACATAAACTGTAGTTAAGAAGTTTTGATCTCTGTTATATATGCGAGATGTAATTTTTAACATATTGACGCTTGTACAAAGAGTTGAACCGATTTAGAGTTCATCTATTGCCCTGAAAAGTTGAATATCCTGTGGACACTTTTTTATTGCCTTTGTTATTTAAGTCCGGTTTGCACAGTAAGTAAACACAATGAATGCAAAAGGGGATTTTAATCTCCAGTTTTGGCTCGGTCAAGTTATCGGTCGTGATTTTGAGGACCACACGCGATTGTCTAGCGTGCGTTCTTTCTTTCTATATTAGCTTTCAAGAGAATGTGATAGGAAATTAAAGAAAAAGTGAGTGTCTTTTCAATCAAAATTCTTGGGGACAATACATGTTTTATATAATAATTCGTTAACCTTTATTAGAATAGGTTATTATTTGAATAGATTATGTGTCATATTTCATATCAATAGAGTTACAACAATTAAAATTTGAAAAGACTTTGATTTCTTTATCTTTGTTAATCGGAACGCGGGAATTAAAACTAGGTGACTCAACGCAATCCCAGATTTTGTAATCAAAGTAAACATAAGAAGTATTTCAACCAATTATCATTTTTTATTAAAAAACGAGCACCTGTTTTATAAGACCACCAAAGTATCACATGATTCTGATCGAAATATAAGCACTTGTTTTATAAGACCATCAAAAATATCACATGACTTTATCAAATTAATTTCCATAAATCTGACCGGTAGATAAACATTTAAAAGCCTCTATCTACAACCTGAGTAGAGTTGTAGTTACAAGATTTCAATTGTTCACCTATGTATAGAAAATCTCCACTTTTCAAACTGGTGGAATTCATTAGACATAAAAATTCTATAAGTTTGAATCGAAGAGATTTAAATGACTAGGAATGAGAAATGAACGAATTTGAATGGCAAGAAATATTATGCATGAAATATGTATGATAAACTGAAATGACTAGAAATATTATGCGTGACAATGGGAACAATCATTTGGAAAGAATTAATATATCTGAGTATCACAAAATATTATATGAAATGGTTTTAACAATGAGATCAAAATCATATGATAAATGAAAAACTCAAATTAATATAATTATTATGCATAAGTATCTTATAGGAAATCTTATACCAATTAAATTATGCATTAGACATAAGATAGATAGATAGATAGATAGATATGTTTATTTCAGGAATAAAGGCATTATTGCCTATCGCACCACATACATAAGGTGTATTATGACTTAAAAAAAGAGTGTTATGGTTGAATAAACTATATGAACTAACAAAAAAATCATAAAAAATATATAGAAAAGTATAAAGGAAACAATATGTGAAAAGGAAAAAGTATTGATATCAAACATTTTCCCATTTCTCACTTTGTTTTCAAAAATGCAAATATATATGTAATATGAACAAGAAGGCGCCATCTTGAAATTTGCAAAATGTAATGAGGTATTTTGAAGTATTATATCTATTTAGGTATAACACCTAACCAGAGACAATACAAAAATGCCCCAAGATGATACCTTTAACATTGATATAAAAAAGCTCAGACTGAAAGTCAAATTTGTCAAGTTTGTGGTTGTCGTATCAAGTCAGAAAGACATCTCGGTCTTTAGGCTTCAGAGAGTCGGGATTATAATAGTTAAGGTCTGGGAATCTATCGAGTACAACATACTGATTCTCTTTCTTGTTGAAAAGATGTGGAAAGTAACCCTTTTTCAGTTCATCAAAACCAAACATAGCTGGTAACTTGGCGAGAGCTATTGGTAAAAAATTAATAGAGTCAATCATTTTGATTTTACAACTGTCCACTGTCAAACTCATGATCTTTGAACCATTTGGTATAATCTTGGGCATGATGGCATTTTAATACAAGTATTGCAAGATTGGATACGAGTCATACCCTTGAAAATTATGGCATAAGACAGTGCTTTCATAGTTCTCTTCGGAAAACAACCATTGACAGAAATCGTCTAGTGTGCTTTGACCACTGAAAATATACTCTCTACATCCACACATGTCACATTCATCGGTTCCATCCATACATAAAGTACATACTTTTTGAGCGACACACAGGTTAGGTTTTTGTTTTCATGACTTCCACAACTAACTTTTAAACAATTGTTGCATTTCCCAAGTACATCGGGAACATAACCTTGCTCACATTCTATTAAATCATCTTGAGTACATTCAAAATCAAAGAATATAAATGTTTTTGCGTTTTTAGCTCACCTGAGCACGAAGTGCTCAAGGTGAGCTATTGTGGTAAGGTGGATGTCCGTCGTGCGTCGTGCGACGTCCGTCGTGCGTCGTCCATCGTCAACATTTGCCTTGTATGCACTCTAGAGGCCACATTTTTTGCCCGATCAACCTAAATTTTGGTCAGAATGATTGTCTTGATAAAATCTCGGACGAGTTCGAAATTGGGTCAACTGGGGTCAAAAACTAGGTCACAGGGTCAAATCTTAAAAAAATCTTGTATGCACGCTAGAGGCCACATTTTTTGCCCGTTCAACCTGAATTTTGGTCAGAATGATTGTCTTGATGAAATCTAGGACGAGTTTGAAATTGGGTCAACTGGGGTCAAAAACTAGGTCGCAGGGTCAAATCTAAGAAAAACCTTGTATGCACTCTAGAGGCCACATTTTTTACCGGATTATTCTGAAATTTGGCCAGAATGATTGTCTTGATAAAATCTCAGACAAGTTCGAAATTGGGTCAACTGGGGTCAAAAACTAGGTCACAGGGTCAAATCAAAGAAAAACCTTGTATGCACTCTAGAGGCCACATTTTTTACCGGATTATTCTGAAATTTGGCCAGAATGATTGTCTTGATAAAATCTCATACAAGTTCGAAATTGGGTCAACTGGGGTCAAAAACAAGGTCACAGGGTCAAATCTAAGAAAAACCTTGTAGGCACTCTAGTGGCCACATTTATTGCCCAATCAACCTGAAAATTGGTCAGAATGATTATCTTGATGAAGTCTTGACTGAGTTCGAAATTGGGTCAACTGGGGTCAAAAACTAGGTCACAGGGTCAAATCTAAGAAAAACCTTGTATGCACTCTAGAGGCCACAATTTTTGGCCAATAAACCTGAAATTTGGTCAAATTGATTGTCTTGATGAAATCTCGGACAAGTTCAAAATTGGGTCAAGTAGGGTCAAAAATGAGGTCAAACAAACAATTATAAAAATCTTTTTTAGTCAACCTTAAAATTGTAAAAAAAGGATTCTCAATTTGTATAGAAGCAACAGCTTTGTTTATCTCAGTCATTCATCAATCTATTTCTCATACTTCATTTGAAAATTTTAGACAGTTCATTCAGGTGAGCGATTAAGGGCCACTATGGCCCTCTTGTCTATTTCGTCAACTAGTTCTTCTTCAACTGACATATCTTTTTGTGGTGACGATTCTTCAGACATCATGTAATACTTATGTCCATCGGGGTAAAACTCTCGGCATACAGAGCAGTAGGTCTGTCCACAACGATGATTGCGGTCTAGCTTCCTATTTACAGTTTTCCCACAATATGAACAGCGGTAGATGGACTTGCATATAGAATTTCCATTTTTCGTTGCCCTTTTATGTAGTTCGAAGCATTCGTGTCCTTTAAAAAAGCGATGACATGCATTACATTGTACCAAGTCTTGGTCACTCTCCTCGTGAACTTTTCGACAAGCATGACAAACATTGTTGCTTTTATGATTCTCTTTGTTACTATACCCTTTGTTGCATGTTGTACAGTAATAAGTCCTATTTAAAAATGCAGCCATAGATGTGATAACATCATAATGGTTATCGTGTAAGTACAAGTATATCTTCTTCTCCGTATCGGGCCCAGCGTAGATGATGGCATTGAAATGGTCACGTGATACAACATGGATTTGGTAATCTAATAACACCTCTTGGAACCTTTTGACTTCATCTATGCCGCACAGACCAATGGCTATTCCGGCTCGCTGGTGAAGCTCCTTTGCCAACCGGAGTTGAACTGGTTTTCCCTGTCTAATCGTATTCCATTTTTCATGTTTGTCCCATTTTGCCTTTGCAGTAACAATAGCACGGGCACAGCACAAGTCATCGTCGTTCTGGATACGGATAATACACTTCTTGTTCACCAGAAATTTGTCGATATTGACAAACTTGCATCTTTTCTGTGCACCTCCACTCGGCATATCCACTAGTGTCACTTCTATTATCAGACCGGATTCAATAACAAAGTCTTCGTTAGATTGAAGAACTCTTTCTGTTTCTGCCATGAATCTATCTGCAGTGAGATGTAGTATCTTTAGAAATGGTATGACAATGGGGTAGTCCAGGGAAGGGCTCTGAACTGTGAGCCGCACCAAATCATCCGTTTTAGATCCTCGTGTAAGATCTCCAAACAAGGCATTAAATAATGTTCGGAGGGTGTTGAGTACATCATCTGAAACTTCGATGTCTTTAAAGTTAACTTTGTAACTAGAGGCAGTTGTGCTGAATTTCTCTATCTTTTGCTCTTTGATTTTGTTGAGTGTGTAATATTGACGTGGATCGTCGCCTTTTTTCAACCGTTTGGTAGGTCCATCCTCTTGATGATCACTTGATGGTCGCTTTTTACCTCCTCCAAGTTGATGTTTATCTTTTAAGTGTCGATGTAGATTATCGGCGCGACTAAAGCATTTTCCACACTCTTCGCAATGTATGGAACTAGAGGATCGGTGTTTTTCCAGATGACGATCCAAATTATCTTTTCTCGTAAAGCACTTTCCACAGACGTCACATGCAAATTTCTGCCAGTGATTTCCTGTTCGCTGATGCTTTTTGAGGTCGCTGAGCTTTTTGAAACTGGTACCACATGTCCCACATGCGTAAGCCATACTCTGAAATAGACAATTTCACTGAAGGAAAAGTGTAATATAACATGAAATACAATTATCCAATGAGGAGAAAGAAATTCAATTATTACAAACTAAGACTTCGATCAACTTTTTAAAAAACCGGTAATTCTCTATTAGAATTTCCTGATGCAAAATAAGAAGCCAGACGAAACAACGAAATGAAATTAATCTTGATATAAACTCCTTTTTTATGAGTATGAATGAATGAATGAATATTGTTTTACGGCCCGTCGACTACTAAGGTCATGTTGGGCGCAAACACTCATGTATAAAAAAAAATATTCATTGTATAGAAACATAAGTAAACAATATTTTAAAACAATTTCAATGTAAACATATAAAAATCCAAAAGAATTTCAAATGTATAAGAAAGAATAGCCAAAAGAGCCATTGAAAACAGTAAAATTTAATAGAACCATTTTAAAAATTACGAAGAAAACATAATTAATAGTACCTAAGAGTCAGATTTTGCTATATAAATAAATCGCCTTGAGAAAGTCAAAAATTAGTTCAATTTTAATATTGTCAAACAACTGCCTCATACTATCAACTTTAAAATACCTGTCTCTTATTAAAGAAAAATCAATACAATCAATAAAAATATGTTTGACAGTAAGAGGAGTGTTGCACGGAATGCACATTGGCATCTCTTCTCCTTTTAAAAGATGGGAGTGTGTAAGATAAGTATGGCCAATGCGTAGGCGAGTCAAAATCAGCTCTTCGCGACGGCTTGCCCTGTAACCAGGAATCCAATCGCCGAGGTCTGGTCGAACAGAGAATAACTTATTATTCTGGTTGGCTGGATCAGTCCAACAGTTCCTCCAGATATCATGAAGAAAACTGTGAATAAGGGGCTTAAAATCAGTAAAAGGTACTTCAAATGGTAAAATTTCAAGTGATAATGAATCCTTGGCAGCTTTATCTGCCTCTTCATTACCACGAATACCAATATGGCTTGGAAGCCAACAGAAAACGAGATCAACATCATTAAGCTTAGCTATTTTATCAAGTAGCCTTACAATAAGGGGATTGTCAGTTTTTTCGTGCTCAATCGCTTGCATGCTTGACAAAGAGTCAGTAAAAATGATATAGCGAGAGTGACGTTCTGCGATCATATGATCGAGTGCGAGATCAATGGCCTTAAGCTCGGCTGAAAAAAAAGAAGAGTTATTGGGAAGGCGGAATTGATATTTTTCGCCATCTAAAATAGTGGCTGAAGCAACTTTTTCGCCATCTTTTGAACCGTCAGTGTATATTTCTTCGTAAGATGTGTATTTTTCTTTGACTTCCAAGAATTTGGTTTTAAAAATAGATGGATCTGTTGTATCCTTTTTGCTTGAAGCAAGATCATAAAGAAACGTGGGACTTTTATATGTCCACAAAGGAACATCAGGAACAATATGTTCTACCACGTCCTCTAGGTCAAATCTAGAGAGCTTACATCGGCTTCACAGCGCAAACTAAAAGGAAGTATTGGGTTCTTTTTCTTTTCAAAAGCCTCTCTATATTTAGGTTCAAAAACAACTTTATGAGTAGGATTATCGGGATTGGATTTAAGTTTTAAATAATATAGCATGGAAAGCCTTTTCCTGCGTAAATTTAAGGAAGGCTCGTTTGCTTCTGTATAAACACTGTTAATTGGTGATGTTCTAAATGCACCCAACGCCAAGCGTAAACCCTGATTATGAATAGTATCAAGTTTACGAAGGTAAGAAGGGCGCGCAGAACCATAAACAACACAGCCATAATCTAGCTTTGATCTAACAAGTGCCCTATATAGGCGCAATAGAACCTTTTTATCGGCTCCCCAATCCATACTGGATACAACACGTAAAAGGTTAAGTGCCTTTTGGCATTTATTTTTTAGATTGTCAATATGTGGAATAAACGACAGTTTAGAATCAAAAAGGAGTCCTAAGAACTTAAATTCCTTGACAACTTCAATCGGTACTCCATCCAACTTTAAATCTGGATCAAGATGCATTTTTCTCGATTGACAAAAATGCATACATTTAGTTTTTGTCTTTGAAAACTTGAAACCGTTTTCATTGGACCATTTTGAAAGATTGTTCAAGACTTGTTGCAATTGTCTTTCAATTGTATGCATTTGTTTTGATCTGTAGCAGATACAAAAGTCGTCAACGTAGAGAAAACATTCCACACCAGGGCAAACGGTTTTAACAATGTTGTTTATTTTGACACTAAATAGTGTCACCGATAAAATACTCCCCTGGGGAACACCCATTTCTTGTTCATGGGGATCAGATAAAGTATCTCCAACACGGACTCTAAACTGACGTTCATCCAAAAAAGCTGAGATGAAAAAGGCAAGGCGACCTCGAATACCGAAATCATAGAGGTCGTTCATAATTCCATACTTCCAAGTGGTGTCATAAGCACTTTCGAGATCGAAAAAGACAAACAACGTGTTCCTTCTTTATAAAGGCTTCTCGAATAAATGTCTCGAAGCGAACAAGATGATCAAGAGTGCTTCTCTGTTTACGAAAGCCACTTTGGACTTGCGTAATAAGGTGGTTCTTTTCAAGAAACCAAACAAGACGATCATTAACCATTCTTTCCATGGTTTTACAGATGCAACTAGTTAAAGCAATAGGGCGGTAATTTGAAGGGTTTGTGGAATCTTTACCTGGTTTAGGTATTGGAATAACGATAGCTTCCCGCCAAGAGGCTGGAATGCTTCCCGTCTTCCATACTTGATTATAAATTTGAAGTAAGCAATGAAGGGAACGAGATGGCAAACGTTTGAGGAATTGATAATGAATAGCATCTGATCCGACAGCAGTGTCGTGACACTTTTTTAAAGCTTTTTTCAATTCCTTAACGGAAAAGTCTCTATTATAGTGTTCCAGATTTCTGGAACTGAAATTAAGTTTAGACTTTTCTTTTTCACCTTGAAATTTCTGAAACGCAGGTGAATAATTAGTAGAGGAAGATTTCTTGGCAAACGTGTCTGCCAAGACATTAGCGATGTCATGTTTTGAAGAAACTGTGTTATGGTCATCCGTTTTAAGATGACCGACATTAAGTGATGTATTCTTCCCACTAATTTTACGTATCATGTCCCAAGTCTTTTTGACAGATGATCTAGAATTTAATCTAGATACATACTGTCTCCAAGACGAACGCTTACTTTGTTTAATTGTACGACGTGCTTTTGCACGTGCAATTTTAAATTTGTGAAATTTTTCCTTTGAAGGCCTAATGGTAAATGCGCCAAGAGCACGTTTTCTTTCAGCTACAGCCCTTTTGCAATCGTCATTGAACCATGGCTTGTTTGGATTTTTGGGGTCAGGCGATGTTTGTGGAATACTTTTTTCTGCAGCAGAATAAAGTAAAGTTGTAAACAGATCTGCAGAGTTTTCACAGTCATCAAAGGCTTCTGGATTTATAGACTGTTCGCAAGTGCTTTTAAACAGTTCCCAATTAGCCTTATGGAGTTTCCAACGCCTAGGGCGCTCCTGAACAGATGGTCCTAATTCGGAGATCTGAATAGGGAAATGGTCACTACCATGAAGGTCGGAAAGAACTTTCCATGAAAAATCAGGAAAAATATCAGGACTGCAAATAGTCAAATCCAATGAAGAATAATTTCCTGTTGCAGGATGAAGATAAGTTTTAGATTTATCATTCAGTAAAACAAGATCATGCTTTGTTAAAAAATCCTCCACAGTACGACCCTTGTCGTCTGTATTGGAGCATCCCCATAACTTATGGTGAGAATTGAAATCTCCCATTAGCATAAAAGGTTTAGGTAGCTGATCGACGAGATGATCAAGTTTTCTGCCATCAATAGGGGAACTTGGAGGAAGATAAACAGAACATAATGTAATTGTTTTATTTAGCGAGACACTTATAGCCACTGCTTGCAAAGAAGTATCTAAATTGACATGACGGTGAGGGATATTTTTATTTACAATAATTCCCACACCACCAGACGCTTTCTTGCAATTTGTAAAGTTAGTAAAATAGCAAGAGTGATATTTCAGATTTAACTTATCTGTGTCTTTAAGAAACGTTTCTTGTATACATACTGCAGCTGGATTTTGTTTGTTAACTAGAAGATTAAGTTCTTCAAAATTAGCCTTGATGCTGCGACAATTCCATTGTATAATGTTATTCGCCATTATGGAGGTTAGAGTTAAAATAATACCACTTAATAATGGAAGTGAGAAACTACACATTATTTAACTGCTGTTAGGTTGATTTTGTTTGCACCTTGCCTTATTGCATCTGTTTGCTTTTGGTTTGAAGTAAGGGGGGTTGAAGGAGGAGGAGCAGATTTCGAATCCGAAACCTGGTGTACGTCCATATCCTCCTCGTCATCTGAATCGCTTAACTGTTGGAAGCGATTACCTGTTGAAACTGGAGGAGGAGAGACCTTCTCCAGATTAATGCGAGTCCGTCTCTGTTGAACAGACTCTGAAGGGTTTTTGCTTGAAGATTTATCTTTTGGAGACGGTTTATCTTTATTAACATTAATCTTAGAAGGACGAATAACTGGTTTGTTCTTTTCAGGATTGATTGTATTATTTTCTACACTTTTATCACTTGACACATTCTCCTTAGGCTCTTCACCAGACATGATTTTGTTGATTTTATCTTTTACATCTGGGAACAATTCCGCAAGAATTTTCAACATGCGATCACATGAACTACATTCCTTTGGTGCCTGATCAGAGTTAGGTTTAGCCTTACTAGCATAACTAGTACCACTTTTCAGCATCTCCTCTCTGGACTCTACAATTTTTCTTGCCTCAAAGAAAGAAAGTGATTGTCTGTACTTAATGCTTAAGATTTCCTTTTCTTTTTTAAACTTTGGGCATAATCTTGAGCTTGACGGATGGGCTTGACCACAGTTAAAACATTTGAAATCATTTTCACAGGAAGCTTCATCATGTTCATCTATATCACCAGTGAAAGAGCATTTTCTGCAAACTTTAGTAGTCCTGCAGTTATCCTCATGGTGTCCAAATCTCTGGCAATGAAAACAGCGCAGAGGGTTTGGGACATAAACATCCACATTAACTATTTGAAATCCAATTTTAATTTCTTTTGGCAAAGTTGGTTCGTCAAAGGTCAAAATATAAGTATTTGTTCTAGTCGTTTTGCCATCTTTCTTAAACTCCACTCTTCTAACTTGTTTGACACCTTGAGATCTTAAATTCTTTTCAATTTCATGTATCAAGCAATTATTCAATTCTCTGCATCTGATGACACCTTTTGACTGATTCAATTTTTCATGAGGATAGACCTGTACACTCTGATTAAAGAATTTTGATGTTTTAAGTAAGTTATCCGACTGTGCTCTTTTACTAACTTCGACAAGGATTGTTCCGTTTTTCAGGTTTTTAACAGACTTCGGAGTGCCAATAATTGCTCTTATTTGCTTCTCTATTACAAAGGGAGAGAGTTCTGCGACGGGATTGTCTTCATCATCACTTTCAATAATTATAAACTTTGGAAAAGAAGGCATGTTGATATTTTCATCTTCTGAATCCGATAGGTATCGCTTGGTTTTCTTTTGTTGAGCCATAGTGTATTTTGAGGTTTCATCGGCGATGCTCCAAACCACCCGCCCTCGGAGTCCTACAAGGGGACACCTAACCTTGGGATTTCCATCTCAGGAGAGGTGCCGGGGATACATCGCCGATATACTCGGTGCAAATGGGCTAGATCAAGCAAAAATACGCTGATGAATAAATCAACCAAGCATGAAATAGACATCAGACAGTAAAATTGTAGATCAAACACCACGTTTACCCGATTGGCCCATGAGCCACCGCCTTCTAAGGCGTAAGTGAAAACATCATTTAATGAAAACGGTGGTTTAGGAAAAAGCAATTAAACATGCAAGTCTTTTGATAAAAACGCCCTAGGGCAAGGCATGACCAGCCGATTGATCGGGTCGGGCCCGCCCGACCTCCCGTTTATCCCAACTCAGGGCCAAAGTGGTGTGTTGCAAAAACAGGGCCCAGCCAATCCCTGAGGTCACTCAACCACCAGGATCCCGTCATCAGGCATTACGGGTCGCAGCCCACGGCAAACAGGCAGGTCCATTTGTTTGGGGTCTTACCATGTACTACATGGACAGCAGCCGACTATTTCTATCCCCCCGCCCAGCTGGGGGCCTTTTTATGAGTATGACCCCGTCGATAGATTGTAAAGAAATGAATCAAATTTCCGTTATATTTTTCCCATTTCTGCTATAATGTCCATCTCCTTTAATTTTTTAAGAATTTTCCCGATATCCGATCGTCTAGAAATAAGGATAGGTACTTCAAAGATGTTGACGTTGTCGAATGGCCGAAAGAACCGATATTCTCCCGTTTCCACGTGCCTCATAATAAACCCGAAGGCTAAATTGACCTTAAACGCGTGTCGTTGTCGGTCGTAGATACCCTGCAAAGCTTGACCGATATCCCAAATCCGCATATCGGGATACATTGGAATATTATACAGGGACTCGACCGGCCCCTCCCTAAATCGTTCCAAGATCAGGGGTCTGTTGGTCATGTAACAGTCTCGGAGACCCTCGTTAACAGACTGCTCAGTATTAATCCACGGCTCTTGACCCTGATGAAAGGGCATGGGGTGCAGGCCTCCTCCCGTCTGATAATGGACCTGCACATTATGCGCATGCAAAGATTGTCTATCGGGAAATTGAGCGGGACAGCGACGGCAATTGTATGAGCTCGGACCCGGTTTTGGACTGCTGGATGAGCTCGGACCTGGCTGTGGACTGCCCGAGGGACGTCCCCTATGCTCCCTGGCGTTGTGAACTCGCAGTTGTTTGGGATGCTGAAATTTTGCATTGCACTTCTTGCAATTATAGGTGGATGAACCGGGACCTTGAATTGCTATGGTAGGTCTGTTCTTTACAGCTTTGTGCTTTAGTTTCTGGTGAAACTCGAGCTCTCGTCTGGTCTTTAGTATTTCCGTACATTGGTTACAGGGAAATGTAACAATACCCTGACATTTTAATACGTGCTTGTTTAGATTTCGCTGTTTTGCGAACGTTTTAGTACATTTAGAAACAGGTCACTTTGTTATGAACATCCTTCACATGTCTGTTCAATTTCCATTTTTCTTGAAACATTTTGGGACATTGGTGACATTCAAACTCTCGATTAACGGCACTGGTTGATGTTTTGTTGGTGTCGACGGCTGTCCTAAAATAAAAGAGTAGTAGCGCCAGTCTAGATATATGATATAGAATGAAATAGCTGTTTGATTAAATCCGGACTAATTATTGTAGGAAGATAATTAAAAAAATTTTTGAATGAGATACTTACAGGGGAGGTCGTTGTTGTTGTTTTTCCGGGGACCTCAAAAGCTCTAGCAGATCGTCCGCATCGTCTGCAGTCCATGCTCGAGGACTCGCTTGAAAAAGACTCTTGTGCGATTAGCTGGTTCAAGACCTCTTGTACATAGGGGTGATATTGAAGATCGCAATATGTCATGTAGGACAAAAATTCGTCTGCCGACACGCCACCATCCACCATAGCTTTCACAGCCTGTTCCATCGTTAATAATCCAGCCAATTTACCCAAACGGTCGGATTACAAGTAGAAAAGCGTAAAGCGCCGAGCTGATTGAGATGGTCCTCTCTTAAAAAACAAGGTTCGTCTGAAATAAATTTATGTCGATAAAGGTTAAGAAGCTTGATTAGAAAACAAATCGTGTGAACAAGCGGGCCTACAAAATAAAAAAAAAAATTACTGTAACTTAAGAAAAACAATTCTAATCTTTTTAATTTAACACGAGGGAATAGTTATTTCCCTTTCATTATACATTGGATAATAATAGGAGTTTTCTCTATCGCGTTAACAAAACATTGGAAAAAATAGCAGACGACTTTTTGTAAAACTTTACACCGCATTAAGACGAGATAATGATTTAAACCCGTTAAAGTAAAAACTTTACATCGGATAGCATTTTAAATCATAACGCTCAAATCGAAAATTGTCGTCTGCTAGTTTTCCAATATTTCTCGATGCGTCCATTTGTATACACATGTCGATAAATTTCAATTGTAATCCCTACCTCCCCCCCCGTCTTGTTTTACATGATATGACCTAGCAAGAGTAAGTGCCTACAACCAAATAAGGAGAAATTCGTGTTCGGGTCTTAACATTAAAGTTTTTGAACTAAAGCGTTTTTGGGGCACAACTATATAGTAATACTAACCTTCTGCACGATAAATCTCTGTCGATTTCAATCACGGGCGTAGAATGTAAGACCCGGGTCTGGGTATCTTCATTTTTAAATGTATCGTCAAGCAGACGACCCTGACCAAACAAATCTAAGTCGATCTGCGTCAACGAATGTTCTGAAAAATCGTTCTGTTCACTCTGAGCAATCGATTGTTGGTCAGTCTGTGCGTTCGATTGGTCTTGGAAAAAATTCTTCTCAAGTTGTTCGATTAAATCAAGGTCGACTTGCGTGTACGATTGTTCGTGGAAACTGTTATTCAGATCACGAAAATAATTCTTCTCAATCTGAACAATCAAGTCTAGATCAGCTTGTGTATAGCTGTCTTCGAAACTCATACCTAATAGAAATAAGTCTTCGTTACAATCCAATTTCAAAATAGATGATTTAGACAAAAGGAAGCACAATTGGGATCTGTCTTAACCCAATTGAAAGGAATTTAAAGCATGTGGTACAGGTTTAGATCGGATTACAGATTTATGTAGACTGATCTTGGTCTGTTTTTACACACTTAAAAGTAAATTAAGAGCAGATTACACATAAGTGCTGAATGATCGAGGTCTATATTGTCTGTTTTAAACAAATTAAAATTAAGTGATCTTTATTAAATCCATTTTAAAACAGTCGGTGCAGGCTGAGATCGGATTGCACTTTTGTGGTGAGAAAGATCTTGGTCTATTTTGTCTGTCATGATCCTAGTTATTATATACCGTGAACACGGGATAAAGGTTAATCCCGGTGAATGTCCTCTTACCTGACAATTAAGAATAGGCTAATTTTAACAGAGGATGTCCTTCAATTTTGATATCGGAGAAATATTATAATTTCGAGATTTCTGAAGCTCCATTGAAAAGTGGTCAACGGTCTTAAGTATTCGACAAAAAGCTTTTAAAAAACATTGTATAGAATCTCAACCTCACTCGAAAGGGAATAATGGCCGAGGTAAGTCTTATTAGATTTATTAAACTAGAAAGCCATGAATGGCTTGAGTCGCTCCACAGGCTTGAAATTCTTGTAAAAGCAAATAAATGTTTTGACTAGATTTTTAGATGTTTGGGGTTCTACTGATGTTGAAAATGATTTTCAAAGTTTCAACTATATAATAGATAGAGAAATGACCTCCTCTATTAAAAGACATATTTTTCATCAAATCAAAATAATTTTTGGCTGCATGATAATGGGTCACCCAAAGATCATACCAAAAATGTTTGATTGATATCCATCAGTTACATTCTGAGAAAATGATTTTCATAGTTTCCACTATTTAACATATTGAGAAATGACCTCCACCAATAAAATGCTTTTTTTTTCATCCAATCAAAAAAATTTTTGGTACACTGATTAAGGGTCACTCAAGGATCATTCCAGTGAAATTTGGTTGATATCCAAACATAAGATTCTGAGAAAATGATTTTCAAAGTTTCCACTATATAACATATAGAGAAATGACCTCCGCCCATAAAATGCATATTTTCCATCCCATCACAATGATTTTTTGTAGACTGATAAAGGGTCACTCAAGGATCATTCCAGTGAAATTTGGTTGATATCCATCTGTTAAATTCTGAGAAAATGATTTTCAAAGTTTCCACTATATAACATATAGAGAAATGACCTCCGTCCATAAAATGCATATTTTCCATCCGATCACAATGATTCTTTGTAGACTGATAAAGAGTCACCCAAGGATCATTCATGTAAAATGTAATTGGTATCCATTGGTTAGAATCTGAGAAAACTCACTTTTTACCATATTTGGAAATTAGCCACGCCCATTAAATCCATGTTTTTCATTGGATCAAAATTTCTTGAACAACTTTGAAAGAGGGTCACCCAAGGATCATTCCTGTGAAGTTTGGTTGAAATCCATCCAGTAGTTTCTGAGGAGAAGATTTTTAAAGAAAAGTTTACGACCGGACGCACGCACGGACGGACGGACGGACGGACGCACGACGGACACAACGCCATGACAATAGCCCCAATGGCTTTCAGCCAGTGGAGCTAAAAAAAATCTTACCAAATCGATAAAACACTACATTAATTTAATTCCATAATTTGTTGTAATTATGTCTTCAATGAATTTATTTTTCACCGATCCACACCCTATGAGATATAAACTAGAAATGACGTGACATAACAATGTATATTTAATTTATTGAAAAAATATGAGTCACAATGATAACAATGTCTATATTATGATTCATAATGGGATAGGTCATAATGAGCTAACAAATAAATATGAGTCGCTGTGATTACATACTATCTATTGTATTATGGGATAGATCTATTATTTCGTAATTAGTCAGCGATAAGACTACAACCTATTGAAAAGAAGGAATTTCTATCACATGACATAACAATGTACATTTTATTTATTGAGAAAAAAAAAACAAACTGAATAATACCTATTGAATTACATCTTATCTTTAGTATTATACATAATAGGGTAGGTCTATAATGTAAATTTTAACTTAAAAGGTGCAGTACATATCGTTTATTATGTTTTCTAAATCCTTCGTCACGCTATAAGAAACGAGATAAGATCTTCCGAAAACTAGTTTGAACAATTCAATTTCATGATAAAAAAAATGAATTCATCTGATGAAATAAATATATTAAGACAATAACGACTTCTTAAATACTTCTCATTGAACTATAATATAGTTCATTGTTATCTGTTCATTTAACCCGTGGTGTGTTTTTTTTCACAGCATCAATCAAGAAAAAGAAAATATTCAACCCCGCGGATTCAACCCATGGTAAGTTACTTATTTCTTTAAAATCATAGCAAGTGTTGTTATGATCTTTAGTTCCTAATAAAACTCATTTGCCCGAGACCAAATATAGGAAGCATTTAGTCTTAAATAGTTTAGTTTACGAGTTTAAGCGGTTTCATGCTACATGATAACTTATTCATTATTTTTTTTCTGAGAGATGTCAAGCGGAGACTTTTTTCTCCCGCTGAGGTCCGGGATGAAGCTGTAAATGGCAGCGAGTCGGAAGACGTAAGTCGCACTTTTCCATTTTTTTTTTATTTTATTTTTTCTTTTTATTTTTTTTTTCTTTTTTTTTTTTGTAATCACAACTCTCTTCATTTGGGATGTTTACGTTACCTTCAACAATATGGCGTTCAATCAACATTATAGACTATTATATATTATTGAAAATGGAATAATCACACAAATTTTGTTCTTTTTTTCTTTCAATTAATAAAAGTATTATGATTTTGTAAAACTGAGGTTTCTGCTGTCATTTATTCGCATTAAATGGTTCGTCTTTTTTTTCAGTCAATCATCAAGCAAAACAGGAAAATTATAGAGAGGAACCTGCAGCTTTGTTTACAACAGCTACGAGTTATCAATAATCAAGTATCCCAAATTATGCACGATTTGTAACTTGTAATTTGTGGATTATAATTAAATAATTATATATAAGAATATCATCTTCATTTAAAAAACAACAACAAATCATTAATATACTTTTTTTTTCTTCTTAAGTTTAGCAATGAATATTTATAAATTTGTAAATGAAAACATCTTACATGAAAAAAATGACTATTTCTTTATTTAAGTAACAAATTGAAAACAAAATATTTGCTGTTTGACAAAGATTTTCGTTTACAAGAATTTTGGATCAGTCTGAAATGTCTTCTCTAAATGGTTTAATTATTTTCTAAACTATGATCTTTTTGTCCACTTTTTTTGTCCTTGTTATTTTTCAAAATCAAATTAAAAGATTCTAAATGTCTATTATTTCGTTATTTATTTTTTCAAAAAAATCCTTCTCTTCTTTAAGCCTTTCCCAACCGCTGACTCCTTTTAATACAAAAATCTGGAAACAAAGTGAGAAAAAATAGAAATCTATGGGCATGTGAGATAGTCGCCGCAAGGTAACTAACTAGAGGCGCTTGAGCGCCTGATTCGCTCCACAGGCCTGAATAGCCCGATGATGACTATTAGAGGATGATAAAGCTGTTTAAATGAGAATTGAAGTGAATGAATGAGTGAATGTTTATTTCAATTAAATAAGGGTCATATGCTGAAATATTTCTGCATAAAAAACTCATGATCAGTGAATAACATTGAAAATTGACCTCTACCTGTTACACAAATATTTTTCATTTAATCACAATAATTTTGTGCAGTATGATAATGGGTCACCCAAGGATCATTCTAGTGAAATTTTGTTAAAATCCAAATATAAGAATTTCAACACTAACAGAATGTTACTGCACAATATACTGGTACTTTGTCTGCAAAACTTTGATTGTAGATCTTTCCACTTTTAGTTAAACACTACTACAAGATGTTACTTCACAATTGTTTGTCATCAAAACAAAATTCTAACTAATGATAGTAAGAAGTAAAATATTCAATCCAATATTTATTTTATTCTGCCCAATGCCTTAGAGTACAGTCAACTCAACTCTTTCTACCCCACTCTGAATGTCAGGAGGTCAGAACATCATTTCACACTCTGTGCAGATTCACCCTTTGTTCAACTCACCAATTCTGAGCGGGTATTCTCGGGCTACTTATTTCAACTAATGTTTCTATACATTTGAATTTCAACAAAGGTTTTGTTCCTTCTAATCTATAATCATTACACCTATTAAATTTAAAAAGTCTAGAAAAATTCATCATGGTGATGATACCAAAAGGGTGATCAAATATTCACTTTATATGTTATAATACCCTCTACCAATAAAAAAAGTATGCTGTTCATCTAATCAAATATTTTTTTGCAGACTGATACAACTTCACAGAAATAAAATTTCCATGATATCTAATCCATCTGTTTAACCTTTCAGGATAGTTTGTTTTACCCTATATTTAATATTCCACCATATAACTTATCTGAAGAAATGACCTCTGCCCATAAAAGACATATTTTTGATCTGATCACAATATCTTTTTATAGACTGATAAAGGATTACTAAAGAATCATTCTTGTAAAATTTGGTTGATATCTATTAATTAGGTTCTGAGAAAATGATTTTCAAAGTTTACACTATATAACATATAGGGAAATGACCTCCGTACATAAAATATATATTTTTTATCCGATCACAATATTTTTTTCTATACTGATAAAGGGTCACTCAAGTATCATTCATGTAAAATTTGGTTGATATCTATCAACTAGGTTCTGAGAAAATGATTTTCGAATGAATGAATGAATGAATGGTGTTTTATGGCCCGTCGACATCTAAGGTCATGTTGGGCGCAAAACGACTATATTAAACTATAAAGAAAAGGTAAAACAAAGTGAGCAATAATGTTAAAGAATTTCATTTAAATAAGCACATTATAATTAACACTCAAAACATCATAAAAAGAAATCTCATAAACGTTAAAAATTCAAAGAAATACTATCAATAGAACTTAAAATTATATTTTGCTAAATAAATGAATTGCCTTTAAAAATTCAAAAATAAGTTCGACTTTGACCGAATCAAATAGCTCCCTCATACTGTCTACTTTAAAATATCTATCTCTGGTAAAAGAAAAATCAATACAGTCTATAAAAATATGATTGACAGTAAGAGGAGCATTGCATGGAATGCACATTGGCATATCTTCTCCTTTCAAAAGAAATGAATGAGTAAGGTAGGTATGCCCAATGCGTAGGCGAGTCAAAATTAATTCTTCTCGACGGTTTGATCTATAACCTGGTAACCAATCACCTAAATCTTGTTTTATAGAAAATAATTTGTTATGTTGGTTAGCAGGATTGATTGATTGAATGGGGTTTTACGCCGCTTTCAACATTATTTCAGTTATATCGCGGCGGCCGGAGCACCTAACAATGGATTCCTGGTATTTCTCACGCCAGTACTACCATTACATCCTTTCCTAGCCTCCGACTGCTATTTCACATAGGTTTACGATTATCTACCCATTGGTGAAAGACAAACGTCGGAAAGGATATTTGCCGCCACCGGGGATCGAACCCACGACTTCCAGATTGGAAGTCTTATGCCTAACCAACTGCGCTATGGTGGCGGCTTTGGTTAGCAGGATCATTCCAACAATTTTTCCAGACATTCAGGATAAAAACATTAATTAAAGGTTTAAAATCGCTAAAAAGGTACTTCAAAGGGTAAAACGTCAAGTGATAATGCATCTTTGGCAGCTTTATCTGCCTCCTCATTACCACGAATTCCAATGTGGCTTGGAAGCCAGCAGAAAACAAGATCAACATCATCTAAATGAGCAATTTTATCTAGTAATCTTACGATAAGGGGGTTGTCTGTTTTCTCGTGCTCAATCGCTTGCATACTTGACATAGAGTCAGTGTATATAACATATAGGGAATTGACCTCCGCCCATAAAATACACGTTTTTCATCCGATCACAATAATTTTTGCTATACTGATAAAGGGTCACTCAAGTATCATTCATGTAAAATTTGGTTGATATTTATCAATTAGATTCTGAGAAAATGATTTTCCAAGTTTTCACTATATAACATATAGAGAAATGACCTCCGCCGATAAAATATATATTTTTCATCTGATCATAATGATTTTTTGTAGGCTGATAGAGGGTCCCTCAAGGATAATTCATGTGAAGTTTGGTTTAAATCCATCGATTAGATTCTGAGAAAAGCCACCTATTACCATATATGGAAATTAGCCACGCCCACTACAGCCATGATTTTCAACTGATCAAAAATCTTTGAAGGAATCTGATAGAGGGTCACCAAAGGAACATTCCTGTGAAATTTGATTGGAATCCATCCAGTACTTTATGAGGAGAAGATTTTTAAAGTAAAAGTTTACGGACGGACGGACGGACGGACGCACGGACGACGGACACCCCGCCATGACATTAGCCCGCTGGCCTTTCGGCCAGTGGAGCTAAAAATTGTTAAAATCGGCGTTAAACCCCCCACTGGTTCTGTTGTTTCGATCAGGAATTCGTGGTTAGATGCGCAAGTCGCCGCGATAAGGCTGAAAGATTGTTAAAAGCGCCGTTAAATACCCTGATTCCAGTGTTAAGGCAAGGAATCCGTTAGGTGCGGCAGTCATCGCGATAAAACTGAAAGATTGTTGAAATCGGCGTGATCGACAGTCGTCGCGATGTAACTGAAAAATTGTTAAAAACGGTCTTAACTCCCCTGATTCCAGTGATTCGTCCAGAAATATATGGTCAGATGCGGCAGTCGCCGCGATGTTACTGAAAGATTGTTAAAAGCGACGTTAGGTGCGGCAGCCGTCGCGATATAACTGAACAAGAGCTGTCACTGTAAGATGACAATGCCCCCGACACCGCTTTGATTTAGAAGTTATGGCCAATGTTAAAGTTTTGAGACGGAAAGACGGACGGACGGACAGACGGACGGACGGACAAGTCAAATTTATGATGCCTCCCTATCGGGGGCATAAAAATTGTTGAAATCGGCGTTAAATCCCTCCCGATTTCCTTATTCCATTCAGAAAAAATATGGTAAGTTCTGGTTGTCGCCGAAAAGTTATTAATAGCCCTATACAATGAAATCATTTCGTCAAAGAACCAAAAACAAGGTGAGGCAGTCGCTATGATATAACTGAAAGACTGTTGAAATCGATATTAAACCCCGTCTGATCCCCGCCCGGGAACCCATGGTTAGGTGCGGCAGATGCCGCGATTTAACTTAACAATTGTTAAAAGCGGGGTTAAACCCTCCCTGATTCCAGTGATTCGTACTAAATTCATTGTTTGGTGCGGCAGTCACCGCGATAAAACTAAACGATTGTTGAAATTTGCGTTCTCAGTCCAGGAACCCTTGATTAGGTGCGGCGGTCGTCGCGATATGACTGAAAAATTGTTGAAACCCCCCTTACATACATATCCGAAAGTGCCCATTAACCCCTATATAGATAATTGGGTCGTGTGCGGTGAAGTCTATTGTGATAAGGGCATTGACCCCTTAATTACATTCCTTCTATTCAGGGTCACTTGAGTAAATTGAGAGCCCTTGAATTGAAGTGTCCCTTTCGCCGATTATCCGTAGGTGATTTATTTTAAAAAGGGGTTTCAACAATTTTTAACCCATATCGATGCAACTAGTACACCTAACCATATATTTCTTCCTCCTACCACTCCTTTAGCTCAATTTCAAGTGGGTTAAGAGTGACTCAATGACCTAGAAAAAGATCAATGACCTTTATCAAGTCGGTCAAGGTCAAGTGGCTGTACCAGGATTACCAGTATTACCAGCCACTTTGCATGCACTTTGCTAACATTCTGCCCAAAATGTTTTTCTATACTTCTGCGAGCGTTGTAGCCCTCATCATCAAAATGTAAGATAGAGGGGTTCATTATTGCAGCTTTTTTTGACTGACTGATTTTGAAAAAAAAAAAAAAAAAAAAAAAGATTAAGAAACTTTGACGTAATCAGAATTTGCTCCCATGTTATCTTTTTATAAAATGAAACTAGTTCACAGCTTCCAAAGAGGAGATGATATGTTTTCTTCTTCACAAAAAATGTTCATGGGTTGTACAAGTTTTGATGTAAAACAAACTAAATGAATTTTATGAGAGTAAAATAATTTGTGTTAATTGAGGATTCGATATTTCCCGAGTTTGCCAAAAAAACGGATAGTTACAAGAACCAATCAGTAATCAGTTTCTCGAGCCAATCAACGAACTATTCAGGCTCGGTGTGTTGACGGTGCCTTTGTGTAAATAAAGATGTCGGACAGCGTGGTTAGAGTACAGATTTTTGGACACTCCTATGTGAAGTGAATCGGTTGAAAGACTTTATTCGTCAAAATGAGGACTTTAAATTTAACCTGAATTTGGACGCATCAAATGTTATGATTCAATACAGTGGATTCCCGGGAGCTACAATAGAACGCTTACGAAATAATTTGGAAGTGATCAGCGATTTTCATCCGCACTTTGTGATTCTGTTGATCAGAACCAACGACATTTACAAACGTTCGAATACTCCACAGACTGTTGTTGAGGACATTATACGATTGTGTTCCAGGCTTAAACACGATATACATGTGTCTAAAGTGATAGTGTTTCCTATCATTATGCGTCGCCACCCGCAAATACGTTGTAGGTACCCGGTTGATCATGATTGGTTCAACGATCGTTTGGGACAATTAAATCGATTATTATACATGACACTATGCCCTTCCCAAGATTATGTTTTCTGGCGATGCTATGGGTTTTGGTCAAACACAGCCCGAATTCGAACGCTGTCCGAGGATGGAGTACACTTGTCGCACCGGGGCAATATGAAAATATATTTCAACCTCCGAGTCGTGGTATTGGCTATGATGAAGACCATCTTATTATCAGATATGTATATATCTTAATTTTTTGCGATGTTGCAAGCTTATAGCAAAATAACATCAAGTAAACTATTCTATCATTATGATAATGATGAGGATAATAATGATAAATAATAATGATTTAATAAATAATAATGATAATAAATAACAATGATGATAATAATGATAATACATTTATAAATATATTAATAATATCTTGAAATAAAAAAGAAATTATTTAATTAAGAAATATTTTTGTATGATACACATTCTCTTTGTTTATAAAAAAAACCAAAAAAAACAGAAGAATCTAATGATTCACTGTGACAGTAAATTCTAATCGATTTGATTAGTAATATAGTTGAATTTTTAGTAAAACCAGTGGATTAATACTGTAACGCTATCAGCTTGTTAGTACATTACAGTTGACAATAATATGGATCTGTCATTGCTTTCATAATAAACGGATTATTGTCAATAATCATTTTAAACAGTAAACCTGTACGGCTAAATAGATGAATGGTTATCAGGGTAATATTACCAGAGTTGCTTAATTTAACAGGTCAATCTTTATGCCTATGTTTATGTTTTGTATTTCTTATCAGCCCTTGTTTTTTCCTCCCAATTGTAACTACCTGTATGAGACTTAAGTTCATAGTGCAAATTTCATCAAACTGCTTTATTTAGCCATGACTGAAAACTTTATAAGATGTTATTGTAGCAGTGATTTCATTTTCCTGCCTTGACATCTTTTCAAATCATTTTTAAACAAAATTTTACCCCTGTGTTGTTTCGGGGTTCGGTATGTGCTAAACTAGGTTTGATATGTCACGGTTATAGGAGTGATTGGCTGAAGAATTCTTTTTAGACTCATTGATCTGTGGCTGCATACATTCATCATACAATTTCATTTACCTGCAATAGTTTTTGAATTGTAAAGCAAATTGTCATTCACAGATAATGTGTAACAAGCCGATTGTCCTTTCATGTGTTTATGGTAATGTAAACGAAGAATATTTGTCTCAAATGACTTTTAAGTTTCTTTAGATATAATTTATGTTTCTACAATTTTAACGTTGCTGCTTTCATATTGATTAATTACTGTCATGACATTACCATATCCACAGGACTAATCGGTCTATCTGTGTAATAGGAAGGATATGATAGTTATATAAATAGGAATTCGTCTGGGAGGTATCGCCTTGAAATGGATCGGTCCTTCAAGGGGTTTTTGGTTTCACCAACTTCGCAGTCTAAACCGATCGCGTCGATTGAACAATGGACATCAGCATTCATTCGTTTCGCTGCAATCTACTGTCTTAAATTTCCACAAGAGGCTCCACAATTACTTAAATATGCTGAAATTGTTCGCGCACCGGCAGCACGCGTCAATTTAAATGCTTGGGACTCATATGATTTCCAATTTAGAATGCTGAGAGAACATCAACCTCTTCAATAGGATGTTATTCATACAGAGTTCTGGCTCTTGGCTACAGCTCCACAACAACAACAAACTCAGACCTTTCAACACAATCAAAAATTTAAACAAGAGGCCCAAGAGGGCTCCACTGGCTTTATCATCTCAAGATTTGAAAGTAAAATATTGAAAATTAAAGGTAATGAAAGTCACAAGCATTCAGAAGGAATTTTGTCTTTTTCCTAATTGATACTTATTTACAAGCTAATCAGAAGAGAACAGATATAACTAACATGTAAAATTACATGGAAGAAGACTTTTTATATATCACTTAAAAGAAACCTATCACACTTATTTAACTCAAAATTATTCAATAAATTTCATTTCACCTATTACCTGACAATTTTGACTTTGATCTGAATTCTAAAAAATCTTAGCAGACTACATATAGCAAAGCCAAAAAATGCAGAAATCATTCATAGAAAATGAAAAATTGCAAATGAAATCATCTTTAGCTACAATGTTTGACTGGGAAAAGGGGGAAATATGCTAGGGGTATTCATAACAAATTATAAGGAAGGGAAGTAATGAGTGTTTATTTTTATCACTTAATAAACTGCATTGATCTCCCTTGATCTATGTTATATAAAATGTACAGAGAGCTACAGATAGGAAGGATATTTTGTTTTTCAAATCTAAATATTTCATTCTTCCTTACTTAAACCCTATGCTGTTTGTACTCATTTGAAATATCTCATCAAGATGAGTCAATTGAGTACTAACAACATAGTTTCATTGGCAATAAACAATTTTAGACTGACTTTACCCCGTCTTATCTGGATCGTATATACCTATAATTCAGATATGCATACACTTACACATTAACATCTCTTTGAACAGACTTAGAGTGTTTAAATAGTGATACTTTTATACTTTCATAAAACAAAGCTGACTGATAGAAAACAAGACTTTGAAGTCTCTTTAGAACTATTTTGTTATGGTATACTTGGTCTTGACCCAAATGCACTGAAATACTCAATCACCACTAGCCTGCATACGCTTTACTTTAATTCTTACCAAAATAAAGGTGATTGCATTAAGTAGACTTTTCTTAACATACTAATTTCAGGTAGAATTTTAGAAAATGGTCATCACCTAAGAAACATCCATGTCAAGTCTCATCATTGAAATTGGCCCAATGGTTCAGGAGGAGATGTCATTCACAGATTTCGGGGTCAAAATAAGCCCTGCCCTGCCACGCCCATATTTGGGGGTCAATCCAAATTTCTTGAACAACTGTAGAAGAGGGTCACCCAAGGAACATTCTAGTAAAGTTTCATTGAAATTGGCCCAATGGTTAAGGAGGAGATGTCGTTCAAGGATTTCGGGGTCAAAATAAGCCCCGCCCTGCCACGCCCATATTTTGGGGCCAATCCAAATTTCTTGAACAACTTTAGAAGAGGGTCATCCAGGGAACATTCTGGTAAAGTTTCATTGAGATTGGCCCAATGGTTAAGGAGGAGATGTTGTTCAAAGATTTCAAAGTCAAAATAAGCCCCGCCCTGCCACGCCCATATTTGGGGGTCAATCCAAATTTCTTGAACAACTTTAGAAGAGGGTCATCCAGGGAACATTCTGGTAAAGTTTCATTGAAATTTGCCCAATGGTTAAGGAGGAGATGTCGATCAAAGATTTCAGGGTCAAAATAAGCCCCGCCCTGCCACGCCCATATTTGGGGGTCAATCCAAATTTCTTGAACAACTTTAGAAGAGGGTCACCCAAGGAACATTCTGGTAAAGTTTCATTGAAATTGGCCCAATGGTTCGGGAGGAGATGTCGATCAAAGATTTCAGGGTCAAATTAAGCCCCGCCCTGCCACGCCCATATTTCGGGGTCAATCAAAATTTCTTGAACAACTTTAGAAGAGGGTCACCCAGGGAACATTCTGGTAAAGTTTCATTGCAATTGGCCCAATGGTTCAGGAGGAGATGTCGTTCAAAGACCCCCAAATCCAAATTTCTTGAACAACTTTAGAAGAGGGTCACCCAAGGAACATTCTGGCCAAGTTTGGTCAAAATCCACCCATTGGTTTAGGAGGAGAAGATGTTTAAAGAAAAGTTTACGCACGGACGGACGCACGGACGGACGCACGACGGACACCCCGCCATGACAATAGCTCGCTGGCCTTCGGCCAGTGGAGCTAAAAACCATTTCGGACCCAACGCTTCCAATCATTTGCAAACAAGCAAACATTTCTCCCCAATACATGTTGGAATTTCAAACGCAGAGGCCAGTGCAAATATACAAAATGCACACATCCCCATGTCTGCGGTTTGTGCCGAGGCGACCATTATGCCGGAGCATGCCCAGGTCAACAAATTGTCCAACACAGCTCTGCAAAGCACAACGCTACCTCAACTTGTCCCCAAAAATGAATACACACCAGTTACGCCCATTAAGTTGGAAGTTCTTAAATCCTCAATAGTAGGTTGCGCTCAGGCATCTTACTTGATAGCAGGATTTCAGTACGATTTTCACATCGGATATCATGGTCCAAGACAGAGTCGCTTCTCACCTAATTTGAAGTCTACCAATAACATGCCCCATTTAGTGACTGAGAAAATAAGAACAGAGGTAGACCTAGGCCGTCTGAAAGGTCCTTTTCAACAACCCCCTTTCCCAAACTTACAAGTAAGCCCTATTGGTTTGGTTCCAAAAAAGGTTGCAGGCCAATTTCGTTTAATACAACACTTAAGTTACCCAAAAGGCTAATCTGTGAATGATCATATCCCTTTCTCTTATTCTTCGGTCTCGTACGCGTCTTTCGAAGATGCATTAAATTAGTACTACAGGTAGGCCTAGGGGCTTATATGGCTAAAACAGATATAGATAATGCCTTCGGGTTAATCCCCATACATCCCGATGATCATGAACTACTTGGAATTTACTGGGACGGTGCATTTTATTCCGACCGAAATCTTGTTATGGGATCTGCAAGTAGTTGCGCAATATTTGAAACTTTTAGCACGGCCCTTCAGTGGATAGCCCAAACCAAATTCCAGATTACTTTCATGACCCACATTTTAGATGACTTTTTGTTCTTAGCTCCTTCAAAAGCACTCTGTCAAGGATACCTTTCCTCATTCCAAGCTCTTTGTAATAATATTGGGGTACCACTTAAGAACGAGAAAACAGAGTCTGTCAGACAAGTTATCACTTTTATGGGACTTGAGATTGACTCATTATGCATGGAAGCTAGACTTCCGGAGGATAAACTCATCAAACTACGACATCTTCTCGAGCTGCATGACGGTCGGCGCAAAATTACTCTTAAAGATCTACAATCTATATTAGGTTTACTAAATTTTTGCTGTAATGTAGTGCTACCGGGCAGAGCCTTTATGAGGCGATTAACTGATTTGACTAGGAAGGTTTCAAAACTAAACCTTTTTATCACATTGAATAAAGAAAGTAAACGTGACCTTAAACATGGCAAATATTTGTAAAGCATTTTAATGGCCGCCATTTACTCCTGGATCAGCGCTGGGTTTGTAGCTCCAAACTGCATCTGTATACGGATGCTTCAGGCTCACATGGTTTTGGGGCTATTTTTAATTCACAATGGTTTTTCGGGGCGTGGCCGGATAGTTTTAGGCAACATACCATCACACTGAAAGAATTGTTTCCCATTGTCCTAGCCTTTGAAATATGGGGACACAATTTAAAGAACAAATGCATTATTATTCACTCAGACAACGAGGCAGTTGTTCATATCCTTAACCGATCTACTTCCAAAGATAAGCACATCATGTGTTTAGTCCGTCGTCTAGTGATTTGCTGCATGTCTTTAAATATTCTTTTGCGTTGTGAACATATAAAAGGTCGCAACAATGTCTTACCGGACCTTCTTTCCCGATTACAGGTGGAGAAATTTCGACAAATGGCGCCCTTCATGGACAAAAAAGCTACGGAAATCCCAGCACACCTGCTAAAATTATCTTGAACAAGTCAATTAAAACAATTCTTTTTGAGTCGCTTGCTCCATCAACGCGTCAGAATTACCTCAACGCGTTTAAGAAATATAAGGTCTTTCATTCTAAATTATTTGCTACTAATGAAATTTTCCCTATTTCGACTGAAAAATTGACCCAGTTTATTGCTGCCCAACATTTAGAGGGTCACAAACCATCATCCATTGCTAGCATGGTTTCGGCTTTAGCATATGTCCATAAATTGCATAATATTCAGAATCCTGCGGAAGCATTTGTAATCAAAAAGATGTTATATGGTTTGCGACGGAATGCTACGCCAGATAAGCGGCTACCTATTACTCTTCCAATCCTCAAGGCCCTATTAAAACAATTGCCAAAACTGTGCTCAAATCAATATTTGAATAAATTATACCGTGCCATGTTTTCTCTGGCATTTTTTGCATTATTGCGTGTGGGAGAAATAGCGTATACCCCAACCGGCTCGGCGAATCTTCTCCAGCGTCAAAACATTCAATTTCAGTGCAAAAATGGTTCGGTCTTTGCTTTAAAAATAGAGTTTATACGGTACAAACATTCAAAAGGTCAAACATTTACTTTACACTTGTACAGTCGCCCTAGTAAGTTTTGCTCTGTCAAATTTCTTCACTAATTTTGTTCCATTTGTACCTACAGCCAAGGCCCCCTTTTTAGACATGCTAATGGGCAAGCTGTAAAAGCCACGGAATTCCGCTCTCTGCTACAAACCGCTACTGTTGCTATTGGTCTAGATCCAGCTAGACATACAACTCATTCATTCCGGATAGGGGGTACAACATGGGAAAATCGCCTCCAACACACTGCGTCTCAAATTAAAACCATAGGCAGATGGAAATCTTCTGCGTTCAGAAAGTACATTCGCTCCGGTCCTTTCAAAGAATAATGGCCATTATTCAAATTCGACGCTTAAACTCTACGTATAGTGTTTATAAATCCTCGCTTTGTCTTAGATATACGGAAAAAATTCAATCTTCTAGGCTTCATAATGTACATGAATTTTCGGTAGGTTCACTTCCACTATGCTAAATAGTGGACTATTTTCTAATACATACCCAGAATATATATCTGCATTGTATTACCCCCTCTTTATCTAGAATATCTGACAACAGTGAAGTTTTGTGTCTTACTGTGCGAAACAGTAATAGCGACTTTATTGTAACACAGCAAAATTACATCTAGTCAAAGTTTTTTGTGTACGTAGATCTTTATTTTGTTAGATAAGTAGTGTCATAACATATGTATTTGTTTCTAGTTACAATTTTGCTTTTTCTGTGCTAAACAGGCTTTTATTTTGCTGAAATTTACAACTAAAATGTATAAATTTTATTTAGGCTGTTTAAAAATTGACTACTGTTATAATTCATATCTCCATGAAAAAAAAAAAAAAAAACAAAAAAAACAACAGAAATGAGAAAAAACTAAAAACTAAATAAAATCAAAGATAAACAAACTCTAACCCAGAGTGGTTTTCATTGCATATCAGTTAATCGTCACTCATGATTATGATGAATTGTTTCATGGAGGTATGAATTTGATGAATTGAATTAACAAACAGATTAGATAAGCACAAATATTTCCAGAAATTAAAAGAGTGAAATTCTATTTTCAATTGATTTCGAATGACTTTTGTACAGAAAATCTACAGAATCTGTCATTATTAAGCTGCGTGCATCTTGGCGGTGGAATGGCGGTTTTTTGTCGCCCAGATATGGGATTTATTCATGTCTTTACATATGAAATGTGTTTATTATGTTTTTGATTTTCGGCATATTATTAAATGCCATATTTTCAATTCAAACATTGCTTCAGTCATCTATTATCCCATACAGAGTGCGCGCAGCTTCATCATGTCAGCTTCTTTTATTTAGACCAAAATAACACAAATGAATTTTATGAGAGTAAAATAATTTGTGTTAATTGAGGATTCGATACTTCCCGAGATTTCCAAAAAAACGGATAGTTACAAGAACCAATCAGTAATCAGTTTCTCGAGCCAATCAACGAACTATCCAGGATATCTTTTTGACCAATAATCAAGCGAGTTATTTGACCAATCAGCATCTCTTGCTTGCATCTTGTCTGACCAACGGACGGAGAGAGTTAATCATTCTTTGTTAAGCTTTTAGACACCATAGTTTTTCCAATATCAATTTTCACATCACGACAATTTTAAACCACCTCCTCCCATCCTCCGCCACGTCAATTATCATTAATCTTAGTTAAGTGTTCAGCTCGTTGATTGGATCGGTTTTTATAGTATGACATACGTTACCATTCAATTTGTTAATAGTCTACATGAACATTTATGCGGTTTTTTGTCGCCCAGATATGAGATTTATTCATGTCTTTACATATGAAATGTGTTTAATATGTTTTTGATTTTCGGCATATTAATAAATGCCATATTTTAAATTCAAACATTGCTTCAGTCATCTATTATCCCATACAGAGTGCGCGCAGCTTCATCATGTCAGCTTCTTTTATTTAGACCAAAATAACACACAATTGCTTTGTGCAATTGTTTTGTTCTTCATAACAGCTTGGAAACTAGTTATGAGTTGACTTACTCAGGTGAGCGATAGTCCCTCAAGGTCTTCTTGTTTGTAGAATGTGAATGATTTGCCGTGGGAACTTTAAATCTTGCTACTACGTATATACCGAGAATGATTGTTTCGAAACGAAGTTTTTCACGTCGAATTAAAGTTGTTAGCGAAATCTTGCAGGTCAATTTAGCGTTGTCTGAACAACTCTCAATTCATTTGCATGTACATTTATCCGATTTTTTGTAGAAATTTCGTTGCAATATCCACCCGGAAGTTTAGAAACATCGAACGAAAACCCACTTCGCCTCACTTTTTATCAGGGTATCTGTACTTTTGGAAAAGTAGGTCAACTTGTAAGGAGGTAAAAATAGGTCACGGGAACAAAATTCAGAACACTGTATTTACTAAGCTCCAAAGCCAGTGAGCTATTGTTATAGCGTTGTGTCCGCCGTGCGTTTGTTCGTAAACTTGTTTTGAATCATCTCCTTCTTGGCTGATGTGCGGGTTTCGACGAAACCTGCGTGGGTTACCATCTTCTTAAAGTATTCAACAACACCGACCGCGCAAACCATATCCTCGTTTGCGTCTGTAAGGGGTCCTTTTGAAGAATATGTGTCCGGGTCGCTAATCACAGCCACAGAGCCGACAAAAAAATACGGTTTTACCGATCCACTTGAGTAGTGACCAAGACATCATTTGGACTTTCATTGGAGAGCAACCCGAGTCTTTACTTTTGAGACGATCCAAATTGGCAGTGCGAATCTAAAGCTAAAGGATACTCCGGAGCAGAGGTGATAGTGGCAGAGGACTTAGTCTTGCCACTAGTCCCCTGCTCCGGCAGCCACTTTCCATGAAATTCGTTCTCCAGCACTCGAGCTCTTCTGCACTTTAGGTAACGTTATCAATGAAATGATATTCCAGTGGACCTAGACACCCGGTGAATTTGCTGTGGACATACCAAAACGACTCGGTGCAGTTATATTGATGAAATTGCAAAATCCCTGCATTGCTTCTTCAATAGATGTTGTATTTTGAGAAAAAAAGGTCACAGACCGTCGCTGGTCTGCCCAACAGCCATCTAGCAGCTTGCTCTCAGGCCTATAAACGCCCCCATTAAGAATTCAAGTTAGAGGTAGCGATTCCTTAAAGACCAAGGGAACGTGTTCATTAAATGCATGAAATTTCATTTATTTTTCTCTGTAGCCTCGATTGTCTAAACTTAGGTTTGTTGACCTCGAAACACGCCATATAATCCCCTTCTACGTAGTAAACGTGACGTTGCTGTGTCTTGTCCATAATCAGCGACCTCTAACTGATAGCATAGCAAAGAAATATTGAACTACTTTAACTATTACGTATACTCGGTGTTTCCATCACAGCCCTTTTCGTGTTATCGTCTACTACAATCGTATTTGAAGTAAGTTCCACACTTTGTACAGACATACTTCTCTCGGTTATTTTGTGAACGGATGTTCATATGAAGACTGTTTCTAAAGCTATATGTTTTGCCACAGAATTCGCACTTGGAGATTTTAGGTGTCTGAAACGAGAGAGAATAACAGTTATCAGTTTTAAGTCAAATCCTGTCTTAAGCTCACCTGAGCACGAAGTGCTCAAGGGTAGCTTTTGTGGTCGAGTGATGTCCGTCGTGTGTCGTGAACATTACCTTGTAGACACTCTAGATGCCACTTTTTGACGGATCAACCTGAAATTTGGTCAGAATAATTGTCGTGATGAGATCTCGGACAAGTCCGAAATTGGGACAAGTTGGGTTAAAAATGAGGTCACGGGGTCAAATCATAGAAAAAACCTTGTAGACATTCTAGAAGCCATATTGTTTTCTCAATCAACTTGAAAATTGGTCAGTGTAAAATCTTAGAAAAGCCTTGTAGAATCCGTATTTTTTACTCAATCAACCTGAAAATTGGTAAGAATGGTCATCTTGATGAAATCTGTGTCGAGATCGAAATTGGATCCAGTGGGGTAAAAAAAGTCGTCACTGGGTCAAATCGTAGAAAAACCTTGTAGACACTCTGGAAGCCATAAATTTTGCTCAATCAATCAGAAAATTAGTCAGAATGATCATCTTGAGCAGTGTAGAGGCTTAATTTTTTGCCCAATCAACCTGAAATTTGGTTAGAATTATTCATCTTTTAAATCTACTTAAAACATTTTTGACAGTTCATTCAGGTAATCGTTTTAAGGCCACTGTGGCCCTCTTATAAGAACGTGCTCAGATTGACCATATGGAGTAACTTGATGTCGGTCGACCGTCGTCAACATTTACCTTGTTGACACACCTAGGGCAATATTTTTTAGTCCAATAACCTGACAAGTGGTCAGAATGATTGTCTTGATGAAATCTCCGACAAGTTCGAAATTGGGTCAAGTGGGGTCAAAAACTAGGTCATTGAGTTATATCGTAGAAAAAACCTTGTGGGCACACATATGGCCATATTTTTAGCCCGATAAACCTGTAAATTGGTGTGAATGATAATCTGGGGGAAATCTGCCAAGTTCGAAATTGGGTTAAGAGGGGTCAAAAACAAGGTCAGGGTTTTTTTTTTTTAAGAAAAACCTTGTGGACACTTGAGAGGCCATTTTTAGTTCAATCAACCTGAAAATAAGAAAGATTATCTTGAAAAAAGGGCCATCATTTAGCCCTATCAACCAGAATATTTGTCAGAATGATTGTTAGCTCACCTAAGCACGAAGTGCTCAAGATTAGCTATTTTGATCGTAGAATGTCCGTCGTCAGTCGTGCGTCGTCCGGTGTCCACAATTTCTTTAAACATCTTCTCTTCCTAAACCAGTGGGCCAATCTTGATGAAACTTGGCAGGGATGTTCCTTGGGTCTAGCTCTTAAATGAAATCCACCCTTAACATTGCCTTTACCCTTAACTTTCCCTCTACCCTTAACAAAAAGGGTAAAAAAATGAAAATCTTCTTTGAAACCAGAAGGTAGATAGCTTTCATATTTGGTATGTAGCATCATCTAGTGGACTTCTACCAAGTTTGTTCATATCAAGACCCTGGGGTCATATTTGGGCTTTGCCCGGGCCCAACCCTTTTTACATAGAATATAAGAGTGAAAATCTTTAAAAATCTTCTTCTCTGAAACCAGATGGCAGATAGCTTTCATATTTGGTGTGAAGCATCACCTAGTGGGCCCCTACCAAGTTTGTTCATATCAAGGCCCTTGGGTTAAGTTTGGGCTTTGCACGGGTGCATTCCTTTATCCCTTATGAGCACGAAGGGTTCAGATATGAAAATCCTCAAAAAATCTTCTTCTATGATACCAGATGGCAGACAGCTTTCATATTTGGTATGTAGCACCATCTTGTGGTCTTCTACCAAGTTTGTTCATATCAAGACCCTGGGGTCATATTTGGGCTTTGCCCGGGTCCAACCCTTTTTACATAGAATCAAAGAGGGAAAATCTGTAAAATTCTTCTCTGAAATCAGTTGGCAGACAGCTTTCATATTTGGTATGTAGCATCACCTAGTGGGCCTCAACCAAGTTTGTTCATATCAAGACCGTTGGGTCATATTTGGTTTTGCACGGGTACATCTTTTTATCTCTCATGAGCACGAAGGGTAAAAAATGAAAATCTTCAAAAATCTTCTTCTATGAAACCAGAAGGCAGACAGCTTTCATATGTAGTATGTAGCACCATCTAGTGGACCTCTACCAAGTTTGTTCATATCAAGACCCTATGATCATATTTGGGCTCCACCCGGGCTCAACCCTTTTTACATAGAATCAAAGAGCGAAAATCTTCAAAAATCTTCTTTTCCAAAACCAGAGGGCGCACTGCTTTCATTTTTAGCTCCACTGGCTGGAAGCCACTGGGGCTATTGTCATGGCGTTGTGTCCGTCGTGCGTTCGTCCGTGAGTGCGGTCGTAGACTTTTCTTTAAAAATCTTCTCCACAGTTTAACACAGTACTACTAAATGAAACCATTAGTTGTACCACAAGTACAACCATCACATCCTTGCCTCCAGCTGCTATTTCACACAGGCTTTTGATTATCAACCTAGGCCGCCGTCATAGCGCAGTTGGTAGCGCGTAGGACAGTCAATCTAGAGGTCCCAGGTTCGTGCGTCCAGTAGTAAAAGTTTTCTCTAAAAACTTTCTCCTCAGAAACTACTGGATGAATTTCAACCCAAACTTCACAGGAATGATCCTTGGGTGACCCTCTTGCAAAGTTGTTCCAGAAATTGTGATCCAATGAAAAACACGGATGAAATGGGCGTGGCTTATTTCCAAATATAGTAAAAAGTGAGTTTTTCTCAGATTCTAATTGTTTGATATGAATTTTACATGAATAATTCTTGGATGAGCTTTAATCAGTCAACAAAAAATATTGATATCGAATAAAAAATATGTATTTTATGGACAAAGGTCATTTCTCAATATGTTATGTAGAGGAAACTTTGAAAATCTATTTCTCAGAATGTAACTGATAGATATCAACCAAATTTCACTGGAATGATCCTTAAGTAACCCTTTATAAGTCTACTAAAATTTATTGTGATCGGATGAATAATATGTATTTTATGGGCGGAGGTCATTTCTCTATGTGTTATATAGGGAAACTTTGAAAACCACTGTCTCAGAATTTAACTGATGGATATCATTTAAACTTCATTGGTATGGTCCATGGATGACCCATTATCATGCAGCCTAAAATTATTGTGATTGGATGAAAAATGTCTTTAATTGGTAGATGTCATTTCTCTATATGTTAAAAAGTTGAAACTTTGAAAATCATTTTCAACATCAGTAGAACCCAAAAATTCCAAATATCTAGTCAAATTTTGGATTTGATTTAACAAGAATTTCGTGCCTGTAGAGCGACTCAAGCCATTCATGGCTTTCTTGTTTTCCTCTGCATTTATAAGATAATTACTCGTTTGTGATTTTAAATTCTTACTGTCCTACTCTTTGTCTCTGTGTCGCTTTCAGAAGTGGTACATGGAGTGTTTGACCTAGATGAAGTTCCCCTTTTTCTACAAGCCAAATACAAATAGAGCCATCTTTAGATTCATTAACTGATTTAGATTCAATTTAATATGTAAACATTTTGGGGTGAGAGTATTACATTCTTTATCAAACCATTCAGACAAGAAAGACTGAAGTATATCATCTGCTGAAATAAAGAAACAATTTGCTTTCCAATTTGAGTGACTCTGATTCTGAAAAAAAGCACATCTGAGATTATTTTTTTCATGGGTAAGAGGGCATTTCTCAGAACTTTGGCATTAATCCTAAAATGGCCGAAGTTTTCTTGATTAGTCGTTTTTAGCTCCACTGGCCGAAGGCCAGCGAGCTATTGTCATGGCGTTGTGTCCGTCGTGCGTGCGTCCGCCCGGTCGTCCGTCCGTCCGTAAACTTTTTCTTTAAACATCATCTTCGCCCAAACCACAGGGCGGATTTTCATGAAACTTGGTAGAAACTTTCCTTTGGTCACGCTCTTCTAAAATTGTTAAAGAAATTTTGATTGACCCACAAATATGGGCATGGCAGGGCGTGGCATTTTTTTCACTTTGAAATCTTTAAAAATCTTCTCTTCCCCAACCATTGGATTAATTTCAAAAAAACTTGGCATGGATGATCCTTGGGTGACTCTTTACTTAAATTGTTCAAGAAATTTTGATTGGCCAATAAATGTGGGCGTGGCATGGCGGGGCTTATTCTGAGCCCAACATCTTTGAACCACATCTCCTCCTGAGCCACTCGGCTGATTTCAATGCAACTTTACCAAAATGTTCTTTGGGTGACCCTTTTCAAAATATGTTCATGAAATTTTGATTGGCCCATGAATATGGGTGTTGCAGGGCGGGGCTTATTTTGAGCCCAAAATCTTTGAACGACATCTCCTGAACCACTGGGCTTATTTCAATGAAACTTTACCAGAATGTTCCTTGGTTGACCCTTTTTAAAAATTGTTTGTGAAATTTTGATCGGCTCATTAATATGGGGGTGGCAGGGCGGGGCTTTTTTGAGCCCCAAATCTGTGAACGACATCTCCTCCTGAACCTAATGTTTTATAATAAAATGGATAAAGGGATGCAGGTTCATTGAGATTGAGAATTTTGGTGCAATGTGGGCCATACCCAGTTAATTACTATAAAATAAGTCTTAAGAGTTTTCCAAGTGTTGTTTTCATTCAAAGAAAGCTTTAATTAAAATCAAAAGATGTAAAAGCCAGTTTAGCGATACAGGCCCTATTGGGCCTCTTGTTTTCAAGGATGCGACATGAAAAGAATATTGATTTAAATTGCTCGTTTTTTTCATTGTTTAGACAATTTCTCTTTTTCTTTTGGACCTTTAGCCAACACATGTCTTTTTTTTTTGGCTCACCTGAGCACGAAGTGCTCAAGGGAGCTATTGTGGTCGATCGTTGTCCGGCGTCCGTCTGTCCGTCTCGGCGTCAACTTTTTCTTTAAACGACATCTCCTCCTAAACTTATGGGTCAAAATCAACCAAACTTGGCAGATATATTCCTTGGGTAGTCCCTTGTAAAATTTGCTCAAATGGAAAGGATCCGTGCCATATTACGAGAAAAGGGGCCTGAATGACAAATTTCCTGTTTACACTTTAGAAGCCACAAATATGGTCCAATCTTCATGAAACTTGGTCAGAATGTTTGTTAGGTCATGAGGATGATACTCTATTGAAAATTGGAAGGATCCAGGCCATATCACGGAAAAAGGGGCCTTAATGACAATTAGCTTTTAAGAGCTCTAAACGTCACAAATATAGTCCAAACTTCATTAAACTTGATCAAAATGTTTGCCAGATCACAAGAATGAACTCTGTTGAAAATGGGAAGGTTCATGCCATATCATAGGAAAAGAAGTCTTAATGATAATTTACTTGAAATATCAGGTGAGCGATTTAGGGCCCTCAGGATCCTCTTGTTCTGTAATGAATTATCACAAGGTGAACAGTATTTTCTTTTATTCATTACTTAACCAAAAATGAAGAAAGAAAGCATAGCCTTACTTTCGAATCACAAATTAAGTAAAAAATGTCTTCAGAAATCTTAATTTGCTTTTTACCAAATTTTTTACAACCTTGCTTAGTTAGCACTAAAGAAAAAGAATCATTTACATCACACGTGTTTTTTTGGACTTTCTGAAATCGATTAGTTTGAAAAGTGAAGCCAATCACTGCTTTGGGGATCCCTTTAACTAAGAAACAATAGTGGTATGTGAAGCATAGGTTTTTAAACTCATACTAAAATTCCCGTACGAGTTTTCTTTCAAACTATATTGTTGTTATCTTTAGTGTGGTTCGTACCTCTTAACTACATTTGTGTTCTTTATCGGTATCGGTTCTAGTGGTTTTCTGGTTGATACTTCAAAGATCTCTGCTGTGACCTGCTGTGAAGTAGATGGAGAGGGTTCCCGCTGCTCTGTAGGGCAAGCTACGTAATGCGGTGGTCTATTTTTTTGATCACAAAACTAGTCGAAAATGTAAACATAGGATACATGTTTTTTCTTGATATTAAAAACATCTTGTTAAACAAAAAATAGAAATGAATGCGTTTTCACATATAAAAAATGTATGTTTTACATCCTTAAATGTATATTCAGAAAAAGACATTATTATGCCCCCGATAGGGAGGCATCATAAATTTGACTTGTCCGTCCGTCCGTCTGTCCGTCTGTCCGTCCGTCATTCCGTCCAAAAACTTTAACATTGGCCATAACTTCTAAATCAAAGCGGTGTCGGGGGCATTGTCATCTTACAGTGACAGCTCTTGTTTAATTCTTAAATGAGTTTATAAAAATAAACTTTTTAAGTAGAAGAGTTGATGATTCATGAATATTGAATAATAATAGCATGAAACATTAATTTTCAACTCTTTGTTAACCTTTTGTTTATTTCATTTATAGAAAAAATCGTTTTCTTTATTTTCTTACCACGTATCTGTTTTCATAGCCTGTCGCCAGTCATTGCAATAATATTTAAGTTTCAATAGTCCTAATAGTTCTGGTGAAATATCATATGCCTCAAAAGTGTCATTCCGACGCATGAAAATATCATCTTCTGAAACAGATTGAATGGCTAAATGAAAATAGTTTTCTACGACACTTTTAAGCTCAATTGTGTAAGAGGACATTTCTCAGTATTTTAGCATTAATCGTAAAATGGCCGAAGTTTTCTTGATTGGTCGTTTTTTCAGGCATGCGACATGAAAAGAATATTGATTGAAATTGCTTGTTTTTAGCTCACCTGAGCACGAAGTGCTCAAGGTGAGCTATTGGGATCGTAGAATGTCCGTCGTCAGTCGTGCGACGTGCGTCGTCCGTCGTCCACAATTTCTTTAACTATTTTCTCGTCCTAAACCAGTGGGCCAATCTTGATGAAACTTGGCAGGGACGTTCCTTTGGTCAAGCTCTACCAAAGTTGTTCATATAAACGAAATACACCCATAACTTTCCCTTTACCCTTAACAAAAAGAGTGAAAATATGAAAATCTTTAAAAATCTTCTTCTCTTAAACCAGAAGGCAGACAGCTTTCATATTTAGTATGTAGTCTCATCTAGTGGACCTCTACCAAGTTTGTTCATATCAAGACCCTTGGGTCATATTTGGGCTTTGTCCGGGCCCAACCCTTTTTACATAGAATCAAAGAGTTAAAATCTTTAAAAATCTTCTTCTCTGAAACCAGATGGCAGACAGCTTAAATATTTAGTGTGTAGCATCATTTAGTGGACCTCTACCAAGTTTGTCCATATCAAGACCCTAGGATCATATTTTGTCTCCACCCAGGCGCAACCCTTTTAACATAGAATGGAAGAGCGAAAATCTTTTAAAATTTTCTTTAATCAAAACCAGAGGGCACACTGCTTTCATTTTTGGTTTGTAGCATCATCTAGTGGGCCCCTACCAAGTTTGTTCATATCAAGACCCTTGGGTCATATTTGGGCTCCACCTGGGCGCATCTGTTTCAGCTCATCTGAGCATAGGTGAAAATAGGAAAACCGTCAAAAATCTTCTTCTCTGAAACCAGAAGGCAGACAGCTTTCATATTTAGTATGTAGCATTATCTTATGGACCTCTTCAAAGTTTGTTCATATCAAGACCCTGGGGTCACATTTGGGGTCCACCCGGATGCATCCTTTTTACATAGAATCAAAGAGCAAAAAGGCATATCTGTCTTGCTCTTCGCTGAAAACGTTCCATGGTATTGATCTTAGGCAATTATCTTCTTTTTGACATCTGCTTATCTAATTAATGTGTTGTCCCAGGGGTCAAAGAGACTCAGGTGAGCGATCTAGGACCATCTTGGTCCTCTTGTTTTTTTTCATTGTTAAGACAATTTCTTGTTTTCTTTTTGACCTTTAGCCAACCCATGTCTTATTTTTCTGTAATGAATTATCACAAGGTGAACAGTATTTTCTTTTATTCATTACTTAACCAAAAATGAAGAAAGAAAGCATAGCCTTACTTTCGAATCACAAATTAAGTAAAAAATGTTTTCAGAAATCTTAATTTGCTTTTTACCAAATTTTTTACAACCTTGCTTAGTTAGCACTAAAGAAAGAGAACCATTTACAACACACGTGTTTTTTGGACTTTCTGAAATCGATTAGTTTGAAAAGTGAAGCCAATCACTGCTTTGGGGATCCCTTTAACTAAGAAACAATAGTGGTATGTGAAGCATAGGTTTTTAAACTCATACTAAAATTCCCGTACGAGTTTTCTTTCAAACTATATTGTTGTTATCTTTAGTGTGGTTCGTACCTCTTAACTACATTTGTGTTCTTTATCGGTATCGGTTCTAGTGGTTTTCTGGTTGATACTTCAAAGATCTCTGCTGTGACCTGCTGTGAAGTAGATGGAGAGGGTTCCCGCTGCTCTGTAGGGCAAGCTACGTAATGCGGTGGTCTATTTTTTTGATCACAAAACTAGTAGAAAATGTAAACACAGGATACATGTTTTTTCTTGATATTAAAAACATCTTGTTAAACAAAAAATAGAAATGAATGCTTTTCACATATTAAAAAATGTATGTTTTTCATCCTTTAATGAATATTCAGAAAAAGACATTATTCAATTCTTAAATGAGTTTACAAAAATAAAGTTTTTAAGTAGAAGAGTTGATGATTCATAAATATTGAATAATAACAACATGAAACATTAATTTTCAACTACAGTTTAAATTTCTTTGTTTGTTAATCTTTTGTTTTTTTCATTTATAGAAAAAAACATTTTCTTTATTTTCTTACCACGCATCTGTTTTCATAGCCTGTTGTCAGTCATTGCAATAATATTTAAGTTTCAATAGTCCTTATAGTTCTGGTGAAATATCATATGCCCCAAAAGTGTCATTCCGACGCATGAAAATAACATCTTCTGAAACAGATTAAATGGCTAAATGAAAATAGTTTTCTACGACACTTTTAAGCGCAATTGAGCACGAAGTGCTCAAGGTGAGCTATTGTGATCGTACAATGTCCGGCGTCTGTCGTCAGTTGTGCGGCGTTCGTCGTCCACAATTTTTTTAAACATCTTCTCCATCTAAACCAGTGGGCAATCTTAATGAAACGTAACAGGAATGTTCCTTGGGTCTAGCTCTACCAAAGATGTTCAAATAAATGAAATCCACCCTTAAATTTCCCTTAACACCTTTCAAAAAGGGTGAAAATCTTTAAAAATCTTCTTCTCTGAAAGCAGAAGTCAGGCAGCTTTCATATTTGGTATGTAGCATGATCTAATGGACCTTTTACAAGTTTCTTCATAACAAGATCCTGGGGTCATATTTGGGCTTTGCCCGGAGGCAAACCTTGATACAAAGAATCAAAGAGCGAAAATCTTTAAAAATCTTCTTCTCTGAAACCAGAAGGCAGACAGCTTTCAAATATGGTATGTAGCATCGTCTAGTGGACCTCTTCAAAGTTTGTTCACATTAAGACCCTGGGAACTTATATGGGCTCCACCCGGGTGCAACCCTTTCTACATAGAATCAAAGAGTATAATCTAGGTCACAGGGTCAAATCTTAGAAAAACCTTGTATGCACTTTTGAGGCCACATTTTTGCCCCATCAACCTGAAATTCGGTCATAATGATTTTCTTGATGAAACCTTCGACAAGTTTCAAATTGGGTCAACTCGGGTCAAAAACTAGGTCACGGGGTCAAATCTTTAAAAAAAACCTTGTTTGCACTCCAGAGGCCAAATGTTTTGTCTGATCAACCGGAAATTTAGTCAGAATGATTGAATTGGTGCAATTTTTCATGAGTATGAAATTGGGTCATCTGGGATCAAAAACTAGGTCAAAGAGTCAAATCATAGAAAATCATTGTAAGTCAACCTGAAAATTGTAAAAAAAAAGGATTCTCAAATTGTATAGAAGAAATAGCATTGTTTAGCGTAGTCATTCATCATTCTATTTCTAATACTACTTTTGAAAATATTAGACAGTTCATTCAGGTTAGCGAATAAGGGCCACTATGGCTCTCTTGTACATTGAATAAAGGAGCAGAAGGGCACCTCCTCCTTGCTCTTTGCTAAAAATATTCCAAGGTATTAATCCTATGTAGAAAACAACACGTCGAAGCTTAAAGCGGCTAGTAATACCGCTTGTCGTTGAATCATAGTTGTGTTTTAAAAATGGTTTACCCAGGTAGCGTTGATGTAAACGGGCTCAAATCACAGCCACTTGTTTTAACAGATCATTACGAACTGCTTTCTTGATCTGTATTAGATAATGTTGTAAAATAACCAATCATAGCTAGAAAATCACATTTAGGAGAATGTGTATAATGTTCTTCAAAACGGCCATATGTGAAAAATAATCAATCGTGACTCAAAACTAGTAATCCCTGTATTTTATCTTTAAGCTTGCTGGACTAACATCCATTATTGTAACTTCTTGACTTTCCATCTGTCTAGATATCCACTTTAATTAAAAGTGACAATTGTATGTTTTTATCATGAATTTATATAGTTGACAAATTTAATCTTCCACCCAATTTTTAAAGTCATTTTTATTACATTCGGTGCACATTAAGAAACTCATTAAATTGTAATGTTCTTCGCCATACGACCAAATAGGTAAAAACGGATAATTGGATTGTGGTTGAAGATCCACGTCGTTTTCAGTATGATTACTTGCGTTTTGAGATGTGGACTCACTAGGGATGTGCATATCAATGTATTTTCCTTTTCTAATCTGTTGAAAAATGACTGGAACTCAAATTTCGTTTGGTGTAAGTCAGAATTTTCACATGGTAAACTTTCACGTGGTAAACTTTCACACATATCTTTCTTCAGTTATAAAACAATTCTTAACAAAAAAGTTCTTCGGTTGAAACATAAGAAGATGGTAAAATTACAGTATCTTCTTCGAACCGTTCTTTAATGAATGACGCTGGAATATCATCTTGTGAAAAAATGTCTGATCTTCATTAAACAGAGATGGAGATATATCTTCTGATGGTATATCTTCTGGTGTAAATATGATCGCTGGAGGTAAATCACTGGGAATAAAAGTACATACATTTCTTATATTAGACGCATGGGTATAAATCTCGGTCTTGAGTTTCAATTGTTTTTTATGAGCTTTACTCTTGATAAGTCTATTCCAGTTACACACTAACAAAGGTTGCAAACAATGAATACAATAACAATTATCAGTTTTGTTCAGTTTGCCTTCTCTATTCATTGTTTTTAGATTAAATATCAAGCTAAAAAGCCTACACTTATTTTTGAATCGTACTGAAAATCAAATGTTTCTTTGTCAAGTTTATTTTGCTTCTTTTTCCACTTGTAAAAACAATAATTTTTTATACCCCCCACCTACGAAGTAGAAGGGGTATTATATTTGTTCCACAATGTCTGTCTGTCCATCCGTCCGTCCCTCCGTCCGTAGACCTTTTCGTTTCCAGACTCGAACTCAAGAACTAAATGACCTACAATCATGAAACTTTATACAAATATTCCTTATGACCCAAGGAAGTATTAGGGGGGGGGGGGGGGGTATTAGTCCGCTCTGCGACAGTTCTAGTTTTGTATTGTTTTGTTTAGTTATTGCCAAAGAAACCGATTTCTTAAAGTACATTTTATGTATATTTAATTTTGTCATAATTTAGTTGACAGTGTACGTTTTCAAATGGCTCTGTTATAAGCGTAGATCATTACAATCCAGTTGCGCTTGTGCCATACTGTTCACATATATTGCAATAGTCAATATCTTTGAAAATACTCACTAACTTCCGTCACTTTATAAAATTACTCACTCCAATAACGATCAGATGTTTCAATATGGTTGGTAAAAAATGGTTGAAAAATATCTATCTCACCTTATACTTTGTAAACCAAAGGCATTATATATTTAAGAAATACTTAAAACGCATTCCGTTCGTGAAAATATATGCATTCCATGTCAATGGAGTTCTTTAGAGAGAGCACCTTTAAATAGGCTTTCAAATACAAAGCCACATTCGTCTTCCATCTTGAATAGATGTGCTTGTTAAATATATATATTGTTAATAAATACATCTGTAAGTCATATTTTATCTAATAACAAATATATATTTGATAAGTTTTTTGTTCTTTTTGATAAATGATTAAACAAGAGGTTTAAAGGTCATCGTTCTATTTTGACTCAAAAATCATTATGTTCGTTTAGTTGTGTCCACCGGAATGAAGTGGTAGTAACGGGGTTTTAATCGTCCGTCGTACTAAATGTTTTACAAATACCTCCTTTTAAGCTCCACTGGCTGAAAGCTAGAAAGCTATTGTCAGGGCGTTGTGTCCGTCCTGCATGCGTCCAGCGGCGTATTCCTGTCTTGCAATGTCTTCTTTTACCACTATTAAAATGGATTTGCAAGACATGACAGTTTGCGAATTTCACTCTCGCTTAGCGTTACCCCTACGTCTTCTGGGCTGGAGGTATCAAAATGAAATTGAAAAAAGCTGTAAGGCACGTTGTAACCCCTCACAGAGAACTACTAGAAAATCCACATGATTTCTAAGCAAATCTAAGGTGCATATTGGAATGATTAATTAATTAATTAATAATTAATTAATAATTGTCGATAGATCTAGATATTTCCTATGACTATAGGATTGTTTCAATTATTTGTAAATCAAATAGAATTAAGGGCCACTATTGCCCTCTTGTTTATTTTTTAAATTGCCTTTGTTATTTAGGTCCGGTTTGCACAGTAAGTAAACACAATGAATGCAAAAGGTGATTTTAATCTCCAGTTTTGGCTCGGTCAAGTTATCGGTCGTGATTTTGAGGACCACACGCGAGTATAAGCGACTGTCTAGCGTTCGTTCTTTCTTTCTTTATTAGCTTTCAAGAGAATGTGATAGGAAATTAAAGAAAAAGTGAGTGTCTTTTCAATCAAAATGCTTGGGGACAATACATATTCTAGATAATAATTTGTTAACCTTTATTAGAATAGGTTATTATTTGAATAGATTATGTGTCATATTTCATATCAATAGAGTTACAACAATTAAAATTTGAAAAGACTTTGATGTCTTTATCTTTGTTAATCGGAACGCGGGAATTAAAACTAGGTGACTCAACGCCACCCAGATTTTGTAATCAAAGTAAACATAAGAGGTATTTCAACCAATTATCATTTTTATTAAAAAACGAGCACCTGTTTTATAAGACCACCATGGTATCACATGATTCTGATTGGAATATAAGCACTTGTTTTATAAGACCATCAAAAATATCATATGACTTTATCAAATTAATTTCCATAAATCTGACCGGTAGATAAACATTTAAAATCCTCTATCTACAACCTGAGTAGAGTTGTAGTTACAAGATTTGAATTGTTCACCTATGTTTAGAAAATCTCCACTTTTCAAACTGGTGGAATTCATTAGACATAAAAATTCTATAAGTTTGAATCGAAGAGATTTAAATGACTAGGAATGAGAAATGCACGAATTTGAATGGCAAGAAATATTATGCATGAAATATGTATGAAAAACTGAAATGACTAGAAATATTATGCGTGACAATGGGAACAATCATTTGGAAAGAATTAATATATCTTAGTATCACAAAATATTATAGGAAATGGTTTTAACAATGAGATCAAAATCATATCATATATGAAAAACTCAAATTACTATAATTATAATGCATAAGTATCTTATAGGAAATCTTATAGCATTTAAATAATGCATTAGACATAATATAGATAGATAGATAGGATTATTTCAGGAATAAAGGCATTATTGCCTATCACACCACATACATAAGATGTATTATGACTTAAAAAAGAGTGATATGGTTGACTAAACTATATGAACTAACCAAAAAATCATAAAAAATATATAGAAAAGTATAAAGGAAACAATATGTGAAAAGGAGAAAATATTGATATCCAACATTTTCCCATTTCTAACTTTGTTTTCAAAAATGCATATGTAATATGAACAAGAAGGCACCATCTTGAAATTTGCAAAATGTAATGAGGTAGATTTTGAAGTATTATATCTATTTAGGTATAACACCTAACCAGAGACAATACAAAAATACCCAAAGATGATACCTTTAACATTGATATCAAAACAAAAATCACTATCAATTAACCATGATATCAAAAAATCTGAAAAATCATAAAAAAGAGAAAACTATGTGTTAAAGAGAGGAAGTATTGATTTTCAATATTTTCCCCCTTTCTCACATAGTTTTTAAGACAACAAATGTATTTAATATGAACAAGAAGGCATAATCTGAAATTTTGCAAAATGTTTGTTTGTTAGAATAGGTTTTACGCCGCTTTCAACAATTTCGCACTGATATCGCGGCGGTCGGAGCACCTAACAATGGATTCCTGGTATTTCTTTCACCTGGACAACCATTTCACCCTTTCCTAGCCTCCGACTGCTATCTCACATAGGTTTACGATTATCTACCCATTTTTGCAAAATGTAATGAGGTTGATTTTGAAGTATTGTTTCTATTTAGATATAGCATCTAACTAGAGACAATGCTGAAAATGTTTCAGATGGTACCTTAAACAGTCATATCAAAACATAAAGAAAACAATATGTGAAAGAGAGAAAATATTGATTTCCAACATTTTCTCCCTTTCACATATTGTTTTAACAATGAAAATGTATTTATCATTTAAACTATAAACAAAAAGGTAGCATCTAAGAACTATAACAATGTAATTGGGTAGAATGTGAAGTATTGTTTCTATTTAGATATAGCATCTAACCAGAGACAATACTGAAAATGTTTCAGATGGTACCTTAAACAGTAATATCAAATCAAGTGCCAAATAAAATCTTACACTAGAAAAGAATGAGGTAAAATATTGTGGATTGCCAAAGTTCAGAAATATAGTGAAAAATAGTGGAAATTTGAGCAAATATTGTGTTGAATGAAGAAAATAATGGATTGCTAAAGTTTCCTCTTTACTATATTATTTTCAAATTAAATCCACTTTAAATTTTGATCTACTAAACCACTGAATTTGAATAGCTCTAATATTTTGTAAACAATAGGAAAGAAATAAATTATGAATAATGCAAGTGAACACAAAATATATTATAACAAGATTGTGTATGCTTAAGACTAGCCTCAATGTACTTAGTAGAGGTTACAAAATGTTATGGATGATTAATGATATTGTAAAAAATCTGGCTGTCTCCTTATACGTCTTAGACATCGTCTTCTTAGTCTGTTTTGTTGTCTTTCTAAAGTCTCAATGTAGTGAATGATGTTGTTAAAATGAACTAATTTGTCAAGGAAAATTTCTGAGAGATCACAAATAATCCATGTTATGCCACAATGACTGTGAAAATGAACTTTACTGAAATGAATGAAATAATGTTGATTTTTTTAATAATGTGTTTACAATTGAGACTTGCGTTCTTTCAAAATAAAATGAGAAAAACGTGAATGATTAAGAAATAACTGCTCTCCGAATAAAGAAACCTTCTTTGCTCACAGAGTAGTTTGTCTTCATCAGTATGATTGGTTCAGTCATTTTTCATATTAGCAACGTCAAAATGAATAGATTCATCTGAACCATCAGGAGGCCTATATCTTCTTAATGTTCCAAGTTCAAATTCGATTCCTCTCCCCTTATTTCTTCTTTTAAAATGTTTGATGATACAAATACACATCTGAAAGATACAATATAATTTCAAAATTTTAGATGGCAAATGATAAATTTTTCCGTTATCATGAATTTTGATACTAAGAGAATCAAGCATAAATTTCCTTTTTTAAACTTGATTGATCAAACAGTATATCCTCGTTTCCAAGTCGATACCATTCTGAGGTCTCATTGGACCTGCACAATCTCTTTCGTATGTATGTATGTTTTAAAATGAAAAATAATGCAACCAATGAATAGAATTACAGAAAATTATGAAATGATAGATATGGTTATGGTTATGGTTAATGATTTGTTTTTCTTATGAAATATATTAACAGATGATTTTTTTTTGTTTATGAGATATGTCATTTGATGATGATAAATAATGATAAACACCTGTTGTAGTGAAACCCTCTTCTGTATTTCCCATATGGAAGAAGGAGATGAGGACATAGTTGTGGAATGTGTTTCTTGGCTTAATTGTTCCTCACGGGCCTCTGAGGTTTGCGGGTCAGTGCTTGAAAAGGAGCTGGACTCAAGGGCCGTGGACTCAGTGGTCAATTCATCATCAATCTGAAATAATAAAGAATACACTAAAAATAACTTAGTAGTTTTATCTACTTAAAAAACACTCTTTCATTTAAAGACTTGTCAACAATTAAAGATGCATGTACAAAAATGATAAGAATTTGGATATGTGTTGTCACTCCACCTTTTGATAAACCTCTAGTAAAACAATACTCCTCTGATCAAATTGATGCAGTAGTAAAATTTTATTTAATCGTGAGTATATTGCAAAAGAAAGAAATTTAAAAGCCTTGCCGTATAAACTCTTAGGTATTTTGAAACTTAAGTTGATTGATTATAGTTCTTATTTTACAAATCTGACAAAAAACTGAACCGTGCGTGCCGCTCAACACAACAAGACCAGTGTAACTGTGACGTTGGCTGCATTCAGGCTCACCATACTCAACCCCAACATCAAATCTCTTACTAGCCACATAGATGTCCTTTCCATCCAACATCGAACAGTCTAAAATTGTCTGATCATCTATAGAATCACGGTCAACGCCTTCTGCCATAGAAAGATAAACTACTAGAAGGATGATAATCTTCGTTTTTTTTGGTGTTTCTTTGCAGCGTAAATATGGCGACCCCTTGTAAATAATCATCAGTAAGAAGAAATCGATTTCATTTAATAAAGAAGAGGTTAATGATATATATAGGAAATCGGGGTTGTACGATATATAATCTTTTTTTAAGTCCAAACGGTGTTTAGACCGCAAAAAATGAATATCCCCGACAATAAAACAATAAAAGTATATCGCAGTATCCGAGGTTTGTTTATATCGTAGAAAAAAAAATTACAATTCTATTTGTATTTTATTCATCATTGCAATCTCTTTTAATATATTAATCTGTCTGGGTATACTTATCCCGCTTTTACCAACATGGTGAAGGTAACATGGGTGTTACTTTTCGCGGGAGTTTTAAAATGTTATCATAATGTTTATCAATTATGAATATACATGTAGGTTCATATAAAGTAAAGTCATTTTACAAATCTGGCTCACTATTTAATTGTCCAACAATTTAACTGATAAGAGATAAAGATAAAACCGTCAGTACCACTCCACAGTTATCACTAAACCTGTATACAGTACACTCCCTTCTATCAGGGTAACACGAGTGTTACTTTTAGCGGGAGATTTAAAATGTCAGTGTAAGCTGGGTTTAAATTGATTACAATATCCCATGGTTGATTAGTAAATTAATATCACTAATCAGCTCTCTCTTTCTCTTTATTTAAGGTTGTATTTTTCCGTCTGCATGTGATTTTCTTCTATGCTCAAGCCTCTGAAAAAAAGACATGAAAGGATTACACTCTCATTTATCAATCTGCAACTGAAGGAACTAAACAATATTGAATAACTTGAAAAAGAAATAAAAAAAAAGCTGCAGTAACTTTTACTAATACTGTTAAATTGTGGTAACATTTCTTTTTAATCACCGCGAACAGAAATAGGATTTAAAATGATTAAAGGTTTAAAGTATAAATAACAACCTTATAAATGTTTCCATCTCCTCTTTTTCGTTGTTTGTCTGATCTGTTTCCATAGCCCCGACTGACTTGACCCATTCTTCTGTTTTAGTGTTTGGTGTTTTCTCCTCTTGATGTTCCCAGTCTGGATTAAATGTATACTTTTGTTTTGGTGGCAGTGGAATGTTGCTGCATCCGACGTGTTTGATTATTCCTTGCACGTTTATCTCGAATGACATTGAAAGTTGGTCTCGTAATGGAGCCCCTTCCTCACGTTCAAGGAACTTGCAAATCCTTTCTTTGTGTTAAATGATTTGCGCAATAGTAATATTGCACAAGAGTAGACGCGGATAAGAGGAAATTATGCCTGCCAGAGTCATGTACCGCAGTACTGTCTGTACAGTGTCACCGATAAAATACTTCCCTGGGGAACACCCATTTCTTGTTCATGGGGATCAGATAAAGTATCTCCAACACGGACTCTAAACTGACGTTCATCCAAAAAAGCTGAGATGAAAAAGGCAAGGCGACCTCGTATACCGAAATCATAGAGGTCGTTAATAATTCCATACTTCCAAGTGGTATCATAAGCACTTTCGAGATCGAAAAAGACAGAAACAACGTGTTCCTTCTTTATAAAGGCTTCTCGAATAAATGTCTCGAAGCGAACAAGATGATCAAGAGTGCTTCCATCTTCCATACCTGATTATAAATTTGAAGTAAGCCATGAAGGGAACGAGACGGCAAACGTTTGAGAAATTGATAATGAATAGCATCTGATCCGACAGCAGTGTCGTGACAATTTTTTAAAGCTTTTTTCAATTCCTTAGTGGAAAAGTCTCTATTATAGTGTTACATTCCAGAACTAAAATTAAGTTTAGACTTTTCTTTTTCACTTTTAAACTTCTGAAACGTAGGTGCATAATTAGTAGAGGAAGATTTTTTGGCAAACGTGTCTGCTAGGACATTGGCAATATCATGTTTCGAAGAAACTGTATTATCGTCATCCGTTTTAAGATGACCAACACTAAGTGATGTATTCTTCCCACTAATTTTACGTATCATGTCCCAAGTCTTTTTGACAGATGATCTAGAATTTAACCTAGAGACATACTGTCTCCAAGACGAACGCTTACTTTGTTTAATGGTACGACGTGTTTTCGCACGTGCAATTTTAAATTTGTAAAGATTCTCCTTTGAAGGCCTTAAGCCAAATGTTCTAAGAGCACGTTTTCTTTTTGCTACAGCCTTTTTGCAATCGTCATTGAACCATGGCTTATTTAGATTTCTTGGGTCAGGCGATGTTTTTGGAATACTTTTTTCTGCAGCAGAATAAAGTAAAGTTGTAAACAGATCTGCAGAGTTTTCACATTCATCAAAGGCTTCTGGATTCATCGACTGTTCGCAGGTGGTTTTAAAAAGTTCCCAATTAGCCTTATGGAGTTTCCAACGCCTAGGGCGCTCCTGAACAGATGGTCCTAATTCGGAAATCTGAATAGGGAAATGGTCACTACCATGAAGGTCAGAAACTACTTTCCATGATAAATCAGGGAAAATATCAGGACTGCAAATAGTCAAATCTAGTGAAGAATAATTTCCAGTTGCAGGATGAAGATAAGTTTTAGATTTGTCATTCAATAAAACAAGATCATGCTTAGTAACAAAATCCTTAACAATACGACCTTTGTCGTCTGTATTGGAGCATCCCCATAACCTATGGTGAGAATTGAAATCCCCCATAAGTATAAAAGGTTGTCGTCTGTATTGGAGCATCCCCATAACCTATGGTGAGAATTGAAATCCCCCATAAGTATAAAAGGTTGTGGTAGCTGATCAACAAGATTATCAAGTTTTCTACCATCTACACGGGAACTAGGAGGAAGGTAAATAGAACATAATGTAATTGTTTTATTTAGAGAGACACTATTGCTACTGCTTGTAGAGAGGTATTTAAAGTAACATGGCGGTGAGGAATATTTTTATTTACAATAATTCCCACACCACCAGATGCTCTCTCACGTTCGGTAAAGTTAGTCAGATAGAAAGAGTGATTTTTCAAAGAAAACTTATCTGCATGTTTTAAAAACGTTTCTTGCAAACAAACTGCAATTGGTTATTGTTTAGAAACTAGAAGATTAAATTCTTCAAAATTGGCTTTGATGCTGCGACAATTCCATTGAATAATGTTATTCGCCATTATTGTGGTTAATGTAAAAATAATACCACTTATCAATGGAAGTGAGAAATTACCCATTATTTTACTGCTGTTAAGTTGATTTTGTTTACACCTTACCTTATCGCATTAGCTTTTTGGTTTGATGGTGTGGGGTTTGAAGGAGGGGGAGCGGGTACATCCATCTCCTCCTCTTCATCTGATTCACTGGGCCCGGTCTAATCAATCGGCTGGTCGTTTTAGACTGGGGCATCTACTTTTGTCATATAGAATGTCATGTTTTGTTTCTCATTATTTACTGAGACACTCCTTTAAAACTTGTTGTACCATATTTCTGTGGAAAAATTGGTGTAATGCCATTGTTCTCTTGTAAGTGCAAAGGTTGATTTGCCCGTGTCACACATATTTTATGTTTTAATAGTATTTTAGTCCTTGTCTATATAGGCTCATGGGCTAATCGGGTTGAATGGATTTTCTGATTTGGCATTATTTGCACGGCTCGATTCTTTGTTAGGAAATTGTTCGTGCAATTGCAGTAGTATAGAAAAACATTTTTCGCAGACTCGTGCCGAGGCCGAGGTACCGAGGCCGGAAACAATAAGGTCACGTGATCAACGTAACAATGGATGACGTCAGCAAGAATCACCTTACATAACAATGGAGTAACGCACCGAGACCGTAAACAATGGGTGACGTCAACGTGAGTCAATTAACGTAACCAAGGAGTGACCGTGATTCACCTAGATTTACAACGTCACGCGACCTCATCCCTTTTGGAGGGTCTATAAGGTAGTATGAAACGCGTTATTTTGTACATTCAACGTAACAAAAATACATGGTTATGTGTACTAGTTGCATCGATATGGGTTTAGAATTGTTGAAAACTCCTATCAAAATAAATCACCTGCGGATAATCGGCGAAAGGGTCGCTTCAATTCTAGGGCTCTCAATTTACTCAAGTGGCCCTGAATCAGGAGAGTTAACGGCGCTTTTAACAACCTTTCAGCCTTATCGCGGCGACTTTCGCATCTAACCACGAATTCCTGATCGAAACAACGGAACCAGTGAGGGTTTAACGCCACTTTTAACAATTTTTAGTTACCTTGCGGCGACTATCGCACATGCCCATAGATTTCTATTTTTTCTCACTTTGTTTCCAGATTTTTGTATTAAAAGGAGTCAGCGGTTGGGAAAGGCTTAAAGAAGAGAAGGATTCCATATTTTTAACCAATAATGACCATACAGGTCAAATTACGCCGCGACAATTACATTAATTTGTGACAAAATTTTGAAAGTTACCAGCATTTTCTCCTTTTTCTATCGACAAGTCAAGTCATAAACCCTTTCACAAACAAAACCGCGATGTTGATATTTCCTATAAAAATGGGAAAACATTGAGATAAAAGAAGAACATATTTTTCTTTATCAGTCCCAAAATCTTCCTATTCTTTGAACTTCGGTAAAACATATTTTGGGACAGCATTTTCTCTTTTTCTTCCCCAAAATTTTAATATTAGTCAAACAATAACGAAATCAAAGACATTTATATTCTTTTAATACGAATTATCAATGGCAAAAAAAAATTCTACTAATCGAGGGGTTATTGCAAAACTATTGTAACTACATATTTTTCAAAAATTCACTTTTTTTGCATTTGTCGAATCTTTAGGAAGGAATACATCATGTATTTTAATATTGGGTTTCAATGTATATAGAATTCAAAAAAAAAAAAAATTAAAAAAAAATAAAATACTTTATCGCTTTATCTTCGAGAAAGTTATTGAGTTTTTTCCCTAATCCTGTAAAATTTTACAAAATGTAGTTACAATAGTTTTGCACTAACCCCTCGAAATGTCTATGAACTAGTCGCACAAACTACACTATAAGTCTTTCACTATGCTCCTTGTTTTTTCTACGATTCCGTCGACGGATTTGGTCACAAAGGACAATTGCCTTTGTACGGTCTTCAAATCTCGTACAACATCTGCCTGAAAAGAGAGAAAAGAAAACATAAGAATGATAAAACTGTTGCCAAGGACTTAAAGAAATTGACATAGTTGGTGCTTCGTTAATCTAAAGCCCAGTCAGAATGCGGAATTATAACGTGAAAAATCAAATAGAATACTTCACATATATTTTATAATTCGAAAATGGATAAAATAAGGAGACTTACTAATTTTATCGTGGCTGGATGCCATTCTATGTCTCTCGTGGTTGTTGTTGTTGTTGCAGCTGATGTTTGTGGGGTGTTTTTTTTCCGAACAAAGTTTTTCTGCATTTGTTCTTAAAAAAAAAAAGTAAAAAAATAAAAGATAAAAAGTATAAATTCATACAAACAAAATGAATTCATAAAGTTATCTATCTTTAAAGTCGTTTATCATATTTTTTTTTTCAATTGTGTTCATCTGAAAAGTCTTATTTTTCATGAAAATTTCGGAATTTCCAAGTCAAAATATTGCGCCGTTTACGACTAATGGAAATAAACCAAGTGTGGTTAACTACATTTCATGAGTAATCATAAATTTATCGCTTTGGTCTCAAATTTGAAGCATTTTGCTGACTTACCATAAACAGTTTTATAAAACTATTTGCATTTTTAATTTATTAGAATAATTTATCAACACATACTTTACAGTTATAAAGCAGAAATGATGTAACACTTTAAAGATAAATTGAGTGGAAAACAGGACATTTCTATATCATTTTTTTACTGAATATATATATATATATATATATATATATATATATATATATATATAATATATATATATATATATATATATATATATATATATATATATATATATATATATATATATATATATATATATATAAACAAACTTACCATTCTTTTTGCAATTGGAGAATCATCCGTGTGTCTTTTCTGTGGGTTTGACTGAAAAAGCCAAATAGGTTTTATAAATTACCATTTCCAGTTTACAATTATTTGATGGCTGGGAAAATGTAATACAATATATTTATGGTGAGTCATAATGTGAATAATGCGATTGATATCTCTCGCGTAATAAAGCTTAATCATTGACCGTGAATGCAATAAATAATACGAGCATTGATAAGGTCAATGTTCTGTGAATGAATCTATTATAGAATTCATTGTCCGTGTCGAATAAATAATAAATACGTGATTAGATTAATTCATTCTTACACCAGATTTTATAGTGTTAAGATCGCGTAATTTATCCGAAAATAAATAAGTGAATGCATATATACGGAATTTTATTTTGATAAGTGTTTCTTCGATGCCAAGAATTTGAAAGGTAAGTCATATTTCAAACGCTAATTGTAATCACTTTTTTTTTGACAAATATATTCAAAATAACTTACGTCCGACATTTTGATAATCCGTTGAACGAGTGAAAAAAACAAACAAGCTCTATTGTCTAAAAGTCTTTTTCTTGCTTGGCAAAACTTCTTTTGTAAAGAATTGAATATGTTTTGTCATAATAATATTCTACAGAGGTCTTCAACCTTTGACCTGGATATTTTGACCGCTCAAATCAGAACTGCTTAACTCTTTCCCAAGCATCAAAATTGAAAATCTGAAATAGAATTGAACTAAATTATGTCTATATCAGGGCGTATTTTTGAATTATTTTACCAGCATTGTAATAGTATCGAATATCTATTAACTACGCTATTATGTAATTTCTGTCCGTAACAGGAAGTGGAACGTCGCGCTGAAATGAATGCATATTGAGGGGTAAATGAACTTAGTATTTGACGCTTAATCTAGACCCATACCTACGGAATCCCTGTATTCAGAAGGATAAAACGTTCGCGAAGGTTAAAAAAACCAGCATATATATATAATTAGATTCTAGTCGGATTCACCAAGATTCGTGCATTCTGATTTTCATACGAAACTATCAATGATCCGAAGTCCGTTTCTCAACTCCCTAAAATGATCGAAAGTTAAAGACACCCCTTTTCTAGTAGCCTGTATTTCATTAGCACCTTCGGGAAACCAGAACTTCCGGATGTCGACTCTTTGAAACCCGCTCTGTAATGTGACGTGCCAATTTGCCCCCAAATGACGTCGATAGGTCTCCTGGTTCTTTTCCATCGAACATACGGCATCTTCGAGAAATGGTAAACTCGTAAACAATTCGTTACACTTTTGTAAATCTAACGTTATCCCCTCCTTGGTTGGTATTTTATCATCCAGCACTTGTCTAATATGGATGTACGTCTGTCCGTTAAAGACGCCGTCAAAAAGATAAAGTCCTTTTCCTATCGGTTGGTAGTAACGAGTCTGAATACCGGTCTTCTCCATATTTAATTGTATTTCTTCTTCGAACGTTTGATCTCGAATAAACTATTTCCGCAATATTCAAGATACCTTACTGACAGAAAAAGTTGTCCATTGGTTAAATGTGTCGGTGGGCGTGGCTTCCTAAATGTCTATTGGTGGATCATGGCGTAGGTGTTCGCAACAGGAATGTGATGACTCATCAAGGTCTTTAGCTTTCAGACGCTCTTATCTCGTTTCGTATAGCGTGACGTAGATAGTTAGGTCTCATTAGTCTGGGAAGGAGAATGTGGTTCCTTGTCAATAAACGTTTCTTGCGTTGGATTGTGATCAAACTGGTTTTCAAAGCCCTAAGTATGTGTCTGTAACGACGGAAAAAGTCGTAATCTCTATCCAAAATCGGTATTTCACCTGCCAAAAACTGCTTAGCTAAAAGTTGGAGACATTCCATTTGTCCTGGTGTCATGTTTTGGATCATAGTACGTCTATGACTCGGGGTCTCCCTCCCCAGGGTTATTAGAAAATGTATCCGAAGATAAATGCGTGACCGATCCATCTTGCGTGTTTCCGATAAATGTTCCGAGTAACGCGTTTCTTAACCCCTTATAGATAATTAGCAAGTACAGAACCCTCCAAAAAATGGAATAAAGGATGGAACGTAATGTCGGATGTCACGTGTCCCCATTGTTATTGACGTGGTTACTTTTGTTGACTCACAGTACGTAAAGTGATTCACGTCACCTATTGTTTCCGGCCTCGGCGCGGTTTAAGGTTACGCTCAATGACTTACGGTACGTTAGGTGATTCACGCTGACGCCACCCATTGTAACGTTAGATGATTCATGCCCACGTTACCCATTGTTTCCAACCTCGGTGCGTTTTAATTTTATTCCATTGTTACGCTCAATGACTTACGGAACGTTAGGTAATTCAGACGTCACCCATTGTAATGTTAGATGATTCACGCCCACGTTACGCATTGTTTCCATCCTCGGCGCATTTTAATTGTTTTCTATGGTTACGTTCAATGACTTACGGTACGTTAGGTAATTCATGCTGACGTCACCCATTGTAACGTTAGATGATTCATGCCTACGTTACCCATTGTTTCCAACCTCGGCGCGTTTTAATTGTTTTCTATGGTTACGTTTAATGACTTACGGTACGTTAGGTAATTCACGCTGACGTCACCCATTGTAACGTTAGTTGATTCACGCCCACGTTACCCATTCTTTCCAACCTCGGTGCGTTTTAATTATTTTCTATGGTTACGTTGAATGACGCTGACGTCATCCATTGTTACGTTAGATCACGTGACATTGTTGTTTCCGACCTCGGCCTCGTTACTCCATTGTTATGTAAGGTGAATCATGCTGACGTCATCCATTGTTACGTTGATCACGTGACCTTATTATTTCCGGCCTCGGCACCTCGGCCTCGGCACGAGTCTGCGAAAAATGTTTTTCTATACTAGAAGGTAGCTGTGTGTCTTTAGCACCTCTGATTTGCTCTTTCTCTTTGTAAATCTCAAAGAGGAGGAGATTTTGATAACAGGTATGACGCATTGTTGTGCAATGCACCTATATGATCTTTTTTTAGACACTGTCATTGTGTATCGGCGAGGCTCGGAATAGCAGACGACTTGTATGACGTTTATACTACAGCTGAGGGTTCCCCTTGCAGACGACTATTGTGGTAGCGGTACTTGAACACAATTTGAGAAAAGGGTCAAATCAAACTGATAATCAACTCAAGTCAACTATTTTTGTCCATTATTCGAAATTCTTATCACAAGAAGTACAAATTAAGTTCAAAGCCACTGGCTGCGATGTAATGATAAGAATCAGACACAGATACATTATATTTATGGGATATTTCTTAATATAAGATCTATGAATATGCCCTGCCGGAATTCTATTAATTTGTGACATCATTTTGTAAAAGTGAGGACGTTCGGTGAGAAAAGAACGAAAACAATCTACCAGAAGCTTTACTTTTAAACAACGGGGCTATGTGTCCTATCTGAACGTACATATCTGACTTTATAATGGAGGAGGAAGCTTTTCAGAGTTCTAAGAAAGCTATGACGCATTATTGTAGAATGTACCCATACGTTGTAATTATGTCATTGTAAATTGCCCGAGCGCAGACGACAAAAAATGGCATATACATTTTATCAACAGTGTGGGAAACGAATATCAAGCAATTCCTCCTATAGTTAAGACAACATTCCTTAATGGTGTATTGACACTGTGGGGGAAATCGTGAGTTTGACAAGGGCTGATATATTTGGGATCTAAAGACGGCATGTTTACAAGTAATGTGTAAATGTAATAGGATACAAAAAAAGAAGAAACAATCACTAAATATTTGACTTTATTTTCATACATTTCTACAACAGCATTACAGTATATGAACTACATTTATATTTACTTAATACATCAATATCTATAAGGGTATGACTCGTAATTATCTCTTATAACACGTTTGTCAAATACCAATCGGTAGTCTTTTCGTTCATTTGTAGTCAATAGTTTGACAGTCTCCCTGTCCCTCGCAATCTTATGTGCATTTAAAACGGACACGGAAGAGTTTTGGTCCTTTGTGACACGTTCTGAGGACGTCAAAATTAACATTTATCATATTTTTGTAGTTAAGTGTGATTCCACGCACTTTGCAATGGGTGTAATTACCGTCTTTATCGGGATGTTTTAGCTCAAATCCATAATTTTTGGGACCCCCAGTCACAAAAGTCTGAATACGGTTGTGTTGAATTTCGTCTGTCAAATCGCCCAAATGATCGCCCAATAAAGGTTTCTGTTGTCCTTTTTTGGTTGTAAAAACGATTGAGTCGGTGTCGGCGTACAGCGCTCTAGATCCTAACTGTTCAAGATATGAATATAATTTGAGACGAGCCTGACTAGTTGTGAAAGCAGCTATGATGACATTTGTCTTTGGGCTTGTTTCAACAAATTCGTCCTTGTATTTCCATCTCATTTCTACTGCAGCCTCTGACAGATAGTTGACCGAAGTTACATCTTCACAATCTGATGTTAACTTGTCAAAATAGATTCTAGGATCGGTAACGATGTCAACCTGTTGCATATTTGATCTTTGACCGAATTTACCCCAGAAAGAGTTTAACATCAATTTTGCCAGAGCCCTCAAACCTGGGTTTTCCTTGATTTTGTGGTAGGCTAAACGGATACCCTCCTTTTGATAGTACATATCTATATATTGGCGTTTTTGCTCTTCTGTTATACACCAAGAAGGGAAACCACTGGCTTCCTGCTTTATCTTTAAGAAAGTATTAACATAGTCTGTAAATAAACCCCCAGTCATTGTATCGGGATCATACCTTGATATTTCCTTAAAATGCCAAACCTCATATATTTCTATTACTTTATACCCTTGTTGAACTGCCTTTTTGACCTCATCTGTTACCCATGTACCAACGAAGGCCCGATCTTTATCGGTATGTGTACAGGGCGCCTGTTTACTAGATTCTGCACAACTTTTGCAAAGATGAAATAATAGCTTACCATTCATTTTGCATGGTAGCACAGGATGGAATAGACCATTTGGAGGCAACACTTTGCATTTGATCAGGCCTTCGTAATTATCTAAATCATCAAAGTTTTCTGTAAAAATTTCAGGATGTCCCAGAGGTACTTTTCCTGTCTTATTGACCCACGGGTACAAGGACGTAACATCAAAATAATCTATTTCCATGTCATGAGATGCCTCTTTATCCAATGTATAAGCTTCAGTCCTTCCCCCGTAAAAGGCGTCTCTTGGTTCCAAAGGCGTGACTACCCCCAAATTGTCAATGACTGACTTCATTTCAGGGTTTTCACGACATTCCACATCAAAGTCCGATTCCCACTTGTATACATAAGTATAACCTTGCTCTACCAAGTACTTTTGCTTTTCTAAAGTCTTGTCAAACAGCTCTCCCATAGTCAACTGGCTGACAGGATTGACCGTGGAACGTGAAAAGATAGTTGGATTTCCATGCCAAAAGTCTCCGTGGAATTCCATCACAACCTTTTCTCCGTTGTTGGTTTCGTAATAATCATCAACGCGATAAGGACCAATAGAACGTTCACCGCCATTTTTGGCGTGTTCTATCTTATGTCCTTGAATATATGACGTATACTTAATCCACTGTAAAGCTTTCGCTGATTGGTTTTGTTCAGGGTTATAACCTTTGTGAGGAATTAAGGCAATAGTTTCTGGTTGAAGAAAATTTGTTCTGAAGACCAGATTGCACGCCAAGGCTATCGTAATAGATTTTTCAAAGGGGTCAACATCAGTTATTTCTATAAAGTCTTCTCTAAATTTTAAGCAAAAACGTCTCAAAATATCCACGTCAGATTGACAGTAAGACAACAGCTCAGACTGAAAGTCAAATTTGTCAAGTTTGTGGTTGTCGTATCAAGTCAGAAAGGCATCTCGGTCTTTAGGCTTCAGAGAGTCGGGATTATAATAGTTAAGGTCTGGAAATCTATCGAGTACAACATACTGATTCTCCTTCTTGTTGAAAAGATGTGGAAAGTAACCCTTTTTCAGTTCATCAAAACCAAACATAGCTGGTAACTTGGCGAGAGCTATTGGTAAAAAATTAATAGAGTCAATCATTTTGATTTTACAACTGTCCACTGTCAAACTCATGATCTTTGAACCATTTGGTATAATCTTGGGCATGATGGCATTTTTATACAAGTATTGCAAGATTGGATACGAGTCATACCCTTGAAAATTATGGCATAAGACAGTGCTTTCATAGTTCTCTTCGGAAAACAACCATTGACAGAAATCGTCTAGTGTGCTTTGACCACTGAAAATATACTCTCTGCATCCACACATGTCACATTCATCGGTTCCATCCATACATAAAGTACATACTTTTTGAGCGACACACAGGTTAGGTTTGTGTTCATGACTTCCACAACTAACTTTTGAACAATTGTTGCATTTCCCAAGTACATCGGGAACATAACCTTGCTCACATTCTATTAAATCATCTTGAGTACATTCAAAATCAAAGAATATAAATGTTTTTGCGTTTTCTATTTCGTCAACTAGTTCTTCTTCAACTGACATATCTTTTTGTGGTGACGATTCTTCAGACATCATGTAATACTTATGTCCATCGGGGTAAAACTCTCGGCATACAGAGCAGTAGGTCTGTCCACAACGATGATTGCGGTCTAGCTTCCTATTTACAGTTTTCCCACAATATGAACAGCGGTAGATGGACTTGCATATAGAATTTCCATTTTTCGTTGCCCTTTTATGTAGTTCGAAGCATTCGTGTCCTTTAAAAAAGCGATGACATGCATTACATTGTACCCAGTCTTGGTCACTCTCCTCGTGAACTTTTCGACAAGCATGACAAACATTGTTGCATTTATGATTCTCTTTGTTACTATACCCTTTGTTGCATGTTGTACAGTAATAAGTCCTATTTAAAAATGCAGCCATAGATGTGATAACATCATAATGGTTATCGTGTAAGTACAAGTATATCTTCTTCTCCGTATCGGGCCCAGCGTAGATGATGGCATTGAAATGGTCACTTGATACAACATGGATTTGGTAATCTGATAACACCTCTTGGAACCTTTTGACTTCATTTATGCCGCACTGACCAATGGCTATTCCGGCTCGCTGGTGAAGCTCCTTTGCCAACCGGAGTTGAACTGGTTTTCCCTGTCTAATCGTATTCCATTTTGCAGTAACAATAGCACGGGCACAACACAAGTCATCGTCGTTCTAGATACGGATAACACACTTCTTGTTCACCAGAAATTTGTCGATATTGACAAACTTGCATCTTTTCTGTGCACCTCCACTCGGCATATCCACTAGTGTCACGTCTATTATCAGACCGGAGTCAATAACAAAGTCTTCGTTAGATTGAAGAACTCTTTCTATTTCTGCCATGAATCTATCTGCAGTGAGATGTAGTATCTTTAGAAATGGTATGACAATGGGGTAGTCCAGGGAAGGGCTCTGAACTGTGAGCCGCACCAAATCATCCGTTTTAGATCCTCGTGTAAGATCTCCAAACAAGGCATTAAATAATGTTCGGAGGGTGTTGAGTACATCATCTGAAACTTCGATGTCTTTAAAGTTAACTTTGTAACTAGAGGCAGTTGTGCTGAATTTCTCTATCTTTTGCTCTTTGATTTTGGTGAATGTGTAATATTGACGTGGATCGTCGCCTTTTTTCAACCGTTTGGTAGGTCCATCCTCTTGATGATCACTTGATGGTCGCTTTTTACCTCCTCCAAGTTGATGTTTATCTTTTAAGTGTCGATGTAGATTATCGGCGCGACTAAAGCATTTTCCACACTCTTCGCAATGTATGGAACTAGTGGATCGGTGTTTTTCCAGATGACGATCCAAATAATCTTTTCTCGTAAAGCACTTTCCACAGACGTCACATGCAAATTTCTGCCAGTGATTTTCTGTTCGCTGATGCTTTTTGAGGTCGCTGAGCTTTTTGAAACTGGTACCACATGTCCCACATGCGTAAGCCATACTCTGAAATAGACAATTTCACTGAAGGAAAAGTGTAATATAACATGAGATACAATTATCCAATGAGGAGAAAGAAATTCAATTATTACAAACTAAGACTTCGATCAACTTTTTAAAAAAACGGTAATTCTCTATTAGAATTTCCTGATGCAAAATAAGAAGCCAGACGAAACAACGAAATGAAATTAATCTTGATATAAACTCCTTTTTTATGAGTATGACCCCGTCGATAGATTGTAAAGAAATGAATCAAATTTCCGTTATATTTTTCCCATTTCTGCTATAATGTCCATCTCTTTTAATTTTTTAAGAATTTTCCCGATATCCGATCGTCTAGAAATAAGGATAGGTACTTCAAAGATGTTGACGTTGTCGAATGGCCGAAAGAACCGATACTCTCCCGTTTCCACGTGCCTCATAATAAACCCGAAGGCTAAATTGACCTTAAACGCGTGTCGTTGTCGGTCGTAGATACCCTGCAAAGCTTGACCGATATCCCAAATCCGCATATCGGGATACATTGGAATATTATACAGGGACTCGACCGGGCCCTCCCTAAATCGTTCCAAGATCAGGGGTCTGTTGGTCATGTAACAGTCTCGGAGACCCTCGTTAACAGACTGCTCACTTAAGCATTAAACCACGGCTCTTGACCCTGATGAAAGGGCATGGGGTGCAGGCCTCCTATCGTCTGATAATGGACCTGCACATTATGCGCATGCAAAGATTGTCTAGCGGGAAATTGAGCGGGACAGCGACGGCAATTGTATGAGCTCTGACCCGGTTTTGGACTGCTGGATGAGCTCGGACCTGGCTGTGGACTGCCCGAGGGACGTCCCCTATGCTCCCTGGCGTTGTGAACTCGTAGTTGTTTGGGATGCTGAAATTTTGCATTGCACTTCTTGCAATTATAGGTGGATGAACCGGGACCTTAAATTGCTAGGGTAGGTCTGTTCTTTACAGCTTTGTGCTTTAGTTTCTGGTGAAACTCGAGCTCTCGTCTGGTCTTTAGTATTTCCGTACATTGGTTACAGGGAAATGTAACAATACCCTGACATTTTAATACGTGCTTGTTTAGATTTCGCTGTTTTGCGAACGTTTTAGTACATTTAGAACAGGTCACTTTGTTATGAACATCCTTCACATGTCTGTTCAATTTCCATTTTTCTTGAAACATTTTGGGACATTGGTGACATTCAAACTCTCGATAAACGGCACTGGTTGATGTTTTGTTGGTATCGACGGCTGTCCTAAAATAAAAGAGTAGTAGCGCCAGTCTAGATATATGATATAGAATGAAATAGCTGTTTGATTAAATCCGGACTGAATATTGTAGGAAGATAATTAAAGAAATTTTTGAATGAGATACTTACAGGAGAGGTCGTTGTTGTTGTTTTTCCGGGGACCTCAAAAGCTCTAGCAGATCGTCCGCATCGTCTGCAGTCCATGCGCGAGGACTCGCTTGAAAAGACTTTTGAAGATCGCAATATGTCATGTAGGACAAAAATTCGTCTGCCGACACGCCACCATCCACCATAGCTTTCACAGCCTGTTCCATCGTTAATAATCCAGCCAATTTACCCAATCGGTCGGATTACAAGTAGAACAGCGTAAAGCGCCGAGCTGATTGAGATGGTCCTCTCTTAAATAAGAGGACCAAGATGGTCCTAGATCGCTCACCTGAGTCTCTATGACCCCTGGGACATCACATAAAATAGAAAGGCAGATGTCAAAAAGAAGATAATTGCCTAAGATCAATAGCATGGAACGTTTTCAGCGAAGAGCAAGACAGATATGCCTTTTTGCTCTTTGATTCTATGTAAAAAGGGATGCACCCGGGTGGACCCCAAAAGTGACCCCAGGGTCTTGATATGAACAAACTAAGAAGAGGTCCATAAGATGATGCTACATTCTAAATATGAAAGCTGTCTGCCTTCTGGTTTCAGAGAAGAAGATTTTTGACGGTTTTCCCATTTTCACCCATCATGTTCAGATAAGCTGAAAGGGATGCGCCCGGGTGGAGCCCAAATATGTTCCAAGGGTCTTGATATGAACAAACTTGATGGGGCCCACAAGCTAATGCTACATACCAAAAATGAAAGCAGTGTGCCCTCTGGTTTCGATTAAAGAAGATTTTAAAAGATTTCGCTCTTTGATTCTATGTAAAAAGGGTTGCCCCCGGGTGGAGCCAAAATATGATCCTAGGGTCTTGATATGAACGAACTTGGTAGAGGTCCACTAGATGATGCTACATACCAAATATGAAAGCTGTCTGCCTTCTGGTTTCATAGAAGAAGATTTTTGAAGATTTTCATTTTTTAACCCTTCATGCTCATAAGAGATAAAGGGATGCACCCGTGCAAAGCCCAAATATGACCCAAGGGTCTTGTTATGAACAAACTTGGTAGAGGTCCACTAGGTGATGCTACACACCAAATATTAAAGCTCTCTGCCATCTGGTTACAGAGAAGAAGATTTTTAAAGATTTTCGCTCTTTGATTCTATGCAAAAAGGGTTGCCCCCGGGCAAATCCCAAACATGACCCCATGGTCTTGGTATGAACAAACTTGGTAGAGGTCCACTAGATGATGCTACTTACCAAATAATATGAAAAAGGCAAAGCCTCAAAACGATCGCAGTCTCTAATTGTTGTCTTTTAAAATGTGTTATGAAAGGCTTAATACTCTTTTACATTAATGTAATGAGTTTGCAGAATGAATTTCATCTTCAGGCTTAACTTTTATTCTCAATTCAAATGTTTTGAAACTATACCAGTAACTCATTCATTTGTTTACTTTTCTTATGATCATTAGGGATTCGGTTTGCAAAACATAAGGTACAGAATGGGCCTAAATAACTCATCTATATTTCATTGGTCCAGTTGATGTCATCCAAGTACAATTTTGGGCAAAGTTTCATTGAAATTAGTCAAATGGTTTAAAAGGAGATGGTGTTTTAAAACAAGAGGGCCAGAATGGCCCTAAACTGCTCACCTGAATTTTATTGGTCCAGTGGAACCCATCAAAGTAACTTTCATTCACATTTGCTGATGTGGAGATGTTATTCCAAGAATTTAAAGTGACCCTGTCCACCCATTTTTTACTGAGGCCACTCAAAATAAGCCCGCCCCCCTACCATGCCCATATTTATGGGCCAATCAACATTTTACAAACAATTTTTGAAAAAGAGTCTCCAAAAGAACATTCTGGTAAAGTTTCATTGAATTTGGCCAAGTGGTTCAGGGGGAGATGTCGTTCAAAGATAGCGGGCTAAAATTAAGCCCCGCCCTGCATATTAATATATCTAATATTTAATATTTCATATTTAAAGGCCAATTGGAAAAATTAAAGAACAATTTTTGAAAAGGGTTACCCAAGGAACATTTTGGTAAAGTTTCATTGAAATCGGCCCAGTGGTTCAGGAGGAGATGTCGTTAAAAGATTTCGGCTCATAATAAGTCCCGCCCTGCCATGCCCATATTTATAGGCCAATCAAAATTTTACGAACAATTTCAGGAAAGGGTCACCAAGGGAACATTCTGGTAAAGTTTCACTGAAATCAGCCCAGTGGTTCAGGAGGAGATGTTGTTCAAAGATTTCAAAGTGAAAAATGCCACGCCCTGCCACGACCATATTTATGGGCCAATCAGAATTTAGCCAACACTTTTTAAAGAGGGTCACCCAAGGAACATTCTGGCAAAGTTTCATTGAAATTGGCCCAGTGGTTCAGGAGAAGAAGTTTTTAAGATTGTTGAAGACGGACGACGCACAACGGACGATGACCGAAGGACTCATGACCACCCTAAAAGCTCGCCTTGAGCACAACGTGCTCATGTGAGCTTTTAAATAATTTTACTCATTTGCTTTAAGGTAGTGGACCCATAACATTTCCGCACCATTTCGAAACTCATGATCATTCACAATATTGACTGAGGTTTCCTTGTAAAAATCATTTGGAAACCTCAGTTAATATTGTTAAAGTTTACTACTCCCCAAACATTGAGTAACTATTACGGGTCCACAACCTTAAAACAAATGAATAAAATTATTATGATGATGAAACATATCACTGCATTATTTACAAAACAATAATTCATATAGACTGATATTTCACTTTATTAAGATCATGAACAAAAAAGGCCTTGGTTTGTTTTGTTTGTTTGAATGGGGTTTTATGCGGCTTTCAACAATCTTTCAAAAATAAGCCTTTGTGCTGTAGAGAAGGTCCACATTTCCACAACAGTGCTGTAAACAGTATGGAAAGGGTTAAAATATTACTATATTTGATTATATTAAATTCATATATTTCACAAAACTGATATCTAATTGGTTACAATTTGACCCCTGCTGAGATTTGAACTCAGAACTCCTGGGTATCTTGCACCCAGGCATTTTACCTTAAACTACAAGGGTTACTTAAAACCAATTATGAAATAACAATGTTTGTGAATTACATAAATTTAATTAATGCTCTTTGTACATGAGTGTCTTAAATTAATATTTCTTTGAAAATTAAAAATAAAATAAACTCACATTTCAAATTATTGAAAAACGCTTGAAGATAAACTATGCTCTGCAACAATATCTTCATGGTATTGATATGCACGCTTAAATGAACCCTTTTATTGAAAACAAATTGAGACAAAATGTCTATTCTTGTAACCCAAATTTGCCCTGGAATTAAATTCTGCAAACAAAGCCAATGTTTGGCAAGTCAGCAAAGGAATTCAGTCCCAAGGAATTCCACACCCCTGCAAAAAGGCTGCTTCATTCAACAATATTCTTGAGCTCTCTGAGGACATAGAAGCTCCACTATTTCCAGAGCTGGATGTCAACATTGGAAAACCTATAAATTCAATATCAGATTAATGAATTTATGTCTAGCAGCTGATATGATGGTCACAGATACATGTTCAAAGTTTCCAAGCAAACGCTTTGGTGGCAACAGAGAAATTACAGATATACATGATAGTTGCATTAAAAACTAAGAGATTTTGGAATACGAAAAAGGTTAAAATTCCACTAAATTAAGTATCGGAGTAACAAATCTTTGTCCTGAGTCTTATATCATGGTCTTGGAAGCATGACGTGCAATGTTTCAAAGCAATAGATTTAGTAGAAAAAGAGATTTAACACAGTTGCATGTAAAACCTTAACCAAAGTATAACGCCTAAGCCCATGTAACCAGAATAGCCCCCTATTCTATAAAAAGTCAAGCTAAAAAGTACACTATTTTGACCAAATTTGGCATGAAAATTAGAAAATTGGGCTGCAGAAAGAGTGACTTTAACATCTGACCCATCTAGATCTGCCACTGGATCATGGATGACCTGGATTCAGGCTGAACAGACCAAGGGGCAAACAAACTTTAGGTACATGACAATTTCATTGATAAGCCATTAATTTGATATTTTGTAAAAGTTAAAATACATCAATCGAGACAACCACATTTAGACGAATAGACATGATTGAGTGTCCAATTATGTTGAACCTTGCCATTTTTAAATTGAAGATTTATAAGCATGAAGTCATTTTTTAAAGAAAGGACGGTTGAAATACATTTCAACATCGACCAATCAATTCTAAAAAAATGCCCCTAAAAAAGCGGTAGGTATTTCCTTTCTAAAAATTGATGTCGGATCCTTTTTTGTACATGAGTGCTTTTCAAGCAAAAACCGATTTTGATTTATAAAATTCAGGGTTGGAACATGTGCTTTTTTTCTTTACTCGAGGATAAAATGATAAAGGGTCGGTTGACTCTTATTTCCATTGTGGTCCCAACACTTTCAACACATTGAGAGAAAGGGAATGGATTCTAGCCTTTGCTACCCAACAGCTGAGTGGGCCCTGTTTTTAAAGAGTCCTACCCAAATACACTCCCTGCCTCCGATGGGGCTCAAACCCACAACCACTAGGTTACCAGTCGAGCGTGCTTACCACTAGGCTAATGAGCCAGATAGAGAAATTTTGTCTATATTTGACATATATTTACATGATTGCATTATGTATTCAGTCATAAACTTGTTAACTTAAGGGTTCCCCTTGATAAGTGATAAACTTCACTTAAGCAACAAATTGAGAAAAGCTCAATTTCGAATAAAAAAACCTTACTAAATTAATCTAAATAAAAATAGCTTGAAGGATCAGAAAGACCTTTCCGGGTCATGTGAGAGTGGCCGAGTTGTTGATGGTCCGAATAAACATTCGGTCACGTTGACAAGTCAATTGTCTGTTTTGCACCTCAGATAGGTGGGGTTTCGAACTGAAACCGGCAGACTTAAAATAGAACGGCTTAAAAACGAAGCGTATCATATTTCTTTAAGATTTTCAATGTAGTAACTTACCGATAACGATGTCAAATGAATAGGTTCTGGATTCCGGCATCGAAAACGTCAACCTAAGGAATCGGTATGCGTAATCGGGTACCAATGCGAATGTTCGACGTCACCATGTAAACCGAAACAACTTTCGCTTTCATTTCTTGTACTTTTTAAACTCTTTTTGGATATATGCAAACTCCTATAATTACTTGAGCAATTAAAAAGATCAGTTTTTGTAATTAGAGAGCTTCAGAGCGTGAATGATTCTTGTAATTTTGATAAAATGTGTCACTGGAATCCAAGATGGCGGCGCCCATGTTCCGAAAAAAGGATCACTTTTTTTTTTCTCATAGTAAAAATGATAGGTCGGGTCTAAAACACTCATTGAAAATATCGTCCTAAAAATAAAAAAAAAATAAAAAAACGGTACTACCGCGAAACGATCTTTGATCGTGTCTTGCTTCGCAAGACACGATCTGCGATCGTTATGAAAGCTGTCTGCCTTCTGGTGTGAGAGAAGATTTTTAAAGATTTTCATATTTTCACCCTTAAGGGTAAAGGGAAAGTTAAGGGTGGATTTCATTTATTTGAACAACTTTGGTAGAGCTTGACCCAAGGGACATCCCTGCCAAGTTTCATCAAGATTGGCCCACTGGTTTAGGAGGAGAAGATGTTTAAAGAAATTTGGACGACGCACGACGGACGACGCACGACTGACGACGGACATTCTACGATCCCAATAGCTCACCTTGAGCACTTTGTGCTCAGGTGAGCTAAAAACAAGGTTCGTCTGAAATAAATTTATGTCGATAAAGGTTAAGAAGCTTGATTAGAAAACAAATCGTGTGAACACGCAGCCTACAAAATACTGGTATTACAACTTCCAATGAATCGAAATTAAGAAAAATAATTTGAATCTTTTGAATTTAACATCGGAAAATAGTTATTTCCCTTTCATCATACATGGGATATTGCGTGATTGGAAAAATAGACGACTTGTTGTTAGCCTAAACACCCCTTTTAGGCGAGATAATTATTTAAACCCGTTAAAGTACTTTAATCGAAGTAAAAACTTTACATCGGATAACTAAACATTTCAAATCATAACGCTAAAATCGAAAATTGTCGTCTGCTAGTTTTCCAATATTTCTCGATGCGACAATTTACACTTGTCGATACATTTCAATTGTAATCCCCCTTCTTGTTTTACACGATATGACCTAGCTTGAGTAAGTGCCTACAACCAAAAAATTTGAATTTGATTTGAATTGGGATTTTACGTCGCTTTCAACAATCTTTCAGTTATATCGCGACGACTGGAGCACCTAACGATGGATTCCTGGTATTTCTCACACCAGTACTACCACCACATCCCTTTCCTAGCCTCCAGTTGCTATTCCACATAGGTTTACGATTATCTATCCATTGGTGGAAGACAAATGTCGGAAAGGATAAGTGCCGCGGTACAACCAAATAAAGAGTAAGTGCCTACAACCAAATAAGGAGAAATTCGTGTTCCGGTCTGAACATTAAAGTTTTTGAAGTAAAGCGTTTTTGGGGTATGTATTAATACTAACCTTCAGTGTCTTGACTGCACGATAAATCTATGTCGATTTCAATCACGGGCGTAGAATGTAAGTCCCGGGTTTGGGTATCTTCGTTTTTAAATGTATCATCAAGCAGACAGCCCTGACCAAACAAATCTAAGTCGATCTGCGTCAACGAATGTTCTGAAAAAATAGTTCTGATCACTCTGAAAAATGTCGTCTGCAGCGGTGAAGAACGGATTAATGTTTTGAAACAAACTTACCTTCGTTCGAAACGTTGAGTTTTGCTGACCTAACGTTAATGACGGAACTTGTTCGTCTGACTGTTCTTCGAGATTCTTAATCAATGCACTGTAGTCTATGGAATCAGTGAAATTTACGTCTGTAATCTGAACGTGATCTGTTTTGTCAACGAATGATTGATGATGAGATGGGGTACTAGCGATAATTGGATTTTGTACAAAATCTCTATAGTCTATGGAATCAGTGAAATTTACGTCTGTTGGATTCTCTGTGTAATATTCTATGTGTTTTATAAAGTAGGAATAGTTGATGGAATCTGAAAATGCTTGCTGTTCGAGGCTCTCTTGGTCGATGAAATCAAACTCGATGCTACTTTCGAAACTCATACCTGTTGAAATATTACAACAAAATATGAGACTCGACAAAGTCGACAATTTCAACCATTTTCAATGCAAAGGTGGACGGAATAAAGACCAAACATGAAAAGGCAGGATTTCGTACAAGGAATCACCAATTTCTTCTTTTGACTCAATGTTTTCCAGTATTGTTTATATATTTCCTATCTATATGAACAGACATATTTCAGATTTCGTCAGCTTTCAATGTAGCTGCCTGAGAAAGGGTTAACGAGTTCAATTCTATTTCAGATTTTCAATTTTGATGCTTGGGAAAGAGTTAAGCAGTTCCGATTTGAGCGGTCAAAATATCCAGGTCAAAGGTTGAAGACCTCTGTAGAATATTATTATGACAAAACATATTCAATTCTTTACAAAAGAAGTTTTGTCAAGCAAGAAAAAGACATTTAGACAATAGCGCTTGTTTTTTTTTTCACTCGTTCAACGGATTATCAAAATGTCGGACGTAAGTTATTTTGAATATATTTGTCAAAAAAAGTGATTACAATTAGCGTTTGAAATATGACTTACCTTTCAAATTCTTGGCATCGAAGAAACACTTATCAAAAGAAAATTCCGTATATATGAATTCACTTATTCATTTTCGAATAAATTACGCGATCTTAACACTATAAAATCTGGTGTAAGAATGAATTAATCTAATCACGTATTTATTATTTATTCGACACGGACAATGAATTCTATAATAGATTCATTCACAGAACATTGACCTTATCAATGCTCGTATTATTTATTGCATTCACGGTCAATGATTTAGCTTTATTACGCGAGAGATATCAATCGCATTATTCACATTATGACTCACCATGAATATATTGTATTACATTTTCCCAGCCATCAAATAATTGTAAATTGGAAATGGTAATTTATAAAACCTATTTGTCTTTTTCAGTCAAACCCACAGAAAAGACACACGGATGATTCTCCAATTGCAAAAAGAATGGTAAGTTTTTTTTTTTTATATATATTCAGTAAAAAAAAATGATATGGAAATGTCCTGTTTTCCACTCAATTTATCTTTAAAGTGTTACATCATTTCTGCTTTATAACTGTAAAGTATGTTTTGATAAATTATTCTAATAAATTAAAAATGCAAATAGTTTTATAAAACTGTTTATGGTAAGTCAGCAAAATGCTTCAAATTTGAGACCAAAGCGATAAATTTATGATTACTCATGAAATGTAGTTAACCACACTAGGTTTATTTCCATTAGTCGTAAACGGCGCAATATTTCGACTTGGAAATTTCGAAATTTTCATGAAAAATATGACTTTTCAGATGAACACAATTGAAAAAAAAAATTTATGATAAACGACTTTAAAGATAGATAACTTTATGAATTCATTTTGTTTGTATGAATTTATACTTTTTATCTTTTTATTTTTTTATTTTTTTTTCTCCTTATTTTATCCATTTTCGAATTATAAAATATATGTGAAGTATTCTTTTTGATTATACACGTTATAATTCCGCATTCTGACATTCTGGGCTTTAGATAAACGAAGCACCAACTATGTCAATTTTTTAAGTCCTTGGCAAATAAAAAAAAAAAACAAAAAACAAAAAAACAGTTTTATCATTCTTATGTTTTCTTTTCTCTCTTTTCAGGCAGATGTTGTACGAGATTTAAAGACCGTACAAAGGCAATTGTCCTTTGTGACCAAATCCGTCGACGGAATTGTAGAAAAAACCAGGAGCATAGTGAAAGACTTATAGTGTAGTTTGTGCGACTAGTTTATAGACATTTCGAGGGGTTAGTGCAAAACTATTGTAACTACATTTTGTAAAATTTTACAGGAGAGGGAAAAAACTCAATAACTTTCTCAAAGATAAAGAGATAAAGTATTTTTTTTTAATTCTATATACATTGAAACCCAATATTAAAATACATGATGTATTCCTTCCTAAAGATTCGACAAATGCAAAAAGAGTGAATTTTTGAAAAATATGTAGTTACAATAGTTTTGCACTAACCCCTCGACTAGTAGATTTTTTTTTTGCCATTGATAATTCGTATTAAAAGAATATAAATGTCTTTGATTTCGTTATTGTTTGACTAATTTTAAAATTTTGGGGGAGAAAAAGAGAAAATGCTGTCCCAAAATATGTTTTACCGAAGTTCAAAGAATAGAAAAATTTTGGGACTGATAAAGAAATATATGTTCTTCTTTTATCTCAATGTTTTCCCATTTTTATAGGAAATATAAACATCCCGGTTTTGTTTGTGAAAGGGTTTATGACTTGACTTGTCGAAAGAAAAAGGAGAAAATGCTAGTAACTTTCAAAATTTTGTCACAAGTTAATGTAATTGTCGCGGCGTAATTTGACCTGTATGGTCATTATTGGTTAAAAATATGGAATCCTTCTCTTCTTTAAGCCTTTCCCAACCACTGACTCCTTTTAATACAAAAATCTGGAAACAAAGTGAGAAAAAATAGAAATCTATGGGCATGTGCGATAGTCGCCGCAAGGTAACTAAAAATTGTTAAAAGTGGCGTTAAACCCTCACTGGTTCCGTTGTTTCGATCAGGAAATCGTGGTTAGATGCGCAAGTCGCCGCGATAAGGCTGAAAGATTGTTAAAAGCACCGTTAACTCTCCTGATTCCAGTGTTAAGGCAAGGAATCCGTTAGGTGCTGCAGTCATCGCGATAAAACTAAAAAATTGTTGAAATCGGCGTGATCGACAGTCGTCGCGATGTAACTGAAAAAATTGTTAAAAGCGGTCTTAACTCCCCTGATTCCAGTGATTCGTCCAGAAATATATGGTCAGATGCGGCAGTCCTCTCGATGTAACTGATAGATTGTTAAAAGCGACGTTAGGTGCGGCAGCCGCCGCGATATAACCGAAAAATTGTTGAAATCGATATAAAACCCCCCTGATCCCCGCCCGGGAACCCGTGGTTGTGTGCGGCAGATGCCGCGATATAACTAAACAATTGTTAAAAGCGGGGTTAAACCCTCCCTGATTTCAGTCCAAGAACCCTTGATTAGGTGCGGCAGACAATGCGATATAACTGAAAAATTGTTGAAACCCCCCATACAAACAAATCCGAAAGTGCCCATTAACCCCTTTATAGATAATTGGGTCGTGTGCGGTGAAGTGTATTGTGATAAGGGCGATGACCTCTTAATTGCATTCCTTCTATTCAGGGCCACTTGAGTAAATTGAGAGCCCTTGAATTGAAGTGACCCTTTCGCCGATTATCCGCAGGTGATTTATTTTGATAGGAGTTTTCAACAATTTTAAACCCATATCGATGCAACTAGTACACATAACCATGTATTTTTGTTTCGTTGAATGTACAAAAAAACGCGTTTCATACTACCTTATAGACCCTCCAAAAGGGATGAGGTCGCGTGACGTTGTAAATCTAGGTGAATCACGGTCACTACTTGGTTACGTTAATTGACTCACGTTGACGTCACCCATTGTTTACGGTCTCGGTGCGTTACTCCATTGTTATGTAAGGTGATTCTTGCTGACGTCATCCATTGTTACGTTGATCACGTGACCTTATTGTTTCCGGCCTCGGCACCTCGGCCTCGGCACGAGTCTGCGAAAAATGTTTTTCTATACTACTATGAGGAGAACCTAAAATACTCTGAATTTGTTTTTTTCACAGCGAAAGGAGAAAGTTTTGAAATTGGACGTGAAGAATCTTCTGAATCTATAACGATAAATCGAGAAAATGAAGATGAAGTGTCAGTGTCTGATTCACTATCAGAGAGAAGCCTTTTTTGGTCAGTAATCTTGGATTTTCTTTGTGTAGTCATGTTAGTCATTTGTTTCATCGGCAATGCTCCACCACCCACCCTCCGAGTCCTACAAGGGGACACCTAACCTGGGGAATTCCATCTCAGGAGGTGCCGGGGATACATCGCCGATATACTCGGATAAATTGGCTAGATCAAGCAATCAATACTTCCTGTGATCTATTCACCCAAGCATGAAACAATACCGGAGAGTATTATTGTCGATCAAACACCATTTTCACCCGATTGGCCCATGAGCCACCGCCTTCTAAGGCATGTAACGAGAAATGTCATTTATCGAAAACGGTGGTTTAAGGAAACAATTTAAAAGACAAGTTGCAGAATAAAAACGCCCTAGGGCAAGAAATGACCAGCCGATTGATCAGGTTGGGCCCGCCTGACCTCCCGTTTATCCCAACTCAGGGCCAAAATGGTGTGTTGCAAACACAGGGCCTAGCCAATCCCTGAGGTCACTCAACCACCAGGATCCCGTCATCAGGCATTACGGGTCGCAGCCCACGGCAAACAGGCAGGTCCATTTGTTTGGGGTCTTACCATGTACTACATGGACAGCAGCCGACTATTTCTATCTCCCCGCCCAGCTGGGGGCGAGGATGAAGATAAGTTTTAGATTGATCATTCAATAAAACAAGATCATGCCTAGTTACAAAATCCTCAACAGTAGTCGTCTGTATTTGAGCATCCCCATAACTTATGATGAGAATTGAAATCCCCCATAAGTATAGAAGGTTGAGGTAGTTGATCAACGAGATTATCTAGTTTTCTACCATCTACAGGGAAGCTATGAGGAAGATAAACAGAACATAATGTAATTGCTTTATTTAGCTAGACACTTACAGCTACTGCTTGCAAAGAAGTATCTAGACTGACATGACGGTGAGGGACATTATTATTTACAATAATTCCAACACCACCAGACGCTTTCTCGCGATATTTCAAGTTAGTAAAAAAGCAAGAGTGATATTTCAGAGATAATTTATTTTTGTCTTTTAGAAACGTTTCTTGTAAACATACTGCAGCTGGTTTTTGTTTGTTAACTAGAAGATTAAGTTCTTCAAAATTAGCCTTGATGCTGCGACAATTCCATTGTATAATGTTATTCGCCATTATGGAGGTTAAAGTAAAAATTAAACCACTTAATAATGGAAGTTGGAATCTACCCATTATTTAGCTGTTAGGTTTATTTTGTTTGCACCTTGCCTTATTGCATCTGTTTGCTTTTGATTTGAATTAAGAGAGGTTGAAGGAGGCGGAGCAGGTTTCGAATCCGAAGCCTGGTGTACGTCCATATCCTCCTCGTCATCTGAATCGCTTAACTGTTGGAAGCAATTACCTGTTGAAACTGGAGGAGGAGAGACCTTTTCCTGATTAATGCGAGTCCGTCTCTGTTAAACAGACTCTGAAGGGTTTTTGTTTGAAGATTTATCTTTTGTAGACGGTTTATCCTTATTAACAATGACCTGAGAAGGATTGATTGATTGAATGGGGTTTTACGCCGCTTTCAACATTATTTCAGTTATATCGCGGCGGCTGGAGCACCTAACAATGGATTCCTGGTATTTCTCACGCCAGTACTACCATTACATCCTTTCCTAGCCTCCAGCTACTATCTCACATAGATCTACGATTATCGACCCATTGGTGAGAGACAAATAGTCGGAAAGAATGAGTGCCGCCGTCGGGGTCCTGAGAAGGAAGAGTAACTGGTTTATTCGTTTCAGGATTGTTTGTTTTATTTTCTACACCTTTGGTATTTGACACGTTAACATTAGGCTCTTCACCAGACATGATTTTATTGATTTTATCTCGGACATCCGGCAACAATTTAGAAAGAATTTTTAACAAACGGTCGCAAGAACTGCACTCTTTTGGCTTTGGTGTCGTTTCTGAAGTAGATTTAGCTTTATTGGCATAGGAAGTGTCGCTTTTAAGTAATTCTTCCCTAGACTCTACAAACTTCCTTGCCTCAAAGAAGGAAAGTGATTGTCTGTATTTTACGTTCAAAATCTCCTTTTCCTTTTTGAACTTGGGACAGAGTCGTGAACTTGATGGATGATCCTGACCGCAATTAAAACATTTAAAGTCATTTTGACAAGTTTCTTCATCATATTCATCAATATCACCTGTATATGAGCATTTCCTACACACTTTTGTTGTTCTACATTTATCTTCGTGGTGCCCAAATCTCTGGCAAATAAAGCATCGCAGAGGATTTGGGACAAACACACCAACATGTACTATTTGAAAGCCAATTTTAATCTCCTTGGGCAATGTCGGTTCGTCGAAAGTCAAAATATACGTGGTAGGTCTAGTTGTTTTGCCATCTTTCTTAAATTCTACTCTTTTAACTTGTGTTACACCTTGAGATCTGAGATTTTGTTCAATTTCGTGTATCAAGCAGTTGTTTAGTTCTTTGCATCGGATGACACCTTTGGACTGATTTAGTTTTTCGTGGACATAGACTTCTACTCTTTTGTTAAAAAATTTAGATGTTTTCAGTAAGTTGTCAGATTGAGCCTTTTTCGTTACTGCAACAAGGAGGGTTCCATTTTTTAAACTTTTGACAGACTTTGGCGTATCGACGATTGCTCTTATTTGTTTTTCTATAATGAATGGAGATAGTTCTGCGATTGGATTGTCTTCATCTAAACTTTCAATTATTAGGAATTTTGGGAAGGATGGCATGCGTATATTCTCATCGTCCGAGTCCGAAAGGTATCGCTTGGTTTTCTTTTGTTGAGCCATGGTGTGTTTTAATTTTCATCGGCGATGCTCCAAACCACCCGCCCTCGGAGTCCTACAAGGGGACACCTAACCTGGGGAATTCCATCTCAGGAGAGGTGCCGGGGATACATCGCCGATATACTCGTGCAAAATGGCTAGATCAAGCAAAAATACGCCGATGAATATTTCAACCAAGCATAAAGTAGACATCAGACAGTAAAATTGTCGATCAAACACCAAATTTACCCGATTGGCCCATGAGCCACCGCCTTCTAAGGCGTAAGTGAAACGTAATTTAGTGAAAACGGTGGTTTACAAAAACAATGAAAAGACAAGTCTTTTGGTAAAAAGCGCCCTAGGGCAAGGCATGACCAGCTGATTGATCGGGTCGCGTTTATCCCAACTCAGGGCCAAAGTGGTGTGTTGCAAAAACAGGGCCTAGCCAATCCCTGAGGTCACTCAATCACCAGGATCCCGTCATCAGGCATTACGGGTCGCAGCCCACGGCAAACAGGCAGGTCCATTTGTTTGGGGTCTTACCATGTACTACATGGACAGCAGCAGACTACTTCTATCCCCCCGTCTGTTTTTTATTTTACTTGGAAACCCTCTCGCTACAATCGATATTTTTTACGATGAATTACGCCCGGAAATTCTAATACTAGCCCTAGATTTGTTTATGTGCGATGGGCTAATGAGAGATTTGTGCCATTTTATAAAATTTAAGCTCGACCGCCATAGATGGTTTGCGTTAATTAATAATTTGGAACTTTCGTCGATTTATTATGATTTTATAAACACGTTTTTAAGAGAGACACTGGGGAAATTCAAAGTTACTGACTATCCTTTATATAATTCATTACTATAACACATAACGAATATGGCATACTATCCACCTTTAAAGGTTTCAGACGATGAAATTATCCATTATGACTTATGTATATTAACCTCCAAAAAGTCGGACGAGTTTAATGATGCAGAGGATTGGATTTGTGAAATTTGTTTAAAATCTCTTCCTGAGGGTATTGAACAATGTATAGACAAAGACGGAGAATTTGTTTGCAACAATGTGTCTTTGATCAGAAAGTGTTTACATGTGTCGGAATATTTTTGTCTGTTACGTGAAAGACTAATCAAGTATTCCGATACAATTAAGGAGTGTTTAATATATCGTGTTAGTGATATTTGCTATAATATGCATTCCGAGTGTTATAAAAAAATTATTAGACAAAAGTTATCACCTAGATATGGTAAACAAGAGGACCAAGATGGTCCTAGATCGCTCACCTGAGTCTCTATGACCCCTGGGACATCACATTAATTAGATAGGCAGATGTCAAAAAGAAGATAATTGCCTAAGATCAATACCATGGAACATTTTCAGCGAAGAGCAAGACAGATATGCCTTTTTGCTCTTTGATTCTATGTAAAAAGGGATGCACCCGGGTGGACCCAAAAAGTGACCCCAGGGTCTTGATATGAACAAACTTGGAAGAGGTCCTTAAGATGATGCTACATTCTAAATATGAAAGCTGTCTGCCTTCTGGTTTCAGAGAAGAAGATTTTTGAAGGTTTTCCCATTTTCACCCATCGAGCTCATATGAGCGGAATGGGATGCACCCGGGTGGAACCCAAATATGACCCAAGGGTCTTGATATGAACAAACTTGGTAGGGGCCCACAAGATGATGCTACATACCAAAAATGAAAGCAGTGTGCCCTCTGGTTTAAATTAAAGAAGATTTTAAAAGATTTTCGCTCTTTTATTCTATGTAAAAAGGGTTGCGCCCGGGTGGAGCCCAAATATAATTCAAGGCTCTTGATATGAACAAACTTGGTAGAGGTCCACTAGATGATGCTACATACCATTTATGAAAGCTGTCTGCCTTCTGGTTTCATAGAAGAAGATTTTTGAAGATTTTCATTTTTTTACCCTTTGTGCTCATAAGATATAAAGGGATCTACCTTTGCAAAGCCAAAATATGACCCAAAGGTCTTGATATGAACAAACTTGGTAGAGGCCCACTAGGTGATGCTACACACCAAATATTAAAGCTGTCTGCCATCTGGTTACAGAGAAGAAGTTTAATTAAATATTTTCGCTCTTTGATTCTATGTAAAAAGGGTTGGGCCCGGGCAAAGCCCAAACATGACCCCAGGGTCTTGATATGAACAAACTTGGTAGAGGTCCACTAGATGATGCTACATACCAAATATGAAAGCTGTCTGCCCTCTGGTTTCAGAGAAGAAGATTTATGAAGATTTTCATTTTTTTACCCTTCGTGCTCATAAGAGATAAAGGGATGCACCCGTGCAAAGTTCAAATATGACCCAAGGGTCTTGTTATGAACAAAATTGGTAGGGGCCCACTAGGTGATACTACACACCAAATATTTTAGCTGTCTGCCATCTGGTTACAGTGAAGAAGATTTTTAAAGATTTTCGCTCTTTGATTCTTTGTAAAAAGGGTTGGGCTTGGGCATAGCCCAAATATGACCCTAGGGTCTTGATATGAACAAACTTGGTAGAGGTCCACTAGATGATGCTTCATACAAAATATCAAAGCTGTCTACCTTCTTGTTTCAGAGAAGAAGATTTTTAAAGATTTTCATATTTTCACCCTTTTTGTTAAGGGTAAAGGGAAAGTTAAGAGTGGATTTCATTTATTTGAACAACTTTGGTAGAGCTTGACCCAAGGAACATCCCTGCCAAGTTTCATCAAGATTGGCCCACTGGTTTAGGAGGAGAAGATGTTTAAAGAAATTGTGGACGACGGACGACGCACGACTGACGACGGACATTCTACGATCCCAATAGCTCACCTTGAGCACTTTGTGCTCAGGTGAGCTAAAAAATAATAAACTGATATTTTTAAGAGTCCCATTTGACCAACTTATTAAAAAGCTCTACCTTAGTTTCAACCGAAGTCATCTATCAGTCGTTATCTTTTTTAGCCAATCAGAAAACATAGATTATTCATTGCACCGCAGGTCGTAAAAATGGAGGTAGTCGAGATTTACGCGACAATATTTATCCTTCTTTTTGGTGTAGTAAGCTGCAGATTACAAGTACATACCGCTGATGTTAACTTCACGTTGAAAGAAAGTTGTGAAAGGGACAGTTACGTATATAATTGTAAATTCATAGACCAGGGCTTTTATTACAGTGCCGCAATAGACAACCTCACGGAAAGAGTGACATTTGACAGATTTACTCTGTCCATTCTTATCACAGACAATCTAGTGTCTTTTAAAACTTTATTTATACAAGAAGTTATTTTTTATACCAGATCACCATGTGAAATGGTAACTTCAGCTGTGCCCAGCATATACGAGGTAGTAATTAATAACAGACCAGCATTGAACTGCACGGTATGTATGCTTTTACATTTCATGCTTGAATGATTTTGGCAACCAGATTTATTCCTCAAGCCCAGTTAGCCCAACTGGTTAAGAGATGGTCACCAACTTTAGGATCAAGAGATCAACCATAGTGATCTTATTTTAGACATTGACAAATTTTCACTCTTAAATAGGAGAAATGTTATGACTCCTGAAATGTAAAATTAGGATGTCCTGCAAGGGAACTGTAGAGCTTATTAACAAGTTGTAGTATTTAGGGCGTATACTTTTTTTCGTTTACAAAATTATACCTTATAATTTCTAAGCGAACCTTTCTGCTGGAGCTCATCGGACATGTCATAGAAAGAGATGCATTAAATATCTATTTTCAGCTGAAAGATTCTACCTCATCCAAATCCACAGAAGCTACCTCATCCAAATCCACAGAAGCTACCTCATCCAAATCCACAGAAGCTACCTCATCCAAATCCACAGAAGCTACCCCATCCAAATCCACAGAAGCTACCACATCCAAATCCAAAGAAGCTACCTCATCCAAATCCACAGAAGCTACCTCATCCACATCCACAACAGCATCCACAGAAACAACTGGTGTAAATACCTTTCATACTGGGGAAAGAAAAAAAAAGGGGGGGGGTTATTTTGACTGAATGCATTACAAGGTTTTCCACAAATTTTGGACTAGTCCAAATTGTAAGAGCTTGCACATGACAACTCCAAATGATTTTCTTTAAACTTTTTTTAACAGAAAACATCATGTGGAATGAAACAATGTTTTTTTTTCCAAATCTATTTAATCTTTTCCCAGGCGACAAAACTTTAGGCTGTTCCAATTTGAAAGCTTAAGCAGACGTCATTTCGAAAAATGCATTTTAATTAAAATTGGAATTGTAAGTGTTTGTATGGGAAAGGGTTTATTTTTAAGGTAGGGGGGGGGGGTATTTTGACTTCCCACATTACCAGGTCTACCACAATTGGACTGGTCCAAATTGAAATAGGTTGCACATGACAAATTAAAACTTATTTTTTCAACTTTTTGGACAGATAACATTAAGTACAGTGAAGAACTTGTATTTTCTCAATTTCATTTAATTGGGGGGGGGGTGTCTTAAAGCATCACTGCAGGGAAATGGCTAAAGGTAATTATTCATCACATTTAAATATTAGGCACTAATCCCTTTCAAACATTTGCATGCTTTTGATATCATATTCAGTCATCTGTCAAGGTCATTTTATTCGAAATTGGTCATACTTTATACATTTAGTGTTTAACAAACACATCTTACTCCTGCCTGCAAATTGATGGCTCAACACAAAACAGTTGTATATCCCAATTTGTGTATAGGGAGTTACAACTGTCTTGCACAAACCAATCAAAATACATTTTTCTATGATTCTCTTCTTTCAGGAAAGTTTACATCAGACATCATTCTCGTCGCCATCATCACCACCATTTTCAACTGACCGGGATGGGTATAAAATTAGCAGTACGTATTCTGTACCTGCCTCTACTCTTTCCATTCACACCAAAAACATGTTACCTCACATTATCATCTTATATGGGTTGAACATTGACCTCACATTATCATCTTATATGGGTTGAACATTGACCTCACATTATCATCTTATATGGGTTGAACATTGCATTTCTTTTGGTTATAGTTGAAAGCATCGTATACGCAAAAAAGATTTAAAAAAAAAACGACCCCGCTCATCTACGACTGCTCCGGATTTACCTATGCGGATTCACTCCAGTCATTCCTCTTTGGCTATTGATCATTACCCTATTTCGCAACCTAGACATTCAACTAATGACTCAAATTCTTTTGACTTGGATCCATTTGATTTGAATACATATGAGTCATTTTCTTTTCGGGAGGAGACAACACACCTATGATCCTTTTCTTTACAGACCCTGCTTTTTAACCCATTCCCATTTTTCAGATTGAGCTGCTTCAAATTCAAACAGTGTTCAGACCACAATTCCTATTTGATGTAATTTTGATTTTTTTGACTGTTGTGTAGAAAGCAAGCAATTTCTGCCGCTGTCATAGTGCAGTTGGAAGCATGTCAGACTGTCATTCCAGAGGTCTCGTGTTCGATCCCCAACGGCAGCACTCATTCTTGTGGAATGGCAGTCGGAGGCTAGGAAAGGATGTAATGGGAGTACGGGTGTGAGAAATACTAGGAATCCATTGTTAGATGCTCCGGCGCCGCAATATAACTGCAATACTGTCGAAAGCGACATTAAACCCCATTCAAATAAATTAATAAACAAGCAATTTCTGCATACCACACAATTTTTTTCTCAAGTTTATTTAATAAGGGGGGGAATCAAAAAGTGTCACTGTGTGAGAATGGGTTAAAGAGTTGTTTGACTATATTTGGAGTAACAAAAAACTTGTAACAAGCAGTTCCTTCCCAATTATATTTTCATACCCTATATTTTCATTCCCCTATATTGGTAAGATCAGGGGTATATTATTTTAATGTTGTTCAGCTATCAAAAGACTTAAACACTGTCATGTTTAACCAAGAATATGTTATGTTAGGAGGTATAGACTGAAATAAGCCTGCACGCTTATCTTAGTCTTTACCACATGTTTGTAACTCTTGCATTAGAATTGTTGTTAAAATTTTCCGTGAACTGCAGGTTGTAATAACCCTCAAAGCCACCATCATAGCGCAGTTGGTAGCGCGTTGGACTGTCAATCCAGAGGTCCCGGGTTCGATTCCCGACGGCGGCACTCATTCTTTCCGACTACTTGTCTTCCACCAATGGGTCGATAATCGGAGACCTATGTGGAATAGCAGCCGGAGACTAGGAAAGGATGTAATGATAGTACGGGTGTGAGAAATATCAGGAATCCATTGTTTGGTACTCCGGCCGCCGCGGTATAACTGCAATACTGTTGAAAGCGGCGTAAAACCCCATTCAAACAAAAAGTAATAACCCTCAAGTACTGATTTTGTCTTTTTCAGCCGTTTCCCGTGCAACTCTTTTGGGATCATGCTTGGTTCTGGTTGGCATCTTTCTAATCCTACACCATTTCAAAATTCTTAAGCTTAAACATGTGAGGTTTGGAAATTTATCCATTGAGATGAGAACAGAACCCAGTCAGAGCCAACTTTAACTACCATAACAGGGACTTCAACACCTATCCATAGCAACAGCAGCATTTCTACATCAGCCATCCCCTCAAGCTCATTACCTACTGATCCTTCACCGCCCGCTTCAGTTCCTCCTCACAGTTACCAAACAAGATATCAAAAAAGACTAATGTTTTAGTATATTCCAACAAAAACATGTTTTATTTTCAAAAACATCTGTTAAGGCGCTAAAGGGTTATATAAATAAAGCTGTAGTGTCAAAATTCCTTTTGTCCACTTACAGTAAATTTGTGTTATGAATGTAGTCCGCATATGTTAAAGTTACAGGCATGAGGTATTAACCAGGATCACACTGTATGCCTCTACAGGCTGATCTTGGTCTATAGTGCATTCAAGGACCGTTTTATGTCAGTTATTTCACTTTTTTTCATTCGCAATTGATATTTTCATGAAGTTATAACTGCATCATTTATCTATTTTAAAAAGTCTAAAGTTGTGCTGCCTGGTAAGGGGCTATAGGGTTATATAGATAAAGCTGTACCTTCAACATTTGTTCCGACCTCTTACGGTAATTTTGTGTTATGAATGTAGTCCGCATATGATAAAGTCACAGGCATGCGGTATTTACCACGATCACACTGCTAGCCTGTGCAGGCTGATCTTGGTCTATACTGCATCCAAACACTGTTTTATGTCAGTTTTTTCATCGAAAGCCATTTTCAGTCTATATTTTCATGAAATCATAACCGCATCGTTTTTCAATTAGAAAAAAGAAGTCTAAAGGTTTGCTGTTTGGTAAGGGGCGTTAGGGTTATACAGATAAAGCTGAACTTTCAACATTTGTTCCGACCTCTTATGGTAATTTTGCGTTATGAATGTAGCCCGAATATGATAAAGTCGCAGGCATGCTGTATTTTCAAAGATCACACTGCTAGCCTCTGCAGGCTGATCTTAGTCTAAACTGCATTCTAGGACCATTTTATGTCAGGTGTTCCATTGAAAGCCATTTTAAGTCTATATTTTCAGTTTATATTTTCATGAAATAATAACCGCATCATTTCTCAATTTGAAAAACAGTCTAATGTTTCGCTGTCTGGTAAGGGGCTATAGGGTTATATAGATAGTTTTAATGTGTGTTTTGTCCAATTTTTTTCCTTGCATTTATGTTTAGTTTTAGTCATCATTTTCAAGGGCATTAAAACTTCACAATCTATACATAAACCTATCCTGCTGGATTTAGAAAATTATCCTCAATTAGCTGGATATTTGCTATTAGCAATAATCTTGTATAGTTTTTGCAATTTAGTACAGACTAGAATCAGACTGCATATTGCAGGATGATTATTCTGTGCCTTTACTAATTGCTAAATTTTAGACACTAGAGGAATATTCTGGTATCAGCTGGATAAGAATTGAAACTGTAAAAAAGACCAATATGTTTTTATATATAATTACATATCAATATTCAGTCTATTTAATTAAAAACACACTAAGTTTTTCACTTTTTCTAACTTAAAAAAAGTTTTTTTTTGCATTCCAGTCTAGCTAATTTCACGTCCCCATGTCATACAAATAGGGATAAATGGTTTATAATGATGTATTTAATGGTTTGTAATTATTTTTTATGATTTACTTAATGATGTTTTTAGCTAAGGTATTGCTATAGCCCTGTCTGCATCGTCGTTGTTCGGTGGTGACGGCTTGCAAAAACTTTTTCACTTTTTGACATCTCTGGACCTACTTTAGGCATTCTTTTAAAACTTGGCACACATGCCCACTATCAAAGGAGCAAGCTATACTATCAAGGGGAATAACTCTAACTGCATTTCGTGCAAATCATACCCCTTTTTTCAACTTAGATTTTTTTGTTCACTATTCAACACTCAACAGCTGAGCGTAGGCACCCGTAGGTGGAGCTATTGTTATGAATATGCAACTATGAATATACAAATGTGTTTATTGTTAAAACGTTTGAAAATCTTTCACTAAACATCTGGTGGCGTCAGACAGGAGAAACATCTGAAATGAAAACAAGATCTTTATTTATGAAGAAAAACAATTGGAAACATTGTGTAAATGAAGAAATTGCTTGTAATAACATATCAATAACATATCAATAACTCTATTTTTTAAAATTGCACCTCTCTTAATTGAACCAGTCTAAAATTTTGTTGATTGTATTGGCTACTCACATATTTCTAAATGTACATTATTTTATTACTGTTTGTTGATCAATCAATGTTCTACTTGAGTTGTGAGATTATTTGTTAATTTACATGCATACAGGGTGAATGCATATGTTGATTTTACATGCATATAGGGTGAATGCATAATGTTACTTTTATAATCATAGTTTATTTTAAATCATAGTTAATCTAGAATTTAATGTTCATTTATCGTTCACAACATGATTTAATGATTGTAGTATTTGCTTGATTGATATTCATGTATGTCAGCTATAAATAAACATTTATTCATTTAGCATGGACTTAGTTTAGTTGATTAAGCCTTGGGTCACATTACTACCTTATTCATCAGTCAAAAGTCATTTGCTAAAATATTATCAATAAATACACACGCATAACTAAATGTGATTTTAAAACTCTATTTTGACATCTAATTTGTATGCAAATGATTGTATTCACAAGTCATGATATCGTTATCGAGTTACATTACAACTGAAAAAATGTTCAAAGCTTTGTAAGTCGATATAGAAATCAAAATTAAAGGTATCCCACTCACCTTAATCATCATCAGAGATGTTGATATAGGTATCGTCCAATGATGGTGTTTTATACACATGTGGTTCCACCTTTGCCGTTTTACGTTTTGGCCCCTTTCCTTTCATCCCCAGCCTTCTACGAAATTTATTTATTGGAGGTGGATGATACTCCAATGTATCGCTAATAACCGATGGCGTTGACGGGGTCGATTGTTTCGGCGTCGGGATATATGTCAGGGTCGATGTTTGTGCAGGCGTGAATGTTGACGTCGATTGTTGAAGCGTCGGTATATATGGCGCACTAGATGTTTCTACATGCATTTGGTCCGACGTAAGTTGAAACGGGGCCGATTGTTTAGGTATCGATTGTAGCGGGGTCGATTGTATCGGCGTCGGGATATATGTCGGTGTCGATGTTTGTGGAGGCGTGTAGTTTGACGTCCATTGTTTTGGAGTTGGAACATACACCGGCAACTTTTTCATAAGAGGTGAATGGTTGTATGGTCGCGACATTAAAACAGATGCATGACGTTTCAAATCTTTGTTTTTCTTTATTAATTTCGTTATATAGGCCGCGTCTTCCCGTCGACGATCATCCTCCATTTGGCGTAAACGGTTGTGCTCGACCATCAGGAAATTACTAAAAGATGAATTTGATGTCTGGGAAGACCCCAGTATATTCAACAACAAATTCATACTTTGCCCGTTAATTCCATCAGCCATTGTCAGTTTAAAAAATAACGTTTTCAAAGAATGAACGAAAGCTAAACTAGTTTCCACTTGCCAGAAAAACGTGTTATAGCATGCCTGGTCTATGGGTACGTCTGGGTATCAAATTGAAAGTTGAAAGTGTCAATGCCCATTTCGAAATCATCCCACATTCTGAATTCGGCAATAATAGTACAAGGTGAACTATTAAACTGCTATTTCTATAGGGTATCTAAGAAAAAATTCCATTGACTCTAACCGAAAATGATAGACTAGAAGATTGTATAGTTCCATAATAAAGTATCTAGCAGGTTGTAGTTTACAATACGTAGTCGCTTACGACAACCGGTTGGTTACAACAGAGTTTTTATTAACAAGAGAAACGTATTCTGAATCACTTTCTCTGCTAGTACGGGTCTTGGTTAATAGAGTATCTCACATTTTATCTGTCTGAAGGAAACATGCGCTATATGGATCATCTATCCGATCTTTAAAGATCCACAAAAAAGTGTACAGAACGACTGTCAAATAAAGGCTTAAATGGAAAAGGTTAGATATGACTAGGGTTACATTTTTTCACTGATATAATGATCTGAACACCCCACCATACCACCCTAATTTACATCACCACATAAGGTCATTGATAAAATCAATTTGATACCCAGACGTACCCATTTATCACTCCCACTGTAAAAGTACTAAGTGACTTTTAACCCCTATCTCATGCCGTCAAAAACGCGTCTTTCTTTTGTTGTATTCATATGACCAATTAAAGTCCATATGACCAATTGAAGTCCATACACTCTGTTGGAGGGAAAGAGGCCGTTTAAGACTGATTAAGGATTGTATGCCTATGGAGGGATAAGACTGATTAAGACCGATTAATGCTTGTATCCGGGGGGATAAGACTGATAAAGACCTTAATTAAGGTATGTCTTAATTAAGGTTTTAATGCCTATTTTATACCTACTCCTAAAATACTCTGAATTTGTTTTTTCACAACGAAAGGAGAAAGTTTTGAAATTGGACGTGAAGAATCTTCTGACTCTATAACGATAAATCGAGAAAATGAAGATGAAGTGTCATTGTCTGATTCACTATCAGAGAAAAGCCTTTTTTGGTCAGTGATCTTGGATTTTTTTTGTGTAGCCATGTTAAAGTCATTCGTTTCATCGACAATGCTCCACCACCCACCCTCCGAGTCCTACAAGGGGACACCTAACCTTGGGAATTCCATCTCAGGAGGTACCGGGGATACATCGCCGATATACTCGGATAAATTGGCTAGATCAAGCAATCAATACTTCCTGTGATTTATTCACCCAAGCATGAAACAATACCGGAGAGTACTATTGTCGATCAAACACCATTTTCACCCGATTGGCCCATGAGCCACCGCCTTCTAAGGCATATAATGTGAAATGGCATTTATCGAAAACGGTGGTTTAAGGAGACAATTTAAAAGACAAGTTGCAGAATAAAAACGCCCTAGGCCAAGACATGACCAGCCGATTGATCAGGTCGGGTCCGCCTGACCTCCCGTCTATCCCAACTCAGGGCCAAAGTGGTGTGTTGCAAACACAGGGCCTAGCCAATCCCTGAGGTCACTCAACCACCAGGATCCCGTCATCAGGCATTACGGGTCGCAGCCCACGGCAAACAGGCAGGTCCATTTGTTTGGGGTCTTACCATGTACTACATGGACAGCAGCCGACTATTTCTATCCCCCCGCCCAGCTGGGGGCGAAAAGTGGACGGACGTACGGAAGGACGGATGGATTGACGGACCGATGGACGGACAGACGGAGAAGATGACGCCAATATACGGCCGCCTCCGGCGGCGTATAAAGAGGGTGAAAATATGAAAATCTTTAAAAACCTTCTTCTCTGAAACCAGAAGGCAGACAGCTTTCATATTTGGTATGTAGCATCATCTAGTGGCCCTCTACCAAGTTTGTTCATATTAAGACCCTGGGGTCACATTTAGTTTCCACCCAGGTGCATCCCTTTTTACATAGAATCAAAGAGCAAAAAGGCATATCTGTCTTGCTCTTCGCTGAAAACGTTCAATGGTGTTGATCTTAGGCAAATATCTTCTTTTTGGCATCTGCCTTTCTAATTAATGTGATGTCCCAGGGGTCAAGAGACTCAGGTGAGCGATCTAGGACCATCTTGGTCCTCTTGTTTATGTTCATCGTTTAGTTTTTGATAATGTCGGGTTGTTGGTATCTACAGCAATGACTAGATACCACATAATCTGATAGGATTGAATCTAAATCTGTCTGCTGACAAACCCCAAACAAAAGGGTGGGGGATATAACACTTTTTATTGTACACCCTTTTAGGCTCAACCAACAACTTGTTGTTGTGGTGAGTATATTTTCTATGAATATTTCTCAGAATTTTGAATCGATATGTCAATGAAACGTCATTTGAGTTTATATAGCATTTGATTGAAAAGGTATTATTTGGTATTTTAATTATTTTACAGACACCACAACAAGGTGCCCAAGAAAACGCACAGGATTTAGTTGATTTGGTAAGTTGACACCACATATCATAGTATTTCACTTCGTCCTTTTATAGTGCTTATACGTTTCTGTTTAAAAATGAATATTTTCTTTTCGATGGATGCATAACTCAATCTTTTGTTTTTTTTCTTGTTTGTATTCATTTAACTCGTTTTTCAATTAATGATTAGCAAATCAAAGTAATGCATATTATTTTGCAAACTGATGATCAGATCCTGTTTGCGGTGCCTGTAAGTATCTTAATTAAAACTAGAAAGCCATGAATGGCTTGAGTCGCTCCACAGGCTTGAAATTCTTGAAATAGCAAATCTGAAGTTTGACTAGATTTTAAGGTATTTTGGGTTCTACTGATGTTGAAATGATTTTCAAAGTTTCCACTATATAACATATAGAGAAATGACCTCTGCCCATAAAATGCATATTTTTCATCCGATCACAATAATTTTTGGTAGACTGATAAATGGTCACCCAAGGACCATTCCAGTGAAAATTGGTTTATATTTATCAATTACATTCTGAGAAAATGATTTTCAAAGATTCCACTATATAACATTTAGAGAAATGACCTCCGCCCATAAAATGCATATTTTTCATCCGATCACAATAATTTTTGGTAGACTGATAAAGGGTCACCCAAGGATCATTCCAGTGAAATTTGCTTGATATCCATCAATTACATTCTGAGAAAATGATTTTCAAAGTTTCCACTATATAACATATAGAGAAATGACCTACGCCCATAAAATGCATATTTTTCATCCGATCACAATAATTTTTGGTAGACTGATAAAGGGTCACCCAAGGATCATTCATGTAAAATTTAATTGGTATCTTTCAATTAGAATCTGAGAAAAGTCACTTTTTACCATATTTGGAAATTAGCCACGCCCATTAAATCCATGTTTTTCATTGGATCAAAATTTCTTGAACAACTTTGAAAGAGGGTCACCCAAGGATCATTCCTGTGAAGTTTGGTTGAAATTCATCCAATAGTTTCTGAGGAGAAGATTTTTACAGAAAAAGTTTACGACCGCACGCACGCACGGACGCACGACGGACACAACGCCATGACAATAGCCCCAGTGGCTTTCAGCCAGTGGAGCTAAAAAGAGTCAATTAAACGTTTCAAAATTTTAATAAAAAATTCATTCTATTTGATACATATCCCTATTATCAAGACTATTTACACATTTTAACAATTGATAGAAATAAAGGCACATTATTCAATAAACCCAGCAGCAAAACATTTATATACAATTAAGATAATTAGCATTAATTAGTCAATTGATATCAAAAGATTGATAATATTGTCATTCGACATGCAATGTCTTGCATAAGGTCTTGCATGTCCAATGACGCTATTATAAGATTAGTTGAAATTTATCTAAACAGAGAAATGTATTTTAAATTGTACATGTATCTTTACAGCTGGATGGTGGTCTGACACAAATATAACACATGAGACAGTGACTTATAATATGTGTGAATATGTGGATCGTGTTTATTTTTCCCTATTTTCTTCTTTAAGTAGGTTTTGAAATCATGACATCGAAAGGAGAAATAGATTTGCGTCTCCAATCTATTTCTCCTCTCGATGTCATGTTTTCATTTTATAAAACATTTTTTTTTCATTTTTCAAACAAGTAGGTATCGTAAGGAAACATGGTTTGAAGGCTAGAAATAGACTTACGTCTCTTGATGTCTATTTCTCCTCTTGATGTCGTGTTTTCTTTTTTAAAAACATTCTAGTTTTGATCGTTTTAGTGTTCAAATCTTTGTGTAAATGATGTCTTTCCAATCTAAGAGGTCAGAAGATGGAAAGTTGGTGAAAGCCATGGTTAAGTTTGGGCAACATAAGGAGTTATGTTTTACCCCGTATAAGGGGAATTCTTACGCGCATCTGTCCGATGCCAAACAGTGCTATACGAGTGGTCGATTCGATTTCAGTAAGATGAAATCGATTTCATTTAATAAAGATGAGGTTAATGAGCTTCTCAAACTCCTCCCAGAGTTTGAAAAATTTGATAGCCTCTTTAAGGGGGAAGAAGTAAGTCTTTTGCGTTATTTTTTATTTTGCGTTGTTTTTTATTCTTTTGTGTCGTTTTTATTCTTTTGCGTCTGATTTCTGAGAAAACTGCGTTCATATTGTTATTAATTTGTTGTTGTATGCTAATGTCACTTTCGTCTTTTATAGTAATGAAAAATAGTGGTTTCAACCTTTCTTTTACATTCTATGAATAGCACAAAATAGTCGAGCGTTAGTTCTTTTCGCACAAGATAAAATATTGATTAAGGAGTAGAAGGGTTTATAGAGGGTTTTAAAATGGGTAGGGTAGGGTTTAAATGGGTTAAAGGGTGGGGGTTGGTTTTCAATTTTTATATTAAACGTTAAGTTTAAACCTTTTCAAGTATTTTTTATGTTAAACGTTAAGTTTAAACGTTTTCAAGTCTTTTTTTTCTCTTATTTAATACTTAGTTTAAGTATTTTTTCCTCTCATTCAACGCTTAGTTTAAGCGTTTTCTATAGAGTTGTAACTGGAAACGTCCTTCGCATTGGTTATATTAAAATAGCATCGGTTGTGGGACATTGAATTTTCTTGTTAATGTCCTTATACCAAATATCGATTTTGTGTGAGAGGGTTGTTAGACCTACACAATGACTAGATTCTTTCGAACCTTGAGCGCAATATCGATGACTAGATTCTGATTTGAAAATATCGGGTTGTTGGTATCTACAGCAGTGACTAGATACCTCATAATCTGATAGGATTGAATCCAAATCAGTCTGCTGACAAACCCCAAACATAAAATATGTTCATTATATTAATACGAACATATATGTATATTTCATTTAATATCTTTTTCAGTCACAACAAGGGAATACAACCTCTCCACCCGAAAATGGGGTGGATGCGTTTACACCGCCCCCGCAAGAAATAATGATTAGCCCTTTTAGGGCTAATCAACAACTTTTTGTTGTTGTGTGTACATTTCTTGAATATTTCTTGAATATTTTGAATCGATATATCAATGCAACGCCATATGAGTTTTTAAAGTATGCGATTAAGAAGGTAAAAGTGAGCATTCTAATTATTTTGCAGACACCTCAAGAGCAGAAACCTCAAGAGCAGACACCACAAGCTGCTCGAGAGCAGACACAACAAGCTGCACAGGATTTTACAGAAATTGTGGATCTGGTAAGTTGGCATCGTCTTTTTAAAGTAATTATACGTTTCTGTTCAAACAAGAATATTTTCAATTAATGATTAGCAAATCAAAGAAATGCATGATATTATTTTGCAGACTGATGACCAGATCCTGTTTGCGGTGCCTGTAAGTATCTTAATCAAAAAAGAGTCAATTATACGTTTCAAAATTCTAATAAAAAAATCATTCTATTTGATACATATCCCTATAATCAAGATTGTTTACACATTTTAATAAAGGCACATTATTCAATAAACCAAGCAGCAAAACACTTATATACAATTAAGATAATTGGCATTTATTAGTCCATTGATATCAAAAGATTGATAATATTGTCATTCGACATGCAAGGTCTTGCATGTAAGATGACGCTATAATAAGATTAGTTGAAATTTATTTAAACAGAGAAATGTATTAAAAAAGTGTACATGTATCTTTCAAGCTGGATGGTGGTCTGACACAAATATAACACATGAGACAGTGACTTATAATATGTGTGATTATGTGGGTCGTGCTTATTTTTCCCTATTTTCTTCGTAAAGTAGGTTTTGAAATCAAAACAAATAAACTAAATACATATATTCCTCTTTAACAGATGATGTCAGTTCTACAAAATGTAATTGGAAACGTGAAAGTCCCTTTCCAATCATTGACTATAAGAATCCAGGAGTTACCAGCCGGTGGGGACTCAGACATATTAATGGAAGAAACTGTAGCATACCCAGAAGATCCTGAAGTATTAATATATATTGAAAATCACAGAAACATTGACCAGTTACTGTCAACGACTTTACACGAAATGGGTCATGTTTTTGTGAATGAGTGTGTCAACGGAGGACATACAAACAAATGGTATATCATGACTAGAATGCTTATGACTTTGATAGAAAACATTGAAGACAAACAAGTGCAAAAATATAGATCAAATTATAAACTGTGTGCAAGTGAGATAGGGGTAAATTTGTTAGAGTAAGAATGCACCTGTGTGTACCCGCGCTATCATTTGTATAAATGTGCATCCATTGGGATCGCTCTTGTTGCTGATATACTCAAGCAAGAGCAATAGTCTTGTAAAATTAAAAAAAGTAGAAATTATAAACTTACATTTCGATTTTGTCTTCTTTCGATCAGATAGGATAACTTGTAATCACGAAGTACTTTTCCCGATTTTTCGACACACAACCTTAATTTTATAGCTTTATCCCTGTCCCTTAAGCTTTTATACCTATACTAATTTTTTTTTAAATAAATGAAGTCTTCCATTATTTGTCAAACCACTAGCGGGATCACTTAAACATTCATAAATTGATACCATCATTATACTTTTATTCCAAAATGCTGAGGCGCCGTCAAAAAAGAGTAATATAAATGTTTCTCATAAGCGTGTTGTGATACTTTGAACTTCATGGTGAAGTATGATTATAGAAACTTACCCAATTTTTTTTTTGGAGAGGATCTGGATGACTAATGAGAAGTAAAAATGCGTCGTCTTCATTGGTCGGTCTCAAATCTGCTCGACCTTTATTTTTAGAATGATATCATATCTATTTATAGAAAACATTGTGGTGCCAGTAAACTGTACTTCAAAGTAGGTTGTATCTGCAGTGAGCTCAGGCATCAGCGTCACCTGTCAGATCTTATACAGATACGTTGACGAAGGGACAGGTGCGGGCGATTATATCTACAGTGATTTCAGACTGTACCTGTCAAATAATACAGATAAGAGGGCCAAGCGGCGCCTACATTACTATATTAAGAATTACCTCTGACCCGATCATGAGTGAATCATAAGTGACGAGTACGTGACCTTATGAGATCATATCTAAATATAGACCGTGATATCATTGATTCTGATTGGTTGATAGTCTGAGCATGCGCAGTACAGTGTCCATCATGTGTCATTGGTTCACTTTAGCCTTGGCTATTGGAGAGGCAAGACGTATTTAACAGAGCTCATGTTTATTATAATTTATTTCATTTGCATTTTCTTGATTCTTTTTATAATTTCATTAATCATTTTGTAATTCTAAATTGCATTTAGTAAGGTGTGGAAACCTTGCCAACTGTGTGCTTTGGCTCGACTCTGACATAACAAAGGGATATAAATGTGTCATAGGGATGTTACACGTATGGTATGAATGAATGAATGATTGGTGTTTTAAGGCCCGTCGACAACTAAGGTCATGTTGGGCGCAAAACTCTTATTAAAAATAACTTATTTTAAAAGGCGACGTATACCTTCAAAACTAAGATAATATTAACACTTTAAAACAAAACGCTGTAAATCGTATAATAAAAATTATGCAAACAGTAGAAATGTAAGAAAGAAGTAGTACTTCCAAAACTTAAAAGAAAATCGTGCTCAAAAGAACACTCAATATTAATGTAAAATTCAAAGAGACATTTTTAAAACTTAGGGAAACTTGGACTCAAAAGAAAATAAAATCATATTTTATAATACAAATTAATGGCCTTAAGGTAATCAAAAATCAGTTCAATTTTTACATAATCAAATAAGTTCTTCATACTGTCAACTTTAAAATATCTATTTCTAGTAAAAGAGAAATCTATACAATCAATAAAAATATGCTTGACAGTAAGAGGACAGTTGCAAGGAATACACATTGGCATGTCTTCTCCTTTTAAAAGATAAGAGTGTGTGAGGTGTGTGTGGCCAATGCGTAACCGAGTCAAGATAAGTTCTTCGCGACGGTTTGACCTGTAACCAGGTAACCAATCGCCGAGGTCCTGTCGAACAGAAAATAATTTATTGTACTGGTTGGCTGGATCATTCCAACATTTACTCCAGACATCATGAATAAAACTATGAATAAGGGGTTTAAAATCAGTAAAAGGCACTTCAAATGGTAAAATTTCAAGTGACAATGCGTCCTTGGCAGCTTTATCTGCCTCCTCGTTACCACGAATACCAATGTGGCTTGGAAGCCAGCAGAAAATAAGATCAACATCATTTAGCTGAGCTATTTTATCGAGTAATCTTACGATAAGGGGGGTGTCAGATTTCTCGTGCTCAATCGCTTGCATACTTGAAATGGAGTCAGTGTATATAATATAACGAGAGAATCGTTCTGCGATCATATGGTCGAGTGCGAGATCAATGGCCTTAAGCTCGGCTGAAAAAATGGAAGAGTTATTAGGAAGGCGGAATTGATATTTTTCGCCATTTAAAATAGTGGCTGAAGCAACTTTTTCGCCATCTTTAGAACCGTCTGTGTATATCTCTTCATATGATGTGTATTTTTCTTTGACTTCCAAGAATTTGGTTTTAAAGATAGATGGATCTGTTGTATCCTTTTTGCTTGAAGCAAGATCCTAAAGAAACGTGGGACTTTTATATGTCCACAAAGGAACATCAGGAACAATATGTTCTGCCACGTCCTCTAGGTCAAAATCTAGAGAGCTTACATCGGCTTCACAGCGCAAACTAAAAGGAAGTATTGGGTTCTTTTTCTTTTCAAAAGCCTCTCTATATTTAGGTTCAAAAACAACTTTATGAGTAGGATTGTCGGGATTTGATTTAAGTTTTAAATAATATTGCATGGAGAGCTTTTTCCTGCGTAAATTTAGGGAAGGTTCATTTGCTTCTGTATAAAGACTGTTAACTGGTGACGTTCTAAATGCGCCCAATGCCAAACGCAATCCTTGATTATGAATAGTATCAAGTTTGCGAAGGTATGAAGGGCGCGCAGAACCATAAACAACGCAGCCATAGTCTAGCTTTGATCTAACAAGTGCCCTATAAAGGCGCAACAGAACCTTTTTATCGGCTCCCCAATCCATACTGGATACAACACGTAAAAGATTAAGTGCCTTTTGGCATTTATTTTTCAAATTGTCAATATGTGGAATAAACGACAGTTTAGAATCAAAAAGGAGTCCTAAGAACTTAAATTACTTAACAACTTCAATCGGCACTCCGTCCAACTTTAATTCTGGATCGGAGTGCATTTTCCTTGAATGACAAAAATGCATACATTTAGTTTTTGTCTTTGAAAATTTGAAGCCGTTTTGATTGGACCATTTTGAAAGATTGTTTAAAACTTGCTGCAACTGTCTTTCAATTGTATACATGTGTTTTGATCTGTAACAGATGCAGAAGTCATCAACATATAGGAAACACTCCACACCAGGGCAAACGGTTTTAACGATATTGTTTATTTTGACACTAAATAGTGTCACCGATAAAATACTTCCCTGGGGGACACCCATTTCTTGCTCATGAGGATCAGATAAAGTATCACCAACACGGACTCTAAACTGTCGTTCATCCAAAAAAGCTGAGATGAAAAAGGCAAGGCGACCTCGAATACCGAAATCATAGAGGTCGTTCATAATTCCATACTTCCAAGTGGTGTCATAAGCACTTTCAAGATCGAAAAAGACAGAAACAACGTGTTCCTTCCTTATAAAGGCTTCTCGAATAAATGTCTCGAAGCGAACAAGATGATCAAGAGTGCTTCTCTGTTTACGAAAGCCACTTTGGACTTGAGTAATAAGGTGGTTCTTTTCAAGAAACCAGACAAGACGATCATTTACCATTCTTTCCATGGTCTTGCAAATACAACTAGTTAAGGCAATAGGGCGATAATTAGATGGATTTGTGGAATCTTTACCTGGTTTAGGTATTGGAATAACGATAGCTTCCCGCCAAGAGGCTGGAATGCTTCCCGTTGTCCATACCTGATTATAAATTGCAAGTAAGCAATGAAGGGATCGAGACGGCAAACGTTTGAGGAACTGATAATGAATAGCATCTGATCCGACAGCAGTGTCGTGACACTTTTTTAAAGCTTTTTTCAATTCCTTAACGGAAAAGTCTCTATTATATTGTTCCAGATTTCTGGAACTAAAATTAAGTTTAGACTTTTCTTTTTCACTTTGAAACTTCTGAAACGTAGTTGAATAATTAGTAGAGGAAGATTTCTTGGCAAACGTGTCTGCCAAGACATTAGCAATGTCATGTTTTGAAGAAGCTGTGTTATCGTCATCCGTTTTAAGATGACCAACATTAAGTGATGTATTCTTCCCACTAATTTTACGTATCATGTCCCAAGTCTTTTTGACAGATGATCTAGAATTTAATCCGGATACATACTGTCTCCAAGACGAACGCTTACTTTGTTTTATAGTACGACGTGCTTTAGCACGTGCAATTTTAAATTTGTAAAGATTTTCCTTTGAAGGCCTTAAGCCAAATGCTCTTAGAGCACGTTTCCTCTCGGCTATAACCTTTTTGCAGTCATCATTAAACCATGGCTTATTTGGATTCTTTGGGTCAGGCGATGTTTGTGGAATACATTTTCCTGCAGCAGAATAAAGTAAAGATGTAAACAAGTCTGCAGAATTTTCACAGTCATCAAAGGCTTCTGGATTTATAGACTGTTCGCAGGTAGTTTTAAACAGTTCCCAATTAGCCTTATGGAGTTTCCAACGCCTAGGGCGCTCCTGAACAGATGGTCCTAATTCGGAGATCTGAATAGGGAAATGGTCACTACCATGAAGGTCGGACAAAACTTTCCATGAAAAATCAGGAAAAATATCAGGGCTGCAAATAGTCAAATCCAATGAAGAATAATGTCCAGTTGCAGGATGAAGATAAGTTTTAGATTTATCATTCAGTATAACAAGATCATGCCTAGTTACAAAATCCTCAACAGAACAACCCTTGTCGTCTGTATTGGAGCATCCCCATAACTTATGGTGAGAATTGAAATCTCCCATAAGTATAAAAGGTTTAGGTAGCTGATCGACTAGATGATCAAGTTTTCTGCCATCAACAGGGGAACTTGGAGGAAGATAAACAGAACAGAGTGTAATAGTTTTATTAAGAGAGACACTTACAGCCACTGCTTGTAGAGATGTATTTAAACTTACATGACGGTGAGGGATATTATTATTTACAATAATTCCCACACCACCAGACGCTTTGTCGCGTTCTGTAAAGTTATTAAAATAGCAAGAATGGTATTTTAGAGAAAACTTATCTGTGTCTTTGAGAAACGTTTCTTGTAAACATACTGCAACTGGTTTTTGTTTCGATACTAGAAGATTAAGTTCTTCAAAATTGGCCTTGATGCTGCGACAATTCCATTGTATAATGTTATTCGCCATAATGGAGGTAATAGTAATAATAATAATAATACCACTTATAAATGGAAGTAGGAAATTACCCATTATTTAACTCCTGTTAGGTTAATTTTATTCGCACCTTGCCTTATTACATCTGTTTGCTTTTGATTTGAAGGAGGGGGGTTTGAAGGAGGGGGAGCGGGTACATCCATCTCCTCCTCCTCGTCTGATTCGCTTAATTCAGCAAATCGATTGCCTGTAGAAACTGGAGGAGTAGAAACTCTCTCCAAATTAATACGAGGCTTTCTCTGACGGGCTGACTGATCTTTTGGTAACTGTTTATTTTCACTAACAACTTTGTTTGGTTTAGTAACTTGTGTTTTCTTCTCAGATTCGGGGACTTTTTTATCATTAGCTTTTACATCTGTGGTTTTATTTGAAGGCTTTTCTCCGGCTAAAACTTGGTCGACTTTACTCCGTACTTCTGGAAACATTTCAGTAAGTATCTTAAGCATTCGTTCACAAGTTGTACATTCATTGGCCTTTGGGGTTTTAGTCGACTCGGGAACAGGTTTTGCTTTATTGGCATAGCTATTGATGTCGTCTCTTGATTCAACTATTTTTCTTGCTTCAAAAAAGGAAACAGATTGTTTAAATTTCACTGTCAAAATTTCTTTTTCTTTTTTAAACTTTGGGCATAGTCTTCGTTCTAAAAGTAGAATCCAATATGGCCGCCGCTCATGCGCAGTGAGTGACGCCAACCCGGCGCCTATACTACTCTCACCACTCTGGAAAAGAAGACGAACTATGTTTTACACTATCGCAACCTTCAGCTCTATCTACAGCTTGGTATGAAGCTGAAAAAGAAAATCCACAGAATACTGGAATTCGAAAAAGAGGACTTTATGCGTCCATATATTGAATTTAATACAAAGAAGCGTCAGGAGGCTACCAACCAATTTGAGAAAGACAACTTCAAATAATTGAATAACAGTTGTTTTGGTTAGTATTTATTATTTTTATCAAATTCATTCTTTGTTGAAAACTAAATGTAATAAATATCGTAATGTTTAAATTGCTCTTATGAATATAATTTCATGCTAGTAGTTAAAATATAAATAATTTTGTTGCAATGCATTGCGATATGTACTATTAACTTCAAAAAGCAGATGAAGAACGTATAGAACTTCTAAAAATTGATAACGACAAACTGAAGGTCAATTGGAACTGAAAAATAACCGTGGAAGTTATTTAGAACAGATGAATATATGTTATGACCACTGCTTTGACCAGTGGATGAGAGACTGACGTCCCGAAGAAAAAAGGCAAAGTCGACATCTACTAGCTTTACTGTATCGAACGTGGACATCGGTATAGAGCATATACCTATATCCTCCACATCATCGAATGTATTTATTTCAAATTCTGTTACGAATACCAATATAGCAAATAGAAAGGGAAACAATGTGTTCGTTTAAGTGAAATTGCGATTTCGCAAACTTTCCAAAAATCTACAAAGGACTGTTCAACAAGCCGCCAGAAAATTGGCGAAAGGAACAAACCATTATATCGATGGGGGACGCTATAAAAATGTCAGATTTCCATGCATCTTATTCAAACGCGGGGGACATTGCTCCAGATTCGTTTACAGCGGACAATAACGGGAATTAACCACACCTTTTATTTCTGAATCGGAGCAGTATGTTGCTACAAAACTTGCAAATACTGTAGTCCTATTAGGTGATTCGCCATTTACTCAAGCACATCAGCATTTCACGCAATTGACTACAACAGACCAAATCATTTTATCCACAGACCATGAGGATACCAGCGACGCTGAAGATAAATAAAACAGAATGACAGTGTAAGAATTTTATTTCTATTAAGAAAACTATCAGATAAAAATGTATCGTCAAACGTTGTATCACAGATGTTTGAAACTGCTTTTGAATAATATGTGAATGATAAAATAAATGACAATCTTTTATTGCGATTATTTATTGAAGTAAATTCTTATCTTAAAAAGTGAGATACACTATAATAAGATTAGTTGAAATTTATCTAAACAGAGAAATGTATTAAAAATTGTACATGTATCTTTACAGCTGGATGGTGGTCTGACACAAGTATAACACATGGGACAGTGACTTATAATAAGTGTGATTATGTGGGTCGTGTTTATTTTTCCATATTTTCTTCTTAAAGTAGGTTTTGAAATCATGACATCGAAAGGAGAAATAGACTTGCGTCTCCAATCTATTTCTCCTCTCGATGTCATGTTTTCATTTTTTAAACATTTTTTAAAACATTTTTTAAACATTTTTCAAACAAGTAGGTATCGTAAGGAAACATGGTATGAAGGGGAGAAATAGACTTACGTCTATTGATGTCATGTTTCCTTTTTTAAAAACATTTTCTTGGAAGCTAAAATCGATTTTTTTCTAATAAATAAATATATAAAGGAATATGATGTCTGCGTTTTTATTTTCACCAACCGAATATACGATTTGTGCCTTTTTGAAATCAAAGTGCTGTCAGCACTGTAAATCGGATATCATTGAAAGGCTGGGATAGTGCAATAGTTCGCCAATCAAAAGGGCTGGAAAAAAGTCAGTTTAAATATGTGTTTTATACATAGTAAATTTAAGAATCTTCCAAACCAAAACACTAAGCAAATGTCCTTTGTGGCATCTTAAAATGTATTTGTAATAAATGCAAGCCTAAGACTAAATACATATATTCCTCTTTTACAGATGATGTCAGTTCTACAAAATGTAATTGGAAACGTGAAAGTCCCTTTCCAATCGTTGACTATAAGAATCCAGGAGTTACCAGCCGGTGGGGACTCAGACATATTAATGGGAGAAACTATAGCATACCCAGAAGATCCTGAAGTATTAATATATATTGAAAATCACAGAAACATTGACCAGTTACTGTCAACGACTTTACACGAAATGGGTCATGATTTTGTGAATGAGTGTGCCAACGGAGGACATACAGACAAATGGTATGACATGACTAGAATGCTTATGACTTTGATAGAAAACATTGAAGACAAACAAGTGCAAAAATATAGATCAAATTATAAACTGTGTGCAAGTGAGATAGGGGTAAATTTGCTAGAGTAAGAATGCACGTGTGTGTACCCGCGCTATCATTTGTATAAATGTGCATCCATTTGGGGCGCTCTTGTTGCTGATATACTCAAGAAAGAGCAAAAGTCTTGTAACATTAATAAAAGTAGAAATTATAAACTTACATTTCGATTTTGTCTTCTGTCGATCAGATAGGATAACTTGTAATCACGAAGTACTTTTTCCCGATTTTTCGACACACAACCTTAATTTTATAGCTTTATCCCTGTCCATAGGCTTTTATACCTATACTAAAATTATTTTTTTTTTTAAATAAATGAAGTCTTCCATTATTTGTCCGACCACTATCGGGATCACTTAAACATTCATAAATTGATACCATCATTATACTTTATTCCAAAGTGCTGAGGCGCCGTGATAATATTCAGAGTAATATAAATGTTTCTCAAAAGCGTGTTGTGATACTGTGAACTTCATGGTGAAGTAGAATTATAGAAACTTACCCATTTTTCTTTTGGACAGGATCTGGATGACTAATGAGAAGTTAAAATGCGTCGTCTTCATTGGTCAGTCTCAAATCTGCTTGACCTTAATTTTTAGAATGAAGTCATATCTATTTATAGAAAACATTGTGGTGCCAGTAAACTGTACTTCAAAGTAGATTGTATCTGCAGTGAGCTCAGGCATCAGCGTCACCTGTCAGATCTAATACAGATACGTTGACGAAGGGACAGGTGCGGGCGATCATATCTACAGTGATCTCAGACTGTACCTGTCAAATAATACAGATAAGAGGGCCAAGCGGCGCCTACATTACTATATTAAGAATTACCTCTGACCCGATGATGAGTGAATCATAAGTGACGAGTACGTGACCTTATGAGATCATATCTAAATATAGACCGTGATATCATTGATTCTGATTGGTTGATAGTCTGAGCATGCGCAGTACAGTGTCCATCTTGTGTCATTAGTTCACTTTAGCCTTGGCTATTGGAGAGGCAAGACGTATTTAACAGAGCTAATGTTTATTATAATTTATTTCATTTGCATTTTATTGATTCTATTTATAATTTCATTAATCATTTTGTAATTCTAAATTGCATTTAGTAAGGTGTGGAAACCTTGCCAACTGTGTGCTTTGGCTCGACTCTGACATAACAAAGGGATATAAATGTGTCATAGGGATGTTACACGTATGGTGTCTGGCAAGATGAACGTCTGTTACTATAAATAGAAACTAGGTCAAACCAAGATGGCGCCCGTTTGTTTACACGTAAACTGCTGTCAATATACTATTCATTAGTTCCCCGTCTAGGGCCAAGGACCTGACCTTCAATGTCAGCGATTCAAGCCCTAGCTAGAGTGTATGAGTCAGATCCATATACTTCCGGGAGATATTAATAACATCTTTCTAACAAGAGCTGTCACTGTAAGATGACAATGCCCCCGACACCGCTTTGATTTAGAAGTTATGGCCAATGTTAAAGTTTTTGGACGGAATGACGGACGGACGGACGGACAGACGGACGGACGGACAAGTCAAATTTATGATGCCTCCCTATCGGGGGCATAATAAAAATACACTTCGTTCTAAAAATAGAATTCAATATGGCCGCCGCACATGCGCAGTGAGTGATGCCAAACCGGCGCCTATACTAATCTCACCACTCTGGAAAATAAGACGAATTTTGTTTTACACTATCGCAACCTTCAGCTCTATCTACAGCTTGGTATGAAGCTGAAAAAGAAAATCCACAGAATACTGGAATTCGTACAAGAGGACTTTATGCATCCATATATTGAATTTAATACAAAGAAGCGTCAGGAGGCTACCAACCAATTTGAGAAAGACAACTTCAAATAATTGAATAACAGTTGTTTTGGTTTGTATTTATTATTTTTATCAAATTCATTCTTTGTTGAAAACTAAATGTAATAAATATCGTAATGTTTAAATTGCTCTTATGAATATAATTTCATGCTAGTAGTTTAAATATAAATAATTTTGTTGCAATGCATTGCGATATGTACTATTAACTTCAAAAAGCAGATGAAGAACGTATAGAACTTCTAAAAATTGATAACGACAAACTGAAGGTCAATTGGAAATGAAAAATAACCGTGTAAGTTATTTAGAACAGATGAATATATGACCACTGCTATGACCAGTGGATGAGAGACTGACGTCCCAAGAAAAAAGGCAAAGTCGACATCTACTAGCTTTACTGTATCGAACGTGGACATCGGTATAGAGCATATACCTATATCCTCCACATCATCGAATGTATTTATTTCAAATTCTGATTCGAATACAAATATAGCAAATAGAAAGGGAAACAACGTGTTCGTTTTAGTGAAATTGCGATTTCGCAAACTTCCCAAAAATCTACAAAGGACTGTTCAACAAGCTGCCAGAAAATTGGCGAAAGGAACAAACCATTATATCGATGGGGGACGCTACAAAAATGTCAGATTTCCATGCATCTTATTCAAACGCGGGGCACATTGCTCCAGATAAGTTTACAGCGGACAATAACGGGAGTGTTTCAGAATTAACCACACCTTTTATTTCTGAATCGGAGCAGTATGTTGCCACAAAACTTGTAAATACTGTAATCCCATTTGGTGATTCATCATTTACTATAGCACATCAGCATTTAACGCAATTGACCTCAACAGACCAAATCATTTTATCCACCGATCATGAGGAATGATAAAATATATGACAATCTTTTATTGCGATAATTTATTGAAGTAAATTCTTATCTTAAAAAATGATAAAGTGATTTATCATTGATGGGCGCGGAAAAGGTATACATTTTACACACCCAACATCGATATATACATTTTACTTTTGAAGGTTGAAGAGGGAAAAATACTTTGCGCAAAATATCCCATGTCTTATGACAGATGATATTGCATTCAATCTAGAAACATACTGTCCCCAAGACATACGCTTACTTTGTTTAATTGTACGACGAGCTCGTAAAAAAATAATTTTTTAAGGTTTTCCTTTGATGGTCTCATATCAAATTTTCTAAGAGCAGATTTCCGCTCAGCTTAAGACTTTTTACAATCTTCATTAAATCATGGTTTGTTAGGATATTAAGGGTCAGGCGACGCTCAAGGAATATCTTTTTCTGCAGCCGAATATTGTAAGGATGTGAAAAGCTGTGTAAAGTTTTCACAATATTCAAAAGCTTCTGGATTTTTTTATTGTTCGCAGGTAGTTTTAAATAACTCCCAATTAGCTTTATGGAGTTTCGAAAATGGTTCGATGTTGTTTGTCAATATCAAAGCAATCCACGTGGATTTTGGCAGCTAAAGTCTCTAAAGTGAAGGATAATTTGGCTGCCCAGGACATTCTCGTACACAGAAGTTTATTTCCTCAGTTGAAAGAGTTTAAACTTCAACCGCAGACATTGACGGCCATTGGACGAATCACATTCGACTAAAACATGGCTCAAGCACAATTGGACTTAACAGGCGAATCTTTGGAACTTTTACGAGGTTGTGGGTTTTCAGACATTGCATGGTCACAAGTAAATCGACGAATCATATCGATTAAATGAAACATATTCAAATGTGATTATAAAAACCGCTATAGAATTAGATTGAGCTTAAATAAGGATTATCAGACAATGGCTACGCCTTATTAAAAGGACAGTCAGCAAAAAAAATGTATCAATCAAACATTGCGGTTTTGTTCTCCAGATATGAAAAAGTAGAAAGAAAGACTAATATCCCGTTGACTCGTGGCTATTGCAGTTGAAGCAAGACATTTTTACTTGCATCACAAGGCTTTTATTATGAGGGCATAAGAAACCTTGTCGAGAGTGCATCTTGTAAACTAAGATTTTGTCAGTGGGAAAAAGACGACGACCCATATAAATAACACATATCTTCATCTCCTAACTGTAAATTCATTAATATGATTGGACATAACAATTTGGAAAATATCAGTTTTTGGCAAAGGAAATGGTTTGTCCGTTTCTTCGTCTGTACGTTCGTGGACCAAGAACCAATCAGAAATAACTCGTGGGATAACTCGTGGACATCATGGGGCACAATTCTGAAAGATTGTTCTTTACAAAAATGCTATATAGAGAACACTGAGTTTTTCAAACTTATCTTCCTCATAGGTATGCAAGGATTGATTTATTGAATGGAGTTTAACGCCGCTTTCAACATTATTTCAGTTATATCGCGGCGGCTGGAACACCTTATAATGGATCCCTGGTATTTCTCTCACCAGTACAACCACCACATTCTTTCCTAGCCTCCAGTCGCTATCTCACATAGGTCTACGAATATCAACCCATTTGTGAGAGACAAATAATCGGAAAGAATGAGTGCCGCCGTCGCGAAAGCGCTTTGAATCCCCTCAGATCAGGAGAACGGCCCATGTGCGAGTCCACCGAAGAAAAAGAGAGTAGTAAGAAAAGGGGTGTGACGACTTGGCTTACGACTTGCGAAAACTAACACTCTTAAAAACACAGCTTATTCAATTATCTACAATAATCTTTAACATGGAGTACTCACTATGTGAAAGTTGTAGAATCCGCCTAAATACCGGCGTCAAAAGTGATATGGAATACGTTAAGTATGGCTTGATTAGGAAAGTGGAGAGGCCAGACCCGGGGTTTGAGAGGATGGACAAAACATTTTTGAAAATCCAACAGATGGAGGACTACCCTCCACCAGTAACTTTTGAATTAATTTTTTAAACATTAGGGAAGCCGAAAAAAAGGACAAATTTTGCTTTGATTTTTGAAACCATCGGAAAGCCGAAAAAGTGACTGGTTTTAGTGTTTTATGTACTTTTTCATGTGATTTAATTTTTTAATGTGATTTAATTTTTCAATGTGATTTACAGTGTACAAAATTGTTTTATTACTTTTTCATGATTTGTTCGTCATTTTTACAACACAATTAAAAACATGTAAGTAAATTTATTCATGTATATCGATTTATTTACCCTCGTATAGGTCGTCCGAAGCTATTTTTCATTCGATTAAGGTCTTAGACCCTCGATTAAGGTCTGAAACCATAGATTAAGGTCTAAGGTCATCGATTAAGACGGAGATTAATACCGATTAAGACTAGTCAATGATTAAGGTTCTTGCCCCATGGAGGGGGGGGGGAGTGTTAAGACCGATTAAGACTAGTCTAGTGTTACGACCTGTTACGACAAGACTATTGTTACGATAGTCACCCTGTTACGACTGTTACGATAGTCACACCCCTTTTCTTACTACTAAAGAGATCCTGTTTCCTTTCATGGATGAAATAAATGATTGTCAAGGGGTTATGGTAAACAAGACAGACCTGTGTACAGCTTTAAATTGCGAGGAAGGTGAATTAAGTGAAAAGTTTAATGAATTAGAGATAAAAGAAAAAGAACCAATCCAAATAAGAAATTTTATAAAAAAAAATCATGAATTATCAAAATGGTTTTGTGCTTGTTTTCATACTTTCCCCCACACTTTTTTGTAATCTTACAGTAAAGAAATGAATATAAGTGACTCTGTTGAACGTTCACATATCAATAAAGGCCCTTTCAATAGTGCCTTAACTTAAGTCATTCTTATACATCGAAAAATCATCATATGAAAATTCAAAATTTCTACTATTCTCAGCATCACTAGAAGATTACCACTTACATGTATAAGAATTTCCATACTTTGATGATAAGAATTTAGAGCGGAAACACTTATGACGTTTATGATTTTTTTTCCTTTCAATAGGAACACTGTTAGAAAATATGCACCCTAGAGAAATATATCGTGTTTATGTTGTGTTGGATATTTGAAACAAAAGGGCTTTGATAGTCCTATATCCATCACCTTCGTCTCATTTAATAAATCAAATTTAACACTGATGTTTTATACTTGAATAATCCAACGTGAGCACGAAAGCAAATGGACCCCCTCAGATCAGGAGAACGGCCCATGTGCAAGTCCACAAAAATATATTTCTTTTTTGTACTATGACATTAAAAACACAAAAAGCCATCAAAAAAGAAAATCAAAGTTTGACTAGATTTTTAGATATTTTGGAATCTACTGATGTTGCAAATGATTTCCTAAGTTTCCATTTCCTCCGCCCATAAAAGACATATTTTTAATCGAATGACAATTTTCTTCGGTTGTATCATAATGGGTCACCCAAGGACCATACCGATGATGTTTGGTTTATATCAATCAGTTACATTCTGAGAAATAATTTTCAAAGTTTCCACTTTATAACATATTAAGAAATGACCTACGCCCATAAGATACACATTTCTCATCCGATCACAATAATTTTGGGTAGACTGATATAGGGTCACCCAATGATTAAATATATTAAATGTAATTGGTACCCATCATTTAGAATATGAGAAAATAAATATTTTTCATCCGATCTCAATAGGTTTTGGTAGACTGAAAAAAGGGTCAATACAGAATCATTCCAGTGAAATTTGGTTGATATCCATCAATAACATTCTGAGAAAAAGATTTTCAAATACTCCACTATATAACATACATTCTCTAGATGGCAAATAAGGTTTTCTAACATTTGAAACCGTGACCTAGTTGACCCTTAATTATAACTCGTCCTAGATTTCATCAATACAATTTTTTTGACCAAATTTCTAGTTGATCCTGCAAAAAATGTAGTCTCTAGAGTGCATACAAAGTTATTTTAACATTTGACCCCATCGCCCAGTTTTTTGCCTCAGTTGACCCCATTTCAAACTCTTCCGAGACTTCATCAAGACACTCATTCTGACCAATTTTCTGGTTGATCGGGCAAAAATGATCGATCGGGCAAAAATTGTGGCCTCTAGAGTGCATATTTGTTTTTTCCAAGATTTGATGTGACCTAGTTTTGACCCGAGTTTACCCAATTTTGAACTCGTCAAAGATTTTATCATAATTATCATTCTTGCAACTTTTCAGGATGATTGCACAAGAAACGTGGCCTCTAGAGTGCATACAAGGTTCTTCTAAGAATAAATCCTCTGACCTAGTTTTTGACCTAGTTTTTGACCCAGTTTCAAACTTGGCCTAGATTTTATCAGGACAATCTTTCTGACCATATTTCTGGTTGTTCGTGGAAAAAGATGTGGCCTTTTAATAGTGAATACAAGATTTTTCTAAGAATTGACCCCCTGACCTAGTTTTTTACCCAAGTTGACCCAGTTTCAAACATGGCCTAGATTTCATCAGGACAATCTTTCTGACCCAATTTCTCGTTTAACGGACAAAAATGTGGCCTCTAGAGTGCATACAAGATTTTTCTAAGATTAGACAGATGACCTAGTTTTTTACCCCAGTTGACCCGATTTCATACGCGTAGAAGATATAATCAAGATACACATTTTGACCAAATTTCAGGTTGATCGGGCAAAAAATGTAGCCTCTAGAGTGCATACAAGGTTTTTCTTAAATTTGATCCCATGACATAGATTTTTATCCCAGTTGACCCAATTTTGAATTCGACCAAGATTTTATCAAGACAATCATACTGAGCAAATTCCAGGTTGATTAGGCAAAAATTGTGATCTCTAGAGTGCATAAATGGCAAATGTTGACAGTCGGCCAGACGGACGACGCACATCCACCTACCCACAACCGCCTTGAGCACTCCGTACCTAGGTGAGCTAGAAACACAAGCTGTGTTTTATTATTTGTTTTTTTTTCATTCATATAAAATTCATCGTCAACCGTTCTATCATTGAAATGAATATAAGACTGTGTTAAAAAAAAGCGAATAATTGAATAGACGACATTCTTTTACCACGATCATTTATTTAACGCCTGAATGCAGGGCTGGTTTCCGATTTCGACTACAAAGAAAACAACAACGGGCGAAGTTGGCCCTTAGCGAAAACAATCGGATGTTAATTCGGAAGCACAACGATTGGCCCTGCTACTACGAAATGTTAATTAACCCCTTTATGAAGGAGGTTTGGGTGCTACTGTACGTAACTGCTATTCTAATTAAAGTTATCTAGGTCACGCGCCGATAATATATGTCGATGGTAATTAGGTCATGTGACATCGATATAGAATTTCAATATTAAGGTCATGCAGATATGCCTTTTAGATAGTCAAAATCTTACTAAACGAGAGTAACTACTTATTTGCCCAGCTTTTGAAATGTTTTGATAACATTAATACAAGGCTTGACACTAGGTGATGTAGTTTAACCCGTAAGCATAGCATTTGGAATTACAGTCCTTTGTTTGAAATAGAAACGGTCAGCTAGCGGAAAAATGCGGGACAGGATATTAACAGAGAATACTTTGCGGCTAATTACATTTGGACCCGTATCTAGCGTGAAAGCTGGTTCAGGTGCAAACTTTACTGCAAAAACAATATAGTTCCATTTGAACTACAGCACATTTACAACATTCAATTAATCGGAAAGGAAGTTCATTCAAAGTAAGTTACAAAAGGTGGCCAAATCAGGACAAATAGAAAAGTACAGATTAATGGATACCAGTTAAATTTTACATAAATGATCCCTGGGTGACCTTTTATCAGTCTACAAAAACTATTGTGATCGGATGAAAAATATGTATTATATGGGCGGAAGTCATTTTTAGCTCACCTGAGCATGAAGTGCTCAAGGTGAGCTATTGGGATCGTAGAATGTCCGTCGTCAGTTGTGCGTCGTGCGTCGTCCACTATTTCTTTAAACATCTTCTCCTCCTAAACCAGTGGGCCAATCTTGATGAAACTTGGCAGGGATGTTCCTTGGGTCAAGCTCTACCAAAGTTGTTCAAATAAATGAAATCCACCCTTATCTTTTCCTTTACCCTTAACAAAAAGGGTGAAAATATGAAAATCTTTAAAAATCTTCTTCTCTGAAACCAGAAGGCAGACAGCTTTCATATTTGGTATGTAGCATCATCTAGTGGACCTCTACCAAGTTTATTCATATCAAGACCCTGGGGTCATATTTGGGCTTTGCCCGGGCCCAACCCTTTTAACATAGAATCGAAGAGCGAAAATCTTTAAAAATCTTCTTCTCTGTAACCAGATGGCAGACAGCTTAAATATTTTGTGTGTAGCATCACCTAGTGGGCCTCTACCGAGTTTGTTAATAACAAGACCTTAAGGTCATATTTGGGCTTTACAAGGGTGCATCCCTTTTATCTCTTTTGAGCACGAAGGGTAAAAAAAGAAAATCTTCAAAAATCTTCAAAAAATCTTCTTTTATGAAACCAGAAGGCAGACAGCTTTCATATTTGGTGTATAGCATCATCCAGTGGACTTCTACCTAGTTTGTTCATATCAAGACCCTGGGGTCATGTTTGGGCTTTGCCCGGGCCCAACCCTTTTTACATAGAATCAAAGAGCGAAAATCTTTTAAAATCTTCTTCCCTGTAACCAGATGACAGACAGCTTTTATATTTGGTGTGTAGCATCACCTAGTGGGCCTCTACCAAGTTTGTTCATATCAACCCCCATTGGTCATATTGGGGCTTTGCATGGGTGCATCCCTTTATCTCTTATGAGCACGAAGGGTAAAAAATGGAAATCTTCAAAAATCTTCTTCTATGAAACCAGAAGGCAGACAGCTTTCATATTTGGTATGTAGCATCATCTAGTGGACCTCTACCAAGTTTGTTCATATCAAGACCCTCGGAACATATTTGGGCTTTGCCCGGGCCCAACCCTTTTTACATAGAATCAAAGAGCGAAAATCTTTAAATCCTTTATCGTTTATTAGCACGAAGGGTAAAAAAATGAAAATAACAAAAAAGGGTGAAAATCTTTCAAAATCTTCTTCTCTGAAACCAGAAGGCAGACAGCTTTCATATTTGGTATGTGGTATCATCTAGAAGACCTCTACCAAGTTTGTTCATGTCAAGACCCTAGGATCATATTTGGGCTCCACCAGGGTTCAACCCGTTATACATAGAATCAAAGTGCGAAAATCTTTTAAAGTCTTCTTTTTAATCGATACCAGAGGGCACACTGCTTTCTTTTTAGCTCCACTGTCGAAGGCCAGCGAGCTATTGTCATGGCAGGGTGTCCGTCGTGCGTCCGTGCGTGCGTAAACTTTTCTTTAAACATCTTCTCCTCCTAAACCAATGGGTGGATTTTGACGAAACTTGGCCAAAATGTTCCTTGGTTGACCCTTTTTTAAGGTTGTTCAAGAAATTTGGATTGACCCCCAAATATGGGCGTGCAAGGCGGGGATTGTTTTGACCCCGAAATCTTTGAATGACATCTCCTCCTGAACCATTGGGCCGATTTCAATGAAACTTTACCAGAATGTTCCTGGGGTGATCCACTTCTAAAGTTGTTCAAGAAATTTGGATTGACCCCCAAATATGGGAGTGGCAGGGCGGGGCTTATTTTGACCTCAAATTCTTTGAACGACATCTCCTCCTGAACCATTGGGCGGATTTCAATGAAACTTTACCAGAATGTTCCTCGGGTGACCCTCTTTTAAAGTTGTTCAAGAAATTTGGATTGACCCCCAAATATGGGCGTGGCAGGGCGGGGCTTATTTTGACCCCGTAATCTTTAAATGACATCTCCTCCTGAACCATTTGGCCAATTTCAATGAAACTTTACCAGAATGTTCCTTGGGTGACCCTCTTTTTAAGTTGTTCAAGAAATTTGGATTGACCCCCAAATATGGGCGTGGCGGGGCGGGGCTTATTTTGACATTGAAATCTTTGAATGACATCTCCTCCTGAACCATTGGGCGGTTTTCAATGAAACTTTACCAGAATGTTCTTTGGGTGACCCTCTTCTAAAGTTGTTTAAGAAATTTGTATTGACCCCCACATATGGGCGTGGCAGGGTGTGGCTAATTTTGATCCTGAAATCTTTGAACGTCATCTCCTCCTGAATCTTTGGGCGGATTTCAATGAAATTTTACCAGAATGTCCCTTGGGTGACCCTCTTCTTTAGTTGTTCAAGAAATTTGGATTGACCCCCAAATATGGGCGTGGCAGGCTGGGGCTTATTTTGACCCGGAAATCTTTAAATGACATCTCCTCCTGAACCATTGGGCCGATTTCAATGAAACTTTACCAGAATGTTCCTTGGATGATCCTCTTCAAAAATTGTTCAGGAAATTTTGATTGGATAAGATCCACTGGATCAATAAAATTTAGGTGAGCAGTTTAGGGCCATTCTTGTCCTCTTGTTTTTAGCTCCACTGGCCGAAGGCCAGCGAGCTATTGTCATGGCGGAGTGTCCGTAGTGCGTCCGTCCGTTGGTGCGTGCGTCCGTGCGTAAACTTTTTATGCCCCCGATAGGGAGGCATAATAAATTTGACTTGTCCGTCCGTCCGTCTGTCCGTCCGTCCGTCCGTCCGTCATTCCGTCCAAAAACTTTAACATTGGCCATAACTTCTAAATCAAAGCGGTGTCGGGGGCATTGTCATCTTACAGTGACAGCTCTTGTTCTTTAAACATCTCCTCCCAAACCAATGGGTGGATTTTAACGAAACTTAGTAGAAATGATCCTTGGGTGGCCTCCTTCTTAATTGTTCAAAGAATTTTGATTGGCCCCCAAATATGGGCGTGGCATTTTTTCACGTTGAAATCTTTAAAAATCTTCTCCTCCAAAACCTTTGGGCTGATTTCAATGAAACTTGGCATGGATGTTCTTTGGGTGACCCTTTACTTAAATTGTTCAAGAAATTTTGATTAAGCCATAAATATGGGCTGGCAGGGCGGGGCTTATTTTGAGCCCGGAATCTTTGAACGACATCTCCTCCTGAACCATTGGGCCGATTTCAATGAAACTTTATCAGAATGTTCCTTGGGTGACCCTTTACTTAAATTGTTCAAGAAATTTTGATTGGTCTATAAATATGGGCGTGGCAGGGCGGGGCTTATTTTGAGCCCAAAATCTTTGAACGACATCTCCTCCTGAACTACTGGGCCGATTTCAATGAACCTTTATCAGAATGTTCCTTGGGTGACCCTTTACTTAAATTGTTCAAGAAATTTTGATTGGTCTATAAATATGGGCGTGGCAGGGCGGGGCTTATTTTGAGCCCAAAATCTTTGAACGACATCTCCTTCTGAACCACTGGGCCGATTTCAATGAAACTTTAACAGAATGTTCCTTGGGTGACCCTTTACTTAAATTGTTCAAGAAATTATGATTTGACTAAAATATGGGGGTGGCAGGGCGGGGCCTTTTTCGTGCCCCAAATTTTCAAACGACATTTTCTCCTCAACAACTTGGTTGATTTCAATGAAACTTTACCAGAATGTTCCTTGAGTGTCTCTTTTCAAAAGTTATTTGCTAATTTTTGATAGGCCTATAAATTTGGGTGTGGCAGGGCGGGGCTTATATTGAGGCCAAAATCTTTGAACGATATCTCCTCCGGAACCACTCAGCCAATTTCAATGAAAATTTACCAGAATGTTTCTTGGGTGACTATTTACTTAAATTGTTCAAGAAATTTTGTTTGGTCCATAAATATGGGCATGGCAGGTGGGGCATATTTTGAGCCCGGAATCTTTGAACGACATCCTCTGAACCTTATGTTTTGATAAGATTGGTCAAGGGTTGCAGGTTCATTGTGATTGAGTATTTTGGTGCAATATAGACCAGAACCATTTAATCATTACTTATTAGGTCTTTGGAGATTTTGGAGTGTTAATATATTCATTTAAAGTAAGCTTTATTTAATAAAAGTCTAAAGCTTTTAAAGCCAGTGGAGCGATACAGGCCCTCTTGGGCCTCTTGTTTGGTATGTATTATCATCTAGTGGGCCCCTACCAAGTTTGTTCATATCAAGACCCTTGGGTCATATTTGGGCTCCACCCGGGCGCATCCCTTTCAGCTCATCTGAGCACGAAGAGTGAAAATAGGAAAACCTTCAAAAATCTTCTTTTTTGAAACCAGTAGGCAGACAGCTTTCATATTTAGTATGTATCATATTATGGACCTCTTCCAAGTTTGTTCATATCAAGACCCTGGGATCACACTTGGGGTCCACCCGGGTGCATCCCCTTTTACATAGAATCAAAGAGCAAAAAGGCATATCTGCCTTGCTCTTCGCTGAAAACGTTCCATGGTATTGATCTTAGGCAATTATCTTCTTTTTGACATCTGCCTATCTAATTAATGTGATGTCCCAGGGGTCAAAGAGACTCAGGTGAGCGATCTAGGACCATCTTGGACCTCTTGTCTATATGGTATATAGTGGAAGCTTTGAATATCATTTTCAACATCAGTAGAACCCAAAATATCTAAAAATCTAGTATAAACTTTGGTTTGCTATAACAAGAATTTCAAGCCTGTGGAGGGACTCGAGCCATTCATGGCTTTCTAGTCTTTCGTGATCTAAAATTATTGTCTTTGACTCTATATTGTATATTTATTATGAAACAAAATATTTATAATGAATTAATCTAAAAAAAAAAAAAAAATTAAAATGTATACTTAAACATGAGCATAATTTTTTCGAAAGATCGAATTTGGGTTAACTGGGGTCCAAAACTAGGTCACGGGGTCAAATCTTAGAAAAACCTTGTATGCACTCTAGAGGCCACAATTTTTGCCTGATCAACCTAAAATTTGGTCAGAATGATTGTCTTGATTAAAGCTTGGATGAAACCGAAATTGGGTCATCTGGAGTCAAAAACTAGACCACAGGGTCAAATCTTATCATGAAATTTGGTCAGAATGATTGTCTTGATGAGATCTCGGACAAATTTGAAATTGGGTCAACTGGGGTCAAAATCTAGGTACCGATGTCAAATCTAAGAAAAACATTGTATGTACTCTTGACGCAACATTTTTTGCCCAATCAACCTGAAATTTGGTCGAATGATTGTATTGTTGAAATCTTGGACGAATTAGAAATTTGGTCATCTGGGGTCACAAACTAAGTCACGGGGTCATATCATAGAAAACCTAAGTCAACCTGAAAATTGGCAAAAAAGGATTCTCTATTTGTATAGAAACAACAGCATTGTTTAGCTTAGTGACATTCATTCATCATCCTTTTCTAAACCTACTTATACATATTTTAAACAGTTCATTCAGGTATGCGATTTAGGGAAATATTATGCGAAATATTTCTACTACTGGATCGTTTTCAATGCAATAATCAATTTCGTTAATTTTACATTTCTTTTGGTTAATGAAGAGATGCTAAGTCATGATCTTAAGCTGAATGACACGCTCACTCCTTTGAACTGTACAATGATTTTCTGAACAGATCCCGGGGTTGATTTTCTTTTTCCGCAAATTATATCTTCTTTGCTTGAAATGCGAGGAAGTGCTTCTATGAGGGTCGTATTTCCTTTGTCGCTACTTTAGTTTCAACTGGCTTTATAGTCTAGATTTTTTGTTAACGGACATACCAGTTGTTTGAGTTAAGTATGTGCATTATTTACTCGGTCCTGCAGAGCGGTAATGCACTGCTGAATGACAGAGCTATCGGAAATTACGTATTTAACAAGTTGTCTTTTGTACTAGTCGATAAACTGCAGCATGTAATCTGTCGCATTGATTAGTGTTGCGTATTTTTTCATGGTCACAAGGCTTTCCCCAATGAACATTTTATTGATTTCATTTTTTAACACGCACATATCGTTGTCTTTTAACCTAAAAAGAACCCCATACGGTAAGGAACCCCATACGGTAAGTGAGTGGTTGTGTATGCCGCAAGGTAAATTTCGCAAACAAATGAAAATTCTCGACATTGGCGATTTTGACCGGAAAGGCATGTTATGATAACTTGAATAGCTCTCATGCCTGATTGAATGAAAGATTTATTTTTTGTCACAGCCTTCGTTTTTAGCTCCACTGGCTGAAAGCCACTGGGGCTATTGTCATGGCGTTGTGTCCGTCGTGCGTCCGTCCGTACGTGCGTCCGTGCGTCTGGTCGTAAACTTTTTCTTTAACAATCTTCTCCTCAGAAACTACTGGATGGATTTCAACCAAACTTCACAGGAATGATCCTTGGGTGACCCTCTTTCAAAGTTGTTCAAGAAATCCAATGAAAAACATGGATTTAATGGGCGTGGCTAATTTCCAAATATGGTAAAAAGTGACTTTCCCAGGTTCTTATTGATGGATATCAACCAAATTTTACATGAATACTCCTTGGGTGACCCTTTATCGGTCTACAAAAAATTATTGTGATCGGATGAAAAATATGTATTTTATGGGTGGAGGTCATTTCTCTATATGTTATATAGTGGAAACTTTGAAAATCATTTTATCAGAATCTAACCGATAGATATCAACCAAATTTTACATGAATGATCCTTGGCTGACCCTTTATCAGTTTACCAAAAATTATTGTGATCGGATGAATAATATGTATTTAATGGGCGGAGGTCATTTCTGTATATGTTATATAGTGGAAACTTTGAAAATCATTTTCTCAGAATCTAACTGATGGATATCAACCAAATTTAACATGAATGATCCTTGGCTGACCCTTTATCAGTCTACCAAAAATTATTGTGGTCGGATGGAAAATATGTATTTTATGGGCGGAGGTCATTTCTCTATATGTTATAATATTGGAAACTTTGAAAATCATTTTCTCAGAATCTAACTGATAGATATCAACCAAAATTTACATGAATTATCCTTGGCTGACCCTTTATCAGTCTACCAAAAATTATTGTGATCGGATGGAAAATATGTATTTTATGGGCGGATGTCATTTCTCTATATGTTTTATAGTGCAAACTTTGAAAATCATTTTCTCAGAATGTTACTGATGGATATCAAGCAAACTTCATTAGTATGATCCTTGGTTGATCCATTATCATTCAGCCAAAAATTATTGTGATTTGAAGAAAAATATGTCTTTTATGGGCGGAGGTAATTTCTCTATTTGTTATAATAGTGGAAACTTTGAAAATCTTTTCAACATCAGTAGAAGCCAAAATATCTCAAAATCTAGTAAAAACTTAGATTTGCTATTACAAGAAATTCAAGCCTGTGGAGCGACACAAGCCATTCATGGCTTTCTAGTTTGCTCCACTAGCCGAAGGCTACTGGAGCTATTGTTATGGCGTTGTGTCCGTCGTGCGTCCGGTCGTAATTTTTTTCTTTCAAAATCTTCTCTGAAACTCCTGGATGATTTTAAACTCAACTTCACAGGAATGATCCTTGGGTGGCTCTCTTTCAAAGTTGTAAGAAATTTTGATCCAATGAAAAACATGGATTTAAGAGGCGTGGCAAATTTCCAAATATGGTAAAAAGTGAGTTTTCGAAAATTCTAATTGATGGTTACCAATTAAATATTACATGAATGATCCTTGGGTTACCCTTCATCAGTCTACAAAAAATATTGTGATCGGATGGAAAAAATGTATTTTATGGGCGGAGGTCATTTTTATATATAGTGGAAACTTTGAAAATCATTTTCTCAGAATATATCAACCAATTTTCACTTGGCTGACCCTTTTGTGTTTCTTTATCTGTTTACCAATAATTATTGTGATTAGAAGAAAAATTTGTTTTTATGGGCGGATGTCATTTCTAAAAATGTTATATTGTGGAAATTTTGAAAATTATTTTCTTAGAATGTTACTTTTTGATGAAAAATATGTCTTTTTGTCATTATGTCATTTCTCCATATGTTATAAAGTGGAATCTTTGAAAATCATTTTCAACATCTGTAGAATCCAAAATATCTAAAAATCTTGTCAAAACTTTAATTTTCTATTATAAGAATTTCAAGCTTGTGGAGCGACACAAGCCATTAATGGGTTTCTAGTTACACGGAATGTTAGAGCGAAAAGTCATATTGAATCTAAGAGCGAAAAGGCTTATTCTTTTTGCTCTTGGCTAAAAACATTCCATTTTATTGAACGTATGTAGAAATTATCTCCTTGTTGACATCTGCCTACTTAATAAATGTGATGTCCTAGTCCCAGGGATCAGAGAGACTAAGGTGGGCGATCTAGGACCATCATGATCCCCGTGTATAAATGTTCTAATTCTATGAATGAAGCAAACTTTGTGAGATATTCTTGAGTTGGTTTGCGTTTACAAATCTTTCGCTTTGCAACTAGGGCGCTTGCGTCAACGGTCACATAGCGAAGTGTTAAAAGGCCTCTTACCTGTACGTCATTTAGCGTCGTCTGGAAAAGTGAGAGCTCACTAGGTGCAATTGTATTATCCGAACTATAATTTTTAGCTCAACTGGCCGAAGGCCACTTGGGCTATTCTCCTGGCGCTGTGTGCGTCGGGTCGAATTCTCTGTCACGGCGTCAACAATTTCTTTAAACGACATCTAAACTTCTGAATCAAAATCAACCAAACATGGCAGAAATATTCCTAGGGTGGTCCCTTGTAAATTTGCTAAAATGGAAAGGATCCGTGCCGTATCACAGGAAAAGGGGCCTTTATGACAAATTTCTTGTTAACACTTTGGAAGCCACAAATATGGCCCAATCGTCATGAAACTGTAAAAATGTTTGTTAGGTCATGAGGATGTATTCTTGAAAATGCTATATCAGGGGCCTTGATGAAAAATTTCTGATTCTTTAGTGATCCGAGTAGGCGTGGCTAATTTCCATATAAATGTATGGTAATAGGTGGCTTTTCTCAGAAAATAATTGATGGATATAAACCGAACTTCACATGAATTATCCTTGAGTGGCCCTCTATCAGCCTACAAAAAATATGGTGATCAGATGAAAAATGTGTTTTTTATGGGCGGAGGTCATTTCTCTATATGTTATATAGAGGAAACTTCGAAAATCATTTTCTCAGAACCTCACATATGGATAACAACCAAATTTCACTGGAATGATTCCTTAGTGATCCTTTATACAAGTCCATAAAAAATATTGTGATCAGATGATAAATATGTGTTTTATGGGCGGAGGTCATTTCTCTATGTTATATAGTGAAAACTTTTAAAATCATTTTCTCAGAATCTAACTGATGGATATCAACAAAATTTCACTGGAATGATTCTAAAGTGATCCTATATTAATCTACAAAAAATATTTTGATCAGAGGCAAAATAGGTTTTTATTGTCAGAGGTCATTTCTTTTGATATGGTGTAATATCAAATATAGGGTTAAACAACTTTTTCAAAGTTTAAACAGATAGATCTCAACCAATTATCATGGGAATTTTAATTCTTTGATGTTGTATCAGGCTAATAAAAAAATGATTTGATTACCAGCATGCTATTTATTGCCAGAGGACATTTAAACATATAAAGTGAATATCTGATTACCCTTTTGGTATATTTTAAAAGACTTTTAAACTCATTAAATTAAATAGCTGTAAAGATTGTAGGTTAGATGGAATTTAAGCTTTGTTGGAATCCAAATGTTTAGAAATATTAGGTGAAATAGGGAGCCTGAGATATCCCCTGAGAGTTTAGTTGAACGAAGGGTGACTCTGCACAAAGAGGACAACCAGTGTAAAGTGTCCTACTGAGGTTCAGAGTGGGGTAGAAAGAGCTAAGTTGACTGCATTCTAAGCCATTGGGAAGAATAAACATATTGGATTTAATATTTTACTTCTTATTATCATAAGTTAGAATTTTATTTGATGACAAACAATTATTGTGAAGTAATACCCTTTTAGTGGTGTTTAATGAAAAGTGGAAAGATCTACAATCAAAAATTTGTGGACAAAGTACCAGTATATTGTGCAGAAACATTCTAAAGTTGAAATTTTCATTTTTAGATTTCAAACAAATTTCACTGGAATGATCCTTGTTTTATAAAGCCTTATCATCCTCTTATAATCATTATCAGGATATTCAGGCCTGTGGAGCGAATCAGGCGCTCAAGTGCCTCTAGTGTGTTTGGTTATATCCCCAACCCCAAGCAGCCGTAACTTTGCAATTACTTGAGCAACCTGGATTTAAGTCTTTAACAAATGCCGACATAGCTTGTAGTCTAGACTGTTGGGTGGTACAGTTAGGGAACATTTCCTTACTCAAGCTTGCTTTTTGCATTCTTCTCATTTGTGAGCTTCCTAGATGGTTTGGATCGGCTTGTCTGGTTACACTCCATGCTGCACCAAGCTGGTCATAAAAGTCCCGCATCCCAAGAAAAGATTTGGTGTCCCCATCTGTAGTGAGGGTTCGTACAATAATATTGTCCTCATGCAGTTGACTGGCAACACCAAATGCCCTCAGCCGTTCAAATTGAGTACCCATATAGCTAATGTTAGCTGTACAACCAGAGTGCCCTGCTGGACATTGAACCTCAAATCCTTGCAGCAAAGTTTGTTTTGGATTGCGAGTCCGACGACATACTTGTAACTGGTATGGTTTTCAATGACAACCGCATATGCCGTGACGCAGCTTGGCCCGGCATGTTGGAGGAAACCATCCTGTTGGCATTTTATCTGCAATCCATGGAAACGTCAAATTGTTTCGGGGCTGTCGAACCACTGGCTTCATTATGTCGAATAACCATCTTCCTCTTTTCTGCCATATTGGTCTACTCTCTGCCGCAGCTGAAGAGTTGCTAGATTCAGGTTTGTTCAAATAATTACGAACTCTTGCAGGGCTTAAATTGTACAGGCTTCTTCTGCGACATGTAGCATTTCACCAAATATTTCTTTCTTTTCTTGGCATTTTGATAATTTAGTTTCCAATTTTTTCCACAATTATATTTCATTACTTTTTTGTCATGGCTGAATTTGAAATTATTGTCTATAATTTCTGGGAAGTGAAGTTAAAGATCGATGAAATACATTCTAGATTTTGAAACGACTTTTATAGTGTCCAGAAGGAAAATCAATAATTGTGACATGTTGCAATTCCTCTTATCGTAGACTGGCAGTGATATATCGACCAATCTAAAGTGTTAATTATAACACCTTTGGAGAGTTGAAACTTATTGGATGAACGAAATGTATTTGAAAACGACATTTCTTGTCATATTTTACATTTATTAGCACGTTCAAATACGTTTTTACGGTGCAGTGATAAAATTTTAAATGAATTATTAAAAACGATGAATCTTTTTGATATTGATTTTGTCTATATACAGAAATATATCAAATACTTTTTGTGAAGTTTGTCAAAAGAATTTATAGAATTTTTCGACGTACCACGTTTGTCTTTAACAATAACAATAAAGCTAAACTTAAAATATTCTTGCCTTGTATGGATGTTTTGGGTTAGGAGATTTGACTGGCATTTTTTTCAAATTCTGAACGTGGTTTATAGAAGAAAAACTTTTCAGAAGATGACATCTCTATAATCGTTTTATCGGAAAAATGGCGTTTATGAATCTGTCCTCTTCAGCAAGCTTTTGAAGGCACCATTCTATGCAATATTTTAGCACTTATCATTTGGCAGTACTGTGTCTTGCGTCCACCCGATCCCAGTTTTAGTCTTAATTTTGCAATATGCGGCAAGGAAATTTTCACACCAAAGTCATTAACCTAAATATCTCGTAGTGTCTGGGTTGATATTTCTTATGCAGCTCCAATCTTATATGCAATACCTTCTGTGCCTGCAATGGAAATTAAGTAATAAGGAAGTTATGGCCATTGTTAAAGTTTTTGAACAGAATGACGACCGGACGGACGGACAAGTCAAAAACTATATGGGCATAAAAAAGACAAATCATACTGAAACAATTTGCTGATTAACACTTGTCCAAATGACAATATTTTATGGTGGTCCAATTTGAAAGAAGTTGCAGACGACAAAATAAATTATATCAAATTTAGAACACATTAAATACTCACAATGATTCCTTCCCCAGACTGTATAAAATGCTGGTGCAGAAAGGGACAAATTGTCTGGAGGTCCCATATGATTTTGATATGAAAACATAATTATATGATTAATTGTCAGTTCAGAACAAATGACATTGTGTTATAAAAGTACAAGTGATTGGTTTATTGTTCATTGCAATTATACAAAGTGCATAGCAGTTATTAATTTGACATTTTGAGTATATGACAAGTTTTACTTTTTTAATACTATTTTGAATTGACATAGATTTAAAGCCGCCGTCATAGCGCAGTTGGTAGCGCGTCGGACTGTCAATCTAGAGTTCGCGGGTTCGATCCCCGACGGCGGCACTCATTCTTTCCGACTATTTGTCTTTCACCAATGGGTTGATAATCGTAGACCTATGTGAGATAGCGGCTGGAGGCTAGGAAAGAATGTGGTGGTTGTACTGGTGAGAGAAATACCAGGAATCCATTGTTAGGTGCTCCAGCCGCCGCGATATAACTGAAATAATGTTGAAAGCGGCGTTAAACTCCATTCAATCAATCAATCAACATAGATTTAAATAGGAGTTTTGACAAAATTGATGGGAAGTAATATAAATATCGCAAATTTTATCCGAACAGAAATTTATCAATATTGCATATCCTTCATTTGAAAAAAAAATAAATAAATAAAAAAAATCCATACTTTTCTCTTTTTGTCTTTTTTTTTTTGGTGTCTTCACAGGTCTAAAATTCCACATCGGCATTATATGTCTTAGAATGATTTATTTGATTTGAATGAATTTGAAAATGTGATCATTTTGTATAATTTCCAAGTTTATTTTTTTCTCTCAATGACTTCGGTGTTTCTACAGACTCTACTCTTTAGAGCTCTGTAGATAGAAAGTATATACAGTCAAACCTGTCTTAAGCAAGCACCCAAGGGACATTCAAGAAGCGCTTGCTTAAGACAGGTGCTCGCTTAATACAGGTCAATTTCAGTGTAATTGTGTCATTTGGGAACTCGGTGACCGCTTGCTTAAGACAGGTTGCTTGCTGAATACAGGTGGCCACTAACACAGGTATGACTGTACTTAAATATACTTCATACAGTGTGATTAGGGTTTTAACTCTCACATTTCGATGAATCCAACAAATACTTTTTCAACGATTGAAAAAAATTTCTAAGTCATAGCTGCAAAAATCCACAATTTTACTAACATATTTGAAAGTGTTAAGCGTCTAATTGTTTCTTGAAGAAATCAAAAACTATTTATAGCTGTGTATATAAGTTTTAAGCATAATTTATTTAAGGGAGGTAATAAATATAGCTAATTTTGTTCATCCAGAACAAAATTAGCTGTATTTACCTCCCTTAAATTTTACTCTTAACTCATCGCACTCATTTAAATTCATTTCGAAAACATTCCTTTATCATTCACCGTGACAATATCAATGATATTAACTTTTGCTATTTCAACAAAGCTGTACATCACTTAATAAAAAAATGAGTTTTGAATAATTTCAGAGCGGTTTGGACAAATTCAGTGCTTTAAGTGCTACATATAGATACAACATCGCACTTAGCAGATTTTTGAGAATAACTCAATAGGATTGACAGTGGATTCGACAATGTTAATAGTGTTATTTTTCATGCCCATACAATTATCTAGTTTCAGAAAATTTTCAGTCAAAAATGAGAACAGTTCTATATAGCAAACCCAGGTGTATTTGTTTGAACATAATTGCTGCTTCATCATGGTGGCTGGTATACCTACCGAGAATTCCTATCATTTCACACACAAGTACAGCCAAAATGTATCGTGTCACCACAGCTTTTTTCCAATGATATGTTTTTTAGATGTAAGGGAATATTTATTAATTTCATGGGAGTATGAAACTCTAAATATGATTGTAACAGAAAGAAGAATGTTTTTTCTGTAAATTTTAATTTCCTAAAATAGATAATACAGTGTTATATCTATATGTCAATGGCTTTACAATGAAATCTTGTGACAAAATTGTCTAACAAGCATTACTAAATCTAAAATGTAAAGGGTTTGAGCCATGGTGGAGGCTTTTTGTGTGTGTGTGTGTGTTCTTTTTATTTGTTAGTTTGAATGGCAGTTATTTTGTGGCGACTCGAAATTGTATTTGCAAATATTTTTAATAATTTTGCAGATAACCGGGATTCCAAAATGGACTATTACATGACAATTTTATCAACAAAGAAGTGAAATGATCAATATAAAACAACTACATATTTTGACACACTCAATCCTCTCAAAATCATTAACTCGATGTACTTGTCCTCCTCTAGCTGTCGACGGGCCACGAATCAAAATTCATTCATTCATTCATTCTTCTAGCGTGCTACTTCTTTAACTTTCAAAATATCATTGAAATAGTTTAGATCTCTATCGACCCCAGTCAGAGGCTTGGCCTTTTTTCATATTATTTTTTTTTTAAAAAAAAAACCGTCACTGTAAGATGACAATGCAACCAACACCGCTTTGATCGTCAAACCCGGTGGCGGCAAATATCCTTTCCGACGTTTGTCTCTCACCAATGGGTAGATAATCGTAAACATATGTGAGATAGCAGTCGGAGGCTAGGAAAGGGTGTAATGGTAGTACAGGTGAAAGAAATACCAGGAATCCATTGTTAGGTGCTCCGGCCGCCGCGATATAACTTCGAAATTGTTGAAAACCCATTCAAACAAACAAACAAATTGATCGTCAAAAGGTCAAGGTCATCTAGGAGTCAAGTTCATCAAGATTCAAGGTCAATGCCTACAAGAGGTAATGTGCATAGGAATGTTGTACTAAAATATGTACTGAATATGTTCAGTAAATATGTACTGAATATGTTCAGTAATAAGGAAGTAAGTTATGGTCAATGTTAGATTTTTCAGACGGAATGACAGATGGACAGACTGACAGACGGACAAGTAAAAAACTATATGCCACCAAATCTGGGCCATAAAAAACATGAGCCACGATGGCTCTATATTGCTCACCTGAGTTTCTACAGCCCTCTTTTGATATCTTAAAGTAAAATACAAGGGCAGATAACTCAAGATGCATGATTCGTCATGGAAGCGTCATAATAACGAACATGTGTTAATGGGTTATTAATCATATCTTTGAAGCATCAGACCAATTCCTTCAGATCTGATCAGATTTGCTTGGACCCGGAAATGGTGACGATGGCGGTGCTTAACTAGATTCTGTAAAGCTGTCACTTTGTGAAGCTACGGATTCAAGCAAGCGTCGTGTATGTGTTTTCAGTTGCATCGCCAGAAGCGCTGTTTACTCTATATTAAACTTAACAGTTCCTGGCGTCCTCCTAAAATGGAGGTTTTGCACAATACTGTGAAGCATCTGCTTACTGTAGTATCACACAATTTTTTCTTGATGTGTTAAACCGTCTTGGTCTTCAAATGGTGTTTCTTTAGCTGAAGAAACACCACAAAAGTCTTCACAACTTTTCATCATATGTCCTGCCATCTCCAACAATTGTTGAGAACACAAAACAAATGTATCGTCTGACTTATGATATACCATATAAAATGTAAAGCAGTTAAACATATCTCAAAACATCAACAAACACGAAATAAATGCTTCTATCTCCATTGCGATTTTATAGGAATAAAGAAACAAGAGGGCCATAGTGGCCCTAAATCGTTAACCTGAGTTAACTGTCTGACCATGCCGTGTATTATAAAGTTGATACTTACACAGAGAACAAGAAAGAAGAAGAAAGAATATTAAGTGAAATGGGAAGGATATGATTTAAAAATTTGCATCTTGTGTACCCGCTTCTGACTTGAAAAATATAGGACGAGTTTTTACTTTATAATTAAAAGCGACTCAAAAACAGCTAGATTTTTGGATAATAATCTAAATAGATACCGTTGTTTTTAGCTCACCTGAGCACAAAGTGCTCAAGATGAGCTATTGTGATCGTAGAATGTCCGTCCAATTTAGTTAATGTGATGTCCCAGGGTCTAAGAGAATCAGGTGAGCGATCTAGGACTTTCACGATCCTCTTGTTTTAGACAGCCTTTGGATACTGATTTTAGTTGGAAAGTATCGCTTACTGAACTTAGTTTGGAGAAAAATAAATTGTCTGAAGAATCTATGTACGTTTTTTCCCCTATTTGCTCGGACACAATTATTGACGGACTACGCGCGCTAACATTGAGGAAGCTTGAAGTAGATAAACATGGTCAAATATTTATTCCGTTTTTGATTTATGTATTTGTTAAAAAAAACCCATATATTGACAATTTCTGTTACTATACATTTTGAAAGTGAAGCAAAATGACGACTAGGAACATTTTTACCAAATAATGAAGACGTGGAAAACTATAATATGGATCAGCTAGAAAAGAAATCGAACACTGAAAATCGAATTATTTCAGTAAACGACTTTTTAATATCTAAAACTCTTGGGTTTCCTATAAAGAAAAGGCAAAAGAAGAACATCTCTCGGTACAGTTGGTGAGCCCAGTAAACCAAGCCGATAAACAGCGAGACAGGCTAATCCTTATGATTGCTTCTGTTTCTTTTTCTGGGAAAATGAAGAAAAAATAAGAAAAAATATATAACTTACTTTTTCTTGTGGATCGAAATGCTGTTTCATGTTTGATTTCAATTTGCGTTGATAAATGTCAAAAAAACCAAGTAGTGATGTTAAAAGCACTACTTCGTCCGACCCAAGGGTGACGCTCTTACACTTGCTTACATCAAATCTTCAATCTACAAACGCTTTGCTTTTATCGCTAATGTTCATGTACACTCGACCGTTATAGGCTCTCACGGTCATTTCTTTGGAGCGCCCAAGGTGCTTGATATTTATATTGTCCATCTTTTCCCGTTATTTAAACAAATCCACTAGCCATGATATGTTCAAAAGTTATGATGTAACCCACCTAAATCTAACAATCCATCCCCATCCCCAGCAACTCGTGTTCCCCTAATCTAACGACACCCCCCCTTTCATCATAACATTTCTAAAAAAAAAATAACGAAAAGCACATGAAGACCACCAATATTTTCAGAGTCCACTCAAAACATCATAAAAAAAAAAAGAAAGAAAAAAAACAGAACGAAATCGAAAATGTCAAGTCCTTTCATAAACGAAACGCAAAAAAGAAAGAACATTTACGAAGGAGGGTGTAACGAGAGATGTCTTGTTTGGTGGTTTTATAGGCAAAATTTTTTCGAATATTCAAATTAACTGATATTTGAATGTTGAAATAAAACACGCAGCCATGGAAATTTCTTATATAAACGAAAAAAAAAAAATGAAAAAAAATACATAGTCTTTCTATCCACATAAATATATTTATTATGAACCAATTACTAATCAAATCCACACTCATCCTAGACTTGTTCTACTGTCGACTATCATAAAAGCCGACAGGTAGTCACCAAAGACCGATGACTTGTATTCGCCTTTTTAGTTTTTAGCGTCACTGGCCGAAGGCGGCAAGCGAGCTATTGTCATGCCCGTCGTGCGTCCGTCCGTGCGTAAACTTTTTCTTTCAACATCTTCCCCTCCCACACTAATGGGCGGATTTTTACGAAACTTAAGCATGTGTGCTGATTTATGAAGAATGAGACAGTTGAAAAACAGACTCCGCAGATTAAAACGGTTTATATCAGTGAAAAAGAATTAATTTATCTGATTTGATCTTCGTTGTGTAACGCTTGTGTAATTGTTGTTGTTGTTGTTGTTCAGAATATGAAAAGCGATTATATGTGTTTTAGCACCCAGAAATTTTCGACCCATTCTTAAATTAACTGTTATTCAAACCTTTGAATTAATTTATTTTTTTTTAGATAAAATCATATCTTCACAAACATCCACACACATATAGATTATAATCCTTGCTTTTCTTATTGCTCGACAGTTTTGTTGATGAGTTATAACGCACCAAACATGATTCGTTCTTTAACCTTTTCATACATCTTAGAATTTTAAAATAGTTATCTTACATCTTATAGTCTTTCCGTTACCAGCCGCCACCATAGCGCAGTTGGTTAGGCATAAGACTTCCAATCTGGAAGTCATGGGTTCGATCCCCGGTGGCGGCAAATATCTTTTCCGACATTTGTCTCTCACCAATGGGTATATAATCGTAAACCTATGTGAGATAGCAGTCGGAGGCTAGGAAAGGCTGTAATGGTAGTACAGGTGAAAGAAATACCAGGAATCCATTGTTAGGTGCTCCGGCCGCCGCGATATAACTGAGATTGTTGAAAGCGGCGTTAAACCCAATCAAACAAACAAACTTTCCGTTACCATCGAAATCAGGGTTTGTAAGGAAATTTGATTCTTTTGAAAACTTTTTTTAAGAGATTCATCCAAGAAACATCCCTGCCGAGTTTCAACTTGATTGGCCTTGTATTTCAGGAGAAGAAGGTTATTAAAGAAATGTTGACGGACGGACGGTGAGTGATCACAATAGCTCACCGTGAGCACTTTGTGCTTCGGTGAGCTAAAAACAAAATACAAAACATGTTCGTTCAACAACCAACTTATCGATGTGATGAAGCATCTCAATCCCTTTATTTTTAGAAAGGGACTGCAGAAATCCCTAAGAAGTTGCTTTGAACGAGAAGGTAGTTAAGAACGTATTAAGAAACGTTTCAAACTATTTATAGTACTTGTAATGATCCCATTTATTTAGACAAGTCTTTACTTCATGGTGGGAAAGCTGTTTTTGAGAACAGAACTCTAAGAAGGGCCCCGCTTCGTGTATCACTAGAATTAGACTACTGTCGGACGTACGAACGGACAGACGCACGACGAACACAGCGCCATGACTATATAGCCCCAATAGCCTTCGGCCAGTGGAGCTCAAAATATGGATTAGTTACTCAGATCTTCATTTTTATACGGAGGCGGACGTATTTTGGCGTCATCTTCTCCGTCTGTCCGTCCGTACGTCCGTCCACTTTTCTTGTCAACGCAACTCCTTTTAAGTTTCTGGCTGGATCTTCTTGAAACTTAATCAGTGTTATCACCTCAATTAGTAGATGTGCATGAAGGAAGGATTTTATGGTTCTTTGATTTTGCCTGAGTTATGCCCCTTAAAAACTTAGTCTCTGGGGCTTATTGCCTCAGTTATGCCCCCCTAAAATTTAGTCTCTGGGGCTTATTGAAATTGAAGCCTTATGAATGCAACTCTTACTAAGTTTCTGACTGGATCTAAATGAATCTTGGTGGATGTTATAACCGAAATTGTTAGATGAGCATGAAGTAAGGATTTTATTTTACCCTAAATAATGAACCCTTAAAACTAAGTATCTGGGGCTTATTGAAATTGCAGTCTTTTGAACGCAACTCCTCCTTACTTTTTATCTTTATTTAAATGAAACTTGGTCAATGTCGTCACAATAATTTGTAGATGTACATGGATCAAGGATTTTATGGCTCATTTATTTCCCTGAATTATGCCCCCTTAAATCTTAGTGTCTAGGCTTATTGAAACTGCAGCATTGTGAAGGCAACTCCTCCTAACTTTTTGTCTTGATTTAAATGAAATTTGGTCATTTTGAATTTGGTTCTGTCGAAATAAGTAGTGTCTACAATTATTTTCGTGAAACAGCAGCAAAGTGGCGGCGTATTTTGTGACTATAGCACTCTTGTTGGGGTTATTATTGTCTGCTCCTCAACGTCGCATCTTCCTGGCTTTCATCTTCTTGGAGGCCCCCAGCTGGGCGGGGGGGGTAGAAATAGTCGGCTGCTGCCCATGTAGTCAATGGTATGACCCCTAACAAATGGGCCCGCCTGTTTGCCGTGGGTGGAGACTCGTAAGGCCGGAAAAGAGGGTCCTGGTAGTTGAGGGAAGCCCAGGGATCTCCAGCTTCTCAACACGCTGCTTTGGCCTCGGCTTCGGCTGAAACGGGAGCCTAGATGGGCCCGGTCTAGGCAATCGGCTGGTCGTTTTAGACTGGGGCATCTAATATTGTCATATGAAATATTTTGTTATATTAAAGATGTTCAGTCATGATTCTGATGACACATTACTTAACAATTTGTTGTACCGAATTTCTTTGAAATCACTTTGGTATGAAAGTCATTGTTGTACTAAGTGCAAAGGTTTATATGCCCGTGTCACTCATATTTTGTATTTTAACAGTATTTTAGTCCTTGTCTATATAGGCTCATGGGCTAATCGGGTTGAATGGATTTTTTGATTTGGCATCATTTGCACGGCTTGATTCTAAGTTAGGAAATTGTTCGTGCGATCGCTGTTAGGTCATTTTGTCATTTTAGCTCGAGTATACTATCCGGGTAGCCCTGGCATGGGGGGCTGGAAACCCGCCCTTTCATGTCCCCTTGTAGGACTCCGTGGAGGGTGGTGGCCCCGGATAGTGAATTTTAATTAAACGAACATGGACACCCAATCAAAAAAACGAAAAAACGAAGACGGATCTATTGAATGGGAAACAGGTACGACCCTCTATCAGTCTACAGCCATACGACTAAATACGCCAACTTTTCAAAGGTTTATAGTTATAGACTCTACTGACAGTGACAAAACTCTCACAAAACTTTCCCCTTTCGTAATTGATAAAGTGATTAAATCAATAATTGGTGAGCCAAAATCTATTAAGAAATTAAGATCTGGTAGCCTTCTTGTTGAAGTTGAAAAGCCTGCACATTATGAAATTCTCATGAAAACTGACACCTTCTTTAACATTCCTGTAACATGCACACCGCATTCGACCCTTAATACGTCAAGAGGAATCATTCGATCTCGAGACTTAGAAAATATACCGGAATCTGAAATCTTAGAAGAACTTAAAAGTCAAAACGTTAATGCAGTTAAGCGAATTACTGTTTTCAGAGATGGTGAAAAGAGAAACACAAATACCTTTATTCTTACTTTCGGCTCGGCTATTCTACCAAAATCTATAAAAGTAGGTTACCTTCGATTAAATGTTGATTTATACATCCCAAACCCCTTACAGTGTTACAGGTGTTTCAAATTTGGACACCATGAGAAAAAGTGCAGGGCTGGTGAAGGAGATTTATGCCGCCGTTGTGGTAAATTAGAAGATCAACATCGTTCTATCCACTGCACAGATGACATGAAATGTTTGAATTGTGGTGGGGAACATGCTTCTACTTCACGAAAATGTCCCGTATGGCAAAAAGAAAAAGAAATTGTCACTGTCAAGTATAAAGAAGGATTATCTTTTCCAGAAGCAAGAAAAGTTGTTGAAAATAGGGTTAATCTTACTAACACTTATGCCAATGTTACCAAAAATTCAAAAACCAATAGCACGAGTAAACAAGACACCAATGGATGTGATAACTGTAAAGATCTGTTCGGAAAATTGTGTATTCTCTTTCCTGAAAAGAAAGATGAAATTTCAAAGTTATTTCCATCTCTAGCAGTTACGTCTAGTAATCCCAGTAACACAGACCAGGGAATCACTGGTAAAACATCTGAGTGTCAATCAAACTCAAGTAAGGTAACACCGGGAAAAGATAATATTTCTCTTCGAGCCGCTAAACCATCGACACATACAAGCACTGGAGAAGATGAAGTTATTAAATTAGATTTAGCTGAAATGGGAAGACGGAAGAAGGCACAAATTCAACTGGAGAAGTCAAATCCTCCGGTTGCTAAAGTGCCAGATGATAAAGATTCAAGTTCTTTTGTGAAACCTAGGAGCAGAACTTCGTCTCCTAGGGCAGCAATATCTAATCGTCAGCCAAAAGGATCTGATGATCCTATAAAACAATACAACCGTTACCACAGTCTTGAAGAAGACATGGATACGGAAAACACTGAGGAATCAGATTCTTCAAAGGAGAATAGGCAAGGTAAACATATGATAGATCTTTCACATATAAAGAAATAAAAATCATACTTCCACTTATAATAAGTATATTTTTACCCCTTAATTTAACTATGGCGAACAAAATTATTCAATGGAATTGTCGCAGCATCAAAGCCAACTTTGAAGAAATGAATCTATTAGTTTCGAATGGAAAGCCAGTGGCGGTTTGTTTGCAAGAGACTTTTCTCAAAGATTCTGACAAATTCTCTTTTAAGTATCACTCTTGCTATTTGAAGAATTTTGAAGGGAATGAGAAAGCTTCGGGCGGTGTCGGAATTATTGTTAACAACAGTGTTCCTCATCGCACCATTCCTCTTAATACATCGCTACAAGCTATAGCTGTAAGCGTATCCCTTAATAAAACAATAACCCTTTGTTCTATTTATCTCCCCCCTAGTTCTCCTATCAATCGTAGGAGACTAGACGATCTTGTCGAACAGTTACCAAAGCCTTTCATATTAATGGGAGATTTTAATTCCCATCATACGCTTTGGGGTTGTACTTATACAGACGACAAAGGTCGCACAATTGAAGATTTCTTAACAAATCATGATCTTGTTTTATTAAATGATAAATCCTCCACATATCATCATCCGGCCACTGGCTCTTATTCTTCACTGGATTTAACTGTTTGCACTCCAGACATTTTCCCGGCTTTTAGCTGGAAAGTGGACTGTGATCTTCATGGTAGTGACCATTTTCCTATTCATATTTCTGAATTAGGACCATCGGTTCAAGAACGCCCAAGGCGATGGAAACTCCATAAAGCTAATTGGGAGTTGTTCAAAACTACCTGCGAACAATCAATAAATCCACAGGCTTTTGAGGATTGTGAAAACTCTACCGAGCTTTTCACATCCTTACTATATTCGGCTGCAGAGAAAGCTATTCCTAGAACGTCGCCTGACCCTAAACACCCTAACAAGCCATGGTTTAATGAAGATTGCAAAAATGCTATAGCTGAGCGTAAGTCTGCTCTAAGGTCATTTGATTTGAGACCATCAAAGGAGAACCTGTACAAATTTAAAATTGCACGAGCGAAAGCTCGTCGTACAATTAAACAAAGTAAGCGTTCATCTTGGAGACAGTATGTCTCTAGATTAAATTCTAGATCATCTGTCAAAAAGACATGGGATATGGTGCGCAAAATCAGCGGAAAGAACGCGTCAATTGGAGTTGGTCATTTAAGAACTGACCTCAGTGACGTTTCTTCCAAGGCTGATATTGCGAATGTATTGGCAGATACGTTTGCCAAGAAGTCATCAGCATCCAATTACTCACCTGCATTTCAGAAATTTAAAGGTGATAAAGAAAAGTCAAAACTTCACTTCAGTTCCAGTCGACTGGAACATTATAATAGAGACTTTTCAGTCAAGGAATTGAAGAAGGCTTTAAAGAAGTGTCATGACACTGCTGTAGGAAATGATAATATACATTATCAATTCCTCAAACGTTTGCCCTCTCGTTCTTTGCATTGCTTACTTGAAATTTATAACCGGGTTTGGAAAACGGGAAGCATTCCAGCATCTTGGCGGGAAGCTATCGTTATTCCTATACCCAAACCAGGTAAAGATTCTACTGATCCTTCAAATTATCGTCCTATTGCTTTGACTAGTTGCATTTGTAAAACCATGGAAAGAATGGTGAATGACCGACTTGTTTGGTTTCTTGAAAAGAACAACCTAATAACGTCTGTTCAAAGTGGCTTTCGTAAACAAAGAAGCACTCTTGATCATCTTGTTCGCTTCGAGACTTTTGTTCGAGAAGCATTTATTAAGAAAGAACATGTTGTTTCTGTCTTTTTTGATCTCGAAAGTGCTTACGATACAACATGGAAGTATGGAATAATGAATGACCTCTATGATTTCGGTATTCGAGGTCGCCTTGCCTATTTCATTTCTGCATTTTTAGACGAACGTCAGTTTAGAGTCCGAGTTGGAGATACTTTGTCTGATCCCCATGGACAGGAAATGGGTGTACCCCAGGGGAGTATTTTGTCTGTGACACTTTTTAGTGTCAAAATTAACAATATTGTTAAGACTGTTTGCCCTGGCGTGGAATGTTTTCTGTATGTTGACGATTTCTGTATATGCTACAGATCAAAACATATGTATACCATTGAAAGGCAATTGCAACAGGTTTTAAATAACCTTTCTAAATGGTCAAATGAAAACGGCTTCAAGTTTTCCAAAACTAAAACGAAATGCATGCATTTCTGCCAATCTAGGAAAATGCACCTCGACCCGGAATTGAAATTAGACGGTGTGCTTATTGAAGTTGTTAAAGAATTCAAATTCCTAGGTCTCCTTTTCGACTCTAAACTGTCGTTTATATCTCACATAAATCACTTAAGTAACAAGTGCCAAAAAGCACTTAATCTTTTACGTGTTGTATCCAGTATGGACTGGGGAGCTGACAAAAAGGTTTTATTACGCCTTTATAGGGCACTTGTAAGATCAAAGTTAGATTATGGCTGTGTTGTTTATGGTTCTGCAAGACCTTCATACCTTCGCAAACTTGATACTATTCATAATCAAGGCTTGCGCCTTGCTTTGGGAGCATTTAGAACATCGCCAGTCAATAGTCTTTATACTGAAGCTAATGAACCTTCCTTAAATCTTAGAAGAAAGAAGCTCTCACTGCAATATTACTTGAAACTTAAATCAAATCCGGAAAACCCTACCTACAAATCTGTGTTTGAACCTAAATACAGACAGGATTTTGATAAAAAACCAAGTGCAGTGCCCCCATTTAGTTTCGATGCGAAGTAGATATCAACTCTCTAGATTTTGATCTAGAGGACGTGGCGATACATACAGTTTCCGATGTTCCTTTATGGACATTCAAAAGCCCCACGTTTCTTTATGATCTTGCTTCAAGCAAAAAGGATATAACTGATCCATCTGTTTTTAAAACAAAGTTTTTAGAAATTAAAGAAAACTACTCATCACACGAAGAAATATATACAGACGGTTCAAAAGATGGCGAAAGAGTTGCTTCAGCCACTATTTTAGATGGCGAAAAATATCAATTCCGCCTTCCTAATAACTCTTCCATTTTTTCTGCCGAACTAAAGGCCATTGATCTTGCACTTGATCATATGATTGCAGAACGTTCCTCTCGCTATATTATTTACACTGACTCTAAGTCAAGCATGCAAGCGATTGAGAATGAGAAAATAGACAATCCCATTATAGTCAGATTACTTGAGAAAATTGCTGACCTTGATGATATTGATCTTGTTTTTTGCTGGCTTCCGAGCCACATTGGTATTCGTGGTAATGAAGAGGCAGATAAAGCTGCCAAGGAGGCATTATCGCTAGAAATTTTACCCTTTGAAGTGCCTTTTACCGATTTTAAACCTTTGATTCATGGCTTCATTCAGGATGTCTGGAAAAACTGTTGGTCCGATCCAGCGAACCACAATAATAAATTATATTCTGTTCGTCAAGATCTTGGCGATTGGTTGTCTGGTTACAGGTCTAACCGTCGCGAAGAACTTATTTTGACCCGTTTACGCATTGGTCATACACACCTGACGCACTCCTACCTTTTAAAAGGAGAAGATATTCCAATGTGTATCCCATGTGATGCTCCTCTTACTGTCAAGCATATATTTTTAGAATGTATAGAATTTGCTTTAATTAGAGACAGGTTTTTTAAAGTAGACAGTATGAAGGACCTGTTTAACAATGTAAAAGTTGAACAGATTTTTGATTTCCTGAAGTCCATTAATTTGTTTAGAAAAATTTAACCTAGGATTATTTTGATTTCATGTTCATCTGATTTTAGTTATTTTGATTGATCTTTTGATCATTATTTCCTTTTAGACTTGTATGATTGATCTTTTGATCATAATTTCCTTTTAGACTTGTAATTATTTCCTTACATTTTTACCATAATGATGATTTGTCTTTCTTACCACGATTTGTTTTATAATGTTTTAACTAGTTAAGTATTTAAGGTATGATTGGTCATCTTTTCTTACAAGAAGTTAATTTTCAATGTTTTGCGCCCAACATGACCTTAGTTGTTGACGGGCCATAAAACAGCATTCATTCATTCATTCATTCATCTTCTTGGACCTGCAATTATAGCAATCGCTTATATAAGTAGGGTGAAAATACCGCCAGGAATAGTCGGCGACTATGAGGAACAGTCGGCGACAATGAGGAATAGTCAGCGACGATGAGGAAACGTGGTTCGTGAGGTTGGTGGTTCCATTTTCTCTGTATATTACGAAAGGGAAGAAACCTAGGTAGACTGGAGATTGTTTTTTACATTTAAAATATTATTCGTTTATATTGCGTGGATTGCAAGAAATGTAACCAAGAAAACAATATAATTCTAATTTCTATAGTAAAAAAAGATGCTCATTACTAACCTTTCAATTATTCAAGTAATCCGTATTGTTTCATCTCATAAATGTCCCAATAAAAATCATCGTCACTAAAGCTTTCGCTTCCACTACCAATATTGTTAATAATCTCCTCATTGTGTGCACACTCTATAATATGAACAAGAGGACCAAGATGGTCCTAGATCGCTCACCTGAGTCTCTATGACCCCTGGGACATCACATTAATTAGATAGGCGGATGTCAAAAAGAAGATAATTGCCTAATATCAATACCATGGAACGTTTTCAGCGTAGAGCAAGACAGATATGCCTTTTTGCTCTTTGATTCTATGTAAAAAGGGATGCGCCCGGGCAAAGCCCAAACATGACCCAAGGGTCTTGATATGAACAAACTTGGTAGAGGTCCACTAGATGATGCTACACACCATATATGAAAGCTGTCTGCCTTCTGGTTTCAGAGAAGAAAGTTTTTGAAGATTTTTATTTTTTTACCCTTCGTGCTCATAAGAGATAAAGGGATGCACCCGTGCCAAGCCCAAATATGACCCAGGGGTCTTGTTATGAACAAACTTGGAAGAGGCCCACTAGGTGATGCTACACACCAAATATTTAAGCTGTCTGCCATCTGGTTACAGAGAGGAAGATTTTTAAAGATTTTCGCTCTTTGATTCTATGTAAAAAGGGTTGGGCCCGGGCAAAGCCCAAATATGACCCCAGGGTTTTGATATGAACAAACTTTGTAGAGGTCCACTAGATGATGCTACATACCAAATATGAAAGCTGTCTGCCTTCTGGTTTCAGAGAAGAAGATTTTTAAAGATTTTCATATTTTCACCCTTTTTGTTAAGGGTAAAGGGAAAGTTAAGGGTGGATTTCATTTATTTGAACAACTTTGGTAGAGCTTGACCCAAGGAACATCCCTGCCAAGTTTCATCAAGATTGGCCCACTGGTTTAGGAGGAGAAGATGTTTAAAGAAATTGTGGACGACGCACGACTGACGACGGACATTCTACGATCCCAATAGCTCACCTTGAGCACTTCGTGCTCAGGTGAGCTAAAAAGGCAAAGCCTCGAAGGATCGCAGTCAACAACTTTTGTTGTTGTTGTTTTTAAATGTATTCCAACTGCTAACCACTCTTTACGATAAATGACTTGAATTTTAAATTGTGTTCCTTCTTTAATTAGCAGAAGTAATTCCATCTTCCCCCCGAAGCTTTTATTTCGAATTCAAATATTGGTAATTTGTACCAGCAATTATTTTTGATCTTTTTTAAACTATTTTATGAATTGCTTAACATTTAGCATTAAGTTCGCAAAAATGACAAATAATTTAAAAGACCAAAATGTGAAACATTTTTGAACTATTTCAGTAAAACAATTCATATACACCAATATATCACTTTTAATATGAACATAAAATTCCTTCAAGTAACTGTTATACAGAATATTCATTTAAATATCTTAGACAGGTACATCGTAACTGAAGTGATAATCAAACAAGAGGACCATGATGGTCCTAGATCGCTCACTTGAGTCTCTTTGGACCCTGGGAAGTCACATCAATTAAATAGCTAGATAAGAAGATAATATTAAACCAAGTTTCATGAAGTTTAGGCAAAAAAAAAATGCTGGCCTCTAGCGAGTAAACAGGAAAATAATCATTAAGACCCCTTTCCCTGTGATATGGCATGGATCTTTCCCATTTTAAAAAAGGGTTCATCCTTGTGACCTGGCCACCATTCTGACCAAGTTTCAAGAAGATTGGGCCATATTTATGGCATCTAGAGTGTAAGCAAGAAAATTATTATTAAATCCCCTTTTCCTGTGGTATGGCATGGATCCTCAACGGATTAATTTAAGGATATATGTAAAAGTTCATTGATTCTCGTGTGTTGTCCGCGGTTGAGAAGTAGAGCGTCGGCTTCTTAATCAAGAGGTTCAGTTCGATTTCCCGAAGCGGCTCTTAGTCTGGGTTTTTCTTTGACCCGCAAATGCCACGTGAGTACTGGGATTTTTCAATGGAGCGGAATTGAGAGGTATCAATCTAAGTTCTAAAAATTGAATCGCAAATGCTATACATAAATAGGTTTATGCAAATTGATTCTCGATAAACATGTTTGGTCTAAAACACGTGTTAGTTATTTTTAAGTCCATTCGAGGGGAGAGACATCACGTTTTCTCCCTTCTGTAAGAAATCAGAGCAAATGTAAACAGAGCGTATCCTCAGATAATCTAGAGCGTTTGACAACATATAGAAAATGAGAGGACTGGAGTCATTCACGTGGCAAAGCATAATTTGATATCCTTGAAATCGTTCTTATTAAAAAAGGGGAGCTTTGCATATGAGGCCAATCACACTATATCGTAAGAGCTTGTCAAGTTCAACGTTTTTTAAAAGGGTTTAAATACCAGTTCGATTAGGATTTCTTCATATTTTTCAAAATTTGGATTCACTTCAAAAAATGGTGGATCTAAATTACAGTTTGCAAAATGAAAAAGAAGAGTTAAAAAAGGACTGAAAGCAAAAGATAAACAAATTGATGCTTTAAATGAACAAGTTCGTCACAATGAAAGACTTATAGAAATGGTGATGAGACTTTCTAGTGAAAACGTTAAATTAAAACGCGAATTTCTGGCAAAAAACACTGACATTTTAGATCTGCATAAGCAGCTTATCTAATCATTACGGGGTAATGAGTATATTCCAACATCGTAATCTTGGGGGAAAGACGCAAAACGCACACGGACAGAGGCTCGACAATAAACGATATTTTTACCCAATATTCAATGAGCAGTACATCAGATCAATTGACTTCTACATTCGAAACAGCGCAAAATGAGACGGCATACACATCAATGCATATGCCGTCTGAGACTGAATTATATAGAGCAACACGCATTCAGAATGCCGACGAGTCGGCTATTGTCGAGACCCATGAGCGGTTGGGGGAACTTACATCACCGATAACACCAGCAGACGAAAACAACTGAGAAGATATTTTCATTTTTCTATATTTTCATTTCAATTTCTTATACCGACTCCTTAACGCTTGTGACGTCATATGAAGAGAAATAAGAAACACTTTGCACATTGTAACTTTTTAGTTTGATGAACATGTATTTATAGTCTGCATTATCATCGTATTGTAGCAGTCTGACAAATCTGGTCGCCTAGTGATGGGTAAAATTACACAGCTAAACAAAAATAACTGTGAATCTGCCATATATTTACAAAGAATGAAAAAATATTTTTTATTCTAATAGACATTCTTTAATTTTCTGACTTCTATGTAGAAAAGCAAGCATAATCAGGTTCACAACCGTCAAACGATCTATCATAGAATTAAAAAATATATGTAAAAACCAATATATACATATTACAGCCTTTTACTTAAAGACACAACTTAAAAAAAGAAGATATAAGACAGAATATTTTCAAACATCAAACTTTTTGATGGTATGTGTAATAATATATATGTGGCCCACGATGTGATAAAGATTTTGATATGAATCTACAATAACAAAATAAGATTGAACCACGACGAAGTAGAGAAATTAGACTTAAATACGCATGCATGTAAAATGACCATTTGAAGCATTGGACTTTGGATACAAGTGATATGTGCTGATGATCGAAGTAAAATAAAACACGTTTCTGTAATGTTTCTGACTTCAAGATATTAAGATATCGGGTAACCAAACAACATTCCATGGAAAGGAGAAGTTAAATGAGTTGACTTCTTTTATGATCTAACTTGTTTAAAATTTTACTGTCTAGGATTTTATCTGAACCCAAATGTGGTGTGGTTATAATATTAACATTAGCACCGCCTAAGGATGTCTAAGCTCGGCTGTTGGGGCTGGATAGTGAACCAAAAAATCTAAATCGAAAAAGGAGCATAATTCGCAAAAAATGCATGAAGTGTTATCCCTTGAAAGTATAGGTTGCTCTTTTGAAAGTGAACGCGTTTACTAAGTTTCAAGTGAATGCCTTTAGTAGAACCAGAGATATTACAAAATTTCACAAAAGTTTTTGCACGATGATGACGACGGGGACACCAAGGTGGTGACAATACCTCGGGTTCCCCTAAAACAGCCAATCTAAAACATACTTGTTGATAATTAGATAGCAAGAAATATATTACATAATCCTACATATTATGAACTAAAATGAAAAAAAAAATAAATCAAATTACATACAAAAATGTTGCAATTTGATAGGAAATACATTGTATAACAATGAGCATGGTTGAAATGAAAATATATAGAACATATAGAAAAATGAATGACAATCTTTTTCACAACCTTTTTCAGAAAAAAAATGGAATGATTATGCAAAAAAGGAGAGTATTTATATCTTTTTCTGGAGTATGTAAATTTTTTTAAAAGTGCTATAAATATATCTAGAATTTTTCAATAAATTTGAGAAGTGTTAGAATATTGAGACTATTTCCTTTGCATTTTAATTGTAGTGTTTTTGCTTTCCAATTCAATATAAAAGGAAAGTCCTAAAATGCTTCTTACTTTCAAGTTCTAACAATGTAGATTGTAGTGTTTTCAGTCATATGTTCATGAGCATTGAAAGATAAGTTCATGAACAATAAGTGATAACTTATTGAATGTTATAATTCATGTTTATTAAAAAGATTAAAAGATTTATTCTAGTCATTTAATCAATCATTCTTTTGCAACATTTGAAATAAATAATTAAGAAATGTATTTGAACAAATGTTTCAAAATTAAATTGAGAAGAGGTAAATTAAGGTTGCTCACTTGTGAAAATATCAATACTGAGGTAATCATAAGTTGAAACCCTTATGCATTTAAAGAGTGTTATGTAAGTTAAAAGAAAGTGACAAAGGTACTTATATTCGCCTTGGAAAATAATTTTCCAAAGCGAATATGTTTTGTCTAGAGCCCAGTGAGTCTTAAGAACTTGTATTAGACCAGTGCATATATTGATGGATTGTATGAAATTATATACCATTTTAACATTTTGCAGTCATATTGACTTGATAAGCTAAGGAAAAAAGTTTGTTGTGAGCATTTTTTTCCTTTTGAATCAAGTCTTGACATTCAACAATAACTTTCATTGTACACGACATGAAATTGCACAACATATGTGAGCTGTCATGAGAAAAAAGGAGATCATCTGGGAATGTCGTAATTTAAAGACTACTGACTTAGGTCCATACTTTTTACTTTCAGATGGCCCCTTTTCATGTAACCATAACTGTGACCTATCACGCAAATATAGGCTATCTGGGAACTCCATTAGAACTCCATGAAAAAAAGAGATTGGGCACTGCATGAGTCAACCAAAATTCTAAAAAAATCTTATACTGAATAATAATGAAATAATAATTACAGATACATGAAAAAACAAAAGTGCAAAAAGTTTAAACCCTAGTCAGTCTGCACAATTCCCACAGTTTATGATTTAAACCTATTACGTTTTCATGAACTGGTGCACAAGTTCTTACAACTTAGATTAATCGCTCTCGATTCTGCTTCCTGGGCATAACCAGGACTTTTGTCAAATGTGTGGGCTTAGGCAAGAACAAAGATCAATAGTCACTCTCGGGAATAGAAAATAAGTTGCGCAAATAATCCAATTCCCCCAATCTTCTTGATTGATAACGTGTCATATATGACGGTCTTTTAGGTAGAATCGAATCTACACTATTACAGCGTCCAAGGCTGCTGTTCATTATACTAGATTGAGTTAAAGTAATGACACTACTAGGGCTGTTGATGATGTTCACTGCAGTATCTGAAATACTTCTTCCTAGTCTGATAGTTACACCATCCTTTTTGACACATATCTTTTCAATTTGCCACCATTTCTTTTTTTGTCCAATAATTAAAACAGCTGTCAGTAAAAGCACGAGGGCAATACACCCCATCACAAAAGGTGCTGATACAAGTCCAGCAACTTAAAAGATAACATAAGTGCAAGGGGAAGGTAAAATTTAACCCTGACCTGCATAATCCCTGGTTTTACGAGTCTGTGACCTTATGATTGAGAAAACATTGTGGAGAAAGAATAAATTGCTTGTGGCTTCTCTAAAATTTTGAAAAACAGGAAAGGGTTAAGCTGTTAATGGAGTAAGGATAGTTACAGAACACTGGGATAAGGATATGAAAATTGTAAATAATAAGTTTTCCTTTTCCTACTTTGTTCTTTGAATAAAGTTGCAAAAGCATTTTTATGCATATTGATATAATTCAAGTACCTGGAGGATGGGTGGAATAATTGAATAGGAGAAAATAGGGGGGGGGGTCTTTTTTTTTTTTATCTGAAATAGATATTTGTATTTAAGACCCATGATGAACATTTTTGTTTTTGCCTTAAAAATCATTGTTGTTTTGAGAACACTTTTTTTAGGAACACAAAATGTCAGTTTTAATAAACTTCGTTTTTGTTTGAAAGGGGTTGAAACACCGCTTTCAACAATATTTCTGTTATGTCGTGGCAACTTGCTTGATATAATAGTATTCAAATTTTGAAAATTTAAAATCATGTTGATTACAAATGAGTAGTTTCTTGCAGTTGATATAGTTCCAGGGAAATAGCATTAGTGTCTCTTGTCTCTATTTCTGGATTATTTTCATAAATGACATCTGAGTTAGTTTCAAAACTATTTGAATAAGCAAATACATATGTCCTAACAGGATTTAAGTATTCATCACTTGCATTTAATGATGGAGGCTCATGCACTTGTCTTTAAAGATGTCTTTTTTTCCATTCTGTGTACTTGTTTTTTTTTTTTGAGAATAGTGAACATATCAAAGATATGATTAAAAAATAGTAACAAGGATGTATAATATATGGAAATTCTTTAGAACTAAAGCAAGTCCTTCACTAAATAGAGGTGCTGCAAGTAAATGAGTAAGGGGTCTCAGTGAGTAAGGTCTAGGTGAGGTAGGCCTCCGTGTCAGCGAGGTAAGCCTTGGTGATGGTGAAGTAGGCCTCCGTGTCAGCGAGGTAAGCCTTGGTGAACGTGAGTTAGGCTCTGTGTCAGAGAGGTAAGCCTAGGCGATGGTGAGTTAGGCCTCCTTGTCAGCGAGGTAAGCCTTTTTGATGGTGAGGTAGGCCTCCGTGTCCGCGAGGTAAGCCTTGGTGATGGTGAGGTAGGCCTTCGTGTCAGAGAGGTAAGCCTTGGTGAACGTGAGGTAGGCCTCTGTGTCAGAGAGGTAGGCCTTGTTGTGGTAACACTGGGTATTGGTGGAGAAGATCTGGACGATGGTACGCTTGATGTTATGGCTGTTGTTGATGTAGTTTTCTGCAAATTGAAGGGAAAATTCATCTACTTGTATGGAAAAGAAAAAAAAACTTTCATGTGGATCTGCTAGTTCTTTTTTAATAGTCTTCCAGTGTCATTTTCGATACCTCCCCTGCTCGACGTCTGTCGAACAGAATCGTTTTGCTGGCGTTATTTCATTGAGATTTACCCAGGCAGTGATACTATTTGTATGTTCAAGTTCTGAGACATTAGCATCAGCCTCCTGTTTCAGGTGCTCCGCCAAAAGTTTAACGTCTTGTGCCAATAATAAAATGGAGGAGCTCTTGTTTCGTTAAGCATGCTGAAGGGCATTGGAATTAATGTCGTCAGTTCAATTAAGGTCAAGAAGTTTTCCTAGATCTTCCGCACGACATTGTAGTACCTTGTTGCTGGTTTCAATGCTTTTCCCCAAAACTAGTTTGATTTTTTTCTGCGTAGATTGTCCTACTTTAAGTGCAAGCGATGGAACTATGTAGGTCTTACTGTCGGTATTATATCCAGAAACCAGTTTGCAGCTCTGTCTAATAAGGCAAAAATATTTAGGGGCTATGAAATCCTCTAATCGGCCGTCTTTGAATGCCGACTCTTCTCTTAAAACATTCAAGAGTCTTCCAACCTCTCTTAATTTTTAGCTTACCTGAGCACGAAGTGCACAAGGTGAGCTATTGTGATCGTTTAATGTCCGTTGTCGGTCGTCCACATTTTTTTTAAACTTCTTCTCCTCCTAAACCAGTGTGCCAATCTTGATGAAACTTGGCAAGAATGTTCCTTGGGTCAAGTCGTCGCGATATAACTGAAAGATTGTTGAAAGCGACGTTAAACCCCAATTCAAATTCAAAATCCTTGGGTCAAGCTCTACCAAAGTTGTTCAAATAAATGAAATCCACCCTTAACTTTCCCCATACCCTGAACAAAAATGGTGAAAATATGAAAACCTTCAAAAATCTTCTTCTCTGAAACCAGAAGGCAAACAGCTTTCATATTTGGTATTTACTATCATCTAGTGATCATCACCTCTACAAAGTTTCTTCATAACAAGACCCTGGGGTCATATTTGGGTTCCACCCAGGCGCATCCCTTTTAGCTCATCTGAGCAGGACGGGTGAAAATAGGAAAAACCTTCAAAAATCTTCTCTGAAACCAGTATTTTTACATAGAATCAAAGAGCAAAAAGACATATCTGTCTTGCTCTTGGAATGAAAAAAAAATTCATGGTATCGATCTTATAAAGACATTATCTCCTTTTTGACACCTGCCTATTTAATTAATGTGATGTCCTAGGGGTCAAAGAGACACGGGTGAGCGATCTTGGACCATCATGGTCATCATGTTGACGGATATAGTTGTGTTTCTCCTTGTCGTGACCATGTTTAAAGACATAGCTTTTCCCCAAATTCCAAACTGGTATCGTCTTATGACAATTCTACTTATGTAATAGTTCCTCATTCCGTTTGTAACTTCCACCATTGTAAAAGACTTCACGTTGGAAGAAAGTAGCGTTTTACTTTTCATTGTTAGGGCACTTCTCTTCTGCACTATTTGTTGAAAACTTGCACGTTAGGTTGTGTCGCCAAAGTTCTCTTCTTGGAAAATAAGTGTAACAAAACGGGTATGGTAAGTTTTCCGTAAATCACCGTTTTCAATAAATGATTGGTATCCATCACCTAGAATCTGAAAAAAAACCTCACTTTTTACCATATTTAGAAATAATCTCCAACCCTTAAATTTGTTGATTCATTAGATCAACATTTCTTGAACAAATTTGAAAGAGGGTCACCCAGGGATCATTCCTGTGACGTTTGGTTGAAATTCTCCCAGTAGTTTCTGAGGAGAAGATTTTTAAAGAGAAGTTTATGGGCGTGACTAATTTCCAAATATTGTAAAAAGTGAATTTTCTCAGATTCTAATTGAGCGATACCAATTAAATTTTACATGAATGATCCTTGGGTGACCCTTTATCAGTCTACCAAAAATTATTGGGATCGGATGAAAAAATATGCATTTTATGGGCGGAGGTCATTTCTCCTCTATAAATGTTATATAGTGGAAACTTTGAAAATCATTTTCCCAGAAAGTATTTGATTGATATCAACCAGATTTCACTGTAGTAATCTTTAAGTGACCCTTTATCAACTTACAAAAAAATTCTGTGATTGGATGAAAAGTATGTATTTTATTGGCGGAGGTCATTTCTCTATATGTGATAAAGTTGAAATTTTGAAAATCATTTTCTCAAAATATTACTGATGGATATCAATCAAACATTATTGGTATGATCCTTGGGTGACCCATTATTATGCAGCCAAATATTTTTGTAACTGGATGAAAAATATGTCTTTTATTGGCATGCGTCATTTCTCCATATGTGATATAGCGGAAATTTTGAAAATCACTTTCAACATCAATAGAACACAAAAAAATATAAAAATCTTTCTGGTTTAGGAAGTACAACTAGCGACATTTTGCAGTTCAATTAGGGCGTTGCCTGATACCTACAACGAACAACTGTCATGATCTTGTAATATTATTTTGATACCCGGACGAGGTAATCGAATTCTGAGACCTAGAAGTAAGAAATGTCAGTACTCCCTCCCCTTCTTACAAAATCAAAAGGTAGATAGATTGATGAATATACGAGAAACTGGGACACCGACCTATTTTTGTCATGAAAATAGGCCACCGTGTCATTTTCTAGTGCATCAGAGGTTTGCGCATAAAGCGACAATTACAGTACATCCAAAAACTTGAAGACTTGGGAGATTCCTGATCATTAAAACGATAGATGCAGGCTGTTTTCTGATTAAAATCACACTTGTGATAAAATTAAACAAATAGGGAAATGGCACCCGACACAGAAGGAGTGTTTGCCATTTTTTTTGCATTTCTATATATGGTATTAGGTGGCTTTTCTCAGAAACTAATTCATTGATATAAAGCAAATTTCACTGGAATGATACTTGAGTGACCCTTAATCAGTCTACCAAAATTTATTGTGAACAGATGAAAAATATATTTTTTATGTGCAGAGGTCATTTCTCAATATGTTATATAGTGGGAACTTTGAAAATCATTTTCTCAGGATGTTACTGATGGTTATCAACCTACTTTAATTGGTATGATCCTTGAGTGACCCCTTATCAGTCTACCAAAAATTTCATCGTGATCGGATGAAAAATATGTATTTTATGGGCGGAGGTCATTTCTCTTTATGTTATATAGTAGAAACTTTGAAGATCATTTTCTCAAAATGTAATTGATGGATATCATCCAAATTTCACAGGAATGATCCTTGAGTGACCCCGTATCAGTCTACCAACAATTATAGTGATCGGATGAAAAATATGTATTTTATCGGCGGAGGTCATTTCTCTATATGTTATATAGTGGAAACTTTGGAAATCATTTACTCAGAATCTAATTGATGAATATCAACCAAATTTTACTGGAATAATCCTCGAGTGACCCTATATCAGTCTAACAAAATTTATTGTGATCGGACCTGCCTGTTTTTTATGGGCGGGGGTAATTTTTCTATATGTGATATAGTGGAAACTTTGAAAATCATTTTCTCATAATTAACTGATAGATATCAACCAAATTTTACATGAATGATCCTTAGGTGACCCATAATCATGCAGCCAAAAATTATTGTGATTTGATGAGCGGAGGTCATTTCTCTATGTGTTATAAATAGTGGAAACTTTGAAAATCATTTCAACATCAGTAGAACCCAAAATATCTAAAAATCTAGTCAAAACTTAGAATTGCTATTACAAGAAATTCAAGCCTGTGGAGCGATTCGAGCCATTCATTGCTTTCTAGTTAAAGTTAGTAAAAATAAGTCCCGCCCTGCCACGGCCATTTTGGTGGTCAATTCAAAATTCCTGTACCTGTCTTGTGCATTATGTAAGTCTATTCTAATTAACATTTGTTCTTCACCTTACTTTTGTTCACACCTGATGACACTTTGATGCTACATATACTGAGTTCCATAAAAAAGTGTGCACTTTCACTTTTTGCATTTTCTTGATTTTCACAAAGTTGGAAGACATTTATGGGATAAAATTGATATCATTCTTAAGATATGACCTTTTTTAAATTAAAAGTCAAATCAGAGTTTTGCAAAGAATCGCATTATGCATACGCGAAAACAGAACGAATAACGCTAAGATTTGACCTCCTTACAGCTTGTTCTTTTGCAAGAGCTATATGCATATGTTTCACTGTAGAGTTTGAGGAGACATCCCAAGCCATTTTCAAACAAAAGTTTTATTATTCCTGCAGACGTTACGTGGGCGTCAACGTAAGTAATTGCTACGTTGTTTGGTCAGTAGCTTGTCGTCGAAGAGTGCTAAGGCGTTCTATGACCTCTCGATTTACCCTTTATAAACCTTAAAAAGTGATGCCTCCGATTTCTATTGGAATATGAACTCTTTATCAATTTGATGACGTTCTGAAACTGACAAGGTTCGATTATGTTCATCCACGAAAATTATAAGTCAAACCACACAGTTGCATTATGTTCAATTGCAATGATGATGAGATTTTATGATTAGCTGAGGCACAATGATGAAACTAAATGCAATTTCGGACCAAATAGACATCTAACGCGTGATGCACATGCAAAACATGCAAAATCAAAGGTCGCTAATTAGCAGAAATTGTTTGCACACCGCGTGATTTGTTATTTCAAATATCGTTAGAAAATACTCATGGGGAACGTCATACTAAATTGCATGACGGTAGGTTGTGTGATTTCCGAGATATTCAAAATTCAAAAGTGCACACTTTCTTTTGGAACTGAGTATATATAACGTCATCGTCACTATCTCCACATTCATTTCCTTGCACACTTTCTTCGAAATATTTTTGTATTCCATTTCCTTATTTCTCCCCCTTCCCCATCGTCTATGGTATCTTTTATCTCCATAAACTATTTCTTAAATAATAAAATCGTTTTTCACTAAATTCGCTGGTGTTCTGCCAAATATTGTTTTCAGCTCCACTGGCCGAAGGCCAATGGGGTTATTGTCATTGCGTTGTGTCCGTCGTGCGTCCGGTAGTTAACTTTTTCTTTAAAAATCTTCTCCTCAGAAACTACTGGATGAATTACACAAAAATTCATAGGAATGATCCTTGGATGACCCTCTTTCAAAGTTGTTCAATAATTTTTTATTCAATGAAAGACTTGGCTTGAATGGGCCTGGTTACTTTCCAAATATGGTAAAAAGTGAGCTTTCTAAGATTCCAAATAATGGATACCAATTAAATTTTACATGAATGATCCTTGGGCGATCCTTTATCAGTCTAACGTATTTAATTGAGATCGGATGAAAAATATGTATTTTATGTTCGGAGGTCATTTCTCAAAATGTAACATAGTTTAAATTTTGAAAATAATTTTCTTAGAATGTATTCGATGGATTTTAACTAAATTTCACTGGAATGATACTTGAGTGACCCTTTATCAGTCTTCAAAAAATTATATTGATCAGATGAAAAAATACGTATTTTTGGGCGGTATGGGCGGAGGTCATTTCGCAATATGTTTTATAGAGGAAAGTTTGATAATCATTTTTTCAGAATGTAACAGATCGATTTTAATTAAACTTCATTGATATGATCCTTGGGTGACCTATTATCATGCATCCAAGAAGTATTGTGATTGGATGAAAAATATGTCTTTTAAGGGCAAATGTCATTTCTCTATATGTTATAAAGTGGAAACTATGAAAATAATTTTCAACAGCAGTAGAAGCTAAAATATCTAATAATCTAGTCAAATCTTTGATTTGCGATTACAAGAATTTCAAGCCTGTGGAGCGACTCAAGCCATTTATGGCTTTCTAAATCATCGTTTTCCCTCGATTACATTTGTTTGTTCTAAACCAGTTATTTTAAGTGCAGATATTTCGTCTACCAATATTTTGGTTAATTGATTATATCTATTTTTAGCTCACCTGAGCACAAAGTGCTCTAGGTGAGCTTTTTGGGTTGTGTGATGTCCGTCGTCCGTTGTCCGTCGTCTGTCGTCAACATTTACCTTGTGAACACTCTAGAGACCATATTTTTAGCTCAATCAACAAAATTGGTCAGAATGATTATCTTGATGAAATCTCTTACAAGTTTAGAATTGGGTTAAGTCGGGTCAAAAACTAGGTCACAGGGAAAATTTAAGAAAAACCTTGAACATTTTCAGATCATTGATTCAGTTGGGCAATAAAGGGCCACTATGGCTCTCTTGTTTTAGCTCGATAGACATACGAAATTTTAGTTATCTCTCTCAAAATATTCATTTTCTAATTCCAATACTTAGATCTTTAATTCATCTTCACTTAGTGTTGTTTTAAAGAGTGATTTAAAAAGAGATATAAGTTTTCAAACCTTACGTTTTATCAACAAATAATTTGAGTGTCCTCTTAACAGACACGAGCAAATGAATATTTAAAGGAAAAAGGAAATCCAAGAAAAACCTGTATACATCATAATGCGAAGTTCTGTCTTAAAATAAGATGTATATTACCAACCTCTCATTTATTAAATTAATCCGTATAATAACATAAATGTCCTAATCAATATCTATATCACTAAAGCTTTCGCTTCCACTATCAATATGTTCAATGAATTGTTCAATGCAAGCACTCTCTGATTCATGGTCGGAAAGTTAAAACAGTTATTTATTTTTCAAAATGTTTTCCTCCCAACATGACCTCAGTTGTCGGCGGGCCGTAAAACAATATTCATTCATTCATTCATGGTCGGAAAGAGTTGTAGAATTGTTTTCATTTTCCACATATTTTTGAATAGTAAATGTATGATCACCAAGGATTTACAGCTTCGACCTCGTATTTACGTTTCCTCGGTGAACGCACATGTGTTTGTTTTGAAGGGCCTGCTTTTGGGATTCATTGCAGTTCAGCCTGAATGATATCCTTTTTTTCTTCAGAGATGTACCTCGCTTCGTGCATCTCAGCATTTTCTTTACTACTCCCAACTGTTTTTCGATATCGTTTATGGCGTCCCGCAGGGAAAACAGTTCCTCTCACTTTAACCTTACAGAACTACACTTATCCTTCACCAGTTGTAGCCTTTTGTGCCTACTCCAAACTGATTTCGATATCGTTTATGGCGTCCCTCAGAGACAACAGCTCCTTCCAATTTAACCACACAGATCTTGATTTCTCCTTCACCAGGTGTCCTACACTAGTTGTTCGTTTTCGAAAACAGTCTCATTTACGTACGCATTCAGGTACTGCGCGCTCCTCTTAATAGTAACATTCTTATTGAATCGTATCTTAACCCGAATAGGTTAGACTATGAGTGGGTCCGTTAAAAGAACTCAAAGGAGACATGATAAAAAACAGGATGAATGTAAAATGCTTCAAAATCCTAAGAGCTTTGAGATCTTTAGCTATATTTATAGGACCAGTAGACCCGCTGAAATTTGGATGAAGCTGTACGACTTTGCATGTAGTAAATTTTTTCATCTCTTGGACAGTAATTTATCATTCTTATCTGACGTTGAATTTCAACAATCTTTAAACTATGTATCTTTATTGGGGTTTTAAGATCCACTGGCCGAAGGCCAGCGAGCTTCTGTCATGGCGGAGTGTGCACAGGTAAACTTTTTCTTTAAACGTCTCCTCCGAAACCAATGGGCGTATTTTAACAAAACTTTGTAGAAATTATCATTGGGTGATCCTCTTCTATTGGGCCAATTTCAATGAAACTGACCAGAATTTCCTTGGGTGACCCTTTCCAAACATTGCCGGCACAATTTTGATTTGCCTATAAATATGGCCGAGGTAGGACAGGGATAATTTTCTAGCCCGATATCTTTTAAGAACATCTCCTGATCCACGGGACAAATTTCAATGAGATTAACCAGAATGTTCCTTGGGTGACCAAAACTTTAAATTGCTTATTATTTTTGGCAAAGAAGGAGGGAGGGGCGTTTAAGAACTCGAAATCGTTGACTTATATCTCGTCCTGAACCACTGAGCCGATTTCAATGAAACTTTACAAGAATGCTCCTTGGTTGACCCTTTCCAAAATTTGGTCGCGAAATAATGATTGGTCAGTTAATTGGACATGGTAGGGCGGGGCTTATTATGGGCCCAAAATCTTTGTAACTTCTCTTAATTAATTGTTTTGATAATACGGATAAAGGGATGCAGGTCCATCTTAGTAGGATCAGCTTGAGAATCTATATGAGTGTCAGCTATGAATAAATATTTATTCATTTATCATGGACTTAGTTTAGTTGATTAAGCTTAAGGTCGCATAACTACATTATTCTACAATCAAAAGTCATTTGTTAAAATATTATCAATAAATACACATGCATTACTGAATGTGATTTTAAAACTCTATTTTGACATCTAATTTGTATGCAAATGTATTGTATTCACAAGCCATGATATCGTCCTCGAGTTGCATTTAACTGAAAAAAATGTTCAAAGCTTATTATGTCAATATAGAAATAAACATTTAGGGTTTGATCATCATCGGATATGCTGATACGTGTATCGTCCAATCATGGTGTTCAACCTTTGCCATTTCACGTTTTGGTTCCTTTCCTTTCGTCCCCCTTCCTTCTCCGATATTTATTTATTGGAGATGGATGATACTCCAAGGTATCGCTAATAACCGATGGCATTGACGTCTGTGCTAGCAATGCTGTATACGGTAGAGACAATGTTTGAGAATGTGTCGAAAGACATCGATTGTGTCTGCGTCTATTGTGTCTGCATCGAAGTATGTACGTCTGCGTCGATGTTTGCGAAGGCGTGTGGGTTCAAGTCTATTGTTCCGGCGTTGGTATATGAGGCATATTCGATGTTTCTAAAGGTATTTGGTCCGACGTCAGTTGTTGTAGCATCGATTGTTTCGGCATCGGGATATATGTCAGGGTCAATGTTTGCGGAGGCGTGTAGGTTGATGTCGATTGTTGCGGCGTTACTATATATGGTATTTTCGATGTTTCTAAAGGCATTTGGTCCGACGTCAGTTGTTGTAGCATCGATTGTAGCGGGATCGATTGTTTCGGCGTCGGGATATATGTCAGGGTCGATGTTTGCGGTGGCGTGTAGGTGACGTCGATTGTTGCGGCGTTACTATATATGGTATTTTCGATGTTTCTAAAGGCATTTGATCCGACGTCACTTGTTGTAGCATCGATTGTAGCGGGCTCGATTGTTTCGGCGTCGGGATATATGTCAGGGTCGATGTTTGCGGTGGCGTGTAGGTGACGTCGATTGTTGCGGCGTTACTATATATGGTATTTTCGATGTTTCTAAAGGCATTTGATCCGACGTCACTTGTTGTAGCATCGATTGTAGCGGGCTCGATTGTTTCGGCGTCGGGATATATGTCAGGGTAAATGTTTGCGGTGGCGTGTAGGTGACGTCGATTGTTGCGGCGTTACTATATATGGTATTTTCGATGTTTCTAAAGGCATTTGGTCCGACGTCAGTTGTTGTAGCATCGATTGTAGCGGGATCGATTGTTTCGGCGTCGGGATATATGTCAGGGTCAATGTTTGCAGAGGCGTGAATCTTGACGTTGATTGTTGTGATAACGTTTGTTTTGGCGTTGGAATATAAACCGGCACCTTTGTCATAAGGGGTGTATGGGTGTATGGTCGATCAGGTAGCAATGTTGTTGGATGCGATTTAAAAGCATATGCATGACTTTTCAAATCTTTGTTGCTTTCTTTAATTTTGTGTGGAGACCGCGTCTTCCCATCGTCGATCATCCTCTATTTTTCGAAAACGATCATGCTCGACCACCAGAAAATTACATAATGTTGAATTTGATGTCTGCGAAGACCCCAGTATATTCAACAATAAATTGATACTTTGCCCGTTAATTTCATCTGCCATTGATTTTAAATAAATCGATATACATAAATAAATTAACTTGCATGTTTTGATTGTGTCGTAGAAACGACGAACAAATCATGAAATATTTGAGCACAGAGTAAATCATAAAATCATAAAACGTCATCACATGAAAATTGTTATATTAACACTTTTACATTTAATACATTGTGTGAACAATTGCTTTTCATCGGACGTCCAATGGCGTGTCCCTTTTTAGCTCAACTGAGCACGAAGTGCTCAAGGGAGCTATTGTGATCGATCAATGTCCGGCGTCCGTCTGTCCATCTGTCCGTCACGGCGTCGACTTTTTCTTTAAACGACATCTCCTCCTAAACTTATGGGTCAAAATCAACAAAACTTGGCAGAAATTTTCCTAGGGTGGTTCCTTGTAAAAATTGCTCAAATGGAAAGGATCCGTGCCATATCACGGGAAAAGGGGCCTTAATCACAAATTTCTTGTTTACAATCTAGAAGCCACAAATATGGTACAATCTTCATGAAAATGTTTGTTAGGTCATGAGAATAAAGACTGTTGAAAATCGGTAGAATTCGTGCCATAACACGGGAAAAGGGGCCTTAATGACATTATTTTGTTTTCACTCTTGAAGCCACAAATATAGTCCAATCATCATGAAACTTTGTCAGAATGTTTGTTAGGTCATGAATTTTGAAAATGGGAACTACCCATGCCATATCACGGGAAAAGGGGCCTCAATGACAAATTTTCTGGGAAGAGCTCCAGACGCCACAAATATGTCCAATTTTCATGAAACTTGATCAAAATGTTTGCCAGGTCACATGAACTCTGGTGAAAATGGTGAATTCTGTTGAAAATGGGAAGGTTCATGCCATATCATAGGAAAAGGAGTCTTAATAATAATTTACTTGAAATATCAGGTGAGCGATTAAGGGCCCTCAGGGTCCTCTTGTTTTGGCTTTCCCAACGTTTCAAAAATTAACTTATAGTAACTTAATGGGGAGAGGAGTCCTCCATCTCCTGCATTTTCTCATACGCTTGGTTAAGTCTTTGTATTCGCGGGTCCACCCTATCCAGACGCTCAATAGACCTCGTTGTGTAAGCAATGGTTGATTAGCCTTTCACGCAACAGACAAAAATACTCCAACACATGTAAACACTTTCTGATTAAAAACCCATTGTTATAGATAAATTCTCCGTCTTTGTCTATAATATCTTCAATACTCTCTCAGAAACCAAATCCTCTGTATTATAGAGAAATGAGAGAAGATTAATTGAACAAAGAATTTGTTCTGTTAATCGAACGAATGTTCTACACCAAAGAAATATACTATCTTGCCGCATATAGCCGCGATTTGAGCACTGCCAAATCCTATGTATTTTATTTCGCGGAATTTAGAAAAAACAGGGGAGTAGATATCTATCTAGGTCTATGACTAGGTCTTATATCTAGGAAAAATCGTATTTTAGAGATATTACGTATTGAAAATTTCCCTTTAAGTGTACGTATACCGGATGTGATAGGGTTGTCGGATGGGTTATTTGGTTAAAATAGTTCCTCGAACAATGCAATAAATAGCCAAAAGGATTTTTTGTTTTAAGATACTACAAAAACAATCCTTCAGTTGTCATGAGAAAAAACTACTGTGGAAAACAATTGAGTCGACATTTACATTATGATGTTAAATACGCGTATGAAGAAAAGGCGGTTTAGAATGCGTCACGCTAGCGTTCCGCCATTTTCTGTTTACAAATTTTGAAAACAGGAGAACTGGATCGGTTTCATCCATAAAGGTGAGATATTCTGAATTATCTATTGTAAAAACAGTTCAACATCGCCGAGGAACGAACAAATATTCTTTTTCTATTGCGCTGGTATAGATTTTCCCCTGATGTGATCGAGAGATCTAAACGGAGCGAGCACGAACCCCTTCTGTTTTCAAGATTAGCATAAACTAGCCCATAATTCTTTTGCTTGTTGGATCAGCATGGTTTGACAGAGCATGTCATTGTGCCGGGCAGTACTGTGTAGTCTACATTCGAAAGAGAGAATAAGTGTCATTGATTTCGTTGTTTATAGTTGTATTGCTGCTATGCCTTCCTGTTAGAAGTCCTCAATTTTCTATTTGAATTAGCTTTAATTTCCTTTTAAGAACATGCTAAGAAGCGGGGGTTCGGGGGCAGCGCCCCCGACATGGACGGGTTCAACATCTTCATCTGAAGCAATTATTGATTACTTCATTTTTCTTTAATGTAGATTTTTAGCAGGGTTCTAGTCCCATGGCCCCCTAGATTTTTGGCTGGGCTCCTGGATTTTTTAGGAAATGCCCACTCCTGTAATGTTAAAAAATGAAATATGGAAGTATGGTCCCTAAGTTTAAATTGTTTGTCATTTTCCATGTTTTAAACAGCGATATTTAGGCACTGCAGTGACTTATAAATAATGTTTCATCTCAATAACCTGGTTCAATTTAGAGCTTCCAATCAGTAAGAAGGCTGGGGGGGTGCATAATTGTTCTGATTATTCTTTGTTTGTATTGATGATATGCCGTCCTGTTTAGAAGTTTTCAATTTTTTTAAATTTTGATTTTGTTTGTACTTCCTTTTAAGAACCCTCTAAGAAGCGGGGGTTCGGGGGCAGCGCCCCCGACATGGAGGTGTTAAACATGTTTGTCAAATGCTATTATGCATTTTTTTCTCACATTAGATCTCTTTATTTTTTGTTATTTTTATTTTTTCGGTTAATTTGATGTTATTGACTTGTAGATCACATTACTCTCTGGGTTTTTTTTTTTTTTTGTTTTATTCAATTTTTTATGTAAATTTTCTTTGCCATTGTAAGCAGGGATTTTAGATATTTCATCATTTTAATTGTTCTTTATAAATGCAGTAACGAACACGGTTTAATTTTGAATTTAAATTGATTCTATTTCATCGTTACAATCAGAATTAATCGGGGGTTCGGGGGCAGCGCCCCTGATATGTTTGATGTAATGCTAGTATTGCTGATAACAGACATTGCGAAAGACGTCGGACCGCGGACATTGTCCGATATTTTTGACTTCGGTCCGATTGAAAATTCGATACCGTCGGTCCATATGTCCGACACATTTTGACCATTTTGCTTTTTTTCAATACCTCGCGTTTGCATAATTATGGAAGCTTATAACCAAAATATTTGTCATTCTGTTTGCGAGAAAATTGATAAACAATAAAGTACAAAGGGACGGCACTATTATAACGTGTTTTTGCCGATTATTTCCCTTGATTTGTAAACCGGAATTTGGTTGGCTGAAACAGGTATTGATTAGCCAATCGGAATACATATTACTTTTACTGTCGTAGTATTGGCGTCCCTTAAATACTTCGAGGGTGCAAAGCCTGGTAAAAAAAGATGATTAGAGTGTCAGTCATGTTTTTATATCTTCAGAATAAAAAAGGTGGTTACATGTTATTTTTCCTTGTTTTTTTCGGTCTGACAGATTTGTTTCGGTCTGACAGATTTTTCAAGCCTGTCAGACTGAATGTCTGACAGTTTTTTTGAACTTTCGCAATGTCTGTGATTACTTCAAATTTTCGTAAATACATTTTAATTTTTAGCAGGGGTCCAGTCCCATGGCCCTCTTAGACAGGATCACTAGATTTGTTAGGAAAATGCCTACATATGTAATGTTAAAAAATGAAATTTGAAGTATGGACTCCCAAGTTTAAATTGTTTGTCATTTACCCTGTTTTTATACATTTTTCAGTAGGCTTCAAATTAGTAAAGAGGGGAGTGGGGGTGGGGTGTCAGGGACATGATTGATCTGATTCTATTATCATGGTGCTGTGTCTGGTTTTTCAGTCCATCTGTGCGTCTAGTCGTAAACTTTTTGCTTGGATCTTTTCCTCAGAAACTACTAGATGAATTGTAACCAAACCTCATGGGAATGACCTTTTGGTGTACCTCTTTCAAATATATACCACAAAATTTGAATTATGGAACCCCATGCGCTTATATAATCCCCCCCCCCTCCAGTGGAATAAGCTGCCCGACTTGCCCAAAGAGCTGCAATGGACAAGCAAATTTTAAAAGCTGGGTTGTTCATGGACATGCCCCCAGCTGGGCGGGGGGATAGAAATAGTCGGCTGCTGTCCATGTAGTACATGGTAAGACCCCAAACAAATGGACCTGCCCGTTTGCCGTGGGCTGCGACCCGTAATGCCTGATGACGGGATCCTGGTGGTTGAGTGAACTCAGGGATTGGCTAGGCCCTGTGTTTGCAACACACCACTTTGGCCCTGAGTTGGGATAAACGGGAGGTCAGGCGGGCCCGACCTGATCAATCGGCTGGTCATGTCTTGCCCTAGGGCGTTTTATTCTGCAACTGGCCTTTTAAATTGTTTCCTTAAACCACCGTTTTCGATAAATGTCATTTCACATATGCCTTAGAAGGCGGTGGCTCATGGGCCAATCGGGTGAAAATGGTGTTTGATCGACAATAATACTCTCCGGTATTGTTTCATGCTTGGGTGAATAAATCACAGGAAGTATTGATTGCTTGATCTAGCCAATTTATCCGAGTATATCGGCGATGTATCCCCGGCACCTCTCCTGAGATGGAATTCCCCAGGTTAGGTGTCCCCTTGTAGGACTCGGAGGGTGGGTGGTGGAGCATTGCCGATGAAACAAATGACTCTAACATGGCTACACAAAAGAAATCCAAGATCACTGACCAAAAAAGGCTTCTCTCTGATAGTGAATCAGACAATGAAACTTCATCTTTATTTTCTCGATTTATCGTTATAGAGTCAGAAGATTCTTCGCGTCCAATTTCAAAACTTTCTCCTTTCGTTGTGAAAAAACAAATTCAGAGTATTTTAGGTTCTCCTCGTTCTGTGAAAACTCTTAAGAATGGCACTATCCTTGTCGATGTTTTCTCAAAACAGCAGGCATCTAATCTCCTTGACCATGATACCTTTTTCAATATTCCTGTCAAGATTTATGCACATGAGAAATTAAACTTTTGCAAAGGTGTAATCCGCTGTAAAGAGCTTTCTCATTGCAATTCAGTAACAGATATCAAAGAAAATCTAAAATCACAGGGGGTAACTGAGGTAAAACGAATTTCCATTAAAAAGGATGGAAAAGAAATCTTTACCAATACTTATATTCTGACCTTTTCCTCAACAGTTTTGCCATCATCTATCAAAGTAGGATTTCTTTCAATTAAAGTGGACCACTACATCCCAAATCCATTGCGCTGTTTTAAATGCCAATGCTTTGGACATCACGTTGACAAATGTCGAAGTACACAAGCTTGTTCTAAATGTGCATGTCAGGGCGATGACCATAATAGTAAGGACTGTCAAAATCCCCTGAAATGTGTCAACTGCAAGGGACCTCATGCATCTTTTTCAAAGGATTGTCCAATGTGGAAGGATGAGAAAGAAATTCTTACTTTGAAATGTACAAAGGGTATAGACTTCATTGAAGCAAGAAAGCTTGTTGAACAGCGCAAGAAACAGAGCGGTGTATCAGGTAGTTATGCCCACGTTGTGGCTCCTGCTTCTCCTTCTCAGAAGGAGAACTGTGATACCTGTTTCATTCTTGCAAAGTTGCTTCTTCAAAAATTTCCTGATATGGCCGAGGAACTTAAAGGTCTAATACCTAAAACTTTGGTTGAGAAATTGATGCCAAAGAAACCACAGAATACACCTTCCAATGCACATAATCCCTTTTCAATCCCCAGATCAACCCCATCTTCTGACTCAAAATCAAACACTGAGAAAAATGTGGCTACAACATCTAAATCTAAAACGAATAAGCCTTCAGCGCCCAGGACCCCCAATCCTGAATCTGCTGGAATGGACGAAGTTGAGCGTTTGGACAAACTTGAAATGATTCAACGTAAGAAACTATTAATTCAGATGGAGAAGTTAAATCCTCCCGTATGTACTACCTCGAATCGCTTTAGCGAGTTGAAGGGTGACGATGAGGAGGTAAATGAAGAGGATAATAAAATGGATCAGGATTCAAATGAACCAGATCCTTCAGATTGGAACAGCAATCTGGACCAGTGGAGAGACCCTCCCCCTGAGTCTAAAGTACTCAAACCAACCACATCTGTTGATGTTACGCAATCAAAATCAGGCGAACATCCGGATGTTATTAGGCAAGGTGCAGGTATTATTAAACTTTGTAATAAAAAATGAATAATTACATACTTCCGAAAATCACTGGTATTTTTCTCTCTTTAACCTTCATAATGGCGAACAACATTTTACAATGGAATTGTCGGAGCATCAGAGCCAATTTCGAGGAACTTAACCTTTTAGTGTCGAAATATAAACCAGTGGCATTTTGCTTACAGGAAACATTTTTAAAAGATACAGATAATTTTTCCTTGAAGCACCATTCATGTTATTTTAAAAACTTTCATTCTGGTGATAAAGCAGCTGGTGGTGTCGGAATCGTTGTAAATAACAATGTTCCACATCATTTGGTGCAACTTGATACCAACTTACAGGCCATCTCCGTAAGTATATCTTTGAACAAAACTGTTACACTGTGTTCGATTTATTTGCCTCCCAGATCTGCTTTTGATAGAAGGCAATTTGATGACTTGGTTGACAAGTTGCCTAAACCTTATATTTTGATGGGAGATTTTAACTCTCATCATACCTTGTGGGGATGTTCGAATACAGATGACAAAGGTCGTGCTGTAGAAGATTTCATCATGAGACATGATCTAGTTTTGTTGAATGATAAAAGTTCAACGTACCTCCATCCTGCCACTGGTTCTTATTCGTCACTGGATTTAACATTATGCAGTCCTGGTATTTTTCCTGATTTTAAATGGAAAGTAGACTGCGATCTACATGGTAGTGACCATTTTCCTATCCATGTCTCGGAACTTGGACCATCGGTTCAAGAACGTCCGAGACGTTGGAAACTCCATAAGGCTAATTGGGAACAGTTTAAAACTGCATGTGAGCAGTCTATTAATCCGGAAGCATTTGATGTTTGTGAAAACCCCACAGAGCTTTTCACATCTTTACTGTACTCTGTTGCAGAAAAGACTATTCCTCGAACATCACCTGACCCCAAAGTTCCAAACAAACCATGGTTCAATGAAGATTGCAAAAAGGCTATAACTGAGAGAAAACGTGCTCTCAGATCATTTGGCTTAAGACCTACAAAGGAAAATCTTTACAAATTTAAAATTGCACGTGCAAAAGCACGTCGCACTATAAAACAAAGTAAGCGTTCGTCTTGGAGACAGTATGTCTCTAGATTAAATTCTAGATCATCTGTCAAAAAGACATGGGATATGATACGTAAAATTAGTGGGAAGAATACATCACTAAGTGTTGGCCACCTTCAAACAGATGAAGATAATACAGTTTCTTCGAAACAAGATATTGCTAATGTCTTAGCAGACACGTTTGCCAAGAAATCTTCCTCTACTAATTATTCACCTACGTTTCAGAAGTTTCAAGGTGAAAAAGAAAAGTCTAAGCTTAATTTTAGTTCCAGAAATCTGGAGCAATATAATAGAGACTTTTCCGTTAAGGAATTGAAAAAAGCTTTAAAGAAATGTCACGACACTGCTGTCGGATCAGATGCTATTCATTATCAATTCCTCAAACGTTTGCCGTCTCGTTCCCTTCATTGCTTACTTCAAATTTATAATCAGGTATGGACAACGGGAAGCATTCCAGCCTCTTGGCGGGAAGCTATCGTTATTCCAATACCTAAACCAGGTAAAGATTCCACAAATCCATCTAATTATCGCCCTATTGCTTTAACTACTTGTATTTGCAAGACCATGGAAAGAATGGTAAATGATCGTCTTGTCTGGTTTCTTGAAAAGAACCACCTTATTACTCAAGTCCAAAGTGGCTTTCGTAAACAGAGAAGCACTCTTGATCATCTTGTTCGCTTCGAGACATTTATTCGAGAAGCCTTTATAAAGAAAGAACATGTTGTTTCTGTCTTTTTCGATCTCGAAAGTGCTTATGATACCACTTGGAAGTATGGAATCATGAACGACCTCTATGATTTCGGTATACGAGGTCGCCTTGCCTTTTTCATCTCAGCTTTTTTGGATGAACGGCAGTTTAGAGTCCGGGTCGGAGATACTCTATCTGATCCTCATGAACAAGAAATGGGTGTACCCCAGGGAAGTATTTTATCAGTGACACTATTTAGTGTCAAAATAAACAATATCGTTAAAACTGTTTGCCCTGGTGTAGAATGTTTCCTTTATGTTGATGACTTCTGTATCTGTTACAGATCAAAACACATGTACACAATTGAAAGACAGTTGCAGCAAGTCTTAAACAATCTTTCAAAATGGTCCAATGAAAACGGCTTCAAGTTTTCAAAGACAAAAACCAAATGTATGCATTTTTGTAAATCAAGAAAAAAGCACTCCGATCCAGAATTAAAGTTGGACGGAGTGCAGATTGAAGTTGTTAAGATATTTAAATTTTTAGGACTAATTTTTGATTCTAAGCTGTCGTTTATACCCCATATTGACAATTTGAAAAATAAATGCCAAAAGGCACTTAATCTTTTACGTGTTGTATCCAGTATGGATTGGGGAGCCGATAAAAAGGTTCTATTGCGCCTCTATAGGGCACTTGTTAGATCAAAGCTAGACTATGGCTGTGTTGTTTATGGTTCTGCGCGCCCTTCATACCTTCGCAAACTTGATACTATTCATAATCAAGGATTGCGTTTGGCGTTGGGTGCATTTAGAACGTCACCAGTTAACAGTCTTTATACAGAAGCAAATGAGCCTTCCTTAAATTTACGAAGGAAGAAGCTTTCTTTACAATATTTTTTAAAACTTAAATCAAATCCTGAGAATCCGACATACAAAGCTGTGTTTGAACCTAAACACAGACGGGATTTTGATATAAAACCAAGTGCAATACCCCCATTTAGTTTACGTTGTGAAGCAGATGTTCACTCTCTAGATTTTGATCTAGAGGACGTGGCAGAACATATTGTTCCTGATGTTCCTTTATGGACATATAAAAGTCCCACGTTTCTTTATGATCTTGCTTCCAGCAAAAAGGATACAACAGATCCATCTATTTTTAAAACAAAATTCTTGGAGGTCAAAGAAAATACTCTTCATATGAAGAGATATACACAGACGGTTCAAAAGATGGCGAAAAAGTTGCTTCAGCCACTATTTTAGATGGCGAAAAATATCAATTCCGCCTTCCTAATAACTCTTCCATTTTTTCAGCCGAGCTTAAGGCCATTGATCTCGCACTCGATCATATGATCGCAGAACGATTCTCTCGTTATATTATATACACTGACTCCATGTCAAGTATGCAAGCGATTGAGCACGAGAAAACTGACAACCCCCTTATCGTAAGATTACTCGATAAAATAGCTCAGCTAAATGATATTGATCTTATTTTCTGCTGGCTTCCAAGCCACATTGGTATTCGTGGTAACGAGGAGGCAGATAAAGCTGCCAAGGACGCATTGTCACTTGAAATTTTACCATTTGAAGTACCTTTTACTGATTTTAAACCCCTTATTCATAGTTTTATTCATGATGTATGGAGTAAATGTTGGAATGATCCAGCCAACCAGTATAATAAATTATTTTCTGTTCGACAGGACCTCGGCGATTGGTTACCTGGTTACAGGTCAAACCGTCGCGAAGAACTTATCTTGACTCGGTTACGCATTGGCCATACACACCTCACACACTCTTATCTTTTAAAGGGAGAAGACTTGCCAATGTGTATTCCTTGCGACTGTCCTCTTACTGTCAAGCATATTTTTATAGATTGTATAGATTTCTCTTTTACTAGAGATAGATATTTTAAAGTTGACAGTATGAAGAACTTATTTGATTATGTAAAAATTGAACTGATTTTTGATTATCTTAAGGCCATTAATTTGTATTATAAAATATGATTTTATTTTCTTTTGAATCCAAGTTTCCCTTAGTTTTAAAAATGTCTCTTTGAATTTTACATTAATATATAGTGTTCTTTTGAGCACGATTTTCTTTTAAGTTTTGGAAGTAATACTTCTCTCTTACATTTCTACTGTTCGCATAATTTTTATTACACGATTTACAGCGTTTTGTTTTAAAGTGTTATAGTTATCTTACTTTTGAAGGTATACGTCGCCTTTTAAAATAAGTTATTTTTTAGAGTTTTGCGCCCAACATGACCTTAGTTGTCGACGGGCCTTAAAACATAATTCATTCATTCATTCATTGTTCATGGACAAGTGAAAATCTGAGGAGATTTTTTTGGATGATTCCTTAAAGCAAAGAGAAGCTGTTTTCTGAAAATGAGAATTGAATAAATACCAAAATCATGTGTTAACAGTAAGCAAGACTATCTAATGAATGCTTGATATAGCGAGAAAGACAAGAAAACGGACAAGTAGGTTTTTTATTACGGACAAACTAGTTTGTGATTGCCACTTGTCCGTGGACAAGTAGACTTTCAAAATATTTCGGAACCCCTGCCCCCCTTCATGGATGTCAAATTTGGCAAACATTTCACCAACTTTCAGAAAACTTGAAGCCTTTAAAAACCCAGACCCCACAAAACTGATGATTTCAACAGAGAATCAATATAACTTTTTAGGACTAAATGTAAAGCTTATGTGTTAACCCTTGTCATGCTTAATAAAGCATCTTTGAAAAATTTTGTGAAATTCAAAGTTCTAGGAGCGCGCTGCATGTACTAATTGTGAGTCTGTGTTTATTAGCTCACCTAAGCACGAAGTGCTCAAGGTGAGCTATTGCGATCGTAGAATGTCAGGCGTTGGTCGTGCGTCGTCCGTCGACAAATTCTTTAAACATCTTCTCCTCCTAAACCAATGGGCCAATCTTGATGAAACGTGGCAGGGATGTTCCTTTGGTAAAACTCTACCAAAGTTATTCAAATAAATGAAATCCACCCTTAACTTTCCCTTTAATATGAAAATCTTCAAAAATCTTCTTCTCTGAAACTAGAAGGCAGACAGCTTTCATATTTGGTGTGTAGCATCATCAGGTAGACCTCTATCAAGTTTGTTTATATCAAGACCGTGGGGTCATATTTGGGCTCCACCAGGGCGCAACCCTTTCTACATAGAATCAAAGAGCGAAATTCTTCTGAAACCAGATGGCAGACAGCTTTCATATTTGGTATGTAGCATCACCTAGTAGGCCTCTACCGAGTTTGTTCATATTAAGATCCTGGGGTCATATTTGGGCTCCACCCAGGCGCAACCCTTTTAGCTCATCTGAGCATGATGGGTGAAAATAGGAAAACCTTCAAACATCTTCTTCTCCAAAACCAGGAGGCATGCTTGCATTGCATATTTGGATTTTGTTCATATCAAGACCCTGGGATTGCATTTGGGCTCCACGGTGTGCATCCCGTTTTACATAGAATGATAGAAACCACTTAAATTTCTAAAATTAGACTGTGTTAATATGGATACATTCTTTTTTAAACAGGATGGGTCGAAACTTTTTCGGTACATATGCACAGAAAATAAATTTCATATATGTGTGATCATTCAACAGTAAAAATTGTAATTTTTGGGTGAAATTAAACAAAATTCTACTTTATTGAACATTCCAAAAATCATGTGCAGAATCTTCAATACTACCTGTTACAGTGTATATGTAAACATAATTTTACTAGAACTATTGGTAATAGAATTTTTTGGATTCTGAATCGCGGAATCAAAATAAATCGGAGCATAGTAGACCAATTTATATAAATATATTGGTCAGAAAAATGTTAAAGAGGGCCAGTGTGATAATTTTCGACATAAATAAAGCGAAAATGTTTACACAAGTCTGAATAATTGCTCTGTTAATATCCTACTGATTCAACTTACAGAAGATGTGGTGTAATTAAGGCACACCCATTTTCCAATATTGCTGATCATCCAATGAGCTGCTTGTACTAATACAATTGAGTAAGCTGTCAATCAAAACTTTAAATGGATAAGGAAATGTGTTTGTCGCGTGTCAGACCCTATTACATAATAGACTTGATTCAGGGATGTGGAAATACAAAATTTCTCCACTTGTCCCCGAACAAGTAAAAGATGATTTTCTACTTGTCCTGCATTAAAAATAACATGTCATAGAAAAAGAAACAATCAATTTTGAGAAAACATTGTGTTTAAAGAAGAAAATGCTGCACTCCAGCATTTTCTTCTTTAAAAACAATGGTTTCTAAACTGTAATTGTATCATTATGATGATAAATCTCTTAGTTTTTTCAATACCATTTTGATATTTGTACAGGTATTTACTTGTCCATGGACAAGTGGCATAGAAAAAGTACTTGTCCGCAGGTAGAAAAACCCATGTCGGACAAGTCGGGCATGGGAATTCCACACCCCTGCTTGATTGACTGTGAATGACTTGACTCTAGGTTTATATTTGGAGGAAAATTCAGGATTTGTCTCAATTAAGATGGATTGTCTTTTTTTTGCGCCATGTATTTGCGCCAAATGAAAAAAAATAGCGCTTAAGTTTAACTTTTTATCGCCATTCGCGAATTTGGCCCATGGGCAGCGTGAACGTTGATACAGTGACGTTATTTTGAAATTCGGAACAACAAGAAAGCAAATGATTTTCTTCCGACTTAACCACTTGGATATTTTGAGCAGTGTTCCCACTACTTTTTCAATCTGGGGGTAAAAATGGGTATTTTATAGCATGCATGTACCCCCTATATATTAGATAAACAGGGTTCCCCTAAACCCTCAAATGGTGGTTTTTCACCCCTAAATTGAATCTTCTACCCCCAATTTTTGCAAATAGCCATCTTTGTTTCATGTAAAGGGGGTACAAGTATGCTGTAAAACGACTATTTTCACCCCCTAAATTAAAAGTCGTCGGGAACCCTGATAAAGAAGGCTGCTTGCAAAAATTGGGGGTTCAATCTTCAACTTGGGGGTAAATCACCCCCATTTGGTTTTTGGGAACACTGGTTTGTAAATTGACAATCTCTTGGCCAAATTACGGAGAAGGAAAAAAAGATTGTTCTCCCTGAATGTAAAATGACATTGTTCACTGGTATAGGGATATGTATTTTTGAGTATTATTCCGGCGCATTAAGCATGTAAAGATAGTGTGTTAAGAATTACGAACACAGTGATAGTTTGAAATATTTGTAGACATAATCGTATTTCTTAAATTAGATAATGCCAACTAAAGGGATAACAGACTTTTTCAAATCAGTTACTGACCTGCTGCCTAGACTTTTTCAAAATGGGTTGATCCATTTCTGATGAATTATTCAGACAGGGATGAGCCAACTCTATATGAGCACAACAGGAATTTTCACCCCCACGAAAAACATAATACTAAGGCTCTTCGTATTTTCACGGTACAAACTACAGTTGAATTTCAGTAGCTTGAATACCTCACGTGGGGATTTGATAATTTGTTCGAGAGATTGGATGTTCTACCAACCCAAAAAACTATAAAGGTACCAGAAGATGGAATGTGTCGCATGCGATAATACATCGTATCCGAATATATTCAGCTTTTTTTCTCCTAGCTTTGGGAACGGGTCCGAGACCGGACCAATTGGTAAAAATGCGTCATTTATCGAAAAATTGGGAATTTTCATTGTGACGCTTGTTTCAAAAATATTTCTTTTATTTACAGGGATAATTTTTGGGCGAGATCTGTGCAAAATCTCTCATTTTTCTGCCAGAAATCTCATTCAAATTGGCCAAATGAGAGAAAAATCTCCCAGCAAAATGTATTTTTAACAAAGGATTTAGTTCAAATTGCCATTGAAAACTCAGGCTTTCTCATAAGTTCCGACTGAATTAGATTTTTTGCACATGAAAACCTGCGCCAGAATTATCCCTGTATTTACATCATTACAATATGTATAATTGAAGCTCCTTTTCCTCTATAGTAATATCTTTACTAAAAAGCAAACCAAGTGACTTAAAAAAGGAATCTGAACAAAAAACAATGACAAACAAGTAGTCTGATTGCTCTAAAATAACTGTTTTAAATCAAATCTTGAATTGTCACAAAGTTTTTTGTTAAAAAACCATCGCTAAGCCTAAATTATAGATAAATTAAAATCTATAATATATTCATGGGTTGAACATTCTTGGGTAAGAATCAACAGAAAACAAATGCATATCCAATCCTAGTGTTTTTAAAACAGCTGTAAATGAATGTTTCTACTAAAATCATTGAAACTTGTTAAAGATATTTTCAAAAAAAATCATTTATTCAAATGTTCTACCCGATGTAGAATTATTGAAGGACAATTAAGGTTGGCTCTGAGAGGTGCCGCAATCGTGGATAACAGTCAACTTTGTTTACGAAAAATTAAACAAAGATAATGATTAATCAATTATATTTTTTGGGTTATATAACAGGAAAATAATTTGCTTTAACCTTGACCAAAAGTCCTCTTCCCTATTAAGTGTCTTCTTTAAATTCATCTTTCATCAATTGAAAAATAAATGCAAAAAGATCGTCTACTGCAAATCAGGTCCAAATTGCAATATCTTGGCTTCACAAAGATATGCACTGCGATAACTTTTGAGTTATCCAAAATTTGCTGGATTCCAGCTTTGTAATGGTTTCTGCCAATCAAATCGAGAACCATGTGACTGAAATAAACCAATCTTCGGAAATTCCCATCTAGTTGACAAATTACAACACAGATATTTATTGCTAAGAGTAGGTTTTTCAATAGAAAGTCTGCGTTTTTTTCCTTCTTTGAAAGTTTACCGGACCCGTTCCCAATGACGAAAACTATTTTTTCCCAAAATGAGAGAATGAAATTCCCAATTCAAAGCTAATTCTTGAAGTATTTCACAGTGAAATATTTGAAAGACATCTCTTAAACTACTTGGTGGAACTTGTATCACCCTCTTCAAAATTGTCACAAAATTCTAATATTCCATAATTATGGCAGAGCATGGTATTTTTATGCCACCGTATCCAGAGATCGAGGGCATATTGTTTTACTTATGTCCGTCTGTCTGTCTGTCCATCCGTCTGTCTGTCCGTCCGTCTGTCCGAAAACTTAACCAAACTTAACCTTTGCCTTTTCTCCAAAAGTATTTGACATACAAAGCTGTACACCAAAGTCAAGGTCATGTGACAAGGTCAAGGTCATGTGACAAAGTCTAGGTCATCTGTTAAGGTCAAACTTAAAAAAAAAATTCTGTTCCGGGGGGCATTCGTGTTTCACAAACACATCTTGTTTCACTATGTAATTTTTAAACAACACCTCCTCCTGATTTTCAGGCCTGATTTCGATGAAATTTTGTCTGAATGTTCCTTGGGTGGACCTCTTCAAAGATAATTTGCTCATAGACATGGTTGTGGCATTTTTTTACTTTCACATCTTTGACTGACATCTTGTAAAGCACTTGACCTCATTTAATGAAATTTTGCCAGAAAGTTTCTTAGTTGTTCACATTAAAAAAAAAGAAAACAACTGTTCATAACATTTTGAATGGCCTATTAATATGGGCGTGATAGGTAAGCTTACTGGCAGGGTTGGGGATTTTTTCACTATGAATTCATTGAATGACAACTCTTTATTCATCAGGTCAATTTACTTACTTCATTTTCCATTTCTTAGATTTCATGATGGAAAATAATGAAAGTAGGAAGCGAGGACGGCCTAGAAAAATTAAACCAGGTATTCCTTTCAAGAAAAAGAAACTGGTTCCTGAGGAATCAAAAGTGGTAAGTGTTCTATTATGAATTGATCCATATAACCTGTTGTGAACCCCTTTCTTTCACTTAAGAAAAACTCTTCTGGTCAACTTTCTCACAAAAAACAACATTTATCTTAAACTTTATATAGGTCTAGATTCATCAATAAACTATTCCTCTACCACTTTCGGCACTGCTAGAAAGTGCAAATTCTCTTCTACCAATTGTATCTTTTAATCCATTTTAAAAAGAATTATTGGTACATGTATTTTGTCTTATTTTACCTGAAGTTTTAATATTTTTCCAGTTTGAAAAGCACACAGAGTCACAGACTGAAAATATTTTCTTCTTATCTATACCAAAGAATGTTTGACCCATCAAATTATGAGTTATTTTTGATGAAAACCACAGATGACTCTAATCTAGTTGAAAAGACATTTTCTTTTTAAACTCCATTTATCTTGGCTTTTAAATCAAAGCAAAGAAAACACTTACAGATTGAGAGAACTTAGGCCTATAATGTTATTGATACTATTCTGATAAATTTTCTCATTCAATGAGGTAAGAAAACGAAATGATCATATTATTTGCCCACTAAAATGTTTGGTCTGACAGGTCCCAGGCTTCAGACTGACAGTTTATCAAGGACTGTCAGACTGAGACCGAGTGTCTGACAATTTACTTGGTCCTTTGCCATGTCTGATATAACATGAACAAATTATTTCTCATCATGTGGCCAATGCCACATTTAAAGCTCCACTGGCCAAAGGCCAGTGAGCTATTGTCAAGACGGTGTGTCTGTTGTCTTGTCATTTGTCAATGAGATTTTCGTTGACCCTTAAATGTGGTCTTGACAGGGCTGGGCTACTTTTCACTTTATTTTCACTTAAAAACTTTAAATCTCTTCCCAAACCATTTGGCTGATTACAATAACACTTGATTTGGATGTTCCTAGGCTGGCCCATTACATGTAGAGGTTGTTACAGAAATTTTGATTTTGAAAACCCCCAAACTGTGGGCTTGGCAGGGTAGAGCTTATTTTCACTTTAAAATCTTAAAAATTCTTCTCCAAAATCATTTGTCTGATTTGATATGATGTTCCTTGGGTGATTGTTTACCTTCAGAAGTAGTTAGAGAAATCTTCATTGACCCCAAAATGTGGGGGTGTCAGGGCGGGGCTAATTTTCACATTATTTTCACTTTATAAATTTAAAAAAAAAGTTCTCCAAAACCATTTGGCTGATTACAATGACACTTGATTTCGATGTTCCTAGGCTGACCCTTAACATGTAGAGGTTGTTACAGAAATTTTGATTGACTCCCAAACTGTGGGTGTGGCAGGGTAGAGCTTATTTTTACTTTATCTTCACTTTAAAATCTTAAAAATTCTTCTCCAAAATCATTCGTCTGATTTGATAGGGATGTTCCTTGGGTGATTGTTTACCTTCAGAAGTTGTTAGAGAAATTTTCATTAACCCCTAAATGTGGGTGTGGCAGGGCAGGGCTTATTTACACATTATTTTCACTTTAAAACCTTTAAAAATCATGTTCTCCAAATTCTTTTGGCTGATTACAATGAAACTTGACATGGATATTCCTTGGCTCTTTACCTTTAGAAGTTTTAAAAGAAATTATGATGACCCCAAAATTTGCCCATGGCAAAGCCAGACTTTAAATTCTCTAAGAAACTTCTCCTTTCACTCATTCAATAAAACTTAGCATGAAAATTGCTTAGATGCACCTTCACTTGAATTGGTCATGAATATTTGATGGGCTCATAAATGTGGGTGTGGCAGGCCTAGGGTAAATTTTCACTTTAAAATCTCAAAAAAAAATAATTTCGTAATCAATTCAATTAATTCATTGAATCTTGATATCAATGTTCAATGAATAATGTTTTCTCAAAACTGTACTTAGAATGATCTACTTGGTGTGATCACCCTAATGTTCACAGTTGGCAATAAGATGGGCTTAAGGGTATGCAGGTTGATAGTAATAGAATATTTTGGTGCAATGCAGAGATTCAGATTGGCTTCGGCCGTCAGCCATTTGCCGAAACAAAAGTTATAATGGCTGAGAAAAAGTGTTAAACTGGGCCATTAGAGCAGAGGGAAAATATGGTTACCGGACTAAAAGGCCGACAAAACTTGAAAGAAATCAGGAAAAAATTGAGATTTCAATCTATAGATTAATAGAGACTCATTCTTCTCTGCTCGGAGAAAGTGATGCCTGGTTCTGGAATATTCCTTGTTTTAAATCACACAGTGAATAACCAGTCAACTGATTGATTCTATTTAGAAACACGGAATTCCCAAAGTTGTTAAACCTTGTCATGCTGAACCCCTAATTTTTCTGCTTTTGCAGGTGTTATAGACAAGGATCAGACTGCACATATGTGCAGTCTGATCATAGTCTCTACTACCTGATTTTGCATTTAAAACCATTGAAGTTTGAAAACTGTTTTCAAAATGAACACTGACTCACAATTTTGGCATTCAGTGCTTTCAGGACTTTGAAATTAATGCAATTTGCCAAAGGCAATTTATTCAGCATGACAAGGGTTAATTTTTTCTAACCTGGATAATCAGTGAAATTTAATAATCACTTTCAAAACCTGACACTATCTCTTAAAAAATAAGAAAGGTTTTTTGAATGCAGGCGACATCAAGATAATTATAAATTTGCAATAATTTGACTTGTTCTTTGTAGAAATTTTGTGCCAGTGAAACTTTTGTCTGCTCAATTTTTGCAGCAGAATATTCTTAAAAATAGTCCCGTTTTGATAGCAAAAATTAGTGGAGATGTATTCTTCCCTTGGAATTCAATATTTGATTCCAAAATATTTCAAAAATTACTTCCTGTTTATCTAAACGTGAACAAGAATAATTCGTAGCTGATAGGTTAATGGTACTAGAAACTGGACAAGCAATTATTTGGATATTTAAAGACATAGAGAAATTAATTCAGCAAGCCAAGCAAATCAATTTACAGCCATTAGAATTAAAGACCTATACCTTATACTGAAATAGAATTGACAAACAAATTATGATTTCCAAAAATTAAGCATAGTTTTTTCATCATTTTTGTAAAGAATGGTTTTATTCTTTTTAATATGAATAATTGACATAAATGACAACCAATGTGAATTTAGCACATTATTAGATAGAAAAGACATTCTACCCTTTTATGTAAAGACCCAATATTGGAGTCTTTGATTAATAACAGTCACCACAATATGCTGAAGGAGATAAGAAAGCAACTATCATATTCAATGCGAGAGCTATAGCTCAATTTGAATTTGATATTGCACCCATAATTTGCAAGTTTGAGTCAGTCTAGGACAAAATGGCCTAAGAAATTTCAGTTTTTAGGCCATTTAGTTTATACTAATTTATTCTAGTTAATACTAATTCATTTTAGTTCGAGTCGAAAACTTAAGCTTATAGAATGGCTCTTGAACACTCAATCCTGATGTTTTCACGTCCTGCAACAATTGTGTCCAATCTGAATCACTGGAGTGAGGACCAGACCCAGTAAATTATTACAAAATACAATCAACTTTTGTTACAACAACCACATTTGTTTCCAGAAAATATGTTGTTATAAAAAAAATGTAAGTGTTTTGAATGAATATTTAATTCAGTCAATGCAGACTTGTTGAAAAAGCAGCATCCGTTTTACTAATTCACCATTATTAATTTGAATTCTTTTATTGAACTGATCTTTTTTTACTTTTTTTGCCATACATGCATTTTTAATAGTCCCCCACCGGTTACCGGTTGGGGGACAATAGGTTTGCTTGATTCCGTCTGTCTGTCCGTCACCTTTTTGTCCGGGCTATATCTTCTAAACCATATGTGCTAGCAACTTCAAACTTGGTACACTTATAGATCTCATTGAGGAGAAGTGTCATGTTCAAGAACCGTTACTCTGCCACGCCCACTTTTTAACAGGTGGGGGACTATAGGTGTGCTCGAATCCGTCTGTCTGTCCATCTGTCTGTCTGTCCGTCCATCTGTCCGTCACACTTTTGTCCAGGCTATATCTTCTAAACCATATGTGCTAGCAACTTCAAACTTGGTACACTTATAGATCTCATTGAGGAGAAGTGTCATGTTCAAGAACCGTTACTCTGCCACGCCCACTTTTTGAGTTATTGCCCTTTGTTGTTTTTACCTTTACATTTTTGTCCGCAATACGACGTACACTTGTTAAAATTTAAATGCAATGATCTTAGATCTTACATTTTCAGATTAGCAAAACAGAGAAAAGCTTAAACAAACATAGTCTTAATTTAAAGAAGGTGATAAATGTTAAAGTTGCTAATCAAACATTGCAATTGTTTGCATGTCCAACATTTTCACACATTTCAAAGCTCAAGACTTGTCAATTATCAACAAATTTTAGGTGGTTATCTATCAAGTCTATGGTTCTGTGTATGAGGGTTGTTAAAAAATTATCCAGATTTTGCCTTGCAAAATTTCATTTTTGAAGCAATCAAACTAAATTCAGTATCACTCCCTATCAGAATTCAATCAATGTATGGTTATGTAAAATTGATATAGTTATCGAACATATCATAGGCGCATCTGCCATATTAAATGCCATGCAATGCCTGGCAAGGACCAGGGACAGCAGAAAATGAAATTCATTAATTTGGTCCTCTTTGGTAAATATTCTCTCTCTTCTTACAGCTGAAAAACTTGAAAATTAATTGAGTTGCTGGAATAGGTTTTAAGTATGCATTGTCTCAATTTCAATTAAATAGACAGTAGAATTTTTCGATAGGGTTTGATCAAAACGTTGTGGGGTTGTGAGTGTTTCGGAATCTTCTAGACAATGTTTACTGTGTGCTGGGAATTTCAATCTTCAATCATTCTATTTGAAATCGAGAAAACTTACCCCAAAACAGTGTCTGTGTTGGAAAACGACAATTTGGTTATAATGAATGAAAAATTAACTATGCAAATCTGTTCCCAACAATTTGTGTTGACAAGTGAAAATGTTGTAATAAATGTTGTTAAATTGATTGATTGAATGGGGTTTTACGCCGCTTTCAACATTATTTCAGTTATATCGCGGCGGCCGGAGCACCTATCAATGGATTCCTGGTATTTCTTTCACCTGTACTACCATTACACCCTTTCCTAGCCTCCGACTGCTATTTCACATAGGTTTACGATTATCTACCCATTGGTGAAAGACAAACGTCGGAAAGGATATTTGCCGCCACCGGGGATCGAACCCACGACTTCCAGATTGGAAGTCTTATGCCTAACCAACTGCGCTATGGTGGCGGCTGCAATAAATGTTGTTAAAACAGAAGTTGACTTGAGTTCTACAGAGACTTCAAAGTGATGTTTTCAGTCAAAGTAAGCTTTGTTTATTGAAAGTCTGTAGATGTTAAAGCCAGTGGAGCTATACAGACTGTCTCACACATCTTTCAAGTACCATTTCCTGGACCTGATCCCCTATGCTTCCTTACAGGAAACAGGTAGTATTTCCACCACTATTGAACCAGTTCAAGATTCTAAAATGGAAGTAGATGAAATCCTGGATTCTAATACCAATCATCACATAGAAATTTCAAATATACAGTCAGACACAGCAGTGCCGATAGATGCGTCAGGTCCTTCACAGGTAAAATCACAAATTAAAAAGGCAGCATGCAAAGGCATTGTTAAGGTTCTGACATTGAATGATTTATTAGAAGTTGCCCCAGTTAATGTAATGTCTGTTTCTACTGATTTATGTTATGAGGAATGTTCAACTGGACCTTGGCCGTATATGAATTCAAGCAGATGTGTAGTAAAATTCATTGAATCAAATGTCTTTCATTCAATGAGATTGAATAATTTTTTAAATAGGGGTTTGTCACATTTAGAAAACAACCTAAATTTTCGTTGGTATTCCTGGTTACAATTAAAATCAATAGCAAAAAAACAAAACATATCCATTACATCAGTTCTTACTGACAGGAACCATTTTATGTCGCTATTGCGAGATGTAAATCAGTTTTACACAAAAAATGCCAAAAAACAAAGGGAAGAGTATTTAGAGGCAAATATGGGACCACAATCTATTGAGGATTCACAACATTTAGAGCGTCTTTATTATTATGGCAATGGAAAAATAAGGTATTACAGAAAAACAACATTTTTAGAACTGTTAGCACGAAAATATGGAGAAATTATAAAAGCAGAATACTTAGTTAATCCAGCAACACCGCTTATCACTGAAGATGATTATGAATTTCTTTTGACAGAGGTTCAAGGTATTCTTTACAAAAACTATAGTAGACACCTGAAAAAGTTGGAAGAATTTGCTGGTCCTCAATGCAATGAGGATCGAACCAATTCAGATAAAATTAATTATGATGTCAAATTTGCATCATCATCAAAAGCAACAAAAGTTTTAACTAATACACAGAAAGCAATGATTAAAGAGAATAAAGTAAAAGATACCGACTTTGGAGAATTTTTCCTTAGAAAATGTGAAATATGCAAAAAAATACGTTGGATAGGGAAGAAAGCAGCAGAAAAATTTGTTCTAGGTTCATACACTTATGCTGGGGTGAAAAGGAATGTGCAATTTTCCTGTAATCTTCTCCATAATAGCTCTTGTGATGATGAAAGTGATATTGTTCATTTAAAGTCAATTGAACATTGCTCGTCGATATTGGTGGCATTTAACATTTCTTCTATCATTGGATTTGTATTTAGAATTATACGCTCACTTTCTCAAGATGTTCATGAGGTAGAAGTTCTGGCAAAGTATAGTAGAACAAATCACAAAGGATATAACCATAGTGTCAAGGTCATGTATATAAAACTTATTGCCGGAGGATATGTTGAACTCGGAAATAAATTGTCAACATCGCGATTCCAACGCATGCGGGACTATCCTAAATTCTTACTTGGCAATCTGAATACCAATAAACCACGTGAAGCTCTAGTTTGTCAGTCATGGCTTGATAGCAACAGTTTTTCATCGGAGAATCCAAATGCTTACTACACAGTAACAACTCTTTGTGGGATACGCGATATCCACGCTGTATACAAAGCAATGAAAATGATCCACTGCATTCACTGTGGTATGTGTTCTCCAGGATTTGCAGGAGAAATTGATGAATGTGTAATTGTTCCTGAAGCAGGAAGACAAGTCCCACTCTATAACAATACTCTACTTAATTCCTTACAGCAGTCTAGGGTTTTGTCTTGTGCAAGTGTTGTACTCGATGGAAAGTTTGCAGCAGCAAGGGTATTTGAGAATGAGTCAGTAAAAGGAATATGCACAGATTGTTCGAAATACTGTACCATGGATGAAAATGGACAGATAGCTCTGTTACATTATGAATTATCAAGAAATTTAGACCAGAGTTCTCAAGAAACCGTAAACAGCCAAGAACCTATTTCTGATAATGTCTCAAACATTAATCCATACAGTGTAGGTAATCTCATGGCACTGGATGTCTTTCAAGATGAAGCATCACAACAGTATGCTTGTTTTATCGATACTTTGACTCAAGCAGAAAAACTTGTCATATCACCAATTCATGCAGTCATTGTAATCTTGCGCTCTAGGACAAACAACATTCCTTTTTCAAGATTCGGCACCATTTCTTTTGCAGTGAAAGATCCCGTCAAAACACCATGTCTCCCATGGCACACATTCAAACAACTGCCATTTGTTGTAATGGTGTCAAATAATGAAGATGGTAGCATAACCGAGGCTAAAATAAACATGGCAAAAATTGTGCATGCAAAAGCACTTATGGAAAGAGAAGTTACTTGCCCAGTGTATGGCATCAAAAGACCGTTCTATCGCTACTGTGACAAAGTCCACACTCCATTCTCATCTGAAGCAATGGAAAAACTAGCTAGTCAGTTGTCAGACTGTAATACTTCTGTCATCCCAGATGGATTAAGAAAACTTAAGATGGAACAAATACATGCACGTTCAAATAAAAGATTATCATTACAACTTTTTTCAGAATGGATCAACTCAGGATTTACAATAGGAAGTTCTATAAAAGATTCTTATTTCATTGAAATCAGTCATTCACAATTGACTAAGTCTGAGTCTGGAATTATTACTGAAAGAATATGGAAAGAGCTACAGGACTATGTAAAAACAATTGTCTGTAATACAGAAGAATCAATCACAGAAAAGGGGTCAATGAGATGTTCAATTGAAGGTCTAGCAGTCACTCCAACAGTTGTGATAAAGTATGCTGTTGAAAAGAACTGGCTGAATCAAAGTACTGATGTTACCAGCATGTCTATTCAAAATCAGTCTAATGAAAACTCAAATGAGGACGAGTTAGAAAACCTTGTGTATCTTGCTTGTGAAGAGTTGGAACTTTTACTTCGAGAAACCAGCAATGATGAAGGGGAGTCTAGCAGTGTTGCACAGGGAGGTGTCGATGGCTTTCAGACAGAGGATCCTGAGATGATATTATCAAAAGGTATACAAAAAACAGTTCTTCAAAGAGTACCTGGACCAATTGTTGACAGAGCAGTTCCCGTGGCTGAAGATACACCAGGGTATCTACCGATGGCATTTCCTGATGTCTTTTTGACTGGTGATGGCTGTCCACATCAGACTCGTCCTAGAAGTATCATAAATTCATCTGGTGGCTATAAATTTGGTTACTTGAAATGGGTTTGCCAACAGCCAAGGGCTATGATGAATACAGAGTTGCAGTTTCTCATTCAAAGTATGATAAAAAGGCATCACAGCAAAGGAAAAGCAAAGCTTGCAATTAAAAATGATGTATTTAATAACGAAGGTCTGCCACTAAAAGAAGAACTACTGAACAATGCTCAGTTTCGTGACTGGACAGTTTCTAACCTAATGATGTTCAAGTCTTCTATCCCAGATACAACCCCATTTTGGAAGAGGGCCAGAGATGACGCAATAGCTGTACAGAGGGATTGGGAGGATATTGTTCCATGGAGAGGAGACAAAACTCCTTTGTCAGTCATGATGTTTCAAACAAGAGCTCCACCCTACAATCATCATCCTGCCATTCATCAACTTTGTCCGGATACAGTCACTCTGTCCATGGGAACTGATGAAGAGTTCATGCTAGGACGACGAAGAAATGTTCTGAAATACCCAAGTATTGTTTCATTTATGTGTGCATTAATTGCAGAGTTAGATACAACTTTTTTGGGTAAATTAAGAAATGATATAAATAGTTATTTCACTCGTTTTGAATGGGGGGCTAACGCTAATCCCCATTCTCACCGCCTATGTTTTAGTCAAAGATTTAGTGAGAAGATGAAGGGCTTACAACAGGAAATTGAGTTATGCCTTCATAATTCAAAGAATGAATTACTTAACTCAGGAAAAGATCTGTCAGATGAAATTGTGCAGGAAACAGTTAGAACAAAGGTATTAGATTGCTGGGACCAAGCCAGGCAAGAGTACATAAAATTTATGAGGCCATTTTACACAAACTGGAATGCAGGACTACTGGCAGATGGAAGCAAAAAGACATTTGATTTTATTTTTGAAAGGCAATCAACAACATGTCGTCTGAATATGGCAGAAATGATCGATCAGGCACTCAATACTGGACAATTTTCTGAGCTAGATACTGTATATGTTAGTGTTGTAAATGGAACATGTCGGCATTTAGGGCATACAGGACTAAATGACCAACCAGCGAAAAACGACAAATGTGCTGTTGTAAAAAGAAAACGCATTAAAAACCAAGATTCTTCTGTTAAGTTCAAAGAAGTTATAACCTGTAAAAGAAGGAAGCCACAACCAGTTAGCATTACACCTACTATACAACCTGATGTATGCAACAAAAAACTCTTTCAACTGCAGTTTGAATCAAATGATAAGTGGTTCAATGGACATGATCCATTTGAGATACTTCACATTTTAAGTAATGCTGACGATAAAGCTGTAGTTCCAGAGTTTTTAAGAAAGCCGCCAACTATAAATGTGTCAAAAAAAGAGGGTGATGAAAATGCTATAGATCTAGATATACAATACTTTGCTGATACTGGGGATTCTGCAACAGAATATGTTACCAAATATGCATTTAAGGATGTGATAAATGCCAAAACACCAGCTCAGGTCCTAGTTACTGCAATGGAAAAATTAGAAGATAGTGAACCAATTAATCAAGGCACTGTTCAAAAGATGTACAATGTCCATGCAAATGCAGGGACTACTTCCATCTTTCAGGCAACTCATCTCAACCAAAACTTACCTCATGTTTTATCAAATGTAAATATAAAAAACTGTAATATTTCTGGTCTTTCCTTGTTCAGAAAAGATTATAGTGAAGAAGACGGGGAAGATTATCTCATTCCAAACCTCATTAAACAGTTTGATGGACGACATGACACTTCTGTTATATGTCTTGAGAGAGGGAAGCCATCTTTAGAGTTGAAAGAAGAAATTCAGAAAGATATGTGCCTTCATCAATTTTGTGATCTGTATGATGTGAAGGAATGCAAGCATGAAGGAGAACAGAATAGAGTTTTACATTTTAGGAGGAGGAGTCATCCAAGAGAAGGACGTATGAATGCCTTAAAATTGATACCATGCCATGGGAAAGGTGCGGCCAATCCAAGAAATAAAATGTATTGGAATTTTTGTAGAACATTATGCTTATGGAAGATACCGTGTCACAAAACATCAGATTTCGCACCTGTAGGAGATGAAGAAGATTCTATAAAGAAAGGTTGGATTGATCTGTTCAATAACTTTTTTATTAACGGAAAAGGGCTCCCACCTTGGGCCCTTAAGTACTGGAAACATTACAATCAAGAACACAGCAATGACTCTGACACAAGTTCTGATGAAGATGACACTGATTTTCAGGATAATTCAAAGGATATTGATAATGAAAAGGAGAGTAAAAGTAAGGTAGAAGAGCAAAAAGAATCCATCTGTCAACCAGTAGTTGGAGCAGGACATGAGCAATTCTATCAGAATCCAATTGATCAGTTAAGAGCTGCACAACATACAACTCAACAACTTGACCTTGAGACTACCAGAATTTCACCCAATTTAGATCAAGCTATACTAGCAAATCCTGAAGGGGTTGATTTTATGGAGCACTGGCTTGGGGACCAAGTTTTACCTTCTGTTCAAGAATTACATACTAGAATGGCAAATGTTAGCAGTTCTAAAGGAAAGCTTGATGGTGAAGGTTTTGATGTGTCAACGTTAAATGAAAAGCAAAAGATTGCTCATGATTTAGTGGTTGAATATGTCGATGAAAGATTACAGTGGGAACAAAGTGGCCAAAAAGGATATGCCCCAAAACCCCTCCGTCTAGTTTTAATGGGTAATCCAGGGACTGGTAAAAGCTGGACCCTTAAATGTATAATGACTTCATTGATTAGTCGTTTGGGATTTGACAAAAATTCTGATGAGGAACAAACACCTTCCTGGATGGAAAAGATTAAACTAGCTGCACCTACAGGAGCTGCATCAAACCAAATGTACTTCAACGCTCAAACATTGCATAGACTCTTTTGTATTCCAATCAACCTATGTGAGAAAGACTTGCATCTTGATGAAAATTCTAAAGCATTCTCAAAACTTTTGCTGAATTTTGATCCCAAAAAATTCATTTTACTAATAATTGATGAATTCTCAATGGTTTCAAGGCAGATATTTGCATTCATCACTCAACGACTGATTCAATGTAGTGTTGATATTCAAAAGATAGGTTTAGTGCTGATTGGTGATCCTGCTCAAATTCTTCCAATAGCCTCGGATCCACTCTGGAGTGCACGGCTTAAAACAGATCAAGGGAAAGACTGCAGTAATATATCCATATTGGGAATGATGAGATTCCGGGAAATTTTTAATTTTCAACAAATGCAGACAATACCAAACTTTGATAAATGGCAAAATCTCTCAAAAACTAAAACACGTCTTTTATCTGATGAAATAACTGCATGCCGCAAAAATTTGATGAATGGAGATTTTAGTGCTGTATTTCTAACAGAAGTGAAAAGATCAGAAAATGATGTAACAAGTCAAGAGTTTACAGGAAAAGTTCTTGTTAACCTAAGATATGGCAGAAAATGCAGAAAAAAAGAAATTGATTTTTTGCGAAAGCACTGTGCAACTGAAGAGGAAATAAGCAAGCAAAAAGAATGGAGAACAGCCAACATCATTCATGGATATCATTTCCACACAAAAGACAATGAAAACAGACCTAGTGTTGAAGCTGATAATGCAAAAGCTCTTCTCAGGCATAACCAAGACACTGGAAATCCTATAATGCGAATAGATTCGATTCACCATCCTACTGACAAAGAAAGTAAGCTGAAGACCATACCAGCAAAAATGTTTGAAGGAGCTCCACCAACATGGTATGCCTCGAAAGGTATGCGTGTCATGCTTTTGAGAAACATTGCACCAAGCGTAGGTCTTTACAATGGCTCAATCCATACTTTGGTTGGTCCTATCTACAACAATGACAGTGTTGAAGTTTTACTGACACCAGAGCACCTACAATCGGCTCTAATAAGAGATCATAAAACAACCATGCCAATCAAATGCAGTGGTGAAGGAACAGTGATTCCATCAAATAGTGTATTACTCTCTATCAATGGAAATGGATATGACAGTGACACTCTAAATGATTTGGCTCCAAAAACTGAACTAAGATGCAAGTTTAATTTTCCTTCATCTCCACCTGCCATGCCAGATTTCATGGTTATTGAAGCTTCGAATTACACTGGACCCAACATTTTAAAACTTCCAGGGTGTGACAATTTTGTACCAATTGCTCCTGTAGAAAGTTTCAAAGAAGATAAGAATAAGTCTAAGCAAAATCAAGTAAGAATTGCTCTACCATTAGAAGGGGGATATGCAGCAACAAGCTTTAAAGGACAAGGGTCTACATTTCATTTGGCTGAAGTTGATCTTGATGGATGGTTTCATGTCCCAGGTATTTTCCTAGTTGCAATTTCAAGAGTGAAAAATCCCAGGCACTTGCATATACGCAAACTTCCTAATAGCCTAGATTTAACAATGCAAAGAATGAAAGAAAATGTCCTAGATGCACAGGCATTTGAAGAAGCTATCAGAACTAGATCAGAATGCAATTACCGCAAAAGAGAAAACTGTAGTGATCCATTTTGGAGTATCTCCAACAATCTTATTGCAGACCTTGTCATACAAGAGGCAGTATCAAGTGGAAAAAGCATTAAAAATAATAGCAAAGAAATAATTGATAAAATTGCTGAATCTAATCAAAGTATAAAAGAAATCAATATCAGGGATGTGATTTGCAAATTGATGCAAACTAAGGAGTATCTTGTGGCTGAAAAGGCCCCTCATATAACTGTGAATGACTTTGAAACTCTTCAAAATTATCAGAAAAATAAATCTGTTAGAAACAAATGTCAACATACTCACTCTCTTGGAAACATCAAAGACACTAAGAACAAAAGTTTTGCTAAAAGACCCACAGTCAAAAGAAATGCAAAATCAAACAAAACTGTGGTGAAGGAATATTCCTGTGATAATCATGAAAATTCTGATAACAAAAGAAATGTAAGGAAAGAGCTGAATTCTAATGTTTACTTTGGGAATAATGATTTAAATAAACATGCATTAAGAGACAAAGGAGGTGCTGGGACTGCAAATTTACAGAATCAATTGATAAGCCAAAACTGCCTTGATCTGAAAGCCCAACCAGACCTTAATACTTTTACGCTGAAAGGATTGCAGAACAGTGGGCACAATATTTGCTTTATCAATGCAGCTATAATTGCCCTATGCCACAGTAAGTGCGTTGATACATTTTTACGAGAATGTCATGACATCCACAATGGATATACTGGAAGTCTTATTGATGATGAACCGTGCCCACTTTGTGCTCTTTATGAGGTCATGAATCGTGCCTACAGACATCACAGATTGCAGTTAAATGATATTCAGTATGCGCCTATTATCAAGTTAACAAAGTCCCTACTTCTTGGTTGGAATATAGGTATAGAACATGATGCTGATGAGTTTCTCACAAAACTTTTGCAACGACTAGAAGAAACAGTTGGGTTCATATTACATAAAGGCACTGTCAGAATTAACTCCAAATGTAAAAGATGCAAAGTTGACAGAAATAAAGAAAAACAACAGCCTCTTCGAATCTCGGTGAACCTTTTAGAAATGCAAAATGAGAATGTCAGAATTCAAGATGGTATAATGAAATGGATGTTTGAAGAACAAGTGCGTACTTGTACCTCCTGTGGAGAATGTATGCATAGTATTAAGCGTGATCTAATCAGTCCACCAACTCTACTGATTATCAACATCAATCGTTTTGTACCAAAGAAAACTCTGGTAGACCACCAAATACTAGTAAATGACCACAGATACATTTTTAGATCTTCTATCAACTTTCATCCTGGTCATTACACAGCTGTAGGATGTGTGGCTGAAAACCATTATGTGTATTACAGTGATGAAGATGTACAGTCATGTCATGGGAGAATTATAGACAACCACAATTATCAAATTATGAATAGAGTGAGAACACCTTTAGAGGACAATTCAACAGTTCTTCTATATGACCTACAGACTGCTCTTGACATGTAACACCTGATTAATTTAATCAAAATATACAAAATTGAATACATTTCTTCCTTTAAATAGTTAAAAGAGCTTTTCATTTTTTGTTCTGATATAAAACAAACTTAAATGCAATTTCATTTTGAAAAATAAATCAAAGAAATAAAGTGCCCTTTCTCATAATTGCATAATCACTAAATTATAGTAATCAGAAATTCTTGATATTTAGGTCAAGTTGGTGTCTGAATACAATGACATCTATTGAGATCAAATTTAGCAAATCTTTGAAAGAAATTTCAATATTTGTTAGAGGCTTAAGAAATTACAAAGCTCCTATCTATAAAATGGATAATAAGTATCTTTTTATACTAAGGTTAATAGATCAAAGTCTAATTGATAGCTAGTGGTTCTGAAATATGCTGCCAGTGTTGTCTTAGTTGTCCATTAAGCAAGCTGATTTTCATAGCTAGGTTGTCCATTTACCAATACAAAATAACAAGACATAAAATTTGTAATATTTTTTTAAAGTGAAAGAAAGCTATTCTCTAAAAATGGGATTTAAAATTGACACCAGAAATTCCATGTCAACTGTAAGCAAGTCTGTTTTTAGGATACTTTTAAAGCAACACCAATGGAATGAATTTTCAACTGTTTTCAATCTCAAAAGCCAATTATATAGACAATAAATGCAAAATTTGAACTTATTCTTAACAGTTTGATAAGATATCGCCCTGAGATATTCTATAATCAGCTTGAATAATAAAATTACTCCACCCTGATTGTCATTTATCATCTGACGGAAAATTTTAATACAGGTATCAGCAGTCCCCTAAATACTTAAACATTGGCAAGAACTTTTGATTTTAAGGGATAGACTCCTTCATATTTCACATGTGTATTACTTGTAACAAGTTCTTTCTGTAGGTTCTACTTTCTAAGGCATATTTAATGCCTTTTGTTTGGATTCAAGTATGAAATATTGCATTGGTGGAAGCATTGAAGCATTTTTATGCCTGTATCGAAAGATTGGCAGCATATTGTTTAAATGTTGTCCGTCTGTCTGTATGTCTTAACTTAATTTAAAAACTTAATTTAAAAACTTAACATTGGTGATTGCCAATATCTTGAAGCCTATTAAAGAAACAAGCCTAATATTTGGCATGGTGATAAATCTCAATGAAAGTAATCTGATGATACCAAAATCAATGTCAAGTGGCAAGGTCGAGGTCAAATGTCAAAATCAAATAACTCGAAAACTTAACCAAAAGCATTATATTGCAAATTTCCTCAAGCCTTTCCAAGGTACAAGCCTAATATTTCGCATTGTGATAAATCTAAATAATGTACATCTGTACATACCAAGGTTATGGTCAAATGACAAGGTCAAGGTCATCATATATTAAGTCCAAACTTCTTTAAAACAACCTACTTAACATGTTCAGTTTATTCTTTCATATTTTAGATACCTTTCTCATAAATGGCCTAATGAAAGCTCTCAGTGATGTTCATCTGTAGTTGTGAAGGTTAATGTCATGTTAAAAGGTCAAGGTGATCTATCAAGGTCAACATTTTGAAATAAAATGCTGTTACAGGGCATTTGTGTTTCACAAACACATCTTGTTTAATCTAGAAAATAAATAGACTAATTTTTAGCTCCACTGGCCGAAGGCCAGCGAGCTATTGTCATGGCGAGGTGTCCGTCGTGCGTCCGTGCGTCCGTGCGTGCGTGCGTGCGTAAACTTTTCTTTAAACATCTTCTCCTCCTAAACCAATGGGTGGATTTTGACAAAACTTGGCCAGAATGTTCCTTGGGTGACCCTCTTTTAAAGTTGTTCAAAAAATTTGGATTGACCCCCAAATATGGGCGTGGCAGGGCAGGGCTTATTTTGACCCCGAAATCTTTGAACGACATCTCCTCCCAAACCATTGGGCCAATTTCAATGAAACTTTACCAGAATGTTCCTTGGTTGACCCTCTTCTAAAGTTGTTCAAGAAATTTGGATTGACCCCCAAATATGGGCGTGGCAGGGCAGGGCTTATTTTGACCCCGAAATCTTTGAACGACATCTCCTCCCGAACCATTGGGCCAATTTCAATGAAACTTTACCAGAATGTTCCTTGGGTGACCCTCTTCTAAAGTTGTTCAAGAAATTTGGATTGACCCCCAAGTATGGGCGTGGCAGGGCGGGGCTTATTTTGACACCGAAATCTTTGAACGACATCTCCTCCCAAACCATTGGGCCAATTTCAATGAAACTTTACCAGAATGTTCCTTGGGTGACCCTCTTCTAAAGTGGTTCAAGAAATTTGGATTGACCCCCAAATAGGGGCGTGGCAGGGCGGGGCTTATTTTGACCCCTAAATCTTTGAACGACATCTCCTCCCAAACGATTGGGCCAATTTCAATGAAACTTTACCAGAATGTTCCTTGGGTGACCCTCTTCTAAAGTTGTTCAAGAAATTTGGATTGACCTCCAAATATGGGCGTGGCAGGGCGGGGCTTATTTTGACCCCGAAATCTTTGAACGACATCTCCTCCCAAACCATTGGGCCTATTTCAATGAAACTTCACAAGAATGTTCCTTGGGTGACCCTCTTCTAAAGTTGTTCAAGAAATTTGGATTGACCCCCAAATATGGGCGTGGCAGGGCAGGGCTTATTTTGACCCCGAAATCTTTGAACGCCATCTCCTCCCAAACCTTTTGGCCATTTTCAATGAAACTTTACCAGAATGTTCCTTGGTTGACCCTCTTCTAAAGTTGTTCAAGAAATTTGGATTGACCCCCAAATATGGGCGTGGCAGGGCGGGGCTTATTTTGACCCTGAAATCTTTGAACCTCATCTCCTCCTAAACCATTGGGCAAATTTCAATGAAACTTTATTAGGATGTTCCTTTGGTGACCCTTATCTAAAGTTGTTCAAGAAATTTGGATTGACCCCCAAACATAGATATGGCATGGCGGGGCTTATTTTGACCCCGAAATTTTTGAATGACCTCTCCTCCTGAACCATTAGGCCAATTTTAATGAAACTTTACCAGAATGTTCCTTTGGTGACCCTCATCTAAAGATGTTCAAGAAATTTGAATTGGATGAGATCCACTTGATCAATAAAATTCAGGTGAGCGGTTTAGGGCCATTCTGGTCCTCTGGTTTCAATCTACATCTAAATAGTTTTCTTTCTTGTAATTTTACATATAAGTTAATTAAGTTCATTCCTTCATAAGTCAGTTTCAACCTAGAAAAAGTCTGAATTCCTTCTGAATGTTGTTCACTTTCATTACCTTCTATTTGCAATATCTCTCTTTCAAATCTTGAGATTTTAAGCCAGTGGAGCGATACAGGCCCTCTTGGGCCTCTTGTTCAACTCTAGCTTAATAAATTCTTCAGCTTTAAAGCATTGAGTCACATACCCCAGTAGCCATATGCATTATTCAATATGAGGTAAATAATGTTTAAAGAAACATACAGATATTGTATTTGTTGCATGGGTTGGGAATAAATTGGTAAAAAGTAAAGGAGAAAGATTCACGAAATATTCAAATTGAATAAAATTAGGACAGTTAAATGAGTAATGAGAAAATTTAGTTCAAGGTTTGCCACAATTTATAACATTACAACAGTGTAAAGTCTGATTGATCAAATACAAGTTAATCCATTAGTTGAAGCTCAAATATAATAGAATATACTTATTAAGATTTCAAAGGAAATGAACAGATGAAAAATTGTCTGAATTGCAAAGGAATAATAAAAAAAAGCTAGATTTGCCAATCAAGTCAGTAAATGCTTTTAAAAGATTAGTTGAAGCTCAAATATAATAGAATATACTTATTAAGATTTAAAAGGAAATGAACAGATGAAAAATTGTCTGAATTGCAAAGGAATAATAAAAAAAAGCTAGATTTGCCAATCAAGTCAGTAAATGCTTTTAAAAGATTAGTTGAAGCTCAAATATAATAGAATATACTTATTAAGATTTAAAAGGAAATGAACAGATGAAAAATTGTCTGAATTGCAAAGGAATAATAAAAAAAGCTAGATTTGCCAATCAAGTCAGTAAACGCTTACTGATACTTATTCCGGAAAAATTTAAGAATATGGAAGTTTTATTAAAAGAAAATTGAATCATGTTGTGACAGTGCAGGATATTTGAAACACTATATTCTGTGGAGGCAAGCAAAGGAAAAAGGACAGATCAAATACTAGAAAAAGAACAAGGAGTTGACACCCCTAGCAGAGATAAATTACATGATCATAATTTTCAAAGGTATTGGAAAGGAACCTTGATCACTCTAACAGATAATTGAAAAAGAAAACAGGACAAACCATTGAACACATGGTTCAGAGATTTGGGGACAAGGAAAAAGAACAACAACAACAAAAAAAAGGATGGATCAAATACTAGAAATAGAACATGGAGTTCAAACACTAAGCAGAGATAAATTACATGACTATTATTTTCAACGGAATTGGGAATTAGGCAAATGCGTTTGTAAATAGAAAATTTGAAAAGGGAGATGGACAAAGATGATTGAAAACAAGTCAGTACATGGATTGAGATACTGTATATAGACAAGGCAAACAAGTGAATATGGGAGAAGGATCAAATGCATTCAAAAAGGGAATCAAGGCACATAGTTACAACATACATGAAACATAGGTATAATATTGAAAGAAGGAGCAATTAACTATGCAAAAAGGAAATGATATGCTTTTTCACACTTTATTTTGGGCAAGCAAACAAGGGAAAAAAACGGAAAAACCAAAGGAGGGATCAAATACTACAAATAGAACATGGACTTTAAACCCTAAGCAGAAATAAATAACATAACTATTATTTTCAAAGGAATTGGAATAGGAAATAAGAAGCATTCTTACATGATATGCTTTTTCACACTATATTTTGGGGAAGCAAACAAGGGAAAAAAAGCAAAGGATGGATCAAATACTAGAAATAGAACATGGAGTTCAAACACTAAGCAGAGATAAATTACATGACTATTATTTTCAAAGGAATTGGGAAAGGAAATTAGGAGCATTCTAACAGGGAATTGAAAAATGAGACATACCAATGAACATATGGATCTGAGATTTGGGGCCCTCTTTAATGGAAGTATATACCGCATATATATTATTCCATTGGAGGTTATTTCATGTTAATAGGAGTATCTTATTCTATTCATGATCTTGGTGGGGGGAATGAAATGCACTTAATTAGGCAAAAGCGTTTGTAAATAGAAATTTTGAAAAGGCGGATGGACAAAGATGATTGAAAACAAGTCAGTACATGGATTGAGATACTGTATATAGACAAGGCAAACAAGTGAATATGGGAGAAGGATCAAAAACAATAAAAAAGACAGGGAATCAAGGCACATAGTTACAACATACATGAGACTTAGGTATAATATTGAAAGAAGGAGCTATTAACAATGCAAAAAGGAAATGATACGCTTTTTCACACTATATTTTGGGGAAGCAAACAAGGAAAAAAACAGAAAAAACCAAAGGATGGATTAAATACTACAAATAGAACATGGAGTTCAAACCCTAAGCAGAAATAAATTACATGACTATTATTTTCAAAGGAATTGGAAAAGGAAATTAGGAGCATTCTAACAGGGAATTGAAAAATGAGACATACCAATGAACATATGGTTCTGAGATTTGGGGCCCTCTTTAATGGAAGTATATACCACATATATATTATTCCATTGGAGGTTATTTCATGTTAATAGGAGTATCTTATTCTATTCATGATCTTGGTGGGGGGAATGAAATGCACTTAGTTAGGCAAAAGCATTTGTAAATAGAAAATTTGAAAAGGGAGATGGACAAAGATGATTGAAAACAAGTCAGTACATGGATTGAGATACTGAATATAGACAAGGCAAACAAGTGAATATGGGAGAAGGATCAAATACAATCAAAAAGACAGGGAATCAAGGCACATAGTTACAACATACATGAGACATAGGTATAATATTGAAAGAAGGAGCAATTAACAATGTGAAAATGAAATGATATGCTTTTTCACACTATATTTTGGGAAAGCAAACAAGGAAAAAAAAACGGAAAAACCAAAGGATGGATCAAATACTAGAAATAGAACATGGAGTTTAAACCCTAAGCAGAAATAAATTACATGACTATTATTTTCAAAGGAATTGGAATAGGAAATCAGGAGCATTCTTCCATGATATGCTTTTTCACACTATATTTTTGGGAAGCAAACAAGGAACAAAAAAGCAAAGGATGGATCAAATACTAGAAATAGAACATGGAGTTCAAACACTAAGCAGAGATAAATTACATGACTATTATGTTCAAAGGAATCGGGAAAGGAAATAAGGAACATTCTAACAGGGAATTGAAAAATGAGACATACCAATGAACATATGGTTCTGAGATTTGGGGCCCTCTTTAATGGAAGTATATATACCGCATATATATTATTCCATTGGAGGTTATTTCATGTTAATAGGAGTATCTTATTCTATTCATGATCTTGGTGGGGGGAATGAAATGCACTTAATTAGGCAAAAGCGTTTGTAAATAGAAATTTTGAAAAGGGAGATGGACAAAGATGATTGAAAACAAGTCAGTACATGGATTGAGATACTGTATATAAACAAGGCAAACAAGTGAATATGGGAGAAGGATCAAATACATTCAAATAGACAGGGATAAAGACATAGTTACAACATACATTAGACATAGGTATAATATTGAAAGAAGGAGCAATTAACAATGCAAAAAGGAAATGATATGCTTTTCACACTATATTTTGGGGAAGCAAACAAGGAAAAAAACAGAAAAACCAAAGGATGGATCAAATACTAGAAATAGAACATGGAGTTCAAACACTAAGCAGAGATAAATTACATGACTATTATTTTCAAAGGAATTGGGAAAGGAAATTAGGAGCATTCTAACAGGGAATTGAAAAATGAGACATACCAATGAACATATGGTTCTGAGATTTGGGGCCCTCTTTAATGGAAGTATATACCGCATTTATATTATTCCATTGGAGGTTATTTCATGTTAATAGGAGTATCTTATTCTATTCATGATCTTGGTGGGGGGAATGAAATGCACTTAATTAGGCAAAGGCGTTTGTAAATAGAAAATTTGAAAAGGGAGTTGGACAAAGATGATTGAAAACAAGTCAGTACATGGATTGAGATACTGTATATAGACAAGGCAAACAAGTGAATATGGGAGAAGGATCAAATACAATCAAAAAGACAGGGAATCAAGGCACATAGTTACAACATACATGAGACATAGGTATAATATTGAAAGAAGGAGCTATTAACAATGCGAAAAGGATATGATATGCTTTTTCACACTATATTTTGGGAAAGCAAACAAGGGAAAAAAAAAACACAGAAAAACCAAAGGATGGATCGAATACTAGAAATAGGACATGGAGTTCAAACCCTAAGCAGAGATAATTATATGACTATTATTTTCAAAGGAATTGGAAAAGGAAATTAGGAGCATTCTAACAGGGAATTGAAAAATGAGACAGACCAATTAACATATGGATATGAGATTTGGGGCCCTCTTTAATGGAAGTATATACCGTATATATATATTATTCCATTGGAGGTTATTTCATGTTAATAGGAGTATCTTATTCTATTCATGATCTTGGTGGGGGGAATGAAATGCACTTAATTAGGCAAAGGCGTTTGTAAATAGAAAATTTGAAAAGGCGGATGGACAAAGATGAATGAAAACAAGTCAGTACATGGATTGAGATACTGTATATAGACAAGGCAAACAAGTGAATATGGGAGAAGGATCAAATACAATCAAAAAGACAGGGAATCAAGGCACATATTCCATTGGAGGTTATTTCATTTTAATAGGATTATATTATTCTATTCATGATCTTAATGGGGGGAGGGGATGAAGTAGAGAAATGAGAGAAGATTAATTGAACAAGGAATTTGTTCTGTTAATCGAACGAATGTTCTACACCAAAGAAATATACTATCTTGCCGCATATAGCCGCGATTTGAGCACTGCCAAATCCTATGTATTTTTTTTCCTAAAAGTCAGTAAAATAGCTGGAGCAGATATCCATCTAGGTCTCTGACTAGGCGCTCTATCTAGGAAAAATCGTTTTTTAGAGATATTTATGGCTGAAAATTTCTCCAAAAGTGTACCTATACCGGACATGATTGAGTTGTCGGATGTGTTATTTGGTTAAATAGTACCTTGAGTTATGCAGATAATTAGTAATAATCAAAATATTTTTTTGGTTCAAGATAGACAAGAAGAAGTGTTTAACTTATCCTTTGAAAGTAAATACAGTCGACAACCCATTGAGTCAATTTTTACACTATGATCTTATATTCGCGTATGAAGAAAACATTGTTTAGAATGCGTCACGCTAGCGTCCCGCCATTCTCTGTTTACATTTGAAAGCAGGAGACTGGATTGATTTCAACCATGAAGGTAAGATATTGAGATTAACCTGTTGTAAAACCAGTCTTAACATAGACGAGCAAAGACAAAAATGCAAATATTCTATTGCACTGGAAGAATGGTGAGAGATCAACTCGACCCATCGGCAATTCGACCCTCTTCAGGGTCCGTGCCTAATGTTTTAACAATACAGTACATAAAGAATTAGCCCTAATACAACCGAGATATATGAACAGAGAATGGTTTAACGGGGGGGGGGGGGGGGCATGTCAGTGCGACGTACATTATTCTGTGATGTCTTAAATTGTAAGTGAGAAACTCACCGTGCTGATTTTGTTGTTTTGATGCCCATGTCCTGTGTAGAACATTGCAATCTGACATTTGGCTTTTGGTTCAATATCCCTTATGATAATCAGTAGGCGGGGGTTCGGGGGCAGTGCCCCCGACATGTTTGATCTGATGCTATACATTTAGCTACACATATTTTTTTCCCTAAAGATTTTATTAAATTTTTATACTATCATTTGTTAAATCAGTCTATTATAAGCAGGGAACATGCTTTGCGGTGACTTATTTTACTTTTGCCTTTTGAGATATACTAAAATTGCTTAGTTTTTATTCAATGTTCAAAGTAACATATTGTCTTTTTAGTTAATTTTGAATTAGGTTCTGTTTCCTTTCAAAATATAATCAGAGGCGGGGGTTCGGGGGCAGAGCCCCCGACATACTTGATCTGATGCCCATACAAAAATATTTATTTTTTTTAAATCTTTTTTTCTGTAAATCTATATTACCATTGCAATTAAAAGCAGGAATTTGAGATTTTTTATTAGATTTTTTTTTTAGTGTTTACCATTTTTCGTTCCAGAACACTTTTGCTTCAAAACAATTTATCAGTTAGGTTTGGCACTTTGCTCATTTTATGTGTGAGGCCCAAATGCATAAAAATTGACCAAAACTCTTTTTGTGTATTTAAGTAGTGGTTTTGGGGCAGCAAACTTGTCTAGATCTTCTTAAAGTAATTTGTTTTTAGAAAGAAAAAGTAACTGACATAGGAAAGTATCTAAACTGCATGGGACTAAATGTGTACTTTCTATATATGCATGATTATTTCCCTTTCTGAAAAATCCACCATTTATTTACATTTGTGTTTTACAAGAGACCAGAAATTAGAAAGTTTGTGTAAAACTGGACAAAAGAGGTCAGTAAGAAAACTAATATATGAAAATACATATATTCTTAGGTAATTGATTTCTTTCGTAACGTGTACAATTGGCGTTTGATCTTAAATTTCAATTTTAATAAATTTTCAGGTCATTTTGTGTGACAAACACCCAGTTTGTCTTTTCAGTTTCTACAACAGCGCCCCCGACATGGGTTTTTAGCTCCACTGGCTGAAAGCCACTGGGGCTATTGTCATGGCGTTGTGTCTGTCGTGCGTACGTCAGTGCGTCTGTGCGTCCAGTCGTAAACTTTGTCTTTTAAAATCATCTCAGAAACTACTGGATGAATTTCAACCAAACTTCACAGGAATGATCTTTGGGTGACCCTCTTTCAAAGTTGTTCAAGAAATTTTGATCCAATGAAAAACATGGATTTTATGGGCGTGGCTAATTTCCAAATATGGTAAAAAGTGAATTTTCTCAGGATCTAATGAATGGATACCAATGAAATTTTACATGAATGATCCTTGTGTGACCCTTTATCAGTCTACCAAAAATTGTTGTGATCGGATGAAAAATTTGTATTTCATGGGCGGAGGTCATTTCTCTATATGTTATATAGTGGAAACTTTCAAAATCATTTTCTCAGAATATAAGTGATGGATATCAACCAAATTTCACTAGAATGATACTTGAGTGACCCTTTATCAGTCCACCAAAAATTAGTGTGAATGGATGAAAAATATGTATATTTTGGGCGGAGGTCATTTCTCTATATGTTATATAGAGGAAACTTTGGAAATCATTTTGCTCAAAATCTAAATGATGGATATCAACCAAATTTCACTGGAATAATTCTTGAGTGACCCTCTATCAGTCTACAAAAAATTATTTTGATTGAATGAAAAATGTGTATTTTATCAGCAGAGGTCATTTCTCTATATGTAATATAATGGAAACTTTGGAAATCATTTTCTCCGAATCTAAAAGATGGATATCAACCAAATTTCACTAGAATAATCCTTGAGCTGTGACACTATATTAGTCTACCAAAAATTTTTTTGATTGGATGAAAAATATGTATTTTATGGGCGGAGCTCATTTCTCTATGTGTTTTATAGTGGAAACTGTGAAAATCATTTTATCAGAATCTTAATCATGGATACCAATGAAATTTTATATGAATGATCCTTGAGTGACTGTTTATCAGTCTACCAAAAATTATTGTGATCGGATGAAAATATGCATTTCACAGGCGGATGTCATTTCTCTATATGTTAGGTAGTTGAAACTTTGAAAATCATTTTCAACATCAGTAGAATCCAAAATATCTAAAAATCTAATCAAAACTTTTGTTGCTTTACAAGAATTTCAAGCCTGTGGAGCGACTCAAGCCATTCATGGCTTTCTAGTTTAACATAAGTTCAGCTGCTTTTCGGAGAAAATCGTATAGTGTTTGCATTGTTGTCGTTGATTTTGTCGAAAAGTACAAAAAGTTTGACATTTTGTGATATCTCTCATTCCATTGAAGGAATTGACTTGAAGCTTGACACACAAATTCACCTATGAAGAGCACATAAAACTATTAAGGGGGATAACTCTAGATGCAAATTATGCCCCTTTTTGACTTAGATTTTCAAACACCATCCAACAAGTTTATCCACCATCAAGCAATTAACAGTCAAGTGTAGGCATTCACTTTTAGGCGATGCTCTTGTATCATCTTAATCATTTTCATTGGTTGGTCTAGAATATTTGTTTGATAACAAAGTGTCCACAGTGACATACACTCCTACCAGGACAAAAAGACACATTGTGCAGGGGTGTGGAAATACGACTTTTCTCCACTAGTCCATGGACAAGTAAAAGTCAATATTCTACTTGTCCAGGATCAAAATGAACTTGCCCACAAAAAAAAATGAAATGATGAATATTGAGATAAACATTGTTTTTAATGAAGAAAATGCAGTAACCCAGCATTTTCTTCATTAAAGACAATGTTTTCTCCCCTTTCATACAAACAAATAGATATCTTTCCTCCTAGATCTTTTTTGTACTGTATAAAGATTTGCTCTGGTATATACTTGTCCACGGACAAGTGGCGTAGAAAAATGTACTTGCCCGTAAGTCGAAAAGCCTGTATCGGACAAGTCGGGCATGGGAATTCCACACCCCTGCATTAATGAAATTTATTTCTATTTTTGAGCAAAGAAGATTGATCTTGGTCAGACATTTTACCTAGATGTTGGTTCAACATACAGTGTTGACCATGAGTTTGCATCCGATCTTGATTTACATTGTTAGACTACGGTAATGTTAGATACAATGTAAGTTAAATAGATGTTTTCTTGATTTGAGGATTCATTAATGAGTGTAATAAGGTTTTTAGCTCCACTGGCTGAAAAGCTTCTCCTCAGAAACTGCCAATTGAATTTCATTTAATTCATGGAAATGATCCTTGGGTGACCCTTTCTCAAAGTTGTTCAGAGATTGTTGATCCAATGAAAAAAAGGCTTTAATTGGCATGGCTAGCTAATTTCCATATATGGTAATTTGTAACTTTTCTCAGAATCTTACAGATGGATCTAAACCAAATTTCACTGAAATGATCCTTGAGTACCACTTCTATACTCTAAAAATATAATTATTATAAGATGAAAATATATCTATTATGGGTGGAGGTCATTTCTTTAAATGTTTTATAGTGGAAACTGAAAATCATTTTCTCAGAATCTGACTGATGGATAACCAAATTTCACATTAGTGGTCCTTGGGTGAACATTAATTAGTCTACAAAAAAAATATTGTGATCAGATGAAAAATGGGGGGGGGGGGGGGGGCGGTTAGAGTTCCTTTCTTTAAATGTTACATAAAGTCGAAACTTTAATAAAATCATTTTTAGCTTTACTATTCGAATAGGGGAAGGGGTGGGGCTATTCTGGTCACCCAGGCGACAGGGTCTGCGTAAAGCTTTGGTTAAGTTTTTACGTGCAAGTATTTAAAATCTGTTTCTACTAAAGTTATTGCTTTGAAACTTTGCACATTCTTCTGTGACTATAATATCAGCCTCAAGACAAAGATTAATTACTCTGAAATGAATTTAGTAGAATAATAACCCCTTTTGGATTTAGAAACCTGGGTTAAGTTTTTTGTGCAACTGATGTATATCTGAAATATTTCTGTTTTTACTAAAGCTATTGCTTAGAAACTTTGCACATGCTTATGTGACCAAAATATCAGCCCACAGAAAATGATTCATTACTTTGATATTGAATTTAATGGAAATTAAACCCTTTCGGACTTAGAAATTCTTGGTAAAGTCTTTATGTGCAAAAGTTTTATATCAGTTATATATCTATTTCTACCCATGCTATATATTGCTTGGAAAATTTGCACATTCTTCTGTTATTTCATGATATCAGCCTCTATACAAAGATTCATTACTCTGATATTGAATTTGATGTAGTTTTAACCCTTTTCAGACTTGAAAATTCTTGATTAAATTTTTACATGAGAATGTTGTATTTCAGCTATACAGTGGATATTGCTCGAGCTACCAAGTCTATTCAGTGGCTAATTTTATCAAGCGACCACCATAAAAAGTCCCTTCACTGTAAGCAAAATGTCTGAAAAAAGAGGACATTCTTAATGAGAAATTGATTATTGTTGAATATTATGTTATTGGAACCCTGGGTTTGAACATCATAAGATTCAGTATAACTTGACCGACAATCTATAAATGGTATCAAAATTAGCTGCCACATTTATCATAGCATTTCTTATAAAGCAACCATTCCCATAAACAACGGCTTTTTGGTGGACCCTTAAGTGGTTGCTTAATACAAGTTTTACTGTATCTCTATTTCTGCCTAAGCTTTTGCTTTAAAACATTGCACATGCTTCTGTGACTGTAACTACAGCCTTTAGACAAAGATTCAATACTCTGATATTGAATTTAGTGGAATTTTAAACCTTTTAATCTTGGACTAGCTTTTACAATACTTGCAACTATTGTAATCAGTTATAATTATATTTCTACTTAAGCTTCTGCTTGGAAAACTTTGCACATGGAATTTTCCAATGTTGATACTGATTCTTCAGTCAATCATGAATTTTTCTTTGCAGAAATATTTCAGCATATTTCAACACTTAAAAACACTTATTTACTTGCAATAATCATTCATTTATTCATTCATTCTCTTAAATTCTCGTTAAATCATATCAGTAGATTCATGAATAATATCATGTATTAAACCAATTTGATTTTCAGTTTGATGATTTCGCAAGAACTCTGATAGACTGAAAAAAATGCTTTCATACCTCAAAAACATTGCAAATCTGATCATGCAGCTATTTTTATGGCTCAGTGCAAAATGGTTACATTAAAAACATCATTGCCCTGAAGATCATTAATAAAATATTTTAGATAAATTACATATTTTTGAATTACAAAAAAAGAAGGTACACATAATGTTTTTAATTCTTGGAGCCATGAAACAAATGATTTATCATACTAATTCAGATTTGTATCAATCTGCTTGGAATATTCATATAGAGTGATAAGGTTATGGTTTCATATCTCCATGAACACCTGGTCATGGAGACTTTTCAATTTAAAAAAAAAAAACTTTTTGTTTGGCCTTATTTCGCAATCAGGGCCTATTTGCCCAAAATTACTCAAAATCATGTATGAAGGTTCGATTCCTTCCCCAGACTGTATAAAATGCTGGTGCACAAGGGGACAAATTGTCTGGAGGTCCCACATGATTTTGATATAAAAACAGTAAATGATCATAAAAGAGAACAAGTAACAAAATGTGTTAATAAAGTATATGCTTCTTAGTGGTAGGTTAATTGTTTCATTGCAATTATACAACACCCATTGCAGTTATTATAACAACATTTTTATTTTTATATAGTGTTATTAGCTTTTTAGTTTCATGTCCCAATAAATTAAAAAGACCTACACTTGCTCGACCTAAGCACTGGTGGGTATTGAGGGAATCTCTAGTCTAGTTACACAATCATGTTTTTCCCAATTTTTAGTTGTGATTTGAATTTTTCCAAATGTTCCTTAGGTGACCAGACCATATTCAAAAATTGTTTGCGGAATTCTGATTGGCTGGTAATCATGGTCATGGCAGAGCATGGCATTTTGTCACTTAAAAATATTTCAACTCCTGAACCACTGGGCCGATTTCAATAAAACTTTGCAAGAATGTTCCTTGGTTGACCGTCTTCAAAAAGTATTTACAAAATTCTGATAGGCCAATAATTTTTGGTATGGCAGGGTGATGCATTCATTGCTATGAAATTTTGTAAAACTTTTTCTCCTTAACCATTTAGCTGATTTCAATGAAATTTTGTAAGAATGCTCCCTGGGTGACCTTCTTTGAAAATTGTTTGAGAATTTCTAATTGGCCAATAATTATGGGTATGACAGGGCATGGCATTTTTTATCCCCCGCCGAAAAAATTTTTCGGGGGGGATATTGTTTTTGCCATGTCCGTCCGTCCGTTCGTCCGACATTCGTTTCCGCGCTATTTCTTGAAAACTATAGACCCGATTTCAATGAAACTTGGCACACAGCTTCACTACAATGAGGACATGCGCATATCGTTTGGGTTACCTGGTTCGACGGTCGAATTTAGAGTTACTGCCCCTGACTGTTTAAGCCATATACATACATAGTGATATTCGTTTCCGCGCTATTTCTTGAAAACTATAGACCCGATTTCAATGAAACTTGGCACACAGCTTTACTACAATAAGGACATGCGCATATCATCGGGGTTACCGGGTTCGACGGTCGAATTTAGAGTTACTGCCCCTGACTGTTTAAGCCATATACATACATAGTGATATTCGTTTCCGCGCTATTTCTTGAAAACTATAGACCCGATTTCAATGAAACTTGGCACACAGCTTCACTACAATGAGGACATGCGCATATCGTTTGGGTTACCCGGTTCGACGGTCGAATTTAGAGTTACTGCCCCTGACTGTTTAAGCCATATACATACATAGTGATATTCGTTTCCGCGCTATTTCTTGAAAACTATAGTTCCGATTTCAATGAAACTTGGCACACAGCTTCACTACAATAAGGACATGCGCATATCATCGGGGTTACCCGGTTCCACGGTCGAATTTAGAGTAACTGCCCCTGACTGTTTAAGCCATATACATACATAGTGATATTCGTTTCCGCGCTATTTCTTGAAAACTATAGACCCGATTTCAATGAAACTTGGCACACAGCTTCACTACAATGAGGACATGCGCATATCTTCGGGGTTACCTGGTTCGACGGTCGAATTTAGAGTTACTGCCCCTGACTGTTTAAGCCATATACATACATAGTGATATTCGTTTCCGCGCTATTTCTTGAAAACTATAGTTCCGATTTCAATGAAACTTGGCACACAGCTTCACTACAATAAGGACATGCGCATATCATCGGGGTTACCCGGTTCGACGGTCGAATTTAGAGTAACTGCCCCTGACTGTTTAAGCCATATACATACATAGTGATATTCGTTTCCACGCTATTTCTTGAAAACTATAGACCCGATTTCAATGAAACTTGGCACACAGCTTCACTACAATGAGGACATGCGCATATCTTCGGGGTTACCTGGTTCGACGGTCGAATTTAGAGTAACTGCCCCTGACTGTTTAAGCCATATACATATATAGTGATATTTGCTCCGCGCTATTTCTTGAAAACTATAGACCCGATTTCAATGAAACTTGGCACACAGCTTCACTACAATGAGGACATGCGCATATCTTCGGGGTTACCTGGTTCGACGGTCGAATTTAGAGTAACTGCCCCTGACTGTTTAAGCCATATACATATATAGTGATATTTGCTCCGCGCTATTTCTTGAAAACTATAGACCCGATTTCAATGAAACTTGGCACACAGCTTCACTACAATAAGGACATGCGCATATCGTCGGGGTTACCCGGTTCAACGGTCAAATTTAGAGTTACTGCCCCTGACTGTTTAAGCCATATACATACATAGTGACATTCGTTTCCGCGCTATTTCTTGAAAACTATAGACCCGATTTCAATGAAACTTGTCACACAGCTTCACTACAATGAGGACATGCGCATATCTTCGGGGTTACCCAGTTCGACGGTCGAATTTAGAGTTACTGCCCCTGACTGTTTAAGCCATAAACATATAAAGTGATATTTGCTCCGCGCTATTTCTTGAAAACTATAGGTTGATGTAGATAAAAGATAACCTGTACCTAAGTTTGATATTAACTTCATTGACAATGAAAATTTGTTCGGCGGGGGATATCAATTCAACGAATTTGCTTGTTCACTTGGAAATCTTTGAACGTCTCATCTTAAACCATGAGGCCAAATTTAATGAAAATTTTCAAGAATGTTTCCTTGAATTACTCTGAAATTCTATTTGCCTCATAAGTATGGGCTCGGCAGGGCTTAGCATTCATACGATGAAATCCTCCTTACTACTGTATTGGGCTGATTTTGATAAAACTTAGCGGAAATAGCTTTGTGATTGCAGTCAAATTTTGATTAGCCTGGCAATTTTCAACTATGAAACCATGACAAACATCTAGCTCTCCTAAATCATCAGATTAATTTTAAAGTCGTAGAATGATTTATATTCAATTTGAATGAAAATATTATAGGATTTTACAATTAAAAAGTGTTTTTCAACAAGCGTTCTTGGAGTGTTTCTAAATGATAGGGTTGATTATTTCAAATGAATGGAGGGCTGAGGTAGGGATTGTTTTGCTCGAAATTAGTGCCAGTTTCAAGATGTTATTAGCTCACCTGAGCACTAAGTGCTCACAAGAGCTATTGTGATCCATCAATGTCCGGTGTCCATCAGTCAATCAGTCCGTCAGGGCGTCAATAATTTCTTAAAAGGACATCTCCTCCTAAACTTCTGAGCCAAAATCAACTAAACTTGGCAGAAATATTCCTTGGGTTGTCCCTTGTAAAATTTGCTAAAATGGAAAGGATCCATGCCATATCTCGAGAAAAGGGGCCTTAATGACAATTTTCTTGTTTACGCTCTAGAAGCCACAAATGTGGTCCAATCGTCATGCAACTTTGTCAAAATAAATGTTAGGTCATGAAGATGAACTTGATTGAAAATGGGAAGGATCTGGGCCTTTATGACATGTTTCTTGATTACACTCTAGTGGCCACAAATATTGTCCAATCTTCATCAAACTTGGTCAGAATGTTGTCCAGGTCATGAGGATTAACTCTTTTGAAAATGGGAAGGATTTGTGCCTTATAATTGGAAAAGGGACCTTAATGACAATTTTCTTGTATACACTCTAGCGGCCACAAATATGGCCCAATCGTCATAAAACTTGGTCAGAATATTTGTCAGGTCTCAAGGATGAACCCTATTGAAAATGGAAATGATCTGTGCCATATCATTGGAAAAGGGGCCTAGATGACAATGTTTTTGTTCACACTCTAGAAGCCACAAATATGGTCCAATCATCACGAAACTTGGTCAGAATATTTGTTAGGTTATGAGGATGAACTCTTTTGAAAATGGGAAGGATCTGTGCCATATCACGGGAAAAGGGACCTTAATGACAATTTTCTTGTAAGAGCTCCAGACGCCACAAATATGGTCCAATATCTATATGAAACTTTGTCAAAATGTTTGCCAGGTCACAAGAATGAACTCTGTTGAAAATGGGAAGGATTCATGCCATATCACAGGAAAAGGAGTCTGAATGATAATTTACTTGAAATAGTTAATAGCCACAAATATGGCCACGACTTTGTGAAACTTGGTTTTATGTAAAATTATCTTCTTTATGACATCTGCCCTTTTAATTGGTGTGATGTCCCAGTTATCAAAGAGACTCAGGTGAGCGATCTAGGACCATCATGGTCCTCTTGTAAATTGTATTATATTGAATCGGGGCTATAGCGACCTTCCAAGAGTCTTCATTACAGATGTTCAGTAGATAGGTTGTATATACCTGAATATACTTTGGCAAGTCTGTGTATTCATACAGTGTGGTTAGGTTTTGAAGTTTCATATTTCAATGAAAAAAAACGGATAATCATATCAATTCTTTAATGTAAAATTTTCAGTCAAAACCAGAACAGCTGTTTTCACTATTTTTCAAGATGCTTTCTTATGTGGGAATATATCAAGTATATAAATCCACTTTGGACCTAAGCTATTCACTAATTTCAATTCATCTTCTCTCATTTCTCTCCCGCGAAACCCTTCAGGTGTCGCCTATCTGGTAATAAGACAACAACGTTTGTAAATAGAAAATTTGAAAAATCTTATGACCAAAGGAATTTTTTAAGGCACACAGTAACATGGACAAAAGTTACAGGATAATGTTTTAAAGGAACTCGACAGGAAAAAAAGTTTTAAGATTTGATTTCAGGAAGTTCAAGGAAAATAAGTGTTCACAGTACAGTTTTTTCTATGCTGTTTTGGTAAAATGGAAAGTGAAGTAAGTTGAGGATCAAATTTTAAGAAACAGAAAAGAATGAAGACTAAGATCAGTATGTTTAATAAAGAAACAGTTTATTGTTTAATGTAATGAGGACCATGATATTACAGTTATAATACTAAAGGAGCAAAAGGATTTCAAATTCACTCCTTATATGAATTTTGGTTCATTTTTTGAGAAGGAAAAAAGAAAAGGATTTAAAAGAAAAAGCTGTTTTGAAATTATGGAATGTTGTTCGGAGAAAAATCACAACTATATTATTAATGCTTTCAAAGTCCAAAATTCTTAAGGTAATGAGGGTATCACTATTGATAAATAATACAGATTTTACAGATTAGCATTATAGTAAATTCATTTTTAATATCCATTACTGTTTTTTCAATGTATACTTCACTTTTCAGGGCTTTATTTGTATATAGATTTTGTTTACCATTGTTAGGTAGCATTTTGTAAAACACATAAAAACTAGCTCCTTTGTCAAGTCATAAGTACAAACTAGTTTTCAAGCTCATGAATGCGGTGAGCAAAGAATAGCCATCACTACAAGTTCATGTGTTTATAAGTGTGTTGGTCCGTTAAGGACAAAGTTAAAGGTCAAAGTTTTGTCTTGAGCATAAATTGTACATTTATTGGTGGATTTCAAAATAAATTGGCTCATATGTTTCTCTTAAAGTGTACATGTGCTACAGCCATAATGTAGGTCACTGGTCAAGGTCTCATTTCAAGGACAAACATTTGCAAGCTTTATAGCTGTTGTCCACTGATAACGGTGACCTTTTATTTTTTTGTTGTAAATATATATATATAGTAGTTCAATGTGAGAATGGTTCTAAAAGGATTGAGAGTGTCTTATGTTTTAACATGCCTTATGTAAATAGTAGTATTAGAAGAATTAAGTATGATGTTATCTCAGAGCCTTGTCATTTATGGTTAGAAATAGTGTGTCTACTAGAAAGAAATACCAGAGAAAAGAACAAATTTGAATTGATGCAGATTCAGTAATAAAAAATATTCAAAGAAGTGTGCACTTGACTACCAGTATCATTTTTTACAAATATCACTCAATACAGTTATGGATTACAGCATGTAAACTTAAAAGTAGGGAAATAAAATGACAACTTTATGGAAAGAAATTAAGCTGTATGGATCACTTTCTGATGCAATGAAGAAATATTGCATATAGTCATGGTATATTTAGCAGTTGTGAGTTGTTTGAGTGCTTATCTATATACCTTGTGAGTTGCTTAAATGCTTTTCTATAAACTGTAGATGCATCAAGATGTAGGAAATAATTGTTGTGGTAGACTTTGTTTTTATGAATGGGTATGCAATAATGATAATTTAAATTATAGCACAGAAATGCGGTACATGTAGTTTTTATGTTTTGTAGGACTATACATTACGAGATACAAGGAGACAAAAAGATAGTTGCTGAGCAACCATTGAAACAATAACTTCAGATTATTATGAGTTTTTGTTGCCAATTGACGATATTTTGAACAGTTTTAAATTGCATTTTAATGTTAGAAAACATGGGCCATGAAACACATCTACATAACCAGATTACTTTATTTGCTATAAAATTTAAAATATAAACTAAACTATCTCAAGTCTGTTCCTGTTTCAGGTAAAATTGTTCATACATATGAATAAAACATCTTTCCAGCATGATTTTGCAGGTCATGAAAACCACTTTGACATTTACATCAAAATAGTTCTACATGAATATGGCTACATGTATTGATTGTCTGTGGGTTTTATTTGATAGACAAATTCAAATTAGTACTGTGCTAATTTATTCAATGTTTTAAAAACAAATTTAAATTAGTATTTGACTTAAGATACATTTAATCCAGAATTTGGAGAATGCTCACTGGTTTAAATGCTTTCTTTTCAATTACAGTTTTGAAAAGCAGAAATGCATACAATGGATGCTGTTACACCTTGGATCATTATTAAGCTTTTATTGCATAACATTCTTTTCATAGTAAACAGTATTTGTTACTATTTTGTAATGGATCAATTTCTGCATAAATGTTATAATTACACAAAAGGTAACATAATAAATAGATAGGAAGTGTTGACAATTACTGTTGTACATAGTTTTATTATTTTCAGCTCTATGAATACACATATTTATGACTTTCATTTTCTAAAACTTTTTATGTGCAAACATATGGAAAAACAAGAGGCCCAAGAGGGCCTGTATCGCTCCACTGGCTTAAAATCTCAAGATTTGAAAGAGAGATATTGCAAATAGAAGGTAATGAAAGTGAACAACATTCAGAAGGAATTCAGACTTTTGCTACTTTGAAACTTACTTATGAAGGAATGAACTTAATTAACTTATATGTAAAATTACAAGAAAGAAAACTATTTAGATGTAGATTGAAACAAGAGGACCAGAATGGCCGTAAACAGCTCACCTGAATTCTATTGATCCAGTGGATCTCATCCAATCCAAATTTCTTGAACATTTTTAGATGAGGGTCACCCAAGGAACATTCTGGTAAAGTTTCATTAAAATTGGCCTAATGGTTCAGGAGGAGATGACATTCAAAAATTTCGTGGTCAAAATAAGCCCCACCCTGCCACGCCTATATAAATTTGGGGGTCAATCCAAATTTCTTGAACAACTTTAGAAGAGGGTCACCAAAGGAACATCCTAATAAAGTTTCATTGAAATTGGCCCAATGGTTTAGGAGGAGATGAGGTTCAAAGATTTCGGGGTCAAAATAAGCCCCGCCCTGCCACGCCCATATTTGGGGGGCAATCCAAATTTCTTGAACAACTTTAGAAGAGGGTCACCCAAGGAACATTCTAGTAAAGTTTCATTGTAATTGGCCCAATGGTTTGGGAGGAGATGTCGTTCTAAGATTTCGGGTCAAAATAAGCCCCGCCCTGCCACGCCCATTTTTGGGGGTCAATCCAAATTTCTTGAACAACTTTAGAAGAGGGTCACCCAAGGAACATTCTGGTAAAGTTTCTTTGAAATTGGCCCAATGGTTTGGGAGGAGATGTTGTTCAAAGATTTCGGGGTCAAAATAAGCCCCGCCCTGCCATGCCCATATTTGGGAGTCAACCCAAATTTCTTGAACAAGTTTAGAAGAGGGTCACCCAAGGAACATTCTGGTAAAGTTTCATTGAAATTGGCCCAATGGTTTGGGAGGAGATGTTGTTCAAAAATTTCGTGGTCAAAATAAGCCCCGCCCTGCCACGCCCATATTTGGGGGTCAATCCAAATTTCTTGAACAACTTTAGAAGAGGGTCACCCAAGGAACATTCTGGTAAAGTTTCATTGAAATTGGCCCAATGGTTTGGGAGGAGATGTCGTTCAAAGATTTCGGGGTCAAAATAAGCCCCGCCCTGCCACGCCCATATTTGGGGGTCAATCCAAATTTCTTGAACAACTTTAGAAGAGGGTCACCCAAGGAACATTCTGGCCAAGTTTCTTCAAAATCCACCCATTGGTTTAGGAGGAGAAGATGTTTAAAGAAAAGTTTACGCACGCACGGACGGACGGACGGACGGACGGACGCACGACGGACACCTCGCCATGACAATAGCTCGCTGGCCTTCGGCCAGTGGAGCTAAAAATTAGTGTCTAATGTGGTAGTAGTTTATGCCACATACAGACTAAAGGGATCAATAGGGGATTCAAGTAACAAAGCAATTATTTGTACCTCTTTTTGCTTCAAATTTATTTCATGTTGTACCATAACATGTGTGTATTATTGTCAGAAAACCTTGATGTGTTTATTATTATTATTATTATTTTTCAAACAAAATGCAAAATGGCTGTGCTTGTGGCGTTTGTATCCCAGTAATGGATGCATAATTGTATGATCTGCTGGAGGATCATTAAACATGTATCACTCAAATTTACTCTAGAATTATCAGAAATTCATTATAAGGCACCCCAACACCATTCAAATGGCCGAAACACTGGCATTAAACCCAGGTTTAAAAATCTATCAAGAACACTCTCTGAGATCAAAATGATTAAAATTGAGCATTTCCAGAAAAAAATGCCAATTATTTTCTGTTTAGTTATAAGATTGCGATTACAAATTAGATTCCAGGTCACCCCCTTCTTTTTTTGTTAGAATTTAGTTGTCATTTGATTGATTAAATGGCGTTTTACACCGCTCTCAACAATTTTTTTTCAGTTATATCCCGGCTGGAGCAACTAGCTATGGATTGACCATATGAGTTGATAGAGATAATCATTTATAATTGAAGTATTGTTCATCAAAACTATGAAATTACCGTATCTTTCAATGAGAAAAATTTTATCTCAAATCTTGGCCCATTCTTCAATAAGGAATGTGAAATAATTAAATAATCTGAACGGCACATGGTTATGCAAATAGTTAAATAATCTGAATGGAACATGGTTATGCGTACAGCAATAAAACATATTTTAGAAAGATAGATGAATAGAATAGAACAGGACAGGATAGGATAGGATAAGATTGATTGATTGATTGATAGAAAGAAAGATAGATAGATAGATAGATAGATAGATAGATAGATAGATAGATAGATAGATAGATAGATAGATAGATAGATAGATAGATAGATAGATAGATAGATAGAAAGAAAAAAGAGGTACAAATATTAAATATTTGAGCATTGTGAAAAACAACAATTATTTTTTTTATACTTTGTTTTCATTTTGCTTTCCTTTTTTTTTTTTTTTTTTTTTGTTTGGCTATTTTTTCTTCATTCTTAACCCCTTACCCTTGCAAAAACAATATTTCTTTCATAAGTTTCATTATATTTTTGTTCAATGGTCACTTTTTCGGACCACTTTGGGGCTTTGCAAAATTCAAAATTTGGCGCTTACAGAGATGGCCTCCTCGTTGGGCAAGTGCTGGGCAATATTGTATATTATGCACATAATACAATATTGGCTGACATCTCTAAATTTGAATTTTCAAAAAGTTTGCTCAGAAAGGTGTTCTGACCTCTTGCAATAAGTACGGTCTTACCATTTTCCTAAGCACTCCTCCTTTCTATATATGCACCTTTTGGTTCTCAGCCACCTATGACATGTTCCGTTATAAAGATGCAACAGCTGTGTTGTATAAATGAATTTTATAATTAAACATGGAGATAGACAGTTAGGTTTGCATTCTAAAGTGGAACATGTCTTTTGCTTAATGCTAGTTGGCAGTGTAACATATAAGCAAGGTGGATGGTGTGATACATGTCCATATGAACCATTAACCAGGCTCTAGAAGTATCAATCTAACCTGGGGGTTCCAACTAGTGTAGAAAGCTAAGTTGTTCAGTTTTGTGAGTCTAATCTATATAAAAGGAATTGAAATAGTTTTACAATTTTGTGTTAATCTTTTTGTGTAAGTGTGCTGGTCTTACTATCACTGATGTATAAATAATAATCCGGCGCAATTCTTTTGGGCTTTTCCGAGTTCAACATAAGATTTTTTGATCAATTTCCACCAGAAATGATGTCCATTTAATTACAATTAAGGCATTTATTAACTCTTAAAATATTTCAATTCATCTTCTCTCATTTCTCTCCCGCGAATCCTTCAGGTGTCGCATATCTAGTTAAATTCGTCCGACTTTTTGGCGGTTAATATGCATAAGTCAGAAAGGATAATTTCATCTACTAACTTAAAAGGTGCATAGTATGACATATTCGTTATGTGTTATATTAATAAGTTATTTGAATGGTAGTCAGTAACTTTGTATTTCCCCAGTGTCTTTCTTAAAAACATGTTTATAAAATCGAAATAGAAAGACGAAAGTTCCAAATTATTAATTAAGGCAAACCATCTATGTTGATTGAGTTTTAATTTGAATAAATGACACAGATCCATGATCAATCCATCACACAAAAAAATCCAGTGCTATGATAAAAATTTCGGGTCAAAATTACTCGAATATATATATATATATATAAATATATATATATATATATATGGTAACGAATTGGTTTCCTAATAAAATCAAACAAATGTCTCGGTTCTTTTTCGCAATCTTTTCCACCTTATTCCTTATTCCCTGGAAAAAAAGTTCTTAATTTCACCATCCAAGATGTAATAGCAGTAAGATATACGCCCACAACAGTGTAAAGATTTTTCCATAAACAGTTGTCCACTAATAAGCTTATTTTTTCTGAGAATGTCCATCATGGAGAGTCTCCCACTGGTACTTTTCATGGCTTTATAACGCATTTCCATACTTGAAGTAAATTATTTTTTAATTGTTAGACAATCTGTCATGACCACAAAATCAATTGAGATGTTTTTTTAAAAAATTCACTCATTAGACAAAGTATTATTTGTCAGTTTACATTATTTATAATGCTTTTTTTTCCAAATATAAGTATGTGATGTCAACTTACCTGATCAACGATTTCTGTAAAACCCTGTGCGGGAGTCTGCTCTTTAATAGCTTGTGGTGTCTGAAAAATAATTAGAATGCTCACTTTTACCTTTTTAATCACATACTTTATAAACTCATCTAGCGTTGCATTGATATATCGATTTAAAATTTAAGGAAATATTCAAGAAATATACTCACAACAACAAAAAGTTGTTGATTAGCCCTAAAAGGGCTAATATTTGGGCGTGAGGGGGAAGTGTTATAGTCTCCAAACGATTTTCGGGTGGATGGGTTTTAGTCTCCACCTGGTACCTCCTTGGGCTCCTTGTTCTGGCTGAAACAGATATTGAATGATCATAAACATATGTGAGTAGGTATAAAATGTAGGCAAGATGCGTAATTACGTCTAGTCTTTATCGGTCTTGTTCACCCCGTCTTAATCGAGGGTCACAATCCTTAATCGGTCTTATTTCACTCTGTCTTAATCGAGGGTCGCAAACCTTAATCTGTCTAAATATAGCTTTGGGCGACCTTTTCGAGGGTTTTATGAAACGATATACATAAATGAATTTACTTATATGTTTGTAATTGTGACGTAGTAATGAAGTAAATTGAACAAATAATGAAGGGCATATAATTCATTTCATTTAATTTATAAAAAACAAAGATATTACATATTCTTTTAACGATATCAGTTGTAATTTTGTTGACATTGACGGCGTGAAATCTAAGACTTTGACATCAAAAAGAAGAAACATTTTTGAAGAAATAGGGTCACCAAACCACTTTTAAAAAATGTGGACTGAAAAGACTTACAATTCTTCGACACCTTTCACTGCGAGAAGAAATGAAGAATCTACCACTTCTCACGTAGCCATTCCAGTTTCTCAGCTAAGGTTGTCTCCAATTTCAACGACAACCCCTTTAAATTTACAATCTAGTATTCAACCGACTTCAGCTTCACTGAAAATTGCGAAACCTCAACCGCAATCGACTCCTACAAGTTTACAAGCATGTATTGAACCAATAACTCTAGCTTCACAGTCAAACTTAAAGTCGACTTTACGAACAACCGGACAAGCAGCTTCATCGAAGTCTCAACTTATCAAATTAAAGTTTTCTCTCGTTCGTGATTCAATTGCATTACCTCACCCTCAATTGACCCCCACAAGTTCACAAGTATGTATTAAACAAAGAACTCTAGCTTCACAGTCAAACGTATAGCCAACTTTACTTTCAACTGGAAAAACAGCTTCCTCGAAGTATCAGCCAATTGCGCTACCTCAGCCTCAGTCGACCCCTACAAGCATGTGTTGAGCCAACGACTCACAATCAAACGTAAAGTCAGCTTTACAATCAACCATAAAAGCAGCTTCACAAGCACAGGTACCATCGACTTCTCAAACATCCTCATCGGTGCAGGACGATTCAGTTATTTTTCTGGCGGAGTATCCTCCATCAAAACATTTTCTTTAGGAAATGGGAGTTTTGATGGTAACTTTTCAAATGCAGTTAATAAAGAATCGGTTTTTCTAGCGGATTGAGTAAGGCACACAATCTATTGTTGTTTTTTTCACAAATGAATCTTTGGTATTTCTATTGCTCTCATGAGTAATTTTAATTTTTGTCTACCACTTCTTTCAAAATAGATGTGACTTAAATTTTGAAAAAAATGGGAAAAGGTTAAATGCTTTCATTAAATAGTAAGCTTTACCAGTTGTAAGTTTAATATATCAAATATACTAAACTAATGACTGCTGAAGTTGTTTTTTTTTCTGATGTCTTGTTTGGTATCAGTGCGGCTGGATATACAAATCCAGGCTCATTTCCTCTTTTGATTTACCTGATGGCGTAGATGGATCTAGGGAAGTTGGATCAGGATCAGTCGTTGGTGGATCTAGTATGTTGAGGGGTGTTGTTGTAGTTGTGCTAATGTTGAGGTTTTGACGTTTTCGGTAAATATTTAATTAGAGTTTTGATACTCTTTTTTGGATGAAAAAAGAGCATACCCTGTACCTATATTGCAAAACTACTACTGTAAGACCTACATTACCCATTAGAGAAAGACATATCACTATATAGAAGAAAATTTTCATACCTAAATTTTCTTACTTGTACACTAACTTCCGAGGTGGCTGCAAGGTCTGTACTATTGAAAAAGTGTGTGCTGTTGTTGGTGTCCTGTAGTGTACTGCTTGCATGAGTGGATGAATATATGCTTGAAAGTGTTTGTGATGTAATGCTGAGTGTAGTGTTTGTGCTGAAGAATACATGGGTTGGTTTGGATGGTGTTGGGTGTGAGAAAGAGTTGGTGCTATGGTTGAAGTGGGTTGGGTTCATCTGTTCTGTCTTTCTGCAAATAAAACAAATATATTTATAAATTTCTCCCAAATTGCTTTCATCATATAGCCGATTAATATTTTTGTTTTGACATATCAGTTTTTTTTTTCTAAAGAAGCAACACTCATTTAATCTTAGTTGTTAGACTGTAGACAAGTAGATGTTTAAACGTTAACCTTCACAAGGAAAAAAAATTGCACACCTGCTTCGTTTCTTTTGTTTCCCATGTGGAATAGTATGAAATAACTATATTTCTTAATCTAACTTCAGCACCTGTACAGCTTTGAATTTGTTAGACTTTTTTTTAATTTCAGATTTGTCAAATTTCTTATTGATTGATTTCCTATGATTAGGCTCATTTTAACAATGGCAATGGGCTAAATAATTATTCTGATTAGAATCCTTTGCCTCTGTGTATAGTGTATGGTAACATATAATGTAACAAGTAAGGAATAAGTAAGAAATAAACTGTTTGCCTCTGTTATCCTCAAATTGAAAAAAAAATATATAAAAAAGGTTAACTGGTAACTTACACAAGGGATGGAACAATTCATTTCCAGTCTGTTGAAGCTGATCAAAATGTCATAACACTTTCCAATGATTATTTGGCAGAAATCTACTAAGAATGGATCAGCTGTTGAGACATATAACTACTTTAAGTGTGGTAGGTTGGTCACATTGAGATGAGAGCTGTGAAAATTGTTAAAATATAGTATCTCAACACTGCTTATATTCCCCGCCACATATAGTCCCGGATTTATAAAATCACATCTGGGAATTTCACAAGCACTTTCTAAATAAAAGATGCCGCCGTCATAGCGCAGTTGGTAGCGCGTCGGACTGTCAATCTAGAGGTCCCATGTTCGATCCCCGACGGCGGCACTCATTCTTTCCGACTATTTGTCTCTCACCAATGGGTTTATAATCGTAGATCTATGTGAGATAGCAGCTGGAGGCTAGGAAAGAATGTGGTTGTACTGGCGAGAGAAATACCAGGAATCCATTGTTAGGTGCTCCAGCCGCCGCGATATAACTGAAATAATGTTGAAAGCGGCGTTAAACTCCATTCAATCAATCAATCTAAATAAAAGATGGTTTAAACAACAGAAGGTGTTGAACAAAGGAGCTTAATCACAATAAGCGGTGACATTTTGAAAGCGGAAACGGAAAACACCTTGTAGCCGTACTTGATTGTAATGTTAAAAAAATGAGAGCGTTTATTTTCAAGTTTCCCAATGAAAGTGAATATGTTTAACTGCTGAGTCGAAAATCACATCTAGGAAAAATATATGCTATGACAAGTATTTATTTTCGTCTCATTTGCTAGCTATAAGCCCAAATTATATCTAGTCTCGAAACTTGGACGGTACGAATCGATATGCATACTTGGTTATTAGTATTTGCAAAAGAAGAACAAAGTCATGTTGTACTTCTTGGTCTAAATGGGCTGTTTAGTAAATATGCTTTTTGCTTGTTTGTTTGCTTTAAAAAAAAGAAATACACAAAAAAGAGGCTGATTTGAAAGATCTAAGATATGTACATAAACAGGGACAATGTATTCTAACCACTTATACCGTCTTTTACGCCTCTGTACACTTGGGCACTGTCTGTAAAGTTTCCAGGCGAATAACGTACTCCATAGGACTCAAACCCACTAGATTACGAGTCGAGAACGCTAGACAATAACTTGATTTTTGATCTAATTCATTTTTAGCTCACCTGAGCACGAAGTGCTCAAGGTGAGCTATTGGGATCGTAGAATGTTCGTCGACCGTCGTCAGTCGTGCGTCGTCCACAATTTCTTTAAACATCTTCTCCTCCTAAACCAGTGGGCCAATCTTGATGAAACTTGGCAGAGATGTTCCTTGGGTCAAGCTCTACCAAAGTTGTTCAAATAAATGAAATCAACCCATTAACTTTCCCTTAACCCTTGACAAAACGGGTTAAGATATGAATATCTTTAAAAATCTTCTTCTCTGAAACCAGAAGGCAGACAGCTTTCATATTTGGTATGTAGCATCATCTAGTGGACCCTTACCAAGTTTGTTCATATCAAGACCCTTGGGTCATATTTGGGCTTTGCACGGGTGCATCCCTTTTTCTCTTATGAGCACGAAGGGTAAAAAACCCGAAAATCTTCAAAAATCTTCTTCTATGAAACCAGATGGCAGACAGCTTTCATATTTGGTATGTAGCATCAAATCCCGATAATTCTACTCATAAAGTTGTTTTTGAACCTAAATATAGAGAGGCTTTTGAAAAGAAAAAGAACCCTATACTTCCTTTTAGTTTGCGCTGTGAAGCCGATGTAAGCTCTCTAGATTTTGACCTAGAGGACGTGGCAGAACATATTGTTCCTGATGTTCCTTTGTGGACATATAAAAGTCCCACGTTTCTTTATGACCTTGCTTCAAGCAAAAAGGACACAACAGATCCATCTATTTTTAAAACCAAATTCTTGGAAGTCAAAGAAAAAAACACATCGTATGAAGAAATTTACACGGACGGTTCAAAAGATGGCAAAAAAGTTGCTTCAGTCACTATTTTAGATGGCGAAAAATATCAATTCCGCCTCCCCAATAACTCTTCTATTTTTTCAGCCGAGCTTAAGGCCATTGACCTCGCACTCGATCATATGATCGCAGAACGTCTCTCTCGCTATATCATTTTTACTGACTCTATGTCAAGCATGCAAGCGATTGAGCACGAGAAAACTGACAATCCCCTTATCGTAAAATTACTCGATAAGATAGCTCAGCTAAATGATGTTGATCTCGTTTTCTGCTAGCTTCCAAGCCATATTGGTATAAGTGGTAATGAGGAGGCAGATAAAGCTGCCAAGGATGCAATATCACTTGAAATTTTACCCTTTGAAGTACCTTTTACCGATTTTAAACCCCTTATTCATTGTTTTATTCATGATGTCTGGAGGAACTGTTGGTTAGATCCTGCGAACCAAAATAATAAACTTTATTCTGTTCGACAGGACATCGGCGATTGGTTACCTGGTTACACGTCAAACCGTCGCGAAGATCTGATTCTGACTCGGTTACGCATTGGGCATACTTACTTAACGCACTTCTACCTTTTAAAAGGAGAAGAGATGCCAATGTGTATTCCCTGTAATGCTCCATTACCTATCAAGCATATTTTTATAGATTGTATTGATTTTTCTATTATCAGGGACAGATATTTTAAAGTTGATGGTATGGGGCAGCTGTTTGACCGTGTCAAACTAGAACTTATTTTTGACTTTTTAAAGGCAATTCATTTATATAGTAAAATCCGATTTTTAGTTTCTATAAATTGTATTTTCTTCTAAAGTCTTAAAATGGTTGTATTAAATTTTACCGTTTTCAATAGCTCTTTTGGCTGTTATTTTTTTTACATTTGAAAATTTCTTTTGGATTTTTATATGTATACTTTGAGATTGTTTTAAAATGTTGTCCACTTTATTACACAATTTACAGCGTTTTATTTTAAAGAGTCAAATTATCTTAGTTTTGAAGGTATACGCTGCCTTTTAAGATAAGTTGTTTTTTAGAATTTTGCGCCCAACATGACCTTAGTTGTCGACGGGCCTTAAAATACCATTCATTCATTCATTCTAGGATCATATTTGGGCTCCACCCGGGCGCAACCCTTTTTACATAGAATCAAAGAACGAAAATCTGTTAAAATCTTCTTTAATCAAAACCAGAGGACACACTGCCTTCATTTTTGGTATGTAGCATCATCTAGTGGGCCCCTACCAAGTTTGTTCATATCAAGACCCTTGGGTCATATTTGGGCTCCAACCGGGCGCATCCCTTTCAGCTCATCTGAGCACGATGGGTGAAAATAGGAAAACCTTCAAAAATCTTCTTCTCTGAAAGCAGAAGGCAGACAGCTTTCATATTTAGTATGTAGCATCATCTTATGGACCTCTTTCAAGTTTGTTCATATCAAGACCCTGCGGTCACATTTGGGGTCCACCCGGGTGCATCCCTTTTTAGCTCCACTGGCTGAAAGCCACTGGGGCTATTGTCATGGCGTTGTGTCCGTCGTGCGTCCGTCCGTGCGTCAGTGCGTCCGTGCGTCCGTTCGTAAACTTTTTCTTTAAAAATCTTCTCCTCAGAAACTACTGGATGAATTTCAACCAAACTTCACAGGAATGATCCTTGGGTGACCCCCTTTCAAAGTTGTTCAAGAAATTTTGATCCAATGAAAACCATGGATTTAATGGGCGTGGCTAATTTCCAAATATGGTAAAAAGTGAGTTTTCTCAGATTCTAATTGATGGATACCAATCAAATTTTACATGAATGATGCTTGGGTGACCCTTTATCAGTCTACCAACAATTATTGTGATCGGATGGAAAATATTCATTTTATGGGCAGAGGTCATTTCTCTATATGTTATATAGTGGAAACTTTGAAAATCATTTTCTCAGAATCTTTGTGATGGATATCAACTAAATTTTACTTGAATGATCCTTGAGTGACCCTTTATCATTCTTCCAAAAATAATTGTGATCGGATGGAAAATATTCATTTTATGGGCGGAGGTCATTTCTCTATATGTTATATAGTGGAAACTTTGAAAATCATTTCCTCAGATTCTAATAGATGGATATCAACCAAATTTCACTGGAATGATCCTTGCGTGACCCTTTATCAGTCTACCAAAAATTATTGTGATCGGATGAAAAATATGCATTTTATGGGCAGAGGTCATTTCTCTTTATGTTATATAGTGGAAACTTTGAAAATCATTTTCTCAGAATCTTTTTGATGGATATCAACTAAATTTTTCTTGAATGATCCTTGAGTGACCCTTTATCAGTCTTCCAAAAATAATTTGGATCGGATGGAAAATATTCATTTTATGGGCGGAGGTCATTTCTCTATATGTTATATAGTAGAAACTTTGAAAATCATTTTCAACATCATTAGAAGCCAAACTAGTCAAACTTTTATTTGCTTTTACAATAATTTCAAGCCTGTGGAGCGACACAAGCCATTCATGGCTTTCTAGTTACATAGATCTGAGGGGAGTCCATGTGCTTTCGTGCTCACGTCAGATTATTCCAGTTTAATACAGAAGTGTTTGCGCCCAACATGACCTTAGCTGTCGACGGGCCATAAAACGACATTCATTCATTCATTCATTCATTACATAGAATCATAGAGCAAAAGGCATATCTGTCTTGCTCTATACTGAAAACGTTCCATGGTATTGATCTTAGCCAATTATCTTCTTTTTGACATCTGCCTATCTAATTAATGTGATGTCCCAGGGGTCAAAGAGACTCAGGTGAGCGATCTAGGACCATCTTGGTCCTCTTTTTAATATAATTCACACCATAAAAGATATTATGAAAGTTGAACGTCTTCTATTAAATCTCCATTTATCAATGGAGAGTTTTAGAAACTCACACTTTAGTGGAAAGGAATGTACTGAGTTTTATGCTTTGTTCTAGAAAGTAAATATGCTGATGTCACGTAGTAGGGTTTTTTTAAGGGGTCTTAAGAATGGGTCCTTAGAAAACTCCTTAGAAAACTCTTTAGAAACCTCTTTAGATCACACATACGTCAAATTTTCAAATTTTCTGCATATTTTAACATGCTCGCATATTTCAAGACATTCTTCAATTTTTCTGCATATTTTAAGATGTTCACATAGATCTATTTCAATAACATTCTATAAATTCTCTACATAGTTCAGAATTTTCTGTATATATCAAATTTTTGACATATTTTAAAAAATGCCGCGTTTTTTTAAAAAATGAGTTGCAAAAATTCCATTCATTGATATCCAAGGTACATCGTATGTAAATATTTTGAATGGATGAAGGGAGATAACTCAAATTAGATTTTATTTCATTGTGAACATCAATTACCTCCCATTGATAATAGACAAGTTTACGCGCCAGATAACTCGTCATTGCAATTTTAAATCTCAGTTATTAAGAAGTATAGGTAGATTTTGAGCGGTGAGCCTGAAATCTACTTTTAACGGTTAAATTTCCGCGCTATTCTTTCTAAATAGATAAAACAGACATAAAAAAGATACAAATTACCTTTCAAATGAAACTTAGTGCTTGTCTTAGATCTTAATGTTTACTCATATACCTATGGTAATGGACTCAATGCCTAAGTCAGAGCTCAGTTTTGAAAATACACCTATAATAGGTTGACTATCGCTTTTTTTTCATTTTTACATGAAAAATGGAAACTGTTTATGTTTGTAAAGAATGCTATACACACTTTAAGACAGAATTAATCGTGTTATAGACTTAAAGATTTCCTTTAGTTAGCTAGAGCGAACAACTCCCAAATTTGAATTTCTAGTGTCCTTTTTCGTTTCCCTTTTTATAGATCGGTAAAACACATGTTTCTAATAACGATTATTAAAGGTAATTATAACATGAATTGCAATGAGAAATAGTGAAAGAATGAATTTACATCATCAAATGACAGCACACTTGAAGTGAAGTCTCTTTTGATGCGCTTTTAATGTTGAATTTTTTTTAATTTACATGGAAACATTTGTTTTGAAGAAATCAAGTGTATGGTCAGAATTCGTGACTTTTGACTCTTCAGAAATCATATGATATGATGAGAAACCGGTTTTTATTCATCTTTTCAACCAGACCACGACTTTTGACTTTCAGAACAACGCCCAAATCACATCGCATTTTGTCATCAGTTGGTGAAGTTAGTTAATTTTTTCGTCGAAATAAAATCAGAAAAAAATGAATGTGATTCAAATCAATCTAATTTGTCAAGTATATTGTTTAATGCTTGAAAACCTGAATGCAGTGGTTCAGGTTAGCGTTAAACCAATGCTTGAAAACACTTTAGACCTGCTTATGGTCATATGCAGAGGACTAGAAACAGCCTTGCATAGTTTTTGTTTTAATATGCAAGCTGAAGGTTCTAGTCCTGAAGCAATAGGGGTGGTAATGGCGAGGAGTGACATTTCGCAAACTGTGCTTTCATGCAATACAGTTTAAATGTCGGTTAAAGAAAACATTCGCCGCCAAGAAGGAGGAGATAAATATCAGCTGATGCATGTCACAACGATCATAGATCAGCTGAAGGAGTGTCTGACAAATGCAAGAGTAGCATTTGAAGAATACCAACGGATTCAACTAGCCAATCGGTAAGCATCATGTTGCTGTGTGAATAATGTATGTATTTGGCTAAAGAAAGAACAAGATCTAATCAAAATGCATTTTTTAATAAATATGTTCTAAGGAAACATTTAGAGAAAACTTTAACGAATATATATTTTTTCGGTTTAAATGCAAAAACCTCTCAAGTCATTTTTTTAAAATTTATTTTGAGGTGAAAACCTTATTTTTCCAATTTCGAAAATTCTTGCAGGTTTTTTGGGGGGGAGTAAGACCTATTTTTCAATAAAGTTATCAAAAATTTTTCTCTCCCTTTTTAAAATCGTGTGAAATTGAGATGGAGGGTTTTTGCATTTAACATCGAAGATATGACACTATTTTTTTTTAATACAAACGCTTGGATCCATTTAAGGAAAGGCAAGAAAAAATATATATGCAGGGTAGACCATCTTGTTTTCTACAAGCAAGCTCAACAAAAAATTAAAGTAACATGAAAAATATAAAAAACAAGTCCTATAACCTTTCAGATTATGTTTTATAGAGGTAGCATAATGATTAAAACAATGGTCAAAATAATCATTAAGACTATCTCTATAGATGTAGCATAGTGACTAAAATATTCAATGGCATCATACAAGAAATATACATGTGATTTAATTAGTAAGATATTGCAAAAACAAAGAAAACTATTTTTCCTAATGATGAAACTAGTATTATGTTTGATATACAATTAATGAAAAAATGTTCTCTTTTAGAAACCTTCAAAACCTCAGACTGCCAAGACATCCTTCATCACAAAGATCTCCTTCATCACCTCAGTCTACAGTGGTGTATGATTATTCTATCGGTTATAGGAATCAGAACCAAATGGTAATATTTCCTATTTTAATAAAATTTGTCTATAAGGAAAAATGTGATACTTAGAAAGTTCAAACATGTAAAACTTATTTCTGATGGAAGAAAGTAAAGAAAAAGGTTAACCCTTGTCATGCTGAACCCGTAATATTCCTGCTTTAGCAGGAGGTATAGACAAAGATCAGTCTGCACATAATTTTTATACAAAAAAGTTTGAAAATGATATTCTTTAAAAAACAACTATTTCACAATAAGTGCATCCAGTGTTTTAAGCACTTTGATTGTCATGCTATTTTACCAAGGTTTTCATTCATCATGAAAAGGGTTAAACAATGACTTATATACGACAGGGTTTGGTTACTTCATTAAACAAGTTAATCATTGATCAACTTTATCAATAAAAGGGGTTTAATAGAGATAATTTAATAAGAAATGCATATTTTTTCATTGCAGAATCAAGGAAATGAAGAAAGTGAAGAAGAAAGCCAAGAAGAAATTGTAGAAAATGATGAAGAAAATGATGAAGCAAATTTAGAAGATAAAGAGTAAATTTAGGAGACATCTTAAACTGTTTTTTTTATTATGTATAAATATCACATTATATTTCATCTATATCAAACTTATTATTTGTTCTTTTGTTTAATGAGAAGAAAATATCTCTAATGAATTACCCTGACTAGGAATGACCCTGACTAGAGTGATTTTAGTATCTATACCGTAACTAGAGTTGCGACACCTGAAGGGTTTCGCGGGATAGAATGAGAGATGATAAATAGGAATTTACCGGATACACCTTTAGTGGCACATATGATGCATAACGTCTTGAAACTGTTTTGCTCTAAGCCATCATTATTGCTTAAAATAATCAAATCCCAGTTCTTTTAACGTAGGCCATAACCAACAGTGAAATTGTTTGAATGGACACGATAACGAGAAAGAGAAAAAACGTAATACTTAAATTTCAATTGGAGGTTATACAATATTGATGATTTCTGTTGGATAAGAAAAGGGAAATTGTATAACTTCCCTTAAATTGCACTCAAAAATCCCTTCTCAAATCAATATCATTTTAAAATAATTTCAAAATAGTACAACTTGTCTTTTTCAGATATTTTTCTAATTGAGTTATTAAAGATTGTGGCCTAAATGGCATAGGTATTATATGGTTGAGGTCCCATTCAAAAGAGCAGAAAAATAAAAGGAAATCTTTCAAAAGTTGGGAAGGGGGGGGGGGAATGTTTGTTACTAGAGATTCTGCCATTACCCACAAGTGTTAACCCCTGAAGTCTAGCAAGGTAGGTCTTTTCAATTTGTTGTGGTATGAAACAAAAACCTAATCAAACCATATAAGTATTAAAATGCCATCATAAAAACTAACTTGCATGTTGTATAATTGTAATGAAACAATTAACCAGTCACTTGGAGTATATATTTTTTAACCCAGTGATATTGTTTTTTTCTTTCTATAATCATATAATTATGTTTCATAACAAAATCATGTGGGACCTCCAGACAATTCGTCCCTTTTTGCACCAGCATTTTATACAGTCTGGGGAAGGAATCGAACCTCCATACATGATTTTGAGTAATAAGGGGCACTAAGACCCTTATTATGAAATAAATCCAAACAGATTCAGAATGATTATTTGAAAGGTAAAAAAAGGAAAGATAAATTGAAAGGTCTCCATGCCAATGACATCCTTTTTATTTCTTAACAAGTGACTGATTAATGCCTAGCATTATTTAAAACTCTGGTAGCAGTCATAATTATGTCCAAAAGTGGAAAAAAGCATATTTTCTTTCGATGGATATAGAAAAACAGGATTCAATGATCTCAGAGTATACATTTGCACATTAGAGAAATCCTAGATCTAATTGACAAACAAGACAGCCATGATTTTCCTATATCCCTCACTTTCATCTCCTTGACTTCTTGCTAATTAGATTGAAATGCCTTAAAAGACAATTAAAGGTCAACTCAGCTTAATCATTATTGTTAAATAATACACTTAAATATATTACAAACTTTTTTAAAAAAATATTTTTGCAAGTGCTTTCTTCAAGAAATAAAAGACAGAAATGTTATAATTACAATAATTTGCATTTTTACTGTTCAGTCATAAAAAAATGCTTTGTACAACATAAAATATATATTCTTTATTACTGAAAGACTTCTGACATATCTATGGGTATGTATCTGTAATAGAAATTTCCTTCATTGAATTCTTTGAAGGAATCTGATAGAGGGTCACCGAAGGAACATTCCTGTGAAATTTTTAACTATTTAACATATAGAGAATTGACCTTTGTCCATAGAAGTCATATTTTAATACTATCAGATTAATTTTGGGTAACCTGATGAAAGATTATCCTAGGATCATTTCAGAAAAATTTGGTTGATGTCCATCAACGGGAGACTTTTGTGTGTTATCTCCCTTGTTTTTCTGTGGACTAAATCAAAGGTGCCCCAAAAATTGTTAGCGGTTAGAAAATTTCCTTGGATTTTATCCATGGTTTCTATGGGGAAGTTGCGAACTTTATTTCTGTAAATGTAAAATACTTAATTATGCAAATTGTATTTATGTTAAAGTTTTGAATAGTAACATAGAAATTCAATATTTATTTTACATTAAAGGTATCTTATGAATAGTGCAATATTTGATTTACAGCTTATCTTTTAATCATATTTTTCATCCTATCACAATGATTATTTCTAGGCTAATAGAGGGCCACTCAGGGATAATTTATGTGAAGTTTGGTTTATATCCATCAATTAGGTTCTGAGAATAGCCACCTACCGGTATAACCATATATGGAAATTAGCCACTCCCACTACAGCCATTATTTTTAACCCTTCTCATAATGAATAAATTTTGGCTCAAAATTTTCATCAAAATCAAACGGAAAAAAGCACTGAAAGTTCCAACTGTCGGTCAATTTTTATTTGAAAAACTAAATCTTTAGACAATTCTGGTTTGAAAGTGAGAAACAGGTGGTGTAGACTAACATCAGACTGCACATATATGCAGGCTGATGTTTGTCTATAGCTCCTGCCAAAGCAGGAATATTCCTAGTTCAGCATGACAAGGGTTAACTGTTACCAATTATAATTCTTTGAAGGAATCTGATAGGTCACCCAAGGACCATTCCTGTGAAGTTTGATTGGAATCCATCTAGTATTTTATGAGGAGAAGATTTTTGAAGTAAATATTTACGGAATGACAGATTATTGCACCCTCGGATGACGAACAACCCGCCATGATTTGATTTGAAAGATTTGATTGTTATAATTTTTAGCTCCACTGGTCATGACAATAGCCCACTTGCCTTTGGCCAGTGGAGCTAAAAATTATAACAATCAAATCATTAATTCAAATTGTCGCAAACATCACTATTTCATCATGACTACAAAACATTCTAAACAACCTACCGGTAACAGTTGAATAGCCTAACAGTATAAATCAAGATCGGACTGTCACAGTGTGTGAAGTGTGCAGCCCACTCTTGGTCAACTCTGTGTGTTGAACTGACATCAGTCTTTTTAATGCCGCCACCATAGCGCAGTTGGTTAGGCATTAGACTTCCAATCCAGAAGTCGTGGGTTCGATCCCGGGTGGCGGTAAATATCCTTTCCGACGTTTGTCTCTCACCAATGGGTAGATAATCGTAAACCTATGTGAGATAGCAGTCGGAGGCTAGGAAAGGGTGTAATGGTAGTACAGGTGAAAGAAATACCAGGAACCCATTGTTAGGTCTGCTCCGGCCGCCACGATATAACTGCAAGATTGTTGAAAGCGGCATTAAAACAATTCAAACAAACAAAATCAGTCTTTTTAACCAGATAATAAGATCAACATCAATCTTTCCTGACAAAAAAGAAATATTGTCCATTGGATAACAATTCTAGTTTATGATCTCAATAACTTATTCAAAGTTATCTACTATAGAAACCCAAAATTCACATCAGCAAGCCTTGTTAGCTTTTCACATCATTAATTATAATTTAAGTGAGAAATATTGCCTTATTTAAGCAATTACTAGAAAATGCTACATTCCTGCTAATGAAAAATTGTCTAATATTGATAATAAAACTCAATCCCAGAGATGAATTCTTTGAACAGTGAAGATCCAGATTAAAATGCACACAAGGGCAAGCCAAATGGAGCCAATACTGTTCTAGCTCTAAAACCAAAGTAGTGATTATACGGACCAGTCTACATAATATTCACCTGAGAAACCCTTTCTAAATGCCTGGCAGCCAATATGCAATGTCTGTGGGCCAACTTATTTCTCGCCCTATCGGGGCCGTTGTTGTTGTTTTTTGAGCTTGAATCAAGCCCTGCGTTCAGGCTGACAAACCGGTTCAAGTTATGTCCCGCTTTACCTTTTACTTGCATGTAAAGCGGGGTATAATTTGAAAACGGTTTGAAACGTTTTTTCAGCCTGATGAAGGGCGGGTTTCAAGCTGAAACAAGAGGACCCTGAGGGCCCTAAATCGCTCACCTGATATTTCAAGTAAATTATCATTAAGACCCCATTTCCTATGACATGGCATGAACCTTCCCATTTCCAACAGAGTTCATTCTTGTGACCTGGCAAACATTTTGTTCAAGTTTCATGAAGATTGGACTATATTTGTGGCGTTTGGAGCTCTTACGAGAAAATTGTCATTAAGGCCCCCTTTCCCGTGAAATGGCATGTATACTTTCCATTTTCAAATGAGTTCATTCTCATGACCTAACAAACATTCGGACAAAGTTTCATGATGATTGGACCATATTTGTGGCTTCTAGAGAGTAAACAAAAAAATTGTCATTAAGACGCCTTTTCCTATGATATGGCACCGATCCTTCACATTTTCAATAGACTTCAACCGCATGACCTAACAAACATTCTGACCAAGTTTCATGAAGATTGGACCATATTTGTGGCTTCTAGAGTGAAAACAAGAAATTTGTCAGTAAGGCCCCTTTTCCTGTGATATGGCACGGATCCTTTCCATTTGAGCAATTTTCATAAGGGACCACCCAAGGAATATTTCTGCCAAGTTTGGTTGGTTTTGACCCTTAACTTTAGGAGGAGATGTTGTTTAAAGACATTGTTGACAAAATTGTCATTAAGGCGCCTTTTTCTGTGAAATGGAACAGATCCCTCCCATTTCAATAGACTTCATCCTCATGACCTAACAAACATTCTGACCAAGTTTCATGAAGATTGGACTATATTTGTGGCTTCTAGAGTGAAAACAAGAAATTTGTCATTAAGGCCCCTTTTCCCGTGATATGGCACGGATCTTTTCCATTTGAGCAATTTTCATAAGGGACCACCCAAGGAATATTTCTGCCAAGTTTGGATGATTTTGACCCATAAGTTTAGGAGGAGATGTCGTTTAAAGATATTGTTGACAAAACTGTCATTAAGGCGCCTTTTTCTGTGAAATGGAACAAATCCTTCCCATTTTCAATAGACTTCATCCTCATGACCTAACAAACATTCTGACCAAGTTTCATGAAGATTGGACCATATTTGTGGCTTCTAGAGTCAAATCAAGAAATTTGTCATTAAGGCCCCTTTTCCCGTGATATGGCACGGATCCTTTCCATTTGAGCAATTTTCATAAGGGACCACCCAAGGAATATTTCTGCCAAGTTTGGTTGATTTTGACCCATAAGTTTAGGAGGAGATGTCGTTTAAAGAAAAAGTTGACGCCGTGACGGACAGATGGACAGACGGACAGATGGACAGACGGACGCCGGACAACGATCGATCGCAATAGCTCCCTTGAGCACTTCGTGCTCAGGTTAGCTAAAAAACAACAACAAAAAAAAAAAACGGGCCCGATAGTGCGAGAAATAAGTTGGCCCTGTGTTCCCACTGCTTTTTCAATCTGGGGGTAAATATGAGTATATACAGCGTGCATGTACCCCCTCTATATAACACAAAGAAGGCTGGTTGCAAAAAATTGGGGATACAAGCTTCAATTTAGGGGTAAATCACCCCCATTTTGGGTTTTCTGGAAACACATTATGTGTTATATCATTGAACAAAACGCCTTGCAAATAAACAAATTCTGCGACAAAATTTACGATTGTAACCCAGGTCTAAAATATACTTTGAAGATGCAAAAAGGACAAAATGCAACATGTACAACATATGTATATTTCAAAATACCGGACCTTTCAACTTCATATAATTTGTTACATACCAAAATTTCTTTTCATTTGCCCTTTCAAACAATTTTTTTTTTGTCAGCATAATTATGGTTTCAACTTCGTGCAAAAATGGTGACATCATTTCCAATACCTTTTGACAGTCACATAACCACCAAAAATAGTAAACTTCACACAAATACCATTTCGAAATAAAGGTAAACAAAGTAAGCTTTTTGGGACCTTCAGGATCAGGCTACAGAGAGATGTCATCTCTCAATCTATATATATCCTTTCAACAAACTGTACATACTTCTTTAATAGTAGTAAATAAAGAGGCCCTACAATGAAATGATAACTGCAGTGGTTCTGAAATATTTTGAATGTCTGCTTGTCCACGGACAAGTAACAATCACAAACTGGCTTGTACGTAGCTAAAACCTACATATCCATTGAATTTTGAGCTCTTTGAAATATCAAAACAAAATTGATATTGCTAAAGAAAATAAAAGTGTCCTAGATATAGACTAACTGTTCACATTGGTGACGTGGAATTTCAGAAAACAGCTAACTTTGTAAGAAAATGTTTTTCTCTAGATATTTTCACTTGTCTATGGGCAACCTAGGCATGAAAATATGCTTGTCCGTGCAGCTTAATGGACAAGTTTGACAACTCGGGCAGATTATTTCAGAACCATTGATGAGTTACTGAGTGGGTGGGTTACCAACACTTTCATTCAATTTCATTCTCGAAATTCAGGTGGTTCCTTTAACAGGGGCACTAATGCATGCATACAGTTTGCCATGACCCGATCAATTCAGTAAAAAATCCTGCATACTTTCCAGAATTGTATCAGGTTTGTGACCAAAATTTTATATGTTGCTTGAATTGCTATGGCGAGTTACAACATCTGCTCTCTGGACATTTCTGCTTTGCTCTTATTTTAAATTTGTTGGATATCGGGGGCTGCCGCCCCGAACCCCCGCTTCAAATGAACAAACAGACAATAATATGTACAATAACAGCAGTCTGGCTGGTAAATTTGGAAGGAAAGGGTCACAAATGGATAAGTAAGGCCAATATTTTTTTTAATTATTTCAAATTTACTTTCAATAAATGCCAGATCTAGGCTTAAAACTTCAAAATGAGAATTATTTTCTTAATTTTAGCACAGTTTCAATCATTTATTTATTTTTTTTTTCTTTCAAAAATGAAATAATTTGGCTACAAATGAGGTTTATATGGACCTATGTTGCATCTGCAACAGCTTTAATTCATGTAATGGTTGGAGACCAATTCTCGCCAAGTACCAGTTCTCACTAACAGACCATTTTCACAGTAAACTGAGTAAAGACGCAATATTTATTTACTACAAATTATTTTATGGATAAAAGAGGTTGTTGTAAACATAATTTGTAATTAAGAGTGGTTTCCTTTCCGTATTACTCTTTACCATGAACCAGGGTGGTGGACGAGAAATGGTACTCCGCGAGAATTGGTCTCTTAACCAGTAGTCTAGATGCTGCAAGCCACTAACATGTGTTGTAAAATAGAAACTTATCTCATTAGTCTTTGAACAAGTTCACTGTGAAAATCAATCACTTGTCAGCCACCTGAATTTAATGCTTGATGCAAGCACTTTCTCATTTTTAGCTCCACTGGCTGAAAGCCACTGGGGCTATTGTCATGGCGTTGTGTCCGTCGTGCGTCCGTCCGTGCGTCCGTGCGTCAGGTCGTAAACTTTTTCTTTAAAAATCTTCTCCTCAGAAACTACTGGATGGATATCAACCAAACTTCACAGGAATGATCCTTGGGTGACCCTCTTTCAAAGTTGTTCAAGAAATTTTGATCCAATGAAAAACATGGATTTTATGGGCGTGGCTAATTTCCAAATATGGTAAAAAGTGACTTTTCTCAGGTTCTAATTGATGGATACCAATTAAATTTTACATGAATGATGCTTGGGTGACCCTTTATCAGTCTACAAAAAATTATTATGATCGGATGAAAATATGTATTTTATGGGCGGAGGTCATTTCACTATATGTTATATAGTGGAAACTTTGATAATCATTTTCTCAGAATCTAATTGATAGATATCAACCAAATTTTACATGAATGATCCTTGGTTGACCCTTTATCAGTCTACCTACAATTATTGTGATCGGATGAAAAATATGTATTTTATGGGCGGAGGTCATTTCTCTATATGTTATATAGTGGAAACTTTGATAATCATTTTCTCAGAATCTAACTGATAGATATCAACCAAATTTTATATGAATAATCCTTGGGTGACCCTTTAACAGTCTACCAACAATTATTGTGATCGGATGAAAAATATGTATTTTATGGACGGAGGTCATTTCTCTATATGTTTTATAGTGGAAACTTTGATAATCATTTTCTCAGAATCTAACTGATAGATATCAACCAAATTTTATATGAATGATCATTGGGTGACTCTTTATCAGTCTACCAAAAATTATTGTGATAGGATGAAAAATATGTATTTTATGGACGGAGGTCATTTCTCTATATGTTATAATAGTGAAAACTTTGAAAATCTTTTCAACATCAGTATAACCCAAAATATCTAAAAATCTAGTCAAAACTTAGATTTGCTACTACAAGAAATTCAAGCCTGTGGAGCGACACAAGCCATTCATGGCTTTCTAGTTTCTATTTAGAATGTGTATCGATTCTAGACATTGCTATTTACAGACATTTAACAATTCTGTCATTGTGATTCATCAACTTCGTGTGAGAAATGGTTGCCCGTTTTCAAACGTTCGAAAACGTTTTGCATCTTGAACGCACTAGATTGGGCCAATTTGTTTTTATTGCAAACTAGATATAAAAGGAGAAAGTAGGAGAAACGTCGATATTCTATGGGGTTTTTTATGCAGTCAGACTGAAAGTCTGACTTGCATATAGTGGTCGCCGGCAATCGGATCCTCACAACACCGAATTCGAATAAATCCATGAGCGTGAAAAAGTAAACCCATTCATGATTTATAGCCCGCGAAAATAATATCAGACTGAATGCCAGCTGCCTATATTTTTTGTGAACAATTCCGATTTCAAAGCCGTATTTCCGAATTACGAATTTGGATATCAAAAGTCAGGGGAAAAATAAAGATTTTGAACGGCGCCGAAAAGTAAATACGAAATCGAAAGTAGTCAGCGACCGTTTTTAAAAGGGACTCGTCTTTTGGAGTTACTTCCCTTACTCAGATAGGTTTATCGTTTATTTTAAAATCCGGTGTTAGGGATCTGCCAAGGCCGCGCTATAAGAACTAAAAAGTTGTAGCCTGCGAATAAAATCAAAGGGATGGGCCCTACGTCGCGCCGAATCTTAAAATAAGACATCGACGAAAATCGGACTTCCGCGACGACCTGCCGTTTTGGCCTATTCCCAAATAAAAATCTTTATGGTACCCCGCACAGCTTTATGATAATCGGCGCTGTATTATCGTAAATCCAATAAATCGGGAACCATTCTATGTTAACATGTTCCTTTCCTACGAAATAGATCAAGATTAAAGGCGATCAAAGACAATTTATAACTTTTTCGCCGGGTCTCCCGAAAATAAGGCAAAAGTAAATATAGAAATAGATTCTAATGAACCCGGGCCGATTTCACAGGGTCCACGTCCATATTACACAATCACCGAAAATCAGTCTGTCCCTCTGAAATTTCAGCAGACGAACAAGTGACTTTTGCCGATTTAAAAACCAAAGAAAAGCGGGGTTTTCTCACCTACTTGCTTGACAGATATAACTGGCTTAAGTATGGTGAGCAACCCAACGTTATGACATGTTCGTTGTGAATAAAAAAAAGAGAAAAGCAGAGTTAGATAGTTAACAATATCATGTTAATTTGTTGACTCGAGTGCAATTTTTGGGGTGGTTTTATGTCTGTAGCTATTTTCTGTTAACTCGGCATGAGTATTAGCCATAACAGGAGCTATCCCTATTATCAAGGTGGATGACGATGGAAGAAATAATAATTAAGCCCTTATTATTTTTATATTATTATACTGACATTGTAGCAAAGCATTGGTGCTCCAAGCAGTGCTCTTTTCATCAAAAGTAAGGGCTTTAAGCATGAATAAGGCAATATTCGGGAATGAAAGGTCAGAATAGAAGGCCAAAGATCTGAAGTGTAGATTTTAGCCTTAGATTTTAGAGAATTTGTTATAATTGAAATATTTCAATACTCAAATATTGTTCCGTCCTGACTGCATTCAGGCCTTTCAGGCCTTTGATTTAAGAGACGGAAGACATTTGATCCGAGATGGGTATACTCGAGAAATCTGAAAACGCGAGCATTCGAAAGACAGTTGATCCGAGGTGGGTCGACTCGAGAAATCTGAAAACGCGAGCATTCGCTCGCGTTTTCAGATTTCTTGAGTCGACCCACCTCGGATCAACTGTCTTTCGACGCGTAAAAAATTGTTACATTGATATTTTTTTCAACAAAGCTGTCACTATATTACCTTAGTGAACAATAATCCAAAACACATTTATCATTATGTCCTACTCGAATCAACAATGGCGGACACAATAACATTGGTTTGCGTGACGTAGTGGATCGGTGACGTCATCATCCCAATCGACAGCTTAGGGTGAAACTTTAAACTTAAATAACTCGATAATTAGATTTTTCCCGGGTATGAAATTTTGTAAGGACGTAGATGGAGGTATTCTCTGGCGATTCTGAAAGTTTCATCAAAATCGTACATTGAGTTTTGGCGGTTATCAAATCGCGGCTATATCCGGCAAACTAGTAAACTTTAGCCGTGTTAAATCTTTCGTTCTTCAAATAGAACGTTTCTATAAATAGAACGTTTATCTATTTATCATCTCTCATTCTATATGAGAACATAGAAAAATGACAAAAAATAGAATTTTGATATGGCAGTAAACTTTGAATATCACAACCATTAATTATTACAACCAAATAACATTATATCAAATTATTTTAAAGCATTGACCATCACAACTCTATGACAATATATTGAACTAAAATCTATTACATACGTATTTAATCTCAAGTGCCTTAAGTTAATCTCATGTGCTTAGCTAATCTCATGTGCTCTAAGTGAATTTCAAATCTCATGTGCTCTAAGTGAATCTCATGTGCTTTAAGTGAATCTCATGTGCTTGAAAGTTATTCTCAAACCATTATTTTTGTGCAATGAAAAGTTGAATTAAACAAAGAAAACCAGAAACATTTCATCTTGAATGTGGTCTTGGTTTATCACAGTCTGGATTATATATCAGTTTGGATTTAATCTCAGTTTGGATTTTATCTCAGTTTTGGATAATATCTCAGTTTTGGATTACATCTTTGTTTGGATTAGATCCCAGTTTTGGATTATACATTTGGATTTACAAACTAGCTTACTACAAACGGGTAAGTGTTTTCAAATTACATAAATACACACTAATCAAAAACTATATCAAAATACATATTGAAAGGGACTCAAGCTAGATATTTCAAGGTACAAATCAACACGATGACAGACAAGAGTTTTCACCCTTGTATGTTGCAGTGTATTATCTAGTGTCCAAAAGAAAGAAATTCTGGTTTCGGTCCTACGTTTTTTCACCATTTATCAAGATCCAATTTCTCCAAAAATGTTTTTTGTTATTATGAATAGAAAGTGTTGGTATACCAAATGCAGACTTGATTGACATGTACTGAATGAAATTCATTTTGAAGTTTTCCTCTATTGAGATGATTTACACATATAGGTTGACCAATTCATGTGATATTTCTTGAATTCTTTTTTTGTTACATGTTATGTTAGAAAAAACCTAGCCTGAGTTCCTTTAATCAAATCCATATCAAAATATACACTAATCAAAAAATACACTAATCAAAGTTTCATATAAAGATATAACATTTCTCTCTAAACAACTATGAATGTATAGAAAACTTGAATGGATTGAACTACATCACATATAAAACGTTTAACCCATTACCACACAGTGACTCCTTTTGACTCCCTGAAAGATAATGGTTTTGGAAAAAAATATTGTTGTAATTGAAAGAATTGCTTGTAACAAGAAAATTTCTTCATTTCCCATAATATTTTCTTTCCCAAAAGACCTAAATATTTTGAAATTCAATTCATTCAGAATTGTCGACTACAGCATTTTTTGAATTTGGTCCAGTCTATTTTTTGTTTGGTAATGGGTTTAAAAAACTTTTTAACATCATCACATGTTATGAAGTGCTCCAACTTTAACATTCTATCAGTAGAATAAGCTTCTACTCTGTGAAATTAAACTGTTTATTATATGATAAAACAAGACCTGCTTTTGATGCCCCCTTTAGTTATGACTTTTGGTAAAACAATGCGGTAAAATGAGAAAGTGCAAACAGAAATAGAAGAAATAACCTTTTTTTTTCCAAACGGCAAAAGTTTGGACTATTCCAATTTGGAAGCATCATGTAGTTGACAGAAATGGATGAAAAGAACAACATTTAATATGTCTATATTAAAGCAAAGAAAACATTGAGGTAATATAGTTTCTAGGCTATATTGTACATGAGCCTTGTCCTTAAAAAATATTCAATTTGTTGTCTGCAGCAGCTTTCAAATTGGAATAGTCCAAACTTTTGCCGTTTGGGAATGGGTTAAGCCCCCCCCTTTAGTTAATAGCAAATGTAGATGATGTAAACTGAACTAAATTAAGGTTTATACACCCTCATTTAAAACACTTTTCTAGTCCAAATGCATTAAATTACACACACTTGTAAATACACTTCACATATGTTGATTCACTGTTTTGATTTTCAAGACTATGCCTCAAGAACAGTATAGTTTACAGATAGTATTTCACTCTATATTCATAAGTATGCATTTATTCAAAAATTCTAAACCATGCAAAAATGCTTATGTTTGTATTTGGAATGGAAATGTAACACAAATTAGGAATTACTGTCACTTTTTCAAATTTTGCTTCTAGCTCTTTGGTGCTAATGAGGGGTTGAATACCTTGATATAACAGTCATGCGTTTTTTAGAAAACATTGAAACAAAAAAGCATGATGTGTTTGTGAAGTACATATGATGTACAGTAGCCATCAAAGACTTGAGATGAAATAGACTGAACCCTTTTCCCCAAATTTTGTCATTCAGGGAAAAAAGGGGTTAAACCTATTCAATATCATATACAATGGTAGAAACTAAGTATATATCAATTTTTTGAAATGTATGGAAACAGCTTTAACACTTTCTCCTAGATAATTTCTGGTTTTGATGTTCCTGAGTGAAAATACTTCTTGAAAACATTGAGACAAAAAGTGGAAAAAATTTGATAGTCTGCATTTTTTTCCTTTTTACCTTAATATTATTTCAGATACATTATACATAATTCTATTGTACATTTAATTTGTCTTGTACAACAGCTTTTAGAAAAAAAGAACATCCCCTTAACTTTTATTGTTTGGGAAAGGGTTAAAATAGAACAGTATTTCAAATGTGAAAAAAGGCTTTGGAAAACAATACAAAAAAAGATTGGACATACAATGTGCTGATTTTTTGTTAACTCATTACCAAACAGTGACTCCTTTTGACTCTCCTGAAAGATTTTCAATTTGGAAAACATTGTGGGAAATGAAGAAATTGCTTGTAACAATTCCTTCATTTCCCACAATATTGTCTTCCCCAAAAGACCTCATTATCAAAAAATCCATTCATTTTAAAACTGTTGTCTGCAGCATCTTTTTGAGTTTAGACCAGTCTAAAATTCTGTTGTTTGATAATGAGTTAATGTGAATGAAGGGAAAATGAATTAAACACGTGTGGTGCTTCGTAGATTGTATCCGTGTGCTTTATGTGCTTGAGGTTCAGGTTCAGCTTCAGGTCAGGTTCAGGTGGAGGTGACTGGATTATGCTCATCTGTGTTGCAGTTGACTGATTTTGGAGCCGTCTGCTCCATTTTCGCCATGCAAAACGAAAACGGAGCAATGAATGAATGAATGAATGAATATTGTTTTACGGCCCGTCGACTACTAAGGTCATGTTGGGCGCAAACACTTATGTATAAAAGAGTGAGTATCCATTGAATGAAAACATAAGTAAAGAATATTTTAAAACAATTTCAAGGTAAACATATAAAAATTCCAAAAGAATTTCAAATGTATGAGAAATAATAGCCAAAAGAGCCATTGAAAACGGTAAAATTTAATAGAACCATTTTAAAAATTAAGAAGAAACATAATTAATAGTACCTAAAAATCAGATTTTGCTATATAAATGAATCGCCTTGAGAAAGTCAAAAATAAGTTCAATTTTAATATTGTCAAACAACTGCCTCATACTATCAACTTTAAAATACCTGTCTCTTATCAAATAAAAATCAATGCAATCAATAAAAATATGTTTAACAGTAAGAGGAGTGTTGCATGGAATGCACATTGGCATCTCTTCTATTTTTAAAAGATGGAAGTGTGTAAGATAAGTATGGCCAATGCGTAGGCGAGTCAAAATCAACTCTTCGCGACGGCTTGCCCTGTAACCAGGAATCCAATCGCCAAGGGCTGGTCGAATAGAGAATAACTTATTATTCTGGTTGGCTGGATCAGTCCAACAGTTCCTCCAGATATCATGAATAAAACTATGAATAAGGGGTTTAAAATCAGTAAAAGGTACTTCAAATGGTAAAATTTCAAGTAATAATGAATCCTTGGCAGCTTTATCTGCCTCTTCATTACCACGAATACCAATATGGCTTGGAAGCCAACAGAAAACGAGATCAACATCATTAAGCTTTGCTATTTTATCAAGTAGCCTTACAATAAGGGGATTGTCAGTTTTTTCGTGCTCAATCGCTTGCATGCTTGACATAGAGTCAGTAAAAATGATATAGCGAGAGAGACGTTCTGCGATCATATGATCGAGTGCGAGATCAATGGCCTTAAGCTCGGCTGAAAAAATAGAAGAGTTATTGGGAAGGCGGAATTGATATTTTTCACCATCTAAAATAGTGGCTGAAGCAACTTTTTCGCCATCTTTTGAACCGTCAGTGTATATTTCTTCATAAGATGTGTATTTTTCTTTGACTTCCAAGAATTTGGTTTTAAAAATAGATGGATCTGTTGTATCCTTTTTGCTTGAAGCAAGATCATAAAGAAACGTGGGACTTTTATATGTCCACAAAGGAACATCAGGAACAATATGTTCTGCCACGTCCTCCAGGTCAAAATCTAGAGAGCTTACATCGGCTTCACAGCGCAAACTAAAAGGAAGTATTGGGTTCTTTTTCTTTTCAAAAGCATCTCTATATTTAGGTTCAAAAACAACTTTATGAGTAGGATTATCGGGATTTGATTTTAATTTTAAATAATATTGCATGGAAAGCTTCTTCCTGCGTAAATTTAAGGAAGGCTCATTTGCTTCTGTATAAACACTGTTAATTGGTGATGTTCTAAATGCACCCAACGCCAAGCGCAACCCCTGATTATGAATAGTATCAAGTTTGCGAAGGTATGAAGGGCGCGCAGAACCATAAACAACACAGCCATAATCAAGCTTTGATCTAACAAGTGCCCTATAGAGGCGCAATAGAACCTTTTTATCGGCTCCCCAATCCATACTGGATACAACACGTAAAAGATTAAGTGCCTTTAGGCATTTATTTTTCAAAATGTCAATATGCGGAATAAACGACAGTTTAGAATCAAAAAGAAGTCCCAAGAATTTAAATTCCTTAACAACTTCAATCTGCACTCCGTCCAACTTTAAATCTGGATCGGAGTGCATTTTTCTTGATTGACAAAAATGCATACATTTAGTTTTTGTCTTAGAAAACTTGAAACCGTTTTCGTTTGACCATTTTGAAAGATTGTTCAAGACTTGTTGCAATTGTCTTTCAATTGTATGCATATGTTTTGATCTGTAGCAGATACAAAAGTCGTCAACGTAGAGAAAACATTCCACTCCAGGGCAAACGGTTTTGACGATGTTGTTTATTTTGATAGTAAACAGTGTCACCGATAAAATACTCCCCTGGGGAACACCCATTTCTTGTTCATGGGGATCAGATAAAGTATCTCCAACACGGACTCTAAACTGACGTTCATCCAAAAAAGCTGAGATGAAAAAGGCAAGGCGACCTCGTATACCGAAATCATAGAGGTCGTTCATAATTCCATACTTCCAAGTGGTATCATAAGCACTTTCGAGATCGAAAAAGACCGAAACAACGTGTTCCTTCTTTATAAAGGCTTCTCGAATAAATGTCTCGAAGCGAACAAGATGATCCAGAGTGCTGCTCTGTTTACGAAAGCCACTTTGGACTTCCGTAATAAGGTGATTCTTTTCAAGAAACCAAACAAGACGATCATTAACCATTCTTTCCATGGTTTTGCAAATGCAACTAGTTAAAGCAATAGGGCGGTAATTTGAAGGGTTTGTGGAATCTTTACCTGGTTTAGGTATTGGAATAACGATGGCTTCCCGCCAAGAGGCTGGAATGCTTCCCGTCTTCCATACCTGATTATAAATTTGAAGTAAGCAATGAAGGGAACGAGATGGCAAACGTTTGAGGAATTGATAATGAATAGCATCTGATCCGACAGCAGTGTCGTGACACTTTTTTAAAGCCTTTTTCAATTCCTTAACGGAAAAGTCTCTATTATAGTGTTCCAGATTTCTGGAACTGAAATTAAGTTTAGACTTTTCTTTTTCACCTTGAAATTTCTGAAACGCAGGTGAATAATTAGTAGAGGAAGATTTCTTGGCAAACGTGTCTGCCAAGACATTAGCAATGTCATGTTTTGAAGAAACTGTGTTATCATCATCCGTTTTAAGATGACCGACATTAAGTGATGTATTCTTCCCACTTATTTTACGTATCATGTCCCATGTCTTTTTGACAGATGATCTAGAATTTAATCTAGATACATACTGTCTCCAAGACGAACGCTTACTTTGTTTAATTGTACGACGTGCTTTTGCACGCGCAATTTTAAATTTGTAAAGATTTTCCTTTGAAGGCCTTAAGCCAAATGCTCTAAGAGCACGTTTTCTTTCAGCTACAGCCTTTTTGCAATCGTCATTAAACCATGGCTTGTTTGGATTTTTTGGGTCAGGCGATGTTTGTGGAATACTTTTTTCTGCAGCAGAATAAAGTAAAGATGTAAACAATTCTGCAGAGTTTTCACAGTCATCAAAAGCTTCTGGATTTATCGACTGTTCACATGTGGTTCTAAAAAGTTCCCAATTAGCCTTATGGAGTTTCCAACGCCTAGGGCGCTCCTGAACAGATGGTCCTAATTCGGAGATCTGAATAGGGAAATGGTCACTACCATGAAGGTCGGAAAAAACTTTCCATGAAAAATCAGGAAAAATATCAGGACTGCAAATAGTCAAATCCAGAGAAGAATAATTTCCAGTTGCAGGATGAAGATAAGTTTTAGATTTATCATTCAGTAAAACTAGATCATGCCTTGTTACAAAGTCCTCAACAATACGACCTTTGTCGTCTGTATTGGAGCATCCCCATAACTTATGATGAGAATTGAAATCTCCCATAAGTATAAATGGTTTTGGTAGCTGGTCAACGAGATTATCAAGTTTTCTACCATCTACAGGGAAACTAGGAGGAAGATAAACAGAACACAATGTAATTGTTTTATTTAGCGAGATACTTACAGCTACTGCTTGCAAAGAAGTATCTAGACTGACATGACGGTGAGGGATATCATTATTAACAATAATTCCCACTCCACCAGATGCTCTCTCACGTTCTGTAAAGTTAGTCAGATAGCAAGAATGATTTTTCAAAGAAAACTTATCTGTATCTTTGAGAAACGTTTCTTGTAAGCATACTGCAACTGGTTTTTGTTCGTTAACTAGAAGATTAAGTTCTTCAAAATTAGCTTTGATGCTGCGACAGTTCCATTGTATTATGTTATTCGCCATGATGAAGGCTATTGTAAAGATAATACCACTTATTAATGGAAGTAAGAAATTACCCATTATTTAATTCCTGTTAAATTAATTTTATTCGCACCTTGCCTAATCGCATCAGATTGCTTTTGATTTGAAGGAGGGGGGTTTGAGGGAGGAGGAGCGGGTTCATCCATCTCCTCCTCATTGTCCGATTCGCTTAATTCAGCAAATCGATTGCCTGTCGAAACTGGAGGAGAAACCTTCCCCACTTCCATCGAGGCAACATCAGCCCTCTCTAATTGAAGGCGAATCTTTCTCTGCCGAGCAGACTCTGGTTTGTCAACATTAGTATTACTAGTTTTAGAATTGGAACTGTGAGCTGGAGCGACTTTTTGCGGTCGACCAGCTGGTGAGTTATTTGCTACTGAAGGAGTTTTATTCTCGACATTTCCACTTAAAGTTTCTTGCGACGAAAGTTCTCCAGACATCGCCTTTTTTATTTGCTCTTTAGCCTGAGGAAAAAGGTCAGTTATTACTTTTAACAGACGCTCACAGGTACTACACTGATCAGGCTTTGTTTTCTCAAGCGAAACTGGCTTAGCTTTATCTGCATAGCTACCTTCTGTTCTGTTCAAAGCACCGTGTCTCTCTTCTACGATCCTTTTAGCATCATAGAAGGAAATGGACTTTCTAAACTTAACTTCAAGAATTTCTTTTTGAAAAACAAATTTAGGACATTGTCTTGAATTTGAAGCATGGCCTTGTCCACAGTTAAAACATTTCAAATCGTTTAAGCATTCATCTTCATCGTGTTCGCCTTCTGGCCCAGAATAGCTACATTTCCTGCAAACTTTAGTGCTTTTACATCTGTCTTCATGATGTCCGAACCTTTGACAATGAAAGCAACGAAGTGGGTTTGGAACGAAAACATCAACTTTTACAATTTGATACCCTATCTTGATCTCTTTTGGCAGGATCGGTTCATTAAAAGTCATGATATAGGTATTTGTTCTAATAGTTTTACCATCTCTTTTAAATTCTATCCTTTTTACATCAGTTACTCCTTTACTTCTTAAGTTTTCTCTTATTTCTAAAAGAGTACAATTTGCCAGATCTTTACACCTGATTACACCTTTCGACTGATTAAGTCTTTCATGGGCATACACCTCAACCTTCTGGTTAAAAAACCTTTTAATCTTTAGTAAATTTTCAGCCTGTGTTTTCTTAGACACTTCTACCAAAAGAGTTTCGTTTTTAAGGGATTTTACAGATTTTGGTGTTCCTATAATTGCATTTAATTGCTTTTCAATCACAAAAGGTGATAATGCAGTAATTGGGATGTCTGGATCCGTGCTTGCGACCACGATGAACTTTGGAAATGAATCCGAGTTGAAGTCTTCCTCCTCTGAATCGGATGACCATGCGCGCTTGGTTTTCTTTGAGTTTGCCATGTTTGTTTAATGTGCTTCATCGGCGATGCTCCAAACCACCCGCCCTCGGAGTCCTACAATGGGGACACCTAACCTGGGGAATTCCATCTCAGGAGAGGTGCCGGGGATACATCGCCGATATACTCGGTGCAAATGGGCTAGATCAAGCAAAAATACGCTGATGAATAATTCAACCAAGCATGAAGTAGACACCAGACAGTAAAATTGTCGATCAAACACCACGTTTACCCGATTGGCCCATGAGCCACCGCCTTCTAAGGCGTTAGTGAAAACGTCATTTAATGATAACGGTGGTTCAGGAAAAACAATTAAAAAACAAGTTTTTAGGTAAAAACGCCCTAGGGCAAGGCATGACCAGCCGATTGATCGGGTCGGGCCCGCCCGACCTCCCGTTTATCCCAACTCAGGGCCGAAAACGGAGCAGAACGGTTCCAAGCACAGTCAACACAACAATCACAAGTGATCCTAGAGGCTATCACTGAAAATAAATAAAAGAATGATTATGAATATTAACACATTACAAAAGAACAAAATTTTTGACAGATTCAAATTCAAAAAGATGCAGCAGATGACACTTTCAGTTAAAATGAAAATTTGTTTTTGTGGTCATTTTGGTAGAAAACATTGTGGAAAAATGAAGAATGGTTTAATACCTATATATGTAAATTTGCATTTAATACTAGTAACCATTTTTTCCCTTCTAAAGATAAGATGTTAGGGAGTGTTTCTCAACTAGCAATGGTTTAGGAAAAATATTGAAAGAAAAGAAGATTATTTCTACTTTTTTTAATTCATAAGTTGTGTTATCTACACAAGCTTTCCAATTGGACAACCCTATAATTTTGATGTTTGATAATGGGTTGAATCAACATTTTCTATATCCTCATTATCATTGCTTGGTATTTGATATGATGGAGATTCATATCCTGAAAATTCATCATGATCCCAAGATAAAGATTCGTTATCATTACTCTCATGTGTTATGTTTTGCATATTGAAATGGTCAGATGAGTGAAGCTCATTAGAATTTCTCGCGTCTAAAGCCTGTGCAGAAGGGGGCATAGTATTAGGTAAAGGATGAGATGTAGTGAATATTTGATGGAAATAAGTTCCACATTTTTTTCCAAGTTGAGATCTAATTATAGTACAGATGGTTACGGAGATGATTAAGAAAACAATAAGTGTAAAATTGACTATACTTAGATAATTTTCGTTTTTACCTGCATCTTTGAATTTTCCCAACTTTTCTGTAAATGTTGTTGTCATTGTTGATGATGTCGTTGTTTACGTTGATGTTCTTGGAAGAGGTGGTGGTGGCAGTGTTGTTGTTGTCGTTGATGTTAGTAATAGTGGTGGTATTGTTGATGTTGATGGAGGTGTTGTTGATGTTGATGTAAGTGGTGTTGGTGTTGTTGATGTTGATGGAGGTGTTGTTGATGTTGATGTAAGTGGTGTTGGTGTTGTCGATGTTGTTAATGGAGATGGTGGTGGTAGAGTTGATGAAGATGATGTTGGAGACTCGTTTGTCTGGAAAATATGAAGTAACATATTGAGAAACGAATTAATCCTTTCCCAAAAAGACTGGGTTTTGACGTCAATATTACAAAAAAGCTTGGGAAAACATTGAAGAAAAAAGAAGAAAATGCTAATAATCTTTTACCTCAATATTTTCTGAAGCTACATTGCACACAAATCTGATCTCTATCAGCATGAATTTTGTCCTCTGCAGTTCTTTTTGAACTGGACTGCCATAAATATTTTATGTTTAAGTGAAAAGAATCCATCAAACTTGTTTACTATTGAATCTATTCTTTTAAACACACTTTTTTTTCTTTACTATCAACCTGGTGATGAATGGTCTCCTCTCAATACTAATCAGAATTGATTGTTTCAGAGTATCATAAAGATTTAGACATTTTTTTAAGTATAATATCATGTCGTGTATGATACTTTGTTAAACATAACCTCTCGCTTGCAGACAGTGCACAAATCAATAAAAAAAGGTAGAATCATTAAACTTCAATTTTTACTTGAATCTATCTATCTCTGGATACTGTCCACCCCTATTTTAAGTGTTACAGACAGGAATCTATTGTCTGTAAAAACTTAAACCCAACAGAATTTTGCTTTAATGTTTTCTAATTGTCGTCTACAGCATTGTTTTGAATTCGGACCAGTCTAAAAATTTTTGTTTGACATCCAAAAAAACAAACAACAAAACTTACACAATTGTCATCGTTGACTATAATTGGCTCATTGTATACTACACGTGTACATGTTAACACCCTCCTTGTGTCTGTTATTCTCTTGATTTGTGTCCCTGTGACGTCAACTATTGGTACAATGCTGATAGGAAAGATGAAATTTACACTAGTAAAATTTTCAAATCCTAGTCCACAAAACTTGAAGACACTGCTGAATAATTCCGTTGGTTGTCCTTCAAAATTACAAACCAAAGCTGGTTTATAAGTTTTGTCGCACGAATCTCGACACACATTTTGTGAACTTATGCGCCCCCAGCTGGGCGGGGGGATAGAAATAGTCGGCTGCTGTCCATGTAGTACATGGTAAGACCCCAAACAAATGGACCTGCCCGTTTGCCGTGGGCTGCGACCCGTAATGCCTGATGACGGGATCCTGGTGGTTGAGTGACCTCAGGGATTGGCTAGGCCCTGTTTTTGCAACACACCACTTTGGCCCCGAGTTGGGATAAACGGGAGGTCGGGCGGGCCCGACCCGATCAATCGGCTGGTCATGCCTTGCCCTAGGGCGTTTTTATCATAAGACATGTCTTTTATTGTGTTTCCCTAAACCACCGTTTTCATAAAATGACGTTTTCACTTACGCCTTAGAAGGCGGTGGCTCATGGGCCAATCGGGTAAACATGGTGTTTGATCGACAATTTTACTGGCTGATGTCTACTTCATGCTTGGTCGAAATATTCATCGGCGTAATTTTGCTTGATCTAGCCATTTTGCTTCGAGTATATCGGCGATGTATCCCCTGCACCTCTCCTGAGATGGAATTCCCCAGGTTAGGTGTACCCTTGTAGGACTCCGATGGCGGGTGGTTTGGAGCATCGCCGATGAAACATATTAAACAAACATGGCAAACTCAAAGAAAACCAAGCGCGCATGGTCATCCGATTCAGAGGAGGAAGATTTCATCTCAGATTCATTTCCGAAGTTCATCGTTGTCGAAAGCGCAGACCCAGATAACCCAATTACTGCATTATCACCTTTTGTAATTGAAAAGCAATTAAATGCCATAATAGGAACACCAAAATCTGTAAAATCCCTGAAAAACGAAACTCTTTTGGTAGAAGTGTCTAAGAAAACACAAGCTGAAAATTTGCTAAAGATTAATAGGTTTTTTAATCAGAAGGTCGATGTGTACGCCCATGAAAGACTCAATCAGTCGAAAGGTGTAATCAAGTGTAAAGATCTGGCAAACTGTACTCTTTTAGAAATAAGAGATAACTTAAGAAATCAAGGAATAACTGATGTTAAAAGGATAGAATTCAAGCGAGATGGTAAAACTATTAGAACAAATACCTATATCATGACTTTTAATGAACCGATCCTGCCAAAAGAGATCAAGATAGGGTATCAAATTGTAAAAGTTGATGTATTTGTTCCAAACCCTCTTAGATGCTTTCATTGTCAAAGGTTCGGGCATCATGAAGATAGATGTAAAAGTACTAAAATTTGCAGGAAATGTAGTTACTCTGGGCCAGAAGGCGAACACGATGAAAATGACTGCGTAAACGATTTGAAATGTTTCAACTGTGGACAAGGCCATGCTTCAAATTCAAGACAATGTCCTAAATTTATTTTTCAAAAGGAAATTCTTGAAATTAAGTTCAGAAAGTCCGTTTCTTTCTTTGAGGCCAAAAGGATCGTAGAAGAGAACCACGCTGCTATGAACCCAAATAGAACAGAAGGTAGCTATGCAGACAAAGCTAAGCCAGTTTCGCCTGAGAAAAGAAAGCCTGAACAATGCAGTACCTGTGAGCGTCTGTTAAAAATCATAACTGACCTATTTCCACAGGCCAAAGAACAGATCAAAAAGGCACTGTCCGTAGAACTTCCGTCACAAGATTCTTCAACTGGAGTTGATGAAAATAAAACTCCTCCTGTAGCAAATAACTTACCAGCTGGTCGACCGCAAAAAGTCGCTCCAGCTCACAGTTCCAAATCTAAAACTAGTAATACTAATGTTGACAAACCAGAGTCTGCTCGGCAGAGAATGATTCGCCTTCAATTAGAGAGGGCTGATGTTGCCTCGATGGAAGTGGGGAAGGTTTCTCCTCCAGTTTCGACAGGCAATCGATTTGCTGAATTAAGCGAATCGGACAATGAGGAGGAGATGGATGAACCCGCTCTTCCTCCCTCAAACCCCCCACCTTCAAATCAAAAGCAATCTGATGCGATTAGGCAAGGTGCGAATAAAATTAATTTAACAGGAATTAAATAATGGGTAATTTCTTACTTCCATTAATAAGTGGTATTATCTTTACAATAGCCTTCATCATGGCGAATAACATAATACAATGGAACTGTCGCAGCATCAAAGCTAATTTTGAAGAACTTAATCTTCTAGTTAACGAACAAAATCCAGTTGCAGTATGCTTACAAGAAACGTTTCTCAAAGATACAGATAAGTTTTCTTTGAAAAATCATTCTTGCTATCTGACTAACTTTACAGAACGTGAGAGAGCATCTGGTGGAGTGGGAATTATTGTTAATAATAATATCCCTCACCGTCATGTCAGTCTAGATACTTCTTTGCAAGCAGTAGCTGTAAGTATGTCGCTAAATAAAACAATTACATTGTGTTCTGTTTATCTTCCTCCTAGTTTCCCTGTAGATGGTAGAAAACTTGATAATCTCGTTGACCAGCTACCAAAACCATTTATACTTATGGGAGATTTCAATTCTCATCATAAGTTATGGGGATGCTCCAATACAGACGACAAAGGTCGTATTGTTGAGGACTTTGTAACAAGGCATGATCTAGTTTTACTGAATGATAAATCTAAAACTTATCTTCATCCTGCAACTGGAAATTATTCTTCTCTGGATTTGACTATTTGCAGTCCTGATATTTTTCCTGATTTTTCATGGAAAGTTCTTTCCGACCTTCATGGTAGTGACCATTTCCCTATTCAGATCTCCGAATTGGGGCCGTCTGTTCAGGAGCGCCCTAGGCGTTGGAAACTCCACAAGGCTAATTGGGAACTTTTTATAACCACATGTGAACAGTCGATAAATCCAGAAGCTTTTGATGACTGTGAAAACTATGCAGAATTGTTTACATCTTTACTTTATTCTGCTGCAGAAAAAAGTATTCCACAAACATCGCCTGACCCAAAAAATCCAAACAAGCCATGGTTTAATGACGATTGCAAAAAGGCTGTAGCTGAAAGAAAACGTACTCTTAGAGCATTTGGCTTAAGACCTTCAAAGGAAAATCTTTACAAATTTAAAATTGCACGTGCAAAAGCACGTCGCACTATAAAACAAAGTAAGCGTTCGTCTTGGAGACAGTATGTCTCTAGATTAAATTCTAGATCATCTGTCAAAAAGACATGGGACATGATACGTAAAATTAGTGGGAAGAATACATCACTAGGTGTTGGCCATCTTCAAACAGATGAAGATAAAACAGTTTCTTCGAACCATGATATTGCTAATGTCTTAGCTGACACGTTTGCCAAGAAATCTTCCTCTACTAATTATTCAACTACGTTTCAGAAGTTTCAAGGTGAAAAAGAAAAATCTAAACTTAATTTTAGTTCCAGAAATCTGGAACACTATAATAGAGACTTTTCCGTTAAGGAATTGAAAAAAGCTTTAAAAAAGTGTCACGACACTGCTGTCGGATCAGATGCTATTCATTATCAATTCCTCAAACGTTTGCCATCTCGTTCCCTTCATTGCTTACTTCAAATTTATAATCAGGTATGGAATACGGGAAGCATTCCAGCCTCTTGGCGGGAAGCTATCGTTATTCCAATACCTAAACCAGGTAAAGATTCCACAAACCCTTCAAATTACCGCCCTATTGCTTTAACTAGTTGCATCTGTAAAACCATGGAAAGAATGGTTAATGATCGTCTTGTTTGGTTTCTTGAAAAGAACCACCTTATTACGCAAGTCCAAAGTGGCTTTCGTAAACAGAGAAGCACTCTTGATCATCTTGTTCGCTTCGAGACATTTATTCGAGAAGCCTTTATAAAGAAGGAACACGTTGTTTCTGTCTTTTTCGATCTCGAAAGTGCTTATGACACCACTTGGAAGTATGGAATTATGAACGACCTCTATGATTTCGGTATTCGAGGTCGCCTTGCCTTTTTCATCTCAGCTTTTTTGGATGAACGTCAGTTTAGAGTCCGTGTTGGAGATACTTTATCTGATCCCCATGAACAAGAAATGGGTGTTCCCCAGGGGAGTATTTTATCGGTGACACTATTTAGTGTCAAAATAAACAACATTGTCAAAACCGTTTGCCCTGGTGTGGAATGTTTTCTCTACGTTGACGACTTTTGTATCTGCTACAGATCAAAACAAATGCATACAATTGAAAGACAATTGCAACAAGTCTTGAACAATCTTTCAAAATGGTCCAATGAAAACGGTTTCAAGTTTTCAAAGACAAAAACTAAATGTATGCATTTTTGTCAATCGAGAAAGATGCATCTTGATTTAGATTTAAAGTTGGATGGAGTACCGATTGAAGTTGTCAAAGAATTCAAGTTCTTAGGACTCCTTTTTGATTCTAAACTGTCGTTTATTCCACATATTGATAATTTGAAAAATAAATGCCAAAAGGCACTTAATCTTTTACGTGTTGTATCCAGTATGGATTGGGGAGCCGATAAAAAGGTTCTATTGCGCCTTTATAGGGCACTTGTTAGATCAAAGCTAGACTATGGCTGTGTAGTTTATGGTTCTGCACGCCCTTCATACCTTCGCAAACTTGATACTATTCATAATCAAGGATTGCGTTTGGCGTTGGGTGCATTTAGAACATCACCAATTAACAGTGTTTATACAGAAGCAAATGAGCCATCTTTAAATTTACGCAGGAAGAAGCTTTCCATGCAATATTATCTAAAACTAAAATCAAATCCCGATAATCCTACTCATAAGGTTGTTTTTGAACCTAAATATAGAGAGGCTTTTGAAAAGAAAAAGAACCCAATACTTCCTTTTAGTTTGCGCTGTGAAGCCGATGTGAGCTCTCTAGATTTTGACCTAGAGGACGTGGCAGAACATATTGTTCCTGATGTTCCTTTGTGGACATATAAAAGTCCCACGTTTCTTTATGATCTTGCTTCAAGCAAAAAGGATACAACAGATCCATCTATTTTTAAAGCAAAATTCTTGGAAGTTAAAGAAAAATACACATCATATGAAGAGATATACACGGACGGTTCAAAAGATGGCGAAAAAGTTGCCTCAGCCACTATTTTAGATGGCGATACATATCAATTCCGCCTACCTAATAACTCTTCCATTTTTTCAGCCGAGCTTAAGGCCATTGATCTCGCACTCGATCATATAATCGCAGAACGATTCCCTCGTTATATTTTATACACTGACTCCATGTCAAGTATGCAAGCGATTGAGCACGAGAAAACTGACAACCCCCTTATCGTTAGATTACTTGATAAAATAGCTCAGCTAAATGATGTTGACCTTGTTTTCTGCTGGCTTCCAAGCCATATTGGTATTCGTGGTAATGAGGAGGCAGATAGAGCTGCCAAGGAGGCATTATCACTTGAATTTTTACCATTTGAAGTACCTTTTACTGATTTTAAACCCCTTATTAATAGTTTTATTCATGATGTCTGGAGTAAATGTTGGAATGATCCAACAAACCAAAATAATAAGCTATATTCTGTTCGACAGGACCTCGGCGATTGGTTACCTGGTTACAGGTCAAACCGTCGCGAAGAGCTTATCTTGACTCGGTTGCGCATTGGCCATACACGTCTAACACATTCATATCTTTTAAAGGGCGAAGAGATGCCAATGTGCATTCCATGTAACGCTCCTCTTACTATCAAACATATTTTTATTGATTGTATTGATTTTTCTTTTATTAGAGACAGATATTTTAAAGTTAATAGTATGAGGCAGTTGTTCGAGTCTGTAAAATTTGAACTTATATTTGACTTTTTGAAGTCAATAAATTTATATAGCAAAATCTAATTTTAGGTTATATTGACCATTTTTCTGCTTAGTTCTCAAAATCAAAAGTTTTCTTAAAATTTTACAATTTATTCTACCCATTTAAATTATTTTTAGATTATAAAGTGTTCATGTGAATTTTTAAAGTTATTTTGAATGATCTTTTGATCTTAATTTCATTTTAGACTTGAAAATGCTTCTTTACATTTTTACAATTTAAACTGATTTGTATTATCCCATATACCATGGATTGTTTTATAATGGTTTTGCCTAGTTAAGTTTTAATATATCCTTGACGTCGTTTACCAATTGTTTATTTATTAAAAATATTTTGCGCCCAACATGACCTTAGCTGTCGACGGGCCGTAAAAAACCATTCATTCATTCATTCATTTGTGAACTTATGTTCACAATCAGAAGTAACGTTAGAGCTAATAAACAAAACTTCATTGTTGACAGCGGGAGGTAGTGGGCGTAATTAACAAGCGAGGACTATATCCATATCGAAACTCCAACATTTGTATTTTTATGCGTATGAAAATGCTAGTTGTTTACACGTCACCTTGGCGTTCTGCAATTTTATGTTTACGAAATTGAGATTTCCAAACAGCTAACTGTGACATTCCACTAAAGGAGGTAGGATTTTATGATACATTACGTATTTGTATATTAAAAACATGGTGTAGAAACGGCATATTGTCATTTTTGCTTGTATGAAGAAAGTTTATCCGGTGGTGGCCGAGAAAACCGAACAAAGCGAGCTTGCGAGCTTGGTTCGGTTTTCTCGGCCCCACCGGATAAACTTTCTTCGTGCAAGCAAAACCCAGTTAATGAAACCTTTGAAGGACACTGCATTTCATATAGCATAGTGAAGTTACCAAGAAGTTCGCCTACGTCCCCTGTCTCCATCGTCCTCATCATTTATCTTTTTCTACTCCATCGAAACACTTATATTACCGAATCACCAACTTTACCAGTCTCAGTTTGAGCTAACCCAAGTCAAGTAAAAAGAAAATGAAATATAGAAAAAAGAAAATTGACCAAAAACTATCATGAAAAATGAGAGAAAATCGATTAAACAATTTGTTCTATTAGTTGAAGGAATATTTTCCATTGCTAAATTGTTATAGGAGACCAAATCCCCACACAATTTACAGAAATCAGTTCCTGTGCCTGCAAAAGCTATTTTTGCCATTTTGAAAAACAAAAAAACCCATATGGTATATGAAAAAAATGCATTAACTTTACAAGCTGGCAGGGGTTCGGGGGCGCCGCCCCCGACATGCAGTAGATTCATTATCATTAAAGTAATGGAGCTATCAACAGCTAATCTAGAATGTCTAAAACATGTGGGTGAATTTCATTGAATACTATTATACTAATAACATTGCTGCCTTAGACAGATGGAAATATTTACTAATTTCATTGTATATTCATCCCCTATAATGATGATTGGTCTTTTAATGTGGGCCTCATCATATGGGAGTTTTTCTCACTCTGGTGCCATATTTCGATGGGACACGCCCATAAGATAACTTCTGTGAAGTTATATTTTTTGCAATCCGAAGACTAAAATGAGAGAGTTTTTTTTATAATTGTTAGAGAATGGTTGCATGGGCAGACACATGGAAAGACAGACCAATAAATCGTAACTAGCACTTACTGCTGCTGTACTACGCTATAATTAAATGTTGTTTTATAGCAAATTGACGATTAGAGATGTGACAGCATATTTTCAAGTTTAAGATGAATATGGTAGAAAACGGAAATTGAAAAAGCAACTGTATTCACTTTAAACATGTGTCATCCACAATAAACATGCCTCCTATGAAATACTACTCCCGGGGGCCCTTGACTATCCAACCAACACCAAACTCTCCATCGTCCATGGTGAAAAATCTAGTCTTTAATTTCACCAAAAATTATTAGAACTGTTCCACAGCCCGATCTTCAAAATGTTTTGCATAAACTATCTTCCATCCTTATTAGGGTTGGAATGATTAAGTGATTCATATTCATCTTAAAAAAAAATCGCCCAACTTTTTAAATGTAAAATAGGATCACAAAATCACACATTTTTTAGGAATCACGAAGGTGAAAACGTAACAGATAACTTTAAAGAATTCTCTTAGATTATGAGGTGTGACATATAGAATCAAACATTTCTTTCCAAATCTGTTTTCAAAGTAAATCTTTTTTTGTTGACATTGCTCCAAAAATGTTAATGAAATAGACAAATGAGAGAAGATTAATTGAACTAAAAAAAAATCTGTTAATCAAACAATTGTAAAACCTGATTTTACCACTAAAATATCATACTTCGCAGCATATAGCCATGATCTGGGTCTAGAGAAATCTAGAAAGAGATGCGAAATAAATGGCTCATAATCATGTAGAAGAGAACTCCATCTAGGTCTACAGCTCAATGACATACCCAGGAAAAAATCATATTGACCAGATATTTGGTCTTAAATGTGTTGGCCATTGACCAATAACAGATACGGAATAGTTGTTGGATACATAATTTGGTAAAATATTCGGTAAATATAAATTGAGGGTCTGTGTTTTGTATTTTACTTCATTGGCTGGGGAACGATTCATGTCTGGCCTTAAATATAAAAGTTTTAAAAAATTGACAAAAAACTTTAGTGCATTAAAATGGGGGTCTGGGGGCAGTGCCTTGACAGGTGAAACTTGTTTAGTTCTACATTAAACAAAAGAATATTCCTTAGAACGAAAAAAGTGCAGTATCAAAACTGTACGGGGACGAATTGTGTACTTTCCAGGTGTGCATGATTACCTCCCTTGCAAAAAACTGCACCATTTACAATTTGCTTGTTAAGAGACAACCAGTAAGTCAGAACATTTGATAAATCTTGGTAAAAAAAGGAAGATAAAAGGTTAGTAACAACTTATAAATGGAAATATATCCTTTGGATGTGTGTGATTGCTTGCGTTATGTGCATGAATGCATTTGACCTTGAGTTTCAATTGTTAATGAATTTCATGTAATTAGGTCATTTTGTTTGACAAACACCCAGTTTGTCATTAAAGTTTCTACAGCAGGTTAGGCAAGAACATTATTTTTGGTGGATGAGTCTACAAGGGAAACTCGTCAAATATTGGCCAGATAAACCTCGAAACATACTTGTAAAAGATAACATTGAACAGTGTCTTCAAAAGAAGGGGAGCCCGCTTTGTAAAAAACAACTACAGAAACCGATCGAGTGTAAATGATATGCTGTCTGACCTAAACTGGCCCTCACTGAAAGAGCGAAGAAAAAAAAGTCGCCTCACTCTCCTGTATAAAGTCATCAACCAAAAAGTTGCTATAGACAAAGACAAAAGATTGAGACAAAACTTACGAAAATCAAGACACTCCTCAAGCTACTCCTTTGAAATACCATGTATACTCATCAAAAACCTACCGTCAACAACCCTTCTTTCCCTTCTTTGTCCATATAATTTCACTTCCCACTTTACGGTTCCCATCTGTGATTTGAAACGGGTTTGGGGCGTCATGGATTGTTTTTCAACATATTAACCTATCAATATTAAATATTTCAGAAATATACCATGATTATGAATATCTTCTCATCTTGATAGGTGTATTTCTAGAAATTAAGAATGCTAGTACAGTACAGTACTCTCAATTAGGGCCAAAACTGGGAATTCTGTAATTCCAGGTTGATTACAGGTAATTCAGGATTTCCTTCTGATGCTAGAAATGCTTGTTTTTTCAGGCAATTTCTTCTTATCCATGTTTCTCCCCCCAAATAACCATTTTCCTTCAAATACCAATAGTTGCAAACTCATGTTATCTTCAAAAACTCATGTAGTGAACAATCTACAGTTTTGACAAGAGATGTAAAAGGAAATTGGTTACTGCCATATAGATGCATTTGTTTTTGAAATTACTCTCATACAATACTGGGAGTCCATCTTGCAGGAACAAGGAGTCTCGGACCCCTGGACTCCTCTTAGTGTCAAAGCCTGTTGAAGCTGAAGCTATGTGTAATCCATAAGCTGTATTTGCTTAATACTGTATATGTACATACAAAATGCAAGTTTGAAAATGTAATGATAAGATTACAGAAAATTAATGGATCTGTCCTCTCAATAAGTGGACCTCGATGTAATATATGTCCAAAATTTCAGAAATAACATCCGGAAAATTAGACCCGGGTGTAAAAAAAAACCCTCAGAGATTCAAGGAAACATCCTGTAATTTGACCCTGGATGGTTTACAGATTTATCTATTAAACTAAAAGAGTTTAAAGTAAGTCCATGCTTACAAAAAATCTATATTAAACCCGAGCATATAAATCTAGCTGGCCAAAATAAGTCATGTGTAAAGTGCGGAGTTATTAGACGCTTGCTAATACAATCTTGGGGAAATCCAGATGACATCATTAAAATTGTCTGCAACAAGATGGCCAAGTCTTCTTGTCTTCAGTTGTGCAGATACTATGGGTGAGATAAGATAAGTTAACCCCTAACACACTGAATAAATTCCAGATATAATTTGTATCAGAATTAAAGGGCTGTACAGCACTGCAAGTACTAACTGTTGGTCAATTTTCATTAGGGAAGCACAATCTATTGATAATTCTGGTTTGAAAATGACAAACAGGTGGTATGGACAAAGATTAGACTGCACATATGTGCAGGCTGATCTTTGTCTATACCTCCTGATAAAGCAGGAATAGTCTGGGTTCAGCATGACAAGGGTTAAGATACCCAAGCCTCAAGAGTAGCAAGAGTTGCATTCATGATTGATAACAGTGTTAAAAAAAAAGCTGTCCAAGTTGTCCAACTTGTCCATTAAGCTGCACTGATAAGCAGATTTTTATGGCTAGGTTGTTGTAGACTATGGAAAAATCTCCTAGAGAAATACATTTTCTCTAAAAAGTTTGCTGTTTTCTGATATTTCATGTAAGCCGATGTCAACAGTAAGTCTACTTCTAGGATACTTTTAGTTTCTTTTTTTAGCAACATCAATTTTGTTTCTAATCCTTGTCATGCTGAATAAATTTTGGCTAAAATTTGCATCAAAATCAAAGGGCAAAAAGCGCTGTAAGTACCAACTGCAGGTCAATTTTTATTTGAAGAACTAAATCTTTTGACAATTCTAGTTTGAAAGTGAGAAACAGGTGGTGAAGACTAACATCAGACTGCACATATGTGCAGGCTGATGTTTGTCTATAGCTCCTGCCAAAGAAGGAATATTCCGGGTTCAGCATGACATGGGTTGAATATTTTGCATTAGCAGACTCATCAAAACTCAACAGATAGATGAAAAATATGTTTAATCGGGGGAGGTCATTTCTTTAAATGTTATATAGTGGAAACTTTGAAAATCATTTTCTTAGAATCTAATTGATGGATATCAACCAAATTTTCTCATGAGGGATCCTATGGGTGACCTTTTATCATTCAAAAAAAAAAAAAAACTATTGTGATCAGATGATTATGTCTTTTATAGGTGGAGGTCATTTTCTCAAATGTTTATAGTCAAAACTTTGAAAATCATTTCTCATACTAATGCTGATAATCAACTTTAAATAGCGATCCTAAGATTACCCTATATCAATTTAAAAAAAATAAATATTGTGATCAGATGAAAAATAGGTATTTAATGGGCAGAGGTAATTTCTCTTTGTTTCATGGCGGAAACTTTGGAAATAATTTTCTCAAAATGTAACTTAGGGATACCTACCAAATTTCACATAAACGATTCTCGGGTAAACCTTTAAAAGGCTACAAAAATTAATGTGATCAGAATGACTAGAATATCTTTTTATGAAAAGAGGTCAATTCTCTTCATGTTATATAGTAGAAACTTTGAAAATTATCTTCTCATAATCTAATAGATTGATTTCAACCTAATTTCTCTGTATGACATGCCAAGGTTAATTTTCTATCTGTTATTCATTAGTCATGAATTTTTCTTTGCAGAAATATGTCAGCATGTGACACTTAAAACACTAAAGTCTTATTTACTTGAAATAAACATTAATTCATTCTCTTAATTTCTCATTGAATCATATCAGTAGATCCGAGCCAGTGGAGCAAATCAGCTACTCAAGCAGCTCTAGTTAGTTTCATATTTCTATGAAATCATCAAAATATTCTTCTTACCTTTAAATTGAAAAGAAAGAATAAATAATATGAGTTGAACTGATTTGATCATCAAGATTTCTGATCAGCTGAAAAAAATGCTTTCATACCTCAAGGACATCAAATCTGATCATGCAGATTTTTTTATGCCCCAGTGCAAAATGGTTAAACTAAAAACATCATTCTCAAATCATTTGTAAAATATTTTAAATTAATTACATATTTTTTTTTATAAAATAAGAAGGTACATGTAATGCTTTTAAGTCTTGGAGGCATGAAACTAATATTTGATCAAAATAAGTGAGTTTTTTATCGATCTGCTTGGAATTTTCAATATAGAGTGATAATGTTATGGGTTCACATCTCCATGAACACCCAGTCATTGAGTCTTTTCAATTTTTTTAAAAAAATCTTTCTGTTTGGCCGTATTCTACAATCAGGGTCTTATTGCTGCAAATTACTCAAAATCATGTAAGAAGGTTCGATTCCTTCCCCAGACTGTATAAAATGCTGGTGCACAAACGGACAAATTGTCTGGAGGTCCCACATGATTTTGATATGAATAATTATATAATTAAAGAAGAGAACAAATAACATAATGTGTTAAAAAGAATACATGTTTCTTAGTTATTGGTTTATTGTTTCATTGAAATTATACATGAAATGCATGGCAGTTATAATTATGCCATTTTGATATTTATATAGTGTGATTAGCTTTTTAGTTTCATGCCTCCATGAATTAAAAAAACATTCCCTTGCAGGGCCTGGCATTTTTTCACTCGGAAATCTTTGAAAGTCTCCTCCTAAACCACAGGGCCGAATTCAATGAAACTTGGCCAAAATGTTTCGTTGGATATTCTTTCTTTAAATTTCTAATTGTCTCATTAGTATGGGAGTGGCAGGACTTGGTATTCTTACAATGAAATCATTGATAGATCTCTTCCTAACAGATTGGCTGATTTCAATGAAACTTTGCCAGAATGTTCCCTGATTATTTCCCAAAGATGTTGTCAAATTCTAAATTTTAATAAGCCTGGCAATTTTCCACTATGAAACCATGACAGACATCTATCTCTACTTAATCATTAGATCAATCTAAAAGTCAAAGAATAATTTATTCAATTTACATGAAAATGTTATCGTGTTGTACGATTTCAAAGTGTTTTTCAACGATGTCGGAGCGTTTCAAATTGGTGGGGTCGATTGTTTGAAATGAATGGAGCATTGTGCTAGGGATTTATAATGTTTTGCTCAAAATAATAGCCAATTTCAAGATGTTATAAACTGTATCATATTAAATCTGGGCCAAAGCGACCTACCCAGAGTCTTCACTACAGAAGCTAAGTAGATAGAGAGTATTATATACCTGAATATACTTTGGCAAATTTGCGTTTTCATGCAGTGTGATTAGGTTTTAAGTTACATATTTCAATGAAACCAAAGAATACTCTTTTCAACTCTTAAATATAGAATTTTCAGTCAAAAGTAGAACAGCTGTTTTCACTATTTTTCAAGATGTCTTCTTATGTGCCAAGGTCATAACATAAAGTTGATATAATCTTCCCCCTGTGATCAAGTCTCTTGACTTTGGTACCTTGACCTTGACTTTTGAAACTTTAAAATATGGCTTTAAACTTGAATATATTTTCTGAATGCTTACAGCTCAGACAATTATACTTTATAAATGCACTGATTAAATGATCAACCTTATATTTGAGCCTGAGCGCGACATTTCCAATAATTGCAAATGGGCGCATAGCAAAGACTTTGGTCAGCCTGAGCAGTTGCATAGTCTGACCAAATTCTTCACCATGCACTAGATAGATAGATAAGGTCTTATTACATATTCTGGCTGTCAGCCTAAGTTGGTAAATACTGCTGAACGTTTGTGCCTCATGCAGTAGTGAATTTTTTGGAAATGTAAGGCACAGACTCATTTAATACAATGAAATTCCATTAGTAACTTAATCAGGCTGTATGTTTTCACTTTGCCTAACCATGTACATGTACCTAAAACAAAAATATTTTATATAATTTCTTTTTATGCTCCCCGAAGGGAGAGCATATAGCCGCCGCTTCGTCTGTCCGTCCGTCCGTCCGTAATTCCTTCTCCTTCTCTTATCTCCTAAAGTATAGTAGCTATCAACTTGAATCTTTATGGGTGGATAGATCTCATGGACGAGAAGTGCAATACACCTTAACTACAACTCTTGCTAGCGTAATTTTTGAGTTATTGCCCTTTGTTATTTTTATTACTTAGGCCCCCAGCTGGGCGGGGGGGGGGGGGGGTAGAAATAGTCGGCTGCCGCCCATGTAGTCAATGGTAAGACCCCTAACAAATGGGCCCGCCTGTTTGCCGTGGGTGGAGACTCGTAAGGCCGGAAAAGAGGGTCCTGGTAGTTGAGGGAAGCCCAGGGATCTCCAGCTTCTCAACACGCTGCTTTGGCCTCGGCTTCGGCTGAAACGGGAGCCTGGATGGGCCCGGTCTAGGCAATCGGCTGGTCGTTTTAGACTGGGGCATCTACTTTTGTAATATGAAATATTTTGTTGTATTAAAGATGTTCTGTCATGATTCTTATGACACATTACTAAACATTTTGTTGTACCAAATTTTTTTTGAAAACACTTTGGTATAAAAGTCACTGTTGTACTAAGTGCAAAGGTTTAAATGCCCGTGTCACTCATATTTTATATTTTAATAGTATTTTAGTCCTTGTCTATATAGGCTCATGGGCTAATCGGGTTGAATGGATTTTGTGATTTGGCATCATTTGCACGGCTTGATTCTTTGTTAGGAAATTGTTCGTGCAATCGCTGTCATTCATTTTGTCGTTTCTGCTCGAGTATACTATTCGGGTAGCCCCGACATGGGGGGCTGGAAACCCGCCCTTTCATGTCCCCTTGTAGGACTCCGTGGAGGGTGGTGGCCCCGGATAGTGAACACCAACAAAACTAATATGGAGACTCAAACTAAAAAACGAAAAAATGACGAACAAGATATTGTACACGGACCTTCCAACTTCGGACAAGGATTACAATCAATTAACCAAGCATTCTCTCGATTTTTGATCATTGAAGCAGCAGACAAAGACACTAATCTTACTAAACTTTCACCATTTGTTATTGAGAAAGTAATGCAATCGGTAATAGGACAACCAAAATCCCTAAAAAAACTTAAATCTGGTGTACTACTCATTGAAGTAGAGAAACAAGTCCATGCCGAAAACTTGATTAGGATGAAGACCTTTTTTAACATTCCAGTCTCTTGTTCGCCTCATCCAACTCTAAATACATCTAGAGGTGTGATTCGGTGTAGAGACTTGGAGGGGATACCTGAAACTGAAATCATGGAGGAACTTAAGAATCAAAATGTAACCAATGCAAAACGAATTTCTGTTTATAGGGATGGAGTTTAGAAGCAAACAAATACTATCATTCTGACATTTGGCTCTGCTTTTCTTCCAAAAACAATCAAAGTTGGATATTTGAGGGTAAATGTAGATTTATATATCCCGAATCCCCTCCAATGTTACAAATGCTATAAATATGGGCACCACGAGAACAAATGTAGGGAAAAAGTTGATGATCTGTGTAGTCGTTGTGGTGAGGAATGGTACCTCCACCACTGCCAGGATTGTACTAATCCAATAAAATGTATTAATTGCGACGGCGAGCACACAGCAACATCAAGAAAATGCCCTGTCTGGAAAAGAGAGAAAGAAATTGTCACTCTTAAGTACAAAGAAAGTCTCTCTTTCCCAGAAGCAAGGAAGATAGTAGAAAATAGAGTCAATTTGAATAACACATATGCCCAGAAAGCTTCAGCTCATCTTAACAAAGATGAATGTCCAAATTGTAAAGATCTATTTCAAAAACTCTGCATATTGTTTCCTGAAAAGAAAGATGAAATCGCTAAACTATTCCCAAATTCTAAAGCCTTTTTGCCATCTACATCCTTAAGCAATGAGAAAATACCTCCAACTCCCACAATTTCAAATGTTGAAAAGAATAAGTCTGCTGCTCAATCTCACATCGTTACCGCTGCTCAAAAGTTATCGAATTCAGGAAATGAAAAGTCCTCCGCTCCAAAGAAACCAAGTCCGGAATCTGTCGAGATGGAAAAGGTAATAGAAGAAGATAAAGCAGAAATGATTTTAGGAAAGAAAGCCCAGATTCAGCTTGAAAAGCTTAATCCTCCTGTGATAGTAACTTCTAATCGCTTTGCCGATTTGAGTACTAGCGAGGAGGACAATGAAGATGATGTTACAATGGATGACGATTCTAAAGATAGTGATCCTCCAGAACAATGCAGAGATCCTCTCCATGAATCTAAAACACTCAAAACAAACGCATCCTTTGATGTCTCACAATCCAAAACAAATGAGCATCCGGATGCCATTAGGCAAGGTGCAGGTATTATTAAACTATCTGGTAAAAAATGAATAATTACATACTTCCAACATTACTATGTATTTTTATCCCTTTAACCTTTATAATGGCGAACAACATTTTACAATGGAACTGTCGCAGCATCAAGGCCAATTTTGAAGAACTTAATCTTCTAGTAAACAAACTAAAACCAGTTGCAGTATGTCTACAAGAAACCTTTCTGAGAGATACAGATAAGTTTTCATTAAAATATCATTCTTGCTTCTTTACTAACTTTACAGAACGCGAGAAAGCGTCTGGTGGTGTGGGAATTATTGTGAATAATAATGTCCCCCACCGACATATTAGTTTAAATACTTCTCTACAAGCAGTGGCTGTAAGTGTCTCTCTAAATAAAACAATTACATTGTGTTCTATTTATCTTCCTCCTAGTTCCCCTGTAGATGGTAAAATGCTTGACGATCTTGTCGACCAATTACCTAAGCCTTTCATACTTATGGGAGATTTCAATTCTCATCATAAGTTATGGGGATGTTCCAATACAGACGACAAAGGTCGTACTGTTGAGGATTTTGTAACTAGACATGATCTTGTTTTATTAAATGATAAATCTAAAACTTATCTTCATCCTGCAACTGGAACTTATTCTTCACTGGATTTGATTATTTGTAGTCCCGATATCTTTCCAGATTTTAGATGGAAAGTTATCCCTGACCTTCATGGTAGTGATCATTTTCCAATTCAGGTTTCTGAATTAGGACCATCTGTTCAGGAACGTCCTAGGCGTTGGAAACTCCATAAAGCTAACTGGGATATTTTTAAAACTACTTGTGAGCAATCAATAAATCCAGAAGCCTTTGATGAGTGTGAAGACCCTGCCGAATTATTTACATCTTTACTTTTTTCTGCTGCAGAAAAAGCTATTCCACAAACATCACCTGATCCAAAAAACCCTAACAAGCCATGGTTTAATGAGGATTGCAATAAGGCCATGGCTGAGCGAAAAAGTGCTCTCAGAGAATTTGGTTTAAGACCTACAAAAGAAAATCTCTACAAATTTAAAATTGCACGAGCGAAAACTCGTAGAACCATAAAACAAAGTAAGCGTTCGTCTTGGAGACAGTATGTTTCTAGATTAAATTCTAGATCATCTGTCAAAAAGACTTGGGACATGATACGTAAAATCAGTGGGAAAAATTCATCTCTAAGTGTTGGTCATCTCAAAACAGATGATGAGGATACAGTTTCATCAAAACATGACATAGCTAATATCTTGGCAGACACGTTTGCCAAGAAATCTTCCTCTTCAAATTATTCTCCTACGTTTCAGAAATTTAAAGGTGAGAAAGAAAAGTCGAAACTTAATTTTAGTTCCAAAAACTTGGAACACTATAATAGAGACTTTTCCGTTAAAGAGTTGAAGAAAGCTTTGAAAAAGTGTCATGACACTGCCGTAGGTTCTGACAGTATTCATTATCAGTTCCTAAAACGTTTACCATCTCTCTCCCTACACTGTTTACTTGACATATATAACCAGGTTTGGAAAACGGGAAGCATTCCAGTATCATGGCGGGAAGCTATCGTTATTCCAATACCTAAACCTGGTAAAGATTCCACAAATCCTTCAAATTATCGCCCTATAGCTCTTACTAGTTGCATTTGTAAAAGCATGGAAAGAATGGTTAATGATCGTCTTGTCTGGTTTCTTGAAAAGAACCACCTAATTACGGAAGTCCAAAGTGGCTTTCGAAAACAAAGAAGCACTCTTGATCATCTTGTCCGCTTCGAGACTTTTATTCGAGAAGCCTTTATAAAGAAAGAACACGTTGTTTCTGTGTTTTTGATCTTGAAAGTGCTTATGATACCACATGGAAGTATGGAATTATGAATGACCTCTATGATTTCGGTATTCGAGGTCGCCTTGCCTATTTCATATCTGCTTTTTTGGATGAGCGCCAGTTTCGAGTCCGTGTAGGAGATACTTTATCTGATCCTCATGAACAAGAAATGGGTGTTCCCCAGGGAAGTATTTTGTCAGTGACGCTTTTTAGTGTCAAAATTAATAATATCGTTAAAACGGTTGTCCCTGGCGTGGAATGCTTTCTTTATGTTGATGATTTCTGTATTTTTTACAGATCAAAACATATGTATACCATTGAAAGACAATTGCAACAAGTCTTGAATAATCTTTCTAAATGGTCCAATGAAAACGGCTTCAAATTTTCCAAGACCAAATCTAAGTGTATGCACTTTTGTCAGTCTAGGAAAATGCATCCTGATCCAGAATTGAAATTAGACGGGGTGCCGATTGAAGTTGTAAAAGAGTTTAAATTTTTAGGTCTCCTCTTCGACTCGAAACTTTCTTTCATCCCACATATTGACAATTTGAAAAATAAGTGCCAAAAAGCACTTAATCTTTTACGTGTTGTATCCAGTATGGACTGGGGAGCTGATAAAAAGGTTTTATTACGCCTTTACAGGACACTTGTCAGATCAAAGTTAGATTATGGCTGCGTTGTTTATGGTTCTGCACGACCTTCATACCTTCGCAAACTTGATACTATTCATAATCAAGGCTTGCGCCTTGCTTTGGGTGCCTTTAGAACATCACCTGTCAATAGTATTTATATTGAAGCTAATGAACCTTCATTGAATCTTAGAAGGAACAAACTCTCATTACAATATTATCTGAAACTAAAATCAAATCCTGAGAATCCGACATACAAAGCTGTGTTTGAACCTAAACACAGACGGGATTTTGTTAAAAAACCAAGTGAAATACCCCCATTTAGTTTACGTTGTGAAGCAGATGTTAACTCTTTAGATTTTGATCTAGAGGACGTGGCAGAACATATCGTTCCTGATGTTCCTTTGTGGACGTCAAAAAGCCCCACGTTTCTTTACGAACTTGCTTCTAGCAAAAAGGATACAACCGATCCAACTGTTTTTAAAACAAAGTTTCTAGAAATTAAAGAGAAATACGCATCATATGAAGAGATTTACACAGATGGTTCTAAGAATGAAGGAAAAGTTGCCTCAGCCACCATATTAGAAGGCGAAAAATACCAATTTCGTTTACCGAATAACTCTTCAATCTTCTCAGCTGAGCTTAAGGCGATTAATCTCGCACTCGATCATATCATCGAAGAGCGCTTTTCTCGCTACATTATTTTTACTGACTCTCTGTCAAGTATGCAGGCTATTGAATATGAGAAAACTGACAATCCCCTTGTCGTAAGACTTCTTGACAGTATAGCTCAGCTTAATGATGTTGATCTCGTTTTTTGCTGGATTCCTAGCCACATTGGTATTCATGGTAATGAAGAGGCAGATAAAGCTGCCAAGGAGGCATTATCACTCGAGATTTTACCCTCTGTAGTACCTTTTACCGATTTTATACCTTTAATTCATGGTTTCATTCAGGAAGTCTGGAGGAACAGCTGGACTGATCCTTCCAATATTAATAATAAGCTATTTTCTGTCCGACAGGATCTTGGCGATTGGTTGCCTGGTTACAGGTCAAACCGTCGCGAAGAACTTATCCTGACTCGCTTACGCATTGGTCATACTTATCTTACGCACTCTTACCTTCTAAAAGGAGAAGATATTCCAATGTACATTCCTTGCAGCTCCCCTCTTACTGTCAGGCATATTTTTATTGATTGTGTAGATTTCTCTTTTACAAGAGTTAGATATTTTAAAATTGACAGTATGAATGACTTATTTAACCATGTTAAAATTGAGCTGATATTTGATTTCCTGAAGGCCATTAATTTGTATAGTAAAATATGATTTTATGTTCTTCTTAATCCATTTTTCCTTTAGATTTAAAAGTGTTTCTTTGTATTTAAACATTAATATTGAGTGTTCTTTTGAGCACTATTTCTTTTTTAGTTTTGAAAGTATAACTAATTTCTTTATATTTCTACCGTTTACATATTTTTTATTTCACGATTTACAGCGATTTCTTTTATTATGTTATAAATATCTTAGATTTTTGTTATATATGGTCGTCGCCTTTTGATATTTTAAAAGTTTTGCGCCCAACATGACCTTAGATGTCGACGGGCCTTAAAACTCCATCCATTCATTCATTTTTATTACTTAGATTTTATAGGAGGCAAATCTTTGACAGTACAAAAGAATCTTTTATCTATTAGGCTTCAGTTTACTATCAAGCTTTCGTGGCGGGGGATGTCCATGTCCAACATGGCTCTTGTTTTTGTGACAATGACTTATTCGGGGAGCATAATCCGTCTCCGACGGCTCTTGTTTACTTCTAAAACAGACTGTTATTAATTAGATTATGGACTTTAGAATTTAAAAAAAAAATGACCATGAACTTTAATCTTTAGTCAAGTGCTTTTTATGACAAGCAGCAGTTTGGACGAGCTATGTTGTCCAAAGACAACGCTTGGTCAAGCTCACACGGGAAATTTTGAAAATGGAAAATATTGTTTCATGAACACATCTTGTTTATTATTATGCTACCTTATGTCAACGTATTTTGGTATCATCCCCAGCTGTCTGTGGATATGTCTCCCGAGTCCCCATATCTCCCGCAGACTCTGCGGATTGTTTTGAAAGAAAAAAAAAAAGAAAAAAAGATTTTTATCATTACTCATTCTTTCCCATGAGACCCTTCAGGTGTCACCTTGCTTGCATTTCAATACGGACCCTAGATATACATTTTTTTTAAAGTATAATTAGAGTCCCTGATTTCATTGAAGAAAAATCGAGACATCTTTGCTACATGATATTAAATTATAAGGCATGAAGGGCATATTTTTGATTTCATGGAAGTATGAATCCACCTTGGAACTGACCTATTCTTTAATTTCAATTAATCTTCTCTCATTTCTCTCCCGCGAAACCCTTCAGGTGTCGCTTATCTGGTAATTCTTGAATCATATCTTTCTAGAACGTCTTACTAATTTTTTAACCGTATCTTTCTAGAACGTCTTACGCAGCGTGTTCTTTTTTAATTTAATGATGATGTAACCATATGCAATGAAGCAAACAATCACGACCATGTCTAAAAATAGCAAGTATGGTTATACAACGTGACTAAACTAGAACGTCTTACTAATTTTTGAACCGTATCTTTCTAGAACGTCTTACGCAGCATGTTCTTTTTTAATTTTATGATGAAGTAAGTATGGTTATACAACGTGACTAAACAGACTTAAACTGGTTTCAAAACCGGTACAAACTGGAATAAGTAGGACGCGAGCATGCGCAAATAAACTTTCTTGACACGTAGTCTGAATTTTTTGCTGTATAAAAACTGAGGACTGAGAAGGCCAAGTCATCATTCTGCTCTCGAAGGTACTAAGTTTTGGAAATAATTTTCATAATTTCGTAAGTGCTATTTTCTTTTTTCGACTTCGGGGAAAAAATGGAAACCATATACAATGATGATGGATCTTTAAATAAATTGAAATTCAAGTTAACAAGCACGAAGGAACAGTGTTTGTCTACATGGAACAGCACTGCCATACTTCACATAAATTGTAGAAAAGACTGTTTTTCGGATTATGGTGGTTTTGATAAATCTAAGTCAAAATCCATTTCCGTTCGATGGGATACTGCACAAGAGTTAAGAAAGGCGTTACAAGAAATGGAACAATATGTTCCACAGATGATAACTAAGGTTAGTTATATATACTTCAAATTTAGAAATTATTATCAAATCATTCACCTTAAGTAACAAATTAAATAAACGATTGTATTACTTTCTGATAAAATTTAGATTAAGAAAAACTTCATATAATTTTAATTAGTCATTTCACCACGAGTGGATTTTTCTTTTTTTCTAATATTTTTGAGTTCTTTTTACCTTCAATAAACTTTGATATTAATTTTTCAATTACTTTCTTTTTTTTCTTAAAACCATCCTCTCTAGTACATGGCATTTTATCAAAAAAAATTTTAATCTTCTGTCTTTTTCTTAAAAAAAACACCCTCTCTAGTACATGACATTTTATTTTAAAACATTTTGTCTATTTATACTATCTTTCGAAGAATTTACCATTATTTATAGACATAGAAAAAAATAATGAAATGTTCACCATTTTTTTTTATAGAAATTCAAAAAACAAATCAAACATTAGAAATCAATAAAAGAAATCATGATTGTTTTTAGGTTGAAGGACAGGGCAATATTCTACCCCCTCCACCATATATTGACCCTAGTCAAGGAGTCCAGTTCAGACTAAAAATAAAGGGGCTTCACAGCACATGGTAGTTCAGACTAGTAGTCAGAAACCCTACATTGCAACTAAAGTGAACAAATATCAACCATACTAAAAAAACGTGTGTTCATATTTGGAGTGAGTGATTTTTTAGCTCCACTGGCTGAAAGCCACTGGGGCTATTGTCATGGCGTTGTGTCCGTCGTGCGTCCGTCCGTACGTGCGTCCGTGCGTCCGTGCGTCCGGTCGTAAACTTTTTCTTTAAAAATCTTCTCCTCAGAAACTACTGGATGAATTTCAACCAAACTTCACAGGAATGATCCTTGGGTGACCCTCTTTCAAAGTTGTTCAAGAAATTTTGATCCAATGAAAAACATGGATTTTATGGGCGTGGCTAATTTCCAAATATGGTAAAAAGTGACTTTTCTCAGGTTCTAATTCATGGATACCAATTAAATTTTACATGAATGATCCTTGGGTCACTCTCTATCAGTCTACCAAAAATTATTGTGATCGGATGAAAAATATATATTTTATGGGCGGAGGTCATTTCTGTATATGTTATATAGAGGAAACTTTGAAAATCATTTTCTCAAAATCTAATTGATAGATATCAACCAAATTTTACATGAATGATCCTTTGCTGCCCCTTAATTAGTCTACAACAAATTAATGTGATCGGATGAAAAATATTTATATTATTGGCGGAGGTCATTTCTCTATATGTTATATAGTGGAAACTTTGATAATCATTTTCTCAGAATCTAACCAATAGATATAAACCAAATTTTACATGAATGATCCTTGGGTGACCCTTTATCAGTCTACCAAAAATTATTGTGATCGGATGAAAAATTTGTATTTTATGGGCAGAGGTCATTTCGCTATATGTTATATAGTGGAAACTTTGAAAATGGATGGATATCAATCAAACTTCAATAGTATGATCCTTGGGTGACCCATTATCATGCAGCCAAAAATTATTGTCATTGGATGAAAAATATGTTTTTTATTGGCATTGGTCATTTCTCTATATGTTAAATTGTGGAAACTTTGAAAATCATTTCAACATCCGTAGAACCCAAAATATCTAAAAATTTAGACAAAACTTAGATTTTCTATTACAAGAATTTCAAGCCTGTGGAGCGACTCAAGCCATTCATGGCTTTCTAGTTTACTTAGGAAATGGATTATATAAGATTAGTATGGCACAAGCTCAACTCGATTGTATTGACTTCTCTATTTTAAAACAGAACCATTTGAAAACGTTCATTGCCAATTGAAATATGACAAAATTACACGTACATTGAATGAATCGGTTTCCTTGACAATAACAAAACAAAATAATAAAAAAGTTATTATTTTGAAAAGTGGTAAAAAACAAGTCAAACCTCATTATTATACTTTCAATTTACTCTGTGATTCAAAGTTAAGTGTAGCTTTTTTTAGCTGGATATTTAGAGTGCACATTACAAAATGAATAGCAAAAGGAAAACGAATAGAAAAGATAGTGTATATTGTATTCAGTGTTCCAAACATTTGTTAGTATGTAACTGGAATAGACACTTTAAAAGTAAGGCTCATCAACAAAAACTTAAACTGCAGAATGAGATGTATTCAACTTCTTCCAATTTTAGCTTTAGTGATGTTTATGCTCAGACACCAGATGATATACCTCCGCAGATTGTATTTACACAAGATGATATTCCTCTGTCATTAATAAATGAATGGTTTGGAGAAGATACTGTTATTTTACCATCATCTAGTGTGTCAAGTGTAGAACCCGTTGTTAAATGTGAAAATTCTGACTCTGTTAAATGTGAAAATTCTGACTCTGTTAAATGTGAAAATTCTGACTCTGTTAAATGTGAAAATTCTAACTCTGTTAAATGTGAAAATTCTAACTCTGTTAAATGTGAAAATTCTGATTCTAACCAATCACAATTTGACATCAAATCATTCATAAACAGATTCAAAAATGAAGATATTATGAATTTTACACCTTCAACTGTTTCCAATCAAACTTCCTACTGTGAAATGGAAGCAGAAACCTCTTCAACTATACCGTTAGACGAAAACAATGAAATGGCTTTCCTTGCCATTTGGCCGTGTGGAGAGGAGCATAATAATCAGTTGAGTTTTTTAACGTGTTGTGTTTGTAATGAGGATGACTTTCACAATTGGATAGGCTATTAAACTCCTGACCTATAATTGTTGAAGATACAAACATTTGTTGTCATTTATGATTGTAGGATTTATCTAGATACATGGAAAGTCAAGAAAGTATGATAATGGACGTCAATCATCAAACTTTAAACATTAAACACAGTGCCTACTACAGTTTTGATTCACGATTGAAATCTTTTCAGCTGTGGCCGAAGCAAATTTTACCCCGTAAATTCGAATTGGCAAAAAGTGGATTTTTTATACAGAACGTGGTGACATTGTGCAATGCTTTTGTTGTGGTATAAAGGTGTGTGATTGGGAACCCAAGAACAACTGTTTTGAAGAACATTATAAACATTCACCAAAATGTGATTTTCTAGCTATGTTTGGCTTTTTTACATCATTTCCACTGTCTTATACAGATCAAGATTCTCCTTTATCTACTAACAAGAGTGACAGTGATTGGAGTCTATCAGTAAACACAAGTGACTGTGACTGGAGAGTATTTTCATCACCGCTACCATGGCAACCACTATGCAAAACTCAACTATGAATCAACAACAAGCAGTACAATTAGCTGCTTCGAGCTTTGATGTGTTATATGCTGAGACCTTGTTGAATGAAATGAAAACCTTAGTGAAATTGGCATGTGTTGCCTGTCAATTACAGGATTTATCACAAACTTCAGATTCCTGTTTACATTACAATTTAAAGAGTGTCATAGAAAATAATTGTCATTAAGCTATTCAATCCATTTCAGAGGATGATATCTTAATGCGGTGGAATAACATTCTAGAGACATACAATATTTCACCAGAACTTTTAGAACTAATAAAACTTAAATATTACTGCAATGACTGACGTCAGACTATGAAAACAGAGTCATGGTGTAAGAAAATGAAGAAAATAATGTTATCTTTAAATGAAATCAATAAAAGATTTCCAAACAAAGACATGTAATTGACAATAGACACTATTTGCTTTTATAAATCAATTATGTATGGTGTTGGGGGTTGTTAATCTAGTAAAAATAATATGTATCCTTATATATATGCATTATAGCAATTCTTTTTTCCCCTATGTAATTCTTTACCAAACAGTTTTACCTTTGAAAGCAAAATTTGATCAATATATGTAAAGAGATGCCATCGTTAAATCTTGGTCAGTTCAAGAAAAAACGTGTAATCACTTACAATCTCTATTTTTATCAAAGAAAATGGAAAGTGTTCTTAAATTTGAGTCACCCTGAACAGCTATAGTGTCTGGACCTACAGGATCTGGGAAAACTTTTCTGGTTTATGAACTCTTGAAACATGCTAACGGCGTCTTTAAAGATCCAACTTCATCAAAATATTACTGTTATGGAGTTTGGCAAATACTTTACGATGACATGAAATCAACCATTCCATCAATTCTGTTTATTGAAGGATTACCAACCAAAGCAATGCTAGAAACATGGGCATCCATACGAATATTTCACCTCATTCGAAAAGTTTGACGAGTTAGCATTGCCACCTAGAGAAGCATTTTACTCTTCACTTATTCGAGAAACGGTGAGTCAAGAAGACTATGACCATGCTTCAAATGTTTATCAAAAATTTGGGTTAACATCGCTTGGTGAATTTCACGATTTATATCTTAAGACTGACGTGGTGCTACTTTGCGACGTGTTTGACTCGTTTCGAAATTTAAGCATGGAACAGTTTGGACTTGATCCATGCCATTTCATGACATCTCCTGGACTTTCTTGGGCAGCATGTTTAAAGATGACTAATGTCTCTCTAGAGCTAATGACTGACCCGGATCAGATTCTCTTCATTGAGAAAGCGATGGGAGGGGGTATCTCACAAATCTCTCATCGATATGCAAAAGCAAATAATCCTGAACTGAATGACTATGATCCCACTCTTCCCAATTCTTATCTGGTTTATCTTGACATGAACAACTTATATACAAAATCAATGAGTCAATTTCTTCCTATTGGCAAATTTCAATGGCTTAATGAAAATGAAATTCAAAGATTTAATGTACACTCAATTGAATCTGATAGTGGTTTTGGCTATATACTTGAAGTATCCTTACATTATCCACCCAAACTTCACCACATCCACAATGATTATCCACTAGCACCCGAAAGAAAAATTGTAACTGATAATGAATTGTCACCTTATGCTATAAAGTTGTGGAAAAAACTACATGTTAAATCCCCTGACGACAAAATGCCTCCACGAGGAAAAACTGAAAAATTAATTCTGTCGTTGACTGATAAAGACAAATATATTCTTCATTACAGAAACCTACAACTTTAGCTAGAGCTTGGTATGGTTTTAACAAAAACACATAGAATTTTAAAATTTAAACAAGCTCCATGGATGAAAAATTACATTCAATATAACACCGAAAAACGACTAAAAGCTGGAAGTCCTTTTGTTCGTAATTTGCACAAATTGTGGAACAATTCAGTTTTTGGGAAAAGTATGGAAAACGTGAGAAAACACCGAGACATATCTCTTGTACATACAGAAGAACGAGCGCTTAAACTAGCCTCAAAACCGACATATAAATCAAGCAAAATCTTTTCCAAAGACCTTGTTGCAATTGAATTGAATAAAGTTAAAGTGAAACTAGACAAACCAAGTTATAGTGGTATGTGTATTTTAAACCTAAATAAATTAATCATGTATGAGTTTTATTACAAATATCTAAAACCGAAATATGGAGACCAATTACATCTTCTTATGACAGATACTGACAGTTTCTTGTTTCATTGTGAAACGGAAAATATTTATGAGGACATGATGCAAGATAATCATTTGTTTGACTTTTCTGAATATCCAAAAGATCACCCTATGCAAAGGGATAGAAATAAAATAGTCCTTGGTAAAATGAAAGACGAAACAAAAGGTCAAGCTATTTCTGAATTTGTGGGGTTAAGGAGTAAAATGTATGCATTTAAATGTAAAAACAAAGAAAGCAAACGAGCTAAAGGTATTTCCAAGGTTACCATAAGAAAAGATCTCACTTTTGACCATTATAAAAGGGTGTTAGACAAGGAAACAAAGCAACTGTCATCTATGACTGCCATAAGATGTCATGACCATGAATTATTTGTTGAAAATGTCGTTAAAACAGGCTTATCTGCATTTGATGATAAACGCTATTTAATTGATTCAACAAGAAGTTATTCATATGGCCATTACAAAGTAGCAGAATTGATGTTAGGTTGTAATATTGAATTAGTATTGTAAGCATAGTTGGAAATATGGATGAAATAAAGAACATATAAAAATTGGTTTTACGTTTTTATTAATGATCTACACACTTGATTATATGTGGAGTTTCTCGATGTACAATGAGAATAAATGTCACTCATATAGATATATATGAAACCATCATTGGTCATTAGATTGTCACGAATAAATCCATTGACAATGTCATTCATGGTTGTCCCTAAAAGACGTTGTCTTAAAAAGAATAAGCAATACAATCCACAAACAGTTGAGTATTCACTCTGTATCTGGACTGTATTGAATGTTCTGTATCTAGCATTTTCTTTCATCCATTCATCCCACACTGAATGGTACTCCTTTGGAGGAAATCCATAACTGTCGAAAAATTCCACATGATCAGGTCCATTTTGATAAAATGCACACCAATGCTTTCCCGGCAAAGCTTGAACATCCGTATTGATGATGAACCCACATGGATAAGATGTCATTTCAACTTGAGATAACTGATCTGCAGCGAACACTCCGAGTACATGTTAATATAGTAATGGATCACAATTGATGCAACAATCGAGCTGTGTTGTATCCATTACTCAGTTATAACGTCCCTGTCTTGATTTATTTCAAAATAGGCTGGATGCACCGAATAGACGAGGCAACTCATCGTCTCTGAAAATAAACAATGTATGAGGATATCAGGAACAAAAAATAATAAAGACCAGTCAATATTTAAAATAGTCATACATTTGTTTCTTTCTATATTTCTCTTTAACAATATGATTTTGTAAAAAAATACAAGATGAAAAAATACTAGAAAGCCATGAATGGCTTGAGTCGCTCCACAGGCTTGAAATTCATGTAATCAAAGTTTTGACTAGATTTTTTAGATATTTTGGGTTCTATTTATGTTGAAATGATTTTCAAAGTTTCCACTATTATAACATATAGAGAAATGACCTCTGCCAATAAAAGACATAATTTTCATCCGATCACGATAATTTTTGGCTACATGATAATGGATCACCCAAGGATCATACTAATGAAGTTTGATTGATATCCATCGATTACATTCTGAGAAAATGATTTTCAAAGTTTCCACTATATAACAAATAGAGAAATGACCTCCGCCCATAAAATACACATTTTTCATCCGATCGCAATATTTTTTGGTAGAAAAATAAAGGGTCACCCAATTAGAACCTGAGAAAAGTCATTTTTTACCATATTTGGAAATTAGCCACGCCCATTAAATCCATGTTTTTCATTGGATCAAAATTTCTTGAACAACTTTGAAAGAGGGTCACCCAAGGATCATTCCTGTTAAGTTTGGTTGAAATCCATCCAGTAGGTTCTGAGGAGAAGATTTTTAAAGAAAAAGTTTACGACCGGACGCACGGACGGACGGACGGACGCACGACGGACACAACGCCATGACAATAGCCCCAGTGGCTTCCAGCCAGTGGAGCTAACAAGATGAAAAAAGATTATTAGTTTAATGCATCTACTGATATTTATTTTTATTTTTTTCATGTAGTCTATGACTGTGTCTTAGTTTAAATGAGAATAAAAAGAATTTGCTTACTTGATAAAGTCGTTGCAAACTGCACTTCCAAACGTACATTCCCAGATTTCATTAGCGACAAGTACTCGCCATGTTCTGCATAATTAGGTTCCAATTCAAACGCAAACAACGACGTACCCAAGGCAAAATCGTCTCTATCGATTATCGATTACAATTATATTATAAGCGCCGGAAACAGCTAGAGAATCGACAAATCCAACCACAATACGCGTGGGTTTTTGTCCTTGAAATAAATTATCCCAATTAAAGGCTGATGACCCAGTTGGTATGGATTGCAAACGCATCTCCTTCTTCAGAAATGGATATTTCGCATTTTCGGATTTCAAAATTTCAGAATGTCCAAAAATGACAGCAGGATTGCAATGGACCTTCCTAACTAGTAAAAAATGTCATCAATATCAATCATGTATGAGGGGGTTGTTTCTCCAGACATGATTGAAAATTCTGGTCTTGTTCGATAAAACCTCAATCGTACATCGCACCCATTGATGAGATAACGTGACATTTGAAACAAATCGTGAAAAATGGGTACAATCATATCCAATGATTTAGATTCAGCAATATATTTTGCCCTTTTATACAGTCCACTTTTACCGCCTGCGGGACCAGATACAGATATCTTTGTAGAAGTGTCTTTTGGTGTCTTAGAATCTAGACCTTGTTCTAACAATGTTTCTATCATGGCACGATATGGACTGTGGTTACATGTAATAGTGGCTTTATTTTGTAATGTGACTTCCGTGGTAGAAAATAAGCTTTGAAGAAATAGGTTGACTGGACCCGTTTTCTCGCCTGATGTCAGGGATGATCCAGCTCCTGTCTTAACTTTTAGTTTGACACAAATCATACTTCCTTTTAAATCCAAATAATCCTGACTGCTTTGTCCACTGATTTGAAATTCAATTGGACTTTCACCAGATATCTGTGAAAGAGGACGAATCTCCTGATAAAAAATGTCACTGACTGCCGCTTGAGTAGGAGGTAGATCAAACAATGCCATTACACTAGGCATTCCTTCGTGAAAATTCTTAGCATTAAAAAACGACATGTTGAAATTTTACATCCAAGTTGTATTCAACGGGGTCAATGTTTTATGCTCCCTTGATTGTCTTTTTCTACCACCAGTTTGTCTCTTTCGACCACCAACTTGTTTCTTTCGACCACCAGTTTGTTTCCTTCGGCCACCAATTTGTTTCTTTCGACCGCCAATTTGTTTTTTTCGTCCACCAATTTGTCTTTTACGTTTAATCTTAACACTTTGACTGTTATTTCGACGACGTCTTCTTTTAGTGTGATTCATCTTTACCACTGTTTCTGGTTTTATGTTCGCTCTCTCTAATTCACTTTTAGCTTGAAGAGTTGTCTGTTCAGAAGGACTCACCGTTTTAATGGATAATTCACTATGATCGGGCTTGTTTATAGGACTAGACATTTTCAAAGGTAACATTTTAGGAGCACTAGATCCACCATATTGCATCAACGTCACTTTTCCATCAGCAACTTTATCATAATAATGTATCCATTTTTGTGGATTAGGAAATGTACAACTTAGATGCCTTCATAATCCGTATAGAATGGATGTCGTTTAAAATGCAGTGTCAAAAGTGCAGGTCCCTTCAAGAATGAAGGAACAGACCTATCATCACTCCTTATATTAATATCAAATTCATAAATTTCACGACGTTTCACAGGTAAGTAAATAACAGGATTGAAAGAATAACTCCACCCATTCGTTTGATTTTGTCGCATACGCCTAAGCAAAGGTTGTTCTCCTCCAGAAACAATACTCTCTTTGCAAATATTAGTAAATACATCCAACATTTGAAATTTGCTTTTAGTTTTCATAGTTTTATTTTCCACGAAAAATTCACTTAGACCCATTTTCCAAAACCCATTTAAAGTTAAAGGTTTCTTCAGCTGAATCTTAAATGTATGAACTTGATTGTCATTGAAAATGTAGTCACTATCCGAACTTTGAATGTAAACATAATGTTCCATTTTTCTTTGCCTTATGGTGATGTATCTTTTACTTCACTTGCATCGATCCAACTCGAAAATGAAGCATCGAAACCGAGCCACTTCACCAAGAATTGAAGTTTCCCTTTCCTTTTCCTTTTCCTAATAATTTTCTCAATAAACCACAGACTGTTTTCATCTTTATCAACTTTCTGTAATTCATTGGTGTAAAACATACCCTTTATTATCTCGTTTTTAAGGTCTTGTAATTTGTACATGGGAATGCCTTGTTTTAGCAATCGATTCGTTACGCGAAATACTTCTGTTGTATAATGCTCTTGGTATGCTCTTTGGAAAGGTTGTTTTAAGAAACTAATTCTGACCAAGTCACCTAGTTTAAATTTGAATATTGGCTTTGATTTCCTAGCAGTTTGTTTTTTCAAATACAATTCAGCACATATATCTGCTTCATTTTCTTTATTCACCTCATTTGGAGCTAGGTTCTTTAAACTGCTATGTGGAGATGAGTTGTAGTTATTCACAATGTCATTCAACTTATCAACATATCGATAGCTACGTTCATGGCGCATCATACGATATATCGCCGTTTTAATTGTTTTTTGTACACGTTCCACAAAATTAGCTTTAGGAGCTGCTCCATTTGTGGTCATAAAGTAGACGTTCTGCTCCTTGCAAAACGATTTAAACCACTTGTTAGCAAATTCCGAACCTTTGTCGCTTCTTATCTTTTTCGGTTTAACTTCTATAAAGATCTCACTTACTGCAGATAAAACAGATTTTGCTGTCTTGTTCTTTAAAGGCTTCACCCAAATCTTTCGACTAAACACATCAATTGCAAATACCAAATATTTCACACCATCATTTTCCTCTGCCAAATTCATCATCGATAATAAGTCCATATCTAATTGCTCACCCACACCAGATACACGCACCTGTGTCGTCTTAAAGCGATATCGAGTTTGTTTCTGAAGTGCATATGCATCCTGTTTATCTAACCAAGATTTAATAAATTGTAGAGATATCAAACCAGGAAAATTCTTATTTAGTTCAAGAAAAACCTTCTTTTCACCCATAAAAGCTCCAGCATTTTTTTGATTAAAATAATACTGTTTTAACAATTCTTCTTTCTCTTCAACAGACATGTCTTTGATAAAATTATAACCAAAACTGTCATACTCTAAAAAAATAACATTCTTTTATTGTATTTTTTATTATGTGACGTCAATCCTTTTGCTATTCAAATATTTACATCGATTCACTCTAGTAAACACGACAAACTGTGGGAAAACCACAATCATATCAATACATGGAACAAAACGCGGCATTTTTTAAAATATGTCAAAAATTTGATATATACAGAAAATTCTGAACTATGTAGAGAATTTGTAGAATGTTCTGAAATAGATCTATGCGAACATGTTAAAATATGCAGAAAAATTGAAGAGTGTCTTGAAATATGCGAACATGTTAAAATATGCAGAAAATTTGCAAATTTGACATATGTGTGATCTAAAGAGGTTTCTAAGGAGTTTTCTAAGGTGTTTTCTAAGGACCCATTCTTAAGACCCCTTTAAAGACCCCTACTTCACGTTCCTAGTCTAGCGGAACGGAATGCCTTAATGAGATAAATACTTTTTCTGATACTAATATCACGTTGTGTAAGACGTAACGCCTGACAAAGCAAAATCACAAAAACGCGCCATTTTTACCCAATGAAAAGTCGACACTATGACAAAACACCACGCCTATTTGGGATATGAATAGCCCCATGCTGGAAAGATTGCAAATTACATTACATACCATGGCTTATGTTATAAACGACGAGATAGGGTTTCTTGTGAAAGTTATCAACAAATTCGAATATGGGAGGGCAGTGTCTTTGACAAAATACAAAGACCAGGTTTATGTTCACATAAACGATAATTCTAAGTGTTGGGAAAATGGATTTTTCGACAAGGACAAGTCTAAAAGCATATCTCTGAATTGGCAAATAGTTCAGAGATTGAAGGAAGCCTAAAACGAACTGGATCGATTCGTTGCTAGAATCTACAGAGAAGTGGTAAATAATAATTTTTATTATTCTTTTTTAATAAGTCGCTTCATATTTTGAAATGTAACTCTTTTTTTAATTGTTTGAGTTATTTGGAAAAAATGGCTTTGTCATTTCTTTTTATAAAATTTGGCGTTTTATATAAACGTTTTGCGCCCAATTTGACCTTAGTTGCTGACGGGCCATAAAACAGCATTCATTCATTCATTCTTTATAAAATTTGACCATTTTTAAGAATGAATGAATGGTGTTTTATGGCCCGTCAACAACTAAGGCCATTTTTAAGAAAAAGGTTCACCCATTTTCAAGAATAGGTCTTTAAACCATTCTTTTTGGATCTTTTTTCCTTGGTAGCGCGTCGGACTATCAATCCAGAGGTCACGGGTTCGATCCCCGACGGCGGCACTCATTCTTTCCGACTATTTGTCTCTCACCAATGGGTTGATAATCGTAGACCTATGTGAGATAGCAGCTGGAGGCTAGGAAAGGATGTGGTGGCTGTTTTTGTGAGAGAAATACCAGGAAACCATTGGTAGGTGCTCTAGCCGCCGCGATATAACTGAAATAATGTTGAAAGCGGCGTAAAACTCCATTCAATCAATCAATCTTAAGATTCTGTTCACAATTTTGTTGATAAAGAAAAATGAGAATCCACTGTAAATTATTTTCTAACATATTAAATGTGACCTATAATACTTTATCTTTTTGCCTTAGATTATCATAATCACATAAAACGTTTTCTTTTCTTTTGATCTTGTTTAGGAAACGGGCGAGCCTGAATGTCAAAAAGAAGACCAAACACCTACATACACTGCACGTCGGGTGGAAGTAGTACCAAATACAACTTCCATCTAATCGTTCTACAAACGAGTAACAGCCTGGTTCGTGACATCATACGACATCGTCCATATTGAACAAACATGTTTTATCACTAAAATATTACACACAAGAGACTATATTTTCATGTCATGACTCAAGCAGGTGTAGACTTTGCTCACATAAAACAGGCAAAATGGAGAATTCAAATTTGTAGACGCCCCAGCTGGGCGGGGGGATAGAAATAGTCGGCTGCTGTCCATGTAGTACATGGTCAGACCCCAAACAAATGGACCTGCCTGTTTGCCGTGGGCTGCGACCCGTAATGCCTGATGACGGGATCCTGGTGGTTGAGTGACCTCAGGGATTGGCCAGGCCCTGTGTTTGCAACACACCCCTTTGGCCCTGAGTTGGGATGAACGGGAGGTCGGGCGAGCCCGACCCGATCAATCGGCTGGTCATGCCTTGCCCTAGGGCGTTTTTACCTAAAAACTTGCTTTTTAATTGTTTTTCCTGAACCACCGTTATCATTAAGTGACGTTTTCACTAACGCCTTAGAAGGCGGTGGCTCATGGGCCAATCGGGTAAACGTGGTGTTTGATCGACAATTTTACTGTCTGGTGTCTACTTCATGCTTGGTTGAATTATTCATCAGCGTATTTTTGCTTGATCTAGCCCCCCTGCACCGAGTATATCGGCGATGTATCCCCGGCACCTCTCCTGAGATGGAATTCCCCAGGTTAGGTGTCCCCATTGTAGGACTCCGAGGGCGGGTGGTTTGGAGCATCGCTGATGAATCACATAAAACAAACATGGCACAAAACAAAAAAGCCAAGCGCAACTACCCATTTGAATCTGACGAGGAAAACGAAAACAGTCAAAGTTTCCCTAAGCTTATTGTTATTGAATCAGAAGATGCAGACGAACCTATCACTGAATTATCACCTTTTGTCATAGAGAAACAAATCAAAGCAATTTTAGGAACAACAAAGTCTGTTAAAAGTCTTAAGAATGATACTCTCCTAGTTGAAGTTACAAAACAAAGTCAAGCAGAAAATCTATTGAAAATCTCAAAGTTTTTCAATATTGATGTCAAAGTTTATGCACATGAAAAGTTAAACACATCCAAAGGTGTTATTCGTTGCAAGGATCTGTCAAGATGTCTTTTATCTGATATAAAGCATAATCTGAGACCTCAAGGAGTGACTGAAGTAAAACGTATTGAGTTTAAAAGAGGTGGCAAATCTGTGTAAACAAACACATATATTTTAACCTTCAGAGATTAAAATCGGATTTGAAATAGTTAGAGTAGACATTTATGTTCCAAATCCTCTACGGTGTTTCAAATGTCAAATGTTTGGACACCATGAAGATTATTGCAAGCGAGCACCAGTTTGTAGAAAGTGTTCTTATTCTGGGGACGAAAATGATGATCATGATGAAGATTCATGCCAAAATGATTTTAAATGTGCCAATGGTGGACTTGATCACCCAGCAAACTCTAGACTGTGTCCAAAATTTAAACGGGAAAAGGAAATTTTGACTGTAAAATATAAACAAAATTTATCTTTCTACGAGGCCCGAAAATTAGTAGACTCGAAGGAACGACCAAACCCTGAAAATAGTTATGCGAGTAAAGCACAAGTCACTCCTATTCAAGCTTTAAAAACTAATTAATGTACAACTTGTGAAAAATTGCTTAAAATACTTACGGAAGTGTTTCCTGAAGTACGAAGCAAAGTCGATCAACTTCTATCAGGCGAAACGTCCTTGAACATATCAACGAATGGGAAAAATGATAATAAAAAATCCTCAGATTCTGAAAAGAAAACACCTGTTTCTAAGCAGAATAAAGTTGTTAAAATCAACAGTAAACCGTCCCAGAAAGATAAATCAGCACCTCAATTAGAGTCAGTCAGTCAGAGAAAGCCTCGAGTGAAACTGGATAAGGTTATTCCTCCTCCAGTTTCGACAGGCAATGGATTCGCTGAATTAAGCGAATCAGATGAAGAGGAGGAGATGGATGTACCCGCTCCCCCTCCTTCAAAACCCCTCCTTCAAACCCACCTTCTTCAAAACAAACAGATGCAATTAGGCAAGGCGCAAATAAAATTAACCTAACAGGAGTTCAATAATGGGTTATTCTTTACTTCCATTAATAAGTGGTATAATTTTAACAATTACATTCATAATGGCGAATAACATTATATAATGGAATTGTCGCAGCATCAAAGCCAATTTTGAAGAACTTAATCTTCTAGTTTCCGAACAAAAACCAGTTGCAGTATGTTTATAAGAAACGTTTCTCAAAGATTCAGATAAGTTTTCTTTGAAAAAACATTCTTGCTATCTGACTAACTTTACAGAACGTGAGAGAGCATCTGGTGGTGTGGGAATGATTGTTAATAATAATAGCCCTCACCGTCATGTCAGTCTAGATACTTCTTTGCAAGCAGAAGCTGTAAGTATCTCGCTAAATAAAACAATTACATTGTGTTCTGTTTATCTTCCTCCTAGTTTCCCTGTAGATGGTAGAAAACTTGATAATCTCGTTGATCAGCTACCAAAACCATTTATACTTATGGGAGATTTCAATTCTCATCATAAGTTATGGGGATGCTCCAATACAGACGACAAAGGTCGTATTGTTGAGGACTTTGTAACAAGGCATGATCTAGTTTTACTGAATGATTAATCTAAAACATATCTTCATCCCGCAACTGGAAATTATTCTTCACTGGATTTGACTTTTTGCAGTCCTGATTTTTTTCCTGATTTTTCATGGAAAGTTCTTTCCGACCTTCATGGTAGTGACCATTTCCCTATTCAGATCTCCGAATTAGGACCATCTGTTCAGGAGCGCCCTAGGCGTTGGAAACTCCATAAGGCTAATTGGGAACATTTTAGGACCACTTGCGAACAGTCTATAAATCCAGAAGCCTTTGATGACTGTGAAAACTCTGCAGATCTGTTTACAACTTTACTTTATTCTGCTGCAGAAAAAAGTATTCCACAAACATCGCCAGACAAAAAATCCAAACAAGCCATGGTTCAATGACGATTGCAAAAAAGCTGAAGCTGAAAGAAAACGTGCTCTTAGAGCATTTGGCTTAAGACCTTCAAAGGAGAATCTTTACAAATTTAAAATTGCACGTGCGAAAGCACGTCGTGCAATTAAAGAAAGTAAGCGTTCGTCTTGGAGACAGTATGTATCTAGATTAAATACAAGATCATCTGTCAAAAAGACATGGGACATGATACGTAAAATTAGTGGCAAGAATACATCACTTAGTGTTGGTCATCTTAAAACGGATGACGATAATACAGTTTCTTCGAAACATGATATTGCCAATGCCCTTGCAGACACGTTTGCCAAGAAATCTTCCTCTACTAATTATTCACCTACGTTTCAGAAGTTTCAGGGTGAAAAGTCTAAACTTAATTTTAGTTCCAGAAATCTGGAACAATATAATAGAGACTTTTCCGTTAAGGAATTGAAAAAAGCTTTAAAAAAGTGTCACGACACTGCCGTCGGATCAGATGCTATTCATTATCAATTCCTCGAACGTTTGCCATCTCGTTCCCTTCATTGCTTACTTCAGATTTATAATCAGGTATGGATAACGGGAAGCATTCCAGCCTCTTGGCGAGCAGCTATCGTTATTCCAATACCTAAACCAGGTAAGGATTCCACAAATCCATCTAATTATCGCTCTTTTGCTTTAACTAGTTGTATTTGCAAGACCATGGAAAGAATGGTAAATGATCGGCTTGTCTGGTTTCTTGAAATGAACCACCTTATTACTCAAGTCCAAAGTGGCTTTTGTAAACAGAGAAGCACTCTTGATCATCTTGTTCGCTTTGAGACATTTATTCGAGAAGCCTTTATAAAAAAGGAACACGTTGTTTCTGTCTTTCGATCTTGAAAGTGCTTATGACACCACTTGGAAGTATGAAATTATGAACGACCTCTATGATTTCGGTATTCGAGGCCGCCTTGCCTTTTTCATCTCAGCTTTTTTGGATGAACGGCAGTTTAGAGTCCGTGTTGGTAATACTTTATCTGATCCTCATGAACAAGAAATGGGTGTCCCCCAGGGAAGTATTTTATCGGTGACACTATTTAGTGTCAAAATAAACAACATCGTAAAAACTGTTTGTCCTAGTGTGGAATGTTTTCTATATGTTGATGACTTCTGCATCTGTTACAGATCAAAACACATGTATACAATTGAAAGACAGTTGCAGCAAGTTTTAAACAATCTTTCAAAATGGTCTAATGAAAACGGTTTCAAATTTTCAAAGACAAAAACTAAATGTATGCATTTTTGTCAATCAAGGGAAGTGCACTCCGATCCAGAATTAAAGTTGGGCGGAGTGCCGATTGAAGTTGTTAAGGAATTTAAATTCTTAGAACTCCTTTTTGATTCTAAACTGTCGTTTATTCCACATATTGATAATTTGAAAAATATATGCCAAAAGGCACTTAATCTTTTACGTGTTGTTTCCAGTATGGGTTGGGGAGCCGATAAAAAGGTTCTATTGCGCCTTGATAGGGCACTTGTTAGATCCAAGCTAGACTATGGCTGTGTAATTTATGGTTCTGCACGCCCTTCATACCTTCGCAAACTTGATACTATTCATAATCAAGGATTGCGTTTGGCGTTGGGCTCATTTAGAACGTCACCAGTTAACAGTCTTTATACAGAAGCAAATGAACCTTCTTTAAATTTACGGAGGAAAAAGCTTTCTTTACAATATTATTTAAAACTTAAATCCAATCCCGATAATCCTACTCATATAGTTGTGTTTGATCCAAAATATAGAGAGGATTTTGAAAAGAAAAAGAACCCTATTCTTCCCTTCAGTTTGCGTTGTGAGGCTGATGTAAATTCTCTAGACTTAGATCTAGAGGACGTGGCAGAACATATTGTTCCTGATGTTCCTTTGTGGACATATAAAAGCCGCACGTTTCTTTATGAGCTTGCTTCCAGCAAAAAGGATACAGCAGATCCAAGTATTTTTAGAACAAAGTTCTTGGAAGTCAAAGAAAAATACACATCATACGAAGAGATATACACAGACGGTTCAAACGATGGCGAAAAAGTTGCATCAGCCACTATTTTAGATGGCGAAAAATATCAATTCCGCCTTCCTAATAACTCTTCCATTTTTTCAGCAGAGCTTAAGGCCATTGATCTCGCACTCGATCATATGATTGCAGAACGTTTCTCTCGTTATATCATTTATACTGACTCTATGTCGAGCATGCAAGCGATTGAACACGAGAAAACTGACAACCCCCTTATCGTAAGATTACTCGATAAAATAGCTCAGCTTAATGATGTTGATCTCGTTTTCTGCTGGATTCCAAGCCATATTGGTATTCGTGGTAATGAGGAGGCAGATAAAGCTGCCAAGGATGCATTATCACTTGAAATTTTACCATTCGAAGTACCTTTCTCCGATTTTAAACCCTTTATTCATAATTTTATTCATGATGTCTGGAGGAACTGTTGGACTGATCCAGCTAACCAGAATAGTAAATTGTTTTCTGTTCGGCAGGACCTCGGTGATTGGTTGCCTGGTTACAGGTCATGCCGTCGCAAAGAGCTAATTTTAACTAGACTACGCATTGGTCATTCTCACGTAACGCACTCTTACCTTTTAAAAGGAGAAGAGATGCCAATGTGCATTTCATGCAACGCTCCTCTTACTATCAAACATATTTTTATAGATTGTATTGATTTCGTTTTTATCAGAAACAAATATTTTAGAGTTGATAGTATGACGCAGCTGTTTGACTATGTCAAATTGGAACTGATTTTTGACTTTCTTAAGGCAATTCATTTATATAACAAAATCTGATTTTAGGTTCTATTGACCGTTTCTTCTTTATTTTTTAAAATGTTCTATACAATTTTACCGTCTTCAATAGCTTTTTTGGTTATTATTTCTTTTTGATTTATTAGTTTACATTGACCTGTTTTATAACGTTGATAGCTTGAATTTTAGTACACGCATGAATGATACCTTTTTTGAATTTTCCGGTCGAGTGGACTCGCACATGGGCCGTTCTCCTGATCTGGGGAGAGTCCATGTGCTTTCGTGCTTACGTCGGATTATTCCAGTTTTAAACATGAGTGTTTGCGCCCAACATGACCTTAGTAGTCGACGGGCCGTAAAGCAATATTCATTCATTCATTCAAATTTGTAGAGTTTTTTAAAAGGAAAAATGTATTGTTTGTGATGTGAATGAAACACTGACTCTGAAACTATCTAAACCACAAATGGTATAAACATTATTATGAGAAATACATCAAAATTTGTAACAATTTCTAGAGATGAATGGAAGTTTTTGTGTGATTCTGATGTAGGTATTCAATATTTGTGTTAATTTTTAGAAGAACAACCTAAATATTTATCGAAAAGATTTTTAACTAGCAAATAATTGACTTCAAAGCATCATGTTCTCCTTAAGGAAAAAAGATTTTTAAAAAAAATGTATTGTTCGAGCTGTAATGTTTGGCTATCTGAGTATTTTCTAAGTTGTCAACTCAATAGCACTAAGCATGAACGCTGTTTTTTCAAACATAAAAGATTTAGAAAAGGTGCTGTATCTCGTGTAAAAAAGCAGTTAAAAACAAACACTAAAGACAAAAAGAATGACAATTTACCTAAAACTTAGTCCAAAAATGAAAAAGAAAACATTATACACCTCAATAAAATATCATCACCTGAAAAGAAAAGTGATCAGTTAGCATTTTCGGGGGATATATTTGATGGTCTTTTTCGTTCGAGAGATACATTTGATGAAAAATCATGCACATCAACTAGTGAGTTTTCCCCTGATATTTTTTTTTACATAACAACGCAAGTTTGAAAAAGAACAAGCTCTTCAAGATTCTGATCTGCAAGAAATACCTCTAAATCAATTAGGTATTATCGACTAAGAAAATTATGGAAATAGTTCATCTGATTTAAATAAATCTCCAATCAAAATCAGTAGTAGTAATGAAAGTGGACAGTCGACAAAAAGTTTTTCTCTTTTGAATCGATCATTTTGTTCAGATGATAATACACAAGATGGATTTTCAGTTACTGATTTTCCGTTAGATTTGTTAAGTGGGACGGCTTGGCAAAATACCCTTGCCACATTCCAAGACACATTGGAATTCGTGGTAATGAGGAGGCAGATAAAGCTGCCAAAGATGCATTATCACTTGAGGTTTTTCCCTTTGAAGTACCTTTTAGCGATTTTAAACTTTTAATTAATGTGTTTATCCTGAATATCTGGAAAAAATGTTGGAATGAGTTTGCTAACCAACATAACAAAGTTGGTTTTATTCAACAAGATTTAGGTGATTGGTTACCAGGTTATAGATCAAACCGTCGAGAAGAACTAATTTTGACTCGCCTACGCCTACACGCTTTGCATTTGAGTACACATGCAAAACTTTTGGACCCTTTCAAGAACATTTTTGTTTTGAATGCAGAGATGATGGCTAGGCTAACTCTACCAAAGATTCCTGTTAGCAACAAATATTCTTGTAGTCTACTTTCAACATAATTGCAGTTATTTTATAGTGGATAACACACCTAGTGATGGATTCCCTAGACAAATAAAACCCAATTATACTATCTGTGTCACAAGTTGCTCATCCCACTTATGTGTACTATACTTTACCCCTTGGCGGAAGATATTTCAAATGTCTCGAGCCATAACATCTTCTTTTTTTCAATGTCTAATTAAAGATGACTATGGTTGATCTTTTGATCCCTAAGGTAGGTGACCATCTCTTAACAGGTTGAGCTACTGAGCTTGAGGAATAAATCTGGTTGTCAAAATTATTCAAGCATGAAATGTAAAAGCATACATACCGTGCAGTTCAATGCTGGTCTGTTATTAATTACTACCTCGTATATGCTAGGCACAGCTGAAGTTACCATATCACATGGTGATCTGGTATAAAAAATAAGTTATGTATAAATAAAGTTTTAAAAGACACTAGATTGTCTGTGATAAGAATTGACAGAGTAAATCTGTCAAATGTCACTATTTCCGTGAGGTTATCTATTGTGGCACTGTAGTAAAATCCCTGGTCTATAAATTTAAAATTAAATGTGTAAATGTCCCTATCACAACTGTCCCTTAACGTGAAGTTTGATCTGCAGCTTACTACGCCAAAAAGAATGATAAATATTATCGCGTAAGTCTCAATCTTGACTCCCTCCATTTTTTACGTTCTTCAGTGCAATGAATAATCATTGTTTTATGATTGGCTAAAAGATCACGACTGATAGATGACTTCGGTTGAAACTAAGGTAGAGCTTTTTAATAAGTTGGTCAAATGGGACTCTTAAAAGTATCAGTTTATTTTTTATCGTAACTAGGTGATAACTTTTGTCTAATATTTTTATAACACTCGGAATGCATAGTAAAGCGAATATCGCTAACATGATATATAAAACAATCCTTAATGGTATCGGAATACTTGATTAGTCTTTCACGCAACAGACAAAAATATTTCGACACGTGTTATTCTGATTAAAGACACATGGTTGCAACCAAATTCTCCGTCTTTGTCTATACATTGTTCAATACCCTCAGGAAGGGATTTTAAACAAATGTCACAAATCCTATACTCTGCATCATTAAACTCGTCCGACTTTTTGGCGGTTAATATTCATTTGTAAGAATGGATACTTTCATCGTCTGAAACCTTTAAAGGTCGATAGTATGCGTTATGGTAATAAGTTATTTAAAGGATAGGCAGTAACTTTGAATTTCCCCAGTGTCCCTCTTAAAAACGTGTTTATTAAATCATAAAAAACGACGAAAGTTAAAGATTATTAATTTACGCAAACCATCTATGGCGGTCGAGCTTAAATCTTATAAAATCGCACAAATCTCTCATTAACCCATCACACATAAAGAAATCGAGGGCTAGTATTAAAATTTCCGGGCGTAATTCCTGGAAAAAATTATCGATTGTAACAAAAGGGTTCCTAGTGAAATTAAAAACATCACTGCGAACATGAATGAATGAATGAATAGTGTTTTACGGCCCGTCGACAGCTAAGGTCATGTTGGGCGCAAAATATTTTAAAAAATAAATAATTGGTAAACGACGTCAAGGATATATTAAAACTAAACTAGACAAAACCATTATAAAACAATTCATGGTAAATGGGATAATACAAATCAATCTAAGTTGTAAAAATGTAAAGAAGCATTTCAAGTCTAAAATGAAATTACGATCAAAAGATCACTCAAAATAACTTTAAAAATTCACATAAACGCTTTATAATCTAAGAATAATTTAAATGGGTAGAATAAATTGTAAAATTTTAAGAAAAGTTTTGACTTTGAGAACTAAGAAGAAAAATAGTCAATATAACCTAAAATTAGATTTTGCTATATAAATTTATTGACTTCAGAAAGTCAAATATTAGTTCAAATTTTACAGACTCGAACAACTGCCTCATACTATTAACTTTAAAATATCTGTCTCTAATAAAAGAAAAATCAATACAATCAATAAAAATATGTTTCATAGTAAGAGGAGCGTTACATGGAATGCACATTGGCATCTCTTCGCCCTTTAAAATATATGAATGTGTTAGATGTGTATGGCCAATGCGCAACCGAGTCAAGATAAGCTCTTCGCGACGGTTTGACCTGTAACCAGGTAACCAATCGCTGAGGTCCTGTCGAACAGAATATAGCTTATTATTTTGGTTCGTTGGATCATTCCAACATTTACTCCAGACATCATGAATAAAACTATTAATAAGGGGTTTAAAATCAGTAAAAGGTACTTCAAAGGGTAAAATTTCAAGTGATAATGAATCCTTGGCAGCTTTATCTGCCTCTTCATTACCACGAATACCAATATGGCTTGGAAGCCAACAGAAAACGAGATCAACATCATTAAGCTTAGCTATTTTATCAAGTAGCCTTACAATAAGGGGATTGTCAATTTTTTCGTGCTCAATCGCTTGCATGCTTGACATAGAGTCAGTAAAAATGATATAGCGAGAGAGACGTTCTGCGATCATATGATCGAGTGCGAGATCGATGGCCTTAAGCTCGGCTGAAAAAATAGAAGAGTTATTGGGAAGGCGGAATTGATATTTTTCGCCATCTAAAATAGTGGCTGAGGCAACTTTTTCGGCATCTTTTGAACCGTCAGTGTATATTTCTTCGTAAGATGTGTATTTTTCTTTGACTTCCAAGAATTTGGTTTTAAAAATAGATGGATCTGTTGTATCCTTTTTGCTTGAAGCAAGATCATAAAGAAACGTGGGACTTTTATATGTCCACAAAGGAACATCAGGAACAATATGTTCTGCCACGTCCTCTAGGTCAAAATCTAGAGAGCTTACATCGGCTTCACAGCGCAAACTAAAAGGAAGAATAGGGTTCTTTTTCTTTTCAAAAGCCTCTCTATATTTAGGTTCAAACACAACTTTATGGGTAGGATTATCCGGATTTGATTTTAATTTTAAATAAAATTGCATGGAAAGCTTCTTCCTGCGTAAATTTAAGGAAGGCTCATTTGCTTCTGTATAAACACTGTTAATTGGTGATGTTCTAAATGCACCCAACGCCAAGCGCAATCCCTGATTATGAATAGTATCAAGTTTGCGAAGGTATGAAGGGCGCGCAGAACCATAAACAACACAGCCATAATCTAGCTTTGATCTAACAAGTGCCCTATAAAGGCGCAATAGAACCTTTTTATCGGCTCCCCAATCCATACTGGATACAACACGTAAAAGATTAAGTGCCTTTAGGCATTTATTTCTCAAATTATCAATATGTGGAATAAATGACAGTTTAGAATCAAAAAGGAGTCCTAAGAACTTAAATTCTTTGACAACTTCAATCGGTACTCCATCCAACTTTAAGTCAGGATCAAGATGCATTTTTCTCGATTGACAAAAATGCATACATTTAGTTTTTGTCTTTGAAAACTTGAAACCGTTTTCATTGGACCATTTTGAAAGATTGTTCAAGACTTGTTGCAATTGTCTTTCAATTGTATACATTTGTTTTGATCTGTAGCAGATACAAAAATCGTCAACGTAGAGAAAACATTCCACACCAGGGCAAACGGTTTTAACAATGTTGTTTATTTTGACACTAAATAGTGTAACCGATAAAATACTCCCCTGGGGAACACCCATTTCTTGTTCATGGGGATCAGATAAAGTATCTCCAACACGGACTCTAAACTGACGTTCATCCAAAAAAGCTGAGATGAAAAAGGCAAGGCGACCTCGAATACCGAAATCATAGAGGTCGTTCATAATTCCATACTTCCAAGTGGTGTCATAAGCACTTTCGAGATCGAAAAAGACAGAAACAACGTGTTCCTTCTTTATAAAGGCTTCTCGAATAAATGTCTCATAGCGAACAAGATGATCAAGAGTGCTTCTCTGTTTACGAAAGCCACTTTGGACTTGCGTAATAAGGTGGTTCTTTTCAAGAAACCAAACAAGACGATCATTAACCATTCTTTCCATGGTTTTACAGATGCAACTGGTTAAAGCAATAGGGCGGTAATTTGAAGGGTTTGTGGAATCTTTACCTGGTTTAGGTATTGGAATAACGATAGCTTCCCGCCAAGAGGCTGGAATGCTTCCCGTCTTCCATACCTGATTATAAATTTGGAGTAAGCAATGAAGGGAACGAGATGGCAAACGTTTGAGGAATTGATAATGAATAGCATCTGATCCGACAGCAGTGTCGTGACACTTTTTTAAAGCTTTTTTCAATTCCTTAACGGAAAAGTCTCTATTATAATGTTCCAGATTTCTGGAACTGAAATTAAGTTTAGACTTTTCTTTTTCACCTTGAAACTTCTGAAACGCAGGTGAGTAATTAGTAGAGGAAGACTTCTTGGCAAACGTGTCTGCCAAGACATTAGCAATGTCATGTTTTGAAGAAACTGTGTTATCGTCATCCGTTTTAAGATGACCGACATTAAGTGATGTATTCTTCCCACTAATTTTACGTATCATGTCCCAAGTCTTTTTGACAGATGATCTAGAGTTTAATCTAGAGACATACTGTCTCCAAGACGAACGCTTACTTTGTTTAATAGTACGACGTGCTTTCGCACGTGCAATTTTAAATTTGTAAAGATTCTCCTTTGAAGGCCTTAAGCCAAATGCTCTAAGAGCACGTTTTCTTTCAGCTACAGCCTTTTTGCAATCGTCATTGAACCATGGCTTGTTTGGATTCTTTGGGTCAGGCGATGTTTGTGGAATACTTTTTTCTGCAGCAGTATAAAGTAAAGTTGTAAACAGATCTGCAGAGTTTTCACAGTCATCAAAGGCTTCTGGATTTATCGACTGTTCACATGTGGTTCTAAAAAGTTCCCAATTAGCTTTATGGAGTTTCCAACGCCTAGGGCGCTTCTGAACAGATGGTCCCAATTCGGAGATCCGAAGAGGGAAATGGTCACTACCATGAAGGTCGGAAAGAACTTTCCATGAAAAATCAGGAAAAATATCAGGACTGCAAATAGTCAAATCCAGTGAAGAGTAATTTCCTGTTGCAGGATGAAGATAAGTTTTAGATTTATCATTCAATAAAACAAGATCATGTCTAGTTACAAAATCCTCAACAGTACGACCTTTGTCGTCTGTATTGGAGAATCCCCATAATTTATGGTGAGAATTGAAATCTCCCATAAGAATAAAAGGGTGTGGTAGCTGGTCAACAATATGATCCAGTTTTACGCCATCAACGGGGGAACTAGGAGGAAGATAGACAGAGCACAGTGTAATAGTTTTATTGAGGGATACACTCACAGCCACTGCTTGTAGAGAAGTATCTAAACTAACATGACGGTGAGGGATATTATTATTTACAATAATTCCCACACCACCAGACGCTTTCTCGCGATCTGTAAAGTTAGTGAAATAGCAAGAGTGATATTTCAGAGAAAACTTATCTGTGTCTTTAAGAAACGTTTCTTGTATACATACTGCAGCTGGTTTTTGTTTGTTAATTAGAAGATTAAGTTCTTCAAAATTAACCTTGATGCTGCGACAATTCCATTGTATAATGTTATTCGCCATTATGGAGGTTAGAGTTAAAATAATACCACTTAATAATGGAAGTGAGAGACTACCCATTATTTAACTGCTGTTGGGTTGATTTTGTTAGCACCTTGCCTTATTGCATCTGTTTGCTTTTGGTTTGAATTAAGGGAGGTTGAAGGAGGAGGAGCAGGTTTCGAATCCGAAACCTGGTGTACGTCCATATCCTCCTCGTCATCTGAATCGCTTAACTGTTGGAAGCGATTACCTGTTTTAACTGGAGGAGGAGAGACCTTCTCCAGATTAATGCGAGTCCGTCTCTGTTGAACAGACTCTGAAGGGTTTTTACTTGAAGATTTTACTTTTGCAGACGGTTTATCTTTATTAACATTGGCTTGAGAAGGTACGAGTAACTGGTTTGTTCTTTTCAGGATTGTTTGTATTATTTTCTAAACTTTTATCACTTGATACATTCACCTTAGGCTCTTCACCAGACATGATTTGGTTGATTTTATCTTTTACATCTGGGAACAATTCCGAAAGAATTTTCAACATGCGATCACATGAACTGCATTCCTTTGGCGCCTGATCAGAGTTAGGTTTAGCTTTACTAGCATAACTAGTACCACTTTTCAGCATCTCCTCTCTGGACTCTACAATTTTCCATGCCTCAAAGAAAGAAAGTGATTTTCTGTACTTAATGCTTAAAATTTCTTTTTCTTTTTTAAACTTTGGGCATAATCTTGAGCTTGACGGATGGGCTTGTCCACAGTTAAAACATTTGAAATCATTTTCACAGGTAGCTTCATCATGTTCATCTATATCACCAGTGAAAGAGCATTTTCTACAAACTTTAGTAGTCCTGCAGTTATCCTCATGATGTCCAAATCTCTGGCAATAAAAACAGCGCAGAGGGTTTGGGACATAAACATCCACATTAACTATTTGAAATCCAATTTTAATTTCTTTTGGCAAAGTTGGTTCGTCAAAGGTCAAAATATAAGTATTTGTTCTAGTCGTTTTGCCATCTTTCTTGAACTCCACTCTTCTAACTTGTTTTACACCTTGGGGTCTTAAATTCTTTTCAATTTCATGTATCAAGCAATTATTCAATTCTCTGCATCTGATGACACCTTATGACTGATTCAATTTTTCATGAGGATAGACCTGAACACTCTGATTAAAGAATTTCGATGTTTTAAGTAAGTTATCCGACTGTGCTCTTTTACTAACTTCGACAAGGATTGTTCCGTTTTTCAGGTTTTTAACAGACTTCGGAGTGCCAATAATTGCTCTTATTTGCTTCTCTATTACAAAGGGAGAGAGTTCTGCGACGGGATTGTCATCATCATCGCTTTCAATAATAATAAACTTTGGAAAAGAAGGCATGTTGATATTTTCATCTTCCGAATCCGATAGGTATCGCTTGGTTTTCTTTTGTTGAGCCATAGTGTATGTTGATATTTCATCGGCGATGCTCCAAACCACCCGCCCTCGGAGTCCTACAAGGGGACACCTAACCTGGGGAATTCCATCTCAGGAGAGGTGCCGGGGATACATCGCCGATATACTCGGTGCAAATGGGCTAGATCAAGCAAAAATACGCTGATGAATAATTCAACCAAGCATGAAATAGACATCAGACAGTAAAAATTGTAGATCAAACACCACGTTTACCCGATTGGCCCATGAGCCACCGCCTTCTAAGGCGTGAGTGAAAACATCATTTATTGAAAACGGTGGTTTAGGAAAAAGACAATTGAACAGACAAGTCTTTTGATAAAAACGCCCTAGGGCAAGGCATGACCAGCCGATTGATCAGGTCGGGCCCGCCCGACCTCCCGTTTATCCCAACTCAGGGCCAAAGTGGTGTGTTGCAAAAACAGGGCCTAGCCAATCCCTGAGTTCACTCAACCACCAGGATCCCGTCATCAGGCATTACGGGTCGCAGCCCACGGCAAACAGGCAGGTCCATTTGTTTGGGGTCTTACCATGTACTACATGGACAGCAGCCGACTATTTCTATCCCCCCGCCCAGCTGGGGGCGTAACTGCGAACATCTTTTTCGCAATCTATTCCAACCGTTTCTCGTTTAAAAAAGTTCAAAGTTTCGTCATCCAAGATATAATATCCGTTAGATATACGTCCGTTCCACTGTACAAGATTTTTTCATAAACAAGTCTTTTTATAATCGTATTTTTTCTAAGATGTTTCATCGCGAAGTATTTCAAATTGTTTTTTCATATTTATATAGTCCAATTTTACACTCTTAATTTAAGATTGGTAGGGGTACCATATTAGATAGACATTTTCCCACGACCATTTTATCTGATAAGACGCAGGTGTGTGCTATACATTCACTCATCAATCAAATTCTTATATGACGTTTTTATCTTTACAACAAGAGGTATACATCGTGTCATCTCGAATAAAACACAATGATTAGCTGAGACGCAGGTGTGTTTCGTAAAAAATCACCAATTTATCTTTTATCTGACAGTTTGACCTCAAAGCAGACATTGTGATGTCGGATACAAAGACCACTAGAATGTGGTATTACGCGGGAGTGTCAAAATAGGTAATTTATCATTTTATCTAGCAGTTTGATCTAAATAGGCATAACTCCCCTAACGTTCATTAAAAAGACGACGACACGGTTATTATAAGTTTCGAACAATTAAAAAACATGAGACAAAATGTAGGATGGGAGTTACTACATACCTAACCAATCATATATCAACGTTGTGCTTATAAAAATAGCCCACTTTACAATGCGTGGTAGACACTTGAATAAAAAAGTTCGATATGGATCCTACTTGCGATAGTGAAGGAATTCTTCAAAAAGTGAAAGGACGCTATGGTTATGAGAGGGATGATCGATGGCAAGGCCAAGCATGAGTGCACATTTTTGACTCGAGTAAATGTAGATATCAAAACGGGTTATACGATAAAACGAAAAAGAAATCTATTTCGTTTAAGTGGGCAGACGCCTTAATATTAAAAGACTGCTTGGGACAACTAGAAACCTACGCACATCAAATAGAGGGTGAACAGGTGAGTTTTATATAACTTGTTTTAAGACAATATCAATTTTAAATATGTCGTTTTTTCTAAACTTTATCAAAATATTAACTTTTTTTTTCTTATACAATTTTTCGAAAAACTCTTACACTTTTATAACTTAATTTTAAGTTTATGGGAATGTCCGGAAGTCAGACAGAGGCTTTGTTTGCGGAACACTTTGACGTTAACCCAACATCATCGCACAAGTGACACAGGTGAACCAAACTCTGACTAGCTCTGTATCGCCAAACCCTACCGACACTGAACTTTGTAGCCCATCTTCATCAGTGGTATCTAGATCCTATGTGAACAGAAGTAAGCCCATACAACAAACACGAATCAACAACAGAATTCAACCGTATTAACACATTTTATGTCATAATTAAATAAAGATAGTAGTTTATTGATACGCATCTGCGCAAAGATACAGTTAGTAGTATAATGATACAGGCTTCGGTGAATATCGCTTATCTCAAATATGAACAAGGTGAATTCAGAGATACGGTATATATCGAACAAAAAGCGATTCAGTGTGAAGTTAGTGATTGCGTGACTCTTACAATTAAAAAAAGTGCCATGAAACCTCTATCATGATTAGAAACGCTTCTAAATTTGTTACAATTTCAGGTGAAATATTTAATTTTTATGTGATTCGAAAGAGGGAATTCAATGTCAATCTCGTTTCTCGAAAAACAGTAAAACGAAATGAATCAACACCTGATCTCTATTAAACAATAGAACCATGGTGGTTCTAGATCGCTAACCCGCGTCTCTTTGACTCCTGGGACATCACATAAATTAAATAGGCAGATGTCATAAAGGAGATAATTTCTAAACTGAAACCAACTTCTAATCGGTCACCGCATGTTTCTCTCTTTTCTATACGTTCACAAGAAAATAAATGAGTAGAACTTTCCTTTCCTTGAAAGGCAAGTCAATTTTAATCATTTTGGTAAAAGATTTGTGTAAAAAGGACCAACAGAGCGATTGTAACAGTTAAAAGAAGACACCAATCCCTTCTTTGAAATAGTAACAAAACTCCCAAAATGCAGTTATTTTTCAAAATTTCAGTCGAAGAAATAAACTTATGTTGTTGAAAAATAAGTATGCTTTCACTGCCTTAAAAGTAGCTGACTAGAAATAAGTAAAGAGCACATTATTCAAGACGTTCATTTGCGTAAATGAGGTGAAATTGTTAAATTCACCCCACCCACTTATGTTAATTTTGGAATAAGGGGTACCCATGTTCTCATGCAAGTTAAATTGTATTACCCTAAAAATTTTTCGATGAATTTTTGTTTGACATCTACCAAGAGGATGGGCTATCGGATCTCATCAAACACCGACAACTTTAACATTATAAAGCAATACTTTTCGTGCTTTATATAAGTGACATATTAGAAGTTGGTTTAAGTTTAAATAAGATCAATACCATGGAAGTAGTGTTATTTTGGTGACGCACGAACCTTCCGGGGCCCTTCTTGGAGGCCTGTTCTAAAAATAGACTCCTGCCATGAAAAACTTGTCTAAAAATAAGATCATGACTAGTTCTTAAAAGATTTTAAAAATAGATTTCCCGCCATTACACGAAGACCCTTTTCTAAAAAATAGAATGACGTCCTAATCTAAAAATAGAATGACGACCTTTTCTAAAAAAAAAATCATCAGTAGAATGACCGCCTGCTCTAAAAATAGATTGACGACAACCTTAGTATTCAACAACATTCTAAAAAATTAACAAAAATCCGTCTAAAGATTACCAAGGGAAAACAATTCTTGTGACCTTACGCGTACCAATTTATAAGCTTTGAAATGATATCTCCCTTTAACTATATATTTGTTCATCTCATAAAAAAAGATACAATCGACATGAAGAGCTCATTGTAAAAGTGTTAACATTATGTTTCTATAATTCTTACAATAAAATTGCACCTGAGGTACAGCGCTTTTAGAATATTGGCGTATTGTGCAACTGAGATCATCAATTCATGGATTTCTAGCATTTTAACACAATATTTGAACACCCTCTCTGAGCCTCATCGCTAGCTTCTTCCTTTACCTAGATAAACGTTTATTTCTGATGTTATATAGCTGTAACCCAAGCCTAAGTATATTGGACTGAAGCGTTTCATTTAGTGAACGGCTTTCTGAAAAGGGGGAGAGGCAGAATTATTCAATACCGACCAAAACTTGTTTTCAGATCAAGAATATCTTGTTTCAGGTTTTGCGGTTATATTTAGCATATTTGATAAACAAAACCAACAAAGACTGGAAAACTACTGAATTCTGATTAATCTACTATTATTTCTACTTTTATAGTCTGGCTCGTTGGCCGAGTGGTTAGCGCACTCGACCAGTTACCTGATGGTTGTGGGTTCGAGCCCCACCGGAAGCGGGTAGTGTATTTGGGCAGTACACTTTACAGACAAGGCCCCAGTCCACCCAGCTGTAAAAATAGGTAGCAGTGGTTAAAAATCATTGCCTCTCTCTCTATGTGCAGGATAAGATCTGGAATGAGTAAGGACCACGATGGAAATAAGAGTCATTCGACCCTTTATCGTGTTATCCTCGAGTGGAAAAAAGAAACAATTTCTTCATTCCAAAAATCGCAATGGAGATCCAAGCATGTTTGGTGATGCTTGAAGATATGTTAAACTGGTTTACATTTTATATGATTAATCATAAGTCAGAGGATACATTTGTTTTATGTTCACACCAATTGTTTAAGATGACGGGATATTAGAAACACCATTTAAAGACCAAGACGGTTTAACCCACCAAGAAAAGTTGTGCTCTACCATAGAATATACAAAGCAGATGTTCAATAATGTAGCGCAAAACTTGCATATAAGGGGGACGCCAGAAACTTTTAAATTTAATGTAGATCATACAGGAGCTTCTGGCGATGCAACTGAAAACACTAATACAACGCTTGCTTGTATCCGTAGCACCACAAAGTGACAGCTACACTGATAGTAGTTCATCACCGCCATCTTCACAACTTCCGGGTTCAGCAAACCTTTAACGGTGCAGATTGACTCACATGACGATTTTAACGATAAAAGAGAAACCACCATCAAGCAGAAATTATCAAATAAAAGAAAATTGAAACTAATTTTATATTCAAAAACTATATATTATTAGTAAACGTGTCATTATAACATAATCAATATAAGGTAGAACATATAAGGAAACAACCTATTTTCACAACATGCTCTATAATACTTACAAAATATTTAGCACCAAACTTATGATATGATGGACTACCGTCTACATATTCTTAGTTTCAACTTTTGAATTCCATTGTATAATGTTATTCGCCATTATGGTGGTTAATGCAAAAAATAATACCACTTATAAATGGATGTAAGAAATTACCCATTATTTTACTGTTGTTAAATTGAATGTGTTCACATCTTGCCTTATCGCATCAGCTTTTTGATTTGATGGTGTTGGGTTTGAAGGAGGAGCGGGTACGTCCATCTCCTCCTCTTCATCTGATTCGCTTAATTCAGTGAAGCGATTTTCTGTTGGAACTGGAGGAGGGGAAACCTTCTCCAGATTAATGCGAGTCCTTCTCTGACTAACGGACTCTGAGACTGATTATATTTCTCTTTCTTAGACGGTTTAATGATACCTTTGTTTACACTACTTTATTTTGTGTAGGAGCATGTGCTTTCTTTTCAGACTCAGGGGTTTTTCTATCATCGGTCCTCGGAGGTTCTGTGCTATTCAAGGGCGTTTCCCAAGCTTATTCTTGGTCAAGCTTACTACGCACTTCAGGACACATTTCAGTGAGTATTTTTAGCATTCGTTCACAGGTTGTACATTCTTTTGATTTTGGGGTTGGGTATAACTTTTGGCATCATCTCTGGTTTCAACTATTTTCCTTGCTTCAAAAAAGGAAACAGATTGCCTAAATTTTTCATTTGATATTTCTTTTTCTTTTTGGAATTTAGGGCATAATCTTGAATTAGCAGGGTGTGCCATTCCACAATTGATATGCTCATCAATATCCCCTTCAAAGCCACATTTTCTACAGATTTTAGTCCTTCTACAATTATCCTCGTGATGCCCAAACTTCTGGCAGTTGAAACAGCGCAGAGGGTTGGGAACAAACACATCTACTTTAACAATTTGAAAACCCACTTTAATATTCTTTGGTAGAGAGGGCTCATTAAAAGTAAGAATATAAGTGTTTGTTTTTGTTTTCTTGCCATCCTTCATAAATTCAACCCTTTTAACTGCTGTTACACCCTGCGGTTTTAAGTTTGTCTCAATTTCGTATATCAGACAAGACGACAATTCCCTGCACCGAATGACACCCTTAGAACTATATAACTTCCCATGTGCATATACTTTAACTCTATGATTGTGAACAATATAGTCATTTTCAGAAGATTGTCAGCTTGAGCCCTTTTTGTAATTTCAATTAATATATTTCCTTTTTTTGCAATTTTCAACTGATTTCGGCGTTCAAATTATTGCCCTTATCTGCTTTTCTATTATAAAGGGTGAAAGGTCTGCTATTTCCATATCTGGGTCATCACTTTCGACCCTTATGAACTTTGGAAAAGGCGGTTGATTAATGCTCTCATCCTCCGAGTCTGAAAGAACCCTCTTTTTTTTGGCTGATGCCATAAAAATTTGAGTTTATTCAGCGGCGATGCTCCAAACCACCCGCCCTCGGAGTCCTACTAATGGGGACATCTAACCTGGGGAATTCCATCTCAGGAGAGGTGCCGGGGATACATCGCCGATATACTCGGTGCAAAATGGCTAGATCAAGCAATACAAACATCCGATAATTAATTCACCCAAGCATGAAGAAATAACGGAAAGCAAGATTGTCGATCAAACAGCATGACCCGATTGGCCCATGAGCCACCGCCTTCTCAGGCATGTGAAAAAATAAGTTATTCAAATGAAAACGACGGTTTGTTGATAAAGGGTTCATTTAAACGCCCTAGGGCAAGACATGACCAGCCGATTGATCGGGTGGGGCCCGCCCGACCTCCCGTTCATCCCAACTCAGGGCCAAAGTGGTGTGTTGCAAACACAGGGCCTAGGCAATCCCTGAGGTCACTCAACCACCAGGATCCCGTCATCAGGCATTACGGGTCGCAGCCCACGGCAAACAGGCAGGTCCATTTGTTTGGGGTCATGCCATGTACTACATGGACAACAGCAAACTATTTCTTTCCCCCCGCCCAGCTAGGGGCGTGTTCTTATCAAGACCCTGAGGTCACATTTGGGCTCCACCTGGGTGCACCCCTTTTTAGCTCCATTGGCCAAAGGCCACTGGGCTATTGTCAAGACGTTGTGTCCGTCGTGCGTCCGTCCGTCCTTGCGTAAGGTCGTAAGCTTTTTCCTTGAAAATCTTCTCCTCAGAAACTACTTGATGAAATTGAAACAAACCTCACATGAATGAATCATGGTGACCTTCTTTTAAAGTTATTCAAGAAACTTTGATCCAATGAAAACATGGATTTAAGGGGCGAGATAATTTCCAAATATTTTGAAAAATGAGTTTTATCAGATTCTAATTGATGGATACCAATCAAAATAACATAAATGATGCTTGGGTGACCCTCTATCAGTGTACAAAAATATATTGTGATCGGATGAAAAATATGTATTTGATGGGCGGAGGTCATTTTTCTATATGGTATTTAGTTGAAACTTTGAAATATTTTTTTTAGAATGTAAGTAATGGGTATATACCAAATTTCACTGGAATGTTACTTAAGTGACCCTTTATCAGTCTACCAAAATTTATTGTGATCGGATGAAAAATATGTATTTTATTGGCGAAGGTCATTTCTCAATATGTTATATTTCAGCTTTCATTAAGAAGTTGCCATAATTTGATAGGGGTAGCTTTCAAAAGACCTTTTCAGATGAACTAGCTTGTACCCTATGCTAGAACAACTTGAATATTTTTTGAACGGGATATATGCTACGTTTTTACTTGTGATTTATTAAATAAGTTATCTTTATCATGTTTTTCAAAAACTTCTTATATCTTTTATTAAGTTATCTATGATAAATTGTGAGCTGAAACCTTGATTTCCAAATTGATGAGTGTTATTTTTCAGAAATATGGAAGCCAAATTCGCGAAAACTGAACTCATCAACATAACTCGAGAAATATATGAATGAAAGCTTTTTGCAGTTGTGCTTTGATTCACCAGGAACCAAAGTCATTGGTTAAAGAAGAGCACACAACTTGCACCAGGTCTTACATTTTGGCTGCTTTTTTCGTGGATCGATGTTGTGAAAGATTTTGACAAAAACTGTCGTGATTTGCTTGCAATGATATTCGTGGCGGTACAAGAAATTAACTGCTTTCCTCATTATGGGGTGTGAGTGGTTTAATCTACGCGAGCTAGAAAACTTTACAATGAAAGACACGACAAAAGAAAGAGTGAAAACATTAAGTTTTAGGGGTAATAAGTGTATCTTCTGTACGTACATCACTAAACATGGCTCCAGTAGGTACAAGAGGACCAAGATGGTCCTAGATCGCTGACCCGAGTTGCTTTGACCCCTGGGACATCACATCAGTAAAATAGGCAGATGTCATTAAGGAGATTATGTTTAAAAAGAAAACCAAGTTTCACGAAGTTTGGGCCAATAACAAGAGACTTATCATTTAGTCAATTTTTCTTGAGATCTCTAGAGTGTTAGCAAGAAAACGTCATAAAGGCCCCTTTTCCTGTGATATAGCATAAATCCTTCCCATTTTCAATAGGGTTTATCTTTAAGACCTGGCCAACATTCTGACCAAGTTTCGTGAAGATTAGGCCATATTTGTTACCTCTAGAGTGTGAACAAGAAAATTGTCATTAAGGCCCCTTTTCCTGTGATATGGCATGGATCTTTTTTTAATCTTCAAAAGTGTTTTTATTGTGACTTGGCCAACATTCTGACCAAGTTCCATGAAGATTGGGCCAATTTTTCGGCCTCTAGTGTGTAAACAAGAAAATTGTCAATAAGGCTCCTTTACCCGTGATATGGCTTGTTTCCTTCCCATTCTAAAAGGGTTCATCCTAGTGATCTGGCCAACATTCCGACCAAGTTTCATGAAGATAGGACCGTATTTGTGGTCTCAAGAGTGTAAACAAAAAAATTCAATAAGGCCCCTTTTCCCGTGATTTGGGCATTGATCCTTCTCTTTTTCAATAGGGTTCATCCTTGTGATTAGCATTCTGACAAAGTTTCATGAGGAGTGGATCATATTTCTAGCCACTAGAGTGTAAACACTTCAATTGTTGACTCCGGACGACAGTCATCCAAGGATCATTCTTTTGACGTTTGGTTCAAATCCAACTATGAGTTTCTGAGAGGATTTTTAGAGAAAAAGTTTACGACCGGACGCATGGATGGACGTACGAAGGACACATGGTCATGACAATAGCTCCAGTTACCTTAAGCCAGTGGAGCTAAAATGAGGAGATCGACTAATGCTTTGTAAAGAATCATCCGAAAGCGCGCGTTTTCAATATCAATTCTTGAATATTATCGTTTTTAAGAACTTCAAAGTATAATTCAAATACAGAGATTTCGCATTGTCAAAGTAATAATACCAAATACTGAATACAGTCTTATAAATAGCAATTAATTTTCATGTAAGAAGACCGGCACTTAAATAAGATGATAAAGACTTTATTCGCAATTTTTTTTCAAAGGTTTCCGTTAAAAATTATGGGTATAAGTAAATGGCAGTATGGTGAAAAGATTGCGTTGTGTCAAACTTCTATGAAAGCCCAGGCAACATCAGGGCATGCTATAACACGTTATTTTCTGTTCAAGTTGGAACTTGTTCTACTGTTTTTCGTAGTATTTTAGTGAAGAAAAAAAGCAAATGAAATGATGAACAAAATTATGGATATGTTTGGCTCATCTCATCAGTGGGTACAAACGAACAATTTCTCGTTTATTACATTTTTAAACTAGAAAGCCATGAATGGCTTGAGTCGCTCCACAGGCTTGAAATTCTTGTAAAGCAATAAAAGTTTTGACTAGACTTTTAGATATTTTGGATTCTACTGATGTTGAAAATGATTTTCAAAGTTTCAATTATATAACATATAGAGAAATGACATCCGCCCTTAAAATGCATATTTTCATCTGATCACAATAATCTTTTGTAGACTGATTAAGGGTCACTCAAGGATCATTCCAGTAAAATTTGGTTGATATCCATTGGTTAGATTATGAGAAAATGATATCCAAAGTTTCCACTATGTAACATATAGAGAAATGACCTCTGCCCATAAAATACATACTTTTCATCTGATCACTATAATTTTTGGTAAACTGATAGAGGGTCACTCAAGGACCATTCCAGTGAAATTTGGTTGATATCCATTTGTTAGAATCCGAGAAAATGATTTCCAAAGTTTCCACTATATAACATATAGAGAAATGACCTCCGCCCATAAAATACATAATTTTCATCCGATCACTATAATTTTTGTTAGACTGATAAAGGGTCACTCAAGGACCATTCCAGTGAAATTTGGTTGATATTCATCTCTTACTTTATGAGAATATTATTTTCAAAGTTTCAACTATATAACATATAGAGAAATGACCTCCGCCCATAAAATGCATATTTTCCACACGATCTCAATAATCTTTTGTAGACTGATCAAGGATCACACAAGGATCATTCATGTAAAATTTCATTGGTATCCATCAATTAGAATCTGAGAAAACTCACTTTTTACCATATTTGGAAATTAGCCACGCCCATTAAATCCATGTTTTTCATTGGATCAAAATTTCTTGAACAACTTTGAAAGAGGGTCACCCAAGGATCATTCCTGTGAAGTTTGGTTGAAATTCACCCAGTAGTTTCTGAGGAGAAGATTTTTAAAGAAAAAGTTTACGACCGGACGCACGGACGCACGGACGCACTGACGCACGGACGCACGGACGGACGCACGACGGACACAACGCCATGACAATAGCCCCAGTGGCTTTCAGCCAGTGGAGCTAAAAACGAAAACCAACATTTAACAAGAGGACAATGATGGTCCTAGATCGCTCACCTGGGTCTCGTTGACCCCTGGGACATCACATTAATTAAATCGGCCGATTTTAAAAAAGGAGATCGTTTATACATAGGATCAATACCATAAAATATTTTCAGCCCAGAGCAAGAAGGGTGTGCCTTTTCACTCTTTGATCTTATGTAAAAAAAAAAGGATGCACCCATCATGCGCAGATGAGCTAAAAAGAATGCTCCCGCATGGAGCCCAAATATGACCCCAGGGTCTTGATATGAACAAACTTGGTAGGGGCCCACTAAAAGGATGCTACATACCAAATATGATAGCTGTGCCCTCTGGTTTCAGATTTTTAAAGATTTTCGTTCTTTCATTCTATGTAAAAAGGTTTACCCCCGGGTCGAGCCCAAATATGATCCCAGGGTCTTGATATGAACAAACTTGGTAGAGGTCCACTAGATGATGCTACATACAAAATATGAAGCTGTCTGCCTTCTGGTTTCAGGAAAGAATATTTTTGAAGATTTAATTTTTTTACCCTTCATGCTCAGAAGAGCTAAAAGGGATGCGCCTGGGCTAAGCCAAAATTTGACCCCAGGGTATTGATATGAACAAACTTGGTAGAGGCCCACTACATGATGCTACATACCAAATATGAAAGCTGTCTCCCATCTGATTTCAAAGAAGAAGATTTTTTAAGATTTTCGCTCTTTGATTCTTTGTAAAAAGGGTTGCGCCCGGGCAAAGCCCAAATATGACCCAAGAGTCTTGATAAGAACAAACTTGGTAGAGGTCCACTAGATCATGCTACATACCAAATATGAAAGCTGCCTGCCTTCTGGTTTCAGAGAAGAAGATTTTTGAAAATTTTCAAATTTTAACACTTTTTGTTGAGGGTAAGGAAAAGTTAAGGGTGGATTTAATTTATTTGAACAACTTTGGTAGAGCTTGACCCAAGGAACATCCCTGCCAAGTTTCATCAAGATTGGTTAAGAAGATGTTTAAAGAAATTGTGGACGACGGACGCCGCACGACGCACATCTGACGACGGACATTGTACGATCACAATAGCTCACCTTGAGCACTTTGTGCTCAGGTGAGCTAAAAACAGCAAATGGCGTCATAAAGCAGCGGCTGATAAAAGGAACCAAGAACTAATTCAGGAAATAGACAGATTAAATAAGAAGGTAAAAGACTACTAAACGAGGTTGACTACGAGTTCTACCAACTAAGTCTACACTCCCGCGATAGTACCATAGACACAAGCTTCAAAGAGAGCAGAGATGCCAACACGAGCGTCGGAAACCTTGTGCACATTATTTGAACCGGGTCTAAGATCGCTCACCTGAGTCTCTTTGACCCCCTATCATTTGAACAGGCAGATATTATAAAGGAGATAATTTGTACACCAAACCAAGTTTCAAGAAGTTCTGGCCAGAATTGTGGCCTCTTGAGTTATAACAAAAAAATTACCATTAAGGCTCCTTTCCCTGTGAAATCGCATGGATCCTTTTAATTTTCAAAAGGTATCATCCTTATGACTTGACCAACATTCTAACCAAGTTTCATGAAGATTGGGCCATAGTTATGGCCTCTAGGGCTTAAACACGATAATTGTCATGAAGGCCCCTTTTCCCGTGATATTGCATGGATCCTTCCAATTTTCAATAGGGTTTATCCTTGTGATTTGGCCAACATTTATAGCAGTCTTCATGAAGGTTGGATAATATTTGTGGCAACTAGAGCATAAAAAGAAAATTGTCATAAAGGCCCCTTTTCCTGTGATATAGCATTGACCCTTCAAATTTTTAAAAGGGTTCATCCTTGTGACCTGGCCATCATTCTGACTAAGTTTCATGAAGATTGAGTCATATATGTGGCCTCTAGAGTGTAAAAACTAAGATTGTTGACGCCGGACGACCCACGACTGACTTTCAATGATCACAAAAGCTCACATTGAGCACGATGTTCTCAGGTGAGTTTAAAAACATGCTTGACAGTAAGAGGAGAGTTGCAGGGAGTGCACATTGGCATGTCCTCCCCCTTAAAAAGATAGGAGTGTGTGAGATATGAATGGCCAATGCGCGCAAGCTACAGAATAATAGGGGATATCGACGTTATAAGGAGCCTTCGATACACATAACTATCTCAGGTCAATGTATGAGCCCGAGACAGATTCATGGACAGCACCAAACTAGCCGAGTCACAAGCGAGATCGACATCAACGGTTCCAAAGGTGACACGTAGAGTGCAAATTGTATACCAAAGTAAATCAAATAACTTTAACAGTAGACGATGCTACACCTACTCCGTCATCAACACCAATGAAATTCAGATACCTTAGAGTATCATCCGTCTCCGATAAACCAATTTCGGAGAAAACGGAGGACAGTTGGAAGGAGTCTTTTGTTTTTTGGGACCGTTTACTTACATTTTTGATTACATTCACTTTATTTGCAAGCCCCTCTTCGAAAGCTTTGTGAATACCGGCAAACATATTTTTGAGGGAGGAATTGTGGAAATATACGACTCTGTATGCACATCTGCCGTGCAAAATGTTGAGACTAATTCCGATCAAGTACTAACGGCTTATCCTCTCAATCGATTATCCCAGTAAAGGACAGTAAATTAGTCAGGGATTGTTCTGTAATTCTAGACGCACAGACAGTACCATCTGATATATTTGAAATCAGAGGACCATGATGGTCATAGATCGCTCACCCGAGTCTCTTTTACCCCTAGTACATCACATTAATTAAATAGGCAGATGTCAACAGGGAGATGATTTCAACATAAGATCAATACCATTATATCTTTTCAGCCAAGAGCAAGAAGAATATGCCTTTTCGCTCTTTGGTTCTATGTAAATCAAAGGCCTGAAAGGCCTGAATTGAAGACAGGATTGAACATTAACAATTGGAAACATTCTATTTCTATTTTTCCATTGAGATATTTCGATCTCCATTTCAGGTTATTCTCCTTGCATATGGTCTTACTTAGTAGAAAATTATTTTTACTACAAAAAATATATAAACCTGTTAAGACAACCAACCTTTCAGGCCTTTTCCACGGGACTGCTTTTCTATATCAAGATTCGGGTTGAACTATCCGGTGAACTATCAATTTTGACAAAACTGCCAGAATGACAGATCGTTAAATGAAATCCCGAGCTACAGCATTTATCACCTTGAGTAGAATTCTTTCAAAGTCCACTCCAGAATGTTACAAATAAATCCATTCCAGTTTCCAAAACAGTTTTTGTTATTGTCAGAAAATTGTCGAAAACAAAAGCGGAAACTCAAAACCGGGGTCGCGCATGCGTGGTACTACTGTATAGGCCATTCGGGACACCACTCGGCCAATCTAACGCATTCGTCACAACTCGGCCGATTCCGTAACCTACATTTAGATAGATCTGAGACTTCGGAGATCGCCCGATGATTGCCGAGTGAATATCACGATCACGATCTGTTGCCGTTTACGGAAATGACCGAGTGATGTTCCGAATGCTGTTCTATATGGATAGACAAAACAAACCTAATAATAAAGTAATTTGATAGGCCATCGAAATTTCTCCGTAAATCCAAGTAAAAATTCAAACCTAAGAAATTCCAAGGGTTTACGAGTTTATTCAAATAGCCTTGTGCTATTTTAGTTTTTATCCATTTACACTACGACAGGCCCGGGAGACGGATAAATAAAGCAACCTTAAGGACACACAAACACACAATTTTACGAGAAATAGGGAGTCTAAAATGGGGAACTGAAAATAGCTTGCCAATGCTATGCATAAAAACAGTTGTAGGATGCAATTGAAAATTTGGAGCAATTGCAAAAGATTGCAGCCGAAAACGCCCTAAAACAGCACCACTTACGAATGTAAAACACGTTTCTGCAGGCAACTTCTGCATAGATCACGTGTTCACTCCACTGAGGTCCCGGCCAGAATTTAGGTCAGCACCAAAATTTTACGGTATATTGCTACATGCTACAGTATTGATTATTTTTGCCGCGTTTATATTTATGAATGGGTCTACTTTTTTGAGCGTAATGACACATGTAGGTTTGTTATCAAAATCCGATGGCGACGATCCCTATATTGAAAGACAGGTAAACCTGTCTTCAATAAAAAGGATGCACCCGAGTGGGGCGAAAATGTGACCCCAGGGTCTTGATATGAACAAACTTGGTAGAGGTCCACTAGATGATGCTATATACCAAATATGAACGCTGCCTTGCATCTGGTTTCAGAGAAAAAGATTTTCCTATTTTCACCAATTCTGTTGAGGGTAAAGCTGCCTGCCTTCTGGTTTCAGAGAAGAAGATTTTTGAAAACTTTGAAATTTTAACACTTTTTGTTTAGGGTAAAGGGAAAGTTGAGAGTGGATTTCATTTATTTGAACAACTTTGGTAGAGCTTGACCCAAGAAACATTCCTGTCAAGTTTCATAAAGATAGGCCCGCCGGTAAGATGTGTAAAAAAATTGTGGACGACGCTCGACGGACATTGTACGATCACAAAAGCTCACCTTGAGCACTTCGTGCTCAGATGAGCTAAAAAAGGGTTGCGCCCGGCCCGAGCCCAAATGTAACCCCAGGGTCTTGATTTGAACAATCTTGGTAGAGGTCCACTAGATGATGCTACATACCAAATATGACAGCTATCTGCCTTCTGGTTTCTGATTAGATTTTTTGAAGATTTGCCTATTTTCACCCTTTTTGTAAAGGGTAAAGGGAATGTTTAGGCAGGATTTCATTTATTTGAACAACTGTGGTAGAGCTTGACCCAAGGAACATCCCTACCAAGCTTCATCGAGAATGGCCCTCTGGTTAAGGAGAAGATGTTAAAAGAAATTGTGGACGACTGACGACGCACATTGCCCGATCCATTAGCTCACCTTGAGCACTTGTTACATTCGAAATCAACAAGGACTTCTCCCGTGTACCAAACGTTCGAAGAAACGCCAGAGGGTATGCAGCGGCTTTTTTAAAGGATACTTAACGGTGAGTTTGCCGCTCGCCACGAATGAAAAATTATCTGACCTCTAGATATGCTTTCTAAAGTATTTTATAGTTACACGACCAAAAATGTCACCCATCGCCTTGTTATTATTTATAGGTTTATTATTTCGAAAGGTATTGAAGACAGAATTTGGACATAGGCATTTAATCCCCGAACAGATTCTACCTTTGAAGAGTACTTACGTCAACGGGTTAAAAATACTTTGATGAGGAGAGAGAAATCTAGAATGGAAAAGTTTGCCAAGTTACAGTCATCGAGAGTCGAAAATCCTAATTGTTATTGTGTGTGTATAATATAAATGGATAAATCTTAAATTTATCTCAGACTAAACATTTAAAAGTGATCCAATCTGTATGTAAATAATCGAAGTTAGTTCGTATTTAGTTATTGATTATTAACTACAGACCATTGACTTTCATTTTTATTTGATCTGTGATAGCTTTTTTTTTTTTTTTCGTTTTGCATCACTTAAGAAAATAGATAATTTTCTATTAAATATCATCTATTTATTATATATAAAATAATATATAATTATATATATATATATATATTAGTAATTAGAAAAACACATTCTTTTAGCTGTATGACTGATATGATTCAATAGTGGAGTTCAGGATAGCGTTTGGAGAGACGTTTTACTATCCCAGAAATCGCATAACCTTTGCTTGCATCTAAGTGATATATGAATAATGATCCCATGTCAACCTAATATTGTATGAAACATTGTTTGATAAATGATCTACTTCAGTCATACATAATCAGCATCTAATCACAATATTTTTGGAGACTGCTGAAGGATCTCTTAAGAATCAATCAAGTAAAATTTTGTAAAATCCATCGGTTAGATACTGAGAAAATGATTTCCAAAGATTGCATTATATAACAAATAGAGATAGGACCTCCGCCCATTCAATACATATTCTTCATCTGATTACAATATATTTTTACAGACCTGTAGGAGATCACTAAATAATCATTCCAGTGAAAGTTGGTTAAAATCTTAAGTGACTGCGTAAAGATGACGTAAATAAGCTAGCGAAACAAGCCAAGCAGTAAAATATATAGCGCGTTAGGTTGTTTATTATTCTTTATTCATTTTTTAATTGATGAAGCTGTTGAAATCTTAACTTCGAACTCTACTTCTCTTCCTTCTCTTTTGATCTTGAGATCATAACGCACCCCTTCGCTGTCGTAATGATTAAATAAGAAAAATATACGTCAAACGTTCAACCGGAAGTAGGTCAAAAGCGATTGTAGGTCAAAAGCCTACTGGAGCAAAACCTAAGCAGACAAACGTCCACTGGCCATAAGCCCACCCCATATGGCACACTTTGCCACTCGATATACATTTTGATATTGTAACAAGATTTTGATTTTTTTAATAATATGAACATTGCATATAAGCACTTTCTTAATCCTTTATTTCGTGATAATTACTTAATCTTGTACTCATTGTATTTAATAATGGTTGACACCTCTTTCTGTTCCCATTTTGTCTGCAATCTGCTTTTATTCATATTCAATTTTACATTCTGTATCTGTATTGTTACGGCGCAGGACCACTTCTGGTATGATGCGTCGGTCTGGGAGTGTTGGTCGCTAGTCGCGATGCGTGAGAGCTGTTTTGAAGCTCCCTACTGTTTTGGCTTAATAAAATCCCAATAAATCAATTCATGATTCAAATGTAATCAGTCACAATATTTATTAAATACCTTTGAATAAAACAGATGTTTCTCAAAAACAAAAAAAGGCGTTTTTAAATTGATTAAATTGAATTATTATTCAAATGAATAATTAATATTAGAAATGGGCTTTTGTCCTATGTTCTGTGGGCTTTTGTTCAGAAGGGTTTTGGGTTTTCCACTGGGATTCTGTCCCTGACCGTACCCCGTCAATAACATAGCAGAAGAGTGCAGTGAACTGCTTTTGTAATCACACAATTTGGTAGATACCTTGGTTAAAATGACATTAATCGTTAAGCTGAAACTCCTACAGAAGAAAAAAATAGGGATTCTTTTTTTAGTTTTGATCAAGTTATTATCCTCTCAACTGATCTAAAGCGATTCAACCTTGACCTATTTTCACCTTATCATAAGTTTGCGCTCTATTTGATACTCTTAGCACAAATAAAGAGATATTGTACCAACGAGTTATGTAAAGTGTAATAATTAAGCATTGAAATTGACGATTGTAACAAGTTAGGAAAATTTCAACGACCTGCATTTTCCTCCGCTAGCAGTTATATTTCATTCGAACAAAGAGGTTTCTGTCCATTGAAGTCAGCAATCACTTTCATGTTATATACTAGTCAAAACTTCTAACCGGCCACTTTAAAAACAAAGATATTTTTTTCTGTGGTGTTTGGATTTTCGTGAAATTTGCTATGTGAATTTTTAAGCAACTTTCCAGATGATTTTGGCGAAAATTTACCGTTATTTCATTGATTTTAAAGCGCAACATGAGCAAAGCTCAAAAAGCTCTAAATTTACACAGAGCTCAAAGTATTGTCAATAAAGCAATTTTTGTCTCATGGGTCGTTAGCTGCAACATAGACTAGGAAAAAAACTGAAAATGTTCGACAATTGTGCGCGGCAAATGACCTTAGAAGAAAGTGATAGAGCTTATGTTTGCAGAAAAACGGTTCCTAGAAACAACACCTAAAACACGTTTTTCTTCCAAAATGCATAAAATATAGACTGTTAATTCCCGTTGAGCTACAAAATGTAGGATATGTGAAAAAATCTGTTTGACACATCTTTTTTTTCACACCAGACCATATTTGAGCATAATCGCTAGATAAAATGGTTTGCCGGTTGAATTTAAACACCATTTTACCATGCCTCCTATTCTTCCTGTTTCTCCTGTAGTCAAAGGTCACGCAAAATTGACAATGTTTTCCATTTTTTTTCTTGGTCTGGGTTGCAGCTAACGATTTGCGTACTTTGATTTATTGAAAGTATAATATCCCGAGCTCTATTAAGATTTAGAGCTTTTTGAGCTTTTCCTTTATTACACATCCAAATTTGATAACTATTGGTAAATCATAATCGAAATCCATGTACATTATGCTTTAAAATCCACACATCAAATTTCATCAAAATGTTAGAACTTTTAAAAAAGTTATCGTAATTTTTAAAGTGGCCGGTTAGGACTTTTGGCCAGTATATTTCGTTTGAGCGTGCAGTTGAATTTCATATTTCGCGTTTAAATCAATTCATTAAAGCAACAAACATCAAGAATGTTGTCTATATGGTAAGTACAACTCACAATGTCTTACCTTAGAGAAAACAAAATAGACACACCAGAGGCCATATGATTAGCTGGATTAACCTGAAAATTGGTCAAGTTAGTTGTCTTGATGAAATTTAGGTCAAGTTCTAAGTAAGTTCATAAACATGATCACAAGTTCAACTCTAAGAAAAATCTGGTAGACGCTACCCGTCACTCCTCAAAACTCCTAAGCGACCACTTGCCTTTTTGGTCACATGTTACAAATGCCGCATGGTTTTATCCCGTTTTCGCTAATATAATGCAGCCAATGCATTTGAGAATTTAACAAGAGAAAAATCAATGAAATAATTCAACAAAATATGTTAAAAAATTAAAGGAAAGTAGGAGTACCCTCGATTTCAAAGTTAACATTGGTGGGTGGGATATTTTTGATATTTCTTATTAAGATAAGGATTGTGTACAGAGTTATGGTATTAATTATTATTTCAAGAAGTCCGCAGACGTTGTACCACTGATATCAGTACAAAAAATTGATAGGATTTGTGTTTTTTATGTGTCGAAAAATTCAAATTTCTTTAAAAGTTGTCAAGTTTGTGACTTTTGAATTTGAGGGTACATGCATTTCATTTCGTCTTTAGTACTTACTGATGCACGAATTTACAAAATAATCGGATAGGATGATGGCTAAATGGCCACTCTTTCGAAAAACAAAGTTGACATTTCAAAATAAAGGCGAAACATGTGTGAAAATGGAGAAAGATAAGGTGGCCGCTCAGAACTTTTGATTAGTGTAGAGGAATTACATTTAGCCTTATCATCCTGAAAAATGACTAGAATGATTCTAAGTCGAGATCAAAATTGTCTCAAGTCAGCCCCGCAAACGTCTGTATAGGCACTCGGAATTCTCAGTTCTGAAAGAGAAAAAAAATAGAACATCATGTCTAGAAATAATAAGTTAAAAAGATTCAATTAACAGTAGCCCCCAGCTGGGCGGGGGGTAGAAATAGTCGGCTGCCGCCCATGTAGTCAATGGTAAGACCCCTAACAAATGGGCCCGCCTGTTTGCCGTGGGTGGAGACTCGTAAGGCCGGAAAAGAGGGTCCTGGTAGTTGAGGGAAGCCCAGGGATCTCCAGCTTCTCAACACGCTGCTTTGGCCTCGGCTTCGGCTGAAACGGGAGCCTGGATGGGCCCGGTCTAGGCAATCGGCTGGTCGTTTTAGACTGGGGCATCTACTTTTGTAATATGAAATATTTTGTTGTATTAAAGATGTTCTGTCATGATTCTTATGACACATTACTAAACATTTTGTTGTACCAATTTTTTTTTGAAAACACTTTGGTATAAAACTCATTGTTGTACTAAGTGCAAAGGTTTAAATGCCCGTGTCACTCATATTTTATATTTTAGTAGTATTTTAGTCCTTGTCTATATAGGCTCATGGGCTAAGCGGGTTGAATGGATTTTGTGATTTGGCATCATTTGCACGGCTTGATTCTTTGTTAGGAAATTGTTCGTGCAATCGCTGTCATTCATTTTGTCGTTTCTGCTCGAGTATACTATTCGGGTAGCCCCGACATGGGGGGGCTGGAAACCCGCCCTTTCATGTCCCCTTGTAGGACTCCGTGGAGGGTGGTGGCCCCGGATAGTGAACACCAACAAAACTAATATGGGGACTCAAACTAAAAAACGAAAAAATGACGAACAAGATATTGTACACGGACCTTCCAACTTCGGACAAGGATTACAATCAATTAACCAAGCATTCTCTCGATTTTTGATCATTGAAGCAGCAGACAAAGACACTAATCTTACTAAACTTTCACCATTTGTTATTGAGAAAGTAATGCAATCGGTAATAGGACAACCAAAATCCCTAAAAAAACTTAAATCTGGTGTACTACTCATTGAAGTAGAGAAACAAGTCCATGCCGAAAACTTGATTAGGATGAAGACCTTTTTTAACATTCCAGTCTCTTGTTCGCCTCATCCAACTCTAAATACATCTAGAGGTGTGATTCGGTGTAGAGACTTGGAGGGGATACCTGAAACTGAAATCATGGAGGAACTTAAGAATCAAAATGTAACCAATGCAAAACGAATTTCTGTTTATAGGGATGGAGTGAAGAAGCAAACAAATACTATCATTCTGACATTTGGCTCTGCTTTTCTTCCAAAAACAATCAAAGTTGGATATTTGAGGGTAAATGTAGATTTATATATCCCGAATCCCCTCCAATGTTACAAATGCTATAAATATGGGCACCACGAGAACAAATGTAGGGAAAAAGTTGATGATCTGTGTAGTCGTTGTGGTGAGGAATGGTACCTCCACCACTACCAGGATTGTACTAATCCAATAAAATGTATTAATTGCGACGGCGAGCACACAGCAACATCAAGAAAATGCCCTGTCTGGAAAAGAGAGAAAGAAATTGTCACTCTTAAGTACAAAGAAAGTCTCTCTTTCCCAGAAGCAAGGAAGATAGTAGAAAATAGAGTCAATTTGAATAACACATATGCCCAGAAAGCTTCAGCTCATCTTAACAAAGATGAATGCCCAAATTGTAAAGATCTATTTCAAAAACTCTGCATATTGTTTCCTGAAAAGAAAGATGAAATCGCTAAACTATTCCCAAATTCTAAAGCCATTTTGCCATCTACATCCTTAAGCAATGAGAAAATACCTCCAACTCCCACAATTTCAAATGTTGAAAAGAATAAGTCTGCTGCTCAATCTCACATCGTTACCGCTGCTCAAAAGTTATCGAATTCAGGAAATGAAAAGTCCTCCGCTCCAAAGAAACCAAGTCCGGAATCTGTCGAGATGGAAAAGGTAATAGAAGAAGATAAAGCAGAAATGATTTTAAGAAAGAAAGCTCAGATTCAGCTTGAAAAGCTTAATCCTCCTGTAATAGTAACTTCTAATCGCTTTGCCGATTTGAGTACTAACGAGGAGGACAATGAAGATGATGTTACAATGGATGACGATTCTAAAGATAGTGATCCTCCAGAACAATGGAGAGATCCTCTCCATGAATCTAAAACACTCAAAACAAACGCATCCTTTGATGTCTCACAATCCAAAACAAGTGAGCATCCGGATGCCATTAGGCAAGGTGCAGGTATTATTAAACTATCTGGTAAAAAATGAATAATTACATACTTCCAACATTACTATGTATTTTTATCCCTTTAACCTTTATAATGGCGAACAACATTTTACAATGGAACTGTCGCAGCATCAAGGCCAATTTTGAAGAACTTAATCTTCTAGTAAACAAACTAAAACCAGTTGCAGTATGTCTACAAGAAACCTTTCTGAGAGATACAGATAAGTTTTCATTAAAATATCATTCTTGCTTCTTTACTAACTTTACAGAACGCGAGAAAGCGTCTGGTGGTGTGGGAATTATTGTGAATAATAATTTCCCCCACCGACATATTAGTTTAAATACTTCTCTACAAGCAGTGGCTGTAAGTGTCTCTCTAAATAAAACAATTACATTGTGTTCTATTTATCTTCCTCCTAGTTCCCCTGTAGATGGTAGAAAGCTTGACGATCTTGTCGACCAATTACCTAAACCTTTCATACTTATGGGAGATTTCAATTCTCATCATAAGTTATGGGGATGTTCCAATACAGACGACAAAGGTCGTACTGTTGAGGATTTTGTAACTAGACATGATCTTGTTTTATTAAATGATAAATCTAAAACTTATCTTCATCCTGCAACTGGAACTTATTCTTCACTGGATTTGACCATTTGTAGTCCCGATATCTTTCCAGATTTTAGATGGAAAGTTATCCCTGACCTTCATGGTAGTGATCATTTTCCAATTCAGGTTTCTGAATTAGGACCATCTGTTCAGGAACGTCCTAGGCGTTGGAAACTCCATAAAGCTAACTGGGATATTTTTAAAACTACTTGTGAGCAATCAATAAATCCAGAAGCCTTTGATGAGTGTGAAGACCCTGCCGAATTATTTACATCTTTACTTTACTCTGCTGCAGAAAAAGCTATTCCACAAACATCACCTGATCCAAAAAAACCCTAACAAGCCATGGTTTAATGAGGATTGCAAAAAGGCCATAGCTGAGCGAAAAAGTGCTCTCAGAGAATTTGGTTTAAGACCTACAAAAGAAAATCTCTACAAATTTAAAATTGCACGAGCGAAAACTCGTAGAACCATAAAACAAAGTAAGCGTTCGTCTTGGAGAAAGTATGTTTCTAGATTAAATTCAAGATCATCTGTCAAAAAGACTTGGGACATGATACGTAAAATCAGTGGGAAAAATTCATCTCTAAGTGTTGGTCATCTCAAAACAGATGATGAGGATACAGTTGCATCAAAACATGACATAGCTAATATCTTGGCAGACACGTTTGCCAAGAAATCTTCCTCTTCAAATTATTCTCCTACGTTTCAGAAATTTAAAGGTGAGAAAGAAAAGTCGAAACTTAATTTTAGTTCCAAAAACTTGGAACACTATAATAGAGACTTTTCCGTTAAAGAGTTGAAGAAAGCTTTGAAAAAGTGTCATGACACTGCCGTAGGTTCTGACAGTATTCATTATCAGTTCCTAAAACGTTTACCATCTCTCTCCCTACACTGTTTACTTGACATTTATAACCAGGTTTGGAAAACGGGAAGCATTCCAGTATCATGGCGGGAAGCTATCGTTATTCCAATACCTAAACCTGGTAAAGATTCCACAAATCCTTCAAATTATCGCCCTATAGCTCTTACTAGTTGCATTTGTAAAAGCATGGAAAGAATGGTTAATGATCGTCTTGTCTGGTTCCTTGAAAAGAACCACCTAATTACGGAAGTCCAAAGTGGATTTCGTAAACAAAGAAGCACTCTTGATCATCTTGTCCGCTTCGAGACTTTTATTCGAGAAGCCTTTGTAAAGAAAGAACACGTTGTTTCTGTGTTTTTTGATCTTGAAAGTGCTTATGATACCACATGGAAGTATGGAATTATGAATGACCTCTATGATTTCGGTATTCGAGGTCGCCTTGCCTATTTCATATCTGCTTTTTTGGATGAGCGCCAGTTTCGAGTCCGTGTAGGAGATACTTTATCTGATCCTCATGAACAAGAAATGGGTGTTCCCCAGGGAAGTATTTTGTCAGTGACGCTTTTCAGTGTCAAAATTAATAATATCGTTAAAACGGTTGTCCCTGGCGTGGAATGCTTTCTGTATGTTGATGATTTCTGTATTTGTTACAGATCAAAACATATGTATACCATTGAAAGACAATTGCAACAAGTCTTGAATAATCTTTCTAAATGGTCCAATGAAAACGGCTTCAAATTTTCCAAGACCAAAACTAAGTGTATGCACTTTTGTCAGTCTAGGAAAATGCATCCTGATCCAGAATTGAAATTAGACGGGGTGCCGATTGAAGTTGTAAAAGAGTTTAAATTTTTAGGTCTCCTCTTCGACTCGAAACTTTCTTTCATCCCACATATTGACAATTTGAAAAATAAGTGCCAAAAAGCACTTAATCTTTTACGTGTTGTATCCAGTATGGACTGGGGAGCTGATAAAAAGGTTTTATTACGCCTTTACAGGACACTTGTCCGATCAAAGTTAGATTATGGCTGCGTTGTTTATGGTTCTGCACGACCTTCATACCTTCGCAAACTTGATACTATTCATAATCAAGGCTTGCGCCTTGCTTTGGGTGCCTTTAGAACATCACCTGTCAATAGTATTTATATCGAAGCTTATGAACCTTCATTGAATCTTAGAAGGAACAAACTCTCATTACAATATTATCTGAAACTAAAATCAAATCCTGAGAATCCGACATACAAAGCTGTTTTTGAACCTAAACACAGACGGGATTTTGTTAAAAAACCAAGTGCAATACCCCCATTTAGTTTACGTTGTGAAGCAGATGTTAACTCTCTAGATTTTGATCTTGAGGACGTGGCAGAACATATCGTTCCTGATGTTCCTTTGTGGACGTCAAAAAGCCCACGTTTCTTTACGAACTTGCTTCTAGCAAAAAGGATACAACCGATCCAACTGTTTTTAAAACAAAGTTTCTAGAAATTAAAGAGAAATACGCATCATATGAAGAGATTTACACAGATGGTTCTAAGAATGAAGAAAAAGTTGCCTCAGCCACCATATTAGAAGGCGAAAAATACCAATTTCGTTTACCGAATAACTCTTCAATCTTCTCAGCTGAGCTTAAGGCGATTAATCTCGCACTCGATCATATCATCGAAGAGCGCTTTTCTCGCTATATTATTTTTACTGACTCTCTGTCAAGTATGCAGGCTATTGAATATGAGAAAACTGACAATCCCCTTGTCGTAAGACTTCTTGACAGTATAGCTCAGCTTATTGATGTTGATCTCGTTTTTTGCTGGATTCCTGGCCACGTTGGTATTCATGGTAATGAAGAGGCAGATAAAGCTGCCAAGGAGGCATTATCACTCGAGATTTTACCCTCTGTAGTACCTTTTACCGATTTTAAACCTTTAATTCATGGTTTCATTCAGGAAGTCTGGAGGAACAGCTGGACTGATCCTTCCAATATTAATAATAAGCTATTTTCTGTCCGACAGGATCTTGGCGATTGGTTGCCTGGTTACAGGTCAAACCGTCGCGAAGAACTTATCCTGACTCGCTTACGCATTGGTCATACTTATCTTTCGCACTCTTACCTTCTAAAAGGAGAAGATATTCCAATGTGCATTCCTTGCAGCTCCCCTCTTACTGTCAGGCATATTTTTATTCATTGTGTAGATTTCTCTTTTACAAGAGTTAGATATTTTAAAGTTGACAGTATGAATGACTTATTTAACCATGTTAAAATTGAGCTGATATTTGATTTCCTGAAGGCCATTAATTTGTATAGTAAAATATGATTTAATGTTCTTCTAAATCCATTTTTCCTTTAGATTTAAAAGTGTTTCTTTGTATTTAAACATTAATATTGAGTGTTCTTTTGAGCACTATTTCTTTTTTAGTTTTGAAAGTATAACTAATTTCTTTATATTTCTACCGTTTACATATTTTTTATTTCACGATTTACAGCGATTTCTTTTATTATGTTATAAATATCTTAGATTTTTGTTATATATGGTCGTCGCCTTTTGATATTTTAAAAGTTTTGCGCCCAACATGACCTTAGATGTCGACGGGCCTTAAAACTCCATCCATTCATTCCATTCATTGAAGGCCATTAATTTGTATAGTAAAATATGATTTTATGTTCTTCTAAATCCATTTTTCCTTTAGATTTAAAAGTGTTTCTTTGTATTTAAACATTAATATTGAGTGTTCTTTTGAGCACTATTTCTTTTTTAGTTTTGAAAGTATAACTAATTTCTTTATATTTCTACCGTTTACATATTTTTTATTTCACGATTTACAGCGATTTCTTTTATTATGTTATAAATATCTTAGATTTTTGTTATATATGGTCGTCGCCTTTTGATATTTTAAAAGTTTTGCGCCCAACATGACCTTAGATGTCGACGGGCCTTAAAAACTACATCCATTCATTCATTCATTCAATTAACAGTAAGATAAATAAAGTTTCCCATTCACAACCCCAGTATTGTTATTTTTCTAAAAAGGAAAAAAACATAAAACAAAATATGTGTCTATATATCAATTACATTCAAAACATTGTGGCCCAAATGTCTTGCAACTTGGACAGAACGTTTGTCTCTATTGAATCTCGGTCAAAGTCAAAAAAGGGTCAAGTGGGGTCAAAATGGGGTCAATGGGTCAAATTTTAGAAAAACCTTGTGTGTACTCAAGAGGCCACATATTTGGTTCAAATGTCTTGAAACTAGTTCCGAATCCTTGTCTCCAAATCTCAGTCAATTAGAAATTGGGTCAAGTGGGGTAAAAAATGGGGTAAAAGGGTCATATTTTAGAAAACCCTTTTGTACACTCTTCAGGCCAGATTTATGGCTCAGTCGTCGTAAAACTTGATTGTCTTCATCAAATCTTGGTCAATTTAGATATTGGGTCGGGTGGGGTCAAAATGGAGTCAAGGGGTCAAATTTTAGGAAAACCTTGTTTGCTAACTAGAGGTCATAACTTTGGCTCATTTTTTTGAAAATTGGTCATAACTCTTATCCCCATGAAATCTAGGTAAGAAGTAAAATTGAAGGTCAAATCTTAGAAAACCATGAGTGCACCATTTTTGGCCAAAAGGATTTGAATCTTTGTCAGAAGAGCCGCCGTCATAGCGCAGTTTGTAGAGCGTCGGACTGCCAATCTAGAGGTCCCGGTTTCGATCGGGCGTTTGTTCCGGGTTCGATCTCCAACGGCGGCACTCTTTCTTTCCGACTATTTGTCTATCATCAATGGGTTAACAATCGTAGTCCTATGTGAGATAGTAGCTGGAGGCAATGAAAGGATGTGATGGTTGTACTGGTCAGAGAAATACCAGGAATTCATTGTTTGGTGCTCCAACCGCCGCGATATATCTGACAGAATGTTGAAAGTGGCGTTAAACTCTATTCAATCAATCAACTAAACCGCATATGGCAGTAAAAATACTCAAAGCAGCTGAAGCCAGCATACACAATTTCGTTCCAAAATTTAATTTCGTATGAAATTTTATACCATGAGATGTTGAAGTGCCTGAATTATATGTTATGAAATTTTATATGATAATACAAATCAACCTGGCATAAAACAGCCATAATATTTGTCTTCATGAAATTTTGCTCCAAATTGAAATTGGTTAAAGTGGGTTAAACCAGTAATTGATTTCAATTAAGTAGTGTTAGCACTTTGCCACATTTGTAAATTATATACATCAGGTGAGCGCTTAAGGGCAAATGACCCTCTTGTTTACTCAAATGTTTTGAAATTCGGTCAGAATGTTTGTCTTTATTAAATCTCAGTACAGTTCAAAAATGGGTTAGTATGGGTCAAATTTAGGAAACTACTTTTTGGACTGAGTAGAGGACATATATTTTTAGCTCACCTGAGCACAAAGTGCTCAAAGGAGCTATTATGATCTATCAATGTCCGGCGTCCGTCTGTTCGTCACGGCGTCAACAATTTCTTTAAACGACATCTCCTAAACTTCTGAGTCAAAATCAACCAAACTTTACAGAAATATTCATTGGGTGGTCCCTTGTAAAAATTGCTAAAATGGAAAGGATTCGTGCCATATCATGGGGAAAGGGGTCTTAATGACAATGTTCTTGTTTATACTCTAGAAGCCACAAATACGGTCCAATCATCATGAAACTTTGTCAGAATATTTGTTAGGTCATGAGGATGAACTCTTTTGAAAATGGAAAGGATCCGTGCCATATTACAGGAAGAGGGGCCTTAATGACAATTTTCTTGTTAATACTCTACTGGCCACAAAGATGGCCTTATCTTCATGAAACTTGGTAAGAATGTTTGTCAGGTCTCAAGGATTAGAGCTATTGAAAGTGGAAAGGATCCATGCCACATAACGGGAAAAGTCTCAATTTTCAAAACGTTGAGCCATGTAACCTGACAAACAACCTGATCAAGTGTGGCACAGCAACACGGCAGTCCAGGTACACAAGATGGGGAGAAAGTAACAAACACCGTGAGTCTGGTGAAAAGTCAAACTACATAATTTATTTACAAGCTACCGACAGAATATCATACAGTGAAACAAGCTATCGACTTATATTCGTAATCTTCACCCAGAATAAGTCTACAAAGTTCTGCCTTCTCGCAGCAGTGCGGGGTTATTTATACTACCTAGGAATACCTAGGTGATTCATACAATTATCATACAAGGTAACAAGGTAACGTGATGCGGAGCCTCGTAACACAATAAGATTTGCGGTGTTTACACCTGTCAAGGCCTACTATGTTACATGCCTCCCCAAGTTATCAATTTTCTACAGGTCGAAATTTCAATGTAAATAAAATCGTAAACATTAATTCCTAATTAAGAATTCTTACAAAGTATCAACAATAACTTGTCAATAGTAAATGAATAAAATAAATTTGTGAAATTTATCAATAAAATTTGTGAAATTAATTGAATAAGAAAATTACAAGTAACTAATACAACATATAAAACAATTCCTGAAGTAAAATGTATCAGTCACGTAATTATATTATCCAAAATACAGGTATCACAGAAATTTAAATCCAAATAATCCAAAGGTAAATCCAGAGTTCAACTTATTTTTTAAATACTGTTTTTGCTAGTGCCGACACAGGAGAGTCTGTTTCTCGACGTTCTTGACGTAGTTGGTCATCGCGCTGGAGGGTAGCCAACATCGCCTGCGTTCGTGGCCCGGGCGTCTCTGTAGATCCAGTAGTGGATTCAACGACGTCGCGCATAGCGACACAAGTATTCGTCGTGTCCATGTCCCCAGGTAATATGTTCCAGACGCGTTGATTACGCCTGACCACGTGCGTCGCTAAACGAAAGCCAAGCTCAGTGGCTAAATGTCCAGCATATCGTGACGGTAGTTGAGGTATCCGTGTCGTGATAACCTCTTCAGCCATTTTGGATATTTCAAACGATAATACTTCCCACTCGGAATTCATGGTGAGTATGAACTAAAATTGCGTCTACTCAGTTCGGCGAACACTTACAGAATGGTCAAAGTTTAAAGTTTCAAAGGTTAGAGAAAAATCCTAAAGTCATTCACCTGTCAGTTTTGTCCTAATTGGATAGGTCGTAAGGTGAAACAACAAGGTTATAAAACACATTCTTCACCACAAAGTACTTTGAGAGTAACCCTGTGGACTTATGATTCATGCCTGTAAACTTTCTGTTAAGGTATAAGGGTACAATGTAGCTTGATTCTGTCGGTAGGTTCCATCCAACACAGGTGCAGTGGACAGTTCACTCCCGTCCGACTCCTTGGATCGGAGTTCAACTACAGTTGGTTCTGCGCCCAGTTGTCTCTTCACACACCTTTTACATAAGCAATCTGGCAGAACATAACTATACTTTCGTTTAATGCAATAATATAATACAACAGAAGTACACACCAGAGAGAGCAAAAGACTGCAAATATACCAAGGGCTAATGCTTTTGTCGTCATTGTCGACTGAATTAATCAAACGTAACTGACGTAATAAATTGTCCAGTGACATGTCATCCATAGAAGTCAATCGTTTTGGTATGTCAATACTTGTCATATTTGGGTATTGATCTTTAAATGGTTTCCAAATAATTGAGTCGGTGAAATTGGTTATTTTCAGATTCATATACTGATCATTGTCTATGCTAGATTTACCAACTATATAGGGTTCATATAACGAAAATAGATTATTCGATGCGATACATCCATTTTCAACTTTAATTATGTCAACAGGCGGCCTTGTCCGTACTTCAGTATGTTGGCCATTACACACCAAAGCAAAGTTCAAGCCGGTCCTTGAGATAACTAGCCATGTAGAATCAAAGAGATGTTTAGCAATAGGTAATCTTTCATGAGATACCTGGGTCACACACGAATTTTGTCTGTTATTATCCGGAGGTAAGAACAAATTATTAAGACACGTGCGAGCTACGTTCACGGGAAATTCTGGACTAATTATAGTACAAAACTTTACATTTTTGCGTCCGCATACCTGAATTTCTTTGTCAGATAACAGATGATAATGCGTTCTAGCCTTGTCAATTAAGAAACCTCTGGCTTCTAACTGGTACGTAGCCAACAGATCATTTTTGCCTGATTTCGGGTCATAATTTACAGTAACAGGTGAAGGAATCGGAATAGAAACAACTTCATATACTTCATAGTTACGATCTAATCTCATGACTGGTATAGAAAGAATAATCATTATTTTTCCGTTTACGAAAACAGTTTCAGTTCTCAGGTATTTGTAGAATTCCCAAACGTTTTCTCTCGGGTCATTAATCAATGACATAAGGTCGGGTAAAGAGTTTTGAATATCTAAAAGCAATCTCTGTAACCGGAGTGGATTTATGATTCGTACAGACAATTTTCCTAGTGAGAGATAATCTAAATCGGATTTTAATTTCAAGAGGAATTCTTTCGCATTTTGAATCGATATTCGAATTTCGTTAATTAATGAAATAAAGAGACTATACGCTTCAATAAAACATCTGTTTTCATTTATTCCTTGGGCCAATTCATGCGTGATATAGTTGACTTTCGCGTCCATTTCACGGATGCTTCCGATGCTTTCAATAATTTACTGTCTGTTTTCGCGTACCAAGACTCGCGATTCGTTTATAATCGTAAGACTTTGTTCAACAACATGTACAATCTGTTTTTGATTTAATGCCAAAGAAGAAACTTGACTACGTATTTCTTTTATGTCTGACTTACTCACAACTCCAAATAACCAAGACATAGCGTCGCCAATAAAAGGTAATAAACTTCGACGATTTCGAGTTTTTCGAGTAAGTAACGTAAGTTGTGACAATTCATTTTCTATATCGTTTTCCAAAGTCTGTAGGTATCGAACTTCTTGCAAAAGACCATTAAACGCGTTTTCAAAAGGTTCATAACCTTCTATTTTCTGAACGTAACGCGGCTTAATGACTTCAAACGCTGTCACTGCTAATTTAAAATCTTATAAAAGACAACACTGTCTCTTACAACAAGTGCTTCAGCAACGAGCGCTGCAGACGAACGTCGCTCAAAATTATTAATGATTAAAATAACTGCCAAAATGCTAAATGCAAGTGCGACGTTGGTCATTTTGTTTCCTAAAATGAACAACATAATAACGATTATCAATTAATCACTTAAGTAATAACTTATAAACTGAATCCTTTAAACAAAGTACAAACCAGAAGGATATCCTAATACTAAACATTAATCAGATTCACGTTCTCTTCGTAAACGAATTCTTTGCCTTAATTCGGCTAAGGGTATGTCTGATTCAGAATCGCTATCTGAACGCTCTTTGCGATATCTATTCTCAAGGAACTTATTATCCTTGACATTAATTACCGTGTCAGAAGATGATTCATTATCCGAGCTGTCGGACGAGACAGGTGGAACAACATAATTACTCGGTCGTAATTGGCGCCCTGCCTTATCTACAGGTATGTCCCAATTTACACTAGCTGGCCTCAAATGTTCCGCGTGTACTTTAGTAGTACTTCCATCTAATTTGTTTTTTATGATGAATGTAACAGGTGATGTTTTTTCAACTATACGATAGTACGCCTGCCATTTGACATCTAATTTATTTTTACGGGCCTGATTCCTATAATAAATAGGATCTCCTACCTGAAATTGTATATCGTTAGCATTTTTGTTTTTGTGTTCATTTCGTTTTTGCTTTGCTTTCTTTCTGTTTTGATGTACAAGCATGAAAGCTTTGTGTTGTTGTTCGAGTGCAATTTTGTGGGGGTCTTCACCTTGATATTTTCTTCTAGGTCGTAAAAGTGTGTCAATTTGTAAAACACACTCTCTATTGTATAACAGGTAAAATGGCGAACACTTAGTTGATTCGTTTATACCAAAACGAATTGCAGCAAGTGTTTGATTTAAAAATGCATCCCATGGAACTTTTTCAACCTGTAATTTCTTTGACATGACATCAACTAATGTCCTAGTTGTCCTGCGCTCAATTAACCCATTACTTTGAGGATGATAGAATGACGTTGTAACATGATGAATATTTAATTCTGCCAAAGTCTCTTCAATAACTTCATTAACATTTTCAGAGCCATTGTCGGAGAGTATCTCTAAAGGTCAAGAATAGCGGGGAAATATTTCATCGATCATAAGATGTGCTACCGTTTGCGCACATTTATCAGGACAAGGGAAAGCTTCTGGATATCCTGAATATAGGTCGATGAAACTAATGATGTACTTATTTCCTGACGGTGTCACGGGGTATGGACCTGATAAATCGACTGCTATCTTGGCCCAAGCGAATGGTGGAGTATCAGTTTCCTGAACCGATGGCCTAGTTTTCTGACTACTGCGCATTTGGCATACTACACAAGTAGTAACATAAGATGTAACATCCTTGAATAAATTAACACAATAATACTTTGACCTTATGCGTCATAAGTCTTATCTATGCCCATGTGTCCTAATGACCTATGATATTCAGAGAGTACATTTTGTTTTAAGTGTTCTGGAATGTAAAGACGGAGAATTGGATCTGTATCAGGATAAGAGATGTAATACAAAATGTTATCTAGTAACAAATGTTTCTTAGATAGTGAAGGCGATAAGGTATCGTTTTGTAACGCTAATTTAATTTATTTTATGTCTTCATCTTTCTCCTGCTCGTTAATCATGTTTAACGGCTCGTAATCACAAGGTTTCTCGACTTTGTCTCGAAACTGGGGTTTACATCTAGCAAAATTCTTTGGCTGAAATTGATTAGAGTTCAGCGCGCTTATCTCATACATCTGCCCACTGACATCTGGGTCATGTAATTGAGAATCATCAGCCTTAAGCGTGTTCGATGGCACACGGCTAAATAGGTCGGCGACCGAATTATCCGAGCCTGCAAGATACTCAATCTTACAGTTATAGCCAGCTATGCTTAATGCCCATAATAGTCGCGGCAATAGTGCAGTTGGTAGCGCGCCGGACTTCTAATCCAGGGGTCTTTATTCGCACGGGTTCGATCCCCAGCCGCGGCACTTATCCTTTCCGACATTTGTCTTCCACCAATGGGTAGATAATCGTAAACCTATGTGGAATAGCAACTGGAGGCTAGGAAAGGGATGTGGTGGTTGTACTGGTGTGAGAAATACCAGGAATCCATCGTTAGGTGCTCCAGTCGTCGCGATATAACTGAAAGATTGTTGAAAGCGACGTAAAACCCCAATTCAAATCAAATTAATGCCCATAACGAAACTTTTTTATTTTGAATCGGAGACTCAAGAAGATGTTTTAAGGGTTTATGATCTGTAAAAAGGAACAAATTCAGCATTATGAAGGTAATGATCTAATTTCTGCAAACTGTAATAAATTGCATATGCTTCTTTTTCAATTGTCGAGCAACGTGTTTGAGTATCACTCAACCTATGTGATAAGTAGTAAATTGGACGTTCCTACGCTTCTCCTTGTTCATAAACTGTTTGTGTGAGACAAGCACCAATGCATTTATCACTTGCATCCGTGTACAACTTATAAGGTAAATTTGTATCAGGAAAACGATGAAGTGGAAGTTCAGATAAAATTTGTTTCAATATTTCAAATGCCGATTGGCAATTTTCATCCCATTTAAACTTAGCATATTTCCGAGTAAGAGCGATAATTGGTTCAGCAATACTAGAAAAATGTGGAACAAATCTACGATAGTAACTACACATGCCTATAAAACTTCTAACTTCACGGACATTTGTGGGAGGTGAAAGAGATTTGATTACATTAACCTTTTTCTCTTCTGACTGGATGCCATTGGCATTGATAATAAATTCAAGATAATTAGTTTCTGTTTTGAGAAACTAAATTTCTTAAGTTTCAAACGCAAACTATGTTGACGTAGGCGATTGAATACCTGTTGAATATGTGCCAAGAGTTCTTCTAAGGTTTGAGAGTATATTAATATATCATCAAGATAGGCGGTGGTAAAGTCACTTAACCCTTCAAGGGCACGATTCATTAACTCTTGAAAGATAGCTGGGGAATTAGTCAGCCCAAAAGGCATGACGTTAAACGAAAATAAACCAGGATGACAGGTGAAGGCTGTCTTATCTTTATCATCTTCATCCATCATGACTTGCCATTAACATGATTTCAGGTCGAGGGAACTAAAGTACTTGGCCTTACCTAAAAAAGCAAGTATGTCATCGATCACGGGGAGAGGTTATGACTTCGTTTTTGTAATCTTATTCAGCTTTCTAAAGTCAACGCAAAAACGTTTTGTCCCATCTTTCTTTTCTACAATTACCACGGGAAAAGACCATGCTGACCTACTTCTGTCAATTATTTTTTGCCTCTAGCATCTCATCAATTGCCTTATCTATAACGTTCTTATTATTTAACTGAGTACGGTATGGTTTAAGACGAATGGGTTCGTGATCACCAGTATCTATTTTTATCCGAACTGTGTCAGTATGACTGAGGTCGGCATCTGTTTTTGCAAATAAGTCCGAATTCTTTTGGAGTAAATAAATGACTTTTGGTTTCAAGTTTGGCGGAATACATATGTTAGCCAAGTCATTAAAGTCAAGTTTATCAGAATATTTATGTAAACTTTTCTTTCTGACATTCCTGCGATAGTTTATTTTATGCTCATTATTTTAGCTGAACTGACTAATTGGACACGCGCAACAGGTGTTCCTGGTTTGAGTGATATAGTCTTATTTGTACTGTTCACTAACATTACAGGTAACCTTCGAGAGTTAGAAAGTTTAGCGACCGAGTTCATCATCAGTAACCCTGGCTTATTGCCAATCTGACCTAGTTCAAAAGGTGAGATTTCATACTCAGCATGCGTGGGCAATTTAATATGTTTTCTAATCTGAAATTGACAAAATATGGGCAGTCTGTGAAGAAATCTTAATTTTATGTTTTAGCCTAGCAACTGAAGCAATATGAATATCTTCCACAAGTGAAATATACGTCCCATTAACCCGAATACAACCAAGGTCATGGTACACACGCACACCTCGTGCTTGAAGCCATTCGAATCCTATAATAATATTTCGATTCAGATTACGAACTACATAAAATTTGTGGCTCATTTTCAAGCCTCCTAACATAAATTCTATTTCAGCAATTCCATCTATATGTAACGGAGTAGTTCCAGCCGTAGTTAAATCTAACTTATTTTTTGTAGCTTAGGTTTGTTTTGTAGAGTATCATATAAGCGACGATGTATCAAGGAAACTTCAGCACCCGAATCTAGTAAAGCACGATATTTTTGCTTTTGGAATTTGATCAAAAGTGAGTTTGGACCCTTTACAACAGAATTTATTTGAATACATTTTCTCTTGGATTTTCCTTCTAGTTTGTTTTCTGTTTTTTCTTCCCACATCGGATTCTACATGTGGAAAGCTTGCGAGTTTAAATTTTGATTTTGCCTTCTTTTATTCGGACATTCCTTAACTTTATGCCCAGGCTGACCACAACCAAAGCATAACAGCCGTCTATTTGGAAACTGCTGATTATGAAACGATGGATTATCCCCAGCAGCATTTACGCTTTCCTTTCTTAATCTACAGTCTTTAATATGGTGACCGATTTTTCTACAAAAATGGCACCTTATCTCTGGTCGTGAATGACTCACTTCCATAGGTGTTTCTTCTCTTTTATTGTTTTGCTGTTGACTTAAACGCAAATTAAACCGTTTTCTTAAATTCTGCTCGCCGGTCGTAATTTGGACTGCCTCACTAAAGCTTACCGGATTATCCCGCATGACTTTCATCTTCATTGAGTCTTCCCAGAGACCATCAATGAAATAACCGATCAAATGTCTTTGTAGCTAGTCCGGTCCGTCGAATGCGTCCTCGGCCAACGCCAAAAGTCGTTCGGCGTAAACCTGTATAGGTTCACCCGATTTCTGTTTAACTCTTCGCAATAACAAAAGTGCGTGTTGTTGGTCAAGTCATGTCGTGGGTTGGACTCAAAATATCGTTTTAGAAAGTCGCTTACTGGTCCCGAACTTGACTGATAAGCAACGTATTTAATGGCGTCATTTGTCACCCCTATTAAAACTCCATACTTTTCAATGGACTTGATCCAAGCCTTGAATAGCTTAGGATCAGATCCATCAAAAGAATTTATTACTTTCGCCACTCCCTGTGTGCCTACTGTTACTGTCAAACTCTTGAGTTAACTCTCGACTGATCGAGCAATATCGACTAGTTCTGCCATATTGATGTAAAAGAATTTGTAAAGTTGACAACTTACCGGTAGAATTTCAAGTTATCCAAGTCACAAATACAGCAACAACCCAGATCCTGCGACACGAGCACCAAAAAGACACGTTATGTGGCACAGCAACACGACAGTCCAGGTACACAAGATGGGGAGAAAGTAACAAACACCGTGAGTCTGGTGAAAAGTCAAACTACATAATTTATTTACAAGCTACCGACAGAATATCATACAGTCAAACAAGCTATCGACTTCTATTCGTAATCTTAACCCAGAATAAGTCTACAAAGTTCTGCCTTCTCGCAGCAGTGCGGGGTTATTTATACTACCTAGGAATACCTAGGTGATTCATACAATTATCATACAAGGTAACGTGATGCGGAGCCTCGTAACACAATAAGATTTGCGGTGTTTACACCTGTCAAGGCCTACTATGTTACACAAGTTTCATGAAAATTGGACCACATATGTGGCCTCTAGAGCGTACACAATAAAATTGTCAATAAGGCCCCTTTTTCCCATGATATTGCGCAGACACTCCGCATTTTCGATAGGCTTCATCATTGGGACCTGACTAACGTTTTCACGCAAATCATATAACATTTGTGGCCCTTAAAGTGTAAACAAGACAATTGTCATCAAGGCCGCTTTTCCCGTGATATAACATGGATCCTTCCCATTATATCCTTGGGACCTTACAAATATTCTGAATAAGTTTCGTGTGAATTGCACCATATTTGTGGCCTCTACAGCGTAAACAAGAAAATCGCATTAAAGCCCTTTCCCCGTGATATGGCATGGATCCTTCCCATTTTCAAAAGGCTTCATCCTCGGGACGTAAAAATATTCTGACAAAGTTTCATGAAGATTGGAAAATTTTTGTGGCCTGTAGGGTGAAAACAAAAAGAAAGTTGTCATAAATGCCCCTTTTCCCGATCTTTCCCATTGTTAAAAGGGTTCATACGTGTGACCTGGCCAACATTCTGATCTAGTTTCATGAAGATTGAGCCAAATTTGTGACTTCTAGAGTGTGAACACAGTCGGAGGCTAGGAAAGGATGTAATGGTAGTACTGGCGTGAGAAATACCAGGAATCAATTGTCCATCCGCCGCCGCGATATAACTGAAATAATTTTGAAAGCGGCGTAAAACCCCATTCAATCAATCAATCTAGAGTGTGAACAAGACGATAGTCATTAAGGCCCATTTTCCCATGATATGGCATTGATCCTTCCCATTTTCAATAGGGTTCATACTTGTGACTTGGTCATTCTTACCACATTTCGTGAAGATTTTGCCATATTTGTGGCCTCTAGAGTGGGGACGATTTTAGCCATATCATGAGAAAGGGGACTTTAATGATGATATTCTTGTTACACTCTAGACCACGAATCTCACTTACGACTTTTGCTTGAAAATTTGATAAATCTTAATTTAGACATAGATTTAAAGATGAGGTCCACCATGGTCCTTTTGTCATAACTTGGCGCACTTTATTTGATACACTCAATAAATATAAATAATGTTATATTTCACTTGTCCCATTTCACTAACGAGTTGTGTAGAGATAAAGCAATTAAATTGAAAACTGTAACCAAAGGCTTCTGTTCATTGAAGAAACCAAGCCGCCCCTTGTCCAATGGGCACCGGTATGATTTAAACAAACAAGGGCTAGGTGGATAAGAAATTTCAGATTTGCTCTGGTCTACGCTTGAAAATATATGAAATCTGCCCTGGTCTACGCTTGGAAAATATGCATTGGTTTCGTCAAAGTTTCATCAAATATAACTGCGTCAATATAATCAGCATGCTCTGGTCCAAACCGCATATGGGTTGCCGTCATATTGCAGTTGGTAGCGCAATCGACTGTCAATCTAGAGGTCCCTGGTTCGATCGCCGACAGCGGTAGAAGTCGACGTGCCATGAAACAATATTCATGAATTAATTCTTTAAGACTATATGTCTCTCACTACCGGGTTAATCGTAGATCTATTTGAGATAGTAGCTAGAGGCAAGGAAAGGATGTGATGGTTGTTCTTGTGAGAGAAATACCAAAAATCTATTGAATGGTGTTTCAGCCGCCACGATATAACTGAAAACATGTAGAAAGCGTCGTGTAACTACATTCAATCAACCAACCAAACCGCATATGGCAGTAAAAAATATTCACAGGAGATGAAGCCAGCATACACAGTATCGTTCCAATTTAATGTCGTATGACATTTTATACCATGAGATGTTGTAGTGCCTAAATTATATGTTCTGATTTATATATAATTTTATTTCACACCTAAACAATTCAGACCAATAACATCGCTTATTTTGCATCACGTGAGAGTGAAATATCTAGATCCATATTGTACAATCAGAATGAGGCTACTGTTCAATACGGATTTTATTCCACAACGAGGCAACCTTTATTGTACGATGAAAGCGAGGCAAGCTATATTGTACGATGAAAGCGAGGCTGCAGTCCCGAATATAGAAATCACATCTTTTCGCAGCCTTTTCAATATATAAAACGCTCTGTTTGGAGGTATTGAAAAAAGTTTGATCTTGAGAAGATTCGTGATTTCTTCATTTGTTACATTGATAAGCAAGTAAAGGAAGAATGCAGGTGACATAGAGGGACACAAAATTGTTGTTGTTTCTTGATTTTAGAATATCATTTGTTCACAGGAAAACGTACATTTCAAGCGACGTGTTGTCAACCTGTTTTATGTTAATTACAAATTACAATCAGTAAGCACTTATCGACTTGACTCATGAAATAAACATTTCACGTGGAATTCTATTTTAAGAACAAACGTGTCTTTCAATTTCGTCATGTTCATAGTTACTTGCATTTGACGCCCTTATCCGGATCATTTTGAATCTATTCCTTTGTCTCTCTCAAATGCCGCAAATTGTTAATTGTGGAACTTTCAGTGTAGATGTCATTTAACATGATCGAGTACAATACTGAATTCATTGGATTCGTACCCTGCAAAACCAGTCTATATTGTGACTCGGCTATCGCCTCGTCAAATATAGACTGGTTCTGCAGGGTACTCATCCAATAGAATTCAGTATTGTACATGATCATGTTAAATAATCTCTTAATATAATTCAAGCTGGCATTAAACAGCCATACAGATAGTTTCAAATACTATTGTTTTCATGGCAACAGAAAGGCCAAAAACTGCTGAAATTCTGAGAATAAAATTCCTCCTTAAGCACTGGGCAATCAAGGTGAAATTTGGCAGGGATATTTCTTGGGTGCATCTCTACTAAAATTGTCAAAAACTAGGTCACAGGATCTAAGAAAAACCTTGAATGCACTCTAGATGCCACATTTTTTGACCAATCAATCTGAAAATTGGTCAGAATTATTGCTTTGATAAATCTGAAACAAATTTGAAAGTTGGCGTGACGAGGTTGGAAAATAGGTCAAAGGATCAAATCTTGGAAAAACCTTGTAGGCAAGGTGAGCGATTTAGGGCCACTATGGCCCTCTTGTTTTTTCCTTAGCATCTTTCGTTATTTGTTTAGCACACAGCATAAAGTGCCCAAGGTTAGCTTTTGTGATCACTCATTGTCCGTCCGTCTGTCCGTCAACAATTTGTATAATCATCTTCTCCTAAGCCACAGAGCCAATCTATCTAAAACTTGGCGGGGATGTTACTTGCGTGAATCTCTTTAAAAGTTGTCAAAATATTCAATTTTATCAAAAACTCTGGTTGCCATGGTTATATTAAGGCCCAAAAAGGCCAAAATCTTAAAACAATCTTCTCCTCCTAAACCACAAGATCAATCATGCTGAATCATGGTAGGGATGTTCCTTTGGTGAAGGAATCAGAAGTTGTTAAAAGATATTTCATCAAAAACATTGGTTTCCATGGTAACGGCAAGTCTGAAAATAGCCAAAAATGGCTGAAAGTATTAGTAAAAATTCTGCTCCTCCCAAACCACTAGGCTAATCAAGTCAGATTGATGCCTCGATAAATCGTGAACGAGTTTGAAAGTTGGCAAATGAGGTTGGAAAAAAGGTCACAAGGTCAAATCTTGGAAAAACATTGGATGCATTCTAGAGGTCACATTTTTGCCCGATCAGCATGGTAACCTTGATATAATCTTCAAAGAGTTTCAAAGTGGGTTGACTGGGGTCAAAAACGAGGTCACTGGGTCAAATCTTAGAAAAACCTTGTGTGCGCTACAAAGGCCACATCTTTTTCCTGATAAACCTGAAAATCTTTGACAAGTTTGAAATTCGGTCAACCGGGGTCAAAAAGCAGGTCGCGGATTCAAATCTTAGAAAATCTTTTAAGTCAACCTGAAAAATGGCATAGAGAATTCTCTACTTGTATATAAGCAACCTCCTAAACCACAAGACCAATCAAACTAAAACTTGGTGGGGATGTTCCTTTGGTGAAGGGATCAGAAGTTATTAAAAGATATTATTTTGATCAAAAACTCTGATTTGCAAGGTAACGGAAAGTCTGGAAAATAGTAAAAAATGGCTGAAAATATTAGTAAAGATTCTTCTCCTCCCAAACCACATGGCTAATCAAGCTGAAACTTTGCAGGGCGAAGCTCTTCTAAAGTTGTTTAAAGAATTTAATTTCACCAAGTCTCTGTTTGCCATAGTAATGGAAAGCCTGAAAAATGGCTAAAATATCCTTGAAAAAATCTTCTCCGCCAAAACTAGGCCAATCAAGCTGAAACTTTTTCAGGGATGATCCTTGAGTGAAGCTTTTCAAAAGTCGTTAACAGTATATTATTTCTTCAAAATGTCTTGTTCCCTTCGTAGAAAAATTCTAAACAAATACCGAAAAGTCCGAAAATCTTCCCCTCCTAAACCACTAGGCCAATCAAGCTGAAACTTTGCAGGGATGATGCTTGGGTGAAGCACATCAAAAAGGATTCTCGAGTTGCATAGAAGTCACAGCTTTCTTTAGCTTAGTTTTAGACATTCTTTCATCATCCTTTTTCTAAATCTACTTTTAAATAGTAGGCGTCGTCGCGATATAACGGAAAGATTTTTGAAAGCGACGTAAAACCCCAATTCAAATCAAATTAAATAGTAGGCAATTCATTTAGGTGATCGATTTAGGGCCACAATGACCCTCTTGTTTTATCTTCGAATTATTCTTTCCTTTTCGTAGACCTATGTGAGATAGCAGCTGGAGGAAAGGAACAGATGTGATGGTTATACTGGTGAGAGAAACACCAAAAATCCATTATTAGGTGCTCCAGCCGGCGCGATATAGCTGAAAAAATATTGAAAGCGGCGTTAAACTCCAATCAATCGATAAGATTCTAATGGATGGATACCAAATTAATTTAAGATGAATGATCCCCGGGCGACCCTTTTTCAGTCTGCCAAAAAATTATTGTGATCGGACGAAAAATATGTATTTTATGGGCGGAGTTCATTTCTCTATATGTTATACGGTGGACACTTTCAAAATCATTTTAGAATTAGAGATATGACTGATGTACAACATTTGCACGTAAAAACTTAACCAAGAATTTTTGATTCTGAAAAAGGTTAAAATTCCACTAATTCAATTTTAGAGTAATAAATCTTTGTCAAGAGGCTGATATCATGGTAACAGAAACATGTGCAAAGTACCAAATCAATAGCTTTAGTAGAAATAGAGATATTACAGAAATACACCATTTGCACGTAAAAACTAAACCAAGATTTTCTAAGTCCGAAAAGGGTTAAAATTCCACTAAATTCAATATCAGTGTAATGAATCTTTGTCTACATGCTGATATTATGGCCACAGAAGCATGTGTAAAGTTTCAAAGCAATAGCTTTTATAGAAACAGAAATATTACAGATAAACAACATTTGCACGTAAAAATTTAACCAAGATTTCTAAGTCCGAAAAGGGTTAAAATTCCACAAAATTCAAAAACTTAACCAAAGCATTACGCCGATGCCGACGCTGACGCCGACGCCGACGCCCGGGTGACTGGAATAGCCCCCCTATTCTTCGAATAGTCGAGCTAAAAAAATAAGAAAGAAAATATATTTGAATATATTTTATAAATCCATAACGAAAAAGACTAGTTCAGGAAGGGAAAATGTTTTAAGAAATTTAAACAAAAACGAAAATCATACTTTTCCGCCTTTTTGGCTGTAAGATCATCCATTTTTGCACTTTTAAACGAAGAGAGGTAAGGCATTAAGTGTGTTTCTGGCATTAATTTGTCTTGAATTCAATTTCTTGAATAATTCTTGAATAATTCTTTTTGCAATGTTTTGGTACACTGAAATGGGAAGATTTATCTCCAGCATACTGGAGAAATTATGAGCACGTTGCAAGACAGGCCTCACTGGTTATCAAAGAAATTCATGAAATCGATACAGAGAAGAAGTGTTGGAAATACATTAAATACACTGTGGAAACAGTAGTTCCAACGGAAGATAAAGGTTCCAGAAGAAATTTCACTATCCGATTGGTGTAGGGTTAAATAAGGCAGCTTTCATTAGCTTGGTTATAACAAACTGTCCGTTTTTAGCTCACACAAGAACGTAGTACTCAAGGTCTCCACTAGGGTTACTTGATGGGCGTCGGCCGTCGTCAACACTTATCTTGTGGACACTCTAAAGGGAAAATTTTCAGCCCCAAAAACCTGAAAATTGGTCAGAATGATTATCTTGATCAAATCTCGGACGATTCGAAATTGGGTCAAGTGGGGTCGACAACTAGGTCACGGGGTCAAATCTTAGAAAAATCATGTCATGTTATTCTTAAGTAAAGCCATATTTTAACCCAACCAACCTGAAAATTAGTTTGAATGATTACCTCGAAAAAATCTTGAACAAGATTGAAATTTGGTCAAGTTGGGTCAAAACTATGTTACGGGGCCAAATCTTAGAAAAACCCTGTGGACACTCTAGAGACCACATTTCTAACCCTATCAACCAAATATGAATTTTGGTCAAAAGAATTGTTTCGATAAAATCTGAGATAAGTTTAAAATAGGTTAAGTGGGGTCAAAAAGGTAGGCCTCTGGGACATATACTCAGTTCCAAAAGAAAGTGGGCACTTTTAAAATTCGAATATCTCGAAACTTACTCAATGTATCGTTCCCCGACGGCGGCAATCATTCTTTCCGACAATTTGTCTCTCACCAATGGGTTGATAATCGTAGACCTATGTGAGATAGCGGCTGGAGGCTAGGAAAGAATGTGGTGGTTGGACTGGTACTAGAAATACCAGGAATCCATTGTTAGGTGCTCCAGCCGAGCGATATAACTGAAATAATGTTGAAAGCGGCGTTAAACTCAATTAAATTTCAACAATATCAATGTATCGTTACAAAATTTTGCATGAAAAACCTCGACACTATGGACCATAGATATATTGAGAAATTAGGCACACAGATCTCATTGACTGTATGCTAGAAAAGGATCGTTGATATTGAGTGATTTGCTCTCAAATCCAACACTACATATGGGTCACTAGGGTGTCATGATCTATCCAGCTGTGTCTGCATGTTATCCAGCTGTGCCGGAGTGCTAAACATCTGTGACTTAGTGCTAGACTAGTGTGATTAAGTGGATGAAGTTGATTGAGTTTTGTTTATAGGTAGGGATCTAATCATGGCTCTTTGATCGGATCTCATTCCACGGTTGCACGTGTTCGTGCTCAAGTGAGCTATTGTGATCGTACAATGTCCGGCGTCCGTTGTCAGTCGCGCGTCGTTCGTCGTCCACAATTTCTTTAAACATCTCCTCCTCCTCCTAAACCAGGGGGACAATCTTGATGAAACTTGACAGGGATGTTCCTTGGGTAAAGCTCTACCAAAGTTGTTCAAATAAAAGAAATCCACCTTTAACTTTCCCTTTACCCTTAACAAAAAGGGTGAAAATATGAACATCTTTAAAAATCTTCTTTTCTGAAACCAGAAGGCAGACAGCTTTCATTTTTGGTATGAAGCATCATCTAGTGGACCTCTACCAAGTTTGTTCATATCAAGACCCTGGGGTCATATTTGGGCTTTGCTCGGGCCCAACCCTTTTTACATAGAATCAAAGAGCAAAATCTTTAAAAATCTTCTTCTCTGTAACCAGATGGCAGACAGCTTAAATATTTGGTGAGTAGCATCACCTAGTGGGCCTCTACCAAGTTTGTTCATATCAAGACCCTTTGGTCATATCTGGGCTCTCAGCACAGGTACATCCCTTTATCTCTTATGAGCACGAAGGGTAATAAAATGAAAATCTTCAAAAATCTTCTTCTCTGAAACCAGAAGGCAGACAGCTTTCATATTTGGTATGTAGCATCATCTAGTGGACCTCTACCAAGTTTGTTTATATCAAGACCCTAGGATGATATTTGGGCTTCACCCGGGTGCAACCCTTTCTACATAGAATCAAAGAGCGAAAATCTTTTAAAATCTTCTTCAATCGAAACCAGAGGGCACACTGCTTTCATTTTTGTTGTGTAATATCACCTAGTGGGCCCCTACCAAGTTTGCTCATATCAAAACCCTTGGGTCATATTTGGGCTCCACACGGGCGCATCCCTTTCAGCTCATCTGCGCACGATGGGTGAAAATGGGAAAACCTTCTTCTCTGAAACCAGAAGGCAGACAGCTTTCATATTTAGAATGTAGCATCATCTTATGGACCTCTTCCAAGTTTGTTCATATCAAGACCCTAGGGTCACTTTTGGGGTCCACCCAGGTGCGTCCCTTTTTACATAGACTCAAAGAGCAAAAAGGCATATCTGTCTTTCTCTTCGGTGAAAACGTTCCATGGTATTGATCTTAGGCAATTATCTTCTTTTTGACATCTGCTTATCAAATTAATGTGATGTCCCAGGGGTCATAGAGACTCAGGTGAGCGATCTAGGACCATCTTGGTCCTCTTGTTTAGGAAAATATATGGTATTTCAAGAGTAGTATTATAAGTAGAATTTCGCATCCAAGTGCCGAGGCCGAGGTGCCGAGGCGAGGCCGGAAACAATAAGGTCACGTGATCAACGTAACAAAGGATGACGTCAGCGTGAACCATCTAACCAACTTGAAATTGAGCTAAAGGAGTTGCTCTACTCGCATCGATATTGCTTCAAAAGTCTTGAACCCATTATTGAAATAATCGGCAAAAGGGTCACTTCAATTCAAGGGCTCTCAATTGACTCAAGTGGTCCTGAATAGAAGGAATGCAAATAAGGGGTCATCGCCCTTATCACAATACACTTCACCGCACACGACCCAATTATGTATAACGGGGTTAACGGACATCTTTGGATTTGTTTGTAAGGGGGTTTCAACAATATTTCAGTTACATCGCGGCGGCTGCCGCTTCTAACCATATATATCAATACGAATAACTGGCCTCAGGGAGGGTTTAACGCCGCTTTTAACAATCTATCACTTACATCGAGGCAACAGCCGCTTCAAACCACATATTTCTGAACGGATCACTGGAATCAGGGGTGCTAAGACCGCTTTTAACAATATTTTAGTTACCTAGCGATGACTGCCGCATCAAACCATGAATTCCTGGTCAAAACAATGGTATCAGGGGAGTTACAGCCGCTTTCAACAACATTTCAGTTACATCGCGGCGGCTGCCGCTTCTAACCATATATATCAATACGAATAACTGGCCTCAGGGAGGGTTTAACGCCGCTTTTAACAATCTATCAATTTCTGGTCGAATCACAACACTTTACTGCACTGTAATCATTATAATATGGTGTACATAAAAAAAAGATCTTTTTGACATTTTAATTTTTATTCATACTTATACACATATTCAAATTTTTTTCTATAATGTCAGGAATGTCCCTGGTCATTTCTTGTTGTATTTGAGTTAGCTGTTGTAAGCAGGTACGACGATTAGTTCTTATTTCGTTGATGTTTCTGTATATTTTATGCTACAAAAGAAAATTGCGACAAATTTTGTTTAAAAACGATTATTTCTGTTAGTAATAAAGTAATTATGGTATTATTGATTAACTATATAATTATGTAGAAGAGGAAAAAATGCAATCTGTTAATTGAAAAGTTAATTTAAAAAATCACATTCAGTGAGACGATAACGATTTAATTAAAAACGTTTATTTCTTTCGAAGAAACGTATTTTTTTCTATGCATCAGTAGCAAAACATAAATCAACAGATACATAATTTTACACATATTAGAATTGAATGAATAGCACATAGAAAATCATCAGTAATTTCTTTTAATCATCTATGATACTAAAATAGTATTGACTCACAAGTGTGATAACCCCTGAATGCCAGGGGATGTCTTGGACACGCTGTCCCTCCTCTTCTTCTACTTCGTCCTCATTCTCATTTTCTTTTTTATCCCGCTTTTCTATACTTTCCTCAATGCTGAGGATCTTTCTGACTTTCTTCTGAAAAACAAAATCAAACTCGTCATTTTTTATGCTCCACGAAAATATTCAGGTGATGATACAGTTGACGACTCATGTATCCGTCAGTCTGCAGTGATTTCGCATGAATGAATATAAATGGATTGTTTTGAACCTTCATGTATAAGCTCCTTAAAATAGAAAAAAACTGAATTCATTTAATCTAATTTTTTATCATTTTTAATTATTTTTTATCTGTGTGTGTTTGTGTCTGTTAATAAACACTTCTTCGGACTTAATTCGAGAAGCATAACACGGCTCTGACGGCTTGTCTTAAATCAAAGATTCGTAAGAACTTACGGACGGTTCCCCTGTTTGGGTTTCATCAACAGATTCTTGGGTTTACCCCTGATCTTTTCTGAAGATATAACCTGTGAAGAAAAATGGTAGATCGAGTTGTAATCAAGTCATAAATGATCGCTTAAAATTGAATTGTAACGACAAACGAACAATTATAATATAAAACAAATTGAATAACTGATTAAAAACTTACAATTATTTTTTGATTTAAACATTTAAAAATGAAAAGAAAACATTCTTCATAAATGAATTTTTCGCATTAATTAGTTTTGAAAATAAATGAATAAGATAAAGTGAAATAAATGAAAATAAAACAATGTATTTTGATCTCTTTTTAATTAATCAAATTTGTACATACTCAACGCTCAATTTTATATCGGAGATAGTGAATTATATACTTACTATAACGTCATTACCCTGAAAAAAAGAAAGTACTGATAGATGTTTTATAAAGGTTAAAATTTCTACAATTTAAAAGGGTGCAGTCTTATCACTGACTCATTAAGAAACTATGGACCTATCCTCTTATCAAACAAATATAATTGTGCATGATACGTAATCACTCGATAAATTATATGTAAATTGCAGTCTGACTCATTTCGATATAATTTACATTATAGATCTACCCTATTATGTATAATACAAAAGAAAAGATGTAATTCAATAGGTATTATTCTATTTTTAGCTCACCTGAGCATGAAGTGCTCAAGGTGAGCTATTGTGATCGCGCTGTGTCCGGCGTCCGGTCGTCCGTCAACATCTTGTGAGCACTCTAGAGGCCACAGTTTTGGCCCAAATATCTTGAAACTTGGTCACAATGTTCTTCTCCATCAACTCTCGGTCAAGTTCGAAATTGGGTCAAGTTGGGTCAAAATGGGGTCAAGGGGTCAAATCTCAGAAAAACCTTGTGTGCACTCTAGAGGCCACATTTTTGGTCCAAATGCTTTGAAACTTGGTCAGAATGTTTGTCTCCATCAAATCTCGATAAGTTCGGAATTGGGTCAAGTGGGGTCAAAAATGGGGTCAAGGGGTCAAATCTTAGAAATACCTTGTGTGCATTCTAGAGGCCACATTTTTGGCCCAAATGACTTAAAACTTGGTCAGAATGTTTGTCTTCATCAAATCTCGATCAAGTTGTGATTTGGGTCAAGTGGGGTCAAAAATGGGGTCAAGGGGTCAAATATTAGCAAAACCTTGTGTGCACTCTAGAATTCACATTTTTGGTCCAATTGTCTTGAAACTTTGTCTGAATGTTTATTTCCATCTAATCTTGATCAAGTTCGAAAATGGGTCAAGTGGGGTCAAAAATGGGGTAAAGGGTCAAATCTTAGAAAAACCCTGTGTGCACTCTAGAAAACACATTTTTAGCTCACCTGAGCACGAAGTACTCAAGGTGAGCTTTTGGGGTTACTTGATGTCCGTCGTCCGTCGTGCGTCGTGCGTGGTGCGTCGGTCGTCGTCCGTCGTCAACATTTACCTTGTGGACACTCTAGAGGCCATATTTTTAGTCCAATCAACCTGAAAATTGGTCAGAATGATTATCTTGATGAAATCTTGGACAAGTTCGAAATTGGGTCAAGTGGGGTCAAAAACTAGGTCACGGGGTCAAATCTTAGAAAAAATCTTGTGGACACTCTAGAGGCCATATTTTTAGCCCAATCAACCTGAAAATTGGTCAAAATGATCATCTTGATGAAATCTCGGACAAGTTCGAAATTGGGTCAAGTGGGGTCAATAACTAGGTCACGGGGTCAAATCTTAGAAAAGCCTTGTTTACTCTCTAGAGGCCATATTTTTAGCCCAATCAACCTGAAAATTGGTCAGAATGATTATCTTGATGAAATCTCAGACAAGTTTGAAATTGGGTCAAGTGGGGTCAAAAACTAGGTCACAGGGTCAAGTCTTAGAAAAACCTTGTGGACACTCTAGAGGCCATATTATAGGCCCAATCAACCTGAAAATTGGTCAGAATGATTATCTTGATGAAATCTCTGACAAATTTGAAATTTGGTCAAATGGGTCAAAAAACTAGGTCACGGGGTCAAATCTTAGAAAATCCTTGTGGACACTCTAGAGGCCATATTTTTAGCCCAATCAACCTGAAAGTTGGTCAGAATGATTATCTTGATGAAATCTCGGACAATTTTGAAATTGGCTCAAGTTGGGTCAAAATCTTGGTCACGGGGGTCAAATCTTAGAAAAACCTTGTGGACACTCTAGAGGCCATAATTTAGCCCAATCAACCCGAAAATTGGTCAGAATGATTATCTTGATGAAATCTTGGACAAGATCGAAATTTGGTCAAGTAGGGTCAAAAACTAGGTCATGGGGTCAAATCTTAGAAAAACCTTGTGGACACTCTAGAGACCATATATTAGCCCAATCAACCTGAAAATTGGTCAGAATAATTATCTTGATGAAATCTCGGACAAGTTCAAAATTGGGTCAAGTTGGGTCGAAAACTAGGTCACAGAGTCAAATCTTAGAAAAACCTTGTGGACACTCTAGAGGCTATATTTTTTAGCCCAATCAACCTGAAAGTTGGTCAGAATGATTATCTTGATGAAATCTCGGACAAGTTTCAAATTGGGTCAAGTTGGGTCAATAAACTAGGTCACATTGACAAATCTTAGAAAAACCTTGTGGACACTCTAGAGGCCATATTTTTTGCCCAATCAACCTGAAAATTGGTCAGAATGATAATCTTGATGAAATCTCGGACAAGTTTGAAATTGGGTCAAGTGGGGTCAAAAACTAGGTCACGGGGTCAAATCTTAGAAAAACATTTTAAGATTGTTCATTCAGGTGAGCGATTAAGGGCCACTATGGCCCTCTTGTTGGTCCAATTGTCTTGAAATTTTGTCTGAATGTTTATCTCCATCTAATCTTGATCAAGTTCCGACATGGGTCAAGTGGGGTCAAAAATGGGGTCAAGGGGTCAAATCTTAGCAAAACCCTGTGTGCACTCTAGAGGCCATATTTTTGGCCCAAATGTCTTAAAACTTGGTCAGAATGTTTGTCAACATCAAATCTCGATCAAGTTGTGATTTGGGTCAAGTGGGGTCAAAAATGGGGTCAAGGGGTCAAATATTAGTAAAACCTTGTGTGCACTCTAGAATTCACATTTTTGGTCCAATTGTCTTGAAACTGTGTCTAAATGTTTATCTCCATCTAATCTTGATCAAGTTCGAAAATGGGTCAAGTGGGGTCAAAAATGGGGTCAATGGGTCAAATCTTAGAAAAACCCTGTTTGCACTCTAGAAAACACATTTTTGGTCCAATTGTCTTGAAACTTTGTCTGAATGTTTATCTCCATCTAATCTTGATCAAGTTCCGACATGGGTCAAGTGGAGTCAAAAATGGGGTCAAGGGGTCAAATCTTAGCAAAACCCTGTGTGCAATCTAGAGGCCATATTTTTGGCCCAAATGTCTTAAAACTTGGTCAGAATGTTTGTCAACATCAAATCTCAGTCAAGTTAGAAATTGGGTCAAGTGGGGTCAAAAATGGGGTCAAGGGGTCAAATATTAGCAAAACCTTGTGTGCACTCTAGAATTCACATTTTTGGTCCAATTGTCTTGAAACTTTGTCTGAATGTTTATCTCCATCTAATCTTGATCAAGTTCGAAAATGGGTCAAGTGGGGTCAAAAATGGGGTCAAGGGGTCAAATCTTAGAAAAACCCTGTTTGCACTCTAGAAAACACATTTTTGGTCCAATTGTCTTGAAACTTTGTCTGAATGTTTATCTCCATCTAATCTTGATCAAGTTCCGACATGGGTCAAGTGGGGTCAAAAATGGGGTCAAGGGGTCAAATCTTAGCAAAACCCTGTGTGCACTCTAGAGGCCATATTTTTGGCCCAAATGTCTTAAAACTTGGTCAGAATGTTTGTCAGCATCAAATCTCAGTCAAGTTTGAAATTGGGTCAAGTGGGGTCAAAAATAGGGTCAAGGGGTCAAATCTTAGAAAAACCTTGTTTACTCAAATATCTTGAAACTTTGTCAGAATATTTGAATGTAACCTAGGTTTTGTTTGAAATTGGGTCAAGTTGGGTCCAAAATGAGGTCAAGGGGTCAAATTTATTAAAATCTTTGTGTGCACTCTTTCATTGAAAATTATGCATTTTGGTCAGTATGTTTGTCGTGAAAGTTTACACGAGTTTGATAGAGGGTCAATCACTTTTTTTAGTACTTTAGAGGCAACATATTTGTCTGAAATGTTAACTTCTTGATATCTTTGACTTTTGTTAAGCCATGCAACAGGTGAGCGTTTAAGGGCCAATGGCCCTCTTGTTTTTTCAATAAATAAAATGTACATCGTTATGTCACGTCATTGAAATTCCTTCTTTTCAATAGGTTGACCAATATCCTAGATCCGCATATACCATCCGCTTAAAAATGGATTAAAACCAAGATCACTTGTTTTAATGGTTTAAAACAGGATGTAAAGACCAAGATCACAAATGTGCAATCCGATTTTAACCGACATCTCCTACTTCCTTTTATTGGATAAAAAACAGACCAAGATCAGTCTACATAAATCTTCAATCCGATCTTAGCCTGCACCAAATGCTTTTAATTCCTTTTAATGGGGTTAAGACAATTCACATATATGCTTCCTTTTGCCTAAATCATCTACTTTTTATTTGAATATGTTTATAACCAAGTCTTATTTCTATTAGGTTTGAGTTTCGCAGATAGCTATACGATGGATGATCTAAAATTGATTGTTCAGATTGAGAAGAATTATTTTCGTGATCTGATTGACAGTTTCCACGAACAGTCGTACACCCAAGCCGACCTTGATTTAATCGAACAGCTTGAGAATTTTTTTTTCTGAGACCAATCGAACGCACAGAGCGATCAACAATCAATTGCTCATAGTGAACAGAACGATTTTTCAGAACATTCGTTTACGCAGACCGACTTAGATTTGTTTGGTCAGGGCTGTCTGCTTGACGATACATTTAAAAACGAAGATAACCCGATTTTAAACTCTACGCTCGTGAATGAAATCGAGATAGATTCCTCGTGCGGTCAAGACTCTGAAGGTAACTATCAACCAACTTTGAATATCCTATCCCTCCAAACAAATTAAGCTCATTATACTCTATTTAGGGCCAAATCACGTGTCCTCGGTCTGCGAGCAGACGACAAATTTTGTGTAGTTATTAGTAAGGCTCTAGGTACCTAGTTTTGTCACGAGTTCATTTGTCTCACACCAATATAATAGTTATTGTTGATCAGGTACTCCAGACTGAAGGATGTTCAAAGCGGCGTAACATCCCATTCGAACAAAACAGTAATAAATCATTATATAAAACAAAACTATTCGGAGTCATGAAATTAAGTTTTATGACAGCAGACGAAAGTTTTAAATTGTAGCATTATGGCTTCAAATTTAAAACTTTATCCGGTGTATTTTACCACACGAAACTAAATAGGGATTAAACTCGTCTAAATGCGGTGTAAAGTTTTACAAAAAGTCTTCTGCTATTTTTTCCAATATTTTGATAACGCGAAAGAGGAAAAACTCCTATTATTTTTTTAATATATAATGAAAGGAAATTACTATACCCTCGTGTTAAATTAAAAAGATTAGAATTGTTTTTCTTAAGTTACAGTTACATTTTTTTTTTTATTTTGTGGGCCCGCTTGTTCAAATCAATACTCGTGTAATGTCTTACATGTACAATAAACGAAGTTTTTTTTTTAAATATATATCCTAAAATATCTATTAATTTCAGACGAACCTTGTTTTCTCAGAGAAGACCACCTTAATCAGCTCGGCGCTTTACGCTTTTCGACTTGTAATCCGACCGATTGGGAAAATTGGTTAGATTATTAAGGATGGAACAGGCTGTGAAAGCTATGGTGGATGGTGGCTTGTCGGCAGACGAATTTTTGTCCTACGTGACATTTTGCGATCTTCAAAATCACCCCTATGTACAAAAGGTCTTGAACCAGCTAATCGCACAAGAGTCTTTTCAAGCGAGTCCTCGCGCATGGACCGCTGACGACGCGGACGATTTGCTAGTACTTTTGAGGTCCCCGGAAAAACAACAACAACGACCCACCCTGTAAGTATCTCATTCCAAAATTTCCTTAAATATCTACCTACACTATTCAGTCCGGATTTAATCAAACAGCTTTTTCATTCTATATAATATATCTAGACTGGCGCTACTACTCTTTTTATTTTAGGAGAGCCGTCGATACCAACAAAACATCTGCCAGTGCCGTTAATCGAGAGTTTGAATGTCACCAATGTCCCAAAATGTTTCAAGAAAAATGGAAATTGAACAGACACGTGAAGGATGTTCATAACAAAGTGACCTGTTCTAAATGTACTAAAACGTTCGCGCAACAGCGAAATCTAAACAAGCATGCATTAAAATGTCAGGGTATTGTTACATTTCCCTGTAACCAATGTACGGAAATACTAAGGACAAGACGAGAGCTCGAGTTTCACCAGAAACTAAAGCATAAAGCTGTAAAGAACAGACCTACCACAGCAATTCAAGGTCCCGGTTCGTCCACCTTTAATTGCAAGAAGTGCAATGCAAAATTTCAGCATCCCAAACAACTGCGGGTTCACAACGCCAGAGAGCATAGGGGACGTCCCTCGGACAGTCCACAGCCAGGTCCGAGCTCATCCAGCAGTCCAAAACCGGGTCCGAGCTCATACAATTGCCGTCGCTGTCCCGCTCAATTTCCCGATAGACAATCTTTGCATGCGCATAATGTGCAGGTCCATTATCAGACGGGAGGAGGCCTGCACCCCATGCCCTTTCATCAGGGTCAAGAGCCGTGGATTAATGCTGAGCAGTCTGTTAACGAGGGTCTCCGAGACTGTTACATGACCAACAGACCCCTGATCTTGGAACGATTTAGGGAGGGGCCGGTCGAGTCCCTGTATATTATTCCAATGTATCCCGATATGCGGATTTGGGATATCGGTCAAGCTTTGCAGGGTATCTACGACCGACAACGACACGCCTTCAAGGTCAATTTAGCCTTCGGGTTTATTATGAGGCACGTGGAAACGGGGGAGTATCTTTCGACCATTCGACAACGTGAACATCTTTGAAGTACCTATCCTTTTTTCTAGACGATCGGATATCGGGAAAATTCTTAAAAAGCTCAAGGAGATGGACATTATAGCAGAAATGGGAAAAAATCGCCCCAATACAAAATGGCGACTGACTCTTTTGACCAATATTCGGGTGAAATGTTATAACACCAATTTTACCTTAGGCGCAGACAATTGCCCGAATATATTACTCGATGCATGTCTATTATACCGTTGAACAAGAACTCCCTCTCATCTAAACCTTACGAGGACAACCTGTGTCTATTCCGATGTTTCTCTCTCCATCGTCATGGATCGCTAAACAGGGTCTACAACTTGCTAGATCAATGGCAAAGCCGGTATACAGAGAGTGAATTTGAAAAGGTTTTAGGAAATAACACACCAGAATCAGGATTTAGCGGCGTGCAACTTCAAAATCTCCCCGATTTTGAGCAGTGCTTCGACATTAACGTCCACATGTACTCACTCGAAGAAGATGGATCGGTGATCCCTGTCTTTAAGTCCACATATAGATTTGAAGACACGATGTATGTCAACCAGTACGACAACCACTGCTCCTATATAACTGACTTTAAGCAGTACGCCAACAAGTTTAAGTGTGAATTGTGCGATAGAATGTTTGGCCATCTTTATGTTTTTAAACGACATTGTAAAATCTGTGACAAAAAGACCAAGTTCAAATACCCTTGCGGGTTTTACAGGGAACAAAAAGACATTTTCAACGAACTGGAAGAAATTGGTATCTACGGGCCTCAAGACGAACGGACCTTACCCTGGTTCGCTGTGTTTGATTTTGAGTCGATGCTGATCCCGATACAAGGGGTCGCTACGGAAAAATTGGAATGGACCCAGCACCACGTACCCATTAGCGTCTCTTTATGCTCAAACGTACCGGGATTCACCGACCCCAAATGCCTGGTGAATGCGAATATGGATCAGCTGCTAGCGGAGATGGTAGAGGAGCTGATCAACATACAGTCATCCTGCGAAGAGCTGATTGAGCGTCAATGGGGGTCCTACCTGTCTGAGCTGGAAGGAAAAATGCATGACCAGGAAGACAAGGATCAAGAAGATGTTATGTCACGAGCCGCTTTGAAAAACGTGTATGGTAAATTGAGAGGATTCTTGTCCCAGATGCCCGTACTAGGATTTAACAGGTGAGTACACCTACAGATTGTTAAAAATCAATTTCATGCTCTGTAAGATTATGTTCAGTATTCTAACGTTTATTATTTCTGGTTTCAGCGACCTCAACCTAGTTAAACAGAAAGTACTAAAGCAACTCAACATGCACGATCAAGAGTTCGTGGTAAAAAAAAATCCAACGCCTACGCCTGCATTTCCACGGATAAATTCCGGTTTCTGGACATTAGTCATTTTCTGGCTCCAGGTACCTCCTACGCCGGGTTCCTTAAAGCTTATGGGGTCGAGGAAACTAAGGGTTTCTTCCCCTATGAATGGCTAGTTGAGGTCGTCAAACTAGAGCAGACAGCATTACCTCCGCACGAGGTTTTCTACAGCAGTCTCAAGGAAACCAACATTGCCGAAACCGACTATGCTTTCTGTCAGAGAGTGTGGATGAACCGGGGCATGACGACTTTCCGCGACTTTCTAGAGTGGTACAATAATCTAGACGTCCAATCTTTCGTCACGGCCGTTGAACGGCTTCAAAAATTTTATTTTGACAGGTCTATCGATAACTTTAAGCCGGCCATGAGTGTTCCTGGCATTGCTCGCCAGCTCCTGTTTAAAGCGGTCAGGGAACAAGGAGCCGAGTTTTCATTGATCGATAAGAAGATCGCCGATCTCTACCACACCATTAAAGACAATATCGTCGGGGGTGATTTTTTTCTTTAATTTAAATTCTTAATTTATCGTTAATTTTACTCCCCTTGTAAATCCGAAAAACAATTATCTTTTAAGAAACACGGTTATTCCAGTTCAGTAAGTCAAGGTCATGTAACCTTCAAAAGTCAATGTCATTCAAGGTCACTAGGTCGAGGTTATGTCCGTTTGGAACAGGAAAAGGTCAAGATCATTTAAGATCATGTAACCTTCAAAAGCAGAGGTTGAGTACGAGGTCTTTTTGTTACATATATTTCAGGTCCATCGATCATATTTACTCGACAAAACAAAGCCGGTAAAACTAAGATCAGGGGAGATAAACTATGTGAAAAGATATCAAGGTTTGATGCTTCCGCCCTTTACCTTTACTGTATCGGTCAAGGTCTACCTCAGGGCGTCAATGTCAGGCGTCGGGCCGAGAACGAGTTCCGCCCGGAATATAGGGACTAGTACATGCAAGCGTTCAACTGGCTCAACTATCTCAACCAGTACGAGGGAGCTCGCATCCGTCATCAGCGAAATTACGAGCAGGAGATACGTATAGAAGAATGGCCTGTGGACGGCTATGATCCCAAGACGAACATCGTATATGAATTTCAGATACGACTTCTTTCAATCGTTTTTTTTTTTTTTCATGTTGAATTATCATATTCAAAAATCAAATCTGTTTCATTTCATCATTTGTTTTTTTCTAGGGTTGCTACCACCACGGACACGTCTGTGACGTCACTAAAAACGTCACCAACGAAAAGTGGCATAAAACCAAAGACGCCCTGATGGAAAAGACAAAGAAAAAGGTGGCGCACTTGCGTCAAGAGGGATACACCGTGGGGGAGATGTGGGAATGCCAATTTCGGCAATTTTGCAAGGAACATCCGAAAATTTACGGAATCAGGGACCATTATCGCCCCACTTTCAGCCAAAACACAGGGGTAAAGTGACCGAAAAGCAAATCTTGAACGGGGTTCTAACCAATCAGCTTTTCGGTATGGTCGAGGTCGATATCGACGTTCCTGACCAATGGAGTCGCGAGTTCTCCCATATGAAGATGTCTCCTCGAGAATACTTCGAAGAAATGTGTCCTATCTTTTGTAATACGGAGACGATATCGGGGAGCACATGCAGACGCACGTCAGGGAGTATCAACTGAGTTACAACCCCAGACGCCTTTTGGTCGGTGGCACTAAAGCCCGACAAATCCTCTTGGTAACTCCCCTACTGAAATGGTATTTGGATCACGGTATGAAAGTCACCAAAATCTACCAAGTCGTTGAATACAATCCGTCAGTGACGCAAGACGTGCCGGGGACGCATCACCTGATCATGCCGTCATCGGTGAAACGATGAAGCTTTTAGGAAACTCGGCGTAAGCATATTTTTATCAAGATTATTCATTTAAACTTTACTTAATAAGTAATAGTAGCTTGATATTTTTTATCTTTAATTTCAGTTACGGATCGCTGATTATGGATAAAACGAAGCATCGTCACGTTTATTATGTCGAAGGGGAGAACAGGGCGTGTAAAACGGAGTATGAGGGCGACGAAATGATAGGACTCTGCTCGAAGACCTACATCGTCAGCCGAACGGTCCCCTCTAAAGCTTCGAGTGTAAACGCAACAGCCGCAAGACTCTTGAGAAAAGCGAGGGGACAGGGACCGAGAGGACATCGCCCCTTATTCACCCAAGAGTGTAAATTTAGTTCCATGGGAGTCTCTAAGCGTATCGTGCGGAATCCTCTCGAGATCTATAAAAGAGTCCTCAATACCGGAAAGCCAATTTCTGGAAATAACAGGGGCTTTCGGGTGCGCAACAACGGCATCTATAGTTACAACCAGACGCGTTGCGGGTTCTCCTACTTTTATTGCAAACGAAAAGTTTTAAATGATGGCATCCACACGGTACCATTAGACATAACCCTGTGTCCAAAAAGAGATAAACAAACCCCTGAAAAGGATTTGTTGGATGAACTAACGGACGAGCAGCTATTGGCCATGCTAGAAAAATAATTTTGGCTGCTAATTCTGTGAACAATTTTGATATTGTATACGTTTAAGCAAATATTTTGATAAATAAATTTTGACTCATTTCGTGTCTCGTTTTTTTTGTGTTCTTTTTTTAAAGCTTGATTTCTGATAGTCATCGTCATTCTTAAGATGTATCCCTTTCCGAGCTGTACGTCTATTTCCGTGTCAGGAGCCACGTGTAGCGGTAAGACCACGTGGTTGTTAAAACTATAACGTCACAAAGCGACATGTTTGATCACTCCCCACAAAAAGTACTGTATTGCTATGGCATTTATCAACTTTTGTACGATGTCAAGGAGCGCGAGCTCAGATTTATCACATTTCATCAGGGACTTCCGTCTGAGGAAGATTTAAATGACCTCTCTGACGAAAACACATGTAATCTAGTGGTGCTGGATGACCTCATGGAAAGTGTGACGTCATCCCCTGAGATGGAAAACTTATTCGTCAAAGGTATGCACCATCGACACTTGAGCGTGCTGTACTTAAATCAGAACTTGTACTGTAAGGGGAAACATAGCCGTACCATTAATCTGAATACCCACGTACTCGTGCTAATGAGAAATCCCAGAGATATTTCTCAAATCCAGTGTCTCGGACGACAAGCTTTTTTAGGCAAAGGCGCCTTTCTAATGGAAGCCTATAAAGACGCGACTTCAATCCCTTACGGATACTTGGTTTTAGATTTCTCTCCCTCGAGTCAAGACGCCTATCGCGTCAGAACCAAAATATTTCCTGGTGAAGACACGATTATTTATCAGTCAAAATAAAGTGGTAGTGACTCATTCCTTTGTCTCATAGTGAAGGACGCACTGATCGTGTCAACATGCAGAAAATGATTTTACTGCCATACAATAGATACCAACGTCTATTGTCTATTCAACACAGAGATCCGGGCAAGGAAAATGACGCGGGTTCGAACCAGGAAGATGTCTCAGAACCAGCCGTAATTGAAGAACCGGGAAATGCCGTTTCCGAAGATGTAGAGAAAATAATCGCGTCGGTTCCAAAAAGTCTACAAAGTAGAGCGAGGGCTTAACTGTCCTACATTTCACCTCCAGTGACTTGGAACGAAAAAGGGGAAGTCATTATAAAGGGAGAAACAATACCCAACTCCAATATCGTGGATCTGGTTAAAGTACAGCTAAAAGACTATAAAAACTTTAAACCAACAGGACTGGACGCATTTACGGATATTGTAAGAGAGACGAACGTACCTCTTAGTTTACTCACAGGTTCCCGACGTGTGCAGACGGGTCAATGATTACCGAATAAAATTCCTCCTCCCCCAGGCAGCCCCGTACTTAAACGTAAAGTGAAATGGCTTCGCCTGTAGATAAATATTTGAAAAGTGTGTATTACGACCCCAAGCGCGCGGGTTCCTACGGGGGCGTGGACAAACTATATCGTGCCGTACGAAAGGAGGGTAACTTTGTGCTCAGTAGAAAGAAAATTAAAGACTGGCTTTTAAGACAAGAGGATTATGCGGTTCATCGGGAAACAAGGGGAGCTTTCAAGCGCAGAAGAGTGATTGCGCCTGAAGTCGATTATCAGTGGGACGTGGACGCGAGGTAGAACGGGCAAAGAAATGGTGAAGGCTATAGAGAAAATATTTAGCCAGGGGAGAAAACCCAGTCGGATCAGAAGCGATGCCGGAACGGAGTTTGCCAATAAGGACGTCAGAGCCCTGTTGAAAAGAGATTGATTGATTGAATGGGGTTTTACGCCGCTTTCAACATTATTTCAGTTATATCGCGGCGGCTGGAGCACCTAACAATGCATTCCTGGTATTTCTCACGCCAGTACTACCATTACATCCTTTCGTAGCCTCCAGCCGCTATCTCACATAGGTCTACGATTATCGACCCATTGGTGAGAGACAAATAGTCGGAAAGAATGAGTGCCGCCGTCGGGGATCGAACCCGTGACCTCTGGTTTGACAGTCCGACGCGCTACCAACTGCGCTATGACGGCGGCTTGTTGAAAAGAGAGAACGTCGGTTATTTCGTCACGAATAATATGGTTAAATCATCGTACGCGGAGCGTTACGTCAAAATTCTGAAAGGGCGTATCGTAAGATATATGACGAGAAACCAAACGCATCGATGGGTCGATAGTTTGGAAGCTATAACTCTCGGATACAACAACACATATAACAGATCCATCAAGATGGCCACCAAAGCCGTAAAACCGGAAGATTCCGTTGCCTTATGGCAACTACAGTATGAGAAACCACGCGACACAAAATCAAAACTACCTCGAGCCCCTGGCTTCAAGTTTAAAGTAGGAGATTTGGTTCGAGTCTCCTATCTTCGCAGAGCATTTCAGCGCGAATATGATGAACGCTGGTCCAGAGAACTGTTTGCCATCAATCAAAGGTTTATGTCGGAATACATTCCGCAGTACATAATAAAGGATTATGCCGGCGAACATTATATCAAAACCAATTGAAAAAGGCCTATGAACAAGACACATACCTTGTGGAAAAAGTAATAAAATCATGGAAGCGCAGTGGGCGTAGTCGGGTTCTGGTGCGATGGAAGGGATGGCAACCGAAGTACGACACGTGGCTCAGCGAAGACGACTTTAAAACTTTACGTCCCGACAAAAATAGGTCATAAGCCGTCCTTTCCTCGACAGAGATGGTGATGATACACTTGCCTTTGTCCCAGTTACTCACGCAGGCTTCGGAAGAACAACGCGCGATCCTTTTGGGAAGTTTATCCGAGAAACAATTTGAAGCTACGTACAACGTATTAAAAGGAACGTGTCCCATCGAAAACCGAGATAAAACCAAACTCTACAGTATAGGGGTGTCATTCGACGTTTGGTATCCAAGGAGCTAAGTCCAAAGCAGCAAAAACGACTTTTAGAGAAACATCAGAATCTACTTCCGATCCTTTTGAATCCGGTGATAAAGTTTCTGAAACATGAACACTGACAGATACGTCTGCGTCAAAAGCGATGACAGCGACGCCTACTTCGCCGATAACAAGGCATATAAATTCAAAGTGCACTTGCCGTTGCCGCTGTATTTTTACGGTAGATGGAAAGTAGCCCTTGTACAATTTCACGCCGCGGAAAAGTCAAAGTCGAGCAGTAAACCTAACGAGAGTTTATACGTGTATTCGGACTTGTGCAAGGAGAGCATCGTGCATGGAGAAGAACTAATGCTTTTAAGGCGTATGAATAGTAACGTCAAAGGCAAATGGGACTACACGTTCGACACGCCGTTTTACGTCCCTGTCAAGAAACACGAGCTGCAGGAGTTCGAGATCTATATAAAGCGAGAACACGATCAGGACGCGACACAGTTGATCAAGCCTGTATACCTAACGCTTCATTTCAAATAGTATCCTTTCTTTTAAGAATCATGAAGGTGTATGTACCCAATCCGCAAAAGTGGTTAGACTTTTTCGAACGGGTCAGCACCGGAGAAACTCAATTGTCTCAAACCGGAAGGGGGCGACGACCCCACGTCATTACTATTGACCAATCAAAACCGCGCCCTATAAAAGCCGTTTTACCGGCCGAACAAACGGTGGCACAAGCCAAATCGGAACTTGAGAGAGAAGGTATAAATCCTAAAGAAGTTGAAAAGGCTTTTCAGTCTTCCACTGCACAGGGAACGAAACGCAAGTCGAATAAAGCTAAGAAAGGAGGAGTGAAAAGAAGTTAAAAGGGATATAACGACATTTTCAAGATCGAATAACATGTCTGTATTCAACGAGGAAGAGTTTAAGGAGGAGCTCGTGTCTGAGCTGGCCCTGTTCGATTTACCCCCGACTCAAACTAGCGTCTCTGACATTTACTTCCAAGAAATCCGACCCTTGTCCCAAGCGTCTTCTGAAGGTCCTTTCGAATTCAAAATCAGCGGGCAAAACTCGATGGATTATATCGACCTGAAGAATTCCCAAATGTACGTCAAGCTCAAAGTGGTGAAAGCGGATGGTGGGGCACTCACCTCGGAAAAAGTCGGACCCGCAAACTTATTTCTACAAACTCTGTTCAGTTCTTCGGAAGTGACGTGGCAAAACATAGCTAGTATCACCTGCAACTACCATCCGTATAGAGCTTACATTCACACTTTGCTCAACTTTGGACAGGATGCGCTTTCCAGTCAGCTTCAGACCAGCTTCAGGGTTGGCTCATGGACGACTCCGATTCACCGGACGTCACGGATCCAACGGGAACAAACAACGGATTGTTTTTTAGAGGTAAATGGATCGAAAACTCTCAGTCCTGGGACTTTCAAGGACCCCTGTTTCACGATTTGGTCTCTATGGACAGATACATCCTGAACCAAGTGGACGTTAAAATCAAGCTGTACAGAAGCGCCAACAGTTTCTCTTTGCTAGCTGCAGACAACTGTACAGAGTTTAAAATCGTGATCGAAAATATTTATTTTTTGGCGAAAAAGATCAGACTGAACCCGACTGTTATCTACGGCCATTCTAAAATCTTAGAGAAACAAACTGCGTTGTATCTCTACACAAAGGTAGAATGTCGCTCTCAAAGCATAGCTACGGGCAGCACTTCGTTCAACTGGGAAAACCTATTTCAAGGCAAGAAACCTCAGAAAGTCATTGGCGGTTTCGTGAAAAGCAAGGCATTAAACGGAGACTACACTACCAACCAGTTCAATTTCGAAAACTGCGGACTCAAGAACATCGCTGTGCATGCTGATGGATGTCCTATTGGAGGTTACCCAATCAATATGGACTTTACCAACGGAGCTACAGTTATGCGGGCTTATATCGAGCTGTCAGTGAATTCAGGAAAATGGAGGCTGAATGAGGGTAATGCCTTAGATAAAAAACACTTTATAGGAGGCAGTACGTTGTTCGCCTTTCAGTTGGAGCCAGACTTTTTCCACCACGGGGAATTCCTGTCATTGGTGAATAACGGTAATGTAAGATTGGAAGTCCAGTTTAAATCGGCATTAACCGGTGAGTATAATTTTTTAAAAATCTTTCAAATAAGCTTAACGATTTATCCGATGAGTTGCAAAGTGTATAGCGAAGGTCCGGGTTACTTCGAAATCAACAAAGAAAGAGACATACTAGTACAATGAACACCGGTCAGCTGGAATGTACGATCGATTGCGATCCGATATTAGTGAATAAAGTGGTAGGGGTCTACGCGGCGGACCAACTACCAACACACATTTTCAAATACCCCTACGGTTTCATCGCTAATACCCAAGGACATAGGCTACCCGGAGAACATTGGTGCGCCTTTTATGACGATGGAAAAGGCTATAGTCGCTTCTCTGTTCGTAATGTTCACTCTTTCAAACTCGTCGTAGGCTAATCGATAAAGCTCTATCTGCCTTTGGGTCATGACAACCACAGAATTGATTCTGTTACACTTTATCCCGAAAACTGTTCATATAAATAGCGATACAAGAGGTATCAAGTTCCGGATGAAAATGAATGCTGCTGGGGTAGGATCTTATTTAATGCGGGAAACACTCTGCGCAGCTTGTCACGTCGTGATCCGAATTGATGTAACACGGAATGACCTGGCGAAGTTCCGATACGAAACTATCAATGATCCGAAGTCCGTTTCTAAACTCCCTAAACTGATCGAAAGTTAAAGACACCCCTTTTCTAGTAGCCTGTATTTCATTAGCACCTTCGGGAAACCAGAACTTCCGGATGTCGACTCTTCGAAACCCGCTCTGTACTGTAACGTGCCAATTTGCCCCCAAATGACGTCGATAGAAGGTGTCCTGGTTCTTTTCCATCGAACATACGGCAACTTCCAGAAATGGTAAACTCGTAAACAATTCGTTACACTTTTGTAAATCTAACGTTATCCCCTCCTTGGTTGGTATTTTATCATCCAGCACTTGTCTAATATGGATGTACGTCTGTCCGTTAAAGACGCCGTCAAAAAGATAAAGTCCTTTTCCTATCGGTTGGTAGTAACGAGTCTGAATACCGGTGTTCTCCATATTTTAATGTATTTCTTCTTCGAACGTTTGATCTCGAATGAACTATTTCCGAAATATTCAAGATACCTTACTGACAAAAATAGTTGTCCATTGGTTTAATGTATCGGTGTGCGTGGCTTTCTTAACGTCTATTGGTGGATCGTGGCGTAGTTGTCCGCTACAGAAATGCGATGACTCATTGAGGTCTTTAACATTCAGACGATCTTATCTCGTTTCGTATAGCGTGACGTAGATAATTAGGTCTCATTAGTCTGGGAAGGAGAATGTGGTTCCTTGTCAATAAACGTTTCTTGCGTTGGATCGTGATCAAACTGGTTTTCAAAGCCCTAAGTATATGTCTGTAACGACGGAAAAAGTCGTAATCTCTTTCCAAAATCGGTATTTCACCTGCCAAAAACTGCTGAGCTAAAAGTTGTAAACATTCCATTTGTCCAGGTGACATGTTTTGGATCATAGTTCGTCTATGACTCGGGGTCTCCCTTCCCAGGGTTATTAGATAATGTATCCAAAGATAAATGCGTGACCGATCCATCGCCCAATTTTTTCATAAATGATCGGGGAAACGATTGTCTTGATTCCTTATAATCTAAAGCATTTAGTTAGCTTCCGTTTAAGAACCGGTTGCATTACATGTGGCTGAAGGGTGCCAAGTTAACCTAAATTGGGATGCCTAACTAACCTTGATCACTGGATTTCAAAGAAGTTCAAGGTGACTCATTGACCTAGAAAAGGGAACAAATATTCCTGGTATTTTTCTTACCACTCCTTTAATTTGATACCTAAAAGAAGGAATGGCTCAATGACCTAGAACAGAGGTGGCTCAATGACCTAGAAAAATGGGTGGATCAATGGCATAGAAAGGGGTTTCAAACCTCGGCGCCTTTAAATTGTATTCCATTCTTACACAAAATGACTCACGGTACGTTTAATGATTCACGCTGACGCTACCCATTGTCACGTTTGATGATTCACGCTGACGCTATCCATTGTTACGTAAGATGATTCACGCTGACGTTAACCATTGTTTCCAACCTCGGCATATGATTCACGCTGACGTCATCCATTGTTACGTTGATCACGTGACCTTATTGTTTCCGGCCTCGGCACTTCGGCCTCGGCACTTGGATGCGAAACTCTACTTAAAATACTACTTTCAAGTGTATAAAACGGAATTAAACCTGTATTAACCCCCTTTTTTCTCGTCCACTTTTAAATGATGAGGCATTAAATGTGCAAATGGCACTTATTTGTCTTGAATTCAATCATTGGAATCATGAAATATTGGAATAATGAAATCTGTTCATAATTCAAATATGGTTGTGATACAGAGAAGACCTAGGTCACAGGTACAAATTTAAGAAAAACTTTTGGGGTCATTCTGCAGGCCACATATTAGCTCGATAAACAAACAAAAAAGTTTTGCAAAGAACACGGCGCGATAGAGCTCAGCTTTGCAGCGCTTATATAACCGTTGGTCTATTTCAACTCGATGTTTTCCAAAGGTCTCAAACATAAACCATTTTTACACGGAACAACGCCTTCATTATGTTTCCAGTATTGGCGAATGTCGACGCATGGATTGCTTTTTTTTTGGTCGCACAGTAAAAAATTTCCCCCAAATGCGCTTGAAGCCCATTCCCGCCAAAAGATCTTCATCTAGACTGTTTATGTGCTCCAAAAGCTGCTTCTAACATAACAGTAACCAGCTGATCACTCTCTTTAGAGAAGTGTTACCATCCAATTCGCGAACGTCAACCCACATCTTTCCTTTCCATTTGCAAACACTAATGTATCTTTGATTCCCAACACAAACACTCATACTGGTACTGGCCCCAGCTGGGCGGAGAGATAAAAATAGCCGGCTGCTGCCTATGTAGTCAATTGTTAGACCCTTAACAAATAAGACGGCCTGTTTGCCGTGGATAGATCCTCGTAATGCCGGAAAAGAGGGCCGTGGTAGTTGAGGGAAGCCCAGGGATTTCCAGCTTCTCAACACGCTTTATTGGGCTCGGCTTCGGGTTGCTAGACAGGTACCTCACCGAAACGGGAGTCTGGATGGGCCAGGTCTAGGCAATCGACTTGTCGTGTAAGACTTGGGCATTTACATTTGTCATATGAAACATTCTATAATATAAAAGATATTCTGTCATGATTCTAATGAAACATTCCAAAACAAATTGCTGTGCCATATTTCCTTGAAAATATTTAAGTAAAAAAACACTGTTCTTTTTAAAGTACAAAGGTAGATTTGCCCTTTTCTATCATAAGCTCACCTGAGCAAGAGGTCTTCAAAGTGAGCTTTTTGGTAACCTCATGTCCGTCGTCCGTTGTCTGTCGTGCGTCGTCCGTCGTCAACATTTGCCTTTAGGATACTCTAGAAGTCATATTTCTAACCCATTCAACCTGAAAATTGGTCAGAATGATTATCATGATAAAATCTTGGACAAGTTTGAAATAAGGTTCAGTTGGGTCAAAAACTAGGTCATGTGTCAAATCTAAGAAAAAAATCTGGTAGACACTCTATTGACACTCTATTTTATGGGCGGAGGTCAATTCTCTATATTTTATTAAGTGGAAAATTTGATAATCATTGTCCAGATTGTCATTGATGGTAATCAACAAAACCTCACTGGAATGATACTTATATGACACTTAATAAGTCTACCAACAGTTTTTGTGATTGGATGGAAGATATGTATTTTAATGGCGGATGTCATTTCTCTATATGTTAGGTGAAACTTTGAAAGTCATTTTCTCAGAATGTAATTGTTTGATATCAGCAGAATTTCAATGGAATGATCCTTGAGTGATGCTTTATCAGTATACTAAAACATATTGCGATCGGATGGAAAATATATTTTATATGGTTGAAGGTCATTTCTCTATATTTTATTTAGTAGAAACTTTGAAAATCATTTTCTCGGAATGTAACTGATGGATATTAATTAAACTTAATTGTTATGATCCTTGGTTGACCCATTATCGTGCATCCAAAAATTCATGTGATTGGATGAAAAAAATGTCTTATTATGGGTGGAGATCATTTCTCTATAAGTAATATAGTGGAAACTTTGAAAGTCATTTTCAACATCATTATAACCCAAAATATCTAAAAATCTAGTCAAAACTTTGATTTGCTATTACAAGAATTTCAAGCCTGTGGAGCGACTCAAGTCATTCATGGATTTTTAGTTTTAAATAAAACGACGTTCAATCCTTTACACAAAGCTAATAAGTACTCACGGATGTAGATGGTGCCGGCTGAAAAAAAAGAGCAATGGTCATGTCACTCAAACGCATATTGAATAAGCTTATCAAGTCGCGCAACTTTTAGATCGAATGGTATTTTAATTGCCAGCCGCCGTCATTGCGCAGTTGGTAGCGCGACGGACTGTTATTCTAGAGGTCCCGGGTTTCAGAAAAGGAATAACAATTGGATGGTCCAGGGAAGAACTCTGCACGGTGAGTCTCACCAAAACTTCGGTTTTAGATCCTCATGCCTGGTCATCAAAGATGGATTGAAACAGTCTTTCTAGGGTTGCAAGTATATCTTCTATAACCTGAATATCGCGGAAGGTTACTTTGTAGTTTGAAGCAGTTGTTTTGAACTTATCTATTTTCTGCTCCTTGATTTTGGTGAGTGTATAATATTGACGTGGATGTAATCCCTTTTTCAAGCGTTTGGCAGGTCCACTCTCTACATGATCACTTGATGGTCGTTTTTTTCCTCCTACAAGTTGATGCTTTTCTTTAAGATGTCGAAGTAGATTATCAGGACGATAAATTCATTTTCCACACTTTTCGCAATGTACTGAATTGGAGGCTTTGTGTTTTTCCAATGACGATCCAAATTGTCTTTTCTTGTAAAGGACTTTCCACACAGCTCACATGCAAACTTAGGCCAGTGATTTTCTGTACGCTGATGTCGTTTGAGGTCGCTAAGCTTTTTTAAATCTAGCGCCACAGGTCTTACCAGGAATGTTTGGACGTAAGACCTCTACTAGAACTTATTTCTTTTCAGATATTTATTTTACGGCGTTTCCGGTTAGTCACTTTCCATGTTTAAGAACACTATCAAAAAACGGGCAATATTAGAAAGGATACTTTAGTTCTCGAGAAAATTGAGCGGGCAAAAAATGTAAGTTACAGGAAATGTATAAATAAATGACGCTTTCACAACTATCTTTCTTGGGAATTACATTGATTTCGACCGAATGACAAGTATTTTCTTTGAAAGGCCATATAATGGATTTGTTTGAACTTTCTCTTGTAAAAAAGCAGTTTAAAGAACCATGTCGGATCTCAGCAGAAGTTTCGTTATGTATCCTTGCATGATTCCCCTTAACAACTAACCACATTCTTGAGGTGTCGATCATATCAGCATATGCTACGGTATCGCCGATAAAATAAACGGAAATAAACACAAATATTTGGCAAAAACATTGTCATAGCATTAGTAGATTCTTCTGCACCTTTATTTCATAAATGATATTTAGGTTCCATGAGAAAAGTGTAGTTACTGGATTTGGTTACAGAGGGAAAAAATGATCCCAACTTGTTTTGTAATGATAAAACTTCAGAACATTGTGAAATTGACAAGCTGAATTATTCGAAAAGATTTCGAAATGAAAAAAAATGAGAGCGATGAGTGAGTATTGAATGAAATCAAAGTGAGATAATTAAATATCACTTTTGTTCAAGAAATACAAAATTGGCCATACATATCCCCCCCTTTAATAAAATGTTCATACCAGTTCATGAGGTATTTTTTCGTCTTCATGAACCAATCAAACGCTCATTAAATTAAATTAAGTGAGTAAAATCGTTGAATTTTTCTAGCGATTTTCATTTTGAATGTAGTTGTTGATCTTAGCTTTTTATCTCAACTGACTACATCGTGCTCAAGGTGAGGTTTTGTGATCATTGAATGTCCGTCGTGCGTCGTCGAACGTCAAAACATTTAAGTGTTTACTCTCTAGAGGCCACATATATTGTCCAATCTTCATGAAACTTTGTCAGAAAGTTGGTCAGGTCACAAGGATGAAGCCTGTCGAAAATGAAAAGGATCCATACCATTTTACTGGAAAAGGGGCCTAAATGACAATTTTCTTTTTTATACTCTACAGGCACCAATTTTGGTCCAATCTTCATGAAACTTGGTCAGAATTTTTGTCAGGTTACAAAGATTAACCCAATTGAAAATGGGAAGGATCCATGCCATATCATCGGAAAAGGGGCCTTAATGACAATTTCCTTGTTTACACTCTGGAAGCCACAAATATAGTCCAATCTTCATGTAATTTGGTCAGAATGTTTGCAAGGTCATAAATATGAACCCTATTGAAAAAAGGAAGGATCCATGCCATATCTTATGTAGAAATTATCTTCTTGTTGACATATACCTATTTAATCCATGTGATGTCCAAGGGGTCAAAGAGACTCAGATGAGCGATCTAGGACAATCATGGTCTTCTTGTTTAGTAATATTACATCATTTCTGAATGGTTTGAGTGACTGTTTAGAGCATGTTTTAACTGTTTTAGTGAATGTATGAATCGAGCTTATGAGAACGATTTATTATTGTTTTGATCAAGGAAAACGCCAATTTCACGATATAACTAACTGTATGTAGGAATCTGGGGCCCGTTTTACTAAACATTTTACGACCATTTTTTGCGCAAGTCAAAAATTAGAGTTACTTCTACAGTGGTAACAAAATATGAAATTCTGCCATGCATAATCTCATTGGAATCGTCTTCTAACAATCTAACAATCATTGAAAACACCAGGTACGATTTGTAAATTTGACTTACGATTAATTTTGTCGTAAGAAGTTTAGTAAAACGGGGCAACTGTATCCGACTGCTGACAATATTGAACAAAGAAAGTACCTACAACCATTTCACTCGATTATGAATTAATGTTGTCTTATGGCCCGTCGACAAGTAAGGTCATGTTAGTCGCAAATACTTCTTTATAGAATTGACGATCCATGTGCGAGTCCACCCGACCAGAAAAAGCACAAATAATTGTATTCAAATGTATATACACGTTGGAAGATTTTGTGCGGTGAGGCGTAAATTCTATATTCATACAGTCAACTCTCGTTCCAACGACCAAATACGTTCCCGAAAACAATGTCGTTATAACGAAAATGTCCGGATATTGAAATTACCCCTTTTACTCGAAAGTTGATGCCAATTATGTAAAATATACACTGTGCAACAAATTATATATTTTTTTACCGTTGAATATCGATAAAATATCAACAAGACTTATAACTGAATATTCAATCTTTTTATTATTACATTTTGTAGCCGTCGTCATAGCGCCGTTGGTAGCTCGTCGGACTTTCAATCTAGAGATTCCGGGTTAGATCTCCGGCGGCGGCACTCATTCTTTCCAACTATTTGTCTCTCACCAATGGGTTGATAATCTCAGATTAATGCGAGATAGCAGCAGGAGCCCAGGAAAGGATGTAATGATTTATACTGGTCAGAGAAATACCAGGATTCCATTGTTAGGTGCTCTGGCCGCCGCGATATAACTGAAAAAAATGTTGAAAGCGGCGTGAAACTCTATTCAATCAATTCAATAATTATTACTTTTTGAAGATATCTTTAATAGTTTTCTGTCGTTGATTGTGAACATTGTTCTCTACAGAATGATTGTTTCCATGCACTTTCTTGGTTTTTATAGTAGTATTTACTCCCCAGTTGTTTAAAATAGATTATGACAGTTTATTAACATGATTTAGGTTAAAATCGAGAGACAGTTTAATTATTAGAATATATTTTGGTAAATTATTTATGTAATCTCTTTGCTTCAATATATCCCTGATTGTCGATATACCTATCTTGGTAGTCCACTCTTTTGAAAAAGAAGTCGACAACTGATCCTGTGTTATATTTGAAAGGGCAGCATTGTAACTAAAATCGACTGTCTTTGCTAAAAGAGAGTTGGATTTTACGTCTCTTTGCTTGAGGCTAAGCCATTTATTTCTTTCAAAAAAGATCAACATAAAATGTACGACCGAGATATTTAACTAACAATAAAAAAAAAAGTCGAAGTGCAATTTTCTCCAAGAAAAGGCCGAGTCAAAATTGGTTAAAATGTACTCGTCTTATCCAAGTTGGTGTAACTACACCTTTTTTGTAAATACTTTTCGGCAATATCACCCTCAGCCAACCAAAGAATAATAAACGAGGGTATTGTGTTCATCAGTCGATTGAAAAGTCGACGCCTGAAATGTTTAATATCAAATAATTCAGCTGGAGTGGGATCAGGGATGCTGCTTAAACGGACAGACGGATGCATCAGCATCAGGCAACAAAGAAACTGATGGAAAAGTAAAGCCCTAAAGCATATCTTGTGGACGCGGGGCTAAGAATATTTAATTAATAAATAAATCGAATGAACAGAGGTCACCGATGCTGCTGAAACGAACAGACGGATTCATCAGGCGGCAACGAAACCGATGGAAACCTAAAGAGCTGGTAAATAGCTAGTGAACGCGGGGGTTGGGGACGCTATGGGTATGGATAGATGTGTGCATCAGTCGATCGATAATTTGGTACCCTAAATATTTATTTTATGTTATTGATTTATTATTTAACGTTAAATAAGGATTAAATGATATTGAATAAAATCGAATAAACAGGTGTCAGGGATGCTGCTAAAACGGACAGACGGATGCATCAGACGGCAACGAAACCAATGTTAACTTGAAGGCCAGATGCATAGCTAGTGAACGCGGGGGTTGGGGACGATGTGGGTATAGATAGATGGGCGCATCAGTCGAGCGAAAAATGGGTACCAAAAATATTTACCATTAAATCAGGATTAAATAATTATTAATTAATCGAATAACAAGGGTCAGGGCTGCTGCATAAACGGACAGACGGATGCATCAGACGGCAACGAAACCGATGTTAACTTGAAGCCCAGATGCATAGCTAGTGAACGCGGGGGTTGGGGACAATGTGGATATAGATAGATGGGCGCATCTGTCGATCGAAAAATGGGTACCCAAAATATTTAACATTAAATCAGGATTAAATAATTATTAATAAATCGAATAACAAGGAGTCAAGATGCTGCATAAACGGACAGACGGATGCATCGGACGGCAACGAAACCGATGTAACCTTGAAGCCCAGATGCATAGCTAGTGAAAGCGGGGGTTGAGGAGGATGTGTTAATGGATAGATGGGCCCACCAGTCGATCGAAAAATGGGTACCAAAAATATTTAACATTAAATCAGGATTAAATAATTATTAATAAATCGAATAACAAGTTGCCAGGGATGTTGCATAATCGGGCAGATGGATGCATCAGACAACAACGAAACCGATGTTAACTTGAAGCCCAGATGCATAGCTAGTGAACGCGGGGGTTGAGAGCGATGTGGGTATGTATAGATGGGCCCATCAGCCGATCGAAAAATGGTTACCCAAAGTATTTAACATTCAATCAGGATTAAATAATTATAAATTAATCGAATAACAAGGGGTCAGGGATGCTGCATAAACGGTCAGACGGATGCATCAGAAGGCAACGAAACCAATGTTAACCTGAAGCCCACATGCATAGCTAGTGAACGCGGGGGTTGGGGACGATGTGGGTATGGATAGATGGGCGCATCAGTGGATCGAAAAAAGGGTACCAAAGGTATTTAACATAAGATCAGGATTAAATAATTATTTATAAATCGAATAACAAGGAGTCAGGGATGCTGCATAAACGCACAGTGGGATGCATCAGACGGCAACGAAACCGATGTGAACTTGAAGCCCAGATGCATAGCTAGTGAAGGCGGGGGTTGGGGACGATGTGGGTATGTTTAAATGGGCGCATCAGTCGATCGAAAAATGGGTACCCATAATATTTTACATTAAATCTGGATTAAATAATTATTAATAAATCGAATAGCAAGGAGTCAGGGATGCTGCATAAACGCACAGTGGGATGCATCAGACGGCAACGAAACCGATGTTAACTTGAAGAACAGATGCATAGCTAGTGAACGCGGGGGTTGGGGATGATGAGGGTATGGAAAGATTGGCGCATCAGTCGATCATAAAATGGGTACCCAAAGTATTTACCATTAAATCAGAATAAAATAATTATTAATAAATCGAATAACAAGGGGTCAGGGATGGTGCATAAACGAACAGAAGGATGCATCAGACGGCAACGAAACCGATGTTAATTTGAAGCTTTTATGCATAGCTAGTGAACGCGGGGGTTGGGGACGATGTGTGTATGGATAGATTGGCGCATCAGTCGATCGAAAAATGGGTACCCAAAATACTTAACATTAAATAAGGATTAAATTATTATTAATGAATCGAATAAAAAGGGGTTTGGGATGCTGCATAAACGGACAGACGGATGCATCAGACGGCAACGAAACTGGTGTAAACTTGAAGCCAAGATGCAAAGCTAGTGAACGCGGGGGTTGGGAACGATGTTGGTATGGATAGATGGGCGCATCAGTCGAACGAAAAAAGGGTACCAAAAATATTTAACATTAAATCAGGATTAAAGTATTATCAATAAATCGAATAACAAGGGGTCAGGGATGCTGCATAAACCGACAGGCGAATGCATCAAACGGCAACGAAACCGATGTTAACTTGAAGCCCAGACGTATAGCTAGTGAACGCGGTGGGGGGGGGGGGGGGAGGACGATGTGGATATGGATAGATGGGCTCATCAGTCGATCGAAAAAATGGGTACCAAAAATATTTAACATTAAATCAGGATTAGATAATTATTAATAAATCGAATAACAAGGGGTCAGGGATGCTGCATAAACGGACAGACGGATGATCAGACGGCAACAAAACCGATGTTTATTTTAAGCTTTTATGCATAGCTAGTTACCGCGGGGGTTGGGGACGATGTGGGTATGGATAGATGGGCGCATCAGTCGATCGAAAAATGGGTACCCGAAATATTTAACATTAAATAAGGATTAAATAATTATTAATAAATCGAATAAAAAGGGGTTTGGGATGCTGCATAAACGGACAGACGGATGCATCAGACGGCAACAAAACTGGTGTAAACTTGAAGCCAAGATGCAAAGCTAGTGAACGCGGGGGTTTGGAACGATGTGGGTATGGATAGATGGGCCCATCAGTCGATCGAAAAATTGGTACCCAAAATATTTAACATTAAAACAGGATTAAATAATTATTTATAAATCGAATAATAAGGGGTTAGGGATGCTGCATAAAAGGATATGCGGATGCATCAAACGGCAACGAAACCGATGTTAACTTGAAGCCCAGATGCATAGCTAGTGAACGCGAGGGTTGGGAACGATGTGGGTATGGATAGATGGGCGCATCAGTCGATCGAAAAATGGGTACCAAAAATATTTAACATACAATCAGGATTAAATAAGTATTAATAAATATAATAACAAGGGGTAAGGGATGATGCAGAAACGGACAGACGGATGCATCAGACGGCAACGAAACCGATGTTAACTTGAAGCCAAGATGCATAGCTAGTGAACGCGGGGGTTGGGGACGATGTGGGTATGGATAGATGATCGTATCAGTCGATCGAAATGGGTGCCCTTAATATTTAACATTAAATTAGGATTAAATGATTATTAATAAATCGAATAACAAGGGGTCAAGGATGCTTCATATACGGACAGACGGATGCATCAGACGTCAACGAAACCGATGTAAGCTTGAAGGCCAGATGCATAGCTAGTGAACGCTAGGGTTGGGGACGATATGGGTATGGATAGATGGGCTCATCAGTCGATCGAAAAATGGGTACCCAAAATATTTAACATTAAATCATGATTAAATAATTATTAATAAATCGAATAACAAGGGGTCAGGGATGCTGCATAAACGGACAGACGGATGATCAGATGGCAACGAAACCGATGTAAACTTGAAGCCCAGATGCATAGCTAGTGAACGCCAGGGTTGAGGAGGATATGGGTATGGATAGATGGGCGCATCAGTCGATCGAAAAATGGGAACCCAAAATATTTAATTTAAATTAGGATTAAATAATTATTAATAAAATCGAATAACAAGCGGTCAGGGATGCTGCATAAACAGAGGGACGGATGCATCAGATGTCAATCAAACCGATGTTAACTTGAAGCCAAGATCCAGAGCTAGTGAACGAGGGGGTTTTGGACGAAGTGGGTATTGATAGATTGGCGCATCAGTCGATCGAAAAATGGGTAACCAAAATATTTAACATAAAATCAGGATTAAATTATTATTAATAGATCGAATAATAAGGGGTTAGCGATGCTGCATAAACGGATAGACGGATGCATCAGACGGCAACGAAACCGATGTTACCTTGAAGCCCAGATGCATAGCTAGTGAACGTGGGGGTTGGGGACGATGTGGGTATAAATAGATGGGCGCATCAGTCGATCGAAAAATGGGTACCCAAAATATTTAACATTAAATCATGATTGAATTATTATTTATAAATCGAATAACAAGGGGTCAGGGATGCTGCATAAACGGACAGACGGATGCATAAGACGGCAACGAAACCGATGTTAACTTGAAGCCAAGATGCATAGCTAGTGAAAGCGGAAGTTGCTGACGATGTGGGTATGGATAGATTGGCGCATCAGTCGATCGAAAAATGGGTACCCAAAATATTTAACATTAAATCAGGATTGAATAATTTTTAATAAATCGAATAACAAGGGGTCAGGGATGCTCCATAAACGGACAGGCGGATGCATCAGACGGCAACGAAACCGATGTTAACTTGAAGCCCAGATGCATAGCTAGTGAACACCGGGGTTGGGAACGATGTTGGTATGGATAGATGGGCGCATCAGTCGATCGAAAAACGGGTACCCAAAATATTTCACATTAAATCAGGATTAATTTATTATTTATAAATCGAATAACAAGGGGTCAATGATGCTGCATAAACGGACAGACGGATGCATCAAACGGCAACAAAACCGATGTTAACATGAAGCCCAGATGCATAGCTAGTGAAATCGGGAGTTGGGGACGATGTGTGTATGGATACATGTTCGCATCAGTCAATGGAAAAATGGGTACCAAAAATATTTAACATTAAATCAGGATTAAATAATTTTTAATAAATCGAATAACAAGGGGTCAAGAATGCTGCAAAAACGGAGAGACGGATGCATCAGACGGCAGCGAAACCGATATTAACTTTAGGCCCAGATGCATAGCTAGTGAAAGCGGGGGTTGGGGACGATGTGCGTATGGATAAATGGGCGCATTAGTCGATCGAAAAATGGGTACCAAAAATAATTAACATAAAATCAGGATTAAATAATTATTAATAAATCGAATAACAAGGGTTCAGGGATGCTGCATAAACGGACAGACGGATGCATCAGACGGCAACGAAACCGCTGTTAACTTGAAGCTCAGATGCATAGCTAGTGAACGGGGGTTAGGGACGATGTGGGTATGGATAGATGGACTCATCAGTCGATCGAAAAATGGGTACCCAAAATATTCAACATTAAATCTGGATTAAATAGTTATTAGAAAACCGAATAACAAAGGGTCAGGGAAGCTGCATAAACGTAAAGACAGATGCATCAGACGGCAACGAAACCGATGTAAACTTAAAGCCCAGATGCATAGTTAGTGAACACGGGGGTTGGGGACGATGTGGGTATGGATAGATTGGCGCATCTGTCGATCGAAAAATTGGCACCCAAAATAGTTAACATAAAAACAAGATTAATTTTTATTAATAAATCGAATAACAAGGGGTCAGGGATGCTGCATAAACGGACAGACGGATGCATCAGACGACAACGAAACCGATGTAAACTTGAAGCCCAGATGCATAGCTAGTGAACGCGGGGGTTGGGGACGATGTGGGTATGGATAGATGGGCGCATCAGTCGATCGAAAAATGGGTACCCAAAATATTTTACATTAAATCAGGATTAAATAATTATCAATAATTCAAATAACAAGGGGTCAGGGATGCTGCATACACGGATGGACGGATGCATCAGACGGCAACGAAACCGACGTTACCTTGAAGGCCAGATGCATAGCTAGTGAACGCGGGGGTTGGGACGATTCGGGTATGGATAGATGGGCGCTTCAGTTGATAAAAAAATGGGTACCCAAAATATTTAACATTAAATCAGGACTAAATAATTATTAATAAATCGAATAACAAGGGGTCAGGGATGCTGCATAAACGGAAAGCGTGTGCATCAGACGGCAACGAAACCGATGTAAACTTCAAGACCAGATGAATAGCTAGTGAACGCGGGGGTTGGGGACGATGTGGGTATGTATAGATGGGCGCATCAGTCGATCGAAAAATGGGTACCGAAAATATTTAACATAAAATCAGGACTAAATAATTATCAATAAATTGAATAATAAGTGGTCAGGGATGCAGCATAAACGGACAGACGGATGCATCAGACGCCAACGAAACCGATGTTAACATGAAGCCCAGATGCAACGCTGGTGAACGTGGGGGTTTGGGACGATGTGGGTATGGATAGATGGGCGCATCAGTCGATCGAAAAATGGGAACCCAAAATATTTAACATTAAATCAGGATTAAATAATTCTTAATAAATCGAATAACAAGGGGTCAGGGATGCTGCATTACCGGACAGATGGATGCATCAGACGCCAACGAAACCGATGTTTACTTAATGCCCAGATGCAAAGCTAGTAAACGCGGGGCTTGAGAATGATGTGGTTATGGATAGATGGGCGCATCAGTCGACCGAAAAATGGGTACCCAAAATATTTAACATTAAATCAGGTTTAAATGATTATTAATAAATCGAATAACAAGGGGTCAGGGATGCTCCATAAACGGACAGGCGGATGCATCAGACGGTAACGAAACCGATGTTAACTTGAAGCCCGGATGCATAGCTAGTGAACGCGAGAATGGGGACGATGCGGGCATGGATAGATGGGCGCATCAGTCGATCGAAAAATGGGAACCCAAAATATTTAACATTAAGTCAGGATTAAATAATCATTTAAAAATCGAATAACAAGGGGTCAGGGATGCTGCATAAACGGACAGACGAATGCATCAGACGCCAACGAAACCGATGTTTACTTAAAGCCCAGATGCAAAGCTAGTGAACGCGGGGGTTGGGGACGATGTAGGTATGGATAGATGGGCGCATCAGTCGATCGAAAAATGGGTTCCCAAAATATTTCACATTAAATCAGGATTAAAGAATTATTAATAAATCGAATAACGAGAGGTCAGTGATGCCGCATAAACGGACAGACGGATGCATCAGACGGCAACAAAATCGATGTAAACTTTACCCAGATGCATAGCTAGTGAACGTGGGGGTTGGCGACGATGTGGGTATGGATAGATGGGCGCATCAGTCAGTCGAAAAATGGGTACCCAAAATATTTAACATTAAATCAGGATTAAATAATTATTAATAAATCGAATAACAAGGGGTCAGGGATGCTGTATAAACGGACAGACGGATGATCAGATGGCAACGAAACCGATGTTAACTTGAAGCCAAGATACTTAGCTGGTAAATGCAGTGGTTGGGGACGATGTGGTAATGGATAGATGGGCGCATTAGTCGATCGAAAATTGGGTATCCAAAATGCTTAACATTAAATCAGGATTTAATTATAATTAATAAATCGAATAAAAAGGGGTTCAGGGATGCTGCATAAATGGACAAACGGATGCATCAGACGGCAACGAAACCGATGTTAACTTCAAGCCCAGATGCAAAGCTAGTGAACGCGGGGGTCGGGGACGATGTGGGTATGGATAGATGGGCGCATCAGTCGATCGAAAAATGGGTACCCAAAATATTAAACATAAAATCAGGATTAAATAATAATTAATAAATCGAATAAAAAGGGTTCAGGGAGGCTGCATAAACGGAGAGACGGATGCATCAGACGGCAACTAGACTGATGATAACTTGAAGACCGGATGCATAGCTAGTGAACGCTGGGGTTTGGGATGATGTGGGTATGGATAGATTGGCGCATCAGACGATCGAAAATAGGGTTCCCAAAATATTTAAAATTAAATCAGGATTAAAGAATTATTAATAAATCGAATAACAAGGGGTCAGGGATGCTGCATAAACGGACAGATTGATGCATCAGACGGCAACGGAACCTATGTTAACTTGAAGTCCATATACATAGCTTGTGAACGCGCGGATTGGGGACGATTAGGGTATGGATACATGGGCGCATCCGTCGATCGAAAAATGGGTACCCAAAATATTTAACATTAAATCAGGATTAAATATTTATCAAGAACAGAAATAAGACGGGGCCATGGATGCTGCATTAACGGACAGACGGATGCATCAGACGGCAACGAAACCGATGTTTACTTTAAGCCCAGATGCATAGCTAGTAAACGCGGGGGTTGGGGACGATGTGGGTATGGATAAATGGGCGCATGGGTTAGGGTTAGGGTTAGGGTTAGGGTTAGGGTTAGGAACCGGGCAAGTTACGATGTGTGATCAATATGGCGGATGATCAAGATGGCGGCTATAAACAAGTGCGAACCATAGAAACACCCATATGTAAACAATTTCTACTTTCGAATTAGTCTCAATCAAAATGACGGATGTTGAAGGATTGTGTAGAACGTTTTGGCATTTCATATTAATTTTAGAAGTCCATAGGCGTTGTACAACTGATATAAGTACTAAAGATTGATAGGCGTGCGTTTTTCAAGTATCGAAAAATTCAAATTTCTCTTAAAAGTGTTAATTTTGTGACTTTTGAAATTGAGGGTACATGCATTTAATTCAGTCTTTAGGACTTACTGATGCAAAATTTTACAAAACAATTTGATAGGATGATGACTGAATGGTCACTCTTTCGAAAGACAAAGTTCACAGTTCAAGATAAAAGCGGAAATGTGTGAAAAATGGAGAAAGGTAAGGTGGCCGCTTAGAACTTTTAAGTAGTGTATCAGTGTTTTCCTTTTCTTAATTACTTCTGTGTGTTATTCAAGTGATTTATTATAATGTGTAAGAATTGGATTTAGCCTCGAGTTTGTTTTATTTGTTTGCAAAAGTGATCGTGTGCAAAATACTCTTATAAAAATTCGTTCAATTCATGAGCAGACTAGATTACTGTGAATAAGAAAATCGAAATTGTGACATTCTTTGTTTTCGAATGGTGATAAATATCGACATGGAGAAAGAGGTAAGAAATATATTTTCCTGTCCAATTTAGATACTTTAATTGTATTAGGATTATGGAACAATTTAATAAGTATCGGATGTAGTTTATTTCAATTCCGACTGATGCATCTTTGGCAAAAAGTAAAAGAGCCAGCCTTGTTCGTCCTGATTCAGCCCGGATCGTCTTCATCCGTAAACGGTTGAGTGTGTTGAGCTTATTCACGACAATTTCTACTTTCGAAATAGTCTCGATCAAAATAGTGCATGATGAAGCTGTCGGATATTGTGGCCTATAACATACGGATTGCAAAATTTTAATTGTTTAATTGACAGCTTACGGAGTGTCAAAGCGGTGATTTGCTTTGGCTAAATGCTTCAGGGTGTTATTCAAGTGACTAATTACAATGTGTTAGAATTGTTTTAACCCTCGGGTTTGTTATATAAGGGTGCAAAACACTTTTATAAAAATTCGTTCCATTCATAAATACACTAGATAACTATGAATAAGATAATCGAAATTGAGTGCATTGTTTGTTTTTGAATGGTGATAAATTTCAAAATGGAGAAAGCGGTAAGAAATATTTTTTCCTTTCCCATTAAGATACTTAGTCCGTCAACGTTGAGTGTGTTGCTCTTCTCTATGAAGGGAACAATCTTACAACAATTGGAGGTATTTTATTTCAATTACGACTAATGCATCTTTAGCAAAAAGTAAAAGGATCAGCCTGATTCAGCCTGGGTCGGCCCGATTCAGCCCCCCCGGTCAGCCCGGTTATCTTAGTCTGTCAACGTTTAGTGCGTTGCGCTTCTCCACGCAGGGAACAACCTTTAAGTTTTTGAACGTAGTTTATTTCAATTTCGACTTTGAAAAAAGTAAAAGGATCAGCCCGGCTCAGCCTTGTTCGGCCTGTCTCAGCTTCCAGTTTGCCTGGATCATCTAAGTCCGTCATTGTTGAGTTAGTGTTAGGGTAAGGGTTAGGGTAAGGGGTTCGAGTTCGGGTTAGGGTTAGGGGCTAGGAATCGGGCTAGTTACGATGTGTGATAAAGATGGCGGATGATCAAGATGGCGTCTATAAACAAGCGCGGACCATAGGAACACACCATATGTAAACAATTTCTACTTTCGAATTAGTCTCGATCAAAATGGCGGATGTTGAAGATGGCTGATATTGTGCTCTATAAAATATGGCTTGCAAATTTTATTCGTCAAATAGACAACGGTTAGGGTTAGGGTTAGGGTTAGGGTTAGGGATAGGGTAAGGGTTAGGGTTAGGGTTAGGGTAGGGTTAGGGTTAGGGTTAGGGTTAGGGTAGGGTAAGGGTTAGGGTTAGGGTTAGGGTAGGGCATCATTGACGCAAATGATTCACTTGGGTCACATGATATATGAGGTGACAGACCAGGTGACCATGGAGTGTTTTACCAAGTGATTATAGAATTTTTCTAAAAATAGCCAATATGTTTTTTTTAGGTTATTTGAGGTGCCCACATGGCCATGATTTCTTTAATCACATGATCGAAGAGCTTTTTTAAAAATAGAGACCATGTTGTTCTAGCGTATTGGACAATCACTTGAATAGTTTGCTCCTTAAAAAATGGACGTAAATAGTGAATGGTTGTTTTTGATACTGTTTAATTTTTTATTTGTTTTTTGAATCTTTTGAACTTAATTGGAAAAAGGAAGTTCACTCTTAACGCTTTACCCACCATTTCGGCACCCTAGCGATATAAGGGCGAAAACGCGAATTTCGTATGTGGATGGTGTGGAGAAACTCTCCCCAATTGTATAGCTTGTCAAGACGAACAAGTAGACACCAAGTTTGTCCCGATCGGCCTACTAGGGGCCGAAAACGACTGTAGCGCCTTTGAAAAGCGCCGCCCGGTCGGCACCCTTCCGACATCAGCGCGAATCGATCTAGAGCGGCCGCTAATAGACGCAGCTCCGCCAAATTCACTACGATTGTAGTGCTTCAGTTGAGCAACAAGACCGTACCACGATTGACTTGATCGGCGTCCTGGCACGGCCCAGCAGCGTCATCCGGCAACGGCCACTCTGCTCTCGCGCCCAATGGCCCGAATTCGCGCTTCTCCGTCTATAGATGAGCTAAAAACGCCAAACTTGCTTCGATGGTAGAGACCGAGCCCCACGGCGATCCAGGTCGTACAATCCCTACCCAGCCACTGCACTCCTGGTCGGTGCGCCGAAAAAGAGATTTTCGTCTGTGGATGGAATGGAGGTGCGAAACTCTCCCCGATGCAGAGCTTGTCGAGACGAACACGTAGACTCCAAGATTGTCCCGATCGCTCTACTGGGGGCGGAGCTACGGCCGTAGCGCCTCTCAAAAGCGGCGCTCGGCCGGCACCCTAGCGACATGAGCGCGAATCGCTATAGAGCGGCCGCTCATAGCCGCATCCCCGCAAATCTCGCTACGATTGTAGTGCATCAGTGGAGCAAGAAGAGCACACCTCGATTGACTTGATCGGCGCCTTGGCTTGGCCCAGCGGCGTTACCCTCGATGATAGAGACCGAGCTCCGGCGACAATCGACGTCGAGCAATCCCGACCCAGCCACTGCACTTCCGGTTGGTAACCCGAAAACGCGATTTTCGTCTGTTGATGGGATGAAGATGCAAAACTCTCCCATATTGTAGAGCTCGTCAAGACGAACACGTAGACACCAAGTTTGTACCAATCACCCTACTGGGAGCCGAGATACGGCCGTAGAACCTCTGAAAAGCGCTTAAACTCAGTGTTTCGAAAGTGTTAACCCCGAACCCCTTAACCACCATAACCATCTTTGATTACCTAGTTTTTCTAAAGTCTTAACCCTGAACACTTAACCAAGCATAAATCACGTTAATAACCCTGTTTTTCAAAAGTGTTAACCCTGAACCCTTTAACCACCATAACCTGCTTTGATTACCCAGTTTTTCAAAAGTGTTAAAACTGTACCCTTTACCAATCATAACCCATTCCCCTAACCCCGTTTTTTTAAACTGTTTACCCTGAACCCCTTTCCCACCATAACCAACTTTGAAAACAAATATTTCCAAAAGTGTTAACCTTAAAACCTGTTCCCACGATAACCCTCTTTAATAACATTGTTTTTAAACAGTGTTAACCCTGAACCCTTTATCCATCATAACCCACTTTGATTACCCATTTTTTTAAAAGTGTTAACCCTAAACTCAATACCCATCATAACCCTCTTTGATAACCCTGTTTTTCCAAAGTGTTAACCCTGAACCCTTTACCCACCATAACCCACTTTGATAACTCATTTTTTTAAAAGCGTTAACCATTAACCCTTTACCCACCATAACCCACTTTGATTACCCAATTTTTAAAAGTGTTAACCCTGAACCCTTTACCCACCATAACCCACTTTGATAACCCAGTTTTCAAAAGTGTTAACCCTGGACCCTTTACCCACAATAACCCATTTATATAACCCAGTTTTTAAAAGTGTTAACCCTGAACCCCTTACTCACCATAGCCCGCTTTGATAACCCTGTTTTTCAAAAGTGTTAACCCTGAACCCTTTACCCACCATAACCCACTTTGATAAGCCCGGTCTTTCAAAAGTAATAACCCTGAACGCTTTACCAACCATAACCCCCTCTGATAACCTTGTTTTTCAAAAGTGTTAACCCTGAACCCTTAACCCACCATAACCCACTTTGATAACCCAGTTTTAAAAAGTATTAACCCTGGACCCTTTATCAACCATAACCCATTTTGATAACCCAGTTTTTAAAAGTGTTAGCCCTGAACCCCTTACCCACCATAACCCTCTTTGATAACCCTGTTTTTCAAAAGTGTTAACCCTGAACCCTTTACCCACCATAACCCGCTTTGATAACCCAGTTTTCTAAAATTGTTAAGCCTAAACCCTTTACCTACCATAACAAACTAGGGTTAGGGTTAGGGTTAGGGTTAGGGTTAAGGTTAGGGTTAGGGTTAGGGTATAAGGCTGAAACGATAGATGACCATTCAGAGATGACCATCACCTTATATTCCATGACCTATGATGTGGCCAATGTGCTTGCGCATTTGTGTAAGGGGTATAAGGCTGAAACGAAAGATGAAAATTCAGAGATGACCATCACTTGATATTTCATGACCATTGTGCTTGTGCATTTGGTTTAGGGGTATAAGGCTGAAACGAAAGAATATCCCTTGATATACATCACGTGATATCACGTGACCTATCATTTAGTTAAAACGCTTGCGCAATTGTGATCAGATCTGGAATCTTTGTCTTCATTGTATTTTGTGTCTTCTTTGTATGACGTCATTCGTTCTTTTATACTAGAATTTGCCAAATGATTTTTACTGGGTGCCTTAGGGAGAATATTAAGATAAAATTGAACACGTGAATAGAAATGGGGTCAAATTATAAGACATATGCATTTAGGAGTTGACTAAGAGTTAACTCAGAGTTGACTATGAGTTAACTCAGAGTTTACTCTGAGTTATCGATAGGGTAAACCCAATAAAGATTTCTTACAAATTGAACTCAAACCCAAACCCATACTCTACCCTTATTTTACCAAACGCTACCATACCAATCACTCTTATCCATCACTACTCTTACTCTGATCCCTTCTATGTGGTCCAAGCGTATGCGCATTTGTTGTGAATTTTTTTATTTAGGTTAAAGGAATGAATATTAGACTTTTTTTTATTTTAGAGAGTTATAATCTTGTTCATACAAGGTTATATATTTAGTTTTGATATGTGAAATTTTATTTGGGTGTTATTCTTTTTTTTCAAAAGAATAAGTCGAATGATTATTTCTTTTAGGATGCTTCGGGAATAGAGTTTTTCTGAGAAAATCTAGAGCTTGAATACGATATTAGAAAGAGGACACTTAACAAGAAATATACGTTATAGTGTTTACTCAGAGTTTACCGGGACTGAACTTTGAGAAATTGTCAGGCTACCCAAACGTAAGATTTTATTTACAAGTAAGAGTAACTGTATAAACCCATCCTACATGATCTTTACTCACCTCAACTCTACCTTTACCGACCCTACCTCAATGTACCTAGCCCTTAGCTACCATTACTTTACACGTATCCTACCGACCGGCTACACAACCCCTACCATTATTTGAACCAAAAAATAATCAGCCGCTACTCTGACTCTTACCCTACAATAACTTTACTCTATCCCTACTCTATCCCTACTCTTACTTACCCTTACCCTACAAAAACTCGACTCTAGCCTTACCCGTCTCTGACTTAACCTTACCCTTACAATATAGTACTAACTCCTTTTCCTTGTCTGGCTTACCCATATCCTAAAACTACATTAATTACACCTATCCCTACTCTGGCTCCCTACCGTTACCTCTTACTCTACTTCTACTTTACCCACTCTCTACTTTGGCTTACCCTTACCCTTACCTTACCTTACCTTACAATAAACTTACTCTACCCTTACCCTTTCCATACTCAGCCTTTTCCTTAACCGGCACTCATCATACTCATACCAATATACTTCTATCTTAAACTTTGAATATTTTACCTCTCCTCCCAACATTTCCTTGTCAAGCCATTATTTTATCCGAACCTAGCCTACCATACACTTCATAAAATACCTTACCCCTACCCTACCTACTCTAACCCTTTCTACTTACTCCTATTCCTACTCTGGCTTACCCTTACGCTACACTAACCCTACTCTACCCTTACCCTATCCCTACTCTGGCTAACCTTTAACCTTACACTACAACAACACTACTCTATTCTTAACCTATTCTTACTTTGCCTTACCCTTTCTCTTACTCTTACCCAACAGTTTTTGGGGTTGTTCATATTTGATATTGATGTTGTTTGCTGGTAATTTTTCTCCTTTTCTGTTTTGATGCATACTACTGTTTTGGTTTAAGCTGTCCTGTTAATTGCAGGACAATGTGTATGGTATTGAAAAGCAATTAGAAATTCTTTCCCTAACCCTAACCCTACACAACCCCCTACCATTATTTTTTCTAAAAACTAAGCAACTGCTACTCTGACTCTTACCCTTCAATAACCTTACTCTATCCTTACCCTATCCCTTCTCTGACTTACCTTTACTCTACAAAAAATCAACTCTAGCCTTACCCGTCTCTGACTTACCCTTACCCTTACCATAAAGAACTTACTTTTTTTCCTACTCTGGCTAACACATACCCTTAACCTACATTACTGACACCTATCCCTGCCATTGCTCCCTACCGTTACCCTTCACTTCCTCTACTCCTACCTAACTCTTTCTCTACTCTGGCTTACCCTTACCCTACAATTAACTTACTATACCCTTTACCCTTTCCCTACTCAGTCTTTTCCTTACCCAAGCCATTATTCTATCCGAACCTAGCTAACAATAGACCACATGTATAACCTTACCCCTACCCTACCTACCCTTATTACCTACTCCTATTCCTAAACTGGCTTCTCCTTACGCTGCACTTACCCTACTCTACCCTTACCCTTTCAATACTCAGCCTTTTCCTTACCATGCACTCATCATACTCATACCAATATACTAATATCCTTACCCTTACATTGTTTACCTCTCCTCCCACCATTTCCTTATCAAGCCATTATTCTATCCGAACCTCGCTTACCATACACTACATAAAATACATTACCCCTACCTTACCTACCAATACTACTTACTCCTTTTCCTACTCTGCCTTATCCTTACGCTGCATTCACCCTACTCTACCCTTACCCTATCCCTACTCTTGCTTACCTTTAACAAAATTACTCTACCATATCCCTACTATGCCTTACCCTTGCCCTCACTCTTACCCAACAGTCTTTGGGGTTTTTCAGAATTTGAAAGTGACATTGTTTGCTGGTAAACTTTTCCTTTTCTGTTTTGATGTATACTGTTCTTTTGGTTTAAGCTGTTCGGTTAATTGCAGGACACTGTTTAGGGTATTGAAAAGGAATTCGAAGTTATCCCTTGAAGTGCTGGGCACTATGAACGACAGAGAAGACCAATTCGACAGAGAAGATGAGGATTATCATTGGTTCTTTATTGATATATATTGCGTTTTGGCTTCAAGTGAACTGTAGATTACAGTGGTATGGAAGAGGAGTTTGACAGTGAAGATGAGGATGAGAACTTGTTCCTTATTGATACTGCTACTGAAAATTCTCGAAGCTTTGCGGAGTCATTCAAGAATAGCATCAATATGGAGGGATTTTTGAAACGGGAAGATCATATTTCCGTGCGTGCCACCGCCATAAAAAAGGGTGCTGATTAAGAAGAACTAATTCATAAATCAGATATAGATGGAATAACAATAGAATGGTTAAATATTGCTAAAGGTTTAAAATCTGATTTTCGTCATCTTGACATAATGCCACTTGGAATTCGTAGTTTGCGTCGATTTTATCCTATGATTAAGAAACATCTAGATATCTCAAATTCTAATGAAAACAGCTTCATAGTGCTGAAAGACACCGTTGGAAGTCAAATAATATATGATGGTTTATTCCAAACTTGGCTTGGTTTTATTCCAGACCCTCGTGAATGTAGATCAATATACGACTATACGATACAAAGTCGTTCGGCGTATACGTTCTTTGAGAGACTAAGAACTCGCTTCCAGGATGGGCTCAGAGAGATGTTCAGAAAAGGTATTGCTCTGGAGACATTGGCAAAGAGCAATATCAACGATTCGCGGAAATTGTTTGTATTGCCAGGCCATCAGTGTCACATCTTGGATAATTTTCAAATCGCCCTAGAAGAAACTGATTTGATAGAGCTACCAGGTTTTCGAAAAGTTTTGTTTACCTTTCGGTTTGGGGAGAAATGTGAGACACCTGTGGAATTGCCAGTAAGGGATGAAAATGCAGTGAAAGACATCTGTGTACATGCAGGACACAGAATATACTCTAATTTTTTAGACTTGTTTTGGTCTCGAGAAGGTGTTAAAGAAGTTTGGCCTAGTTCAAACTGTGTCATATCATCCGCGTTCTCATCCATTGAATGTGTAAACCTGCAGTCAATATTGACCACGTCTAAGTTACAAATAAGTGCAGAGCTGGGAAATGTATGTACGTCTCCACAGAACATCAGATTTTTCCAGTTGTACAACGACTTACCACATCGTTACCCTAAAACAAGAGTTCATCCGGTTTCTTCATCTGTGATCATGCTTGAAGGTATGTTGACCGATTTAGGTCAAAGAAACCTGTACTCTGATGCATCGGCCTACCTTTCTGAGATACAAAATAACTTTTTTCAAATCAACAGAGAAGTATGCAGATTAGAGTTTGTAATTTGTATTGGTAAGAGGTCTAGTGCAGTTACTGGATCTGAGTTTATTCTTGTTGACCATCTAACAGAGCTCTTGGAGAAGCATGCAATGATCGTGCCTTTTTTAAGACACGGCTTTACGATGAAACTATTTAGAATTATAGGCCTGCATCTTCACCAGCAATTGGACATTGCGTTTCGCTCAGGAAGGGGAACTGGTAACACAAGGTTGACCTGGGATGTATACCAGACAGAGCTTGCTGTCGAGAAACTATTGTGGGGGCGCCCACTTTGTAGCTCTTCTAATCAACATTCAAAGAACCTGGGACCAGGCATCCAGTATCCAACACGCTGTCTGACAGATCAGAAAGGTTTTCTTTGCTTACAAGACAGCAGCTCTTGTTGCATGGATGATAAAACGTTGCCCCCCGTTAAACTATTCTCTAAGAATGAGACTGTACAACGAAAGATTCACAGCATAAGCGGCTTTTACAACTTTATAGGTGGTAGTTGGTTGTTAATGGGTCGTCGTTTGATAGAGATCCTACTTAGAGACTGCCATGCAAACGGCAAAGTGTTTTGGTCATTTGAACATTTTGTTCTTCAGCTCAAAGTAAATAGTGGAAATGGCACTAAACATATAGTTGGTGGTATAACTCTTCCAGATATTGTAAATATGTTGTCTTCAGCCAAAAAGTTTAAGAGGTATTTGGTTCAGTGAAACAATTGATGCTTTAAATGAATGTCAACGTAGACGACGTTATTCAGTTTGGAATAAGTGGTTTGTCTTTAGGTTACTTTCCAGCAATAAGGATCTACGATTCTAACCGTAATATGGGATTGAATTGGGAGTATAAATATGGTTTTTGGGTTGGGGTTCGGGTTAGGGTTAGGGTAAGGGTTAGGGTTAGGAATCGGGCAAGTTACGATGTGTGATCAAGATGGCGGATGATCAAGATGGCGGATGATTAAGATGGCGTCTATAAAGAAGCGCGGACCATAAAAACACCCCATATGCTAACAATTTCTACTTTCGAATTAGTATCGATCAAAATTGCGGATGATGAAGATGTCGGATATTTTTCTCTTTAGCATACGGATTAAGTATGTTGCTCTTCTACACGAAGGGAACAATCTTACAAGAATTGATGGTAGCTTATTTCATTTTTTAATTGATGCATCCTTAGCAAGATGTAAAAGGATCAGCCTGGTTCAGCCTGGTTCGGCCTGATTCAGCCCCCGATCAGCCCGGTTCATCTTAGTCCGTCATCGTTGAGTGTGTTGTGCTTCTCCACGAATGGAACAATCTTATAAGTATTGAAGGTAGTTTATTTCAATTTCGACTGATGCATCCCTAGAAAAAAGTAAAAGGATCAGCCTGGTGTAACCCGGTTCGGCCTGGTTCAGCCCAGTGACAGCCCGGTTCATCTTAGTCCGTAAGCATTTGATAGACAGCTTGCGGAGTGTCATATCAGTGATTTACTTTGGCTGAATTTCTTCATTATGCTATTCAATCGATTAATTACAGTGTGTTTAAATTGGGTTAGGCCTCGAGTTTGTTAGGGTTAGGGTTAGGGTTAGGGTTAGGGTTAGGAACCGGACAAGTTACGATGTGTGATAAAAAAGGCGGATGATCAAGATGGCGGCTATAAACAAGCGCGGACCACAGAAACACCTCATATGTTAACAATTTCCATTTTCGAACTAGTCTCGATCAATATGGTGGATGATGAAGAAGTCGGATATTGTGCTCTAAAAAATACGGCCTGCAATTTTTTAAGCGTTTGATAGAAAGCTTACGGAGTGTCATATCAGTGATTTACTTTGGCTAAATGTCTTCATTGTGCTATTCAAATGATTAACTACAGGTTGTTAGAATTGGATTTAGCCACGAGTTTGTTCTATCTGTGTGCAAAAGTGATCGCGTGCAAAACACTCTTATAAATATTCGTTCAATTTATGAACAGACTAGATTACTGTGAATAACATAATCGAAATTGTGTCTATTGTTTGTTTTCGAATAGTGATAAAATTTCGACATGGAGAAAGCGGTAGAAAATTTATTTTCCTGTCCCATTAAGATACTTAGTCCGTCAACGTTGAGTGTGTTGCTCTTCTGCACGAAGGGAACAAACTTACAAGAATTGAAGGTAGTTTATTTCAATTTCACTGATGCATCCTTCGCAAAAAATAAAAGGATCAGCCTGGTTCAGCCTGGTTCGGCCTGATTCAGCCCCCGGCCAGCCCGGTTCATCTTTGTCCGTCATCGTTGAGTGTGTTGTGCTTCTCAACGAAGAGAACAATCTTATACGTATTGAAGGTAGTTTATTTCAATTTCGACTGATGCATCCCTAGAAAAAAGTAAAAGAATCAGCCTGGTTCAGCCTGGTTCAGCCCCGTGACAGCCCGGATCATCTTGGTGAGTCAACGTTGGATCAGGATCAGGGTCAGGATTAGGGCTAGGATTAGGGTTAGGGTAAGGGTTAGGATTTAGGGTTTAGGGTTAGGGTTAGGGTTTGGGTAAGGGTAGGGGATCATGTGACACAATGATTCATTCGGGTCACATGATATGTCGTAGGAACCGGACAAGTTAGGATGTGTGATCAAGATGGCGGATGATCAAGATGGCGGCTATAAACAAGCGCGGACCACAGAAACACCTCATATATTAACTATTTGCATTTTCGAACTAGTCTCGATCAATATGGTGGATGATGAAGAAGTCGGATATTGTGCTCTAAAAAATACGGCTTGCAATTTTTTAAGCGTTTGATAGACAGCTTACGGAGTGTCATATCAGTGATTTACTTTGGGTTAGGGTTAGGGTTAGGGATGGGTCAGGGTAAGGGTTAGGGTTAGGGTTAGGGGCCACTGACCAGAAGGCCCTTCACCAAAGGCCCTCATGTGCCGAAAGGCCCTCCCAAAGGCCCTCGATGTGCCGACAGGCCCTCCCAAAGGCCCTCGATGCGGTCATTTTATGCCACTTTTTCCAGGGGGCCTTGAGGTCATTAATTACTCAGTATTTTTGTATTTCTAAACCCACAGGGCGTTGGTAAAATGTGACCTGAAGGCCCCTGTATTAAAACAAGATTTGCCTCCCCTATACTTATACGAGTCTTCTCCCTTTTCCCAACGTTGGGAATTCGTGTACCGAAGGCCCTCGTACTTAACTTTTAGAGTAATGTCCCCTTACTTTACGGGTAATTTTGGGGATTTATGAAGCGGTATTGAATTGAGTTTTACGCCGCTTCCAACATTTTCTTTTCAGTTATAGCTGGAGCACCTCAACATGGTTTCCTGGTATTTCTCTCACCTGTACAACCATCTCATCCTTTCCAAGCCTCCAGGTACCATCTCACAGAGGTCTACGATTATCAAACCATTGTTGGTATACGATTATCAACCCGTTGGAGAGAGACAAATAGTCCAGAAGAACGAGTGCCGCCGTCGAGGATCGAACCCAGGACATCTAGATTGACAGTCCAACGCGCTACCAACTGCCCTCTGAACTTTTTTCCAAGTGTAAAAAACTCGAGGCCTTTGGGTCAGGGGCTTGGGTAATTTGTGTACCAGAGGCCCTCTAAGAGTTGCCTCCCCTGAAAAGGGGAGGAAAATCCCACACCGCCCAAAATTACCCAACGTTGGTATTTTGTGTACCAAAGGCCCTGACATGTTACCCAAAGGCCCTGCATTGTTTCTTTTTTTTCTTGATTGTCTCTAATCGCCATGAAACTTGCCACGTTTGTATATAATGATATACGAAAAAACAAAATGAAAAAGAAGAAGCTAGGGAGAAACGGGAGAAAATTTCATCTCATTTTCTATATTCTAATAATCTTTTTAACCTTATAATGATCACTCGTACGAACATATTTAATTCCAAAATCTCTTTTTTGCTAAGTGTAAAAAACTCGGGGCCTTTGGTACAGTACCTAAGATCATGTCTGAATAACCTCTAAGTGTCATGAAACTTGCAACATCAGTAGATAAAATTTTAAGAAAAAACAAAACGTCGGGCTCGCTGGCCGCGAAATTAGCGCGCGCGACATGTGGTTAGAACCTATTGCCTCTCTCTCAAGGTGAAGGATAAGATCTGGAAGGAGTAAGGACCGGGACAGTCATAAGTTAAAAAGTCTGAGGGCCATTAGGTAAGGTTTCCAGGAGGGCCTTTGGAACAGGGCCTTTGGGAGGGCCTTTGGTATAGTACTATTTTATCTGTCCCCAACAAGCCTCGGAACAAGTGACACCAATTTAGATAGTGTCAATTGATAGCACAGGAGGTGATACGTTTTTATACAAAAGGATTTTTACTATTTCTGATCCTTGTCGGAAACAAGTAACATAAAACACATCCTGATATACAGAGGGCCTCCGGGTAAGGATGGAAAAATAAGTATATCTTAGCACGGAAAGCCGTAAATTTAAATATTTGAGTTCCAAAAAAAAGCTAAAGTGGTGCCACTTTTTATTACATACAGCTAACCAGATATTTCTATGTAATGGTAAAAAGGGAACACACTTTTAATTTGTTTTGTCAAAGTAAGATAATCTGAAGACCTTTAGGTAAGGTTATCTTGAGGGCCTTTGGAAAGAGCCTTTGGTACAGTAATAATATGAGGGCCTTTAGGTAAGATTCTTAACAAGCCTTTGGAACAGGGCCTTTGGGAGGGCCTTGGTACAGTACGTTTTTATCTGTCTCCAACAAGCCTCGGAACAAGTGACACCAAATAAATTAGTGTCAATTGATAGCACAGAAGATGACACGTTTTATATATAAGGGTATTTACTTTATCTTATCCGTGTCCCAAGATAAACAACCTGATATACAGAGGGCCTTTCGGTATTGGCCTCTGGGTAAGGATGGACAAAGAAGTGTATCTTAGCAGGGAAGGACGTCACTCAAATTTTTTAAGTGTCATGTTATAGCACTAGTGGTGACACCTTTTCCTACGTTTGAATTAAAAAAAATATTACAGTTTACATCTGAGACGAAATTTCATTGACATATATTGTCAAAGCCGAATAATCTCAGGGCCTTCGGGTAACACGTAAGGTTTTCCAATTACACACCATCCTAAATGAGATAGCACAGATTCTATAAGTGCCATATCATAGCACAAGTAGTGACAACTTTTCCTACGTTTGAATTTAAAAAAACATTACAGTTTACATCTGAGACAAAATTTCATTGACATATATTGTCAAAGATGAATAATCTCAGGGCCTTCGGGTAACACTTAAGGTTTTCCCATTACACACCATCCTTTATGTGATAACATGAATTATGTTAGTGTCATATCATAGCACAAGTGGTGACACTCTATCTTATATAAAGCTTACCATTTTATCTATGTAATGAAAAGAAGAAAGTATTATCTTTTATCATTTTATTAGGGTTCAAGAATCTGAGGGCCTTTGGGTAAGGTTACCATGAGGGCCTTTGGAACACGGCCTTTGGTACAGTAATAGTATGAGGGCCTTTGGGTAATATTCTTTCCAAGCCTTTGGAACAGGTCCTTTGGGAGGGCCTTTGGTACAGTACCTTTTTATCTGTCTCCAACAAGCCTCGGATCAAGTGACACCAAATAAAGTAGTGTCAATTTAAAGCACAGAAGTTGACACGTGTTTATACATAAGGGTATTTACTTTTTCTTATCCGTGTCCCATGATAAACATCCTGATATACAGAGGGCCTTTCGGTATCGGCCTCTGGGTAAGGAGGGACAAATAAGTGTATCTTAGCACGGATGGACTTCACTCAAATTTTTTCAGTGTCATATTATAGCACAAGTAGTGACAACTTTTCCTACGTATGAGTTTATTAAAAATATTACAGTTTACATCTGAGACAGAATTTCATTGACATATATTATCAAAGATGATTAATCTCAGGGCCTTCGGGTAACACTTAAGGTTTTTCCATTACACACCGTCCTTTATGGGATAACATAAGTTATGTTAGTGTCATATCATAGCACAAGCGGTGAATTTTATCTTATATAAAGCTTACCATTTTATCTATGTAATGAAAAGAAGAAAGTATTCTCTTTTATTATTTTATTAGGGTTAAAGAATCTGTAGGCCTTTGGGTAAGGTTACCATGTGGGCCTCTTGAACAGGGCCTTTGGTACAGTAATAGTATGAGGGCCTATGGGTAATATTCTTTCCAAGCCTATGGAACAGGGCCTTTGGAAGGGCCTTTGGTACAGTACCTTTTTATTTTTCTCCAACAAGCCTCGGAACAAGTGACACCAAATAAATTAGTGTCAATTGATAGCACAGAAGATGACACGTTTTTATACATAAGGGTATTTACTTTATCATATCCGTGTCCCATGATAAACATCCTGATATACAGAGGGCCTTTCGGTATTGGCTTCTGGGTAAGGATGGGCAAATAAGTGTATCTTAGCACGGAAGGACGTCACTCAATTTTTTTTAGTGTCATATTATAGCACAAGTGGTGACACCTTTTCCTTTGTATGAATTTTGGAAAAAAATATACCAGTTTACATCTGAGACAGAATTTCATTGACATATATTGTCAATGATGAATAATCTCAGGGCCTTTGGGTAACACTTAAGGTTTAACCATTACACACCATCCTAAATGAGATAGCACAAATTCTATTAGTGTCATATCATAGCACAAGTAGTGACACCTTTTCCTAGGTATGAATTTTAAAAAATATATTTCAGTTTACATCTGAGACAGAATCTCATTGACTTTATCGTCAGAGATGATTATTCTCAGGGCCTTCAGGTAACATTTTAAGGTTTCTCATTAAACACCATCCTTTATGGGATAACCTAAATTATGTTAGTATCATATCATAGCACAAGTGGTGACACTTTATCTTATATAAAGCTTACCATTTTATCTATGTAATGAAAAGAGGAAAGTATTTTGTTTATTATTGTATTAAAGTTAAAGAATCTGAGGGCCTTTGGGAAAGGTTACCATGAGGGCCTTTGGAACAGGACCTTTGGTACAGTAATAGTATGAGGGCCTTTGGATAATATTCTTTCCAAGCCTTTGGAACAGGTCCTTTGGGAGGGCCTTTGGTACAGTACTTTTTTATCTGTCTCCAACAAGCCTCGGAACAAGTGACACCTAATAAATTAGTTTCAATTGATAGCAAAGAAGATGACACGTTTTTATACATAAGGGTATTTACTTTATCTTAACCGTGTCCCATGATAAACATCCTGATATACAGAGGGCCTTTCGGTATTGGCCTCTGGGTATGGATGGACAATTAGTGTATCTTAGCACGGAAGGACGTCACACAAATTTTTTAAGTGTCATGTTATAGCACAAGTGGTGACACCTTTTCCTAGGAATGAATTTTAAAAAAAATGTTTCAGTTTACATCTGAGACAGAATCTCATTGATTATATCGTCAGAGATGAATATTCTCAGGGCCTTTCGGTTACATTTTTAGGTTGCTCATTATATACCATCCTTTATTAGATAAAACAAATTATGTCAGTGTCATATCATAGCACAAGTGGTGACACTATATCTTATATAAAGCTTACCATTTAATCTATGTAATGAAAAGAAGAAAGTATTATCTTTTATTATTTTATCAAAGTTAAAGAATCTGAGGGCCTTTGGGTAAGATTACCATGAGGGCCTTTGGAACAGGGCCTTTGGTACAGTAATAATATGAGGGCCTTTAGGTAATATTCTTTCCAAGCTTTTGGAACAGGGCGTTAAGGAGGGCCTTTGGTACAGTACCATTTTATCTGGTTTTAACATACCTCGGAACAAGTGACACCAAATAAATTAGTGTCAATTGATAGCACAGGAGGTGACACATTTTTATACATAAGGGTATTTACTTAACCTTATCCGTGTCCCATGATAAACATCCTGATATACAGAGGGCCTTTCGGTATTGGCCTCTGGGTAAGGATGGACAATTAGTGTATCTAAGCACGGAAGGACGTTTCACAAATTTTTTATGTGTCATATTATAGCACAAATGGTGACATTTTTTCCTACGTATGAATTTTAAAAATATTACAGTTTACATCCGAGACAGAATCTCATTGACATATATTGTCAAAGATGAATAATCTCAGGGCCTGCGGGTAACACTTAAGGTTTTTCCATTACACACCAACCTTAATGAGCGAGCACAAATTCTATAAGTGTCATATCATAGCACTAGTGGTGACACTTTAAATTATATAAAGCTTACGAATTTTTTTATGTAATAAAAGGAAGAAAGTATTATATTTTTTCTATTTTATCAAAGTTAAACAATCTGAGGGCCTTTGGGTAAGATTGCCATTAGGGCCTTTGGAACAGGGCCTTTGGTACAGTAATAATATGAGGGCCTTTGGGTAAGTTATAATAGGCCTTTGGAACAGGGCCTTTGGGAGGGCCTTTTGTACGGTACCATTTTATCTGTGCCCAATAAGCCTCGGAACAAGTGACACCTAATAAATTAGTGTCAATTGATAGCACAGGAGATGACACGTTTTTGTACATAAGGATTATTATTTTATCTGATCCTAGTCCCGTGATAAGCATCCTGATATACAGAGGGCCTTTCGGTATTGGCCTCTGGGTAAGAAGGGAAAAAATAATTGTATATTAACACGGAAGGACGTCACTCAAATTTTTTAGTGTCATATAATAGAACAAGTGGTGACACTTTTCCCTACGTATGAATTTGAAAAATATTCCAGTTTACATCTGAGACAGAATTCCATTGACTTATTTTGTCAGAGATGAATATTCTCAGGGCCTTCGGGTAACACTTAAGGATTTCTCATTAAACACCATCCTTTATGAGATAACACAAATTCTAATAGTGTCATTAAATACAACAAGTGGTGACACTTTATCTTATATAAAACTCACCAAATTATCTATGTAATAAAAGGAAGAAAGTATTATATTTTTCTATTTTATCAAAGTTAAAGAATCTGAGGGCCTTTGGGTAAGGTTACCATGAGGGCCTTTGGAACAGGGCCATTGGTACAGTAATAATATAAGGGCCATTTGGTAAGATTCTTTCCAAACCTTTGGAACAGGGCCTTTGGTAGGGCCTTTGGTACAGTACCATTTTATCTGACCCAATAAGCCTTGGAACAAGTGACACCAAATAAATTAGTGTCAATTGAAAGCACAGAAAAGAAACGTTTTTATACATAATGATTTTTACTTTATCTTATCCGTGTCCCATGATAAACATCCTGATATACAGAGGGCCTTTCGGTATTGGCCTCTGGGTAAGGATGGACAAATTAGTGTATCGTAGGACGGAAGGACGTCACTCAAAATTTTTTAGTTTCATATTATAGCACAAGTGGTGACACTTTTTCCTACGTATGACTTTTGAAAAATATATTTCAGTTTACATCTGAGACTTAATCTCATTGACTATATTATCAGAGATGAATAATCTCAGGGCCTTCGGGTAACACTGAAGGTTTTCCCATTCAACACCATCCGAAATGATATAACACAAATTCTTTTAGTGTCATATCATATCACAAGTGGTGACACCTTTTCCTAGGTATGAATTTTATAAAATATTTCAGTCTATATCTGAGCCAGAATCTCATTGACTAAATTGTTAGAGATGAATATTCTCAGGGCCTTTCGGTTACACTTAGGGGTTTCTCATTAAACACCATCCTATATGAGATAACACAAAGTATATTAGTGTCATATAAAAGCACAAGTGGTGGTACTTTATCTTATATAAAGCTTACCAAGTTATCTATGTAATAAAAGGAGCTAGTATTATCTTTTTCTTTTTTATGAAAGTTAAACAATCTGAGGGCCTTTGGGTAAGTTTACCATAAGGGCCTTTGAAACAGGGCCTTTGGTACAGTAATAATATGAGGGCCTTTGGGTAAGTTACCATGAGGGCCTTTGGAACAGGGTTAGGGTTAGGAAATCTGTCCCCAAAAAGCCTCGGAACATTTGACACCAATTGAATATGTGTCAATTGATAGCACAGGAGGTGAAACGTTTTTATACATAAGGGTTTTTACTATATCTTATCCGTGTCCCATGATAGGCATCCTGATATACAGAGGGCCTTTCGGTATTGGCCTCTGGGAAAGGATGGACAAATTAGTGTATCTTAGCACGGAAGGATGTCACTCAAAATTTTTTAGTGTCATATAATAGCACAAGTGGTGACACCTTTTCCTTGGTATGAATTTTAGAAAATATTCCAGTTTATATCTGAGACAGAATATCATTGACAAATATTGTCCAAGATGAATATAATCAGGGCCTACGGTAACTTCTTAGGGTTTCTCACTTAACACCAATTTAAATGAGATAACACAAAGTATGTTAGTGTCATATTATAGCGCAAGTGGTGACACTTTATCTTATATAAAGCTCATCTTCTAATCTATGTTATGAAAGAAGAAAAGTATTTTTTTTTATTTAATCAAAGACCTTTGGGTAAGGTTACTATGAGGGCCTTTGGAACAGGGCCTTTTGGAGGGCCTTTGGGACAGTACCATAAAATCCTTCCGAATAAGCCTCAGAACAAGTGACACCAAATAAATTAAAAATTGATAGCACAGGAGGTGACACGTATTTATACATAAAGATTTTTACTTTATCTGATTCGTGTCCCAGGAAAAACGTCCTGATATACAGAGGGCCTTTCGGTATTGGCCTCTGGGAAAGGATGAACAAATTAGTGTATCTAAGCTTGGAAGGACGTTACTACAAATATTTTAGTGTCATATTATAGCACAAGTGGTGACACTATTTTCTAAGTATGATTTTTAAAAAAATATTTGAGTTTATATCTGAGACAGAATCTCATTGACTATATTGTTCAGAGATGAATATTCTCAGGTCCTTTGGGTAATGTTTTTGGTTTTACTAGAACTGTTAATCAAGGGGAGATAACTCAAAGTTTCCTTTTCCAATGTTATTTCTGCTTCGTGTTTTCTTGAATAAAGATAGGTCATATTAGCTTTGGACTAGCTTTTAGATTTACAAAGTAAATAAGACTTTGATTATATTTACAGGGCCTCTGGGTATTTTTTTTTTGTTGTTGTTTACCAAAAAACTTTTTACCAAGGGAGGTAGTCCTAAAATCTTTTTTAAGAGTTATCTCCCCCTTCGAGCCCTATCGAATGGCGTCAAGATATTCCATGCCAGCACGCTAGTTATGGCCTGAGAACGACACCGGAAGTGCTTTGCAGGAGCGTGACAAGATCAACTTTGTTCAAAGGCGCTTTGCTTTCCGTTCAAGATTTAAAGATGGTTTCAAGATAATCTTTTCACTGAACCAAGACAAACGAGAAACGCGTTTTTTTACGGAGCCACCGGAACACAAATTTGGGTATCGTATCGAACCTTTACCAAGGGCAATAACTCGAGTTTGTTTTTCGTTCCGAGTAGTCTCCCTCGATACTCAACTAATGGCATCACGTTTCCCGGGACAGCCTTGACCTTCGTGTTGAAATATTGATATTTGCTCAGCGGGCCTTTGGCACGCCTAGGGCAAAAAAGGGTTGTTCCGGTCCCGGGGGGCAAGCAATGGCAGCCAGGTCGGGGGTCGGTTCTGGGTTAGCTAGCGCTTGTTAAGCCCTTTAATTTGCCATATAGATCGACCGTCTGGGTCAAATTATCAAGTAGTTATGGGCAAAATGGCTCCTTTTTAAACGTTAATCGGAAAAAAATTGACTTCTGTCACGAATTCAGTCTCAAGGCTTACTGGTGGTGTAACCAAAGTACATTACCTTGAGCAAGCAAACGTTCCAATATTGCCAAAATTTCCTCGATGATGGAGACCGAGCACCAACGGCAATCGGCGTCGAGCAATTCCATCTCATACACTGCACTTCCGGTCAGGGGGGAGAAAACACGATTTTGGCTTACACGATTGGGGTTTCTGGGTAAGACTTTTGGGTGGCTTTTAAGTATTACCCAAGGGGAGGTTACTTGAGATTTCTTTTTCAAAAGTAGTCCCCTTTTAGTGGTCTATCGATTCCACGTCCGTTTAATTACCTTAGCTCAAGCATAAAGAAACTATATTTCTTTAAAAAATGGAAAAAATCAAATTTGACCTTTTCCAGGGGGTTGCTAGATCCATGTTCAGGGTTTGCCGTTTTTTTATCCCATAGGAAAGCCCTTGTTTAGATATGAAAAGTAAGACTTTTTTTCCTTCATCCGTATCCGGGTCAGACGAGTTATTCCATGTCCAAGGGTATTACCGAGAGGCCTTTAGTAATAAAATGTTATTCCCGTGAGAGCTTACACGTTTGCCTTTCTTTTGATACCACAACGACCTCGATCAGTACACCATGAGACGAGCAATGAGCAAGACACTTTTGGTTTTGCACTGGCGCCCTCCTCATACCCAAGAGTATTACCCAAAGGCCCTTAAAATGTTTATACGAAATACTTGTGAATTTCATTTCATAGCATATGAAATTCAATCCGGCAACAAGTCTCGCATCCAGGTTATATTCCAAATAAGGACGGGGAACTATTGACCACAAAAGGACCTAAGCATTAAGTAAAAAAGTAGGGTTAGGGTTAGGGTTAGGGTTAGGGTTAGGGTTAGGGTTAGGGTTAGGGTTAGGGTTTAGGGTTTAGGGTTAGGGTTAGGGTTTAGGGTCTAGGGTTTAGGGTTTAGGTTTAGGATTTAGGGTTAGGGTTAGGGTTAGGGTTTAGGGTTTAGGAACCGGGCAAGTTACGATGTGTGATCAAGATGGCGGATGATCAAGATGGCGGCTATAAACAAGCGCGGACCATAGAAGCACCCCATGTGTTAACAAATTCTTTTTTCAAATTAGTCTCGATCAAAATGGCGGATGATGAAGATCGATGATATTGTGCTCTATAAAATAGGGTCTACGCATTTTAGTCGTTTAAAAGAAAGCTTACGGAGTAACATATTGATGATTTACTTTATTAAAATTCTTCAGTGTGTTTTTCAAGCGATAATTACATTGTGTTATGAAATGGATTGAGCCTTGAGTTTGTTCTATTTGTGTGCAACAGTAATTGTGTGCAAAATACTCTTCTAAAAATTCGTTCAATTCATTAACAAACGGTATTGTGTACATTGATCGTTTTCGAATGGTGACAAATTTTGACATGGAGAAGGAGGTAAGCAATATATTTTCCTGTCCCATTTAGATACTTTGAGTGTATTGCTAACGGTTGCTCACTGAAACACTTGTCAATGCATAAATATGAAGTCAGTTGGAGAATCGCTGGCACGAGGTTAGGGTTAGGGTTAGGGTTAGGGTTAGGGTTAGGGTTAGGGTTAGGGTTAGGGTTAGGGTATAAGGCTGAAACGAGAGATGACCATCCTGAGATGACCATCAACTGATATCCTTTGGCTTATAGTGTGACAAAAGCGCTTGTCATATGTGTTAGGGTATAAGGTTGAATCAAGAGATGAACTTTCGGAGATAAATATCATGTGATATCATTTGACCTAGATTGTGACTTTTTTTTAGTTCCAATGTGCAAACGCACCCTTTTTCTTGGACTAAGCTTTTCTTTAGCAGTTTGATAGCGTTTTCGTTTGCATGTTATTGAGTGAAGTCAATATGATCAGTAAACACACTTTTTTGAGTACCAAACCCTGACCTTACCCATTTTCCTTTGAAAAGCTTTTTTCATTGAGTTTTCATTGGTTCAAGTCTATCAGTTTAGTCCGGGTGAAAAGGTGTTTTAATTCTTTCATGACTTACTCAATTCTTTTGAATTTTTTAGGGTTTCTGGTGGGTTTTTAAAGAATTTCTGATGAGTTTTTAAGGGTTTCAAGGGTTAGGGTAAGGCTTAGGATATAAGGCTGAAACGAGGAATCCGGAGATGAACATCAGGTGATTTCATGTGACCTAGATAGTGACCTTTTTTAGTTCCATTGCGCGAACTCATCCTTTTTTGGATAAGGCTTTGTTTGATCAGGTTGATTGCTTCCTTTACATGTTATTGAGTGAAGTCAATATGATCAGTAAACCCCCTTTTTGAGTACCAAGCCCTGACCTTACCCCTTTTCCTTTGAAAAGTTTTTTTTTCAAGAAGTTTGAATAGGTGCAAGTCTGTCAGTTAGTCCGCTAGATAAGGTGATTTACTTCTTTCATGCCTCACTCAATTTTTTAAGTATTTGAGGGTTTCTGATGGGTTTTTGAGAGTTTCTGATGGGTTTTTTTATGGTATCTGATGAGTTTTAAAGGGTATCAAGGGTAAGGGTTAGAGTTAAGAATTAGGGTTAGGGTTAGGGTTAGGGTTAGGGGTAAGGGTAAGAGGGTTAGGGTTAGGGTTAGGGTTAGGATATAAGGCTGAAACCCGAGATGACCATCCTGAGATGACCATCAACTGATATCCTGTGACTTATAGTGTGACAAAAGCGCTTGTCATTTGTGTTAGGGTATAATGTTGATACAAGAGCTGAACATTCGGAGATAAACATCATGTGATATCATGTGACCTATATTGTGACTTTTTTAGTTCCATTGCGCGAACTCACCCTTTTTCTTGTATTAAGCTTTTCTTTAGCAGTTTGATTGCGTTTTTGTTTGCATGTTATTGAGTGAAGTCAATATGATCAGTAAACACACTTTTTTGAGTACCAAACCCTGACCTTACCCCTTTTCCTTTGAAAAGCTTTTTTCATTGAGTTTTAATTGGTTCAAGTCTATCAGTTTAGTCCGAGTGAAAAGGTATTTTAATTCTTTCATGTCTTACTCAAATTTTTTGAGTTTTTGAGGGTTTCTGGTTGGTTTTTAAAGGGTTTCTGATGGGTTTTTTATGGTATTTGGTGAGTTTGGGATAGGGTAAGGGTTAGGGTCAGGGTCACGGTTAGGGTTAGGGTTAGGGCTAGGTTAGGGTTAGGGATAGGGTTTGGGTTAGGGTTAGGGTTAGGGTTAGGTAAGGGTTAGGGTTAGGGTTAGGGTAGGGCATCATTGACGCAAATGATTCACTTAGGTCCCATGATATATCAAGTGACCAACAACGTGACCATGAAGTGTTTTATCACGTGACTATAGAACCTTTGTAAAAAATTCCATTTTTTTTATTTAGTTCATTTGAGGTGCCCACGTGTCAATGAATTCTTTTATCACGTGATCGAAGAGCTTTTTCTAAAATAGAGACCATGTTTTTTAAACCTTTTGGACAATCACTCGAATAGTTTGCTCCTTCAAGAATTAACGTACATAGTGAATGGTATTATTTGATAATGTTTAAATTCTTTTTTGTTTTTTTAAAATCTTGTGAACTTAATTGGAAAAAGGGAGTTCCCTCTTAACGCTCTACCCACCATTCCGGCACCCTAGCGACAACAGCGCGAAAACGCGATTTTCGTTTGTGGATGGTTTGAAGATACGAAACTCTCCCCGATTTTAGAGCGTGTCAAGACGAACACGTAGACACCAAGATTGTCCCGATCGGCCTACTATGGGCCGAACAACGACCGTAGCGCCTCTGAAAAGCGCCGCCCGGTCGACACCCTAGCGACATCAGCGCGAATCGATCTAGAGCGGCCGCTAATAGACACTGCCCCGCCAAATTCACTACGATTGTAGTGCTTCAAGTGAGCGACAAGACCGTACCACGATTGACTTGATCGGCGCCTTGGCCCGACCCAGCAGCGTCATCCGGCAACGGCCACTCTGCTCTCGCGCCAAATGTCCCGAATTCGCTTTTCTCCGGCTATAGATGAGCTAGGAAGGCCAAACTTGCCTCGATGGAAGAGACCGCGCCCCACGGCAATCCACGTCAAGCAATTGTGTCCGAGCCACTGAACTCTTGGTTGGTGCGATTTTCGTCTGTGGATGGGATGGAGGTGCGAAACTCCATCCGATTGTAGAGCTCGTTGAGACGAACACGTAAACACCAAGATTATCCCGAGTGAACTAATGGGTTCCGAGCTACGGTCGTAGCACCTCTGGAAAGCGCTTTAACTCAGTTTTTCAAAAGTGTTAAACCTGAACCCTTTACCCACCATAACCCACTTTGATAAGTCGGTCTTTAAAAAACGTGTTAACCCTGAACCCTTTACCCACCAAAACCCTCTTTGATAACCCAGTTTTTTAAAAGTGTTAACCCTGAACCCTTTATTCACCATAACCCACTTTGATATCCCAGTTTTCTTTTTCAAGAATTAACCCCGAACTTTTACACACCATAACCCACTTTGATAACCCGGTCTTTCAAAAGTGTTACCCATGAACCCTTTACCCACCATAACCCACTTTGAAAACCCCGTTTTTTAAAGAGTTAACCCTGAACCCTTTACCCACTTTAATTATCTTTGATAACCCGGTCTTTTAAAAGTGTTAACCTTGATCCCTTTACCCACCGTAACCCTCTTTGATAACCGTGTTTTTCAAAAGGGTAAACCCTAAACCCTTTACCCAAGATAACCCTCTTGAATAACCCTGTTTTTTTAAAAGTGTTAACCCTGAACCCTTTACTCACGATAACCCACTTTGATAACCCAGTTTTTCAAAATGTTAACCCTGAACCCTTTACTTACTATAACCCACTTTGATAACCCAGTTTTTTTTCAAGAATTAACACCTTACTTTTACAAACCACTTTGGGTTAGGGTTAGGGTTAGGGTTAGGGTTAGGGTTAGGGTTAGGGTTAGGGTTAGGGTTAGGGTTAGGGTTTGGGTTAGGGTTAGGGTTAGGGTTAGGGTCGGGGTTAGGGTTAGGGTTAGGGTTAGGGTTAGGGTTAGGGTTAGGGTATAAGGCTGAAACGAGAGATGACCATCCTGAGATGACCATCAACTGATATCCTTTGGCTTATAGTGTGACAAAAGCGCTTGTCATATGTGTTAGGGTATAAGGTTGAATCAAGAGATGAACTTTCGGAGATAAATATCATGTGATATCATTTGACCTAGATTGTGACTTTTTTTAGTTCCAATGTGCAAACGCACCCTTTTTCTTGGACTAAGCTTTTCTTTAGCAGTTTGATAGCGTTTTCGTTTGCATGTTATTTAGTGAAGTCAATATGATCAGTAAACACACTTTTTTGAGTACCAAACCCTGACCTTACCCATTTTCCTTTGAAAAGCTTTTTTCATTGAGTTTTCATTGGTTCAAGTCTATCAGTTTAGTCCGGGTGAAAAGGTGTTTTAATTCTTTCATGACTTACTCAATTCTTTTGAATTTTTGAGGGTTTCTGGTGGGTTTTTAAAGAATTTCTGATGAGTTTTTAAGGGTTTCAAGGGTTAGGGTAAGGCTTAGGATATAAGGCTGAAACGAGGAATCCGGAGATGAACATCAGGTGATTTCATGTGACCTAGATAGTGACCTTTTTTAGTTCCATTGCGCGAACTCATCCTTTTTTGGATAAGGCTTTGTTTGATCAGGTTGATTGCTTCCTTTACATGTTATTGAGTGAAGTCAATATGATCAGTAAACCCCCTTTTTGAGTACCAAGCCCTGACCTTACCCCTTTTCCTTTGAAAAGTTTTTTTTCAAGAAGTTTGAATAGGTGCAAGTCTGTCAGTTAGTCCGCTAGATAAGGTGATTTACTTCTTTCATGCCTCACTCAATTTTTTAAGTATTTGAGGGTTTCTGATGGGTTTTTGAGAGTTTCTGATGGGTTTTTTTATGGTATCTGATGAGTTTTAAAGGGTATCAAGGGTAAGGGTTAGAGTTAAGAATTAGGGTTAGGGTTAGGGTTAGGGTTAGGGGTAAGGGTTAGAGGGTTAGGGTTAGGGTTAGGGTTAGGATATAAGGCTGAAACCCGAGATGACCATCCTGAGATGACCATCAACTGATATCCTGTGACTTATAGTGTGACAAAAGCGCTTGTCATTTGTGTTAGGGTATAATGTTGATACAAGAGCTGAACATTCGGAGATAAACATCATGTGATATCATGTGACCTATATTGTGACTTTTTTAGTTCCATTGCGCGAACTCACCCTTTTTCTTGTATTAAGCTTTTCTTTAGCAGTTTGATTGCGTTTTTGTTTGCATGTTATTGAGTGAAGTCAATATCATCAGTAAACACACTTTTTTGAGTACCAAACCCTGACCTTACCCCTTTTCCTTTGAAAAGCTTTTTTCATTGAGTTTTAATTGGTTCAAGTCTATCAGTTTAGTCCGAGTGAAAAGGTATTTTAATTCTTTCATGTCTTACTCAAATTTTTTGAGTTTTTGAGGGTTTCTGGTTGGTTTTTAAAGGGTTTCTGATGGGTTTTTTATGGTATTTGGTGAGTTTGGGATAGGGTAAGGGTTAGGGTCAGGGTCACGGTTAGGGTTAGGGTTAGGGTTAGGTTAGGGTTAGGGATAGGGTTTGGGTTAGGGTTAGGGTTAGGGTTAGGTAAGGGTTAGGGTTAGGGTTAGGGTAGGGCATCATTGACGCAAATGATTCACTTAGGTCCCATGATATATCAAGTGACCAACAACGTGACCATGAAGTGTTTTATCACGTGACTATAGAACCTTTGTAAAAAAATCCATTTTTTTTATTTAGTTCATTTGAGGTGCCCACGTGTCAATGAATTCTTTTATCACGTGATCGAAGACCTTTTTTTAAAATAGAGACCATGTTTTTTAAACCTTTTGGACAATCACTCGAATAGTTTGCTCCTTCAAGAATTAACGTACATAGTGAATGGTATTATTTGATAATGTTTAAATTCTTTTTTGTTTTTTTAAAATCTTGTGAACTTAATTGGAAAAAGGGAGTTCCCTCTTAACGCTCTACCCACCATTCCGGCACCCTAGCGACAACAGCGCGAAAACGCGATTTTCGTTTGTGGATGGTTTGAAGATACGAAACTCTCCCCGATTTTAGAGCGTGTCAAGACGAACACGTAGACACCAAGATTGTCCCGATCGGCCTACTATGGGCCGAACAACGACCGTAGCGCCTCTGAAAAGCGCCGCCCTGTCGACACCCTAGCGACATCAGCGCGAATCGATCTAGAGCGGCCGCTAATAGACACTGCCCCGCCAAATTCACTACGATTGTAGTGCTTCAAGTGAGCGACAAGACCGTACCACGATTGACTTGATCGGCGCCTTGGCCCGACCCAGCAGCGTCATCCGGCAACGGCCACTCTGCTCTCGCGCCAAATGTCCCGAATTCGCTTTTCTCCGGCTATAGATGAGCTAGGAAGGCCAAACTTGCCTCGATGGAAGAGACCGCGCCCCACGGCAATCCACGTCAAGCAATTGTGTCCGAGCCACTGAACTCTTGGTTGGTGCGATTTTCGTCTGTGGATGGGATGGAGGTGCGAAACTCCATCCGATTGTAGAGCTCGTTGAGACGAACACGTAAACACCAAGATTATCCCGAGTGAACTAATGGGTTCCGAGCTACGGTCGTAGCACCTCTGGAAAGCGCTTTAACTCAGTTTTTCAAAAGTGTTAAACCTGAACCCTTTACCCACAATAACCCACTTTGATAAGTCGGTCTTTAAAAAACGTGTTAACCCTGAACCCTTTACCCACCAAAACCCTCTTTGATAACCTAGTTTTTTAAAAGTGTTAACCCTGAACCCTTTATTCACCATAACCCACTTTGATATCCCAGTTTTCTTTTTCAAGAATTAACCCCGAACTTTTACACACCATAACCCACTTTGATAACCCGGTCTTTCAAAAGTGTTACCCATGAACCCTTTACCCACCATAACCCACTTTGAAAACCCCGTTTTTTAAAGAGTTAACCCTGAACCCTTTACCCACTTTAATTATCTTTGATAACCCGGTCTTTTAAAAGTGTTAACCTTGATCCCTTTACCCACCGTAACCCTCTTTGATAACCGTGTTTTTCAAAAGGGTAAACCCTAAACCCTTTACCCAAGATAACCCTCTTGAATAACCCTGTTTTTTAAAAGTGTTAACCCTGAACCCTTTACTCACGATAACCCACTTTGATAACCCAGTTTTTCAAAATGTTAACCCTGAACCCTTTACTTACTATAACCCACTTTGATAACCCAGTTTTTTTTCAAGAATTAACACCTTACTTTTACAAACCACTTTGGGTTAGGGTTAGGGTTAGGGTTAGGGTTAGGGTTAGGGTTAGGGTTAGGGTATAAGGCTGAAACGAGAGATGACCATCCTGAGATGACCATCAACTGATATCCTTTGGCTTATAGTGTGACAAAAGCGCTTGTCATATGTGTTAGGGTATAAGGTTGAATCAAGAGATGAACTTTCGGAGATAAATATCATGTGATATCATTTGACCTAGATTGTGACTTTTTTTAGTTCCAATGTGCAAACGCACCCTTTTTCTTGGACTAAGCTTTTCTTTAGCAGTTTGATAGCGTTTTCGTTTGCATGTTATTTAGTGAAGTCAATATGATCAGTAAACACACTTTTTTGAGTACCAAACCCTGACCTTACCCATTTTCCTTTGAAAAGCTTTTTTCATTGAGTTTTCATTGGTTCAAGTCTATCAGTTTAGTCCGGGTGAAAAGGTGTTTTAATTCTTTCATGACTTACTCAATTCTTTTGAATTTTTTAGGGTTTCTGGTGGGTTTTTAAAGAATTTCTGATGAGTTTTTAAGGGTTTCAAGGGTTAGGGTAAGGCTTAGGATATAAGGCTGAAACGAGGAATCCGGAGATGAACATCAGGTGATTTCATGTGACCTAGATAGTGACCTTTTTTAGTTCCATTGCGCGAACTCATCCTTTTTTGGATAAGGCTTTGTTTGATCAGGTTGATTGCTTCCTTTACATGTTATTGAGTGAAGTCAATATGATCAGTAAACCCCCTTTTTGAGTACCAAGCCCTGACCTTACCCCTTTTCCTTTGAAAAGTTTTTTTTCAAGAAGTTTGAATAGGTGCAAGTCTGTCAGTTAGTCCGCTAGATAAGGTGATTTACTTCTTTCATGCCTCACTCAATTTTTTAAGTATTTGAGGGTTTCTGATGGGTTTTTGAGAGTTTCTGATGGGTTTTTTATGGTATCTGATGAGTTTTAAAGGGTATCAAGGGTAAGGGTTAGAGTTAAGAATTAGGGTTAGGGTTAGGGTTAGGGTTAGGGGTAAGGGTTAGAGGGTTAGGGTTAGGGTTAGGGTTAGGATATAAGGCTGAAACCCGAGATGACCATCCTGAGATGACCATCAACTGATATCCTGTGACTTATAGTGTGACAAAAGCGCTTGTCATTTGTGTTAGGGTATAATGTTGATACAAGAGCTGACCATTCGGAGATAAACATCATGTGATATCATGTGACCTATATTGTGACTTTTTTAGTTCCATTGCGCGAACTCACCCTTTTTCTTGTATTAAGCTTTTCTTTAGCAGTTTGATTGCGTTTTTGTTTGCATGTTATTGAGTGAAGTCAATATCATCAGTAAACACACTTTTTTGAGTACCAAACCCTGACCTTACCCCTTTTCCTTTGAAAAGCTTTTTTCATTGAGTTTTAATTGGTTCAAGTCTATCAGTTTAGTCCGAGTGAAAAGGTATTTTAATTCTTTCATGTCTTACTCAAATTTTTTGAGTTTTTGAGGGTTTCTGGTTGGTTTTTAAAGGGTTTCTGATGGGTTTTTTATGGTATTTGGTGAGTTTGGGATAGGGTAAGGGTTAGGGTCAGGGTCACGGTTAGGGTTAGGGTTAGGGTTAGGTTAGGGTTAGGGATAGGGTTTGGGTTAGGGTTAGGGTTAGGGTTAGGTAAGGGTTAGGGTTAGGGTTAGGGTAGGGCATCATTGACGCAAATGATTCACTTAGGTCCCATGATATATCAAGTGACCAACAACGTGACCATGAAGTGTTTTATCACGTGACTATAGAACCTTTGTAAAAAATTCCATTTTTTTTATTTAGTTCATTTGAGGTGCCCACGTGTCAATGAATTCTTTTATCACGTGATCGAAGAGCTTTTTTTTAAAATAGAGACCATGTTTTTTAAACCTTTTGGACAATCACTCGAATAGTTTGCTCCTTCAAGAATTAACGTACATAGTGAATGGTATTATTTGATAATGTTTAAATTCTTTTTTGTTTTTTTAAAATCTTGTGAACTTAATTGGAAAAAGGGAGTTCCCTCTTAACGCTCTACCCACCATTCCGGCACCCTAGCGACAACAGCGCGAAAACGCGATTTTCGTTTGTGGATGGTTTGAAGATACGATACTCTCCCCGATTTTAGAGCGTGTCAAGACGAACACGTAGACACCAAGATTGTCCCGATCGGCCTACTATGGGCCGAACAACGACCGTAGCGCCTCTGAAAAGCGCCGCCCGGTCGACACCCTAGCGACATCAGCGCGAATCGATCTAGAGCGGCCGCTAATAGACACTGCCCCGCCAAATTCACTACGATTGTAGTGCTTCAAGTGAGCGACAAGACCGTACCACGATTGACTTGATCGGCGCCTTGGCCCGACCCAGCAGCGTCATCCGGCAACGGCCACTCTGCTCTCGCGCCAAATGTCCCGAATTCGCTTTTCTCCGGCTATAGATGAGCTAGGAAGGCCAAACTTGCCTCGATGGAAGAGACCGCGCCCCACGGCAATCCACGTCAAGCAATTGTGTCCGAGCCACTGAACTCTTGGTTGGTGCGATTTTCGTCTGTGGATGGGATGGAGGTGCGAAACTCCATCCGATTGTAGAGCTCGTTGAGACGAACACGTAAACACCAAGATTATCCCGAGTGAACTAATGGGTTCCGAGCTACGGTCGTAGCACCTCTGGAAAGCGCTTTAACTCAGTTTTTCAAAAGTGTTAAACCTGAACCCTTTACCCACCATAACCCACTTTGATAAGTCGGTCTTTAAAAAACGTGTTAACCCTGAACCCTTTACCCACCAAAACCCTCTTTGATAACCCAGTTTTTTAAAAGTGTTAACCCTGAACCCTTTATTCACCATAACCCACTTTGATATCCCAGTTTTCTTTTTCAAGAATTAACCCCGAACTTTTACACACCATAACCCACTTTGATAACCCGGTCTTTCAAAAGTGTTACCCATGAACCCTTTACCCACCATAACCCACTTTGAAAACCCCGTTTTTTAAAGAGTTAACCCTGAACCCTTTACCCACTTTAATTATCTTTGATAACCCGGTCTTTTAAAAGTGTTAACCTTGATCCCTTTACCCACCGTAACCCTCTTTGATAACCGTGTTTTTCAAAAGGGTAAACCCTAAACCCTTTACCCAAGATAACCCTCTTGAATAACCCTGTTTTTTAAAAGTGTTAACCCTGAACCCTTTACTCACGATAACCCACTTTGATAACCCAGTTTTTCAAAATGTTAACCCTGAACCCTTTACTTACTATAACCCACTTTGATAACCCAGTTTTTTTTCAAGAATTAACACCTTACTTTTACAAACCACTTTGGGTTAGGGTTAGGGTTAGGGTTAGGGTTAGGGTTAGGGTTAGGGTTAGGGTATAAGGCTGAAACGAGAGATGACCATCCTGAGATGACCATCAACTGATATCCTTTGGCTTATAGTGTGACAAAAGCGCTTGTCATATGTGTTAGGGTATAAGGTTGAATCAAGAGATGAACTTTCGGAGATAAATATCATGTGATATCATTTGACCTAGATTGTGACTTTTTTTTAGTTCCAATGTGCAAACGCACCCTTTTTCTTGGACTAAGCTTTTCTTTAGCAGTTTGATAGCGTTTTCGTTTGCATGTTATTTAGTGAAGTCAATATGATCAGTAAACACACTTTTTTGAGTACCAAACCCTGACCTTACCCATTTTCCTTTGAAAAGTTTTTTCATTGAGTTTTCATTGGTTCAAGTCTATCAGTTTAGTCCGGGTGAAAAGGTGTTTTAATTCTTTCATGACTTACTCAATTCTTTTGAATTTTTTAGGGTTTCTGGTGGGTTTTTAAAGAATTTCTGATGAGTTTTTAAGGGTTTCAAGGGTTAGGGTAAGGCTTAGGATATAAGGCTGAAACGAGGAATCCGGAGATGAACATCAGGTGATTTCATGTGACCTAGATAGTGACCTTTTTTAGTTCCATTGCGCGAACTCATCCTTTTTTGGATAAGGCTTTGTTTGATCAGGTTGATTGCTTCCTTTACATGTTATTGAGTGAAGTCAATATGATCAGTAAACCCCCTTTTTGAGTACCAAGCCCTGACCTTACCCCTTTTCCTTTGAAAAGTTTTTTTTCAAGAAGTTTGAATAGGTGCAAGTCTGTCAGTTAGTCCGCTAGATAAGGTGATTTACTTCTTTCATGCCTCACTCAATTTTTTAAGTATTTGAGGGTTTCTGATGGGTTTTTGAGAGTTTCTGATGGGTTTTTTTATGGTATCTGATGAGTTTTAAAGGGTATCAAGGGTAAGGGTTAGAGTTAAGAATTAGGGTTAGGGTTAGGGTTAGGGTTAGGGGTAAGGGTTAGAGGGTTAGGGTTAGGGTTAGGGTTAGGATATAAGGCTGAAACCCGAGATGACCATCCTGAGATGACCATCAACTGATATCCTGTGACTTATAGTGTGACAAAAGCGCTTGTCATTTGTGTTAGGGTATAATGTTGATACAAGAGCTGACCATTCGGAGATAAACATCATGTGATATCATGTGACCTATATTGTGACTTTTTTAGTTCCATTGCGCGAACTCACCCTTTTTCTTGTATTAAGCTTTTCTTTAGCAGTTTGATTGCGTTTTTGTTTGCATGTTATTGAGTGAAGTCAATATGATCAGTAAACACACTTTTTTGAGTACCAAACCCTGACCTTACCCCTTTTCCTTTGAAAAGCTTTTTTCATTGAGTTTTAATTGGTTCAAGTCTATCAGTTTAGTCCGAGTGAAAAGGTATTTTAATTCTTTCATGTCTTACTCAAATTTTTTGAGTTTTTGAGGGTTTCTGGTTGGTTTTTAAAGGGTTTCTGATGGGTTTTTTATGGTATTTGGTGAGTTTGGGATAGGGTAAGGGTTAGGGTCAGGGTCACGGTTAGGGTTAGGGTTAGGGTTAGGTTAGGGTTAGGGATAGGGTTTGGGTTAGGGTTAGGGTTAGGGTTAGGTAAGGGTTAGGGTTAGGGTTAGGGTAGGGCATCATTGACGCAAATGATTCACTTAGGTCCCATGATATATCAAGTGACCAACAACGTGACCATGAAGTGTTTTATCACGTGACTATAGAACCTTTGTAAAAAATTCCATTTTTTTTATTTAGTTCATTTGAGGTGCCCACGTGTCAATGAATTCTTTTATCACGTGATCGAAGAGCTTTTTTTAAAATAGAGACCATGTTTTTTAAACCTTTTGGACAATCACTCGAATAGTTTGCTCCTTCAAGAATTAACGTACATAGTGAATGGTATTATTTGATAATGTTTAAATTCTTTTTTGTTTTTTTAAAATCTTGTGAACTTAATTGGAAAAAGGGAGTTCTCTCTTAACGCTCTACCCACCATTCCGGCACCCTAGCGACAACAGCGCGAAAACGCGATTTTCGTTTGTGGATGGTTTGAAGATACGAAACTCTCCCCGATTTTAGAGCGTGTCAAGACGAACACGTAGACACCAAGATTGTCCCGATCGGCCTACTATGGGCCGAACAACGACCGTAGCGCCTCTGAAAAGCGCCGCCCGGTCGACACCCTAGCGACATCAGCGCGAATCGATCTAGAGCGGCCGCTAATAGACACTGCCCCGCCAAATTCACTACGATTGTAGTGCTTCAAGTGAGCGACAAGACCGTACCACGATTGACTTGATCGGCGCCTTGGCCCGACCCAGCAGCGTCATCCGGCAACGGCCACTCTGCTCTCGCGCCAAATGTCCCGAATTCGCTTTTCTCCGGCTATAGATGAGCTAGGAAGGCCAAACTTGCCTCGATGGAAGAGACCGCGCCCCACGGCAATCCACGTCAAGCAATTGTGTCCGAGCCACTGAACTCTTGGTTGGTGCGATTTTCGTCTGTGGATGGGATGGAGGTGCGAAACTCCATCCGATTGTAGAGCTCGTTGAGACGAACACGTAAACACCAAGATTATCCCGAGTGAACTAATGGGTTCCGAGCTACGGTCGTAGCACCTCTGGAAAGCGCTTTAACTCAGTTTTTCAAAAGTGTTAAACCTGAACCCTTTACCCACCATAACCCACTTTGATAAGTCGGTCTTTAAAAAACGTGTTAACCCTGAACCCTTTACCCACCAAAACCCTCTTTGATAACCCAGTTTTTTAAAAGTGTTAACCCTGAACCCTTTATTCACCATAACCCACTTTGATATCCCAGTTTTCTTTTTCAAGAATTAACCCCGAACTTTTACACACCATAACCCACTTTGATAACCCGGTCTTTCAAAAGTGTTACCCATGAACCCTTTACCCACCATAACCCACTTTGAAAACCCCGTTTTTTAAAGAGTTAACCCTGAACCCTTTACCCACTTTAATTATCTTTGATAACCCGGTCTTTTAAAAGTGTTAACCTTGATCCCTTTACCCACCGTAACCCTCTTTGATAACCGTGTTTTTCAAAAGGGTAAACCCTAAACCCTTTACCCAAGATAACCCTCTTGAATAACCCTGTTTTTTAAAAGTGTTAACCCTGAACCCTTTACTCACGATAACCCACTTTGATAACCCAGTTTTTCAAAATGTTAACCCTGAACCCTTTACTTACTATAACCCACTTTGATAACCCAGTTTTTTTTCAAGAATTAACACCTTACTTTTACAAACCACTTTGGGTTAGGGTTAGGGTTAGGGTTAGGGTTAGGGTTAGGGTTAGGGTATAAGGCTGAAACGAGAGATGACCATCCTGAGATGACCATCAACTGATATCCTTTGGCTTATAGTGTGACAAAAGCGCTTGTCATATGTGTTAGGGTATAAGGTTGAATCAAGAGATGAACTTTCGGAGATAAATATCATGTGATATCATTTGACCTAGATTGTGACTTTTTTTTAGTTCCAATGTGCAAACGCACCCTTTTTCTTGGACTAAGCTTTTCTTTAGCAGTTTGATAGCGTTTTCGTTTGCATGTTATTTAGTGAAGTCAATATGATCAGTAAACACACTTTTTTGAGTACCAAACCCTGACCTTACCCATTTTCCTTTGAAAAGCTTTTTTCATTGAGTTTTCATTGGTTCAAGTCTATCAGTTTAGTCCGGGTGAAAAGGTGTTTTAATTCTTTCATGACTTACTCAATTCTTTTGAATTTTTTAGGGTTTCTGGTGGGTTTTTAAAGAATTTCTGATGAGTTTTTAAGGGTTTCAAGGGTTAGGGTAAGGCTTAGGATATAAGGCTGAAACGAGGAATCCGGAGATGAACATCAGGTGATTTCATGTGACCTAGATAGTGACCTTTTTTAGTTCCATTGCGCGAACTCATCCTTTTTTGGATAAGGCTTTGTTTGATCAGGTTGATTGCTTCCTTTACATGTTATTGAGTGAAGTCAATATGATCAGTAAACCCCCTTTTTGAGTACCAAGCCCTGACCTTACCCCTTTTCCTTTGAAAAGTTTTTTTTTCAAGAAGTTTGAATAGGTGCAAGTCTGTCAGTTAGTCCGCTAGATAAGGTGATTTACTTCTTTCATGCCTCACTCAATTTTTTAAGTATTTGAGGGTTTCTGATGGGTTTTTGAGAGTTTCTGATGGGTTTTTTTATGGTATCTGATGAGTTTTAAAGGGTATCAAGGGTAAGGGTTAGAGTTAAGAATTAGGGTTAGGGTTACGGTTAGGGTTAGGGGTAAGGGTTAGAGGGTTAGGGTTAGGGTTAGGGTTAGGATATAAGGCTGAAACCCGAGATGACCATCCTGAGATGACCATCAACTGATATCCTGTGACTTATAGTGTGACAAAAGCGCTTGTCATTTGTGTTAGGGTATAATGTTGATACAAGAGCTGAACATTCGGAGATAAACATCATGTGATATCATGTGACCTATATTGTGACTTTTTTAGTTCCATTGCGCGAACTCACCCTTTTTCTTGTATTAAGCTTTTCTTTAGCAGTTTGATTGCGTTTTTGTTTGCATGTTATTGAGTGAAGTCAATATGATCAGTAAACACACTTTTTTGAGTACCAAACCCTGACCTTACCCCTTTTCCTTTGAAAAGCTTTTTTCATTGAGTTTTAATTGGTTCAAGTCTATCAGTTTAGTCCGAGTGAAAAGGTATTTTAATTCTTTCATGTCTTACTCAAATTTTTTGAGTTTTTGAGGGTTTCTGGTTGGTTTTTAATGGGTTTCTGATGGGTTTTTTATGGTATTTGGTGAGTTTGGGATAGGGTAAGGGTTAGGGTCAGGGTCACGGTTAGGGTTAGGGTTAGGGTTAGGTTAGGGTTAGGGATAGGGTTTGGGTTAGGGTTAGGGTTAGGGTTAGGTAAGGGTTAGGGTTAGGGTTAGGGTAGGGCATCATTGACGCAAATGATTCACTTAGGTCCCATGATATATCAAGTGACCAACAACGTGACCATGAAGTGTTTTATCACGTGACTATAGAACCTTTGTAAAAAATTCCATTTTTTTTATTTAGTTCATTTGAGGTGCCCACGTGTCAATGAATTCTTTTATCACGTGATCGAAGAGCTTTTTTTAAAATAGAGACCATGTTTTTTAAACCTTTTGGACAATCACTCGAATAGTTTGCTCCTTCAAGAATTAACGTACATAGTGAATGGTATTATTTGATAATGTTTAAATTCTTTTTTGTTTTTTTAAAATCTTGTGAACTTAATTGGAAAAAGGGAGTTCCCTCTTAACGCTCTACCCACCATTCCGGCACCCTAGCGACAACAGCGCGAAAACGCGATTTTCGTTTGTGGATGGTTTGAAGATACGAAACTCTCCCCGATTTTAGAGCGTGTCAAGACGAACACGTAGACACCAAGATTGTCCCGATCGGCCTACTATGGGCCGAACAACGACCGTAGCGCCTCTGAAAAGCGCCGCCCGGTCGACACCCTAGCGACATCAGCGCGAATCGATCTAGAGCGGCCGCTAATAGACACTGCCCCGCCAAATTCACTACGATTGTAGTGCTTCAAGTGAGCGACAAGACCGTACCACGATTGACTTGATCGGCGCCTTGGCCCGACCCAGCAGCGTCATCCGGCAACGGCCACTCTGCTCTCGCGCCAAATGTCCCGAATTCGCTTTTCTCCGGCTATAGATGAGCTAGGAAGGCCAAACTTGCCTCGATGGAAGAGACCGCGCCCCACGGCAATCCACGTCAAGCAATTGTGTCCGAGCCACTGAACTCTTGGTTGGTGCGATTTTCGTCTGTGGATGGGATGGAGGTGCGAAACTCCATCCGATTGTAGAGCTCGTTGAGACGAACACGTAAACACCAAGATTATCCCGAGTGAACTAATGGGTTCCGAGCTACGGTCGTAGCACCTCTGGAAAGCGCTTTAACTCAGTTTTTCAAAAGTGTTAAACCTGAACCCTTTACCCACCATAACCCACTTTGATAAGTCGGTCTTTAAAAAACGTGTTAACCCTGAACCCTTTACCCACCAAAACCCTCTTTGATAACCCAGTTTTTTAAAAGTGTTAACCCTGAACCCTTTATTCACCATAACCCACTTTGATATCCCAGTTTTCTTTTTCAAGAATTAACCCCGAACTTTTACACACCATAACCCACTTTGATAACCCGGTCTTTCAAAAGTGTTACCCATGAACCCTTTACCCACCATAACCCACTTTGAAAACCCCGTTTTTTAAAGAGTTAACCCTGAACCCTTTACCCACTTTAATTATCTTTGATAACCCGGTCTTTTAAAAGTGTTAACCTTGATCCCTTTACCCACCGTAACCCTCTTTGATAACCGTGTTTTTCAAAAGGGTAAACCCTAAACCCTTTACCCAAGATAACCCTCTTGAATAACCCTGTTTTTTAAAAGTGTTAACCCTGAACCCTTTACTCACGATAACCCACTTTGATAACCCAGTTTTTCAAAATGTTAACCCTGAACCCTTTACTTACTATAACCCACTTTGATAACCCAGTTTTTTTTCAAGAATTAACACCTTACTTTTACAAATCACTTTGGGTTAGGGTTAGGGTTAGGGTTAGGGTTAGGGTTAGGGTTAGGGTTAGGGTATAAGGCTGAAACGAGAGATGACCATCCTGAGATGACCATCAACTGATATCCTTTGGCTTATAGTGTGACAAAAGCGCTTGTCATATGTGTTAGGGTATAAGGTTGAATCAAGAGATGAACTTTCGGAGATAAATATCATGTGATATCATTTGACCTAGATTGTGACTTTTTTTAGTTCCAATGTGCAAACGCACCCTTTTTCTTGGACTAAGCTTTTCTTTAGCAGTTTGATAGCGTTTTCGTTTGCATGTTATTTAGTGAAGTCAATATGATCAGTAAACACACTTTTTTGAGTACCAAACCCTGACCTTACCCATTTTCCTTTGAAAAGCTTTTTTCATTGAGTTTTCATTGGTTCACGTCTATCAGTTTAGTCAGGGTGAAAAGGTGTTTTAATTCTTTCATGACTTACTCAATTCTTTTGAATTTTTGAGGGTTTCTGGTGGGTTTTTAAAGAATTTATGATGAGTTTTTAAGGGTTTCAAGGGTTAGGGTAAGGCTTAGGATATAAGGCTGAAACGAGGAATCCGGAGATGAACATCAGGTGATTTCATGTGACCTAGATAGTGACCTTTTTTAGTTCCATTGCGCGAACTCATCCTTTTTTGGATAAGGCTTTGTTTGATCAGGTTGATTGCTTCCTTTACATGTTATTGAGTGAAGTCAATATGATCAGTAAACCCCCTTTTTGAGTACCAAGCCCTGACCTTACCCCTTTTCCTTTGAAAAGTTTTTTTTCAAGAAGTTTGAATAGGTGCAAGTCTGTCAGTTAGTCCGCTAGATAAGGTGATTTACTTCTTTCATGCCTCACTCAATTTTTTAAGTATTTGAGGGTTTCTGATGGGTTTTTGAGAGTTTCTGATGGGTTTTTTATGGTATCTGATGAGTTTTAAAGGGTATCAAGGGTAAGGGTTAGAGTTAAGAATTAGGGTTAGGGTTAGGGTTAGGGTTAGGGGTAAGGGTTAGAGGGTTAGGGTTAGGGTTAGGGTTAGGATATAAGGCTGAAACCCGAGATGACCATCCTGAGATGACCATCAACTGATATCCTGTGACTTATAGTGTGACAAAAGCGCTTGTCATTTGTGTTAGGGTATAATGTTGATACAAGAGCTGAACATTCGGAGATAAACATCATGTGATATCATGTGACCTATATTGTGACTTTTTTAGTTCCATTGCGCGAACTCACCCTTTTTCTTGTATTAAGCTTTTCTTTAGCAGTTTGATTGCGTTTTTGTTTGCATGTTATTGAGTGAAGTCAATATGATCAGTAAACACACTTTTTTGAGTACCAAACCCTGACCTTACCCCTTTTCCTTTGAAAAGCTTTTTTCATTGAGTTTTAATTGGTTCAAGTCTATCAGTTTAGTCCGAGTGAAAAGGTATTTTAATTCTTTCATGTCTTACTCAAATTTTTTGAGTTTTTGAGGGTTTCTGGTTGGTTTTTAAAGGGTTTCTGATGGGTTTTTTATGGTATTTGGTGAGTTTGGGATAGGGTAAGGGTTAGGGTCAGGGTCACGGTTAGGGTTAGGGTTAGGGTTAGGTTAGGGTTAGGGATAGGGTTTGGGTTAGGGTTAGGGTTAGGGTTAGGTAAGGGTTAGGGTTAGGGTTAGGGTAGGGCATCATTGACGCAAATGATTCACTTAGGTCCCATGATATATCAAGTGACCAACAACGTGACCATGAAGTGTTTTATCACGTGACTATAGAACCTTTGTAAAAAATTCCATTTTTTTTATTTAGTTCATTTGAGGTGCCCAAGTGTCAATGAATTCTTTTATCACGTGATCGAAGAGCTTTTTTTAAAATAGAGACCATGTTTTTTAAACCTTTTGGACAATCACTCGAATAGTTTGCTCCTTCAAGAATTAACGTACATAGTGAATGGTATTATTTGATAATGTTTAAATTCTTTTTTGTTTTTTTAAAATCTTGTGAACTTAATTGGAAAAAGGGAGTTCCCTCTTAACGCTCTACCCACCATTCCGGCACCCTAGCGACAACAGCGCGAAAACGCGATTTTCGTTTGTGGATGGTTTGAAGATACGAAACTCTCCCCGATTTTAGAGCGTGTCAAGACGAACACGTAGACACCAAGATTGTCCCGATCGGCCTACTATGGGCCGAACAACGACCGTAGCGCCTCTGAAAAGCGCCGCCCGGTCGACACCCTAGCGACATCAGCGCGAATCGATCTAGAGCGGCCGCTAATAGACACTGCCCCGCCAAATTCACTACGATTGTAGTGCTTCAAGTGAGCGACAAGACCGTACCACGATTGACTTGATCGGCGCCTTGGCCCGACCCAGCAGCGTCATCCGGCAACGGCCACTCTGCTCTCGCGCCAAATGTCCCGTATTCGCTTTTCTCCGGCTATAGATGAGCTAGGAAGGCCAAACTTGCCTCGATGGAAGAGACCGCGCCCCACGGCAATCCACGTCAAGCAATTGTGTCCGAGCCACTGAACTCTTGGTTGGTGCGATTTTCGTCTGTGGATGGGATGGAGGTGCGAAACTCCATCCGATTGTAGAGCTCGTTGAGACGAACACGTAAACACCAAGATTATCCCGAGTGAACTAATGGGTTCCGAGCTACGGTCGTAGCACCTCTGGAAAGCGCTTTAACTCAGTTTTTCAAAAGTGTTAAACCTGAACCCTTTACCCACCATAACCCACTTTGATAAGTCGGTCTTTAAAAAACGTGTTAACCCTGAACCCTTTACCCACCAAAACCCTCTTTGATAACCCAGTTTTTTAAAAGTGTTAACCCTGAACCCTTTATTCACCATAACCCACTTTGATATCCCAGTTTTCTTTTTCAAGAATTAACCCCGAACTTTTACACACCATAACCCACTTTGATAACCCGGTCTTTCAAAAATGTTACCCATTAACCCTTTACCCACCATAACCCACTTTGAAAACCCCGTTTTTTAAAGAGTTAACCCTGAACCCTTTACCCACTTTAATTATCTTTGATAACCCGGTCTTTTAAAAGTGTTAACCTTGATCCCTTTACCCACCGTAACCCTCTTTGATAACCGTGTTTTTCAAAAGGGTAAACCCTAAACCCTTTACCCAAGATAACCCTCTTGAATAACCCTGTTTTTTAAAAGTGTTAACCCTGAACCCTTTACTCACGATAACCCACTTTGATAACCCAGTTTTTCAAAATGTTAACCCTGAACCCTTTACTAACTATAACCCACTTTGATAACCCAGTTTTTTTTCAAGAATTAACACCTTACTTTTACAAACCACTTTGGGTTAGGGTTAGGGTTAGGGTTAGGGTTAGGGTTAGGGTTAGGGTATAAGGCTGAAACGAGAGATGACCATCCTGAGATGACCATCAACTGATATCCTTTGGCTTATAGTGTGACAAAAGCGCTTGTCATATGTGTTAGGGTATAAGGTTGAATCAAGAGATGAACTTTCGGAGATAAATATCATGTGATATCATTTGACCTAGATTGTGACTTTTTTTAGTTCCAATGTGCAAACGCACCCTTTTTCTTGGACTAAGCTTTTCTTTAGCAGTTTGATAGCGTTTTCGTTTGCATGTTATTTAGTGAAGTCAATATGATCAGTAAACACACTTTTTTGAGTACCAAACCCTGACCTTACCCATTTTCCTTTGAAAAGCTTTTTTCATTGAGTTTTCATTGGTTCAAGTCTATCAGTTTAGTCCGGGTGAAAAGGTGTTTTAATTCTTTCATGACTTACTCAATTCTTTTGAATTTTTGAGGGTTTCTGGTGGGTTTTTAAAGAATTTCTGATGAGTTTTTAAGGGTTTCAAGGGTTAGGGTAAGGCTTAGGATATAAGGCTGAAACGAGGAATCCGGAGATGAACATAGTGACCTTTTTTAGTTCCATTGCGCGAACTCATCCTTTTTTGGATAAGGCTTTGTTTGATCAGGTTGATTGCTTACTTTACATGTTATTGAGTGAAGTCAATATGATCATTAAACCCCCTTTTTGAGTACCAAGCCCTGACCTTACCCCTTTTCCTTTGAAAAGTTTTTTTTCAAGAAGTTTGAATAGGTGCAAGTCTGTCAGTTAGTCCGCTAGATAAGGTGATTTACTTCTTTCATGCCTCACTCAATTTTTTAAGTATTTGAGGGTTTCTGATGGGTTTTTGAGAGTTTCTGATGGGATTTTTATGGTATCTGATGAGTTTTAAAGGGTATCAAGGGTAAGGGTTAGAGTTAAGAATTAGGGTTAGGGTTAGGGTTAGGGTTAGGGGTAAGGGTTAGAGGGTTAGGGTTAGGGTTAGGGTTAGGATATAAGGCTGAAACCCGAGATGACCATCCTGAGATGACCATCAACTGATATCCTGTGACTTATAGTGTGACAAAAGCGCTTGTCATTTGTGTTAGGGTATAATGTTGATACAAGAGCTGAACATTCGGAGATAAACATCATGTGATATCATGTGACCTATATTGTGACTTTTTTAGTTCCATTGCGCGAACTCACCCTTTTTCTTGTATTAAGCTTTTCTTTAGCAGTTTGATTGCGTTTTTGTTTGCATGTTATTGAGTGAAGTCAATATGATCAGTAAACACACTTTTTTGAGTACCAAACCCTGACCTTACCCCTTTTCCTTTGAAAAGCTTTTTTCATTGAGTTTTAATTGGTTCAAGTCTATCAGTTTAGTCCGAGTGAAAAGGTATTTTAATTCTTTCATGTCTTACTCAAATTTTTTGAGTTTTTGAGGGTTTCTGGTTGGTTTTTAAAGGGTTTCTGATGGGTTTTTTATGGTATTTGGTGAGTTTGGGATAGGGTAAGGGTTAGGGTCAGGGTCACGGTTAGGGTTAGGGTTAGGGTTAGGTTAGGGTTAGGGATAGGGTTTGGGTTAGGGTTAGGGTTAGGGTTAGGTAAGGGTTAGGGTTAGGGTTAGGGTAGGGCATCATTGACGCAAATGATTCACTTAGGTCCCATGATATATCAAGTGACCAACAACGTGACCATGAAGTGTTTTATCACGTGACTATAGAACCTTTGTAAAAAATTCCATTTTTTTTATTTAGTTCATTTGAGGTGCCCAAGTGTCAATGAATTCTTTTATCACGTGATCGAAGAGCTTTTTTTAAAATAGAGACCATGTTTTTTAAACCTTTTGGACAATCACTCGAATAGTTTGCTCCTTCAAGAATTAACGTACATAGTGAATGGTATTATTTGATAATGTTTAAATTCTTTTTTGTTTTTTTAAAATCTTGTGAACTTAATTGGAAAAAGGGAGTTCCCTCTTAACGCTCTACCCACCATTCCGGCACCCTAGCGACAACAGCGCGAAAACGCGATTTTCGTTTGTGGATGGTTTGAAGATACGAAACTCTCCCCGATTTTAGAGCGTGTCAAGACGAACACGTAGACACCAAGATTGTCCCGATCGGCCTACTATGGGCCGAACAACGACCGTAGCGCCTCTGAAAAGCGCCGCCCGGTCGACACCCTAGCGACATCAGCGCGAATCGATCTAGAGCGGCCGCTAATAGACACTGCCCCGCCAAATTCACTACGATTGTAGTGCTTCAAGTGAGCGACAAGACCGTACCACGATTGACTTGATCGGCGCCTTGGCCCGACCCAGCAGCGTCATCCGGCAACGGCCACTCTGCTCTCGCGCCAAATGTCCCGAATTCGCTTTTCTCTGGCTATAGATGAGCTAGGAAGGCCAAACTTGCCTCGATGGAAGAGACCGCGCCCCACGGCAATCCACGTCAAGCAATTGTGTCCGAGCCACTGAACTCTTGGTTGGTGCGATTTTCGTCTGTGGATGGGATGGAGGTGCGAAACTCCATCCGATTGTAGAGCTCGTTGAGACGAACACGTAAACACCAAGATTATCCCGAGTGAACTAATGGGTTCCGAGCTACGGTCGTAGCACCTCTGGAAAGCGCTTTAACTCAGTTTTTCAAAAGTGTTAAACCTGAACCCTTTACCCACCATAACCCACTTTGATAAGTCGGTCTTTAAAAAACGTGTTAACCCTGAACCCTTTACCCACCAAAACCCTCTTTGATAACCCAGTTTTTTAAAAGTGTTAACCCTGAACCCTTTATTCACCATAACCCACTTTGATATCCCAGTTTTCTTTTTCAAGAATTAACCCCGAACTTTTACACACCATAACCCACTTTGATAACCCGGTCTTTCAAAAGTGTTACCCATGAACCCTTTACCCACCATAACCCACTTTGAAAACCCCGTTTTTTAAAGAGTTAACCCTGAACCCTTTACCCACTTTAATTATCTTTGATAACCCGGTCTTTTAAAAGTGTTAACCTTGATCCCTTTACCCACCGTAACCCTCTTTGATAACCGTGTTTTTCAAAAGGGTAAACCCTAAACCCTTTACCCAAGATAACCCTCTTGAATAACCCTGTTTTTTAAAAGTGTTAACCCTGAACCCTTTACTCACGATAACCCACTTTGATAACCCAGTTTTTCAAAATGTTAACCCTGAACCCTTTACTTACTATAACCCACTTTGATAACCCAGTTTTTTTTCAAGAATTAACACCTTACTTTTACAAACCACTTTGGGTTAGGGTTAGGGTTAGGGTTAGGGTTAGGGTTAGGGTTAGGGTTAGGGTATAAGGCTGAAACGAGAGATGACCATCCTGAGATGACCATCAACTGATATCCTTTGGCTTATAGTGTGACAAAAGCGCTTGTCATATGTGTTAGGGTATAAGGTTGAATCAAGAGATGAACTTTCGGAGATAAATATCATGTGATATCATTTGACCTAGATTGTGACTTTTTTTAGTTCCAATGTGCAAACGCACCCCTTTTCTTGGACTAAGCTTTTCTTTAGCAGTTTTATAGCGTTTTCGTTTGCATGTTATTTAGTGAAGTCAATATGATCAGTAAACACACTTTTTTGAGTACCAAACCCTGACCTTACCCATTTTCCTTTGAAAAGCTTTTTTCATTGAGTTTTCATTGGTTCAAGTCTATCAGTTTAGTCAGGGTGAAAAGGTGTTTTAATTCTTTCATGACTTACTCAATTCTTTTGAATTTTTGAGGGTTTCTGGTGGGTTTTTAAAGAATTTCTGATGAGTTTTTAAGGGTTTCAAGGGTTAGGGTAAGGCTTAGGATATAAGGCTGAAACGAGGAATCCGGAGATGAACATCAGGTGATTTCATGTGACCTAGATAGTGACCTTTTTTAGTTCCATTGCGCGAACTCATCCTTTTTTGGATAAGGCTTTGTTTGATCAGGTTGATTGCTTCCTTTACATGTTATTGAGTGAAGTCAATATGATCAGTAAACCCCCTTTTTGAGTACCAAGCCCTGACCTTACCCCTTTTCCTTTGAAAAGTTTTTTTTCAAGAAGTTTGAATAGGTGCAAGTCTGTCAGTTAGTCCGCTAGATAAGGTGATTTACTTCTTTCATGCCTCACTCAATTTTTTAAGTATTTGAGGGTTTCTGATGGGTTTTTGAGAGTTTCTGATGGGTTTTTTATGGTATCTGATGAGTTTTAAAGGGTATCAAGGGTAAGGGTTAGAGTTAAGAATTAGGGTTAGGGTTAGGGTTAGGGTTAGGGGTAAGGGTTAGAGGGTTAGGGTTAGGGTTAGGGTTAGGATATAAGGCTGAAACCCGAGATGACCATCCTGAGATGACCATCAACTGATATCCTGTGACTTATAGTGTGACAAAAGCGCTTGTCATTTGTGTTAGGGTATAATGTTGATACAAGAGCTGAACATTCGGAGATAAACATCATGTGATATCATGTGACCTATATTGTGACTTTTTTAGTTCCATTGCGCGAACTCACCCTTTTTCTTGTATTAAGCTTTTCTTTAGCAGTTTGATTGCGTTTTTGTTTGCATGTTATTGAGTGAAGTCAATATGATCAGTAAACACACTTTTTTGAGTACCAAACCCTGACCTTACCCCTTTTCCTTTGAAAAGCTTTTTTCATTGAGTTTTAATTGGTTCAAGTCTATCAGTTTAGTCCGAGTGAAAAGGTATTTTAATTCTTTCATGTCTTACTCAAATTTTTTGAGTTTTTGAGGGTTTCTGGTTGGTTTTTAAAGGGTTTCTGATGGGTTTTTTATGGTATTTGGTGAGTTCGGGATAGGGTAAGGGTTAGGGTCAGGGTCACGGTTAGGGTTAGGGTTAGGGTTAGGTTAGGGTTAGGGATAGGGTTTGGGTTAGGGTTAGGGTTAGGGTTAGGTAAGGGTTAGGGTTAGGGTTAGGGTAGGGCATCATTGACGCAAATGATTCACTTAGGTCCCATGATATATCAAGTGACCAACAACGTGACCATGAAGTGTTTTATCACGTGACTATAGAACCTTTGTAAAAAATTCCATTTTTTTTATTTAGTTCATTTGAGGTGCCCACGTGTCAATGAATTCTTTTATCACGTGATCGAAGAGCTTTTTTTAAAATAGAGACCATGTTTTTTAAACCTTTTGGACAATCACTCGAATAGTTTGCTCCTTCAAGAATTAACGTACATAGTGAATGGTATTATTTGATAATGTTTAAATTCTTTTTTGTTTTTTTAAAATCTTGTGAACTTAATTGGAAAAAGGGAGTTCCCTCTTAACGCTCTACCCACCATTCCGGCACCCTAGCGACAACAGCGCGAAAACGCGATTTTCGTTTGTGGATGGTTTGAAGATACGAAACTCTCCCCGATTTTAGAGCGTGTCAAGACGAACACGTAGACACCAAGATTGTCCCGATCGGCCTACTATGGGCCGAACAACGACCGTAGCGCCTCTGAAAAGCGCCGCCCGGTCGACACCCTAGCGACATCAGCGCGAATCGATCTACAGCGGCCGCTAATAGACACTGCCCCGCCAAATTCACTACGATTGTAGTGCTTCAAGTGAGCGACAAGACCGTACCACGATTGACTTGATCGGCGCCTTGGCCCGACCCAGCAGCGTCATCCGGCAACGGCCACTCTGCTCTCGCGCCAAATGTCCCGTATTCGCTTTTCTCCGGCTATAGATGAGCTAGGAAGGCCAAACTTGCCTCGATGGAAGAGACCGCGCCCCACGGCAATCCACGTCAAGCAATTGTGTCCGAGCCACTGAACTCTTGGTTGGTGCGATTTTCGTCTGTGGATGGGATGGAGGTGCGAAACTCCATCCGATTGTAGAGCTCGTTGAGACAAACACGTAAACACCAAGATTATCCCGAGTGAACTAATGGGTTCCGAGCTACGGTCGTAGCACCTCTGGAAAGCGCTTTAACTCAGTTTTTCAAAAGTGTTAAACCTGAACCCTTTACCCACCATAACCCACTTTGATAAGTCGGTCTTTAAAAAACGTGTTAACCCTGAACCCTTTACCCACCAAAACCCTCTTTGATAACCCAGTTTTTTAAAAGTGTTAACCCTGAACCCTTTATTCACCATAACCCACTTTGATATCCCAGTTTTCTTTTTCAAGAATTAACCCCGAACTTTTACACACCATAACCCACTTTGATAACCCGGTCTTTCAAAAGTGTTACCCATGAACCCTTTACCCACCATAACCCACTTTGAAAACCCCGTTTTTTAAAGAGTTAACCCTGAACCCTTTACCCACTTTAATTATCTTTGATAACCCGGTCTTTTAAAAGTGTTAACCTTGATCCCTTTACCCACCGTAACCCTCTTTGATAACCGTGTTTTTCAAAAGGGTAAACCCTAAACCCTTTACCCAAGATAACCCTCTTGAATAACCCTGTTTTTTAAAAGTGTTAACCCTGAACCCTTTACTCACGATAACCCACTTTGATAACCCAGTTTTTCAAAATGTTAACCCTGAACCCTTTACTTACTATAACCCACTTTGATAACCCAGTTTTTTTTCAAGAATTAACACCTTACTTTTACAAACCACTTTGGGTTAGGGTTAGGGTTAGGGTTAGGGTTAGGGTTAGGGTTAGGGTTAGGGTATAAGGCTGAAACGAGAGATGACCATCCTGAGATGACCATCAACTGATATCCTTTGGCTTATAGTGTGACAAAAGCGCTTGTCATATGTGTTAGGGTATAAGGTTGAATCAAGAGATGAACTTTCGGAGATAAATATCATGTGATATCATTTGACCTAGATTGTGACTTTTTTTAGTTCCAATGTGCAAACGCACCCCTTTTCTTGGACTAAGCTTTTCTTTAGCAGTTTTATAGCGTTTTCGTTTGCATGTTATTTAGTGAAGTCAATATGATCAGTAAACACACTTTTTTGAGTACCAAACCCTGACCTTACCCATTTTCCTTTGAAAAGCTTTTTTCATTGAGTTTTCATTGGTTCAAGTCTATCAGTTTAGTCAGGGTGAAAAGGTGTTTTAATTCTTTCATGACTTACTCAATTCTTTTGAATTTTTGAGGGTTTCTGGTGGGTTTTTAAAGAATTTCTGATGAGTTTTTAAGGGTTTCAAGGGTTAGGGTAAGGCTTAGGATATAAGGCTGAAACGAGGAATCCGGAGATGAACATCAGGTGATTTCATGTGACCTAGATAGTGACCTTTTTTAGTTCCATTGCGCGAACTCATCCTTTTTTGGATAAGGCTTTGTTTGATCAGGTTGATTGCTTCCTTTACATGTTATTGAGTGAAGTCAATATGATCAGTAAACCCCCTTTTTGAGTACCAAGCCCTGACCTTCCCCCTTTTCCTTTGAAAAGTTTTTTTTCAAGAAGTTTGAATAGGTGCAAGTCTGTCAGTTAGTCCGCTAGATAAGGTGATTTACTTCTTTCATGCCTCACTCAATTTTTTAAGTATTTGAGGGTTTCTGATGGGTTTTTGAGAGTTTCTGATGGGTTTTTTATGGTATCTGATGAGTTTTAAAGGGTATCAAGGGTAAGGGTTAGAGTTAAGAATTAGGGTTAGGGTTAGGGTTAGGGTTAGGGGTAAGGGTTAGAGGGTTAGGGTTAGGGTTAGGGTTAGGATATAAGGCTGAAACCCGAGATGACCATCCTGAGATGACCATCAACTGATATCCTGTGACTTATAGTGTGACAAAAGCGCTTGTCATTTGTGTTAGGGTATAATGTTGATACAAGAGCTGAACATTCGGAGATAAACATCATGTGATATCATGTGACCTATATTGTGACTTTTTAAGTTCCATTGCGCGAACTCACCCTTTTTCTTGTATTAAGCTTTTCTTTAGCAGTTTGATTGCGTTTTTGTTTGCATGTTATTGAGTGAAGTCAATATGATCAGTAAACACACTTTTTTGAGTACCAAACCCTGACCTTACCCCTTTTCCTTTGAAAAGCTTTTTTCATTGAGTTTTAATTGGTTCAAGTCTATCAGTTTAGTCCGAGTGAAAAGGTATTTTAATTCTTTCATGTCTTACTCAAATTTTTTGAGTTTTTGAGGGTTTCTGGTTGGTTTTTAAAGGGTTTCTGATGGGTTTTTTATGGTATTTGGTGAGTTCGGGATAGGGTAAGGGTTAGGGTCAGGGTCACGGTTAGGGTTAGGGTTAGGGTTAGGTTAGGGTTAGGGATAGGGTTTGGGTTAGGGTTAGGGTTAGGGTTAGGTAAGGGTTAGGGTTAGGGTTAGGGTAGGGCATCATTGACGCAAATGATTCACTTAGGTCCCATGATATATCAAGTGACCAACAACGTGACCATGAAGTGTTTTATCACGTGACTATAGAACCTTTGTAAAAAATTCCATTTTTTTTATTTAGTTCATTTGAGGTGCCCACGTGTCAATGAATTCTTTTATCACGTGATCGAAGAGCTTTTTTTAAAATAGAGACCATGTTTTTTAAACCTTTTGGACAATCACTCGAATAGTTTGCTCCTTCAAGAATTAACGTACATAGTGAATGGTATTATTTGATAATGTTTAAATTCTTTTTTGTTTTTTTAAAATCTTGTGAACTTAATTGGAAAAAGGGAGTTCCCTCTTAACGCTCTACCCACCATTCCGGCACCCTAGCGACAACAGCGCGAAAACGCGATTTTCGTTTGTGGATGGTTTGAAGATACGAAACTCTCCCCGATTTTAGAGCGTGTCAAGACGAACACGTAGACACCAAGATTGTCCCGATCGGCCTACTATGGGCCGAACAACGACCGTAGCGCCTCTGAAAAGCGCCGCCCGGTCGACACCCTAGCGACATCAGCGCGAATCGATCTACAGCGGCCGCTAATAGACACTGCCCCGCCAAATTCACTACGATTGTAGTGCTTCAAGTGAGCGACAAGACCGTACCACGATTGACTTGATCGGCGCCTTGGCCCGACCCAGCAGCGTCATCCGGCAACGGCCACTCTGCTCTCGCGCCAAATGTCCCGTATTCGCTTTTCTCCGGCTATAGATGAGCTAGGAAGGCCAAACTTGCCTCGATGGAAGAGACCGCGCCCCACGGCAATCCACGTCAAGCAATTGTGTCCGAGCCACTGAACTCTTGGTTGGTGCGATTTTCGTCTGTGGATGGGATGGAGGTGCGAAACTCCATCCGATTGTAGAGCTCGTTGAGACAAACACGTAAACACCAAGATTATCCCGAGTGAACTAATGGGTTCCGAGCTACGGTCGTAGCACCTCTGGAAAGCGCTTTAACTCAGTTTTTCAAAAGTGTTAAACCTGAACCCTTTACCCACCATAACCCACTTTGATAAGTCGGTCTTTAAAAAACGTGTTAACCCTGAACCCTTTACCCACCAAAACCCTCTTTGATAACCCAGTTTTTTAAAAGTGTTAACCCTGAACCCTTTATTCACCATAACCCACTTTGATATCCCAGTTTTCTTTTTCAAGAATTAACCCCGAACTTTTACACACCATAACCCACTTTGATAACCCGGTCTTTCAAAAGTGTTACCCATGAACCCTTTACCCACCATAACCCACTTTGAAAACCCCGTTTTTTAAAGAGTTAACCCTGAACCCTTTACCCACTTTAATTATCTTTGATAACCCGGTCTTTTAAAAGTGTTAACCTTGATCCCTTTACCCACCGTAACCCTCTTTGATAACCGTGTTTTTCAAAAGGGTAAACCCTAAACCCTTTACCCAAGATAACCCTCTTGAATAACCCTGTTTTTTAAAAGTGTTAACCCTGAACCCTTTACTCACGATAACCCACTTTGATAACCCAGTTTTTCAAAATGTTAACCCTGAACCCTTTACTTACTATAACCCACTTTGATAACCCAGTTTTTTTTCAAGAATTAACACCTTACTTTTACAAACCACTTTGGGTTAGGGTTAGGGTTAGGGTTAGGGTTAGGGTTAGGGTTAGGGTTAGGGTATAAGGCTGAAACGAGAGATGACCATCCTGAGATGACCATCAACTGATATCCTTTGGCTTATAGTGTGACAAAAGCGCTTGTCATATGTGTTAGGGTATAAGGTTGAATCAAGAGATGAACTTTCGGAGATAAATATCATGTGATATCATTTGACCTAGATTGTGACTTTTTTTAGTTCCAATGTGCAAACGCACCCTTTTTCTTGGACTAAGCTTTTCTTTAGCAGTTTGATAGCGTTTTCGTTTGCATGTTATTTAGTGAAGTCAATATGATCAGTAAACACACTTTTTTGAGTACCAAACCCTGACCTTACCCATTTTCCTTTGAAAAGCTTTTTTCATTGAGTTTTCATTGGTTCAAGTCTATCAGTTTAGTCCGGGTGAAAAGGTGTTTTAATTCTTTCATGACTTACTCAATTCTTTTGAATTTTTGAGGGTTTCTGGTGGGTTTTTAAAGAATTTCTGATGAGTTTTTAAGGGTTTCAAGGGTTAGGGTAAGGCTTAGGATATAAGGCTGAAACGAGGAATCCGGAGATGAACATCAGGTGATTTCATGTGACCTAGATAGTGACCTTTTTTAGTTCCATTGCGCGAACTCATCCTTTTTTGGATAAGGCTTTGTTTGATCAGGTTGATTGCTTCCTTTACATGTTATTGAGTGAAGTCAATATGATCAGTAAACCCCCTTTTTGAGTACCAAGCCCTGACCTTCCCCCTTTTCCTTTGAAAAGTTTTTTTTCAAGAAGTTTGAATAGGTGCAAGTCTGTCAGTTAGTCCGCTAGATAAGGTGATTTACTTCTTTCATGCCTCACTCAATTTTTTAAGTATTTGAGGGTTTCTGATGGGTTTTTGAGAGTTTCTGATGGGTTTTTTATGGTATCTGATGAGTTTTAAAGGGTATCAAGGGTAAGGGTTAGAGTTAAGAATTAGGGTTAGGGTTAGGGTTAGGGTTAGGGGTAAGGGTTAGAGGGTTAGGGTTAGGGTTAGGGTTAGGATATAAGGCTGAAACCCGAGATGACCATCCTGAGATGACCATCAACTGATATCCTGTGACTTATAGTGTGACAAAAGCGCTTGTCATTTGTGTTAGGGTATAATGTTGATACAAGAGCTGAACATTCGGAGATAAACATCATGTGATATCATGTGACCTATATTGTGACTTTTTAAGTTCCATTGCGCGAACTCACCCTTTTTCTTGTATTAAGCTTTTCTTTAGCAGTTTGATTGCGTTTTTGTTTGCATGTTATTGAGTGAAGTCAATATGATCAGTAAACACACTTTTTTGAGTACCAAACCCTGACCTTACCCCTTTTCCTTTGAAAAGCTTTTTTCATTGAGTTTTAATTGGTTCAAGTCTATCAGTTTAGTCCGAGTGAAAAGGTATTTTAATTCTTTCATGTCTTACTCAAATTTTTTGAGTTTTTGAGGGTTTCTGGTTGGTTTTTAAAGGGTTTCTGATGGGTTTTTTATGGTATTTGGTGAGTTCGGGATAGGGTAAGGGTTAGGGTCAGGGTCACGGTTAGGGTTAGGGTTAGGGTTAGGTTAGGGTTAGGGATAGGGTTTGGGTTAGGGTTAGGGTTAGGGTTAGGTAAGGGTTAGGGTTAGGGTTAGGGTAGGGCATCATTGACGCAAATGATTCACTTAGGTCCCATGATATATCAAGTGACCAACAACGTGACCATGAAGTGTTTTATCACGTGACTATAGAACCTTTGTAAAAAATTCCATTTTTTTTATTTAGTTCATTTGAGGTGCCCACGTGTCAATGAATTCTTTTATCACGTGATCGAAGAGCTTTTTTTAAAATAGAGACCATGTTTTTTAAACCTTTTGGACAATCACTCGAATAGTTTGCTCCTTCAAGAATTAACGTACATAGTGAATGGTATTATTTGATAATGTTTAAATTCTTTTTTGTTTTTTTAAAATCTTGTGAACTTAATTGGAAAAAGGGAGTTCCCTCTTAACGCTCTACCCACCATTCCGGCACCCTAGCGACAACAGCGCGAAAACGCGATTTTCGTTTGTGGATGGTTTGAAGATACGAAACTCTCCCCGATTTTAGAGCGTGTCAAGACGAACACGTAGACACCAAGATTGTCCCGATCGGCCTACTATGGGCCGAACAACGACCGTAGCGCCTCTGAAAAGCGCCGCCCGGTCGACACCCTAGCGACATCAGCGCGAATCGATCTAGAGCGGCCGCTAATAGACACTGCCCCGCCAAATTCACTACGATTGTAGTGCTTCAAGTGAGCGACAAGACCGTACCACGATTGACTTGATCGGCGCCTTGGCCCGACCCAGCAGCGTCATCCGGCAACGGCCACTCTGCTCTCGCGCCAAATGTCCCGAATTCGCTTTTCTCTGGCTATAGATGAGCTAGGAAGGCCAAACTTGCCTCGATGGAAGAGACCGCGCCCCACGGCAATCCACGTCAAGCAATTGTGTCCGAGCCACTGAACTCTTGGTTGGTGCGATTTTCGTCTGTGGATGGGATGGAGGTGCGAAACTCCATCCGATTGTAGAGCTCGTTGAGACGAACACGTAAACACCAAGATTATCCCGAGTGAACTAATGGGTTCCGAGCTACGGTCGTAGCACCTCTGGAAAGCGCTTTAACTCAGTTTTTCAAAAGTGTTAAACCTGAACCCTTTACCCACCATAACCCACTTTGATAAGTCGGTCTTTAAAAAACGTGTTAACCCTGAACCCTTTACCCACCAAAACCCTCTTTGATAACCCAGTTTTTTAAAAGTGTTAACCCTGAACCCTTTATTCACCATAACCCACTTTGATATCCCAGTTTTCTTTTTCAAGAATTAACCCCGAACTTTTACACACCATAACCCACTTTGATAACCCCGTTTTTTAAAGAGTTAACCCTGAACCCTTTACCCACTTTAATTATCTTTGATATCCCGGTCTTTTAAAAGTGTTAACCTTGATCCCTTTACCCACCGTAACCCTCTTTGATAACCGTGTTTTTCAAAAGGGTAAACCCTAAACCCTTTACCCAAGATAACCCTCTTGAATAACCCTGTTTTTTAAAAGTGTTAACCCTGAACCCTTTACTCACGATAACCCACTTTGATAACCCAGTTTTTCAAAATGTTAACCCTGAACCCTTTACTTACTATAACCCACTTTGATAACCCAGTTTTTTTTCAAGAATTAACACCTTACTTTTACAAACCACTTTGGGTTAGGGTTAGGGTTAGGGTTAGGGTTAGGGTTAGGGTTAGGGTTAGGGTATAAGGCTGAAACGAGAGATGACCATCCTGAGATGACCATCAACTGATATCCTTTGGCTTATAGTGTGACAAAAGCGCTTGTCATATGTGTTAGGGTATAAGGTTGAATCAAGAGATGAACTTTCGGAGATAAATATCATGTGATATCATTTGACCTAGATTGTGACTTTTTTTAGTTCCAATGTGCAAACGCACCCTTTTTCTTGGACTAAGCTTTTCTTTAGCAGTTTGATAGCGTTTTCGTTTGCATGTTATTTAGTGAAGTCAATATGATCAGTAAACACACTTTTTTGAGTACCAAACCCTGACCTTACCCATTTTCCTTTGAAAAGCTTTTTTCATTGAGTTTTCATTGGTTCAAGTCTATCAGTTTAGTCCGGGTGAAAAGGTGTTTTAATTCTTTCATGACTTACTCAATTCTTTTGAATTTTTGAGGGTTTCTGGTGGGTTTTTAAAGAATTTCTGATGAGTTTTTAAGGGTTTCAAGGGTTAGGGTAAGGCTTAGGATATAAGGCTGAAACGAGGAATCCGGAGATGAACATCAGGTGATTTCATGTGACCTAGATAGTGACCTTTTTTAGTTCCATTGCGCGAACTCATCCTTTTTTGGATAAGGCTTTGTTTGATCAGGTTGATTGCTTCCTTTACATGTTATTGAGTGAAGTCAATATGATCAGTAAACCCCCTTTTTGAGTACCAAGCCCTGACCTTACCCCTTTTCCTTTGAAAAGTTTTTTTTCAAGAAGTTTGAATAGGTGCAAGTCTGTCAGTTAGTCCGCTAGATAAGGTGATTTACTTCTTTCATGCCTCACTCAATTTTTTAAGTATTTGAGGGTTTCTGATGGGTTTTTGAGAGTTTCTGATGGGTTTTTTATGGTATCTGATGAGTTTTAAAGGGTATCAAGGGTAAGGGTTAGAGTTAAGAATTAGGGTTAGGGTTAGGGTTAGGGTTAGGGGTAAGGGTTAGAGGGTTAGGGTTAGGGTTAGGGTTAGGATATAAGGCTGAAACCCGAGATGACCATCCTGAGATGACCATCAACTGATATCCTGTGACTTATAGTGTGACAAAAGCGCTTGTCATTTGTGTTAGGGTATAATGTTGATACAAGAGCTGAACATTCGGAGATAAACATCATGTGATATCATGTGACCTATATTGTGACTTTTTTAGTTCCATTGCGCGAACTCACCCTTTTTCTTGTATTAAGCTTTTCTTTAGCAGTTTGATTGCGTTTTTGTTTGCATGTTATTGAGTGAAGTCAATATGATCAGTAAACACACTTTTTTGAGTACCAAACCCTGACCTTACCCCTTTTCCTTTGAAAAGCTTTTTTCATTGAGTTTTAATTGGTTCAAGTCTATCAGTTTAGTCCGAGTGAAAAGGTATTTTAATTCTTTCATGTCTTACTCAAATTTTTTGAGTTTTTGAGGGTTTCTGGTTGGTTTTTAAAGGGTTTCTGATGGGTTTTTTATGGTATTTGGTGAGTTTGGGATAGGGTAAGGGTTAGGGTCAGGGTCACGGTTAGGGTTAGGGTTAGGGTTAGGTTAGGGTTAGGGATAGGGTTTGGGTTAGGGTTAGGGTTAGGGTTAGGTAAGGGTTAGGGTTAGGGTTAGGGTAGGGCATCATTGACGCAAATGATTCACTTAGGTCCCATGATATATCAAGTGACCAACAACGTGACCATGAAGTGTTTTATCACGTGACTATAGAACCTTTGTAAAAAATTCCATTTTTTTTATTTAGTTCATTTGAGGTGCCCACGTGTCAATGAATTCTTTTATCACGTGATCGAAGAGCTTTTTTTAAAATAGAGACCATGTTTTTTAAACCTTTTGGACAATCACTCGAATAGTTTGCTCCTTCAAGAATTAACGTACATAGTGAATGGTATTATTTGATAATGTTTAAATTCTTTTTTGTTTTTTTAAAATCTTGTGAACTTAATTGGAAAAAGGGAGTTCCCTCTTAACGCTCTACCCACCATTCCGGCACCCTAGCGACAACAGCGCGAAAACGCGATTTTCGTTTGTGGATGGTTTGAAGATACGAAACTCTCCCCGATTTTAGAGCGTGTCAAGACGAACACGTAGACACCAAGATTGTCCCGATCGGCCTACTATGGGCCGAACAACGACCGTAGCGCCTCTGAAAAGCGCCGCCCGGTCGACACCCTAGCGACATCAGCGCGAATCGATCTAGAGCGGCCGCTAATAGACACTGCCCCGCCAAATTCACTACGATTGTAGTGCTTCAAGTGAGCGACAAGACCGTACCACGATTGACTTGATCGGCGCCTTGGCCCGACCCAGCAGCGTCATCCGGCAACGGCCACTCTGCTCTCGCGCCAAATGTCCCGAATTCGCTTTTCTCTGGCTATAGATGAGCTAGGAAGGCCAAACTTGCCTCGATGGAAGAGACCGCGCCCCACGGCAATCCACGTCAAGCAATTGTGTCCGAGCCACTGAACTCTTGGTTGGTGCGATTTTCGTCTGTGGATGGGATGGAGGTGCGAAACTCCATCCGATTGTAGAGCTCGTTGAGACGAACACGTAAACACCAAGATTATCCCGAGTGAACTAATGGGTTCCGAGCTACGGTCGTAGCACCTCTGGAAAGCGCTTTAACTCAGTTTTTCAAAAGTGTTAAACCTGAACCCTTTACCCACCATAACCCACTTTGATAAGTCGGTCTTTAAAAAACGTGTTAACCCTGAACCCTTTACCCACCAAAACCCTCTTTGATAACCCAGTTTTTTAAAAGTGTTAACCCTGAACCCTTTATTCACCATAACCCACTTTGATATCCCAGTTTTCTTTTTCAAGAATTAACCCCGAACTTTTACACACCATAACCCACTTTGATAACCCGGTCTTTCAAAAGTGTTACCCATGAACCCTTTACCCACCATAACCCACTTTGAAAACCCCGTTTTTTAAAGAGTTAACCCTGAACCCTTTACCCACTTTAATTATCTTTGATAACCCGGTCTTTTAAAAGTGTTAACCTTGATCCCTTTACCCACCGTAACCCTCTTTGATAACCGTGTTTTTCAAAGGGTAAACCCTAAACCCTTTACCCAAGATAACCCTCTTGAATAACCCTGTTTTTTAAAAGTGTTAACCCTGAACCCTTTACTCACGATAACCCACTTTGATAACCCAGTTTTTCAAAATGTTAACCCTGAACCCTTTACTTACTATAACCCACTTTGATAACCCAGTTTTTTTTCAAGAATTAACACCTTACTTTTACAAACCACTTTGGGTTAGGGTTAGGGTTAGGGTTAGGGTTAGGGTTAGGGTTAGGGTATAAGGCTGAAACGAGAGATGACCATCCTGAGATGACCATCAACTGATATCCTTTGGCTTATAGTGTGACAAAAGCGCTTGTCATATGTGTTAGGGTATAAGGTTGAATCAAGAGATGAACTTTCGGAGATAAATATCATGTGATATCATTTGACCTAGATTGTGACTTTTTTTAGTTCCAATGTGCAAACGCACCCCTTTTCTTGGACTAAGCTTTTCTTTAGCAGTTTTATAGCGTTTTCGTTTGCATGTTATTTAGTGAAGTCAATATGATCAGTAAACACACTTTTTTGAGTACCAAACCCTGACCTTACCCATTTTCCTTTGAAAAGCTTTTTTCATTGAGTTTTCATTGGTTCAAGTCTATCAGTTTAGTCACGGTGAAAAGGTGTTTTAATTCTTTCATGACTTACTCAATTCTTTTGAATTTTTGAGGGTTTCTGGTGGGTTTTTAAAGAATTTCTGATGAGTTTTTAAGGGTTTCAAGGGTTAGGGTAAGGCTTAGGATATAAGGCTGAAACGAGGAATCCGGAGATGAACATCAGGTGATTTCATGTGACCTAGATAGTGACCTTTTTTAGTTCCATTGCGCGAACTCATCCTTTTTTGGATAAGGCTTTGTTTGATCAGGTTGATTGCTTCCTTTACATGTTATTGAGTGAAGTCAATATGATCAGTAAACCCCCTTTTTGAGTACCAAGCCCTGACCTTACCCCTTTTCCTTTGAAAAGTTTTTTTTCAAGAAGTTTGAATAGGTGCAAGTCTGTCAGTTAGTCCGCTAGATAAGGTGATTTACTTCTTTCATGCCTCACTCAATTTTTTAAGTATTTGAGGGTTTCTGATGGGTTTTTGAGAGTTTCTGATGGGTTTTTTTATGGTATCTGATGAGTTTTAAAGGGTATCAAGGGTAAGGGTTAGAGTTAAGAATTAGGGTTAGGGTTAGGGTTAGGGTTAGGGGTAAGGGTTAGAGGGTTAGGGTTAGGGTTAGGGTTAGGATATAAGGCTGAAACCCGAGATGACCATCCTGAGATGACCATCAACTGATATCCTGTGACTTATAGTGTGACAAAAGCGCTTGTCATTTGTGTTAGGGTATAATGTTGATACAAGAGCTGAACATTCGGAGATAAACATCATGTGATATCATGTGACCTATATTGTGACTTTTTTAGTTCCATTGCGCGAACTCACCCTTTTTCTTGTATTAAGCTTTTCTTTAGCAGTTTGATTGCGTTTTTGTTTGCATGTTATTGAGTGAAGTCAATATGATCAGTAAACACACTTTTTTGAGTACCAAACCCTGACCTTACCCCTTTTCCTTTGAAAAGCTTTTTTCATTGAGTTTTAATTGGTTCAAGTCTATCAGTTTAGTCCGAGTGAAAAGGTATTTTAATTCTTTCATGTCTTACTCAAATTTTTTGAGTTTTTGAGGGTTTCTGGTTTGTTTTTAAAGGGTTTCTGATGGGTTTTTTATGGTATTTGGTGAGTTTGGGATAGGGTAAGGGTTAGGGTCAGGGTCACGGTTAGGGTTAGGGTTAGGGTTAGGTTAGGGTTAGGGATAGGGTTTGGGTTAGGGTTAGGGTTAGGGTTAGGTAAGGGTTAGGGTTAGGGTTAGGGTAGGGCATCATTGACGCAAATGATTCACTTAGGTCCCATGATATATCAAGTGACCAACAACGTGACCATGAAGTGTTTTATCACGTGACTATAGAACCTTTGTAAAAAATTCCATTTTTTTTATTTAGTTCATTTGAGGTGCCCAAGTGTCAATGAATTCTTTTATCACGTGATCGAAGAGCTTTTTTTAAAATAGAGACCATGTTTTTTAAACCTTTTGGACAATCACTCGAATAGTTTGCTCCTTCAAGAATTAACGTACATAGTGAATGGTATTATTTGATAATGTTTAAATTCTTTTTTGTTTTTTTAAAATCTTGTGAACTTAATTGGAAAAAGGGAGTTCCCTCTTAACGCTCTACCCACCATTCCGGCACCCTAGCGACAACAGCGCGAAAACGCGATTTTCGTTTGTGGATGGTTTGAAGATACGAAACTCTCCCCGATTTTAGAGCGTGTCAAGACGAACACGTAGACACCAAGATTGTCCCGATCGGCCTACTATGGGCCGAACAACGACCGTAGCGCCTCTGAAAAGCGCCGCCCGGTCGACACCCTAGCGACATCAGCGCGAATCGATCTAGAGCGGCCGCTAATAGACACTGCCCCGCCAAATTCACTACGATTGTAGTGCTTCAAGTGAGCGACAAGACCGTACCACGATTGACTTGATCGGCGCCTTGGCCCGACCCAGCAGCGTCATCCGGCAACGGCCACTCTGCTCTCGCGCCAAATGTCCCGTATTCGCTTTTCTCCGGCTATAGATGAGCTAGGAAGGCCAAACTTGCCTCGATGGAAGAGACCGCGCCCCACGGCAATCCACGTCAAGCAATTGTGTCCGAGCCACTGAACTCTTGGTTGGTGCGATTTTCGTCTGTGGATGGGATGGAGGTGCGAAACTCCATCCGATTGTAGAGCTCGTTGAGACGAACACGTAAACACCAAGATTATCCCGAGTGAACTAATGGGTTCCGAGCTACGGTCGTAGCACCTCTGGAAAGCGCTTTAACTCAGTTTTTCAAAAGTGTTAAACCTGAACCCTTTACCCACCATAACCCACTTTGATAAGTCGGTCTTTAAAAAACGTGTTAACCCTGAACCCTTTACCCACCAAAACCCTCTTTGATAACCCAGTTTTTTAAAAGTGTTAACCCTGAACCCTTTATTCACCATAACCCACTTTGATATCCCAGTTTTCTTTTTCAAGAATTAACCCCGAACTTTTACACACCATAACCCACTTTGATAACCCGGTCTTTCAAAAATGTTACCCATTAACCCTTTACCCACCATAACCCACTTTGAAAACCCCGTTTTTTAAAGAGTTAACCCTGAACCCTTTACCCACTTTAATTATCTTTGATAACCCGGTCTTTTAAAAGTGTTAACCTTGATCCCTTTACCCACCGTAACCCTCTTTGATAACCGTGTTTTTCAAAAGGGTAAACCCTAAACCCTTTACCCAAGATAACCCTCTTGAATAACCCTGTTTTTTAAAAGTGTTAACCCTGAACCCTTTACTCACGATAACCCACTTTGATAACCCAGTTTTTCAAAATGTTAACCCTGAACCCTTTACTAACTATAACCCACTTTGATAACCCAGTTTTTTTTCAAGAATTAACACCTTACTTTTACAAACCACTTTGGGTTAGGGTTAGGGTTAGGGTTAGGGTTAGGGTTAGGGTTAGGGTATAAGGCTGAAACGAGAGATGACCATCCTGAGATGACCATCAACTGATATCCTTTGGCTTATAGTGTGACAAAAGCGCTTGTCATATGTGTTAGGGTATAAGGTTGAATCAAGAGATGAACTTTCGGAGATAAATATCATGTGATATCATTTGACCTAGATTGTGACTTTTTTTAGTTCCAATGTGCAAACGCACCCTTTTTCTTGGACTAAGCTTTTCTTTAGCAGTTTGATAGCGTTTTCGTTTGCATGTTATTTAGTGAAGTCAATATGATCAGTAAACACACTTTTTTGAGTACCAAACCCTGACCTTACCCATTTTCCTTTGAAAAGCTTTTTTCATTGAGTTTTCATTGGTTCAAGTCTATCAGTTTAGTCCGGGTGAAAAGGTGTTTTAATTCTTTCATGACTTACTCAATTCTTTTGAATTTTTGAGGGTTTCTGGTGGGTTTTTAAAGAATTTCTGATGAGTTTTTAAGGGTTTCAAGGGTTAGGGTAAGGCTTAGGATATAAGGCTGAAACGAGGAATCCGGAGATGAACATAGTGACCTTTTTTAGTTCCATTGCGCGAACTCATCCTTTTTTGGATAAGGCTTTGTTTGATCAGGTTGATTGCTTACTTTACATGTTATTGAGTGAAGTCAATATGATCATTAAACCCCCTTTTTGAGTACCAAGCCCTGACCTTACCCCTTTTCCTTTGAAAAGTTTTTTTTCAAGAAGTTTGAATAGGTGCAAGTCTGTCAGTTAGTCCGCTAGATAAGGTGATTTACTTCTTTCATGCCTCACTCAATTTTTTAAGTATTTGAGGGTTTCTGATGGGTTTTTGAGAGTTTCTGATGGGATTTTTATGGTATCTGATGAGTTTTAAAGGGTATCAAGGGTAAGGGTTAGAGTTAAGAATTAGGGTTAGGGTTAGGGTTAGGGTTAGGGGTAAGGGTTAGAGGGTTAGGGTTAGGGTTAGGGTTAGGATATAAGGCTGAAACCCGAGATGACCATCCTGAGATGACCATCAACTGATATCCTGTGACTTATAGTGTGACAAAAGCGCTTGTCATTTGTGTTAGGGTATAATGTTGATACAAGAGCTGAACATTCGGAGATAAACATCATGTGATATCATGTGACCTATATTGTGACTTTTTTAGTTCCATTGCGCGAACTCACCCTTTTTCTTGTATTAAGCTTTTCTTTAGCAGTTTGATTGCGTTTTTGTTTGCATGTTATTGAGTGAAGTCAATATGATCAGTAAACACACTTTTTTGAGTACCAAACCCTGACCTTACCCCTTTTCCTTTGAAAAGCTTTTTTCATTGAGTTTTAATTGGTTCAAGTCTATCAGTTTAGTCCGAGTGAAAAGGTATTTTAATTCTTTCATGTCTTACTCAAATTTTTTGAGTTTTTGAGGGTTTCTGGTTGGTTTTTAAAGGGTTTCTGATGGGTTTTTTATGGTATTTGGTGAGTTTGGGATAGGGTAAGGGTTAGGGTCAGGGTCACGGTTAGGGTTAGGGTTAGGGTTAGGTTAGGGTTAGGGATAGGGTTTGGGTTAGGGTTAGGGTTAGGGTTAGGTAAGGGTTAGGGTTAGGGTTAGGGTAGGGCATCATTGACGCAAATGATTCACTTAGGTCCCATGATATATCAAGTGACCAACAACGTGACCATGAAGTGTTTTATCACGTGACTATAGAACCTTTGTAAAAAATTCCATTTTTTTTATTTAGTTCATTTGAGGTGCCCACGTGTCAATGAATTCTTTTATCACGTGATCGAAGAGCTTTTTTTAAAATAGAGACCATGTTTTTTAAACCTTTTGGACAATCACTCGAATAGTTTGCTCCTTCAAGAATTAACGTACATAGTGAATGGTATTATTTGATAATGTTTAAATTCTTTTTTGTTTTTTTAAAATCTTGTGAACTTAATTGGAAAAAGGGAGTTCCCTCTTAACGCTCTACCCACCATTCCGGCACCCTAGCGACAACAGCGCGAAAACGCGATTTTCGTTTGTGGATGGTTTGAAGATACGAAACTCTCCCCGATTTTAGAGCGTGTCAAGACGAACACGTAGACACCAAGATTGTCCCGATCGGCCTACTATGGGCCGAACAACGACCGTAGCGCCTCTGAAAAGCGCCGCCCGGTCGACACCCTAGCGACATCAGCGCGAATCGATCTAGAGCGGCCGCTAATAGACACTGCCCCGCCAAATTCACTACGATTGTAGTGCTTCAAGTGAGCGACAAGACCGTACCACGATTGACTTGATCGGCGCCTTGGCCCGACCCAGCAGCGTCATCCGGCAACGGCCACTCTGCTCTCGCGCCAAATGTCCCGAATTCGCTTTTCTCTGGCTATAGATGAGCTAGGAAGGCCAAACTTGCCTCGATGGAAGAGACCGCGCCCCACGGCAATCCACGTCAAGCAATTGTGTCCGAGCCACTGAACTCTTGGTTGGTGCGATTTTCGTCTGTGGATGGGATGGAGGTGCGAAACTCCATCCGATTGTAGAGCTCGTTGAGACGAACACGTAAACACCAAGATTATCCCGAGTGAACTAATGGGTTCCGAGCTACGGTCGTAGCACCTCTGGAAAGCGCTTTAACTCAGTTTTTCAAAAGTGTTAAACCTGAACCCTTTACCCACCATAACCCACTTTGATAAGTCGGTCTTTAAAAAACGTGTTAACCCTGAACCCTTTACCCACCAAAACCCTCTTTGATAACCCAGTTTTTTAAAAGTGTTAACCCTGAACCCTTTATTCACCATAACCCACTTTGATATCCCAGTTTTCTTTTTCAAGAATTAACCCCGAACTTTTACACACCATAACCCACTTTGATAACCCGGTCTTTCAAAAGTGTTACCCATGAACCCTTTACCCACCATAACCCACTTTGAAAACCCCGTTTTTTAAAGAGTTAACCCTGAACCCTTTACCCACTTTAATTATCTTTGATAACCCGGTCTTTTAAAAGTGTTAACCTTGATCCCTTTACCCACCGTAACCCTCTTTGATAACCGTGTTTTTCAAAAGGGTAAACCCTAAACCCTTTACCCAAGATAACCCTCTTGAATAACCCTGTTTTTTAAAAGTGTTAACCCTGAACCCTTTACTCACGATAACCCACTTTGATAACCCAGTTTTTCAAAATGTTAACCCTGAAACCTTTACTTACTATAACCCACTTTGATAACCCAGTTTTTTTTCAAGAATTAACACCTTACTTTTACAAACCACTTTGGGTTAGGGTTAGGGTTGGGGTTAGTGTTAGGGTTAGGGTTAGGGTTAGGGTATAAGGCTGAAACGAGAGATGACCATCCTGAGATGACCATCAACTGATATCCTTTGGCTTATAGTGTGACAAAAGCGCTTGTCATATGTGTTAGGGTATAAGGTTGAATCAAGAGATGAACTTTCGGAGATAAATATCATGTGATATCATTTGACCTAGATTGTGACTTTTTTTAGTTCCAATGTGCAAACGCACCCCTTTTCTTGGACTAAGCTTTTCTTTAGCAGTTTTATAGCGTTTTCGTTTGCATGTTATTTAGTGAAGTCAATATGATCAGTAAACACACTTTTTTGAGTACCAAACCCTGACCTTACCCATTTTCCTTTGAAAAGCTTTTTTCATTGAGTTTTCATTGGTTCAAGTCTATCAGTTTAGTCAGGGTGAAAAGGTGTTTTAATTCTTTCATGACTTACTCAATTCTTTTGAATTTTTGAGGGTTTCTGGTGGGTTTTTAAAGAATTTCTGATGAGTTTTTAAGGGTTTCAAGGGTTAGGGTAAGGCTTAGGATATAAGGCTGAAACGAGGAATCCGGAGATGAACATCAGGTGATTTCATGTGACCTAGATAGTGACCTTTTTTAGTTCCATTGCGCGAACTCATCCTTTTTTGGATAAGGCTTTGTTTGATCAGGTTGATTGCTTCCTTTACATGTTATTGAGTGAAGTCAATATGATCAGTAAACCCCCTTTTTGAGTACCAAGCCCTGACCTTACCCCTTTTCCTTTGAAAAGTTTTTTTTCAAGAAGTTTGAATAGGTGCAAGTCTGTCAGTTAGTCCGCTAGATAAGGTGATTTACTTCTTTCATGCCTCACTCAATTTTTTAAGTATTTGAGGGTTTCTGATGGGTTTTTGAGAGTTTCTGATGGGTTTTTTATGGTATCTGATGAGTTTTAAAGGGTATCAAGGGTAAGGGTTAGAGTTAAGAATTAGGGTTAGGGTTAGGGTTAGGGGTAAGGGTTAGAGGGTTAGGGTTAGGGTTAGGGTTAGGATATAAGGCTGAAACCCGAGATGACCATCCTGAGATGACCATCAACTGATATCCTGTGACTTATAGTGTGACAAAAGCGCTTGTCATTTGTGTTAGGGTATAATGTTGATACAAGAGCTGAACATTCGGAGATAAACATCATGTGATATCATGTGACCTATATTGTGACTTTTTTAGTTCCATTGCGCGAACTCACCCTTTTTCTTGTATTAAGCTTTTCTTTAGCAGTTTGATTGCGTTTTTGTTTGCATGTTATTGAGTGAAGTCAATATGATCAGTAAACACACTTTTTTGAGTACCAAACCCTGACCTTACCCCTTTTCCTTTGAAAAGCTTTTTTCATTGAGTTTTAATTGGTTCAAGTCTATCAGTTTAGTCCGAGTGAAAAGGTATTTTAATTCTTTCATGTCTTACTCAAATTTTTTGAGTTTTTGAGGGTTTCTGGTTGGTTTTTAAAGGGTTTCTGATGGGTTTTTTATGGTATTTGGTGAGTTCGGGATAGGGTAAGGGTTAGGGTCAGGGTCACGGTTAGGGTTAGGGTTAGGGTTAGGTTAGGGTTAGGGATAGGGTTTGGGTTAGGGTTAGGGTTAGGGTTAGGTAAGGGTTAGGGTTAGGGTTAGGGTAGGGCATCATTGACGCAAATGATTCACTTAGGTCCCATGATATATCAAGTGACCAACAACGTGACCATGAAGTGTTTTATCACGTGACTATAGAACCTTTGTAAAAAATTCCATTTTTTTTATTTAGTTCATTTGAGGTGCCCACGTGTCAATGAATTCTTTTATCACGTGATCGAAGAGCTTTTTTTAAAATAGAGACCATGTTTTTTAAACCTTTTGGACAATCACTCGAATAGTTTGCTCCTTCAAGAATTAACGTACATAGTGAATGGTATTATTTGATAATGTTTAAATTCTTTTTTGTTTTTTTAAAATCTTGTGAACTTAATTGGAAAAAGGGAGTTCCCTCTTAACGCTCTACCCACCATTCCGGCACCCTAGCGACAACAGAGCGAAAACGCGATTTTCGTTTGTGGATGTTTTGAAGATACGAAACTCTCCCCGATTTTAGAGCGTGTCAAGACGAACACGTAGACACCAAGATTGTCCCGATCGGCCTACTATGGGCCGAACAACGACCGTAGCGCCTCTGAAAAGCGCCGCCCGGTCGACACCCTAGCGACATCAGCGCGAATCGATCTACAGCGGCCGCTAATAGACACTGCCCCGCCAAATTCACTACGATTGTAGTGCTTCAAGTGAGCGACAAGACCGTACCACGATTGACTTGATCGGCGCCTTGGCCCGACCCAGCAGCGTCATCCGGCAACGGCCACTCTGCTCTCGCGCCAAATGTCCCGTATTCGCTTTTCTCCGGCTATAGATGAGCTAGGAAGGCCAAACTTGCCTCGATGGAAGAGACCGCGCCCCACGGCAATCCACGTCAAGCAATTGTGTCCGAGCCACTGAACTCTTGGTTGGTGCGATTTTCGTCTGTGGATGGGATGGAGGTGCGAAACTCCATCCGATTGTAGAGCTCGTTGAGACAAACACGTAAACACCAAGATTATCCCGAGTGAACTAATGGGTTCCGAGCTACGGTCGTAGCACCTCTGGAAAGCGCTTTAACTCAGTTTTTCAAAAGTGTTAAACCTGAACCCTTTACCCACCATAACCCACTTTGATAAGTCGGTCTTTAAAAAACGTGTTAACCCTGAACCCTTTACCCACCAAAACCCTCTTTGATAACCCAGTTTTTTAAAAGTGTTAACCCTCAACCCTTTATTCACCATAACCCACTTTGATATCCCAGTTTTCTTTTTCAAGAATTAACCCCGAACTTTTACACACCATAACCCACTTTGATAACCCGGTCTTTCAAAAGTGTTACCCATGAACCCTTTACCCACCATAACCCACTTTGAAAACCCCGTTTTTTAAAGAGTTAACCCTGAACCCTTTACCCACTTTAATTATCTTTGATAACCCGGTCTTTTAAAAGTGTTAACCTTGATCCCTTTACCCACCGTAACCCTCTTTGATAACCGTGTTTTTCAAAAGGGTAAACCCTAAACCCTTTACCCAAGATAACCCTCTTGAATAACCCTGTTTTTTAAAAGTGTTAACCCTGAACCCTTTACTCACGATAACCCACTTTGATAACCCAGTTTTTCAAAATGTTAACCCTGAACCCTTTACTTACTATAACCCACTTTGATAACCCAGTTTTTTTTCAAGAATTAACACCTTACTTTTACAAACCACTTTGGGTTAGGGTTAGGGTTAGGGTTAGGGTTAGGGTTAGGGTTAGGGTTAGGGTATAAGGCTGAAACGAGAGATGACCATCCTGAGATGACCATCAACTGATATCCTTTGGCTTATAGTGTGACAAAAGCGCTTGTCATATGTGTTAGGGTATAAGGTTGAATCAAGAGATGAACTTTCGGAGATAAATATCATGTGATATCATTTGACCTAGATTGTGACTTTTTTTAGTTCCAATGTGCAAACGCACCCCTTTTCTTGGACTAAGCTTTTCTTTAGCAGTTTTATAGCGTTTTCGTTTGCATGTTATTTAGTGAAGTCAATATGATCAGTAAACACACTTTTTTGAGTACCAAACCCTGACCTTACCCATTTTCCTTTGAAAAGCTTTTTTCATTGAGTTTTCATTGGTTCAAGTCTATCAGTTTAGTCACGGTGAAAAGGTGTTTTAATTCTTTCATGACTTACTCAATTCTTTTGAATTTTTGAGGGTTTCTGGTGGGTTTTTAAAGAATTTCTGATGAGTTTTTAAGGGTTTCAAGGGTTAGGGTAAGGCTTAGGATATAAGGCTGAAACGAGGAATCCGGAGATGAACATCAGGTGATTTCATGTGACCTAGATAGTGACCTTTTTTAGTTCCATTGCGCGAACTCATCCTTTTTTGGATAAGGCTTTGTTTGATCAGGTTGATTGCTTCCTTTACATGTTATTGAGTGAAGTCAATATGATCAGTAAACCCCCTTTTTGAGTACCAAGCCCTGACCTTACCCCTTTTCCTTTGAAAAGTTTTTTTTCAAGAAGTTTGAATAGGTGCAAGTCTGTCAGTTAGTCCGCTAGATAAGGTGATTTACTTCTTTCATGCCTCACTCAATTTTTTAAGTATTTGAGGGTTTCTGATGGGTTTTTGAGAGTTTCTGATGGGTTTTTTTATGGTATCTGATGAGTTTTAAAGGGTATCAAGGGTAAGGGTTAGAGTTAAGAATTAGGGTTAGGGTTAGGGTTAGGGTTAGGGGTAAGGGTTAGAGGGTTAGGGTTAGGGTTAGGGTTAGGATATAAGGCTGAAACCCGAGATGACCATCCTGAGATGACCATCAACTGATATCCTGTGACTTATAGTGTGACAAAAGCGCTTGTCATTTGTGTTAGGGTATAATGTTGATACAAGAGCTGAACATTCGGAGATAAACATCATGTGATATCATGTGACCTATATTGTGACTTTTTTAGTTCCATTGCGCGAACTCACCCTTTTTCTTGTATTAAGCTTTTCTTTAGCAGTTTGATTGCGTTTTTGTTTGCATGTTATTGAGTGAAGTCAATATGATCAGTAAACACACTTTTTTGAGTACCAAACCCTGACCTTACCCCTTTTCCTTTGAAAAGCTTTTTTCATTGAGTTTTAATTGGTTCAAGTCTATCAGTTTAGTCCGAGTGAAAAGGTATTTTAATTCTTTCATGTCTTACTCAAATTTTTTGAGTTTTTGAGGGTTTCTGGTTTGTTTTTAAAGGGTTTCTGATGGGTTTTTTATGGTATTTGGTGAGTTTGGGATAGGGTAAGGGTTAGGGTCAGGGTCACGGTTAGGGTTAGGGTTAGGGTTAGGTTAGGGTTAGGGATAGGGTTTGGGTTAGGGTTAGGGTTAGGGTTAGGTAAGGGTTAGGGTTAGGGTTAGGGTAGGGCATCATTGACGCAAATGATTCACTTAGGTCCCATGATATATCAAGTGACCAACAACGTGACCATGAAGTGTTTTATCACGTGACTATAGAACCTTTGTAAAAAATTCCATTTTTTTTATTTAGTTCATTTGAGGTGCCCAAGTGTCAATGAATTCTTTTATCACGTGATCGAAGAGCTTTTTTTAAAATAGAGACCATGTTTTTTAAACCTTTTGGACAATCACTCGAATAGTTTGCTCCTTCAAGAATTAACGTACATAGTGAATGGTATTATTTGATAATGTTTAAATTCTTTTTTGTTTTTTTAAAATCTTGTGAACTTAATTGGAAAAAGGGAGTTCCCTCTTAACGCTCTACCCACCATTCCGGCACCCTAGCGACAACAGCGCGAAAACGCGATTTTCGTTTGTGGATGGTTTGAAGATACGAAACTCTCCCCGATTTTAGAGCGTGTCAAGACGAACACGTAGACACCAAGATTGTCCCGATCGGCCTACTATGGGCCGAACAACGACCGTAGCGCCTCTGAAAAGCGCCGCCCGGTCGACACCCTAGCGACATCAGCGCGAATCGATCTAGAGCGGCCGCTAATAGACACTGCCCCGCCAAATTCACTACGATTGTAGTGCTTCAAGTGAGCGACAAGACCGTACCACGATTGACTTGATCGGCGCCTTGGCCCGACCCAGCAGCGTCATCCGGCAACGGCCACTCTGCTCTCGCGCCAAATGTCCCGTATTCGCTTTTCTCCGGCTATAGATGAGCTAGGAAGGCCAAACTTGCCTCGATGGAAGAGACCGCGCCCCACGGCAATCCACGTCAAGCAATTGTGTCCGAGCCACTGAACTCTTGGTTGGTGCGATTTTCGTCTGTGGATGGGATGGAGGTGCGAAACTCCATCCGATTGTAGAGCTCGTTGAGACGAACACGTAAACACCAAGATTATCCCGAGTGAACTAATGGGTTCCGAGCTACGGTCGTAGCACCTCTGGAAAGCGCTTTAACTCAGTTTTTCAAAAGTGTTAAACCTGAACCCTTTACCCACCATAACCCACTTTGATAAGTCGGTCTTTAAAAAACGTGTTAACCCTGAACCCTTTACCCACCAAAACCCTCTTTGATAACCCAGTTTTTTAAAAGTGTTAACCCTGAACCCTTTATTCACCATAACCCACTTTGATATCCCAGTTTTCTTTTTCAAGAATTAACCCCGAACTTTTACACACCATAACCCACTTTGATAACCCGGTCTTTCAAAAATGTTACCCATTAACCCTTTACCCACCATAACCCACTTTGAAAACCCCGTTTTTTAAAGAGTTAACCCTGAACCCTTTACCCACTTTAATTATCTTTGATAACCCGGTCTTTTAAAAGTGTTAACCTTGATCCCTTTACCCACCGTAACCCTCTTTGATAACCGTGTTTTTCAAAAGGGTAAACCCTAAACCCTTTACCCAAGATAACCCTCTTGAATAACCCTGTTTTTTAAAAGTGTTAACCCTGAACCCTTTACTCACGATAACCCACTTTGATAACCCAGTTTTTCAAAATGTTAACCCTGAACCCTTTACTAACTATAACCCACTTTGATAACCCAGTTTTTTTTCAAGAATTAACACCTTACTTTTACAAACCACTTTGGGTTAGGGTTAGGGTTAGGGTTAGGGTTAGGGTTAGGGTTAGGGTATAAGGCTGAAACGAGAGATGACCATCCTGAGATGACCATCAACTGATATCCTTTGGCTTATAGTGTGACAAAAGCGCTTGTCATATGTGTTAGGGTATAAGGTTGAATCAAGAGATGAACTTTCGGAGATAAATATCATGTGATATCATTTGACCTAGATTGTGACTTTTTTTAGTTCCAATGTGCAAACGCACCCTTTTTCTTGGACTAAGCTTTTCTTTAGCAGTTTGATAGCGTTTTCGTTTGCATGTTATTTAGTGAAGTCAATATGATCAGTAAACACACTTTTTTGAGTACCAAACCCTGACCTTACCCATTTTCCTTTGAAAAGCTTTTTTCATTGAGTTTTCATTGGTTCAAGTCTATCAGTTTAGTCCGGGTGAAAAGGTGTTTTAATTCTTTCATGACTTACTCAATTCTTTTGAATTTTTGAGGGTTTCTGGTGGGTTTTTAAAGAATTTCTGATGAGTTTTTAAGGGTTTCAAGGGTTAGGGTAAGGCTTAGGATATAAGGCTGAAACGAGGAATCCGGAGATGAACATAGTGACCTTTTTTAGTTCCATTGCGCGAACTCATCCTTTTTTGGATAAGGCTTTGTTTGATCAGGTTGATTGCTTACTTTACATGTTATTGAGTGAAGTCAATATGATCATTAAACCCCCTTTTTGAGTACCAAGCCCTGACCTTACCCCTTTTCCTTTGAAAAGTTTTTTTTCAAGAAGTTTGAATAGGTGCAAGTCTGTCAGTTAGTCCGCTAGATAAGGTGATTTACTTCTTTCATGCCTCACTCAATTTTTTAAGTATTTGAGGGTTTCTGATGGGTTTTTGAGAGTTTCTGATGGGATTTTTATGGTATCTGATGAGTTTTAAAGGGTATCAAGGGTAAGGGTTAGAGTTAAGAATTAGGGTTAGGGTTAGGGTTAGGGTTAGGGGTAAGGGTTAGAGGGTTAGGGTTAGGGTTAGGGTTAGGATATAAGGCTGAAACCCGAGATGACCATCCTGAGATGACCATCAACTGATATCCTGTGACTTATAGTGTGACAAAAGCGCTTGTCATTTGTGTTAGGGTATAATGTTGATACAAGAGCTGAACATTCGGAGATAAACATCATGTGATATCATGTGACCTATATTGTGACTTTTTTAGTTCCATTGCGCGAACTCACCCTTTTTCTTGTATTAAGCTTTTCTTTAGCAGTTTGATTGCGTTTTTGTTTGCATGTTATTGAGTGAAGTCAATATGATCAGTAAACACACTTTTTTGAGTACCAAACCCTGACCTTACCCCTTTTCCTTTGAAAAGCTTTTTTCATTGAGTTTTAATTGGTTCAAGTCTATCAGTTTAGTCCGAGTGAAAAGGTATTTTAATTCTTTCATGTCTTACTCAAATTTTTTGAGTTTTTGAGGGTTTCTGGTTGGTTTTTAAAGGGTTTCTGATGGGTTTTTTATGGTATTTGGTGAGTTTGGGATAGGGTAAGGGTTAGGGTCAGGGTCACGGTTAGGGTTAGGGTTAGGGTTAGGTTAGGGTTAGGGATAGGGTTTGGGTTAGGGTTAGGGTTAGGGTTAGGTAAGGGTTAGGGTTAGGGTTAGGGTAGGGCATCATTGACGCAAATGATTCACTTAGGTCCCATGATATATCAAGTGACCAACAACGTGACCATGAAGTGTTTTATCACGTGACTATAGAACCTTTGTAAAAAATTCCATTTTTTTTATTTAGTTCATTTGAGGTGCCCACGTGTCAATGAATTCTTTTATCACGTGATCGAAGAGCTTTTTTTAAAATAGAGACCATGTTTTTTAAACCTTTTGGACAATCACTCGAATAGTTTGCTCCTTCAAGAATTAACGTACATAGTGAATGGTATTATTTGATAATGTTTAAATTCTTTTTTGTTTTTTTAAAATCTTGTGAACTTAATTGGAAAAAGGGAGTTCCCTCTTAACGCTCTACCCACCATTCCGGCACCCTAGCGACAACAGCGCGAAAACGCGATTTTCGTTTGTGGATGGTTTGAAGATACGAAACTCTCCCCGATTTTAGAGCGTGTCAAGACGAACACGTAGACACCAAGATTGTCCCGATCGGCCTACTATGGGCCGAACAACGACCGTAGCGCCTCTGAAAAGCGCCGCCCGGTCGACACCCTAGCGACATCAGCGCGAATCGATCTAGAGCGGCCGCTAATAGACACTGCCCCGCCAAATTCACTACGATTGTAGTGCTTCAAGTGAGCGACAAGACCGTACCACGATTGACTTGATCGGCGCCTTGGCCCGACCCAGCAGCGTCATCCGGCAACGGCCACTCTGCTCTCGCGCCAAATGTCCCGAATTCGCTTTTCTCTGGCTATAGATGAGCTAGGAAGGCCAAACTTGCCTCGATGGAAGAGACCGCGCCCCACGGCAATCCACGTCAAGCAATTGTGTCCGAGCCACTGAACTCTTGGTTGGTGCGATTTTCGTCTGTGGATGGGATGGAGGTGCGAAACTCCATCCGATTGTAGAGCTCGTTGAGACGAACACGTAAACACCAAGATTATCCCGAGTGAACTAATGGGTTCCGAGCTACGGTCGTAGCACCTCTGGAAAGCGCTTTAACTCAGTTTTTCAAAAGTGTTAAACCTGAACCCTTTACCCACCATAACCCACTTTGATAAGTCGGTCTTTAAAAAACGTGTTAACCCTGAACCCTTTACCCACCAAAACCCTCTTTGATAACCCAGTTTTTTAAAAGTGTTAACCCTGAACCCTTTATTCACCATAACCCACTTTGATATCCCAGTTTTCTTTTTCAAGAATTAACCCCGAACTTTTACACACCATAACCCACTTTGATAACCCGGTCTTTCAAAAGTGTTACCCATGAACCCTTTACCCACCATAACCCACTTTGAAAACCCCGTTTTTTAAAGAGTTAACCCTGAACCCTTTACCCACTTTAATTATCTTTGATAACCCGGTCTTTTAAAAGTGTTAACCTTGATCCCTTTACCCACCGTAACCCTCTTTGATAACCGTGTTTTTCAAAAGGGTAAACCCTAAACCCTTTACCCAAGATAACCCTCTTGAATAACCCTGTTTTTTAAAAGTGTTAACCCTGAACCCTTTACTCACGATAACCCACTTTGATAACCCAGTTTTTCAAAATGTTAACCCTGAAACCTTTACTTACTATAACCCACTTTGATAACCCAGTTTTTTTTCAAGAATTAACACCTTACTTTTACAAACCACTTTGGGTTAGGGTTAGGGTTAGGGTTAGTGTTAGGGTTAGGGTTAGGGTTAGGGTATAAGGCTGAAACGAGAGATGACCATCCTGAGATGACCATCAACTGATATCCTTTGGCTTATAGTGTGACAAAAGCGCTTGTCATATGTGTTAGGGTATAAGGTTGAATCAAGAGATGAACTTTCGGAGATAAATATCATGTGATATCATTTGACCTAGATTGTGACTTTTTTTAGTTCCAATGTGCAAACCCACCCCTTTTCTTGGACTAAGCTTTTCTTTAGCAGTTTTATAGCGTTTTCGTTTGCATGTTATTTAGTGAAGTCAATATGATCAGTAAACACACTTTTTTGAGTACCAAACCCTGACCTTACCCATTTTCCTTTGAAAAGCTTTTTTCATTGAGTTTTCATTGGTTCAAGTCTATCAGTTTAGTCAGGGTGAAAAGGTGTTTTAATTCTTTCATGACTTACTCAATTCTTTTGAATTTTTGAGGGTTTCTGGTGGGTTTTTAAAGAATTTCTGATGAGTTTTTAAGGGTTTCAAGGGTTAGGGTAAGGCTTAGGATATAAGGCTGAAACGAGGAATCCGGAGATGAACATCAGGTGATTTCATGTGACCTAGATAGTGACCTTTTTTAGTTCCATTGCGCGAACTCATCCTTTTTTGGATAAGGCTTTGTTTGATCAGGTTGATTGCTTCCTTTACATGTTATTGAGTGAAGTCAATATGATCAGTAAACCCCCTTTTTGAGTACCAAGCCCTGACCTTACCCCTTTTCCTTTGAAAAGTTTTTTTTCAAGAAGTTTGAATAGGTGCAAGTCTGTCAGTTAGTCCGCTAGATAAGGTGATTTACTTCTTTCATGCCTCACTCAATTTTTTAAGTATTTGAGGGTTTCTGATGGGTTTTTGAGAGTTTCTGATGGGTTTTTTATGGTATCTGATGAGTTTTAAAGGGTATCAAGGGTAAGGGTTAGAGTTAAGAATTAGGGTTAGGGTTAGGGTTAGGGGTAAGGGTTAGAGGGTTAGGGTTAGGGTTAGGGTTAGGATATAAGGCTGAAACCCGAGATGACCATCCTGAGATGACCATCAACTGATATCCTGTGACTTATAGTGTGACAAAAGCGCTTGTCATTTGTGTTAGGGTATAATGTTGATACAAGAGCTGAACATTCGGAGATAAACATCATGTGATATCATGTGACCTATATTGTGACTTTTTTAGTTCCATTGCGCGAACTCACCCTTTTTCTTGTATTAAGCTTTTCTTTAGCAGTTTGATTGCGTTTTTGTTTGCATGTTATTGAGTGAAGTCAATATGATCAGTAAACACACTTTTTTGAGTACCAAACCCTGACCTTACCCCTTTTCCTTTGAAAAGCTTTTTTCATTGAGTTTTAATTGGTTCAAGTCTATCAGTTTAGTCCGAGTGAAAAGGTATTTTAATTCTTTCATGTCTTACTCAAATGTTTTGAGTTTTTGAGGGTTTCTGGTTGGTTTTTAAAGGGTTTCTGATGGGTTTTTTATGGTATTTGGTGAGTTCGGGATAGGGTAAGGGTTAGGGTCAGGGTCACGGTTAGGGTTAGGGTTAGGGTTAGGTTAGGGTTAGGGATAGGGTTTGGGTTAGGGTTAGGGTTAGGGTTAGGTAAGGGTTAGGGTTAGGGTTAGGGTAGGGCATCATTGACGCAAATGATTCACTTAGGTCCCATGATATATCAAGTGACCAACAACGTGACCATGAAGTGTTTTATCACGTGACTATAGAACCTTTGTAAAAAATTCCATTTTTTTTATTTAGTTCATTTGAGGTGCCCACGTGTCAATGAATTCTTTTATCACGTGATCGAAGAGCTTTTTTTTAAAATAGAGACCATGTTTTTTAAACCTTTTGGACAATCACTCGAATAGTTTGCTCCTTCAAGAATTAACGTACATAGTGAATGGTATTATTTGATAATGTTTAAATTCTTTTTTGTTTTTTTAAAATCTTGTGAACTTAATTGGAAAAAGGGAGTTCCCTCTTAACGCTCTACCCACCATTCCGGCACCCTAGCGACAACAGAGCGAAAACGCGATTTTCGTTTGTGGATGTTTTGAAGATACGAAACTCTCCCCGATTTTAGAGCGTGTCAAGACGAACACGTAGACACCAAGATTGTCCCGATCGGCCTACTATGGGCCGAACAACGGGTTAGGGTTAGGGTTAGGGTTAGGGTTAGGGTTAGGGTTAGGGTTAGGGTTAGGGTTAGGGTTAGGGGTTAGGGTTAGGGTTAGGGTTAGGGTTAGGGTTAGGGTTAGGGTTAGGGTTAGGGTTAGGGTTAGGGTTAGGGTTAGGGTTAGGGTTAGGGTTAGGGTTAGGGTTAGGGTTAGGGTTAGGGTTAGGGTTAGGGTTAGGGTTAGGGTTAGGGTTAGGGTTAGGGTTAGGGTTAGGGTTAGGGTTAGGGTTAGGGTTAGGGTTAGGGTTAGGGTTAGGGTTAGGGTTAGGGTTAGGGTTAGGGTTAGGGTTAGGGTTAGGGTTAGGGTTAGGGTTAGGGTTAGGGTTAGGGTTAGGGTTAGGGTTAGGGTTAGGGTTAGGGTTAGGGTTAGGGTTAGGGTTAGGGTTAGGGTTAGGGTTAGGGTTAGGGTTAGGGTTAGGGTTAGGGTTAGGGTTAGGGTTAGGGTTAGGGTTAGGGTTAGGGTTAGGGTTAGGGTTAGGGTTAGGGTTAGGGTTAGGGTTAGGGTTAGGGTTAGGGTTAGGGTTAGGGTTAGGGTTAGGGTTAGGGTTAGGGTTAGGGTTAGGGTTAGGGTTAGGGTTAGGGTTAGGGTTAGGGTTAGGGTTAGGGTTAGGGTTAGGGTTAGGGTTAGGGTTAGGGTTAGGGTTAGGGTTAGGGTTAGGGTTAGGGTTAGGGTTAGGGTTAGGGTTAGGGTTAGGGTTAGGGTTAGGGTTAGGGTTAGGGTTAGGGTTAGGGTTAGGGTTAGGGTTAGGGTTAGGGTTAGGGTTAGGGTTAGGGTTAGGGTTAGGGTTAGGGTTAGGGTTAGGGTTAGGGTTAGGGTTAGGGTTAGGGTTAGGGTTAGGGTTAGGGTTAGGGTTAGGGTTAGGGTTAGGGTTAGGGTTAGGGTTAGGGTTAGGGTTAGGGTTAGGGTTAGGGTTAGGGTTAGGGTTAGGGTTAGGGTTAGGGTTAGGGTTAGGGTTAGGGTTAGGGTTAGGGTTAGGGTTAGGGTTAGGGTTAGGGTTAGGGTTAGGGTTAGGGTTAGGGTTAGGGTTAGGGTTAGGGTTAGGGTTAGGGTTAGGGTTAGGGTTAGGGTTAGGGTTAGGGTTAGGGTTAGGGTTAGGGTTAGGGTTAGGGTTAGGGTTAGGGTTAGGGTTAGGGTTAGGGTTAGGGTTAGGGTTAGGGTTAGGGTTAGGGTTAGGGTTAGGGTTAGGGTTAGGGTTAGGGTTAGGGTTAGGGTTAGGGTTAGGGTTAGGGTTAGGGTTAGGGTTAGGGTTAGGGTTAGGGTTAGGGTTAGGGTTAGGGTTAGGGTTAGGGTTAGGGTTAGGGTTAGGGTTAGGGTTAGGGTTAGGGTTAGGGTTAGGGTTAGGGTTAGGGTTAGGGTTAGGGTTAGGGTTAGGGTTAGGGTTAGGGTTAGGGTTAGGGTTAGGGTTAGGGTTAGGGTTAGGGTTAGGGTTAGGGTTAGGGTTAGGGTTAGGGTTAGGGTTAGGGTTAGGGTTAGGGTTAGGGTTAGGGTTAGGGTTAGGGTTAGGGTTAGGGTTAGGGTTAGGGTTAGGGTTAGGGTTAGGGTTAGGGTTAGGGTTAGGGTTAGGGTTAGGGTTAGGGTTAGGGTTAGGGTTAGGGTTAGGGTTAGGGTTAGGGTTAGGGTTAGGGTTAGGGTTAGGGTTAGGGTTAGGGTTAGGGTTAGGGTTAGGGTTAGGGTTAGGGTTAGGGTTAGGGTTAGGGTTAGGGTTAGGGTTAGGGTTAGGGTTAGGGTTAGGGTTAGGGTTAGGGTTAGGGTTAGGGTTAGGGTTAGGGTTAGGGTTAGGGTTAGGGTTAGGGTTAGGGTTAGGGTTAGGGTTAGGGTTAGGGTTAGGGTTAGGGTTAGGGTTAGGGTTAGGGTTAGGGTTAGGGTTAGGGTTAGGGTTAGGGTTAGGGTTAGGGTTAGGGTTAGGGTTAGGGTTAGGGTTAGGGTTAGGGTTAGGGTTAGGGTTAGGGTTAGGGTTAGGGTTAGGGTTAGGGTTAGGGTTAGGGTTAGGGTTAGGGTTAGGGTTAGGGTTAGGGTTAGGGTTAGGGTTAGGGTTAGGGTTAGGGTTAGGGTTAGGGTTAGGGTTAGGGTTAGGGTTAGGGTTAGGGTTAGGGTTAGGGTTAGGGTTAGGGTTAGGGTTAGGGTTAGGGTTAGGGTTAGGGTTAGGGTTAGGGTTAGGGTTAGGGTTAGGGTTAGGGTTAGGGTTAGGGTTAGGGTTAGGGTTAGGGTTAGGGTTAGGGTTAGGGTTAGGGTTAGGGTTAGGGTTAGGGTTAGGGTTAGGGTTAGGGTTAGGGTTAGGGTTAGGGTTAGGGTTAGGGTTAGGGTTAGGGTTAGGGTTAGGGTTAGGGTTAGGGTTAGGGTTAGGGTTAGGGTTAGGGTTAGGGTTAGGGTTAGGGTTAGGGTTAGGGTTAGGGTTAGGGTTAGGGTTAGGGTTAGGGTTAGGGTTAGGGTTAGGGTTAGGGTTAGGGTTAGGGTTAGGGTTAGGGTTAGGGTTAGGGTTAGGGTTAGGGTTAGGGTTAGGGTTAGGGTTAGGGTTAGGGTTAGGGTTAGGGTTAGGGTTAGGGTTAGGGTTAGGGTTAGGGTTAGGGTTAGGGTTAGGGTTAGGGTTAGGGTTAGGGTTAGGGTTAGGGTTAGGGTTAGGGTTAGGGTTAGGGTTAGGGTTAGGGTTAGGGTTAGGGTTAGGGTTAGGGTTAGGGTTAGGGTTAGGGTTAGGGTTAGGGTTAGGGTTAGGGTTAGGGTTAGGGTTAGGGTTAGGGTTAGGGTTAGGGTTAGGGTTA